>OY740718.1:60613576-62102361 GCA_963513945.1 Hydrotaea diabolus | reverse complement strand
TGCCTAGACCATATATATATTGCCTAGACCATATATATATTGCCTAGACCATATATATATTGCCTAGACCATATATATATTGCCTAGACCATATATATATTGCCTAGACCATATATATATTGCCTAGACCATATATATATTGCCTAGACCATATATATATTGCCTAGACCATATATATATTGCCTAGACCATATATATATTGCCTAGACCATATATATATTGCCTAGACCATATATATATTGCCTAGACCATATATATATTGCCTAGACCATATATATATTGCCTAGACCATATATATATTGCCTAGACCATATATATATATTGCCTAGACCATATATATATTGCCTAGACCATATATATATTGCCTAGACCATATATATATTGCCTAGACCATATATATATTGCCTAGACCATATATATATTGCCTAGACCATATATATATATTGCCTAGACCATATATATATATTGCCTAGGCCATATATATATTGCCTAGACCATATATATATATTGCCTAGACCATATATATAGACCTATATATATATTGCCTAGACCATATATATATTGCCTAGACCATATATATATATTGCCTAGACCATATATATATATTGCCTAGACCATATATATATTGCCTAGACCATATATATATTGCCTAGACCATATATATATTGCCTAGACCATATATATATATATATATTGCCTAGACCATATATATATATTGCCTAGACCATATATATATATATTGCCTAGACCATATATATATTGCCTAGACCATATATATATATATATTGCCTAGACTATATATATATATATATATATATATATATATATATATATATATATATATATATATATATATATATATATATATATATATATATATATATATATATATATATATATATATATATATATATATATATATATATATATTGCCTAGACCATATATATATATATATATATATATATTGCCTAGACCATATATATATATATTGCCTAGACCATATATATATATATTGCCTAGACCATATATATATATATATTGCCTAGACCATATATATATATATTGCCTAGACCATATATTGCCTAGACCATATATATATTGCCTAGACCATATATATATTGCCTAGACCATATATATATATATATATTGCCTAGACCATATATATATTGCCTAGACCATATATATATTGCCTAGACCATATATATATTGCCTAGACCATATATATATTGCCTAGACCATATATATATTGCCTAGACCATATATATATTGCCTAGACCATATATATATATTGCCTAGACCATATATATATTGCCTAGACCATATATATATTGCCTAGACCATATATATATTGCCTAGACCATATATATATTGCCTAGACCATATATATATTGCCTAGACCATATATATATATATTGCCTAGACCATATATATATATTGCCTAGGCCATATATATATATTGCCTAGACCATATATATATATTGCCTAGACCATATATATATTGCCTAGACCATATATATAAATATATAGACCATATATATATTGCCTAGACCATATATATATATATTGCCTAGACCATATATATATATTGCCTAGACCATATATATATATATATATATTGCCTAGACCATATATATATTGCCTAGACCATATATATATTGCCTAGACCATATATATATTGCCTAGACCATATATATATTGCCTAGACCATATATATATTGCCTAGACCATATATATATTGCCTAGACCATATATATATTGCCTAGACCATATATATATATTGCCTAGACCATATATATATTGCCTAGACCATATATATATTGCCTAGACCATATATATATTGCCTAGACCATATATATATTGCCTAGACCATATATATATTGCCTAGACCATATATATATATTGCCTAGACCATATATATATATTGCCTAGGCCATATATATATATTGCCTAGACCATATATATATATTGCCTAGACCATATATATATTGCCTAGACCATATATATAAATATATAGACCATATATATATTGCCTAGACCATATATATATATATTGCCTAGACCATATATATATATTGCCTAGACCATATATATATATATATATTGCCTAGACCATATATATATATATTGCCTAGACCATTTATATATATTGCCTAGACCATATATATATATTGCCTAGACCATATATATATATATATTGCCTAGACCATATATATATATTGCCTAGACCATATATATATATTGCCTAGACCATATATATATATATTGCCTAGACCATATATATATATTGCCTAGACCATATATATATTGCATAGACCATATATATATATATATTGCCTAGACCATATATATATATATATTGCCTAGACCATATATATATATATATTGCCTAGACCATATATATATATATTGCCTAGACCATATATATATATATATATATATATTGCCTAGACCATATATATATATATATATATATATTGCCTAGACCATATATATATATATATATATTGCCTAGACCATATATATATATATATATATTGCCTAGACCATATATATATATTGCCTAGACCATATATATATTGCCTAGACCATATATATATATTGCCTAGACCATATATATATTGCCTAGACCATATATATATTGCCTAGACCATATATATATTGCCTAGACCATATATATATATATATATATATATATATTGCCTAGACCATATATATATATTGCCTAGACCATATATATATATATTGCCTAGACCATTTATATATTGCCTAGACCATATATATATATATATATTGCCTAGACTATATATATATATATATATATATATATATATATATATATATATATATATATATATATATATATATATATATATATATATATATATATATATATATATATATATATATATATATATATATATATATATATAATATATATATATATATATATATATATATATATATATATATATATATATATATATATATATATATATATATATATATATATATATATATATATATATATATATATATATATATATATATATATTGCCTAGACCATATATATATATATATATATATATATATATATATTGCCTAGACCATATATATATATATATTGCCTAGACCATATATATATATATTGCCTAGACCATATATATATATATATTGCCTAGACCATATATATATATATTGCCTAGACCATATATATATATATTGCCTAGACCATATATTGCCTAGACCATATATATATTGCCTAGACCATATATATATTGCCTAGACCATATATATATATATATATTGCCTAGACCATATATATATTGCCTAGACCATATATATATTGCCTAGACCATATATATATTGCCTAGACCATATATATATTGCCTAGACCATATATATATTGCCTAGACCATATATATATTGCCTAGACCATATATATATTGCCTAGACCATATATATATATTGCCTAGACCATATATATATTGCCTAGACCATATATATATTGCCTAGACCATATATATATTGCCTAGACCATATATATATTGCCTAGACCATATATATATTGCCTAGACCATATATATATATATTGCCTAGACCATATATATATATTGCCTAGGCCATATATATATATTGCCTAGACCATATATATATATTGCCTAGACCATATATATATTGCCTAGACCATATATATAAATATATAGACCATATATATATTGCCTAGACCATATATATATATATTGCCTAGACCATATATATATATTGCCTAGACCATATATATATATATATATATTGCCTAGACCATATATATATTGCCTAGACCATATATATATTGCCTAGACCATATATATATTGCCTAGACCATATATATATTGCCTAGACCATATATATATTGCCTAGACCATATATATATTGCCTAGACCATATATATATTGCCTAGACCATATATATATATTGCCTAGACCATATATATATTGCCTAGACCATATATATATTGCCTAGACCATATATATATTGCCTAGACCATATATATATTGCCTAGACCATATATATATTGCCTAGACCATATATATATATTGCCTAGACCATATATATATATTGCCTAGGCCATATATATATATTGCCTAGACCATATATATATATTGCCTAGACCATATATATATTGCCTAGACCATATATATAAATATATAGACCATATATATATTGCCTAGACCATATATATATATATTGCCTAGACCATATATATATATTGCCTAGACCATATATATATATATATATTGCCTAGACCATATATATATATATTGCCTAGACCATTTATATATATTGCCTAGACCATATATATATATTGCCTAGACCATATATATATATATATTGCCTAGACCATATATATATATTGCCTAGACCATATATATATATTGCCTAGACCATATATATATATATTGCCTAGACCATATATATATATTGCCTAGACCATATATATATTGCATAGACCATATATATATATATATTGCCTAGACCATATATATATATATATTGCCTAGACCATATATATATATATATTGCCTAGACCATATATATATATATTGCCTAGACCATATATATATATATATATATATATTGCCTAGACCATATATATATATATATATATATATTGCCTAGACCATATATATATATATATATATTGCCTAGACCATATATATATATATATATATTGCCTAGACCATATATATATATTGCCTAGACCATATATATATTGCCTAGACCATATATATATATTGCCTAGACCATATATATATTGCCTAGACCATATATATATTGCCTAGACCATATATATATTGCCTAGACCATATATATATATATATATATATATATTGCCTAGACCATATATATATATTGCCTAGACCATATATATATATATTGCCTAGACCATTTATATATTGCCTAGACCATATATATATATATATTGCCTAGACTATATATATATATATATATATATATATATATAAATATATATTCTAGGCAATATATATATGGTCTAGGCAATATATACATGGTCTAGGCAATATATATATGGTCTAGGCAAGTGTTGCTTGGCGCCATCTGACATTTCTATTGGAAAGTTTGACATTTTTTAGCATAAAGTACGCAGAACGTTTTGACTTTCGACCATCATTTGTGTTGTTTACAGTGACTTGAAAAGATCAATTTGGCAAAAAAAAAAAATGGAATTAACTCGTGAACATTTTCGTGCGATCATTTTTCCAACTTTCGGTGAAGATTATCACGACAAAAGTGCATCGATGAACTTAAATCTTTGTATGGCGATGAAGCACCATCCTATAGCACCGTGAAAAACTGGTTTAATGAATTCAATCGTGGCCGACGCTTGCTCAAAGACGAAGGTCGTGTTGGTCGTCCAAAAACGGCCGTTGTGCCAGAGAACATTGATGCCGTGCGTGAACTGATATTGCAAGATCGTCATGTGACATACCGTGAGATAAAGGCATCTTTAGGCATTTCTTCTACCAGCATACATTTGATATTGCATGAACACCTGGCCGTAAAAAAGGTTTGTTCTCGTTGGATCCCGTACAATTTGACAATCGCTCAAAAAAGGCTCGTGTCGATTGGTGCAAAGAAATTTTGAAAAAATACGATCGCGGTGCCTCAAAATACGTTCGTCACAGGTGACGAATCATGGATCTATGCGTATGAGCCCGAAACAAAACAGCAATCGACCGCGTGGGTCTTCGAAGACGAGCCAAATCCAACGAAAGTTGTTCGTGGAAGAAGCACTTCGAAGCACATGGTCGGCTGTTTCTTCGGCAAAACTAGTCATGTGGCGACTGTTACGCTTGAGCAACGTAGTACGGTCAATTCTGAGTGGTACGCCACAATTTGTTTGCCTGAAGTCTTCGGAGAAAATCGAACAAGAGATAACGAATCATTGTGCACCATGACAATGCGAGCTCTCACACATCGGCTCAAGAATACTTTGAGAGCTCGCATTGGCATGGTGCACAATGATTCGCCTCCTCTCGTTCGTTTTTCGAATTTCTCCGAAGACTTCAGGCAAACAAATTGTGGTGTACCACTCAGAATTGACCGTTCTACGTTGCTCAAGCGGAACAGTCGTCAAATGACCAGTTTTGCCGAAGAAACAAGCGACCATTTGCTTCGAAGTGCTTTTTCCACGAACAACTTTCGTTGGATTTGGCTCGTCTTTGAAGACCCACACGGTCGATTGCTGTTTTGTTTCGGGCTCATACGAATAGATCCACGCCTGTAACGATCTTATAAACTTCTTTTGAAGCACCGCGATCGTATTTTTTCAAAATTTCTTTGCCCCAATCGACACGAGCCTTTTTTGAGCGATTGTCAAATTGTGCGGCTTCCAACGACAACAAACTTTTTATACGGCCAGGTGTTCATGCAATATCAAATGTATGCTGGTGGAAGAAATGCCCAAGGATGCCTCTATCGCACGGAATTTCACATGACGATGTTGCATTATCAGTTTACCCACGACATCAATGTTCTCTGGCACAACGGCCGTTTTTGGACAACCTTCGCGATCTTCGTCTTTGAGCGAGCGTCGGCCGCGATTGAATTCATTAAAGCAGTTTTTCACAGTGCAATAGGATGGTGCTTCATCGCCATACAAAGATAAAGATTTAAGTTCATCGATGCACTCTTGTCGTGATAATCCATGTCGAAAGTTTTGAAAAATGATCGCACGAAAATGTTCGAGTTAATTCTATTTTTTTGCCAAATTGTTTTTTTCAAGTCACTGTATACAACACAAATGAGGGTCGTACGTCAAAACGTTCTGAGTACGTTTATGCTAAAAAGTGTCAAACTTTCCAATGGATGGCGCCAGGCAACACTTAGTGTTCGAAGATCGAAATGTTAACTTTCATATCACCCAAATTTCGTTTAAATAGTTTTATAACAGCTGCAGTTTTTATTTTTAGTAAAGCCCAAAATGCATTTTTGTCCATTTCAAAAATTTCGAAACGATGAAACAGTATGAGGTTATTTAAGAAGATCACGCGGTAGATCTAGTGAGTGACACTTTGTCTATGATAGAAAATTACGCTATATGTTCTGTAGGAAGCTGACCTTGAGCCACGCAAACAGTTTATAAAACTTAGTAGATGTACCATTTTGCAGAAGGATAACCCATTAATCAAGAAAGTTTTTCGCCAGATAACTACTCCTTTTCTGGAGGGACGGGAATCTACACAAAATCTGCTACACTGCCTAAATCTTCTTACCCTTACACAAAAGACAGTATTCGACCACTTCGAACTGGCAATTTCTAGGAATTTCTCTGACGTTACTTTGTCCTGTCAGCGCACCCAGAGTCTCTGGCATCATTTTTGTATTTTTCATGCAGTTTGGTTCTGTTCTTGTCTAGCAGCCTTACATTTGTCAGCCCTTATCCATGCTAGGTTAGCCTTGGTATGAATCCATGTTTCCAATAGATTGGTCAGGGCACATATAGGGGGCTTTTGCAGGTTGTTACCATCTGCAGCTTTCTTAGACATGCCAAAACGTGCCAGTTCATCTGCCTCCTCGTTTCCCTTAATAGTACAGAAACCCAATAGAGTTAAACAGTCCGGTTTGTAAAGGTGATTAGTGACAATTTGCCACTCTGAAACTGTATGAAGAAGACATGACACAACGTTCGAGGAAATTTGTAGGATTTTATTGGCATATCTGCCGAGCTAAGAGAGAGTATATACGTCAAATAGACAAGTTGTTTAAGAGTCGTCTCCATTAAAGTAAAGCGTTGCTTCACGCCTATTATCTAATGAATAGGTAGTGTGAAGGGGAGTACCCTACTTTTTTAAGCACAACTGAATGAATACAAGGATAGTTATTCATATATCCCTCCTCTTGTTAAAGGTGACCACGCATTCACTGAACCGTTTGCAGGAAATTCTTCTTTGCCGAGATCGAAAACGTATCAAGTTCCATGCCACAGATATTTTTTCGAACTCAGAGTGAAAATGGTTCTCGCGAATTTCGATGTTAGTTAGTCCCGGGCCCGGATGGGATCTCGGCACTTGTCCTATGTAAGTGCTCCCCGACGCTAGCCCGTCCATTAGGCAACCTTTTCAGCTAGCGTGTTGGAAGGTTGCGAACGTCAGCCGATCCCTAAAACGGGTGAAGCGAATAATTCTGCTAATTATCGGTATTCGCTATTTCCTCTGCGCTCTCCAAGGTAATAGAGGACATGGTTAACTACCATCTTGCGAGGTATCTGGAGTCCAACAACCTGCTTAGCGATCGACACTATAGCTCCCGTAAAAATCGTTCTACGGAAGACGTGATAGCTTTCTTATCGGAGCGTTGGAGTCGGTCTATCGACCAGTTTGGTGAGAGTAGGGTCGTGGCTCTGGATTTCTCCAAGGTATTGATAGAGTCTGGCACGGTGCACTCATATCAATCATACCGCTTGGTGTCGGCAAAATAATTGTTAGTTTTGTATCGAGCTTTCTCAGAGATCCCACTATAACAGGTTGTAGATGCATCCAACAAACATAGGCTGGCCGCAGGAGTATCGCAAGGCTCTGTCCTTTCTCCCTCATTATTTCTTATTTTCATTGACGATCTTTTGGGTCGGACTGTGAATCCAATCTTCTCCTTTGCGGAGAATATATATATATATATAACCCTTGTAATATAGATCGTACTGTGCTCTTTCATATCACCCAATTCGTTTAATCCGATCCAGAACAGCAAGATTTTTAATAAAATCTAAAATGTTTTTTTTTGCCTTTTTAACTCTTCAAGTTTTTAAATTTGCAATGGCTCTATTCCGTACTCGAATTTTATTTTGCCAAAGTCAAGAGTAAATTATGGTACGGCGACCTCCATGAATCATATGCATAAACTTTATCAATAAAATTTGAATTTCTATATATTTGAATATCATTTTCAGATCAAAATCATGTAAAAAGGAACTATGGACACAAATAAATGCTGCCCTACAAAGTAATGCCAAATGACAAAGACTTGATTCACATAGTATGACCACCCCAACACAATCCTCCACATCCACAACCTCCATGGCAGCCACTGTTCAAACATCAGCTTCAACAGCAGCAGCAGCCGCAGCAACAGGTAATAATTGCATTAATGTCGGAGCTGGCGGCACATCATCGTTGAATAACGCCAGCGTTAGCAGCACAGTCCCGCTGTATGATGGACCATCCTGTAGCAAAAATGTTGTAGCCACAAATGACGCGGCAACGCGTAGTTTAACTTCACCACCCCTATCCACGACATCGGTTTCTTCGACACTGTCAACAACGACATCAGCAGCTTCATCTCTCACATCATCGACCGGTTCATTTGCCTATGGCTATGTTAGTGCCGGAGGTGTTGGACAGCAGCAGCAACCACAACAGCAGCACAGTTTAATGGATTCGGCTGCAGTGAAGGGCAGTTCATCATCGGCGACGTCAACATTGCTGCCACAACAGCAACAATTAACACCGCCAACACACAGCACCGGCAATGTGGGTGCTGGCGCAGGCGCTCCTGGCGGCGCTGTCAGTGGCACCAGCAATGATGGTAATACAATGTTATCGGATGCATATCATCATCAACAAATGCAATTACAATTGCAGCAACAGTTTGAGCAACACTATCAGATACAAAATTATTACCATCAAACTCAGCAGCAGCAACAACAGCAAAAGCAATATCAAGGGTTTTATGACCAGCAATTATATTTGCAACAACAGCAGCAGCTGCTGCAGCAACAACAGCCACCGCTTCCACCACCACCACCACAACAACAGCAACCGAATCAATTATTGTATAATTCCGAGCAACAAAGACATATGTTAAGCGTTGCCACGGCTGCTCAGCATCATCATCATCACCATCATCATCCTCCTCCACCGCCTCCTCCCCCTGCTTCTTTTGCATCACGGCCACCAGCGCCACCTCCGCCACCACCTCCAGCCCCACCACAATCCATTGTGTTAATGGCTGCCAATACAACAACATCATGTATGACACAAGCGAATGCAGCTGGTACTGCAACAACAACGATAACAACAACTACGAAAACTAATAACAACCATTTATTTACGCCACAATCAATAAATTTCGTTAATACCACAAATGGCGGCGGCGGCAGTGGTATGGGTGCTGCTGCATTAAATGGAAATGCTGGTGGCAGTGGTGCTGGGGCAGGCACCATAACAATGGAGTTGCGAAACTACCATCAACAGCAACAACAGGCACATGGCGGTCAGCAATTACCACCACCACAACCACCCCATCATCATCAACATCAGATGCATCATCAATATCACAATTTGTCCCAACTCAGCCACTATCATCAGCAACTTTAACAACGTTTTTATTACATGCTCTTTGATTTGTAAGAATTATTTCGATTATGCTGAATTTCTTCTAATCTCTTCCCTGTTTGGTTTGCTTTCTCTTATAACCTTAATTTTATTAATTTGTATTCTGGGCATTTTATAAACCAGAAAATCGTAACACTACTCCATGCGTTCTTTATGGTTCTACAGCTGAGTCTTCATTGCTGTAGGTGGGAGATGTATTTTGTATTTTTGAAAAAATACTCGTATTTACCAACTTTATATTTTTCTTTTCAATCAAAGCAGAAAAATATTCCACATCCGTGTTTTAAGTTGGCTTAATATTTGCAATTTCTACAAGAAACCGACCTTTGGCGTTTCGTACAGTAATCTCTTCTATTCTTTCTTATTTTTGGATACCTCTTTTAGATTTGCTTCTTTGTCAGTGTTGAAGTTAATCTCGCTACTCGGCTCAACAATTTCTGCTTCAAGTTCTAATTTAAGAAACATGGACTCTATGGCGAAATCTAGAGTGACAAAAACCTTTACACTGCTGGATAATAACACGAACAGGGTATTAACGCTCATAGGGGTCCTGAGAGGACATTGTAATGTTGGAACAATCACTTGAAAATTACATACTCGGAGAAGTATGTGAGGATAATGACGAGGCAGTAAAATATCTGCTGTGTAGGCCTCCGTCTCTCTTGTTATTATCGCGTAGTTATCACGAGATACTTTCTGGAAGATCTCGTTGATCCGCTGGTTTTTCTTGTTATGGGATTTCTGTACAGATAAAGTACACCTAATTGTTCTGTACCACGCGATTGGTTGTACTACGTGGCACATTTAAATTTTAAGCTACATTTTCTTCTAACCCAGGTAACGGGAATGAATTGCTAACATTGCATACGGTTTTAGAACAATTTTCGTTTTTCCTAAATCGATTGATTTTAGGTAATGGGTTTTACTTTATTCTTCTTTAAAAAAACGTCCGCCAAAAACTGTATCATCGATTACAGAGATATCATGCTATTGATGCTACATATCGAGCCTCCTTAACGAGAAAAAGATGTAAACTCCACTTTTTTGAAACTCGTTTATAAATGAAATTCAATCAAATTTGAAAATTGTACAGAGCTCTTCGAAAATTTTAAATATTTAATATTTTGTTAAACCAAAATATTAAAAACAAAATATTTATATTTACAAAGATATAGCAAATTCAATTCTATCGGAATCCTCCAGATGAATTAGACAAAAAAAAACAAAGGAAAACCCCTCTCCAGTAAAATTTTCCTTTTGGCGTTTACGTTTTTTTTTCGGGGTTAGGGCTCGATATAGTAGAGAGGATTTCATTTAATATTATAATTGTAGGAGTCTTAAAACTTGTCCTTTATTTTAGAAAAAACAATAACAAAATTGTTAGGCGGCATGTCAAGCGCTCAAGGACACCAGATAGAGTGTCATGAAGGCCCTTGGCATTATGACACATTTAAAAGTGACCCAATGAGTCTCATTGCCCACGAGCGCAATCGAAATGTTTAAATATTTTTCATTTCGAAACAATGGTCAGACCAACAAAGCACTTTTTCGAGTCTCAGACCCAATTATAAATGCCGCCTTCCTCTATATTACCCAACAATTAGTAAAATCCCTGTCAGATTAACCCACGGTTTGATTCCCTGCGGCGTCGCTGGCCTTTAAAGGTTTGAGCTATGGATAGGCCAAATACTGGTATTCGGAAGTGAGATGATGCGAGTCAAACATAATTTTTCGCCCTTAATCAAAACAATGGCCGTGTTCTAATGGTTAATCGCTTAGGAGGTCGTTAAATGGTTAAAATGGTTTTGTAGACAGAAAACTAAAAATAATTTGCGTTAAAACTCGTATATTTGAAATAATTATTATAATTTTGGAAAGAAAGTTATTTAAGAGTAAACATTAGCGAGTTAAAGCGAGCTCGGTTATTACTCGCTTATAGTACCACCCATAATTCAAATTGAGTTAGTCTGAAATTAATATGAAATTCAGAAATATCAAATGAAATGCAGAAAAAAACTTGACGTTTAGGTGTGGTTCACATTCAACATCGGCCTTTAAAATTTAACCACCCTTTATATCTCGAATAACTTTTTTTTCTACATATTACAAGTTTTTAAATCAAAAGGCTTATAATAAATAAAGCCAATCAGTCAATTTAAAAAAATTCTAGTAAAGTTTTGAAGTTATCGTCTTAGCGCCACTTCTTACTAGTTTAATAAGCAAGTACCAAAAGAACACGCCTAATGTTACAAAAGCATTGATGGCAGGCGGGACAGATGTCCGGAACATTAGCATCAATTCGTGCCTAGTAAGAATTGAGGCGGCTGCACCATCCAGATCTCAGCTGAGCCAGAACCACGCGCTTCTGCCGAGGTAGTACCTTCTCCTCGGGTGAAATCTCTGGGAGATGCTCCCCTAGCACTACATTCACACGGTAGTTGGGTACTGCTGATGCGGCTTCATCGGCGTGAATGTTGTTCAGACCTGTCTGATAGTTTCGATGATCTAAAGGTTCTCTCATATACCGCTGGACCTCTCTCTAGATCATGATGATCGTACCTGATCTGCCTGGGCGGAGGCATCCTGTCCAATCGGACAGGGGCAGTCACCTTAACAATATGTGTTTGTTGTTCAGATTAAAGTCGTTGTTATTGTAGCGGCAAACCGTGGCCAAAAAAAAATAACAATTTTTAGTTTGGATTGTTCATAAATTTTCCGAGTACTAAACAATGTATCAGCGACTGTTTTTGTTTGGCTGGACTCACACAGCAGATTTTGGCCGGTTTTGGTCGCTTTTTTTGAAAAAATTTTGGTTGGATAAAAATTGTCCAGCGGCTACACTGGTCCTTATCAGAGGCATAATGTCTACAGACTATATGACACCTTATGTGGTGTTGAAATGTCCATGGACATTGTCCGTGTACTTTATCGCCGGTAAACATTGGTCAAAATTCAATCGTAACTACTGGCGGGGCCTTTTTTATGCAATGTGATATTACCTAGCATTTCATCAGGAATTCTCTGTTCTCTATGTACGATATGTTATCACCCCAATCCTTAATAAAATTTCTGACGAAATTAATTCACCACGCCAATTGTAGATCTTAACCTAAAGGCTGGAACTAAGTTCGTTGACGAGAAAATCTTTGGCAAGACTTTTTTCCATTGCACAATAATGAAGGTAGAGTTAGGCTAACAGCTGATTATAATTTTTTTTGTAGTAATTTAAATTTTTAAATTTGACAATGACACTTTTTGAAGTTTTAATTATCATCAAACATTTACAGAAATGCATTTCTGGCATTCTTTTCAAGTGATTTTGTCAATCAAGCGAACTATTTGTGTTGTTGTTTGGCTAGTGACTATACCATGATATAATAAACAAGGTATAGTCACTAGACCAACAACAAATTAACAGTTCGCCATACTGTCAAAATCACTCGAAAGAAAATGCCAAAAATAATATTTTGTGAATTTTTGATGATTAATTCTGAATGTTTGATATAGAAATTTAGTTTTACAAACTTCAAGAATTGTCTTTGTCAAATTTGAAAGTTTAAATTTCTACGAGAAAAATTTTTAATCAGCTGAACTGTTCGTACGTGCGGCAGCTAGTTATGGGGACGTGTCCCACACGGAGAATATCTCATCTAGCACCTGGTCGTACGTCGCCATGTTAATGGATTTTTTTCTACCTTCTTTATTGTACCATGGACTAGACCTAGTTAATGTACCATGATTTTTTCCTTTGCTGAAACTGGCAGTACCAGAATCGTGTTGTCGACTAAATTTTATTGTTTCTTGGAATTTTGTATGTGGAGTTCGACACATCGAATTTAATACCAGCCTTAAGAAAGGACAAATGTCCGGGTCAAAAAATGTCCATTCTATTAAAATAGGGTGAATATAGATATATATTTGTATATTCAGGGAATTGTTGACTTTTCCCTACGATATAAATTGAATATATCGAAATTAACCAAAATTCACGTTTAAAATATGGTAAGAGAAAAAATTGGCTAAGGAATTTTAATTATGATTGGGTTAATACTCGTACTTAACCGCGAATTGACCACTTTTATAGGTGACATTTTTGTATTAAAAATAAAATATACGAGCATAAGAGAATATGGCACCAGAAATCCTTATTTTAAATATAGGGAAGCAAATAAACTGCGAGGGTTAGTTATGCATGATAGGGGTGAGTTGTAGCGATACACAGTACCGGGGTCGAAGAATTTTTCAGGACTGTTATAGAAACCAATGTTGTCACTATTGGATTTGAAAACTTAAGAAAAAATGTTATGGTGTCATGAAAACGAATGTTATCGGTTTTATCAGCAACAGCTGGTTCGAACATTGGTTTTATTTACATTCGAAATGGACAAAACCAACTTTGTTTTATGACACCAACATTGGTTTGCAAAAACGACAATTAGCAAAACCGACATGGTAGCTATGACAGCCCTGATTGCGTCGGGTCGATTCGGTGCATCGAACAGGCTGCTGTGGGATTGAGTCAGTGATTCGGTAGCCCGTTTAAAATTATTAAAATAAGCTGACCTGTGAAACATAGTAGGTCAGTGTTAAATAATTTCAAATGACCTTTATCAACCTTAGAAAGGTAAAATTAGTTTTTGATAAAAAAATGACTTTGGTTAAAGCTATATGGAACCGTTCTTTTTAAACTGAACAATAACTTGGTTTTTGTAGAATCATTCATATCTGTTTAAAACATATTATTAAACCAAAACAAACTTGAATTAATTTTTAAATTAAAAAAATCAATATAAACAAATCTTTGCAAAATATAAGAGCTACGCTTTCCCTTGGAAAGTATGTAAACAGGAAGAAGATGGAGAAGATGCCACTCGTTTGAATTATTCTTTAACGCTTTGATGCTCAATATTATAAACAAAACATGATTGCAAATTTTGGTAGACCCAAAATTCTGCTCGCTGAGTTGTGGATTTGGAATTTGATTTCTATTTTAAAACTATGAGTAGCAAACACGAAGGAAAATTATTTGAATGAAGTAAAAGACATTGTAAACACAGTTTTTGAAATAGAAACGATATTGTGTATAATATTACTGATCTAATTTATATTTAACCAACACCACCGTTTAAAATTATATTTATTATATAGAAATTTTTAATTTTTTTTTGCTTGGAAATAATTTAGATAAATAACTTTTGTTCTCCAACTACCCACTTGCACACAGACTGACTGACATTTCTCGATGTTGTTACTCTTTTGTTTCTTTCGTTGACTAGAAAACAGAAAGAACTGAAATCTATCTTTTTATCTTTTCTGTTACATGAAACTAAAATCCTGCTTTTTCTTTTCTGTTACATGAAACATTTGATTTCTTTCTCTTCGTTTTTTTATAGAAAATTATACAAACTGCATATTCTGCTGATTCATTAACAAAAATAAAACTTACCTAACAAACATTTGTTTCATTAATTATTAAAAAAAAAAAACAGAAAATGAAAATGATGTAAAAAAAGAAACATTTTTGTATTTTGTATTTTTTGAAACCCCTTCCAATTGCAAGGGAAATATTATAAGATGCAAATTCGTTTTTTTTTTGTTTATCTTCCGGAACAGATTTGTTTTCTTTTCTAATTTCAGATTGTGTTCATCGTTTTTTAAATGATTTTTTTTTAATTTAACATATACTTTTTGAAGTTATTATTTTTTTTTATTTACAAAGTTTAATTATACATTTACCTTATATATTTTTTATATATATTTTTTTATAAATTAATTTTATATTTATAATTTTTTTCAGCCTAGTTTAAGCAGTTTAATTTTTTTAGTTATATTTTTTTCGATCATTTTTTTTATTGTATATTTCAGCAGTTTTGAATAAATATGGTTTTTTGGATTTATTTCAAAACTCAATTGAAAAAACAAAACCAACAGTTGGTGTTTATTTTATTCTTTTGAATTGAACATTGTAGGTTGTATTTGGGAAGTTGTTAAAAGTTCGGTCTTATAGCACCTATATTGTCAAAAGATGGTATGAATTGTATTATACCGCTCATTGTAGGAGGAATAGGTCTTAAATTTGTCATTTCGTTTGCAAAACCTCGAATTATTGATTGGAGACCCCGTGAAGTATATATTTCATTAATCGTCTTAAAAGGCTAAGACGTTTTCACCATGTCCGACCGTCTGTGTTTCAGTTGCAAGCGCCATAAAGAAACCCGAAATATGTTAGGACCCATGAGCTGATTGGGAAATCAGCTCAGGCGAAAAAGTTTTTTTTAAAAACGTTTACTAATAGAAATAAGGTCATTCCAAGTTAATCAAATTTCATAACAATTCGAATTTTGCATCTATTTTTAAGATCTGTCTAAAATTAGGGCTTAGCCATTTGGACCGTTGGGACCTCAAAAACCGTCCGTAAGGTCGAAACGAGCGATTAGTAGTAATTTCGAACATATGGTATCCAAACATGGATTTTTATTAATGATTCGGACTCATGAACCTGAGGGGCCCAAAAACTACACCTATGGTCAAAAGAAGCAACAACTAATAAACACGAGCACATGGATACGAAAAACGAAAATTTCATTTAGAATCTTAAATTATTATTATTGACGTTTGTGTGACAGTGTGGCTCGTATACATTTTCCAAAAAATACTAAATATACGATAATTGTTTCTGCGAATAAAATAAGCGATGCCAAGCGGCCTGATCAAATCTTGAATTGTTTACTTTTAAATTAAAAAATTCAGCTAAGGTTAATCGAATGGGTTTATTGAAATTAAATATGTCTAATTTCCAATTTGCAAGAAAATGGATAGCATATATCCTTGAAACCCAATGGATTTCTTCAATTAACAAAACCAAAGATCTTTAACCATAAACTGGTTTCAGCTAATCCTTTTCCAACTGAAATACGATCTCGAACGCAATTTTAACTTTGAAGAGTAAACGACTTTCTTTCTGGTTTATAAATAGTAATAGAAACCAATTGATGTTGATATAAAGCATTTTCCAACACGAATTCTTTTTTAAAATTTTGGCCATGTAAAGTGTTGAGACTTAAATTGTTTTCTCGCCTTTTTTTATTTAGGTCTTTCATTGGCAAGTATACCAAAACCCCCTCAGTGTTTCTGATAATTTGTGTGAAATTTTAAATTTCTCCAACACTTTAAAACTATCGTATATTTAGGAAACTCTTCAAATTGAAGATTCTTTGTATTAGCTGATAACACAAGTAAAAACAGTTAAAGTCGGGCGTGGCCGACTATGAGATACCCTACACCACTCTGCTATTTACAGGATCACCCACCTCTGTCTGGAGTTAATTATAACATTCCGTTCAAAATAGGAGCTAAATGGAGTATACTTTGTTGTTGTGTAGCGGCACATAGTGCCGAGGTGACAGCCTTTGGCCGAAGAATTCCTCCTTCGGGTTGATCCGGTGCATAGAACCGGCCGTCGTTGTATCGGGGGTTTAATTTGTGACTTCTAAAGCTGTAGAATCTCAAAAAGGAAGTTACCTTTGCGTGGGGTCTATTGGAAAACAGACTAATTATGATCCAGTTTGACTATTAATATGTGCTGGTCACTCGTAATGCTCTGGGCGAAATTAGGTCGTAATCGGGTGTAAAATGTGGCTTTCAAAGCTGTTGGTTCTGTTATCGGTAAGGACCTTTGTATAGGAGCTATACAAAAATATGAACCAATGCGGTCCATTTTCGTCAATGTTAAATTATGGTCGCTCATAACGTACCCTGCAAAATATGGGCTTGATCGGTTGTAATGTGTGACTTCTTAAGCTGCAGGGCCTCAAAACGAAGAATTCGAAAACCTGGACTGATATGAACAAATTTCACTAGGGATGATGTTGGGCACTTAAAATGATCTGTGCGAAATTAGGTCGAAATTGGATGCACTATGTAGTTTCTAGAGCAGTAGGTTCTGAAATCGGGAAAAACCTATGTATGATATCAAAATATGGATCGATGTGGACCAATTTCAATAGGGTTGGTCAAAAAATTGAAGAATGTAACTATTTTTATCGCTATTGGTTAATATTTGCCACTTGTTCTTTACAACAATAGATAGACAGACGAGAGAGGGACGGACTTTGCTCAATGGATTCAAATATTAATTCTGAGTCGATCGGTATACCTAACATAGGGTCTATCTCCATTTCTTTAATGTGTTACAAACATCAGCACTTCGTCATAATAACATGTACCACAGTGTGGTGTGGGGTATAAAAATATCAACAAAAAAAATTAAAAAACTGGGATAATTGTCTTTAAAAAAAAATGTGCAAACTAAAAATATTTTAAACTATGCTTAAAACACATACCGATATACTGCCAATTTTATTTTATACAATTCTTTCGTTTATAATGTAAAATATCATGGAAATTTTCTGGAGTAAAAAATATTTTCTTTTTCTTTGAACTTGCCAATAATTAATTACATAATAAAAAAATAAAAATTAAAAAAAATAACAAATATTTAAACGAAAGCCAAGCAATATTTACTGACAACAACATCAAGCATAAAGTGTTTTCAAACTTTTTACATTTTTGTTTTCGAAATAAATGTACATTTCTGATTTTTATTCCGTTCTCTAGTAGTTTTTTTTTATTTAAATAAAACATAATTAAGAGCTGTACAAAACTTGCCATAAATATTGATGAACTCAAATAAAACCAAACTAATCTAAATAATAAATTGTAGATACAATATCAAAAAAACAATAAAAACGAAATTCAATTTTTAAAAACAAAAACTCTACGCCACTTTGGTAAAGGATTCCGGGACCAGATTAAGAAACAATACAGTATTGAAAAAAAGAACGACCAAAAATAAAAACGAGAACGTAAGTCGAGGAGATTGTACGAAGTACTTTATAGCTAAAGAGTGGAAAAAATAGTTTTTTTAACCAAAAGTGTTTACCAAAAGAAGTATTCTTTCAATTGAAATTTCTTAAAAATTGTGATGGGAAGTTATTTTAAACAAAAAATTTCTTAGAAATATTGTCAAACATTTCTTTCAGTTGCATTTGCTAAACAGTTTTTTTTATCAATCCTTATATACATACAAGTAAAAATTCCAAATTCATTTCCTAAAACTTCTTTCCATTCCTTCTACAATCGCTTCATATATCAGTATCAATATTTGTTTGATCCAAACATCAAAAATGTGGTGTAGAGTGTAAATATTAAAATAGTTTTTCATATTTCAAAAATACAAACAAGCTACAAACTTAACTAAACTAACATTGTATATAATAATTTTAAACTATATTAATTGAAATTTGAACAAAACAAACATATTGCGTCTTTAAAAAACAATAGTAGTGATTTT
Organism: Hydrotaea diabolus; assembly: GCA_963513945.1. NCBI lineage: Eukaryota > Metazoa > Arthropoda > Insecta > Diptera > Muscidae > Hydrotaea > Hydrotaea diabolus. The sequence continues at coordinate 62,082,614 of OY740718.1, read as the reverse complement.
AAACAAACAAAAAAAAAATAAATGATAATTCTGAAAAATAATATATTTCAAATGAAAAACATATAAAAGAAACTAAAAACTATCACGTAGAAATTACAAATCATCCGTACGCACACCTCCATTTTGAATTGCAGATATTTGAGTTTTTAAAATAAAAATAAAAAAAAATATTAATAAAATAACGAAATAACATTTTTACCTCATTTTCAAAACTAATTATATAGAGTACACTTGCAGCATACAGACATACTATACACAAGTTATTAGAGCGATTTTCAAACAAACTTCATTGGAAACACAAGAACAGGAATAATATTGTATACTCGTATACGAAAATTTCGCAATGATTTCTGATTTCAAAAACTTAACAGACCGATGTTTAAAGAAAACAACAATTGTCCACTATATATGTATATAGAAATACAAAAACGATTTTTTATACGTCCAGAATGGCATGATCTTAAGCTTTTCAAATCTTGCTATAGAGCCTCTTGACTTAGGGAGATCAATTAACCGACTTTTTCCAAAACCCGAGAAAAATAGCAATTTTAAAGAAACCGGTTTTCATTCTTGACTTTCTGAGGAAATCAGTTTAAACCAGGGATTTCCCATGTAAGTTCCTTCAAATGTTAACCGCAACCACGCCTCAGGGTTTCCATTCTGAGGGTCCCATTTTGGATGACTCGTTCGAGCATTTCGACCGGTATGGCTTTAACGGCTAGCGTAATGTTGGCTTCCAAAACCTGAATCGTAGCTGGTTTGTCAACATAGACTTTGGACCTTACGTAACCCCAAAGAAAAATGTCTAAAGGTGTGATATCACTCGATCTTGGCGGTCAACTCACCTGTCCAAAACGTGAAATTAGCTGCTTTTCAAAATGACCTCTCAAAAGATCCATTGTTTGAGCAGCTGTATGGCAAGTGGCAACGTTGGGCTTCATCACTGAACAAAATTATTGTCGAAAACAGCGAATCTTCCCGTTTCTCACCGAACACCCATTTCCATAATACAGTTGCTTACATTTGAAGATTTTTTTTTCAAAAAATAAATATAAAATTTCCTTTCAAATTACCAATAAGGATTTCACACTTGTTTTGAATTTTTATATTTTTTTCGTTCTGAAAAATACCTCTAGATGGATCACCCTATATAAAGTACTTTGTTAAGTAACCTTTCTTTTAAATGACTTCTTTCAATCTTCTTGACATTGAATGAATGCACTACATATTTTGTGACTACCATTTTTGCAAAAAGATTTCTTTAAATTGAGTCTTGCTAGTAATATGCGCTTTCCTGCTCGTCCCATAGATATTCTATGCGATTCATGCCAGGAGTTTGCTGAGGAATTGGCGGAATGTGGGGAACATAATGTATAATCCATATTCGTTGTTGTAGGTGGTGTGTTTGGGATCGTTGTCCTTTTGAAAGTAGAAACTTTCTCCAAGACTCAATTTTTCGGCGCTTTGCAGGGTTTCCTTCAAGAGTAGGTATACCTTCGATAAAAACCGAGAGATTCCTACATCAGCTGCAGACATACAGCCCCCCACACCATGAACTCTGCTCCACAATGCTTGACTATGCTGACCACATTGGTTTTATATAGCTCGGTTGTTGGCATTCTCCGAAAACTTATTCTTCCGTCAGATTGCAAAAAGTTAAATCTCGTCTGAGAAGACAACTTTCCCAAAAATCTTCTGGTTTGTTTTAGACCTCTTTTGCTAAGTCTATTCCTTTTGATTTATTTATTTTGTCTATGTGAGACTTTTTTCGTGCGATTCGTGAGCTGTAACCAGTACGATGCTGTCCAACGCACAGTTGTTGGGTGATTTTCTTTATCCATCTCCACCAAACATTCTGCAGCCAATTAGGTAGAAGTAATTTTTAGGTTCTTTGTAATTTTTCTTACAATCTGGGCACCTTCTCTAGCATTAAGCTGTCGGGGCCGTAGACTCTTTAAATCATTTCACAATGCTGCATACAGTAAATCTGCTTCAATTTCCTATTCTCCAATTTTAGCATACGATTTATTTTGTTTAAATAGTTCCAATTACAATTTTTTTCGGCTTCTGAAGTTTCCAAAATTTTGAAACAAATCAAATTATAGCAAATGGGGTTTCTTGTATTTCGTAATACAAAATGGATTGCCATATCTAAGAAAGTACATTTATATTGGGGTATTTTGAGGCCCTTCTTTCTCCTATTTTGTATTAAACAAGGATTGCCAAGGAAGTATATTTATATTGGGGTATTTTTGAGACCTTAATTAAACATGAGTACTGTAGTCCACCTCAAATCGTACTTTATTTTTCCTCTCCATTTGGCGTATCTTTTACAAAAAATTTAAATATTAAATATATTAAATAACATTTTTGTTTAAGACCGCACCGTGCTAAATAATTTCGTTTAAATATTAGGAAGGACTTAACATTCAGATTGCCACTGCGTCAATACCTAAGCCTGTCACTGTATGTACATTAGAGTGTACCTCAAAAAAAGTTACAACTCTTGGAATGAGGATTAATATGTTTTTGAGCGGTTTTGGCTCTAGCCGTCTGCTGGACTATATACAAAACACCATTAAGAATCCGATGATTTTGGAGCACTGCCCATACACGGGAGTTGTATTTCATCTTTTATCTAAAGTAAGTTGTATGGATATTAAAAATTACACAGGGGGAGAAACATTTCTTGCACCGCTTAGTGCTCCTATGGTACACCTGCGGTCAGCTAATGTTCGTAACCATGTTTTCCAAAATTTTTTTAGTTAAAGTTTTCTTTTTCCGAAAATGGACTTTTTGGTACACAAAACCAAAATTAGGTGCGTGTGTTCCAGTCCTGAATTAAACCCAAAAGAATTAAAGTGCAGGCTCTGAAATATTATGACATTACGTTCCAACATTTTCCCAGCACTTTAAGATACAATCGGACGACGTATAGGGTTGGCTATTTAAAATTTTAAATTTGAATCGGCTGGAAAAATGAAGTACTGATATTTTGTTCAAATTTCTGGTTTTAATGGAAAGGTAGAACTTTGGCCTGTATATTGATGTTATCATTTTAGACGCTTTGTCAGAATTAGATTTATAGAAATCAGACCATTTGTCAGTTCTGACATTACCATCTATAATGCCGGGCCAGCGGTTTGCCGTTTCTAAATTTCTGTCTGAACGCCCTTGGCACAAAAAAAAACCCAACAGAGGTCTAAAATGCAGTCGTTAGTATGCGACCGTATAGGCTACTTTGATGTTATCTGATGTTATGGCTTTTAAGCTGCCAGACTATCGACATGATAGGAAAAGCTATTCCTTTGCGGCTCTTAAAATAGTAAGTACTTTTATCTGAAAGACCCTCCTCCTACGTTATGAACAGAAACAAATGGAATTGCCATAAATATAACCCTATCTTCCGTAATCTAACTTATCCATCCATCTTCCTGTAAACCACTCATAGCTCGAATTGTATAGTTGACATCCCTTATAAATTGTTCAATAACATAAATAAATCGACTTTACCGGATTTAACTTAAAATATAAAACATTTCCGGACAAAATGCCCTAAGAGTAGAATTTCTTAATACAATCGATCATTACTGATAAGCTGGACATTTTGACATTGACTTCATTTCGGCAAAAGTGAATTTCAATTCTTATAATCAGAATGAGATGTGCAAAACTGCGAAATAGTATACGATGATACAATGATTATAAATTCTCATTCTTTACAACTTTTTTCCCCTAATATATTTCACAAATTAAACAAAGAAATAATTTATAACTAAACAATAACATAATTAAAAAGTTTTTAATTTTATCAAAAGAAAAGAAAAACAAAAAAATCCATAGTAAAGAATTGTAAACCAATTCTTAAACAAAACAATATTAGCAACAATATGTTACAGTTGTCAACAGACGAATTAATCTTATTTTTGTTTAAATGCAATAAAGATTAAAGTTTAAATCTCTTTGTTTTATTTGAGAAACAAAAAAGAAAAATCAGGTTTTAAATGCTAGGCAAAAAAAACTAAATAAAATAAAACATGCAAATTTCAAATGATGATAAGAAAGATTAACAAAAAATTATCGTAAAATAAATGAAAACGTAGATGCTTGACGAAACAAAATATTCGTTTTTTTTTTTTAAATCGGTTAAAACCAAAATTTGATGTGGATTTAAAAAAGATAGCAACACAAGAATACTAAATTGATTTATCTATATACACACAACTCAGAATATAAAAAATTAAAAAAAGAAAAACAAAACAAAGATAACATATTTACATTAAATATACATAAATATATATATTAAGTACATATATTTAAAAATACACATATGTTTAGCGAAGAAGCAAATACAAGTATTTACTTAATACATACTGCATAGAAAATCTTATTTACATTTAATAAAAATAAACAATTTAAAAAAGTATATGTATGTATGACTGCAAACTAAACATAGTTAAGAAGCGCTCTTAAGCTTACTGAAAAAATGTGTTCTTTAAACAATATTAAATAAACATAGGCATTTTCAGAACTTCAATATATATTTTCTTGACCTCGGAATGTGGACATTTTGTTGTATCCAAAATTTTTAAATTTTATTAAATTCAACGTTAATGTTCGCTTGGCTTCAAAACGACAGAAATTTGATTTTCGACTCAGTAGCAGACGTCAGATCGACAAAGCGAACGAATATCTATGCGAAAGAAAGCGCAAGCACTTCAATACAAAATTAGGGCCACTAATGACTTCTATGCAAATGGAGATGTCAAAATCACTCACTTGAGTGTCGTTTGTCGCACATATACAAACAGAAATTTAATGAAGGAAATTCAGTTCAAATCAAGCTTTCCGTTTAAATACACAATTAATTATTATTTTCATTTAAAAAACAACTCCTAAACATTTTTTTATATGCATTTTTTTTTTGTTTACAGGCAATATCATTTGAACCAAGTCCAAATTATTTGAACCAAAGAAATGCGTGTTTAAAATATATATCTTGATTGGTTTACATTTTGGTGTTTTGCTTACAAAATTTTACTAGCGTCATGAAACTTCAAAGAAGGTGGGAACTGAAGTTATTTCAGTTGTCATATAATTTTGTCAAAAAATACTTAAAAACTATTTCAAACAGACGATTTCTGGTAAAGTCCAGCACAACATATTTTCACAGTGGGGATTTGACAATCACTTGTGGTTGTGAATTACTAGTGAAATCCAGAACATACCTGAATAATAGAACAATCAGTGAAATTCAGAACAGCTATCCAACTCCTATTCGTCGATTATAGTACAGCATTAACAGACTGCATATAAACCGAAGTTAAACGGGTGATTAAGCCTCAATACGATTGATTCAAGTGCAGAGTTCTGTACAATGGTCGCTTATTAATGGAGTTCAACACCATCTCCGGTGTAGTATCACCTGGAATCTTCAAGCCAACTAGAAGATCTGGCATATGCAGAGGCCCTAACCACCAAAAGAATTTGATATAAAAGTATCTTTGTAATTATTAATATTAAAATGTTGTTTCGCTCGGGCTCGATATGCCCTAAGTTTCGAAGGCCATATAGAGAAGGATCTATATGAACTGTTTTAAAGGCAATATAACGAAGAATATGTACAATAAAATCCGTTTTGGCGGTATTACTTTTTCGGGGAAAAAATTACTCTCTCTATGGGCTTTAAAACTAGGTGGCGACTCGTACAACTTTTTTATAAGCCTGTCATCGACCCACGCATACAGAACGTCAACTCCTTAACCTATCTTGGCAGCGTCATTTCCTTGAATGGTGGATCTGTAAACGACATTATCAGCAGAATATCCAAAGCACAAATGGCTTTCGCAAAGCTATGGAAAATTTTAAGGTCGTCGTCAATATATACCCGCATCAAACTACGTATCTTTAATTTAAACGTAAAATCTGTTCTTCTGAATGGATGTGAGATGACAAATACGCCTGAGAATTGCAAACCTTCATTAATAAAGACCGAAGGAAAATTTATAATAGACAACTCCTCGATAAATGAAACCTTATTGCAATATAAATCGAAATTAAAGAGAGACGATGGAAATGGATTGTCCAGAGAGAAACAGACTTAAGCAGACAAGCTTTAGAGTGGAAACCGCAAGACAGTAGGCGGCGAGGGAAACCAAGAACAATATGGCGACGAACCATAGAGGAAGATATGAATATGAAATTCAACCCTCGGAGATAGAGGAGAATGGCGATAATATGTTGAGGCCCTATGCTCTACCGCGAGCCAAAAGAACTAAGATAAAGAATTACCCGCAGATTACTGCAGAATATTTTCACCAATTGTTCCATTAACAATTGTGCAAAAAGGTTTTGAAAATATATTCTTTACCATTCATTTATCCCAACTGAATTCTAATGAAAGAGGGGTGAAAACATTTTCATAAATTGAAAGTTTTTGGTTTAAGCTAAGCAAGTCTACTTATTTTTATATATCGTTTAATTTAGACATTTTGAGTTTTCTTGCCCAATATGCGTTTTTTATTTGGAATTGTTGTCAACACTTTTTTGAATCACAACGCGTATGTCTCTGCGGACGAAAATTCAAAGATAGTGTTTCCTTTTTGATACGAAGTGGCTGGCCTTTGTTCGCATAGAATTTCGTTCTAGATCGAGAGTTAGAGTCTCGAATATGAGACCGTAAAGAAAAATCATTTCTTAATTTATCATTTCGATGTTAAAAATACTTTAACTACGAATATGTTTATTATTTTTCAGTTCAAGTTATTTAGCTAATAATGAAAATGATTCCAGTCAGACATTATTAGTTATTTTTAAATTATTGCATTCTAAGTTCGAACTACTTTTAACTAAGAGTACGATAAAATATTCAAAGCGGATTTCACGATAAGAGCAGATGAGAATACATTACGAATGTATGAAAACTATCAACACATTAATTTTAAATATTTTAAGTTTTAATAGTTTTTTCGTTTTTGTTTATATTTATTCGGTCTTTTATCATTATTATGACGAACATTTTTTTTTATTCTGGTTCGAGATTTTTTTGTTGTTTCTTTTTCAGAATTAACTAAAAAATAGGAAAAATGTATTGGCTACGGTTGCCAGGCAAACTGTACAGCTGTTTCATAACCCGCCAAGGGTTTCGTCAGCAGTCTTTGACAACGATTACTTCGGCAATAAATCAAATGACTCATACTGGAGACTCATTTGAATTACTGTGAATTACCCTTTGCGTATAGTCTTCGAACTGTGCATAGAGCAATCTTCAAAGCTCAATATCATTTCCACCAATTCCGTTTCGCTTTGGTCTTCGTTGAAAACCACGAATGCAATTTTTGGGATTTTATAAGCTTTTGCAAAGTTGTTCTTAACGGGAAGTGGTAGTAATTATTTATGAACTATGTCAATACAAAACGAATTCTTTCAACATTTCTTCCAAATTTCCCACTATGACAGAACTTTTAGCAAATTTTTGGTTAATATGCCAACCGCAAAAACGACCGAATTTCGGATTTCAATTCTTTATGCGAATCGCACAGAACGGCCTATTCGCATATTCAAATAAAATCTACAGTACCCGAATTTCGAGTCGAAATCTATAACACTATGTGTGGAAATTGACTGTCGTAATCCGATGAAAATAAAATTCGATGCATTTTTGGCCGCTTAACGAATACCGTATAACGTATGTTTTTCATAGCGATATTAATTTGCTTTCATAATGGATTTTAAAATTAAATCGCGAAAAATTAGAAAATTGACGTACACATTAAAAAATTATTGTCGTTATATAATTTTTTTTTATTAGTTTTATTAATTTAGTTGGAATTGAAAAGAAAAAACTATTACAATTTGTGTGCAAATTGACTGCCGAAATTCGATAACGTTTAAATCCATGTGGTAACAACAACAACAGTTTTCGCATTCTGTTCAAATTTGTGTTACGTAATTCGTAGATATTATTTTTTTTAGCTACTCTAAACTATCTCTTACAAAACGTTTAAACTCAAATCGAAATCAATTGCATATAGTAAACGATTTAGCTTCTTCTCATAGTTTATTAGAATATATTATATTCTAACATTGTATACATACTATATAATATACACAAATACATAATTAGATATATACATATGTTGTAAATTAATTTGCAAATAGTAGTTGTTAAAAAGAAAAAAACAAACAAAAACATTTTCCAAACGTATTCTACAATTTAAAATTAACCAAACGAAACCGAACAACAACAGAAATTGTAAAACTTAAAGCACTTTTAACATGAATTGTAATAATATTTCAACTATACATAACAATAAATACATATACAAACATAAACCAATTATTAAAAAATAAAATCAGAAACAAAAAAACAAACACACACACACACAAAAAGCAACAACAACAAAAGTATTAGTAGTTTACATTGTTTAACATGCCGTTTATTTTGAAAGTTTATATTCGAATGAAAACCCAGATTAAATTTAAATAATTCGCTTTTTTATATATGTAGGTATATATATAAACAAAGCAGCAATTTTAATATACCCATATAGGTATATTCAATATATATCTATGTATATACATATATTTATATGCATACATATATATATATATATTTACATACGTGTATTTATATAAATATAAATTTAGCATTTAAATAAATAAATTCATAATTAAGAATTAAATTATGCCGAATAGGAATATAAAAAATATAAAATAATTTGATTAAATATCACTCACTATTCTCATTCTTTTCTTTATACAGTAATGCCTCGATTTACGTCGTCTCGATTTACGTTGTTTCGATTTGCGTCGTCAAATATTTTGTTCCTTTCAACTTCGATTTGCGTCGCCATTCGATTTACGTCGTCTCAGTTTGTATGACTTATGTACATATGTACTACATATGTATGTAGGGGAATCCCAGTTTTTAATTTAAACGTTTAAAAATTTTGTGTGTGCAACAACAACTAAAGTAGTGCCTCTCATGGACAGGTCGTGTGTGTTTGGCAGCGCGTCGTGTGTGTTACTTTTTATACCCGCACCACATAGTGGTATGGGGTATAATGGCTTAGTGCTTGCGTTTGTAACACATCGAAGGAATCGAGTTAGAATACCGGGACCAGAGAGAAAGTTGCTCAGAATTACATTTTGAGTCGATCTAGCCATGTCTGTCTGGCTGGCTGGGCGGCTGGCTGGCTGGTCGGCTGGCTGGCTGGTCGGCTGGCTGGCTGGTCGGCTGGCTAGTCGGCTGGCTGGCTGGTCGGCTGGCTGGATGTAAAGATGTCCATCTATTCTTGTAATCAAAGTACAGGTCGCATTTATGCACCGATCTTGATGAAACTTGCATGTGGCATGTGGTAATATATTGGGACAAGGACGGACGCTATTGAATTTGGTCCAAATCGGAGCACTTTCTGATAGACCCCCCATACAAAGGAACTCCCGGATTTGGTCCAAATCCAGTTGATGTCGCGTGTATTGGTCAACAAATTAAAAAAATATGCCATTCGATGTAGAACTGACCACAAAATGTAAAAAAAAATAGTTGGACCCGCCTTTCGAACTTTTTTACCTAAAGTTTGTCGCATAGTGTTATTTCAAATATGTTAAAAAAGATAGATACAGATAGAAATAGCGACGAGTGCTTTCGATTAAAAGGAGACTTAATCACATTTATAGTGGTGCGGGTATCATAGAGTCGGCCACGCCCGACTATAGCACTTACTTACTTGTTTTAACTGAATTGTATATTTGTTTGAAAATTCGTATACGAATTAAATGTTTATAACAAATATTCTATGTACAATAAAAGACTGAATTACATACTTGTAATTTTTAAGTTTTTTTTATGAAATTAAGTGAACGTTAACGTATGACCAATATCAAATTCGATTTACGTCGTTTCGATTAACGTCGTCAATTTCCGGAACCAATCACGACGGAAATCGAGGCATTACTGTACACTTGGTACATACTTTAAATGATGTTAGATTGTTTGAGTTCTGGATTATTTTTTTCACAAAATATATACAAATACACAAATTGTAAAAAAATATATATTTCTTTTCTAAATAATTGAATATAATATATTGTCCTCATTTATATAAAAAGTTTATCATATTGTGTGTGTTAAGAAGTTTAAATGAAGAATTTATTGCTCATACGGTGAGAATCATTATTTTACTAAAAATTTTACACTTGTTTAGAAATGAAAACTGCTGCGATATTTACTGGTATAATAAAGAAAAATACCATTTAGAGGGATATAAATAATTCTTTTTTTAAAATTGAGGCCAAATGACGCTTTGCGTCTAAATCAACATTCAAATCTGTATTCATATGAAAATCTTTAGATACTTGAGAAGTTTTCTATGAAAATGTTTTACACAGTGTAGAAATCCAAACAAGAATTGAAAAGCCCTCGTTTTTAGCTGTTTATCTAAAATCCAATCAAAATGCATATTTAAAAACACACGTTTTACGGTCGAATATGATGCAAAATCCGCTTTATTATATTATGGCCGTGTTCATTATTATCCAAGAGAGTTAATGCTTTAACCATTTGGTGAATTTCGACTTTAATGTCCGAAATAGCTAATAGCTAATGTCCGAAATAGCATAAAACAATGACATTTTTACTGTTTCGTGAATTATTCTATCGTTTTAAGGAATTTTCTTTGTAATATCTTTTAACAATTGTGTTTCAGAAAATATCAATTGAAATTTAATGTTTCCAAATTTAAAACCTCCAATTGAAATTGAAAAGTCATGCATAGAAACTCAAGAACATGGTTCAATACACAAGGTGTAGCCATTAGTCCAACAACAACAAAAATAGTTCGATAGATTGTCTAAGTCATTTTAAAGATGTCAAAAATACATATTTGTGAATGTTTGATGATAATTGTAAACGTAAGATAAAGAGTTTTTCCTTTCCATACTTTAACAAACGCCATTGTCAAATTTAAAAATTAACAATTTAAATTATTACCGAGAACAAATTTAAAATCAGCTGTTAGCATAACTCTACCTTCTTTATTGTACCCAGCTCAAGATATTTTATTTGAAATTCAGTATGTTTATTCCATTTAAATTCAAATGACATTAATTGAAATTTAAAAGATTGCAATGTAATTTTTTGATTTTCAAATCTTTTCAAATGTTTTACCACCCGCTTTAAATCGGTACAAAACAAAATCAAGAGAGGAATACAAAAAGTGCAATAACATTTTAATGTTTTCTTTCACAATCGAAAAAGATCCGCTTAAATTATACAGAAAATATCAATTGAAATTCAGAGTTTTCAAATTTAAAAACAGCAATTGAAATTTAAAAGTCATCTATTGAAAGAAACTCAGAGTATTTTTTGAAATCCAGTATTAATGTATATTCCATTTGAAATTCAAATGACACTAATTGATATTAAAAAGATTCGAATACAATTTTTTGATTTTTAAATGGTTTCAAATGTTAAAACACCCGCTTCAAAACGGTTTAGAACAAAAACAGGAGAGAAATACAAGAAAAAGTTCAAAATAAACATACAGTTTCATTTCATATTTCCCAATCGAAAAAATCCACATAAAACCCCGCTTAAGCGGTAATTTGAAATCGTTATTAATAAACAAACGCTTATTAATTACTACAAATACGAATGAGAATCCGATTGTTTTGAAAATTTTAAATTTACAGAAAAGGTTTTAAAGAACCGAGCCTAAAAGAAACCCCTTAGCGTTTATGCTGTATTACTTACTCCATTAATTTAATATATTTTTGAAACGTAAAGCAGAACAATTTATAATAAACGATAAGGGTTTTCAATAACAATTTGTATTTTTAGAATAAGCGAGATTTTAAGGGGATTTTTTCCTATGGTAAAATAAATCATTATAAATTGAATGTATAACGTGGCACACGAAATTTATCATAATTTGACAACCTTTCCTTACTATCTTTTGTGAGTGGTTCATTTTAAAATCTGTAGACCATTTCTAAAAAAAGTTCGGTAAAAATAGACTTTTTTGTGAATGTATGAGGTAGCTCACGAAAGTTTTTATAACTTGACAGCCTTTCCTTATTAATTTCTGTGAGTGGTTCATTATGAAATCGGTTGACCATTTCTGAAAAAAGTTCAGTTATAAGAGACTTTTTTGAACTGTTCAAAATGTGTGAATATTTTGACTACTTGTAGGAATCGTTTTTTATAAGAACTTTATAAAAATTAAATATAATTTTTCACTATTTTAGATGTTTATTGAAATACATACTACTTATATATTATGCAATATGAGAACTAATTTTTCATAAAAAGTTTCACACATCATGATAACTTTTATTTCTATAAAATGAGAAATAAATATCTCTTTATTGTCTGGGATAAACAAGCAACACATCATTTTCATTTTATAGTAAAATAAACCTATGTTCATTTTTGGTGGCATTTTTATTCAAATTTAATTATTATACATACAGATATTATAAGAAATACGTATATTATATATAAAAATTATACAAACTTATAAATATACATTTAAAAAATTACATTAATATTAAATAAAAACAAACTACATATTAATTTAAATAAAAAAGTAAAACCACAGATAACAAATCAATAAATATAAATGATAAAAAAACCATTAAATAAAATATATATATACATATATATATTTCAAATGAAAAACAAAAAACATGAAAAGTCTTTAAAAATAAAAAAGTAAAAACAACTTCAATTTGACTGTTTTTCTTTTCACATACAAAGTTAGAAATATTCGAATGTACGATATTATTTCTCTTAAATTGCAGTGAAAACAAACGGAAGAGTTCTTTCTCTTTAAGCAGGAGCCTTTCGGTATATTTTAACAAGTCTTTTCACTTTATATAACTGCGAAGAAAACTGACAAAAAAAAGCTAATGTTGGGCGTGTCTGACCATATCATACCATGCACCACTAGGTACGCAGTAAAGTCAACTTAAACAATGGTCTAATTTCAGTCACTGACATAGGAGTTTATTTGCATACATAGATACGGGAGTTCGTGAGGAAATTTTAATATTTTTGGAGCCAGTAATGGACATATAAATTTACTCAGACTTCATAAAATTACATCTTGGGATTCTGAGAAAACTTTATCGTATTTTGATACCCATGTTAATGTGGACCATATTTTTGGCAACTGGGCCTCCCCAAATTTTGCCAAATCGCAAACATAATTGTACTTTTAGCTTCGTGAGAAAAATTTACTGTCCATGTATTTTAAAAGCCCAGACCATTAGCATAGGAGCTATCCTAAAATGGACCTGTAAGGTCCAAATTAGTCTAGGATTGATTGTTGGTCCTACTATACCAAATGGGATCGAAATCGGAATTTATAAATATGTTCTAAAGCGATTACATATAAAATCGGGCGAGTCTTTTGTACCTGGATTGATATGAACCATATTCATTTAAGTTGATTACTGACCAATATTAAGGACCTTCGCTACATTGTAATCAAGATTGGATTAAATATGCGCACAAGAGATAAACAACAAAAAGATCCCACGACAGCCGGTTCTATGGACCGGATTGACCCGAAGAACAATTTTTCGGCCAAGGGCTGTCCCCTCGGCACAAGCTGCCGCTACAACAACAACTAAAATACATAAAATCCGTTGAACAAACATATGTGTGGAAGCAGTATTATTTTAACAACGCCCGTGCTTGATCCATAATACGTAATTCTGTCAGATTTCATTAAGATCGGACCACAACTGTGACTTGTTATTTAATTTTAAATTATCTTTACAATTTAACCAACGATTAAGTTCGGTTAGGCTAAATCTTATAAACCCTCCACTTCGCTATTAAAACAAAAAAAGCTAATATTTATTGACCATATGACTATAATATCAGTTTCTTGCTTTGGTCTGCAAATTGGTCGCTTGTTTTGACTTAAACGGTCGATTTTTGGACCCGAAGCATCCATGAGACCGGGCTCTATCTATAGCATTTAGAGGTGAAATTTGCCAATATCTCTATATGTGACACCGCATAGAGAAAGGGACCTAAGGGTAAAAAAAAATCAATTTTCACTTTTTTTTTGATGTGGACAACATCTGAGCATCGAACGAGACCGATCCCATGCCCCAAAAGTGTTCCCTCTCAGAGATATGCGCGTTTTTATGAAAGTGATGGTAAATACGTGTATTTAAATCTTTAAAATGGCTCTCCTGAACAAAACTGGTTTTCACACTTAGGTCCCTTTCTATTTTGCGCGTCACATATGTTTATGCTATTGATTGATTTAACTTCCCATTAGGAAACAAATCAGCAATTTGTGCACGATTAAACTCTTTTACTCACTGACCACGCCCTATTTATTACTACCGGCTCTAACATATTACCGAGGTAGAAACCCGCCGCTGAAAACACTTAAAGTTGATATTATATGGAATTGAACCTCGGTTGACTTGTGTTATAGTCATGCACACTTACTATCGGTTGATTTGAAATAGAGGGGTCTAAATAGGATGGATGCATATCTTACACCAAAGCCAGTATAGTTTTTAGTGGTGAGTGGGAGGTAAAGAACACCCATCATCGTGGTTAATTTGGGTTTTTAAGACTTTTGGAGATTTTACCGCCCGCTGGGTCGTTCCATAGCGTCTTGTAAGCAACCGAAACCCATGATTCATTTCGACTCTTATTGCTTGAAAGGAATAACGATGTCCACGACAACTGCCTGTTAAGCGGGCCGTTTCCTTGCAATTGGCATTGGGGAAGTACTGATGAAAAAAGAACAAAAAAGTTATTAAGTCTTAAGAACACTAAGTTAAGCAAGATGATGGGTCTTCTTGCCGGCCACTGACCACTTAAGCTTTTACATGGCTTACTCCTTAAGCTGTTTGCATTTTCGAACAACGTTACTCATGCACACTTACTATTACGCCATAGACCATGAATATGGGTATATGTGTTATCTAATTAAAGTCAATTTCAAAGTATGGATTTGTGAGAAATTGTGGCTCTTACCATGGACCCTTACTTACATAGGCTGGCTCCACAATACCTTGTTGGTCCAGGACTGCTTCAGTTTACTATACCAAGAAATCACGCAGCTTTCTATATCAAGAACTCTCACAGTTCAAGAACTCTTGGATCCTCGGTCTTTCCGTGTTCGTCCTTGTCTAAAGCCTTTCAGGCTGGAGTATTTGATTTCATTCATCATATCCAATCAAGCTCAATTGTTTAATGCTCTTAACTACATTCAGTTCGGGATACACCTCACGTTTATTTTTGCGAAGAATTCTTCTCACGAAATTTGACAATCCGCTTTTGATAGCACCCATGCTCCAGCGCCAAATAAAACTACGGGTAGTATCCCTCAACAGCCAGTTCTAGCTATGGACCGGCAGCAATTCCTTGGCCAAGGGCACACAACAACAACAGGTATTATCAGTGGATTGTTGTGTAATCTTCGTCTTTCGAAAAAGGCTCTCTTCTTAGGTTGTTCAACGAGCCCAAAATTATACCAAATTTGCCAACTGGATCCATCGTTTTATTTCAATGCTGACATCCTGATTTAGTTTCTGAGCCTTTCTTGTTCTTGAGCAGGATTATTGCTGTTTTGACGGCTTTCTGGGTCGGGACGGACATTCGACTCCATCGTCTGTAATTGGTAGCTGCCGGTTGGGAAGGGAAGGTATTTATCGGCTAATAATTTGGAAAAATGTTCTTTTCATATCCAAGTTAGAAATACAAAAACCTTTGTTCGGTATTTGAACTCTTAATACAATTTTCTGGAGTTGTTGTTTTTGTAGCGGCATATAGTACCGGGGTGACAGACCTAGGCCGAAGAGTTAATCCTTTCTCAGACCAGTATATGTTGCCACCGGGCGCTGATGTGATTCGATTTAGGGAATAGAAGGCTTCCGCTGTCTGTTGTGAATGCAGTCATCTAGATTTCCCTTGTTTTTGTGACCTAAAAGCTTTTGTGGTGCTTAACCTATAGTTTACCTATAAATCGAAAGTTGCTGTTCGGCACATTCGTACGGAGAACACGCCGGATGCATGCCGTCACGACCTGATTGATTCCTTGTATTGCCATCATGGTACAGCCTTATGGATATCGCAATGCTTAATTGTGATGCTACTTATTCAGGCCTTTTTCGATTTCTACACAAATTTTCTATTATTAATGAAGCCCAATTTGTAAGAATTAGTTTTAGGCTGTTTCGCAAATTGTACGACTTGAGTCGGAGTACGGATCGCAAAATTTCATCTTTAAAGTTTCCCTTTGTAAACAAAGCAGCTGCCGAACTTCAACTCCGTTTGCTTTTGTACAAACAGAAGCAACCTATACAAAATCTATAATTTGTTAGCAAGCGATAGAGCTTAAATTGAGGTATGTCTAAGTAAATTATTCTTTTAATAAACAAATAAATGTATATTGTCGCAGGTGGTATAAACAAATATTTAAAAAAAAACATCTGTATTGTCATACATATACTCGTACTTTGCTTTTTTTGTGCAAAACCAGTAATTTTATTTTAAAATCGCAAACATAATACCAACGATTTCAAATCGCGAAATTGATCAGCCTTACTCCATTCTCGGAAGTTTTAATATGGTTGCTGAATTTTCCGACAGTAGGACCCTGCGAACGTCAGCATTACGATCCTTAAGGGCGATAAAATAGTGCTGGTATAAAACGAAGTCATTGGGTGCCAAGTCAGGGCTGTACGGCGGATGACCCATCAATTCGACGTTTTGGCCGCTCAAAAAAGCTCTGGTTTCAGCCGATGTGTGAGAGCTCGCATTGTGATGGTGCATAATGATTCGTCTTCTCTTGTTCGTTTTTCAAATTTCTCCGAAGACTTCATGCAAACAAATTGTGGTGTACCACTCAGAATTTACCGTCCTACGTTGCTCAAGCGGAACAGTCGCCACATGACCAGTTTTGCCGAAGAAATAGGCGACCATTTGCTTCGAAGTGCTTCTTCTACGAACAACTTTCGTTGGATTTGGCTCGTCTTCGAAGACCCTCACGGTCGATTGCTGTTTTGTCACCTGTGACGATCTTATAAACGTCTTTTGAAGCACCGCGATCGTATTTTTTCAAAATTTCTTTGCACCAATCGACACGAGCCTTTTTTTTGAGCGATTGTCAAATTGTGCGGGATCCAACGAGACGGTCGGTATTAGCAAATTAATGAAGAAAAACGAAAATTGCACCAATAAGTTTATAGACATCTACAATAATTAAGTTACAGTTTCACCTTAATAGCGCTGGTTGGTTTTCCGTGAACAAACTCTACATTGCGCCTTTAAACAAATTCACAAATTCACTACGATTAAAAATTCGATTTGGTGGCCAGTTTCATATCCACAGTTACTACTGTTAGGAAACTCAGTCCTTATGCTATCCTATTCGTAACTACAACCATGGACCCAAACATAAACGTTCCTCCAGATCCAAACAAGCGACTTATGGCGGTATAAATATGCCTAATGTTATTTTAATCCACGGTGGAGAGAAATAAGATTTGGCCGGGCCGAACTTACCGGCGTATTAACCTTTCATACACCTTTCTCAAAAACCCAGTAGGAAAATTACCAGTTAAAAGGTTAAGATAAGCTAAGAAAATCTTAAACAAAATCGTATTCTTCTCTGTTAACTTTTGTTTGTTGACCAGTGTAATCAAGAGAAGACCATCACTGCTTATCAGCAAATTGAATAGAAAACTTCTTATGATGTGGAGGCTTGAACAAAAAGAAGAAGAGGAGGTAGGAGATATGAAGGTAGGAAACAGGAGGAAAACAGACAACAGTGTTGTGAAAAACAATAACAATAAATAATAAAAAAAAAATAAGAGGAGCCGCCGTGCTCTCTTCGAATTTGACTCGCGTTACATGAGATTCCACTGAAAAAAAACGAAACGCTTGCATTACAAAAACAAACAACCTAATCGTCGGTAGCAGTAATTGTGTTAGAGAGTCCGACGGTCTATCTTGCTCTTAATTATTGCTGGTGTGAACGGCGGCGAGAGTTTACAATCGCCTAGAAGTGGAATGAATGACGACCGACATTGGTTGGTGGCATGAATGAACGGGAGGACGGGCGTTTTCAATTCGTATGGCGTCGTTGCGCTTGTATTGTGTGCTTCGTTGTGCTCGTTATAAAACCCAACAACGTATTCGTTAAGTTTGTCATTTGTCTGACGATTTTCAAACGTAAAGAACGGTCCGGCGGAACTTATAAACAAAAACATCTAAACAACGGTCAACGGTGTGACAGAAACAATCAGCACCTCCTAATAAAAATAAAAAAGTGTTTTTTTAAACAATAACTAATATACTTTTAACACGAAAAATTAAGACAAAATGCCTTTCCCACGCGAGCAACTAGAATCTGCCAGTAATGAAAAATTGTGCAAAACGGAAACCATCAAATTAAGAAATAAACATATTGGGTAAGTTCGGTTCGAATACTAAAAAATTCAAGTGTAAAATTTCCATAAAAACAAATCCATATTTTTGTACACTACAATTTGGCATAAAGGCATATGCCTTGCCGCCTCCAAGGTCATTTGTGTTACAGTCTTCTCCCTCTCTCTATTTATTCGTTGTCAAGGTCATGTACCTTGGCATCTATCTATTTGACAGTCAAGTGAGTACGTTAGCAAAAAGTATCTCGAAAAGTGGCATCTTTGCCACTAATAGTGTGCGAGTTCGTTGCCTTTTCATTGTCATCTCTGTTTGTACCTGCGTACAGCACAATTCTCCCAATAGGAAACGCAGCAAAATAACTAGCACCAAGGACCTTTTGCCAAATGTAATGCCAAAAGAACAAGGAAAAACTTCTCATGTGGCCATGTATACAAAAAACACCCTTAAAGGTTTCGCATCTATAACTTCAAACAAACATCATGTCTGCTTTCGAAAAATGTTTAAGTGTCGGGTTTTTTTATTATTGCCGCGTAACAAAAAAGCGGGATTCTCCTATTGTTGCAGTGCTATAACTATTAAATGTTCCACTTGTCTACTCACACTTCGTTTCGTCTCATACAAATACATAAGTTTTATAAAAACAGTATGTTGCACTGCTACAGTCGTATTAAAAAGCAGGTGAAGGGTAACGAGGAGGTATACAATTATCTAGCTGCCATTTTAAAGTAATGTATCACTTATCCCACGAGAGAGAAATTAAATATATTGCCCTGTATGCCATAATCATGTGTCCACCGCTTATCTCAGCCAAAACTTTAAAATTACTCTATATTTGGATTGGAGGAACTTTTTCTTGCTGGACCAATTTCGCCTCTTTGCAATCCCAAATATTGTATGTCCATAAGCCATCATCATGCAGCTTTTAATAGACACACGAACGGCCGGGCGGACAGGGCTAATTCGTTCAAGAATTTTACGAAGGTCAATATTTCGTGTTTTTAAAACGTTTGGAAAAGCAAGTAAAGTTTTACTATGTAAACAATAACGTTGCTGACAATTTTTTGTATCCCTTATTCCACGAGAGAAAAATCAAATATACTCGTATTGTCCCTGTATATCATTTTTGAATATGCTAACAAAATGTCCTTTTGGAGGATTGAAGCATAAACTTCGGTCAATGTGGATGTTGTTGTATATAAGGATGCAATTCATAAGCTGGTATACATATAAATGGAAAATTAGTTTACCTGAACCATTTTTACTAGCGAGACGAAAAGTTATGGCAGTTGAAATTTTGAAATGTGCCCGACTGAATTCGTAGAAATTTTTTAATTAGCTTATATCCACATAGACTATTGATCTGTCTTTTTGGCTATACGGGACGGTTTTGAGCCACATGAGCCGAAACGTCCAGCAACTATGGCCGTTTTGTATTTAGGAATTAAATTAACAATCATCATTGTTTGTCCACAAAAGAAGTAATATTTGTTAAGCAAATACAAATTCTATTATAATTATTTGTTTAATTCTAAAACTTTTTTAAACATCAGTAGAAATACTCTGATACTCCTTGAGTGGTCATTTTCGGTATGGGTAGCTAGCATATGGAACTAACTCATTGCCACAAAAGCTTCTAAAATTCTCCGAGCATCCATTTTTGAAGCCATGTCTAATAAATTCTTTTGCTGGATTAGAACTACCTCAGTAATTCTCCTCTCTGTTTCGCTCGCAATCCTCCTCCAACACTTCCTATTTTTCTTTTTAGAAGATTTTTTTTAAGATATTGTGCGTTAGGTTTTATATAAGTTTTTGATTTTATAAACAGATGCATAGAAATTTAACTTTGAAAATCCTTCTTTTACACTTTCTTTCATCATGTTATCCTTAAGGGCGTTGTTTAATAACTGATATTAAATAATAAATACTCAAAAATGTATACTTATTCCTAAGGTACGTTTAGTCCCCTAAAGGGACTGCGGTACCATCATCAGGGGACCAATGGCCATAATCGTACAAAATTTAAATATCCTAGGATTTTGTTTTCGAGCGCGATCGTGCTATTTACAGACAGACGAACGGCTTAATTAGCTTAGAATTTAAGGAAGATCAATACTATATGTATACACATATTTATAGGGTCTTCGATCAATATTTCGAAGTGTTGCAAACGAAATGACAAACTAAGTAAACAATGGAAATGATACACCGGGAAGTGAAAAGTTTAAACATTTGTTTGTTTATCGCAGGTACTAATGAGAAACAATCTTTACAAAATAAATTTTTATATGGAGTTTGACACATTTTTAGCTAAAAAGATGAACTTAGTACCAGACTTAATTAAAAAAGAATATGAAACCACTTATAACTCATAAAAATATGAAGCATCCCTATTTATGAGGTTTGAAATAAGTCAATAACGCATAAATCCTTGGAACGAGCATTTTTTATATAAAATTGGGAAATTATTTAAAAAAATAAAACGGTGTCTTCAAGTTGTTTTCAATTGCTATCTAATACTTGTTTCCCGCCATTCTGAAAACATATCACGAAAATAATCTAGGTATAATTGTTAACAATAGTAGAGGAGTTCAAGAACAATCTTAGGGCTACTATACATCCTACGAGTACTGCTCTGATAGCGATACATATCAATAAGTCAAAGAGAACGGGTTTAAGAACAACTCACAAAATGTAATTGTTATGCATTTTCGCTTATTATCAAAAATATTTCTGATTATATCAAATATTTCTCATTCAAAAATAATTTGAATACAAAACTTCATTACCGACAAGAATGTAAAAGTTTTAAAAGCTTCTCCGGGCCATTGCTCGATTAAATTACAAAGGAGAGAAGTGAGCCATTTGTCTGGTTGCTACCGACGGGTTTAGCAAGATTTTGAAATTCCGTCGTCAAGATAAATAAATATATATTACTAAATACTTAATTAAGAACTTTCGCAAAAACATAATGTACTTTAATAAAATCTTGGGCGGTGAAAGGAAGTGGCGTGCTTACTATTTCTACCTTAATAGGCATAATAAAGAAGGCATAATGGAAGTAAAATGCATCAGTGAGAAAAAAATATATATGGGGGTTGTTAGGGCTCCAAATAATTTTCTGTCGCCTAGTTATTTAATAGTGATATTTTAAGTGCACATCTTCGCATTTTTTATAGCAGACGGTACGACAGTGAGGTGACATGACCACCGACCAGACAGCAGTAAAAACACATTTGGTCTGTTTGCTATTTGCTACTGTCATCATAAAGAGTGTATTAAAATATTTATCAGTGAGAAAAAAATATATATGGGGGTTGTTAGGGCTCCAAATAATTTTCTGTCGCCTAGTTATTTAATAGTGATATTTTAAGTGCACATCTTCGCATTTTTTATAGCAGACGGTACGACAGTGAGGTGACATGACCACCGACCAGACAGCAGTAAAAACACATTTGGTCTGTTTGCTATTTGCTACTGTCATCATAAAGAGTGTATTAAAATATTTAACTTGGATGCTATTCTATTCCTTGGTCTATCTAGCAAACAATTTGGAAGAGCAACCTAATATATTATTTACAACTTTTTTTTTAATAAAAAAATATGCCTTCGAAGGTTGAAGGGCCAATATTAATCATGTTCCCAGGTTGTTCCCAGGATTTCCTTTTTGGGTATAATCGTCACCAGCCCAGCGTTGCCATTTCATTATGCCAGTTTTAGGACAAAGTTGTTTAAAATGTTTAAACATTACAGTTTCAGAAGAATTTATGATTTTGTTACTGGTTGATTTACTTAAAAATAAATCAAATAAAAATACAATAAAATGTGTTAGAAATCTCTGGTTTTGTAAGAACAAGACCTTTATGAAAACAGTTTTTTTTACATAAAAAAAAATGTTTTTTGTAAATCGACACATTTTCAAAAAATGATGGAAAATAATTCTACAAAAACCTGACAAGCAGCATTTAACATGGTCAAATTAGGATCAATATCCAATGTGCAAGTTTTTTTGTGGTGAGTTGCAATAATGCTTCCAAACCAGCGTCTACGTACACTTTCGCTTTAAACTTGACAATATGTGAGGCTGACACAAATTCACTGCTATCTAAAAATTACGATATGATAGTTTAATAGTATGTAGTCCAATAGTATGTACGGAAATTATAAATTTTAGACAACGCTATGTTATATCCGGGGCATAGAATTGGATCAAATTGTTTGAAATTAAGCCTCTACTCTCTATCGATTCAAAATTGTTAAATTCATCTCAAACTATCTAAAACGAAGGAACTCGACCTAATACTTTGGAACACGAAAAATTACAAACTAAGTTTTGCAAAATCCTAACTTCTGGTTCCTGTTTACAAAAACTCAACTAAACTCCTGCTTACAAAACAACAAAATGTGTAATTTTTTATGACAATTGCATCATAATTTCTTTGCTGTCCTCTCATTTAACTGTTTATCTGGACCATCATGCAAACACATGCCCATCATTATAATGACCGATTCATGCCGACATTGGATTATAATGTGCAAATTAAATAACCTTTAAATAATGACAGGAAGATTAACAAAAATTAAAAAAATGACAATTGATTAGAATTTCACAAATTTATGCACATACATACTCGTACATTGCTGCGATACATAAAATATCTGCGACTTTAAGAACAATAGCTGATAATGTATACGAGTACTTGACGTCAGATTATTTGCTGCTGTTGCTACGAATTCTACGTTATATTTTTTTTGACACTCTCGAAAGTCTTTCCCCAGCAACTGGGTTTACTTAATTATAGAATTAAATTAGCGTCAGTGAAAATAACTCATTAAAGTTCAAATCTCTCTTCGAGTACTTTGAATTGGCTTATTAAAATTTATTAAATGTCACCGAAAACCCCCTGTCAATGTAAATTTTTTGAAATTGTTTTTCTTTATTAAAATAAAAATACTTTTTTGCCGATTTTCTAATTTCAGACAAGCGTGTCAATTATTCTATCGCTCAGACCCCTTGAAGATTGTACGAGGTCAGGGCCAGTATATGTTTGATGAACAGGGTACGCGTTATCTGGATTGTATAAACAATGTGGCTCACGGTAAGTGCGGTTTTCAGTTTTGTTATTGCTATTTTTTTTAATTTATTTAATAATAATTGCGCAAAAACAAAGACAACTATTTCGTAGTTCTATTTTACGGGAAACGCAAAAGTTTTTTTTATGGGTTTTTGTATATGACGGTCTGAACCTTGAAAAGAAAAAATTTGACTGTCTACTAATTGCGTATGAATGAATTGTTATTAATACAAACAAATGCGAAAAATAAATGTTTTAGAATTTCTGTTAATCCTTTCAACTGTACTAAAGTCGGTAATATTTTTATATTTTATCTTAAGTTTTGAAAATCTAATATAATTTTAAATTTATTTGCATACGTATTTATCTCTTATTTATATCTCGGTACTTGTACCTCGAGTGCCGCTTTCTATTTGATTTTGTATTCAAATCGAACAGTTGTCGTTTTTAATCGGTTTCATTTGATTAGGTTATAACGTACAATAAAAATAGCACATGGTTACGTAAAGTATTGTTATCAGATGCCAAGTACATAACATTGAATTTAAACAATGGTGTTAAACTAATTTTAAACGAATAAATGTGATTAAAACTCATTTATGTGAAAAGTATCACTAGGCTTGCCACAGGAAACACTTTGATACTGCAATGCTACTATCTGGCTCTTCTAACAAAAGTTCAGGGTTTAGCAGCGGAATGTACAATTATAAAGGCTTTAAGCACTTACTGCACCCGTTGGTATAGAGTTCATTCGCCACCTGATACCATTTGATATACTGGCAAATAGCTACAATATCTGCAAATCGATGCAGACAATCCTCGCCCAGGTTTAATAGCTCAATTTGAAAGGAAACGATTTAGAGAAGCTAAAACAATTCATATAGGGAGCAGTCGACTATGTTTCTACAAGTTTTTAAAATAACTTAGCCACAGCGTAATTAGACGCCTCAACACATACAGGAAAGTTCTCTCAAATCAGTAAGCTGTTCACTATATAGTTATTATAGTTACTGACCGAAACCTACTGTTCAATGCCGGCACGCTGATCACCACACCATGGCATCCCAATTCGCCACAGATATCTCTGACCAAATACATACGCAAGCAGAAAGCACACCAGCTTCATAGGCAGAAGTCATAGCGGTTTATAAAAGTTATTGGCGTCAATACATTTACGGTTGCCGCGGTACAGGAATATTCCAGGAAACTTGGGCTTGCCAGACATGGAGATTTATAAGTAGAAGCATCAGTGACAAGCTAGGTAAATGTTATGACTTCATTTTTCCATATACATAACTGATTTCTGTATATTTCGTTTAAATCGCCCTACTTTCTTCCTGCGTATCCGGCCCTTTATAGGAAACCGAAGCATCAATTGCATGGAAAAAAATTAAACGAAGCAAGCCTGGATATTTTTTAAACTACAATACCTTTTAAAGCCTCTTTTTAATAATACCCGATCAGAGCCAGGATCAAACTGAACGACCTCGTCATTGAGTATCTGAATCGGAAATTGTCCATGATCCGTTAGGTAAATGTAAAATGTAATCGAAATAAAATAACCGCTTAATTCACTTTCAAAACTAACATAGAGTTAATCGCCAGAAATCTGTTAACAGGTTTCGGCTTTATATACTCTAGAAGGAACTCATATTCCCCGCAAGCTTAATCTCAAAGTAGGGGCCCTCAGGAAAGCTAACGGTAGCTAGCCTATACCATATTTCCTAGTACGGAATTCGCATATAAGACGGAAATTCGCCGGATTTCAATTTCATCGGATTTCGGCTGTCATTTACTATACATATTGTAATAAGTTTTAATTCGGAATACAATGCACACGGGTTTCAAATGTAGATGCGAATGAGGCATAAGATGTAAATCGCTTGAAATCTTACTATCCCCATCTAGTGCCAATATTTTCATGTTAGTAGACGTAAACATTGGATACTGTTTTGACAGATAGTCATGCAGCCAAATTAAAAGTTTGAGCTAGTAGATCCTGTAAAAGCTGTTGGGACGTCTTGGAAGATGTCACCGAAAACCCCCTGTTTAACAGAGCATAACCTTGTGACCGCGTTTTTTAGATTATATTTCTTCTTGGGCATTTAGCTATTCAGACAAAAATAATATCTGCTGATTCAGCATTTGGGTTAGTTTGATAGGGGCCAATAAATTGGTAGAATAGAATTCAACAATTCCGAATTATGTAGAAACTAGAAGCAGTAAGATCGTCGGATTTCCTAGTGTTGTGGGTGGCATGCTAACATAAATCTACTTTATCGATAAAACATCATTGGCTTTCAGACTACCGGGATTTTAGCACAGTCATTCAAAACTTTAGTGGGTTTCACATTTAGAAAACAATTATTCGACCTAAACAATGTTTAGTTCATCACAAAACATTAACATGGAAATATGGAACTTAGGTTTTGTTTGTATTAGAAATTACAAACACGATTAACGTGGTCAGCCTGACAATAGATTAACATTCTGGATAAAAATGTCTAATAATCGAGTTTATAACAATATGTAAGGCAAGTGCTAGTATACTAAGTATATTCGTGCTAATTGAAATCACTATTGCATAGGGATTACGTTTCTAATATAAACATAGGCCAAGGTCCTATAAATGAGGTATAATTAAACTTGAGGTAACTTCTCATTTTTAAGACCGAGAATATTGTTAATTTGACTTTAACTATCCATTGAATAAATGAGTGATAAGTAAAACAAGAGGTCATATTTGGCAGAATGTATGGAAACAATTTTATATTACAGAGACAACATATGATTCATTAAACAGGGATTAACCAGCTTTTAACATCTTGCATCTACATTTTAATGTAAAACAAGTCTTTAACAAATTGACATTGATTTTCGTGGTAGCATACTGCTTTAATCGTGATTTCGAGTCCGTGACGACCGTGAAATCTTTGCAGCAATTGTTGATTCTGTTGAAGAATCAAAAGCAAAAAGTACAATGATAAAAATTTGTATATTCATTTTCGTTATAGACTGTAAAAACAGAAGCAAACCTGCATCAGGGTAGGCCGAAAAGAAGTGCACTTTTTATAAAACAATAAATTTATAAAACAATAAATTAGTTTGTGATTGGGGTTCCCCCGAAGGGGTTCCAAAAAGAAGTGCACTTTTTACACAACAATATATGGATTTGGTTTGTGGCTGAGGTTCCCCAAAATATGTTTATTTAACAATATGCAGATTTCTGTGTCGGACTTTTTGTGATTTGATGGATTGTTTTTTTAGTATGAAAGTGGCTTTTAAACTGTGATTTGTTTTATAATCAATATTTAGCTAAAACTATTATACATAGTACAATAAACATGGTATAGCCACTAGCCCTATAACAAATAAATAGTTCGCTTTACTGTCGAAGTCTCTTGAAAGAGAATACCAAAAAGATATTTTTTGTGAATGTTCGATGCTTATTGTGAATATTACTTATACATATAGAATTTTACTTTTACAAACTTCAACAATTGTCTTTATCAAATGTGCAAATTTTTATTATTACGAGAAAAATTGTAGACAACTGATTCATCACTTGTTTTTAAATGGACACTGAACTTTAACCGGGCAACGTTGACTGTTTAATCTACATTTAAACAGTAAATCCTTTACTTAGTATTTCTTTTAAAGTATGAACTTCTTTCTACCTAAGCCCCACAACATTCCATTAAAGAACAAGGGGAAACTTCTCTTAACGAACTACAGAACAGAAAATTAACTTCTTTCATTTCTTGGAAATAAAATATAAAATAAAATTTTATTTCCACTGCAACTCCAAATAAAATATTTCATGAAATTTTGTTGCCTTATCGATTGTGTGGCATTCACATTTCATTACATATGAAGTAGATTTCTCCTACAGAAACTTTTGCCCAGTTTTGTCAGCCCGAACCTGATTGTTTACTCTCATCCATATTTGGTTTCGATTCCAGCGGTATTTTTCCATCACGTGTTATGTATATAACAATATAAATACACGTGCATCAATAAATGTACGGTACATCTGCTTATCGCATTACTTAGTAGAAGTTAGGACGACGTTTCTTATCACTTGTTTACCATAAACAACCACAAACTATTTACGTGTACGAGTAACCATCGGGTTACTGTCAGTTTGATATTGTTAGATTTTATTAAAATTATTGTTTTCTAAATAAATATAAAAGTTTATTTATATTTATACATAATAAAAATCTATACTATACGTAAACAATATATATACTGATCATCTTTGTTTGCACAACTCAATACAAAAATA
Source organism: Hydrotaea diabolus (assembly GCA_963513945.1). Classification (NCBI taxonomy): domain Eukaryota; kingdom Metazoa; phylum Arthropoda; class Insecta; order Diptera; family Muscidae; genus Hydrotaea; species Hydrotaea diabolus. The sequence goes on along the minus strand of OY740718.1, from coordinate 62,054,824 downwards.
AAATTAAAACGTGTAGAATGCGACAACGGCACGTTTATCGGCCTCTAACAAATGCGATTGGTAGGTATTCAGTGTGAGTATAATGCATATGACATTACATAAATATTAAATAACAATGAAAATGTCATTACACAAGTGAAAATAAGAAAACGAGAGATGTACGTGAGGAAAATACCGGAAATTTCTCTTAAATCTCGGGGGCCATGTGTGATATAATTCGCATTCTTACTAAATGGAACGTAAAGCTAAAACCAGATCTGAACAACTAATGCATTTTATAAAGACGTTTGGCATGTTTTATATGCTCGAAGTGCGACGGCGTTACTATGTGAATCTCAGCTGAAAAATGTCCAACCTATGCTTCTTGGTGATAGCGGCGCACACTACCTAGCGCACCACCGATGGTCAGAGAGAAGTTCATAATGAAATATGTACAATCTCTTATGGAGTTTCAGGTATTTTTTAGTAGTTTTGAAGGACAATTGTGCAAGAACGTATTCCTCAAATATGATAATTCATCAAAAAGATAGTACAAGGGATTAATCTTTAATTTTGCTTAAAGTCCCAAGACCCTAGCAGGGCTGTCTATAGCTGAAAGCTTTTAAACCTGGCCAACGAAGGAGTTTCCATGAGAGTAAAAGGCCTTTGGCTCATACTTAAAGCCCCAAGACCCTAGTAAAAGCTGTCTATAGCTGAAAGCTTCTAATCCTGATCAAGGAAGGAGTTTTCATGAGGGTTAAAGGATTTCGATTCAAATGCTAATTTTCTATTAGTTTTCATTAGAAATTTTGTATGCTTTCGTGGGCTATAAGCTGGTCAAATTCATGTTACTTCTAATCAAAAAATTGGTCCTATTTCTAGTGTCTCCATTGATTTAGTCGTAAACATATAAGCGAATTTGGGCTCTTGAGTACATTTCCTACCATGTTAGTTACTGTATTTTGGCAAAAGTGCAGTTTGGTGAGCGTGACACGAAAAAAAGAAGGCGGGAATTTCGGGAATAATAATGAATAAGAGCGCCCTGGTCTAGAGGGGAAATATTCGTTGCTTGAGGTCTAAGGATGGTGAAGTAGCTTTTACCGAAACTACAGCCACCCCTGCTTACATCTTAGTCATTTTGACTACCTTTATAACAATTTTTTGGTTTTCTCATTGTAAAAAAATGTTCAAAAAGAAACATTGTCTAAAATCTCAAGATGAACTTAAATTAACAGTTTTCATAGACCAAGGATACATGCCACGATATAACTTTCTAACTGGAACTAACTGTGTGGCCGGCCTTCGGACAGGAATAAAAATGGACATGCGTAATATAGGGAATCGGGACATTCAAGCTTTCTACTACTACGATCACTATCACCGGAAGGTTAAATTTAGGTAAAAATTTTGTAATTCGAGGAAAACAAAAAATTTTGGAAAACATTTTTAATGTTCATTTAGTTCAGAATATAGGGCAGTATTACGCAATTTTTACAGTGGAATTAACCCAAATACGTTTCGTATGCTTGGAATTCTGGTAAAATTCCGAATTTACGTATGCGGTTGATTTTTGGAGCCCCATGACCCACTTTTTTGGGTCTTGCCCTTTTTAAACCTTGCCTTTTTTCAACCTTGAGCAGTTTTTTTTGCTCGAGTACCTGCACGTATATGGCAGTATCATTTCGAAGACCCTGAGGGCCTCCTGGACCCGAGCGCCCTTATTCAATATTTGTTCCGAGACACTCGTGCCATTCTGAAGACGTTGGCATATTTTTAATTTTAGTCACAACCCAGAAACTGCCTTTTTCACTTCCCTGGGTATGGCCATTTTTAGGCTGTATCGCCCCTTTGTTTACATATCGACGTTCTTATGCTATTTTGACCCAAACACATTTTCGGATATTGGTATAAAGCTAATTTAAAATAAATTATTTTCTTACTGATCCTACGCAATTTTAAAGTTTTTGTCAATTTATCTTGAGCATAGTCTCTAGATTGTTTTTGCGAAATTTTACCGAATATCTGTAGAAAATAAATAACTTGTAGTCAAATTCGTGCATTTTATAATTTGCAAATGGATCAAAATAGCATGAGAGCGACGATACATACATATATTTGATATCCGCGTCCTGAAGTTTCAATAAACTTGGAATACATACTATGAAAAAAATAATTTCACTTACCTTTAAAGTCCAAATGTGTCACTTCTTGTCCACAAATTTATATGTTGGTTTGCTGCAATAACTTTAAACATCGTTTATTTACGTTCACTTTACGATTATATATAAAAATATGAAACGGACTTTCTATTTACTTCCATGTTACCGAAGAAAACGTTTTACCACTGTTTCTTATTAATTTTGCAAGTGATCACAAATGTTCGATATGCATTATCGATGTATTTTCGCGCGTTTTTATAATCTAGAGGTCGCCGGTCTACAGTGATGATACAAATCAGTGATGGACAACATGGTACAATTGTAATCGATAAAAACATAAGACGATAAATTGAACAAGGTGGGCGAAATGAGCTTTTACGAGTATTAGCATTTGAGGAACACAACAATCATATTGGGAAAGATGTTTTTGGCATTTAAAGTGTGCGAATTCAGTATTTTCTGTTTTTTTTTTCAAATTTTCCTTTTTTATTTTTTGTGATTGTGATCAAACGAAAGTGGATAAATAAACCGAGAATTGGTTCGTTACTGCGTGCTGTTTTTCTACATTATTGCAAAGGAGAAATATATCGCCCATTTTGTACAATACTTTATATCGCCTTTGATGCAAATTAAATACATATTTACCGGATTTCGAGTCGGGATCCATTCAAATTTTAAAGACAATTGGCAACCGAAATAATAAGATCTACTTTTAAGAACATATGAGATGCCCCGCCTGTAGTTAGTCCTTGGGAATACAGGGTATAAATCATCCTAAAAAACGTACTCGCATATTCTACTAGGAGTCATCGATTTCGGACTTCGAGCCGGGATCCATTCAAATTTTAAAGAGAACTGGCAACCGAAATAATAAGATCTACTTTTAAAAACATATGAGATGTCCCGCCTGTAGTAAGTCCTTGGGAATACAGGGTATAAATCATCCTAAAGAACGTACTCGCATATTCTACTAGGAGTCAGCGGATTCCCATTAAAATTGTAAAACAATCTTGAATGAAATCCGTTGTAGTTGGGTACCATATTTTGGGTAGCCTGTTTTCCATCGAGTTTCGTAATTAACGAGTTTCGTAGCACAAGTAGCACTGTCGAAATTGCATGATTATTTCTGCAAATGGAATATACTGGTTAACCCTCAAAAGACGAAGGCTATATATTTTACTAGAAAACGGAAGTCCTTTTGCCTCAATCGCCCTTATGTTTTACCAACCACAACGTAGATTGGGAAACAAATGTGAAATATCTAAGCGTTATTCTGGATAAGAAACTAAATTTTAGCGATCATGTTTCGTATATTGTTAATAAAGTAAATATAACCACTAGAATAATGTATCCATTAATTAACAGAAGATTCACTATGAACAAGGAAAATAAGAAATTGGTATTAAAAGCAAAATTTTTGCCTTTAATTTTTTATTGTGCACCGCTATGGATGTCTTCGGCTTACTGCCATATCTACAAATTACAAGTTTCACAGAATAAACTTCTAAAAATGATATTCAACCTTCCGCGGCATTACTCTTCTCAAAGACTGCACGCTCTATCTGGATTCCAGCTCGTTAAAGAAAAAATTACAAAAATGGCGATGCAATTCGATCGAAGATGTATATCTTCGCGTTATGCTCACATCAATGAATTGATTTCTTCTTAACTTTACTTAAGTAAATGCATTTTCTCTAGTCAATTAATTATTTTGCTTGTATTTTTTCCTTTCCATTTAAAACATAATGTAAATTCATAACTCATAATGTTAAAAATCCTCAACAATTATCACTAAGTAGAAAAGGAAAAATTTTCCTAAACTCTTTCTACATTGTAATCAAATCTATACAGCGAAATGACATACATACAAATAAATGAAATGAAAAATAAACAAAATAGACGAGACTAACAAACCAACAAATTTTTCAAAACAAAATAAACAAACACATTATTCAAAGCAAAACAAAAAATACTGTGAAATCCGCTGTACTCAAGGGAGTTCACCTTAAAGCAGAGCTTCCATTTTTGTTATCCATTGTTTTTTGGGGTTTTCGCTTCCTCACATATGTATATATTATTGTCAAACGAAAACAAAATAGCAAGTGATTGAATTTAACATTTTGGTAGAATTGACAACTCGTTCGAGATAGTGAAATTGAATTTATGCGAGAAAACGTTTACGTTTTCTTTCGAGTTGTTCGCATAGAATATGAAAGAGAAACCCAAATCATATTTCTTTCGTGTACGAACCACGAATGCGTTCTTTCGACATAGAGATCCAGGCCAAAAATGTAATAAATCAATTATTTGCTGCACTTCTGCTTTGTAAAATGTATAAAATTTTTTTGAACTATCAGTTCGAGCAGATTAATAGTTTTACTTAGCAGAACTCGTGCAGATGTCCCCACTACGAATTCGCCGATGAGATTCTAACTCGTTTATTTACTAACTTCCATAAAAATGCATGTTTAGTAATCAGAAAAGAACACAGCTAATGTAACTCCAATTTTCTTTATATTTTCAAACTTTAAGTGCCACTACTGCAATGGTTAGTCAAGATATTGAAAAACAAATTTAATGGAGGGTAATCTGGATATAAAATACAGTTGAAAACCTCAGATTGGGATAGTTTTCAGTTGGGACTTTATGGCCCAAATTGAGAAAATGTAAACATCATTTCTGTATCAGCTCTATGAAATAAAGCCCTAAGAAATAAGGCCCCAAACTGAAAACGAAATAACCAAAAATGGGACATTATTTCATTATAACTAAGTCCCGATTCTTACAATGAAATAAAACCCTAAGAAGATGAAAAGAGACCCCAAACCTAAAATGAAACAACATCCCATTTAAAAATAATTAAATAATTTGTTTTAACAATCAATTTACACTTAATTAAACTAAATATAATTCTTGCTAATTTTCAATTTACACTTCGACAAAATTAAAGATTTTTTCCAAAACCACCACTTACAAAAAGACGTGTGTAAATACATAGTGCAGAAAGACAATTCGAATTTCAGATTTAGGTAAACGTAAATTGATGGAGCGGAAAAAAATTTGTACTTTAATTTGTCGAAGTGTAAGAGGGAAAGAGATTAAAAAATCGCGCGAATTTCGGAGTGTTAGCGATGCATAACTGTTATTCAGCTTGTGTTAGCGATGCAAAATTGTTTTTCAGCTTGTGTTTTGCAGAACCTCGATTTTTAAGAAAACGAAATAACCCCCAAAAATCATATTTATGGCTTTATTTCATTTTAGAATTTAGGACTTTATTTTATTATGAAATAATGCCCCTAATTACCAAAATTAAATAAAGCCATAAAAAAGATAAAACAACACCCCAAATATCGTTGTTGTTGCTTTCTGTACAAATTTTTGGGGCCTTATTTCATTTTCAGTTTGGGGCCTTATTTCTTGGGGCTTTATTTCATAGAGCCTCAGGATCAAATAAGAACGTTACGTATAATAAAAGTGTTAGTTATCGTCCAAAATGCGTAATCAAAACATACTTTACTAAAAAATTTTATTACGACCCTCTTATAACACAATAAAATAAATCAAAGTGTAAAATGACATTATCAACATGAAAACTTGATTATATTTTGCTAGCACCATTGATGTCCCCTACCTCTACGCTACATGTTGGCATAAATATTTATTTTATGAAATTATTTGCAAGTTTTATGTTTCCGTTTTGAGGGCTGCCCTTGCATCAATTTTTGCCTATGCTATAGAGGGGATGACATGGCAATTTAAATCAAAACAAAAATTCAATATTCAGTATCATTTTAGTCGTTTGAATATGTATGAATACACGCCACATTCAGTAAGCGCACATGTATGCTTATCAACGAAATTATTAACATTTCATGCTCATGAGTGGGCACGTACTATGAAATCGCGTGAAACACACGTGATTTCGAAAACATACAAAACATGCGGTTGCTGGTAACCAACCACACCAAACACTACTGAACTAAATAGTTTCTCACTGCCAGGCGGCACTACTTGTTATCTATCGCCTTTTTGTCTATCAGTATTTGGCCCCCAAAAACAAACATATTTACATTCACACTTGTTATTCACGCGTTTATTTTTGTATTCATTACGTATCGTGTGTTAATTTTTATTTACAATTCACGTGAAACTTTTTTTTGTATTAATCTCGTTTTATGTTTTTAAATACTGATAAGTTTGTTTTTCTTTTATTTTTAATTTATTTTAATTATTTAATTTTTATGTTAAGAAAGTGGGTTTTGTTGATTTTTAAAGCAGTCCAATTTTGAGTTACATATTGCTTTCAAATGTTGCAATAATAAAGTTGAATATATTAATCGCCGACATATCTTTAGACGTAGTTTTGTGTACACGAGTATTGAAAGTTGTTCAGTATTGAATAGAATTTGCATATTTTTAAATGTTAATGATGATTTCAATAATGTAATGTAATGCACATTTTAACAAACACGTTTTATGTAACAAGTGGCATCGCCCACTTTACCAACTCCGACTCCATCACACCCTGCACTTTAAAGTGTGTTCGAATTCGTGTTTAAAGAACATTTCTTTTCATACGAATAACCCTAAAATTTATGGAAAATATTAATAACGCCTAGGATCTCATGATGTCGAAAGAAGTGTTATCAAAACTTTAAAATAACTGCATTAATGGATACGTAAGAAACTTGTTATTATTACTTATATTGACGATTGGCCAGTGCGACTTAGGCGTGTGTAAAGGCAAATGGCGGACATTTCGAATAACTAGATTATTTTTGGATACAATATACATCAAAAAATATATTAAAAAATATTTGGTCCAAAAACATTCAGTTCTTTTGATTTATTTATTTATTGAAACGATATTTTACAAATTAAATTTGAAAAATACAAAATGTATTTATGTCCTTACTAAGTACTAATTTATTTTTATCAGGAAGTATTTATTTTTTTTTAAATAATTGAGAGAGTAATGTGTGGTCATAACCTACTAATGCAAAAGGTAATGTACTACACATTACACACACTTTCTAAGTTTTTGCTGGATATGTATGAACGAAATTCAAAATCTCTAGGTTTATTCTTCCAATTTCCATTTAAGTTTTTACCGAGAAGCTATATCTTTGTATAGTTTGTGTGAACAAGTATTTGTGGACCACTAATCACAATTTCGTCTTTCGTAATGCAGCAAGACTGTGTGTCTGATCCACCACTAAGTCAATGTTTTTAAAAAATCTTGACCTCTTTGATAAGCCAATTTTTAAAAAAAGCTGTCTGATGTTCATCTTTTTCTTCTTATCTGCATTATAAATGTAGTCCGAAGTGTTTTATTTTCACTTCTCCTTGCATTTCTAAATGAAGAACCCCTTTAAACGAGATTTGTTTAAAGAACTCAATTCATATGAAAGACAAGGTATGTGTTAAAATAGATCACAACTGTCATACATCGGCTCGGGTTTTTCAATTTGGCTAAATATCGAATATCCGATTTCTCTCAAACATTTGATATTATAAAAACATAGAATTTTGACTTTTGAGATAAACTGTCGACAAAGAAAATTAATTTATCAATCAGCCTAAAAAAAACCAAATCCTAGCAATTTCAAATATTCCTGAGAATTGAGAACCGCCAACAAGAATGTCTCGCGACAGTGCTGCCAACCAATTAATTGATTACAAGAATAATTCTAAAACGTCGGCCGGTGTTATTACCAATGCCTTCGGCATACCCATTGGTATTCCCGATGCCACCCTATCGGTGGGGGCCAAAGGACCTCTGCTTTTGCAAGATCATCAGTATCTAGCGGCTATTCAACATTTTAACAGGGAGCGAATACCGGAACGTGTTACCTGTGCTAAAGGCACAGGAGCTTTTGGCTACTTTGAGGTCACCCATGATATCAGTAAATATTGTGCAGCAACTATTTTCGAGCGTATAAAAAAAAGAACACCCATTTCTTGCCGCTTTTCCACCTTCAGCGGTGAATCGGGTTCAGCAGATGTGGTACGTGATCTACGGGGTTTTGCTGTGAAATTCTATACCGAAGAAGGCATATGGGATATTGTGGGTCACAATTCACCGGTGTTTTATATACGGGATCCCATTCATTTCCCCAGTTTGGTGCATTCGCAAAAGCGCAATCCGCAGACGCATTTGAAAGATGCCGATATGTTTTGGGATTTTGTTACTCTGCGCCCGGAAACCCTTCATCAAATATGCATAATGTTTGGTGATCGCGGCTGTCCGGATGGTTATCGCCACATGCACGGCTATAGTGTCCATGCGTATAAAATGATCAATTTCAGGGGGGAACCGATTTATTGTAAATTTCACTTTCGCACTGATCAGGGTATACAGAATGTGGATGTGAAAAGGGCTTCGGAACTATTGGCCAACGATTCGGACTATGCTGCACGCGATCTGTTTAATTCCATTAAGAACGGCAACTTTCCCAGTTGGACTTTGTGCTTACAATTGATGACATGTGAGCAGGCCAAGAAATTCAAGTACGATCCCTTTGATGCGACTAAAGTCTGGAGTTTCAAAGACTACCCGCTTTTGCCGGTGGGGAAAATCACTTTAGATCGTAATCCTGTGAATTACTTTGCGGAAATTGAACAATTGGCTTTTAGTCCGGCAAATATGATTCCAGGCATAGAACCATCTCCGGATAAAATACTACAGGGCCGTCTTTTTGCATATGGCGATGCACAGACTCATCGTTTGGGAACCAACTACAGTCAGATTCCCGTGAATTGCCCTTATCGTGTTGAGGTCAAAAATTACCAGCGTGATGGTGCAATGACAGTTTCAAATAACAACTCTGAGACTCCCAATTATTTTCCGAACTCGTTTGGTGGTCCTGTTTCGTGTGATCGCGTTAGGGCCTTGCAAACTTGTTGTTCCGTGGCCGGCGATGTGTATCGTTTCAGTAGCGGCGATACCGAGGATAACTATAGTCAAGTTACTGACTTTTGGGTGTTTGTACTGGATGAGGGCTGCCGCAAGCGTCTGGTGAACAATGTTGCCGCTCATTTGTGTTGTGCCAGCCAGTTTATACAGGAACGTGCTGTACGGAATTTTACCATGATACATGCAGATTTTGGGCGTATGTTGACGGAGGCTTTAAATTTGGCCCAACAGAGCCAGTTGTGTGTGGGCTAAATGGGGGGTGATATTTTAGTTTTTATTTTTTTTCTTTATAAATAACATGTTCTAGAGTAAATAAATTTGATTTCGATTGCATGTCTCTCGTTGGAGATTATTGTTTAAAATTAAGGAGCAAAAGTTTTGTTATTTTGGTTCTATTTAGAAACAACATTTAAGAATTGGAAAAATGGCTACGGTTGCAAGGTTTGAATGTGCAGCAGCTTATAAAGCAGCCAGGGCATTTCTTCTGCAGTCCTTATGTCAACGATTTTGGCGAAAATCAATTTTATTTTTTTTGATACAGCATTCTCATTCAATTTATTAAGAATTTTCTTCATGTGTAGTATGAGCTCAAAAATTATAATGAGACTACCTATAAACATGGCTAAAGAATAACCCTGTTCGGTTTAGAAAAAAGTCCGACTCTCCTTGCAACTATAGCTAATATGCTTCACCAGTGTTTTAATGACGATCCTAGATAGAACTGTCTTCAAAGAAAATTAATTTGTCAATCAGCTTATAAAAACTCAAAACCAAACCAAATCCTAGCAATTTAAAATATTCCAATGGTATAGAAACAGAACAAAAACAATATAGGCTCAAATCATAACTCTGAAAAAAATAACCGAGTAAATTTCAATAGAATACCAAACGATAGACTTTTGCGTCTATGGACTAATTGCAATTTTATACTAATCACAGTTGTTGTTAGAACCGATTTTTTTCTCCAGAATTTTGATAATTTTCATCCTATCTTACTTTTCTGTTGCGCTCTAGAAGCCACATATTATATCCGATTTTGAACAATTTTTTAAACGGTGCACTACCTACCCACACATACCCCTGGTAAAATTATAACGTGTTTTTCTATAGCTCCCATTCTAAGGTCCCTTCCGATTTTAGCTACCGCCTGTGCGGCCACTTTTCACTTTCGATTCTGCTTACATTTATTACATCACAATATGGAAATTGTTCTTTGGTAAATTGGACCATATTGCTTCAATTGATGACATGTGAGCAGGCCAAGAAATTCAAGTACGATCCCTTTGATGCGACTAAAGTCTGGAGTTTCAAAGACTACCCGCTTTTGCCGGTGGGGAAAATCACTTTAGATCGTAATCCTGTGAATTACTTTGCGGAAATTGAACAATTGGCTTTTAGTCCGGCAAATATGATTCCAGGCATAGAACCATCTCCGGATAAAATACTACAGGGCCGTCTTTTTGCATATGGCGATGCACAGACTCATCGTTTGGGAACCAACTACAGTCAGATTCCCGTGAATTGCCCTTATCGTGTTGAGGTCAAAAATTACCAGCGTGATGGTGCAATGACAGTTTCAAATAACAACTCTGAGACTCCCAATTATTTTCCGAACTCGTTTGGTGGTCCTGTTTCGTGTGATCGCGTTAGGGCCTTGCAAACTTGTTGTTCCGTGGCCGGCGATGTGTATCGTTTCAGTAGCGGCGATACCGAGGATAACTATAGTCAAGTTACTGACTTTTGGGTGTTTGTACTGGATGAGGGCTGCCGCAAGCGTCTGGTGAACAATGTTGCCGCTCATTTGTGTTGTGCCAGCCAGTTTATACAGGAACGTGCTGTACGGAATTTTACCATGATACATGCAGATTTTGGGCGTATGTTGACGGAGGCTTTAAATTTGGCCCAACAGAGCCAGTTGTGTGTGGGCTAAATGGGGGGTGATATTTTAGTTTTTATTTTTTTTCTTTATAAATAACATGTTCTAGAGTAAATAAATTTGATTTCGATTGCATGTCTCTCGTTGGAGATTATTGTTTAAAATTAAGGAGCAAAAGTTTTGTTATTTTGGTTCTATTTAGAAACAACATTTAAGAATTGGAAAAATGGCTACGGTTGCAAGGTTTGAATGTGCAGCAGCTTATAAAGCAGCCAGGGCATTTCTTCTGCAGTCCTTATGTCAACGATTTTGGCGAAAATCAATTTTATTTTTTTTGATACAGCATTCTCATTCAATTTATTAAGAATTTTCTTCATGTGTAGTATGAGCTCAAAAATTATAATGAGACTACCTATAAACATGGCTAAAGAATAACCCTGTTCGGTTTAGAAAAAAGTCCGACTCTCCTTGCAACTATAGCTAATATGCTTCACCAGTGTTTTAATGACGATCCTAGATAGAACTGTCTTCAAAGAAAATTAATTTGTCAATCAGCTTATAAAAACTCAAAACCAAACCAAATCCTAGCAATTTAAAATATTCCAATGGTATAGAAACAGAACAAAAACAATATAGGCTCAAATCATAACTCTGAAAAAAATAACCGAGTAAATTTCAATAGAATACCAAACGATAGACTTTTGCGTCTATGGACTAATTGCAATTTTATACTAATCACAGTTGTTGTTAGAACCGATTTTTTTCTCCAGAATTTTGATAATTTTCATCCTATCTTACTTTTCTGTTGCGCTCTAGAAGCCACATATTATATCCGATTTTGAACAATTTTTTAAACGGTGCACTACCTACCCACACATACCCCTGGTAAAATTATAACGTGTTTTTCTATAGCTCCCATTCTAAGGTCCCTTCCGATTTTAGCTACCGCCTGTGCGGCCACTTTTCACTTTCGATTCTGCTTACATTTATTACATCACAATATGGAAATTGTTCTTTGGTAAATTGGACCATATTGCTTCAAGTTCTCATATAGCTCGAGAAATTCCCTAAAGCTTTTGAAATAAACGCTCAATTGGTGAGGATATTTACATGTCGCTTTGGCCAACTGAAAATTGTTCACTTTGTTTAATATATTTTGGAATCGACAGGAATTGGTAAAACTTTAATCTTTTTTTATTGCAAGAAATTAAATTCAAAGATTTTCACAAAAAATGGTAGTGTCTAGAGTAGCATATCGTCAGGTAATTATTTGTCGAAGAAATAAAAAACTGTTTCCCTCATATTGGTTCTAAGTCACAATGCTTTAAAAAACTGTTATTAAGGAAATTTGAGTTTTAAACCTTCCTAAATTTTATGAATGGCCTTTTGTGATTACTCAATATTTGGGATAATTGTTTTCTTTGGGTATCACCATGTGTTGCGTTTATTAATATCTCTCGTCCGTTTCTAAACCAATAAATGTACACTCCATGCATATCTACTTAACTCAATAAATCCTATGTATTTTCCTAGCTTTTGTACAACAACAAACAAATAATGTTTTTGCATTCGTCTATCGTCTGGCCCCGTTCCATTCAACATTGCAAACAAACCTCGGTTGCACTGCATTCACTTTGAAATGCAGTCACAGCATTAGAACTCTACGTACACGTGTTCACACTGCGATCTTGTAACAGAGTCCAACTGATTTGCTAAGTGGTGCTTTATCAATATGTGTCATGTTTGTCGAATAATAGAAATAAAGCGTGGCAATTGCTTATCATCGTTTTTACTTCATCTGTTGTTGTGGAAAATTGAAAACTATAAAAAGTAATCAAATCATTGTTGGCGGGTTTAAAAAAATGCAAATAAAATGATTTATATGTAGGTTAGCATATGGTGTTTTTAAGCTGTTTGAGAATATATGTGACAGCGCATAAAGAAAGGGACCTAAGGGTAAAAAAAATCAATTTTCATTTTTTTTTTCTTTTTTTGATGTGGACAACATCTGAGCATCGAATGAGACCGATCCCATGCCCCAAAAGTGTTCCATCCCAGAGATATGTGCGTTTTATGAAAGTGCTGTCGACGATTCTAAGCGCAAAAAGAAAGGGACCTAATCTTTAAAATGGCTCTCCTGAACAAAACTGGTTTTTAACCTTAGGTCCCCTTTCTATTTTGCGAGTCACAGATGCGTTTTATTTGCCTAGCTAACACTTTTGGTTGTTTAGTGACCAAAAAAGGCTTTCCCGCTAAGACTTTTTGGAGATTTTTTTTATTTAACAATAAATGAAAAACTGCTTATTGCAAACAAGACAATAAAAAGGTGTTAATTGAAAAAAACTTTGAAACGTCAAACGAAAACTTGTATTATTGTAAACAAGACAATTAAGAGGTTTTAATTGAAAAAAAACATCGAAACGTCAAACGAAAACTTGTATTTATTCAAGTTTATATTACGAGGATAGCTACATATATATATTTTTATATCTATATATCTGACATTTCCATTGGATAGTTTGAAATTTTTTTTAGCATAATCGTACTCAGAGCGTTTTGACGTACGATCATCATTTGTGTTGTTTACAGTAACTTGAAAAAATCAAATTTGCAAAAAAATGGAATTAACTGGTGAACATTTTCGTGCGATCATTTTTCACAACTTTCAATGTGAAGCATTACGGCATGAGTGCATCGATGAACCTTAATCTTTGTATGGCGATGAAGCACCATCCTACAGCACATTATCATCCCAAAGTGGTACGTGCCGGCTGCCTGCAAATGGCCACTATATCGACCAGTAACCGCTTTTTGCACGATGAATTGGTCCAAAGTGTCAAGACGTTGGCCGGGAAGATGTCCGCACCGTTGTCTGTGTGTTTTTTTTTTGTGAATTCCGGCGATGTATGGCGATGAAGCACCATCCTATAGCAATACAGCCGACGCTCGCTTAAAGACGAAGGTCGTCCAAAAGCGGCCGTTGTGCCAGCAAACATTGATGCCGTGCAACAACTGATAATGCAATATCGTCATGTGACATACCGTGAGATAGAGGCATCCTTGGGCATTTCTTCCACCAGCATACATTCGACATTGCATGAACAGCTGGTCGTAAAAGCGTGGGCGGCTCGACCGGTGGCGTTCTTTTACATTTCCAGTCTCCCCAAACAGTTTTATGCATCGGTAGACGTACATGGGGCTAATCCCTAGTGGACGGGGCGTTTTGAAAATATCGCTTTTTTCATTTCACACTTGAAAAGCGCCATTGCAGCGATACGGTTCTCATCACCTGACCCCTTCATAATGAAAGTTGAAACAATTTTAAAATCCCGTTACAGACTAACGCTATTGAGGTTAGCTTTCAAAACCCATATGACATTAACGGTGTATGTTCAGTTCTACTTTTGAAATGGGTGTGTTCAATGTTGTAACGGTATTTATGTCCCTACTAAATATACCTTGGAGAAAATACTAACAGTTCCCAACATTGACATTTTTAATATTTATATTTGTTCAATCACAAATAACTTTGAACGCCAACTCGCCGCGCCTCAAGTATTGTGAATGAAATGTTAATATGTGGACTTTAAATAATGCGTTCCTTATCACAAGTACATTTCCACATGAGACACGAGACGTACACATGCTTGTTCCACAAAGAAAACAAGATGATAAGATAGATTTCTCGCAAGTACATGCCTTCTCCTAAGTACAGCACGCTTTGCTTTTGCATGTGTACTCGTACATACGAGTATGCGTTCTTTTCCGATTGGAACGAAAAAGTACAGCACGAGATCTAGCGACGAGCAGTGAGTAGCCGTAGCCCCTTGAAATGTTTGTTACATGGCGAGCCAGTGGACAGCTGTTTATTAGCTAGAATTAGGTTGTCGTCTATGAGTGGGATGATAACAAATAACAAGTGTTACAATGAGACTTTCGAGATAAAAATCTTTTAGAATTATGACTGCAAATTCTATTTTTGTTAGTTTGTAAATATGTATCACGTGTATACTTATCTTGTTCCTCTTCTATTTATTTCCAGTTGGTCATTGTCATCCCAAAGTGGTTCGTGCCGGCTGCCTGCAAATGGCCACCATATCGACCAATAACCGATTTTTGCACGATGAATTGGTCCAATGTGCCAAGACGTTGACCGGGAAGATGCCCGCACCGTTGTCTGTGTGTTTCTTTGTGAATTCCGGTTCGGAGGCCAATGATTTGGCTTTGCGTTTGGCTCGCAACTACACCAAACGTCAGGATATTGTAACGCTTGACCAGTAAGTATAAACATAATCGTTGCTTTTAAAAAATGGGTGATTACAAAGAAGCCCCAAGCTAAACGGATACTTCAAGATCTGCCATGATTTTGTAAAATATTTTATGTCATTAATTACATTGTTGTTACTTTTAAAGACGATAAATTGTACTACAGTTTATCGTCTTTGATTACTTCAAGTTAAAGGTAATAATCGATACAAGTTAATTACTGGAACAAGAGACGAAGAATTTATTGTCATTGTTTTGATATCCCTGTTTGTTTTTATAAGAGATTCTTGTCTTTAAGTTTTAAGAATTTGATGGAAGCAGTCAGGCAGATTAGTTCATAATTCTACATTTGGAACATAATTGTGAAAATCAAACTAGGGGTGGTGTCAGCAAGCAGAATTTTAAAACTCAGGTGCAAGACTCCAGTGATAATCAAAGCACTTAAGGAGTTATTAGGAAGCTCACCGTTATAGATAACCTTACTTTTAAGTTTTCCGATGATTAGTATTGCTTCAATCAGGTTGTTCATCAGCTTTTTAACAGTAAGTCTTGTTCCATTACAAAGGCCGCGTTGGATTGGCAGATCGCTTAGAAGGTCGCTTACGCGACAACTTCACATCATTGTATAAGTAGAATTTTAACTTTACATACTTAAACAATTGATTTGTCAAATTGTAAATTACTTCAAAAAACAGCTATTGTTATTTGTTCATACTCAAATTTTAGACAGGGAAATTTTTCAAAACCTCATGAAATTGTACTGTCAGTATTAAGGAAATTTTCCGCGTTGCCATAACCAAATTTTGAAAACAGGACTTATCAACTTCACATCAATAAAAATCACAACAGTGTATGATTAAAATAAATCTAATCGTTATCGATTTCAGTAACATCATTTCTCTTTTCTTTTAGTGCCTACCATGGTCATTTGACTGCCGTCATGGAAATCTCTCCATACAAATTTAATCAACCCGGTGGCGATCCCAAACCCGATTACGTCCATGTGGCACCTTGTCCCGATGTCTATGGAGGCAAGTTTAAGGATATACATCATCCCAATAATGATATGGCTGAAATCTATACACAGCCCATACGTGATGTGTGCGATCAGCTGACAGCTCAAGGCAAAGGCTTGGCCGGTTTCATTGCAGAATCTCTACAAAGTTGTGGTGGTCAAATTATACCACCCGAAGGCTACTTTAAGGCCGTCTATGAGACCATACGAAATGCTGGCGGTGTTTGTATAGCCGATGAGGTACAAGTTGGTTTTGGTCGTGTCGGCACGCATTATTGGGCTTTTGAGACTCAGGGTGTTGTGCCCGATATAGTTACCGTGGCCAAGCCCATGGGTAATGGCCATCCTGTTGGCGCCGTTGTCACCACTCCTGAAATTGCCGATGCTTTCTACAGCACCGGAGTGGCTTACTTTAATACGTATGGCGGTAATCCGGTTTCGTGTGCCATCGCTAATGCCGTTATGCGTGTTATTGAGGAGGAGGGCCTCCAGGAGAACGCTCGCACTGTTGGTGAATATTTGCTGCAGCAATGTTGTGATTTCAAATACGAGTTCGACATTATCGGCGATGTGCGTGGAGTTGGTTTATTCGTCGGCATGGAATTGGTGAAAAATCGTGAAACCCGCGAGCCCGACACTAAAGCAGCCCACTGGGTGGTCAATCGCATGAAGCAGGTGCATCAGATATTGGTGTCGTCCGATGGCCCCAACGATAATGTTATTAAGCTAAAGCCACCCATGTGCTTCAATCAGAAAAATGCCGATGAATTCTTGTTGGCGTTCCGTGAATGTCTGTCGCTGTTGGAAAAACAGAGAGATGGCGACAATTTGCCAGCTCCCAATGCTGCGGCCCAAAGCACTGCCACTGCCAACAGGGAGAGTATGGCGAGTAAAGCACAAATATTTGAACGCCATGACCATCTCATTAAATCGGTTTAAGTTTCTTTTAATTGTAGGACTTAAGTAAAAACATTATCCAAAGGTAGATTTTAAGATTTCAGTTTGTTTCTTTTTCGTAGAGATGTTATCTCTACATTAGGTTTTGCATATTTAGTTCTAGTATCTAGAATAATATATATTTGAGTAGTTGTTCGAGTTAATGGAAATATTGAGATTTTTATATGTATGTATATGTTGAAGATTCGTGAACTAATGTGAATTGGTATTTACGCCAATTCACGCTAGCATATCCAGGGTACAATAAAGAAGGTAGTGTAGAAATTCAAACTTTCAAAATTGAAATTTGACAAGGACAATCTTGAAGTTTGTAAAGTTAAATTTTTAACGTTCACATAAAATTATTTTTTGGAATTTTCTGTTGGTCTAGTGGCTATACCTTGCTTATTGTACCATGGACAATGGTTTACACCATTTTGATGAATGACAGCTCATGAATAACCTTATTTTTTGCATTTTTGTGAAAGTTATGAGTAAATTTTAATGAATCGTAGATGTGTAAGTCAAAAGATTGTTGAACATTTTAAATATGATACATTAAATAATATTTAAGTAAACTTCAAACAATAGCGGTTTTAATTGGGTTTAGGCTACACTCACATTATATGAAATAGGGGACATGTTTATTCAGCAAAAACATGCGGAATCTAGCAACAGAAAGTAAGTGCCAATAAAAAACACCCAATGAAATATGTAACTTTTAACAAAAATTAAATGAGCTTCGACTAACAAAAATGCAATAAGTAAAAAATAGCATCTCCCTTTGGTTAAAATTTGTAGAAGTTGTTTTTGAATTTCTCGATTCTGTTAAGTATTCAAAATTAAAAAGTGTTCCAGGTAAGAAATTATATTAAACAAAAAATCTAGCGTTGCTTTAAAAATAATAATAATAAGTAATCCTATCTTATCTGAGATTCGCAAATCATATTAATTTGTTTGGGACAATATACTGCACCAGTACCTGTGGTAATTAATTAATCGCAGTTGTATTGGAAGTTTTTTTATTATGAAATAAATTAAATTTTTTTAAATAATTCAACTCACCATAAGAAGGTCCCTCTTATTTGCAAGTTTTACCCCCCTCAACTCATTTAATACCTTTTTCAGTTTCCTGACAAAATTTACATTTTGCGCAAATTAATAGTAAATTTTTTAAGTACTAATTCATTGAATAGAATTGAAATAATAGGGTGGTTAAATGTTGAATGTGAACCACGCCTAAACGTCAAGTTTTTATCTGCATTTCATTGGATATTTCTCAATTTCAGACTAACTCAATTTAAACCATGAAAAGAAAGTTATTCAGGCTTATTATGAAAATGGATCAATGATGGATGATCAATTTTTGAAGAAAATCATCTTCAGTTATGAGGCACATTTTCACCTCAGTGGATTCGTCAATAAGCAGAATTGCCTCATTTGGGCGAATGATAATCCAAGAGTGATTGTCGAAAAAACAGTGCACCCACAAAGAGTGACTGTTTGGTGCCGGTCAGGCAGTTACTGTGAATGGTGTTCGCTATCGTGAGATGATAACGAACTTTTTATGGTCCGAATTGCAAGATATGGATGTGGACGATATGTGGTTTCAGCAGGACGATGCCACTTGCCACAGAGCTAACGAAAAAATGGCTCTTTTGCGCGACAAATTCAATGGCCGTGTTATCGCACGTCGTGGCGATGTAAATTGGCCGCCAAGATAGTGTGATTTGACACCGTTGGACTTCTTTCATTGGGGTTATTTGTACGTCGATAAACCAGCAACAATTCAAGAGCTAAAGGATGAGATAATTTGGCACAGGTTTGCCGCCGAGGTCGCGGCGGCCATTTGGCCGATATTTAGTTCCATATATAATTGAACCATACCAATATTATTATAATAAAAAGAAATGACAATAATTTTCTAAGTAATTTGTGTTTTATTCAAAATCAGCATCGGCCCTTAAAATTGTTAAGGAATCCTGGAAAACTTGCTAGAAAAACGCAATAGAAAAGTCGGTCTTCATATGTGATTTCTACAGCATGTGGACTATATGAACATTTTATTAACTGAACGGCAGGTCTAAATCAAAAGATGGACCAATATGGTCCAACTTCGGTATGTTTGGTTTAAGTCGCTCGTAACGCCCTATCCTAAGTTTGAGTGAGATATAGGACGTGTAGACCGGGTCTCAAATCGGCATTTACCTATATATGAAGGTCACATGAAAACGTGAACCGATATATAATATTGTTAGGATTTATAAGTGATTTCCATATTGCACTATACTAAATTTGTTCAAGATCGGATGGCTTGTGGAGTGGCAGGACCTCAAATCGGGAAAGACCTTTGCATGATGACATAAGGTACATGGTACAATGGGCGATATGACCCAACGTACCATGCTATGGTTTTACCGACAGAAGACGAATCGGAAGGAACCTTTGCGAAAACATGGACTATTAGTGACTCGTCACGTTTAGTAAAAAATTTGGTCAGAATAATTTGTAATACAAATGTGGCTTTTTCAGGATTATGAGCTGAAACCGGAAAGGCCTTCGTAAGCTATCATCCTATGCCCTATTTTACTAGGGTTGGCTCAATCGAATCAGATAGTGGTTCTGAATCGATTTGGGTCTATCTACTTGGTTACAAAGATCAGCACTACACCATAATACCCTGTAACACAGAGTGGTGCAGGGTATAAAAACTTGGTAACCCTCCGGCCCAAAAAGTACCAATTCGCCAACCTCATTTATCATCCCTCGTATATAAATTTTGAATACTACTTTTATTATATCCTACACCGCACTATGTGGTGGTTATTATAATTTAGTTCTGATGTTTGTGCCACCTTAAAGAAAGGGAGATAGACTCCATGTTCTATCCACTAAGCATCTCTATTGTTGTTATCAAAGTTGTGGTCAAATTCCCGAGATTTTTTTCCGACGATTGCTGAATATAAATTGAAAATATTTTCACGTTCCATTGTAATTTAAAATCACATCGCGTTAAGAAACAGAAGGATAAGTATAAAGCTGAATCAGCTACTATAAGAATATTTTTTTTCCTTTGCCAGTTTAAATAATCAATTTGGGGAATTTTGGTGAACATTCCGTGAACAAAATAACACAAAGTGAACAAAATTTGCGAAATTCGTTAAATTTTGTCCGTAGGAAAGTGAAAAGTATAAAGGAAATAAATTCTCCATTATTGGGCACAGGTGTTTTAGATCGATTGAAACTAAAATAGTGTGGGACCTTTGTACCGGTATTATTTCGAAATATTCTAGACTGGTCTCCGGTCGATGGTAAGGAAGCTGTTTCAAATTTCATAAAGATTGGTAATATGTGGCTTTAAGAGCTTAAATAAAAGGTGTTTTTAAAATGCATGAGATCTATCGATTTCAATAACTATGGTTTGACAGCTGATAATGTCAAACTGTGTTGAACTTCTGAATCGTTTAACGCCAGAAGAACGCTTCCAAATTGTGTAGATTAACTTTGAAAAAAATAAATCTGTTCGCGAAGTTAATAGAGCATAGATAATGGTGTTAATAAAGCTAATTTCTGCTTAGATGGTTACGTCTATAAACAAAAGCCGTATTTGGAGAGAAAAAAATCCTCAAGCTGTTAAAGAATCACCATTACATCCATTAAAATTGACTGTTTGGTGCGGTTTACACGCAGCGTATCATGAGAGGAAGAGAATGGAGCTGCCGTTACGGTAAATGGCAAGCGCTATCGAGCCATGCTGCCCAAATTGTTATTTCCAATAATTGATTAGCTAAACATCAGACATTTGCGCTTAACAATCGATTTTTTGTGACTTTATTCCCAGAACGGGTCCTGTTCGCTGGCCCCCGCGTTCGTGCGATTTAGCGCCTCTGGATTTTTTTTGGAGCTATGCTAAGTCATTGTATTGTGCCGACAAACCAGTAAATCTTGAAGTATTGGAAGCCATTATTCTAGCCACCTTTAGCGCAATACAGCCAGATTTATTCAAAAAAAAAAATTGCCAAAAATCAGACTGATCGAATGGGCCCTATAACTAGCAGCCGAGGCGGACATATGCAGGAAATCATATTTAATAAAACTTGTGACATGAAATGCTAAGGGATGGCTTGTTCCTAAATGAAACATTGCCTACGAGCGCGCAAATATGTTACAAGCAAAGACAAAGGCCTGTGAGGGGATAATAAAATTAGAATTTAAGGCAAGGTGTTTCTAGGCAAACCAACGACAATATATTTAAGAAGAATATACAAACATGCAATATAAATACACAAACTATATACAAATTAGTACAATAAATAATCACAACTTTAAACTAAAATGCTTACGAGTATTTAACATAAAAAATTGCAGCAAAAAATCATTGACAATTTTATCAAACACCAGCTGCTAAACTATTCACTAAAAACGAAACTATTTGGTATAAAAGAAATTTATCTAGGGTACAAGCCGGGCTCTCGCATCATCGTCATAATCTCCCACTGTTCCGGTGATATCGTGGTCGGCATCTTCAACCAACATATTTGGTATGGTGTGCTCTCCGAGTCCCTCTGATCCCACGACACGTACTTCGTGAGGCTTTAACGCAAACATTGTGAGAGAAAAAAAGAAAATAAATTTTTGAAAATTTACGAAAATGTGTATTTCAATATGTCACCTTGGCCGTTTGAAGGTGCATTTCCGTGCTATTCTTCGCCGTTGAGCCGCGCAGAAATCTTTGAATTTTCGAGCCAAAGTATAACCTCTCTGGGTCGACATCGAACGACGCGGTGGTAGTGCCCGACGAACTTTCTGTGCCATGGCTGATAAGTCCACTGTCCAGTGTTGCCGTTTTTCCACCCTGGTTCGGCATAAACGATGCCAAAGGATTCTGGAAATGCAGGTTTCGAATGAAATCACGTTGGCCCTGCTGTTTGCGACGATAATACAAATACCCCACAACACAAATTCCTATTGCTGTAAACAGCAACACTAAAATCACAAACACGGCCACATGAGATGACTCATTGTCGTCTTCTGATGAACGATGAACGTGCAGAGCGCTTGAGGAGATTTCATTGTTGGCCTCGCAATATTTGCTTTCGCTGACAATCGAATCACCGCACATGCATTCATAACTGAACTCCGTCTGAACACACATACCGCGGCATTTGGCCATAACACAGGGATTCCTATTCATGGGCTGGCGTGAGACTCCATCCACCAGAATATCTTGGGCATTGAGAATATTCAAATTGAAGGCTTTACATGTCTTTGAGCCGAACAGCTGACAACGGATTGCCTCTTTTGCTCCCAGATTAACAATGAACACTTGATTCTCATACCACGTCAAGCCGGATGGGTGCATAACAACGTTTCCTTTTTGAATTAAAGTAATGGGATTGCGTGATGCACCAGCCCGGTAACTTATCGCCTGCAGGGTCTTTTGGAGAGAGTCGGTGTAGTAAAGCATTTTCTTGTAGGGATCACAGGCCAATGTGGTAATATAGGTCATATCTTTGTTCAAGAGGTACTCTCTTTTCCCTCCGTCCAAGTTGGTGGTGGTAATGCGTGATTTATGGCTGCCGAATGTATGGGTTTCAACGATTACAAAGAAGAGACGTTTGTTGTAGGCATCCACGGTTAGAGTCTTTAAGGCTTCTCTGGTCATAGCTTTGACAACGGCTCCACACATTTTGGCGGTAAATGAGCAAACTTGAATTTGGTACTGTTCTGCGCGACTGATGACGTACACAGTATCTGAAAAGGAGTGATAGTTTTTATTTAACTAAAGAAGGAGAGGTGGCAACTGTCCTTTAATGGAAGGACAATTATCTAAACAACCACTGAACATAGAGACATATACACATATTTCACTCTACATCCCATTAAGGAGAAAGTTTCTTTTAAATCAGTGAGTTGTGCCCGATATTCTTATGCCCACTGACCGTGAGCTACTGTTTAAGACGATTTTGAACGGTCAAGGCAATTACGGTGATGCTTCTTGAAGAACTTGGAGATTATTCTCTCACTCGAAAACCGCCGCTTAAATTTATTTTAAAATGTTTTTATACGGATTTGAACCTCAGTTCACCTGTACGATAGTCTTAAATACTAACCACTACAGCATGGTTTTACCAATTAACAATTAAATTTCCTCTCAAAACCAAAAATGTAATTATTATTAGAGTTCTGGCTAAATTTTGTTGCTCGGGCCTTACGCAAGGCAGACAAACTGACCCATTCAAACACAGATATCACTTAATTACTTAAATAAACGTTCCCATCCTTAAAAAATCTTTAGTCGCTTTGAGGTTTACATTCCACACGCTTCGATCATGTGCGATTGTCCTCCAGAGGTTTATACCAAGGTTCTGCAGTTCCTGCTGGACTTGGTCTTTCCACCGGAGACTCAGCCTGCTCCTACTGCGTTCACCAAAAAAATCGCCATCGACAATCATCAGTGCCGGAGCATTTTCATCCATCCGCACAATATGTCCCAGACAGCGCAATCGTCGTAGTTTGATGGGACCGATAACGTCGATGTCGGCATACAGCTCACTGTTTATTCGCCGTTACAGCAAAGGGGACCATATATTTTTTCGAAGAACCTTCCCTCAAACACTCCGCTTGTGCGAGAACCCATGTTTATCGCCATGTACAAGCACGGGCAGTATGAGCGTGTTATTTTGGTTCATCGAGAGAGGACTTTACGATTACGAGTATTGTTTAGCGGCACGTAAAGCTCAAAAGAGCACCGCGTTAGCAAATATAATTCTTCGTCTGTTCCAAGGCTGATGTCAATTTCATCGTTGATGACGTATCTAAAATAGACGAACTCGTCGACCACATCCCAATTGCAGCTACCTGCTTTTACTCAGCCCTGAGAATGTTGCCCTGACGTTGTTAAAGTAGATGCAACCAGTAGCTTTGTTTTGTCCTCGTTCACCACTAATCCCAATTTTGTCGCTGATTGTACAGTTCCCCCTAAAGTCTATGTCATCTGCTTACGCGTGAAGTATGCCCTGAGACGGTAATAATGGGCTCCCTTTGTTCAACTCCGTATCGTTTGCTGCCTTTTCTGCAAATTTTCGCAGCAGAATATTAAACATTTTATACGACAGATTACCACCTTGCCTGAGACTCTCTTTCGTAGCGTAGCGGCTTGGGAGACGTCCCATCCATATTTTAACTGCAAATTTTGTGTCAGTTAACGTCATTTTGCATTGACGTACTAGTTTTGCGGGGATCGAAAGTCAGACATGGGCCCAACAGCATCGATCGATCGTATTGAGCTGTCGAAGGCAGCTTTATAATCGATAAAAAGAGATGACATGAGTCAATTTGCTTTCCTCGGGACATTTCCAGATTGTAAATTTCTGGTCAGTTGTAGATTAACCAGGCCTTAACCCACACTCTTACGGGCCAATGATGTTGTTGAAGTAAGGCTTCAGCAGTTCATAAAATACCCTTGAGAGAACCTTGGAAGCAATTTGTAAAAACCTGATCTTATCAGATTGTGGAGTAATTCACACTTTCAAGAAATAATAACAACAAACCAAAAACTCTAAGAATAATACCACAGTAGTTGGCATAAACCGTACGTTCTTGGCACAGTACACTGATATTGCAATAATCAGGCCTGCTAAAAAAATTTTAATCAATTGGTAAACCATCGGCTCATGCTGTCTTATAATGTTTAAGATGCTCGATTGCTGTCTTGACTTCAGGCGGCAATAGGTTGAAAAAGTGTTCTCTTCATATACTTATACTTAAAACACTTGCCGTATCAGTCACCAGATTCCCATTTCTATCTCTGCAGAAGGCCATACCATAAAATAGGCCCTCAGTCTGGCATTTGTCTTTTTGATAAGCATGAAGTGCCATAAAAGTATGAAGAAAAAAAAAGTACCATTATACTTGTAGGGCATTTTCAAAAATGCACTTGCCTGTACAGTCGACTCCGGATAACTGAAATACACTTAACTGAAAAATATCAGTTATCTGAAATATAAGTTTCAAAGAATTTTTTTAAATGCTCTTTCAAACAATTCACTCCGCGTAAGTAAAACACCTTTTAAGAGAAAATATCGCATAAGTGAGAAACAACAATTTCAACTAAACTTTCGATTTTATATGAAAAGTACTCCGTTTAACTGAAAAAAATTAGATGTTTCGTTGAGATGATCTGAGATTTCTCCATCAAAACTTGCACATTGCTAGTGAAAAAAAGTAGTTATAAGTTAATTCCATCGATGGTGCCTCTTACGGACCGAATCATATTATTAAGGGAAATATTTTCGCATTTACAGATAATGAAATCGTTGATATACTGATAGCCTTACAAATCATAGCAGTTCAACTCAGCATGATCAAATGTGACTAGGGAAACCATTCGTACCACTCGTTAAAAAAAGCTGGATTCATTACTGGGCAACATATCGATTCCGTCAAAGAAGTGATTGTGCCTTTATTTGCTTATGAAGAGGAAATTAAACCGACAAGATTCTTTAACTGTTTAGCAGCGCTTCCGGTATTGAAGAAGATAACGAAGGGAACATTGAGGGTGAACAATGTACAGACCCTTCCAATAAGCCTACTTTTAAAGAAGCTCGTACGTCAATTCGCGCAATGAATGATTGTTTTATGGCCTAAGGCTTGCAAACAATTACACGATCTTGACTGTGTCAATCACAAAACAAAATGTCACAAACATAAACTAGGGCCTATCGTAGTAAAACGTCATAGACAAATTACATTATATATGAATTCCAATTAATGTACCTTATTTAAATGACTGAATGGAATTTAAGTTCCTTTTTTGAATTATTTAATACGAGTATTATCCTTTTTTGAATTATTAATTTATTTTTTATGAAATAGTTTAAAAAAATATTTACATTTTTTTCTACTGACCTTAAATCGGATAACTGAAACGTGTTCCACTTATCCGAACTACCCTTAATTGAAACCAACGGATAACTGAAACGAAGTAGCTGTATATGCCGCGCAAAGCATCGACTGTCAGGTATGTTAGCAGTAGTATCCAGCTACCGTGTGAATGTAGTGCTAGGGGAGCATCCCCCGGAGATTTCACCTGAGGAGAAGGTACTACTTCGGCCGACTAGCGTGTTTCTGGCTCAGATGAGATCTGGATGGTGCAGCCGCCTCAACCCTTTTTGGGCACGAATTGGTGCAAACGTTCAACATTAAGGTTAATACTGAAACACTTTTAACCTTTTGCTTTTTTGGTTGGACTGCCGATTTTGTCTCAGCAGCTTTTAATTTTTTTTTGTAACCTGACGTTCGTGAGGAATTGAATTCAAACATTACAAAAACTATTTAAAAAAGGTTGAACATATATGTATGTGAAAGCTATATCTTAATCTCTACTGATTCATCGTTTTTAATAAAGTTCTTCCTTGGCCTAAACAACTTACTTGTGCTAAGTTTCATGGGATGTAAGATGTAGCATCTGTTGCTAAAACATAAAATCGGATGAACACATGTGTGAGTGAGAGCAATATCTAAATCTGAACCGATTTTCTTCAATTTCAATAGCGTCCGTTATTGGTCCAACAAATTTACTTCTGCTAAATTTCATGAAAATCGAACAACAATTTCGACCTGAAGTTTGATTACAAGCTTTAGAAGGACGGACAGATCATTAAATGAAATCAGCAGGTGACTATATGTCGATCGGCATACTTTAAGGTGGGTCTAGCTCAAATATTTTGGTAGTGACAAACATTTGCCATTAAAATTAACTTATAGTACCCAGTTCCACAGAGTGGAGTAGTATATAAAAATGCAGATTCGGATCAGTGTCTGTAAAAGATAAAATGTTCATACTTACTGAATGAAACCTATTGTTTAATGTCGGCTCTGAACGGCTAAGTTTTATAGATTAGCTGACTTGGAGATGAATCTCTTGTACAAAACAGAAATTGAAAAATGGTAGATATTCATTGCCGGATCGAAGCGAATTTACTTGTGTGATGGTCGTGCACACTATCAGAATAATCAAGCAGCCCAACATCGTAGACAAAATATGATCTATAATTATCCCTCAAAGCGTATTAGACCATTTAAACAGTCAGTTCAATATTTAGTAGAGAAAGAATTTATGGTATACACTCGTATAAGAGAAATAAATAAAAAAAATTGTATCAAGTGAAAATGACTAGATTTCGAGCAATTTAGACATTTTTTAATGGCTATATGGAAATAAATCATTCTAGGCTTCTGTCAACAAGTGCAGCTGGAATCTATTCTAATTTACATTTTGGAAAGACCTTTCTGTCAAAACATTTTAGTAAGACCTTTCTGCCAAAAACATTTCGAAAGCATCGTTATTCAAACGTCCAATAAATCTGCAAAGCTTTTTTTTTTTGAAAAACAAGCATTTTGACCGATCTCACAATATGTGACGCGCAAAATAGAAAGTGACCTAAGCTTAAAACCCAGTTTTGTTCAGGAGAGCCATTTTAGAGATTAGGTCCCTTTCAATTTGCGCTTAGAATCGTCGACTTCACTTTCATAAAACGCGCATATCTCTGGGAGGGCACACTTTTAGGGCATAGGATCGGTCTCATTCGATGCTCAGATGTTGTCCACATCAAAAAAAAGAAAAAAAAATGAAAATTGATCTTTTTTTACCCTTAGGTCCCTTTCTCTATGCGCTGTCACATATACTTTACACTTACACCGTTTTTGCAGATCCAGTGGATTGCTGTGATCCCCCAACATTTTTCGGTTGAAATTTCAAAACTTTCTTCTTGTAAAAACGTATCTAAAGAATACAAAGAAACCAAAATAGCTGATCCGAGTATCGGTTATGAAACAAGGCAAAACCATGAAGATTTCATATAACCTTAACCGTCCCTAACCTACGCTCTACTTTGGTCGCTCTATATGTCTTTCGGCCAATGCCTCCGTCCGAAACTTCACAATTAAACTCTTTTTGGATTCGTGGCAAAACTTGCCATATGTCATTAATGACTATCTCTCGCCCGGGACGTGTTTTGGGCCACATAACAAAAAAGTCCAACAACTACAGCATCAATTTTAACCATTGTCCGTCAACAGAAAAAAATTATTTGTTAAGCTGTACTTGTTACAATGGTACCTTTAGTGCCTTTAAGACAAACTCTCTGGGACGATTTCGCCCGTTTACGGTCCCAAACAGTCATCATGCAAAATTTCAGGATTCTAGGTCGTTTGTCCGCTATCGTGCTTTTAAAAGCCACACGGGCGGATATGGCTAGATCGTCTTCGAATTTTACTACAATTCTTAATATATATACTTTATAGGGTCTTCGATCAATATTTTGTGGTGTTGCAAACTTAATGACACTCTTCGGTGGAGGGTATAAAAACGGGTGCAGCCCCCACATTTATCTGAGATACATCGGTGTAGACTGAGAAGCTTTGGAACGTTTCTCCAGAGTACCATACCACCAGATCAAAATTGTTTTCTATTTGGAATTTTAAACTGGCCCTTCCTATAAAAAGACAGTACTGCAAAATGGCTTTTAACTTTTACCAGAGTCCATAGTACCAAAGGTTCAATTGCCCCCTTACCACCACCCCTTTTGAGAAATTTGCAATTGGTTCCGAAAGCAGCATCCGGGTTTCTTCTGATATGCATTTAATTGCTTTTGTTAAATTCCAGATTGCAAGTCTTTGAACTTTCACTAGAGTTTTCTAAGTTACATTGCTCATCAGAACAGTTAGAACAGGTTTGGCTACTACTCTATACAGTTTTCATAACTTTTGTTTTGCTTGAGACTGAATTTTTTCTCTCGTATAGCGTATTTAATCCCCTTAAGTATAATTCTTAAGTGTTTCTCCTTTAGCTTAGCTTGAGATTCAAGGCAACATCGAGGTACTTAGCCTTTTTGTAAACGATATGCAATTTCTATCTAAGAGTGAGTTAAACTAATAAAGTAGTCTTTTAAAAGGAGTCAATATTGTTTTTAACTCAAATTGACTAATTTCGAAAACATATTTGGCTGCAGGAAACCTTATTTGCTGCCAACAAGTGCAGGTTCTTCTAAATAAGCAGGTCAGTGTCAGCAAAAGAGCAAGAAACTTTGCAACATACAGAAAAATTGTCTTCATCCTTTTGGAATTTAAACATAAAAAAATCAACGAAAAAAAAACAAGAACAACCTTTGACCCTTGTAGACATACAAAACTTACCCGTAATCCAATCGACTGCGACTTTACCAGGCATCTGCACTTCCAGGGCAGCCTTCACTACACCTGTATCCACATCGACCATATACAAAACATTCTCATTATCGGTCGTAAAATATCCTTTTCGAGCTCGTATATTAACATCGAATCCATTGATTTTAGAATCATTGGCCTTCCAAGCTACTTTCAGAATGATCGGCTGCTCAGTCATGCTGCGAACTTCGTCGTAGGTGGAGAATAGTAGTGACTTTTCGCCTTCAATCGATTTACATGTTGTTTTGTCGGGTCTCATCATAAAGTCGGGATAGCAAGAACAACGATATGATCCTAGAGTATTTTCGCACACCTGAGCACAAGGATCGAGCTCTTCGCATTCGTTGATGTCCGTACAAGTACGATGATCGGCATCCAGTTTAAAGCCATTGAAACAGGAACATACAGCTCCAGACGGTGTGGGTTTGCATTTATTTTGACAAACAGGTTGTCCCGATGTCGGCTTACATGCTGTCTTACACAGCGGCCCCTCGTCGGCACCTGTATCACAATCTTCAAATCCATCACACACTCTTGACTCGTCCACACACTGGCCATCTTTGCAGTCGTACATTTTGGGACCACAAGCTGTCTCATGACTGTGTTTGCCAACCGTTCCATTCCATGAAGCGTGGCGCTCACAATTCTCTTCATCTGAGCCGTCGGCACAATCCTTCTCGTGGTCGCAGCGGAATTCCATACGCACACATTCTTTGCTTACTCTGCAGTGGAACTCATAGATACTGCAAATGTTGCCGCAGTCGATTTCATCTTCACCGCGAGGACATTCGGCAGTGCCATTGCACTTGGCTGACATTTCAAGGCAAACATTGGCATCACTGGAACATTCGAACATGTCGTCGCCACAAGTCATTTTCCGCTTTTTACCCGATGACATGTCACAATTCATTTCATCCGACATGTCACCACAATCGTTGTGACCATCACAGACTAGGCGTCGATCGACACATTGTCCAAGGAGGCATTTGTGCATATCGGGAGGACACTCTTTGATACCTTAAAGAAGGAATAGAAAGATACAAATAATGAGGTTTGTCGTATATTTTGAGAAATTTTTTGGAAAAGTAAGAATCTCTATCAGATTTTATTGAGCGATGTTTTTCCGTCCGTCGGTCCATCTATTGTTGTAATTAAAGTACAGGTCGCAATTATGGATTGGTTTCGATGAAACTTGGCACATTCTTCAAGTTTGGGCCAAGGACCAACCCTATTGAAATTAGTACAAATCGGTCTATATTTTGATAAACATAGGTATTTCTCGATTTTAGAACATATAGGTTGATATTTTCCCCTATACAAAGGTCTTCCCCGATTTGTGAACCTACAGCTCTAAAAGCGACAAATTAAACCCGATTCCGACCAACTTTCGCACTGAGCATAACGAGTGGCCAACACATATCTCTAGTGAAGTGGGACCATATCGATTCATGTGTCAAATAGTTCACACACAAGAGTCCCTCCAATTATCAGATCCCTCATCTCTAGTAGCCACAAATTACACATGATGACGCCCAATTTGTGCAAGGTACGTTATAAGCGACCATTAATTTACAGTGGTGAAATTGAACCACATAGGTCCATATTTTCGTACAGCCCCTATAAAAAGGTCCTTCTCGAATTCAGAAACTACAGCTCTTAAAGCCACATTTTACACCATATTTCGAACATATTTTGTAAAAAGCGTTACCAATGACAAACACATATCTCTGGTGAAATTGTAACATATCGGTCCATTTTTTCGAATAGGTCCAACACAAAGGTCCCTTCGGGTTGTGCAGCTCTAGACTCCACAAATCATGCCAAATATTTGCACGGTACGCTGTGAGCATTCCTTAATGTACTGTGGTGAAACTGTACCACATATGTCAATTTTTCGTATATCCCCCACACAAAGGTCCTTACCGATTTAAAAATCTGCATCTTAAGAAGCCACATTTTAAATCCGATTCCTACTAATTTTCTCATAGAACGTTACGAGCGACCAACACCCATGCCCTGTAACATTGGACCATATCAATTCATGTTTTCGAATATCCCCTATACAAAAGTCCCTCCTGATTTGAGGTCATGCAAAACTAGAAGCCACAAAATATTCTTGAATTTTGTATGGTGCGTTAGGAGCGACAAAAAATTAACTTTAATATATTAAGTCCGACCTTGCTCAAGCTCCAGACAGAGGTGCTGAATTCTCTAAAAATATCACGGTGTCGGTAGGGTATTTCATAGTCAGCCACGCCCGACTTACGACTTGACTTACTGGTTTTCTTTGAAGTTATAGTGTACTAAAATCTTTTTGTTTTGTTTTAGATACGTTATAAAATTTAAGTACCATATCGGTTCACGTTTTTCCATAGCCCCTATACAGAGGTCCGTCTCCAATATTGATCAAATTTAGCACACTGCGTTAAGAACAGCCTATAACCAAGGCTTGTGAAACAGGCATATATCGTTCCATGTTTTTGTGCGGCATCTACACAAAGCCACACCAGGTGTTAGGCCTTCCGCTTTGAAGTCACATTTCAAATCCTTGCTTGCTCAAATTTAGCATAGTGCATTATGAGCGACTTATAACCAACCAAACCAAAGCTCTACGATATTGGCTCATCTCTTGATCATCTCCACGTACAAAAGCCTATCTGATTTGAGGTTCTGCCGCTCTAGAGACCTATAACTAACCCTTTTGAATTTGAACCATATCATATATTCCCAAAAAATTCTTTAGAAGACACATATTAAATCCGACCTTGCCCATATTCCGGAAACAGGCGTGGAGTCTACTAATTTGCAGAGTAGTTAAGGGGATCACAGAGTCGGCGCCATTTGTTATTCACCTATTTTACTTGTATTGTTTGGGGTTATATCAAATCAATAGTTGTCGTAGATTAGCCAGCTACGATTTAAGACTTGAAAGCTGACATTACTCGTGTAGTTCAAGAGATACGGGTGGCAATGCTGGAAAGTTAAAACTTCAGTCCAAATTTATAATTTTTTTTCCAATAAAATCCCGCACTATCCCCCAAAAAAAATTTGTTCTCGTTAAGCTATATTTCCCGATATAAAGTATTATTTACACCACCCTGAGGTATTTTCTAAAAAAAACTCTCTTCACTTACCACATTTTTCATGTTCATCAGAACCATCTGTACAATCAATTTTGCCATCACATTCCCAGTTTTGGGATATGCACGTCCCACTGTTACACTGGAACATGTTTTTGTCGCATTCCCGCTTTTGGGCGGCGTCCTTGCCGCGAGCCAGTCTGCAGTCTACCTCGTCAGAATTATCGCCACAATCATTGGTGCCATCACACATAACGCTGAAGTCAACACAGTTGCCATTGTCGCAGACATGCTGATGCCGATGGCAATATTTGGACTTATCTGAAATTAAGCGTATGTGAGTTTTTACCAACTTCAATCTTCTCTCTGTTCCTTACCAAAATTTTCGCAGTGATCTTCGTCGGAGCCGTCGTGACATTGCTTTTTACCATCACATCGCTTATCAGCATCTAAACACTGTTCAGAATTGTGACACATAAATTTACCCACAGCACAGACCACTTGCGCCTTTTTGCCCTTTGTGGAATCGCAGTTCTCTTCATCCGAGCCATCGGGGCAATCTTTGCGACCATTACATTTACGAGACAGCGTCAAACATTCCCCCGAATTACAGCGGAACTCACAATCCAAAGCCTCGATACAGGAACGATTGGTCACATCTTTGAAGACCATGCCAGCGGGACAAAGACAACCGGCAGCGAATTTGCCTAGAGTTACGCATACGTGCGAACAACCGCCATTCCAGTGCTGGCAAGGATGATCGACAACAGTGGCGGGTGAACTCGCCAGCAAAGGTATCCGTGCCGGCAGCGAATGGGTGTTGTACATTTCACGATTGACTTCGATGTCGAATCGTTTCAAGGGACCCATATTACTCTTGTGAGTCCAGTGTATGGTATTTGACGAGAGTTCAGTCCAAAATAGATCCTCGTCAACAATTGCTATGGAATATGGTCTCTTCAGACGGCCTCGGAAGGTGTAGGCATGCAAAGTGCGATAGTCGGAAAAGGAGATGCGGCCCAAATCGCTATCGGCCCAATAAAGAGTGTTCGTCTCGTAATCGACAGCAAATTCGATATCATCATCTCCCAGTTCATCTTCAAAGACATGCGAGTGTTCGCCCTTACCACTGAGAGATTTTTGATCAATATGCACATGTCGTCGAGATCTTAAGGCTACGAACATTGTGCTGGAATAGGTGTTTAGATTTATTACCCTATAATGTTTATACCTAATCTTAATATGTTAAATGTGATAATACTCACCCATCATCTGGTATGATGGCTAAACCTATTGGAGCTTCTATGCCCGAGTAAAAGTTTACTATTGCTCGTTGTTTAGTTTGTAGCGATAAAACCTCCACCACATGCCTTTCCGAATCACTCCAATACAGGTTATAAGACAAATGGTCTAAAATAAAGAAATTCGTCTAACTAAAAGTTCAACAAGAATTCTTCCCCCCAAGTCTTACCAAATGTCAAGCCTGTTATATTGCCCAGATTCCTGCGCACCAGAGTTTTAAGGCTTTGTTCCTGCAAATCGAATTCACCGATGACGCGCTGGTAATTATCCGCAATATAGACGGTGTTATTGATGTTATTATAGGCCAATTCGTGTATAAACAGGTCCAATTGATGTGTGGCCGATATGGTGTGGCGACCGAAAGTTGTATGCTCCATTTCGACCAGGTTACTGCGTACACCCAGGAACAAGCGCTGTTTCTTCTGAGTCTTAATGCAGCGCGAATGATCCGGGCCCAATTGCATGCCGTCCGGGCAAGCGCAGGTGTATTTGTCATTTTCTGCCAGCAGACAGAGATGGCTGCAACGCGCCCGTTCACAGGCATGTGCCACCTTCTTTTGCTTAGCCGAATGGTATACGTGAACTGCATAGATGGTGCGATCTTTGGTAATGATCTTGTGTTCCTTTCCCGTAAACTTATTGCACGAGTGTATGGACTTCGTACCCCAATCGGACCAATAGATTTTATCCTCGAATATGGCCAAACCATAGGGATGTTTGAGTATCTCTTCTAGGACCATGCGGCGGTCAGTGCCATCGGTGCGAACACTTTCGATGGTGGCCAATTTGGCATCGACCCAGAACACACGGTCATTGTACATGTCTAGAGCCACACCATTTGGCCAGTGGATCTTGTCGGTTACCAAACGTATAGAATTTGAGCCATCCATCGAGGCACGAGCTATCATGGGATTTATGCCCCAGTCGGACCAAAATATCTGAGCTTTCTGAGGCCACAGGGCCACACCGCGGGGCTGATGAACATCATCGGTGACTAAGGCAGCACAAAAGCGACCATCGTTGGAGCAGACAGCGATATGATGCATGACATTATCTGAAAAGTAAATGTTGCCTGAAATTGAAAAGATCACTCTTAATTAATATAGTCGTCATTCAACTTTCAACACAAAATATCCTACCAGTTAGCCAGTCTACCGCCAAATCTTCAGGGGCATCTAGGCCGGAAGTCAAAAGGATCTCCTGCTGCGATCCGTCCGGATTCGCCTTCACAATACTTTCACCTTCGTTTTGTATATTCGTCCAATAGATGTGCTCCCCATTGTATGACACTCCTATGACCTTTGTCAGATTCTTTGCCACTGTATACACACGTCGCGATCTCAGGTTAACTCCCATCACAGTCACCTGTGTGGTATACAACAGTAAAGCCTCCTCACCGTGAGCCTCACAGGTGCGATTATCCTCCCGAAGCGTATAACCGCCATCGCAAATGCACCGATAGCTGCCGGCTGTATTGATGCACTTCTGACTACATGTGCCATACTGTTCCACACATTCATCAATGTCTACGCATAAATCTTTTGATTGCGAATGCCTAAAACCCTTAGGGCATATACATTCGGGACCGGTTTGCGGCATCATTTGACAATTTGATGCCGGTGGGCACTTTTTGTCCTGACACGAGTGGGTTGTTTGATTGCATAGCAATGATTCGTCGCTACCATCGGGACAGTCAGCAGCACCATCGCAGGCTTTTTGGAGGGGCAGACAAGTCATGTTGTTGCGACAGAGGAACTTACCCATTTCTGGGGTACAACTATCGGCTAAAATTAAAGAAATGAGAAAGTAATTCGGTCAATAATCTCAGACTCAGTAAATGATATTAGGCATGTTTTATTTAACAATCGAAAAACTCCGTCGATAATTTCAAATCAACATTAAAAACTATTCCTGTATTTTAAAGAACTTTTAAACTAAAGTACTATAGATTTTTTTTTAGAAAAATAGTGGTACTAAACAAAGAACTTTCTGCTTGCAACTAAAAGCCTTTTAGACTGCCTTCTGAATTACTTTTTTAATTATTTTAATGAAATTTTAAGTAGAAAACATGGTCTTAAATCTGTCTGAACTAAGCATAACAGTATTTAAAAGTACATTTTAAAATACGAGCTTCTTAATTATTGGTCTGATCGTTGTGGAATATACATTCCAAGCTGGATAAGTGTGATCGCAAGGGATTACACTTATATTACTTACAGAGGTTTCCCACTAATACAGTTTCTCACTAATACAGTTTCCCACTCATCCAGGTAATTTGATTTTTATGTCACAAGAGGTAACACTTTTTTTTTTTTGAAAAAGTCAGTTTATGTAAGAAAAATTCTTAAATTCTGTTTATTGACATTCAATTCAAATTCCATAGTTTTTTTAAACCTAAAATCAAAAATAAGCCGACACTACAAAAACATGAAATTTTTTGTAAGTTTTCAACGTATGGTTTTTTGGACAACTGGATATGAATAAAAACGCAGTTTAAAAAGCAGAAAAAGGCTTCAGTGTTTTTGGGCCTTTAATTAAAAAGCAGTCCAAATGTATTTGTTTGAAGATATTTGTTACATAAAATCTTTCATTTTGGTTTCATTACAGAAATTTCCAAATCATTAATTTTACTAAATATGCCTGTATTACTTATATTCGTTTTAAAGTATTGCTGTTTTGTTTTCAACTCATTTAATGCGTTCGCTTTTTTTGGCCTCTGCCGCCAAATTTATGTTTAAAATTAACCAAAAAAAATCACCAAGCTATAACCGCAGTTATACTATTGCAAATATCTATGCCCTTCTATCCTATGATGTAAGGTACAAAAATACATAGAACGGAGTCATTCAATGGCTCTTATCCGCCAAAATATCGAAAATTCCGACTAAAAATTGAGACTTTCGCCGTTTTAGAGTAAGCTACTTTTACATTAAGACGTTTCAAAAATTTATTTGGGCGTTTTCATAAAAACCATTTGGAAAGTCGATAAATCACAAAAATCTTCGATCTCGCCATATTTGGTAAGAAATCGTCAAACATGACAACCCAGAGGCGCACTCCGCAAAAATTTTCTTATAAAAAAGCAAAAAAAAAACTGGTTTAGAACTAGCAATTTTGCCCTAGTACCCTCCGACCACTAATCGGAAAATTTTCAAACCGTTGCCATTTCGCCTCCCTTGCATTTTAAGACATGGTCGTAGATGGACATATTTTCATGAAATGAGCTAAGGAATAAGCTGGTGACATTTTTCCAGTCGTGAATGAATAACCCCGTTGACCATTGTCATTTTTTTAAATTTATTTAGAAATTTGTTTGTGCAATTTATATAAGATTACCATAATAAATTGTTTGTTCACAAGTGGACCATTTTCACTGTGACCCACTGTACATCAAAAAGCTTCGAAACATCAAACACTTACCACAGATCTTCTCATCGCTGCCATCACCACAATCATCAATGCCATCACAAAGCCATTTTTTGCTCTCCAAGCAACGTTTGTTGGCACAAAAGAAGCCTACACAACTGGCTTCGGCCCTCAGACAGCCGGCAATCTCATCGGAACCATCACGACAATCCTTTTTGCCGTCACACATAAAATTCAAGGGAATGCACAAGTTGTCCGACTTGCAGGTATACTCGTACTGACTGCAGTTGCGATGAACCGACAGCCAACCACCAATGCCAAAATCTGTCGAGCCACCACTGCGCTCATGGCTATCACAATGCAGCTCATCTTCTCCGCCAGGGCAATTTTCGATGTCATCACAGAGCAGATCCGTTGATAGACAGGGTCCATGCGGCGATTGTCCACATTGGAACCAGTTGGGCTTGCGGCACAGTTTAAAATCTACACAAACATAGGAGAAATTAAAAAAATTGCCAAAAAGTGAGGTTAGGTTTGCACTTCAATCATACCACAATCAACTTCGTCTGAATTATCAGAACAATCATAACGGCCATCACACATTTTCGCTTTCGATAAGCAACTGCCATCTTTGCACATGAATTGATCGTCATTGCAACGCCCGGCTGCTGCCTGTACTAGCCGAGGGCCCACATGTAGCGCCACCAGACTCAGAATCAAACACAATTTAAGTGTTCCCACGTGCGTGACTGCAGACACTCCATTGGCGCATAGCTTTTTACGAACATTGTGTAACGTTGGTGGTCGAATCCAAGCCCTGCAAACATATTTTAAGATTTTTTTTAACAAACACTTTTAAGGTTATGTCTGGTTCTTACATTGACTTAATGGATAGATTTCTTAAAACAAATAATTTTCGTTTTTTACAAAAAAAATTAAAACAAAATATTCGAACAAATTTTGCTTAACAAAGGTATTTAGTTCCAATTACAAACAACAAGAGAAGAATGAAATTTAAAGAACAGCGACAAAAAAAACGTATTAAAGCCAAACTTTGTAGTGCCTGCGTTGGCATGCACTAACAGTCCGACTACTACTAAACATGCATATTCATCATTCAGAACTCAGGCTCAGATATACAGTTACATTCCATAATTTTGTTGTTGTTGCATGTCAGCCTTGATGTGTGAAGCAGTGTTGCCGCTGCTCAATGTTTCTGCGACTAAAGATTGCCAAAAGACAGCACTAGTGTGTAGTGGGCATTACATAGCTCCTGAAAATATGCTATGCTACATTTTTACTGGGAATTCAGCAAAGACAAAAACCTCTACGTACGTCCTTTTATGACCGAGTAAAGTACTGTACAGTATAGAAGTTGCCAGTTCTGAAGTATTGTTTGCTGGCTCTTTGAAATTAAAACAGGGGTCTTCATAAATTTATGAAAATGGAATTTAATAATTTTGAAGTTGTTACACAGGGTGGCTGATTAAAGCCGCTACCTAAAAAATGTAATAACTTTTTTCTAGTTAATGAATCTGGTTATTTTTTTTATTTTGCAGAGTGAATTTTTGATTTAACAAACGTGGATTGCTGGGATACTGAAACAAGAATTGGGATTGTCCGCCGCTATCACGCACGGTTCTACGAGAGTATAGGCGCACTTTTATCGGCAATCTTCCGAGCAGATGGACCATAATGAGACTTGTTAACAGTTTTGCCGAGCATGGGCCAGTCAACAGAAGACCTTACCATCGAAACCCTTT
This sequence comes from Hydrotaea diabolus, assembly GCA_963513945.1. NCBI lineage: Eukaryota > Metazoa > Arthropoda > Insecta > Diptera > Muscidae > Hydrotaea > Hydrotaea diabolus. The sequence continues at coordinate 62,015,938 of OY740718.1, read as the reverse complement.
AGTTCGGACAAGTCTACTCTAGTACCCTCCAACGCCCCTTGCATTTTCGGGCACGGTCGTATGTGGACATATTTTCATGAAATGAGCCAAGCAGTACACGCTGGTAAAATTTGTCATGTTGTGAATGAATCACTCTGTATATTTCGATTATTACTTTGTTAAATACTTGGTCTAGTTTGGGACTTAAATTAATAGCATTCATCAATGTTTACAATAAGTTACAAAATCTAATATTAGGACATTTAATTTTTTGCTCTTTCTCTATGAAAGCAAATCGTCTTTATAGGGTTTTAAAAAATTCCCGCGATCCCGGCGGAATATTTCAGGAGGGGAATTACCGGCAGAATACCGAATGATACGTATGAAGACTTAAGCTTTTTTTTCGTTCAGATAGGATTGTGATATCAACGGACTGACAAAGGAAATTCTTTCCTATGGTAGATGGTATGAACAAGTTAAAACGTTGCTAAGTTACCAAGGTTAAATGTTTGTGTCTACAACAAATTATAACTCAAAAAGTTTACTTTTCGAGCACCCGATCATCGTGCAGCATTTCTGGATCTTAGGTTAATTCGCTTGAACGCTTTCAACCCAAAAACACCGACAGATCGCCCTTGAATTTAACGACTTGCAGTGGGGTGTTGTACTTCCAAAATGGAGATTAATTAAAGGATGCTTTCCGGAGATGTAATGTTTATAATGAACGCAGAAAAAAGTATGGCTGTAGTGACAATATTCGAAGAGGATAATACTATTGTTGGGTATATGGTTGTGGTACAACAGTATTATGATCCTTACAACAATAGTATTATTCACACATAACCATACTATGATCCCCACAACCATAGTATGATTCACACTCAACCATACTATGATCTCCACAACCATAGTATGATCCTTACAGCCATATTATGTTTCATATACAACCATAGTATGATCCTCACAACCATAGTATGATTCACACAAAACCATGTTATGATCCAACAACCATAGTATGATCACACACAATTTTTATATGATCCCCAACCTTATTTATTAGAATTGGTTTAAGTTGGCAACAATGGATTTGAATTATGAAAATTATTCAAAAATACATTAAATTCATAATAAAAGGAGTGATTTATTTCACAGTAGAAAAAATAAGTTTAAATAAACGTAAGCATTTTTATTAAAAATTTTTCAGTTAAACAAAACCAAAGCAGCTCGTTTAAAAAATTTTAATATCTATAAAAAAAGCACTATTATATCATTAGATCTGTACCAATAACATTTGTTCTAAAAAGCATATTAAAATGAAGAAAAATTACAATCATACAGTATGATTGCCGTAATCATATTATTGTTAACATAAAACGCCAAACACAATACTTTTGAGGCACCAACCATATTTATATTGCTGCTATAACCAAATTTTCATTTTTAAATTTGGCAATAATACTATTGTTATATTTCAACAATATTAATATTGCAACAATTATAATATTGTCAAAACTAAATTCAGTTAACAATGCTATGGTTGCGACAAACATACTTTTATTGCGGATAACATATTATTATTGTCGTGACCATGTAGTAACCATGTTTTTTCTCTGCTTGTGGGATCGATCTAGAGGTAATTTTTCAGAACAAAAAAAAATAAAAATTCAAATCAAGTGTGAAGTCTTTATTGGTAATTTGAAAGGACATTTTATGGCATTTATTTTTTTAAATATAATTTCCTTCAAATGTTGGCCCAAAACCTGAATCGTATCTGGTTTGTCAGCATAGACTGTGGACTTTACGTAACCCCAAAGAAAAAAATCTAAAGGTGTGATATCACTCGATCTAGGCGGCGAACTCACCTGTCCAAAACGTGAAATTAGCTGCTTTTCGAAATGACCTCTCAATAGATCCATTGGCAAGTGGCACCGTCCTGTTGAAACCAAGTGTCGTCAAGATTACGGGCTTCAAGTTCAGGTAGCATAAATATCGATATCATAGAGCACCATTTACGGTTACGTTCCGGCTATCTTCATTTTTAAAAAAATATATGCGCCGATGATTCCACCAGCTTATCAAGCGCACCAAACCGTGGGTTTCTCTGGGTATAATGGCACCTCTTGAACCTCTTCTCGTTGCCCTTTAGCCCAAATGCGGCAATTTTGTTTATTGACTTTGCCGTTGAGCCAGAAATGGGCCTCATCACTGAACAAAATTTTGATCGAAAACAGCTGATCTTGCCGTTTCTCACCGAACGCTCATTTCCATACGTTTGAAGGTAATTTTTTTTTCAAAATTTTTTTGTTCTAAAAAAATACCTCTAGATGGATCACCCTATATAATCGGAAATATCTATTTTCATTTTTCAGTTAAGCGCCGTTATGGTAGTCAAATACCCCACTGTGCGATGATCAATATTTCGCGGTGTTTCAAACGGAAGGACAACTTCAACTTTCGGCGGAGGGTTTAGAAAAGCCACCTGTCTCATGACAAACCTGCCCACAGAGAACAAATTTGTCGAATTTAGATGCCATCAGTACAACCGAATGTTAGTTGGTGCTCTGTAACGTTCACTATTTGTAACTGAAGTATCGGTAGAAAATACGAAGAATCCGCACCTGAAGAAAAGAAATTTTGGATCTAAAAGTCCACATGCCGCACTTGTTTAACGGAAAATTTTCAAAATGTTCATCCGAGACAAAAAGTGCTTCCTTATAAAAAGGGTGATCAATCTAGCGGTATTTTTTTTTAATAAAAAAAATACAAAAATTCAATTTAAGTGTGGAATTTTTATTATTCATTCGAAAGGACATTTTATGCAATTTTTTTGTATATATAATTTCTGACTTATGGAACGACTTGGCGCATTTTACGTCGAGATCTTAAATTGAAAGCCTACAAAATACAGCTTTTGCAAGAGCTGAAGCCGCCCGACGTTCCCAAGCGACATCGCTTCGCTCTATGGGCTCTTGAAAAGTTCCAAGAAGATCCGACGTTTTCGAACCAAATTTTGTTCAGCGATGAGGCCCATTTCTGGCTCAATGGCTACGTAAACGAGCAAAATTGCCGCATTTGGCACGAAGAGCAACCAGAAGAGGTTCAAGAACTGCCACTTCATCCAGAAAAGACAACGGTTTGGTGTGGATTGTGGGCCGGTGGAATCATTCGGTCCATATTTCTTCAAAAATGATGCCGCTGAGAACGTAACCGTCAATGGCGACCGTTATCGTGCCATGATAACCGACTATTTGATGCCCGAAATTGAAGCTCGTGATCTCGGCGACATTTGGTTTTAACAAGACGGCGCCACTTCCCACACAACGCATCAATCAATGGATTTATTGAGAGAACACTTCGGTGAGCAGATAATTTCACGTTTTGGACCGGTCGATTGGCCACCAGGTTCGTGTGATGCCACACCGTTAGACTTTTCCCTTGTGGGGATATGAAAAGTCTAAAGTTTACCCACTTCGATTCAGGCCTTGGAGCAAAACATCACGCGTGTCATTCGCCAGTTACCAGTCGAAATACTCGAACGAGTCATCGAAAATTTAACTCAACGGATGGACCATCTGAGACCTTGCCGTTGCCGATTTGATAGACATAATCTTCAAAAAATAAACGCCAAAAAATGTTCTATCAAATGATAATAAACATTCCCCATTCAATTTGAATTTTCTGTGTTTTTATACCCTCCACCATACAATGGAGGCTATATTAGTTTTATCATTCTGTCTGTAACACCTTGAAATAAGAATCGGAGACCCAACAAAGTATATATGTATATTCTTGATCCTCGTAAAATTCTAAGACAATCTAGCCATGTTGTCCGGCTGTCCGTCTGTTGAAAACAAGATAGAGCCTGCATGAAAACAGCTATGGCACAAACATGTGTAGTTAACCTAGCATGGTTGGTATTGAAAATGGGCTATATAGCTCTACGAGAAGTTGGTGTTGGAGACCCTCAACCGACACTACCTCATAAAAATTAGTTTTTTTATTTGGAAATATCCGTCCAGTTTCTTGAGCAAAATCACTGAAATTTTGCAAATAATAATCTCTATATAGGCGCAATCATCTATGTAAAAATGGTTTAGATTGGGCCACCATTTCTTGTACCTCCCATACAAACGGCCTTATGGGCCTTGAGAAATAATATGACTATAATTCACCACAAACTTGACCTAGCGAAATGAAATTTTACACATCAAGATTTCTATATACAACACACTTCTACGCCGAATTCGGTTGAGATCGGAAAAGTCCTACTGGTACCTCCCACACTAACGGTCTCATGGGCCTTGAGAAATAATATGACAATAACTCACCACACACTTGACCAATCGAGACGAAATTTTCGGCATATAGATTAATATATGGAACAGACTTTTGCGCTAAATTTGGCTAAGATCGGAAAGGCCCTACTGGTACCTCCCACACAAACGGTCCCATGGGCCTTGAAAAATAATATGACAATAACTCACTACAAACTTGACCTATCGAGATGAAATTTTCTACATAAAGATTTTTATATAGAACACACCTCTGCGCCAAATTCTGTTGAGATCGGAAAAGTTCTGCTGGTACCTTCCACACAAACGGTCTCATGGGCTTTGAGAAATAATATGACGATAACTTGACGATAGCTTGACCTATCGAAATGAAATTTTGCACATAAAGATTTCTATATGCGACATTTTTTTTTCTTTTTTTGATGTGGGCAACATCTGAGCATCGAATGAGACCGATCCCATGCCCCAAAAGTGTTTCCTCCCAGAGATATGCGCGTTTTATGAAAGTGAAGTCGACGATTCTAAGCGAAAATAGAAAGGCACCTAATCTTTAAAATGCCTCTTCTGAACAAAACTTTTCATCAACTTTTCACTTTTTTTTTGATGTGGACAACATCTGAGCATCGAATGGGACCGATCCCATGCCCCAAAAGTGCTCCCTCCCAGAGAGATGCGCGTTTTATGAGAGTGAAGTCGACGATTCTAAGCGCAAATAGAAAGGGACCTTTAAAATGGCTCTCCTGAACAAAACTGGGTTTTAACCTTAGGTCCCTATCTATTTTGCGCGTCACATATAGAACACACTTCCGCACCAAATTTGGTTTTATTTGGGAATCTGGTGGAGGGTATCCAAAGTTCGGCACAGCCAAACTTAACACTTTTTACTTGTTATCTTAAAAAACGTAGGGAACCTCGAAATGGATCACGCGTTAGTTCCAACCGATTTCCAACTAATATTTTCGGTGTGCGTGTGTGTGCGTAAAAAGTATTGGGTCCGAAACGATTTAGAAGCACTTCCGGATTTCAACTTGAGTTTTCATTGGGATATGGTTACCAAGCTACGCGTGTATGCCCTGTATGACAGCTCATCGCTTCACGCTGAAGCCTTAATGCGTTACTGTTGCCCAAATTAATTAGACATTACCTTGTCTTTTCCTTTCCTTAAAAAAAAAGAATGTTTGCAAATAATTTTGAATTGTTTTTTTAACAGGTTATGGCGTTCATGGTGGTATTTTTCAAAATATTTCCATGTTTTGGTGTTTTTTTCTTTAAGCGCCAAAATAAAAACTACACAACACGGCCTGTCATATACGCAATTATATTAAGGCCACTTTAATTAAAAATTAATCCAGAAACAAATACAACGAATGTTTAAGCCAGCTCGATTACTCCCCTTGTGTGAAATATTCTTGACATCAATGGACGACAGGCAGACAGACAGACAGACAGACTAACTGCCTTAAACCATTTAACATTTGACTAAGAAGCCTTCATAATTTGTTGGCATTTTATTACAACCAGTTGCTTACCAGTTTTTAAGGCTAAGACCCAAAAATTTTTATAAGTTAATTAAAGTAAATACAAAATTAAATTTTTCAAAATTCTCCTCTGCTGCCAAACGTCTTTTTTATGGTTGGTGGGTAGATTCGCATTATGATTAATGGTTTGCAAAAGAACGTGTGTGTGTGTGTACTTACGTATGTTTGCCTGACCAGCCGTCCGTCCGTTCATCTGTCTCGTCTCGTAGCGACATATAAAGAGGCTATTAAGAAAATCATAATTTTAATTATATGGACAAACGTATAAGCGCTGCACTTCCCTCTTTGAGGCACAATAAAAAAAGACAAAAATATGAAAAATATCACAACTTCCCAATTGTGACACAAGAATTCGCTTCTTGAAACTTGTCTAAATAACAAAAGACGCCAACAAAGACATCACGCTAAAAATAAAGACTATCAAATTGTCATCATATTCTAAAATTAATTTAAATTTACGCACCAATGTCATGCCAATCGCGAAGAGGTTTGACGATGTCCGTAACACGTTCTAGTAAAAATTAGCATGCAACGATAGAATGAAGCTGTTTTCATTCTCTTCGCCTTAGGATGAGGGTAGTTATGCAAAGTTTGTCATCTCGTTTGACATTCATCAAGTATTTGATGGAATGCCCACACCAAAGGGTTAGGAAACTTTGTTCGGCTGGAACGAATTTTATATACCCTCACACAGAGAAAAAATCAGTTGGAAATTAATTGCAATTACAGAAACTCCTTTGTAAAAGAAGAATTTTCGTTGCCATCACCGAATGTTTTCAAACGTATTAAATATCCGGTTCGAAGTGCCCCCTGCGTGTAGCAGAGAAAAAACGTGGTTACTACATGGTCACGGCAATAAAAGTATGTTCTCCGCAATTAAAGTATGTTCGTCGCAACCATAGCATTATTAACTGAATTTAGTTTTGACAATAGTATAATTGCTGCAACATTAATATTGTAGAAATGTAACAATAGTATTATTGCCAAATTTAAAAATGAATATATGGTTATAGCAACAATATAAATATGGTTGGTGCGACAAAAGTATTGTGTTTTGCGTTTTATGTTAACAATAATATGATTACGGCATCAAACTGTATGATTGTAATTTTTCTTCATTTAAATATGCTTTCAAGGACAAATGTTATTGGTACGGATCTAATGCAATAATAGTACTTTTTACCGAAATTAAAATTTTTTAAACAAGCTGCTTTGGCTTTGTTTAACTGAAATTTTTTTAATAAAAACGCTTACGTTTATTTAAACTTATTTTTTCTTCTGTGAAATAAATCACTCCTATTATTTTGAATTTAATGTTTTTTTTGAATAATTTTCATAATTCAAATCTATTGTCGACAAATCAAACAAATTCTAATAAATTATATTGGAGATCATAGTATAATTGTCTGTGATCATACTAAGGTTGTAGGGATCATAACATGGTTGCACGTGAATCATCATAGTATAATTGTGAGGATCATACTATGGTTGTATGTGAAACATACTATGGTTGTGAGGATCATACTATGGTTGTGGTGATCATAGTATGGTAGAGTGTGAGTCATACTATGGTTGTGGGGATCATAGTATGGTTATGTGTGAATCATACTATTGTTGTGAGGATTATAGTATGGTTGTATTTGAATCATATAATTGTTGTGAGAATCATAATATTGTTGTACCACAACCATATACCCAATAATAGTATTATCCTCTTCGAATATTGTCACCACAACTATACTTTTTTCTGCGTGTAGACGATAAATTTAATCGAAGTGTTGTGCACACAACCGATAGGTCGGTCATACCAATGAAATACTCAAATATATTTAGTTGTCTCATTAGGTGATTAGGGCAACCAAAAGTTTTGAACTTTTTCGTTTATTTATTTTTTTTAGATTATATATGTAAGTATACATATCACTTGGAGAATTAATAATGGAGAGATTCACAACTAAACAAAGAACTGGAATAATAGAGTTGTATTATTTAAATCAACGATCAGTTATTCTAACGCAAAGTGATGAAGCTCATTTTATTTTAAATAGCTTTGCTAATAAGTCGAACTGTAGGTTCCGGGGTTCTGAAAATCCATGAGCCATTCATCAACGCCAATTGCACCCCATTAGGTGTACAGTACGTTGTGGGATCACATCTGCAAATATCATTGGGCCTAACTTCTTCGAGAATGAAGATGGAAGTGCTGTAACCGTAAATGGAGAGCGGTATCGGTTTATGATAGACCAATTTTTACGTCCTGCTCTTGACAACAGACCTGAGTTGTGGTTTCAGCAGGACGGAGCCACTGCCCACACTGCACAAGATCAATTACACTTTTAGATCAAATTTTTGAAGAGAGAATAATTTCCAGAAATTCGGAAATTATTTAGCCAGCGCGATCGCCAGATTTTCTATTTTTTTTTGGGGTTATTTGAAGTAGCGAATATATGTGAAAAAAAACTGAGACAATCGTTCAACTCAAGGCCAACATTGTTGCAGAAATTCGACGCTACAGCCACAAATTTTAAAAGATGTTATAAAACGAGTCCATCAATGCGAAGCTGAAAACGCATTGGACCAGTTAATGAAAGCCGATAAATTTTAATATACCCTTAAATACATATTTAGGGGTGCAGTTCTTTCGGTATATTGGGCAGATCCAAAATGTATCCAAACTTACAAATAACAGCATATTCCAATTCTTGACGAAATTTCATTAATTTTGAGTAACCCATTTCAAACGGGGCCGGAGCCAAATTTAGCCTAATCTTGTTAATTGGACCATTGGACTAAGCCGTAAAATAAATGTTATATGCTTAGATCATACGTCCGATTTTCGATTTTTTTACTGCAGTTTCAGTAAATGCAACTTCACCATCATTAGACACCAGCAACAATTGTTCTTTAACTAGTATCAGCGGATATACACTTAAATAAACGCCGTAGTAGATTTTGAGAAAATTGCATACTTTGTTAGTGCCAAAATGTCCATTGCTAAACATAAAAGCCAGATTTTGTTGGTCCATAAAACCTCAAATTTAGACAAATCTTAAAAGTTAGTGCATATTTAGTTTAGTGAGCACATTCCACTGTTTCTAAGAACCCTTATGTTCGTGGTCGAAACATGGTGCCCTTGGGACCATATATCAGTAGGTAAAGGCTAGGTCGTATTTAGATTCGTAAAGAAATTTCATTGTTACACAATACCCATAGTTGAAGTAATCCCACTTGTGGCTTCATATGACCTATTTAGCTAAGGCTATTTGCAAAGTTTCCAAAATGAGTACGTATTTAGAGTTTTAATCAAATTTCAGTATTTCTGAGTATCAATATACGTGACGCAAAATAGAGAGGGACCTAAGGGTAAAAAACAGTTTTGTTCAGGAGAGTCATTTTAAAGATTTAAATACGTGTTTCTTTGGTGTACCACCACTTTCATAAAACGCGCATATCTCTGGGAGGGAACATTTTTAGGGCATGGGACAACATCTGAGGATCGAATGAGACCGATCATTCGATGCTCAGATGTTGTCCACATCAAAAAAAGAAAAAAAGTGAAAATTGTTTTTTTTACCCCTTTCTCTATGCGCTGTCACATATATATATATATATATATATATATATATATATATATATATATATATATATATATATATATATATATATATATATATATATATATATATATATATATATATATATATATATATATATATATATATATATATATATATATATATATATATATATATATATATATATATATATATATATATATATATATATATATATATATATATATATATATATATATATATATATATATATATGTTAACTTAGACAGGGTCTGGGTCACCTAATATCCATTAGGCCTTTGATCCGGAACGCAAACCTAAAATAGGTTCATAAATGAATTCTTAAAGAGATGTTGCTGCCCATGTGGCAATGCCTCCAATCAAGCCAAACCGTTCAATTAATGTCATATTTACGAGTAGATAGGATTTTTCATTGTTTCTGAGTACTCACCTTTTCATAGTTACCGCGGTCCTACATGTGTGTCATTACATTGTTTTTTTTTCAAAGTTGAGGGTAGCCGATGTTGGTCCCCTAGAGCCCATAAGGGCCATGCAGCAAATCAACGTGGTTCAACATTTCCATTTGAAATGGGATTTGCTGGCTACCTTTATGCCCATGAACATTGGGTGGGGAGGTATACCATGCAATTTCCGTTTTCATGCATCGGATCGACCGTGATCAGCAATTCTTAGGCCAGGAGCTGTTACCACGACTGCTACAACAACAACCACGTCCATTTATAAACGCTTAATGCGTCTACGTTTGTGACTACACGCAGAGAAAAGATATGGTTACACTATGGTTACCGCAACAATAATATGTTCTCTGCAATAAAAGCATGTTCGTCGCAACAATAGTATTGTTTTTTGAATTTAATTTTGATAACAGTATGATTGCGACAATATTACTATTGTTGAAATGTAACAATAGTATTTTTGCCAAATTTAGAAATGAAAATATGGTTGTAGGAACCATATAATTATGGTTGGTGCAACAAAAGTATTGTTGTTTAAAATTTACGTCAACAATAATATGATTACGGCAATCATATAGTATGGTTGCGACTATGAACAAAACAAATCAGGTTTTATAGATCATACATGTATGTGTGTGCGTATGTTTTGTTTTGATATACCAAAGAAAAACACAAACACAAGATACAGTGCATGATTGTCCATTAAAAAAACAACAACAATCGGAATGTAGTTCGAGGGATTTTTATTGTGTTTACTTTGTTTGGTGAAATACTCCAATACCGATTGGTTCTCGTTTATTTAAAATCTGCCTGCACTGAAGTATATAGCCATTGATCATGGTTTAATCACATTAGATACTTGCGGTCTAGGAATGGTGAAGTAGCATTCACCCCTGCTGGCAACTAAAAGTATTTTCGACTGCCTTTGCCTCTGAATAACATTTTTATTTTCTTGCTTTATTAAAAAATTCTCTGCTGAAGGTTTGAATACTATAGTTGCAATAATTAAAAATTACAGAGTACCAACTGATGGAATACTCAAGGTGTATGTTACCTTAATCATTCGGTTGGCAAAATAATTCGGTTGTGGCAACGAATCTCTGCTCTGTGTGTAGATATGTTGTCAAAATGTACGCAAATTTCAATGAAATATATGATATATGGTGTGATCCATTTAGAGGTATTTTTTTAGAATAAAAAAAATATAAAAAACATTCAAATCAAGTGTGGAATCTTTATTGGTAATTTGAAAGGACATTTTATGGCATTTATTTTTTTTGGATATAATTTCCTTCAAATGTTGGCCTTAACTACGCCTCAGGGTTTCCATTCTAAGGGTCCAATTTTGGATGACTCGTTCGAGCATTTCGACCGGTATGGCTTTAATGACACGCGTAATGTTGGCTTCCAAAACCTGAATCGCAGCTGGTTTGTCAGCATAGACTTTGGACTTTACGTAGCCCCAAAGAAAAATGTCTAAAGGTGTGATATCACTCGATCTAGGCGGCCAACTCACCTGTCCAAAACGTGAAATTAGCTGCTTTTCGAAATGACCCCTCAATAGATCCATTGTTTGATCCACTGTATGGCAAGTGGCACCATCCTGTTGAGACCAAGTGTCGTCAAGATTACGGGCCTCAATTTCAGGTAGCATAAAGATCGATATCATGGCGTGATGGCAAGCACCATTCAAGGTTACACCGATGATTCCACCAGCTTATAAACCACACCAACCCGCGGTTTTCTCTGGGTATAAAGGAACCTCTTGAATCTCTTCTCGTTGCTCTTCAAATGCGGCAATTTTCTTTATTGACTCGGCCGTTGAAACAGAAATTTCCATTATAAAGTGTGTTTTTTATTGAGGTATAGAACTTCGAATTGAAATAAAACACAAGAAAATCGTTTTAATGTCCATCAATTTGGCTTTATTGGAAGGATAATTTTATGCCATTAATGTTTAAATATGATTTCGGGCATGTGGCCGCCGCGGCTGGCTCGAATAAAGCCAATTATACAGGTCCAATTTTCAACCACTTTTTCGAGCATATGGGACCGTATGTTGGCAATAACGCCATGAATGTTGGCTTCCAAGTCCCCTAACGTTTCTGGTTTGTTGGCGTAGACTTGCGACTTCACATATCCCCAAAGAAAATAATCCAATGGTGTCAAATCACACGATCTTGGTGGCCAATTGACAGGTCCATTCCGCGAAATTATGCGCTCATCGAATGTTTCCTTCAATAATTCGATTGTGACGTGCGCTGTGTTGCATGTAGCGCCGTCTTGTTGGAACCACAACTCATCCACATTCATGCTATCCAATTCGGGAACAAAATAGTCGGTTATCATGGCTCTATACCGGTCTCCATTAACGGTAACTGACTCTCCAGCAATATTTCGGAAGAAGTATGGCCCAATGACTCCACCAGCCCATAGAGCACACCACACAGTCAGTTTTTGTGGATGTAATGGCGTCTCAAGGGTCTCATGTGGATTCTCTTCACTCCAAATGCGGCAATTTTGCTTGTTGACGTAGCCATTCAACCAAAAATGAGCCTCATCACTGAGCAAAATTTTGTGATGAAAATCAGCATCGAGATGAATCTCATTTTCGGCCCATTTTGCAAGCGTTGTTCTTTTGTCAACCTGTTCATGATGAAATGGCAAACCAAACTAAATATTAATCACTTGACAGCTGAAAAAATGGCCGCCAGTTAAAAAAGTGATGCCAACTTAAAGTTCTATACCCCAATAAAAAACACACTTTACAAAAAAAATGGCATAATACAGTTGCCAACATTTGAAGGAAATTATATTCAAAAAATAAATGCCATAAAATGTCCTTTCAAATTACCAATAAAGATTCGATACTTGATTTAAATTTTTATATTTTTTTGTTTTGAAAAAATACCTCTAGATAGATCACCTTATATTAATAAAGAACATTCAAAGGCGAAACTGATGATTTCTTTTTAGTGTAGAATCTGGTATTTAGAACTCATTGTTTAAGCCCTATCTCAAAAAAAAATTAATAATGCAGTCTACCGCAAATGGGGGTTTCCCATCATTATCATATTACCCTAATCAAATTTCATTAAATAACCGCAAAAAAAGACTAAAACCGTTTAAACTGTCTACCAGTTTTTGATTTCTGATTAATTCGTTCTCTGAAGAGATTATTTAACCGTTAAAGGTCAATAGTTTTGAAATTAATGAAAATAATTTTGAAATTACTCAAAATTTCAAGTAATACAAATGACACAATTAATTTCATAATAAGATCTTCTCCATCATCATCGTAGTCGTCGTAGTCGCGATTACCATCAGACATGTCATAACCAACAATGGTAATCTTTTTCAGAATCATGTTGAGTAACTGCAACATTAATCCGCCGTAATTTTCCTCACAACTACGGGTACGACTAGTACTACTGCAACAACTACTCGTACGAGTAGACACATGAAAATGCTAACAACAACAAGAGCGTGTTCTTAAAGTTGTCTCACTTTAATATTCAATGACTTCTAGCACTTTACACGTCTTTCTTGTGTATCGCTGTCAGAATCACCAAGAGTGAAAAATTAAACAATGAATACGCCCTCGCAAGTCAATCGAAACTTCTCACATTTATCAGTTGTCAAAATTTAAAATTGATGTCTTTACAAAATGAGAAAAATAAAAACCGCGCCAAGAAAAATCGCCGAACCTTTAAAACCGATTTGCCTTAAAAACAACACATCAACAACAACTACAGGTCATATTAAAACCGATAACATATCTTTATGTTATCGGTTTTAATATGAATTAATCACATTAAAATTTTGATTTGTTGACCTTTTTTTTCATAGCCGTTGCTTTGTATTTTGCTTGTCTTGGGGAGAGATGACCGTTTTTGGTTTTGCGTGTAAGCTTCTTTTTTTGGCATTAAAAACAAAACAACCAGTGAGATTATTAAAATATATAATTTATTTCTTAATTAATTTAAATTAAAATATGGTGTTAAATCATAATCACGTTCGGGGCATACGTGTTATATTTTTGGCTAATGAATTACTTAAAATTGCCAAATTTTTATCACGTATCGATTTCTTGAAGCCTGCCACATATTAAGGTTTTAATAGCGAGGAAATAAATTATCTTCAACACGATATGCTCTCCTCATTTCAAAGATTAATGGCCGACCTTTTTCGGGTATTTTATCATTAGAGGACTTTGGGCAAAGTAGGAAGTCATGATTACGTCCGAAATCTTCCGCATGAATAGAAATTGTTAAACAAAAAAAATAAAAAAGAATAACCTTATTAGCTCAAGCACTTCTAGTGGCTCGATACGAAACCAACAAGAAATCTATAAAAAAAATGTATTAAAGAAATTTGTTATAGGATTCAAGATAAACAAAATGCGATTTGCAAACACAAATCAAAAATTGCTTAAATTATATGAACAATAAAAGGATCGGCCCGGACGACAGTCGGTACTAGAACAGTGAAAAAGGTTACTCATTTCCAATCTACAACACTTTTCTTTAATTTGAAGTACAATTATTCATCAATAATTCATAAATTTATTACATCAATTTGATAAACATTGTTAAGGGTGGTCCAACTATAATGCACGATGTTAAATTTAAGTCACACCTTACGTAACGTCAAATTTTACGTACGTAAATCCCTTAACATCGCATAGAGCAACTAACGGGGAACTTCTCTCGAATCAGTGAGCTGTGCGCTTTACAATTTTTATACTCACTGACCGGGACCTACAGTTTAAAGCCGGCTCCGAACGGCTATGCTTTTTTCTAGAGAAGTTTTTACAAGGCTGTGGAGATAAGTCCCCTACTCGTAAAAGTCGCCAGCAATTACGAGGTGGAAATCCGACGTTGAAAATTTTCGATGGTCTAACCGGGGTTGAACCCAGGTCTGTCGGCGTGGTAGGCGCGCATCTTTACCCACTACACCACGGCGGCCCACAAGTCAAGTTTTTCGGCCCCACTTAATTTGACATTTTTTCTTTCAGTGTTTGGCAAATTCAACCATGAAGAGGTACGTAATTGAGCGGCGCATAAAGATTGTTGAAGCCTTTGACGAAAATGGGCGTTTCAATCAAAACGCATTTCTTGTAATTCGTTATTTTTTTGGTCAGCATAATCGACCCAACGGTGGAATCGTTAAGAAACAGTATTGTCGCATTTCAGTAAATACGAATCCAAAAGTGATTATTGAAAAGCCGATGCATTCACACAAAGTCACTGTTTGGTGCGGTTTATAGGCTAGCGCTGTCATCAGGCCGTACGAAAATGAGGTCGGCCAAGCAGTAAACGTGATTGATGTTCACTATCGCAAGATGATATGGGACTTTTTGTGGCTAGAGATTGAAGATATGGACTAAGACGATATGTGGTTAGAACAGGATGGTGCCCCTTGCCACACAGCCAACGAAACAATGGATATTTTGCTCGAGAAATTCATTGGTCATGTTATTTCACGTCGTGGCGATGTTAATTGGCTTCTTTCTTCAGGGATGTATAAAAGAAAAAGTGTGTTTCAATAAGCTAAGAAAATTTCAAGAGCTAAAAGATGAGATAATTCGAAACATTAACGACATTGAACCTTCATTATGTCTCAGAGTAATTGAGAATATGATAGAGGTATGCCACTGAAGCCGTGGCGAGCATTTGGTCGATATTTTGTTTCAAACATAATTGTCATAGATTCTTCTACCATAATTAAAAATATTATGATATTTCTTTGAAAACTTTTTGTGTTATTCTGAAATAAAGTTGTGCGCTTTAGTTGGACCACCTTTTACGATGATTGTCCCATAGACAAAAAAACGCCTTCCAATAAACATGGACCATCGGATAGAGGTATGCCACCGAAGCCACGGCGAGCATTTGGCCGATAATTTGTTTCAAACATTATTGCCATGGATTCTTCTATCATTTCAAGATAATTCTTTAAAGATATTTTTTGTTTTATTTACAATAAACATCTTGCGTTTTACTTGGACTACCCTTTACTTCTATCTTAAGAACAATGTACACAAAAAAGAAAACCCTTAAATTTCAAACCAAAAATTGGTATGTGAATTTTATCACCATTCAATTAAAAGTTTTGTTAATAAGCTAAACTTGTTATCAGATAGTGCAATGGTATTTAATGAATATAAACAACAACAAAATTCATGCACTGTATATAGTGTGTGTGTAGGTGTATGAGTTTTAGTACGAGTATGTATGCAGTGCAAGGGTTTTTTATTGTGTTCGTTGGAAAACTCTACTGCCTACAATTCTCGTTAAAAGCGAAACTGCCTGATCCTAAGTGTATAGCAGCTCAACATAGTTAGAGCACATTAAAGCCTAGAAAAAAAGAGAGCGTTAATGCGCATTACCCTACCACATCACTCTGTGTTAGGGTATTATATAGGGTGATCCATCTAGAGGTATTTTTTTTAGAAACAAAAAAAATATAAAAATTCAACTCAAGTGTGGAATCTTTATTGGTAATTTGAAAGGATATTTAAGGCATTTATTTTTTGAAAATAATTACCTTCAAATGTTGGCAACTGTATTATGGAAATGAGCGTTCGGTGAGAAACGGAAAGATCCGCTGTTTTCGACCAAAATGTTGTTCAGTGATGAGGCCCATTTCTGACTCAACGGCAAAGTCAATAAACAAAATTGCCGCATTTGCGCTGAAGAGCGACAAGAAGAGGTTCAAGAGGTGCCATTATACCCAGAGAAAAGCACGGTTTGGTGTGGTTTATAAGCTGGTGTAATCATCGGTTTTTTTATTTTTAAAAAATGATGATGGCCGGAACGTAACCGTGAGTGGTACTCGATCTTTATGCTACCTGAAATTGAAGCCTGTAATCTTGACGACACTTGGTTTCACCAGGGCGGTGCCACTTGTCATACTGCTGCTCAAACAATGGATCTATTTAAAGGTCATTTCGAAAAGCAGCTAATTTCACGTTTTGGACAGGTGAGTTGGCCGCCTAGATCAACTGATCAACGTAAAGTCCAAAGTCTATGCTGACAAACCAGCTTCGACTCAGGTTTTGGAAGCCAACATTACGCGTGTCATTAAAGCCATACCGGTCAAAATGCTCGAACGAGTCATCCAAAATTGGACCCTCAGAACGGAAACCCTGAGGCGTAATTGCGGCCGACATTTGAAGAATTTGTTTTGGCATTTATTTTCGAAAAATAAATGCCATAAAATGTTCTTTCAAATTACTAATAAAGATTCCACACTTGATTTGAATTTTCATATTTTTTTTTGTTCTAAAAAATTCCACTAGATGGAGCACCCTATATAACTCATACTTAGTGGAAGCCAACAATTCGGAGATATTTATTTGGATGAGTGGTAAAGGTATCATGTAGTAGATGTCGCCCAACAAAAGACTTTCCTTACTCGTTTATGTTTTAAATTTTGCAATTCTTTATCTGAAAATTTGCACAGACAAAGGATCAGGATTAAATAGAAGGGCGTGACATTTGAACATATACACGTCTTCTTGCTATCAATTCCTCTCAAAGAGAAATTAGAAAATAAAGTTCAAACTAACTTTTTACTTAGGGGCCATTTTTATAACTTAAATAACTTTCAAATTCAAAGTTTTGTTAAGAGCCTTAGTCTCTAGTGGCAGACCGCTAACATTTTGTTATGCAATTAAAAAAACTATCACTTTTGCAATATTTCAGAACGAGTCGGTAGATTCGATTTCGTCATAGATCGAATTGGTTTACATAAATCTTAGTAGTAACTAATATTTATTATCGTTTTGACGTTGAATGTAAAATGCTAAATAAACGATGCGATATTTCATCCCATACAATGTTACCGAACACTTTCAATGAAATGTGAACATTTTTATTTTCTTTTTTTTGCTTTGAATGCTTCGTTTCTTAAGATATTAAACGCTTATTTCGTGGCTATTAGTTGCGGAACGAAAAGTTAATAAAGACCACAAAAAAATAAATATCATCTTCGTCGAGACAGCTGGCGGTAAGCAAAACTTTGCTACCGTAATGTCATCTGTTTGCCAACTTGATTCTCACAAATATTTGAGGAAGTGTTTTCTTTTTTTGTGTAACCGATTATCTTCTGCTTTTTTTGGGTAGACACAATACAACTCAGATTTTATTATTATGATTTGTATTGATCTTTTGTAATACCGGAAGATGATCATTTATTTGGCTGTTGTTGACACCCCATTGCGCGACAGCATCAAAGACAATTATAGCCACTAGCACCAACAATACGCCGTCGCGCATGCGCACATCTGCTTAGTTCGTATGCTGGTGATACGTGAACCCGTTAGCAAATGAGTTGTAGTGTTTGTTAAGTTGGTCATTCGGTTTGCAATCTCGTAAGATGATGTGCAACTCATTTATTTCCCTCAACACCGAACTAAGGAACAAGTGAAGAACTTCACGGTTATCAATGAACAGTTTTTTTTTACTTGCAGAAGGGAGTTGGTAGGCTTCCGTCACCACAACTTAAAAAGTGGGTATCCTTCAGGAGTTTCATTGTTTCTCCGCCATACTTGGTGAAGAAAATAACAGTTCCTTGGTTAAGAAAGTGGCAGTTCCTCCCTGTAGTATCTTTTTGTCTATGTACTTATAGTTGATTTGTGAAGGATATACTTATATTAAAAAATATTTGGTCCTTAAACAGTACTTTTTATTTTACAGCATATAACGTGTGTAACAGTATTTAAGTCCTACTAAATACATCGCATTGTGGTACAGAACACGAGGGCTGCTATATATATTTCTGGCCTAATAATGAACAAAATTCATCAAAAATGGTTTTATTGTGTTTCAATGTATTCTCCAGCATGATTTATACACTTTTGCATGCGCTCAAACCAATTGTCGAAGCACTTTTTCCACTCCGCTTGAGACACCTCCAAAACATGGTTTATGAACGCTACAACAGCATCTTCTGGCGACGAAAATCGTTGACCACGCACTTTTTTCTTGATGTGCGGGAATAAAAAGAATTCATTGGGTGCCAAGTAAGGGCTGTACGGCGGATGACCCATCAATTCGTCATTTTGGCCGGTCAAAAAGGTGCTGGTTTGAGCCGACGTGTGAGAGCTCGCATTGTCATGGTGGACAATGATTCGTCTTCTCTTGTTCGTTCTTCGAATTTCTCCGAAGACTTCAGGCAAAAAAATTGTGGTGTACCACTCAGAATTGACCATTCTACGTTGAAACTGGCGCGACCATTTTCATCGAAGTGCTTCTTCCACGGTCGATTACTGTTTTGTTTCGGACTCATACGCATAGATCCATTATTCGTCACCTGTGACGATCTTATAAACGACTTTTGAAGCACCGAGATCGCATTTTTTCAAAATTTCTTTGCACCAATCGACACGAGCTTTTTTTGGAGCGATTGTCAAATTGTGCGAGATCCAACGAGAACAAACCTTGTTTACGGCCAGGTGTTCATGCAATATCGAATGCATGCTGGTGGAAGAACTTCCCAAGGACACCTCTTTCTCACGGTAATCACATGAATTGAACTCGATTGAATTCATTAAACCAGTTTTTCATAGTGCTATAGGATAGTGGTTCATCGCCATACAAAGATTTAAGTTCATCGATGCACTCTTGTCGAGATAATCCACGTCGAAAGCTGTGAACGATGATCGCACGAAAATGTTCACGAGTTAATTCCATTTTTTTTTGCAAAATTGATCTTTTCAAGTCACTGTAAACTACACAAATGATGGTCGTGCGTCAAAGAGTACGTTTATGCTAAAAAATGTCAAACTTTCAAATGAATGGCGCCAGAAATATATATAGCAACCCTCGCATGAAAGTATATATCTGTGGACTTTTGACAAAACAACGAAATAAGACATTTTTGCAAGATTTTTATATTAAATATAAATTTTTAAGACGCTTCTTTTGGTGTAATCCTTGCATTTCTGCGCCATTTGGTTAAAAATCTACAGTTCTTGGCAAATCAACTTCTTTCATTATATTTGGAAAAAATATTTGATAAAATATCTTATCTGAAAGAGTTTAAAAATTTTCTAAAATGCAAGAAATAAAATTGTTATATCCTTTTGATAAAACATCTAAATTGTATTTAATATTTGTTTGCATATATACATTTTGCTTTAACAAAATAGCTTCTCTTCAAAAATTTCAAAACTGAAATTTAGAAAATATGTAACTTGCTTGAGACAAGATAAATTTTTAAATGGTTTACAGCAACATTAATTTTGACTAAACGACTTGTGTGAAAAGAAGTTCTTATGTGAAAAAAGTAAAATATTGTTTGCAAAGAACTGTTTTTGTGGACTTGAAAATAAATATTTTGAACCAAAAGAAGTTGTATTGGAGTTCATGCGTGGTATAAATTTGGCAGCCAACACCACGTTTAAGAAACACAAAAGCAGCAATTGGCATGTAAATCATTGCTAGCAACAACAAAATAAGACTCCATTAATTAATTTAATTTTAATTTTTTAATATTAATTTTTTAATTTTTAATTTTTTTTTAATTTTTAGGTTGAAAACAATTTCGACAAAACATCCTATCTTTTTATTCTTAATTTTTCTGAAAATCTGCTGGCATTAGAATAGAATTATTGATATCTTCACTCCAATTAAGTATTTAAATTTAATACTAAATGTCAATTTAGCATTTAAATTTAATACTACACTTTCACCTTTTCACCAAATATTTTAAAATCAAAGTTGTAAGATATTTTAACAGTTTTTTCGTTCTCCTGTAAAATTGCAGTTTTTGAAAGAGGTTGTTTTGTCAAAAGGCCACAGATATATGTGACAGCGCATAGATAAAGGGACCTAAGGGTAAAAAAAAATCAATTTTCATTTTTTTTTTAATGTGGACAACATCTGAGCATCGAATGAGACCGATCCCATGCCCCAAAAGTGTTCCCTCCCAGAGATATGCGCGTTTTATGAAAGTGATGGTACACCAAATTTAAACGCATTTAAATCTTTAAAATGGCTCTCCTGAACAAAACTGGTTTTACCCTTAGGTCCCTTTCTATTTTGCGCGTCACATATATCTTTTTATCACATCTGTAGCCTAGACTTTAAACATTCATTTGGGGTATTTGTTATAAACAGCTTAAACTTGAAATTTTTCGGCACTTTATAACTAAAACTGATTTTTTTGACCGAACAAACTTTATTAGATTCGAAAGTAAAAACCAAGTTTTAAGAAAATCTGCTCCTAGTTCGTATAACAGAATAAATATTTTCAAATCGTAAAATATAAAAATTAAATAAAAATAATGAATACATAAAATTTAACCAACAGTTGGTTATGACAAGCAAATTCTAAGAGTACCTGTAGCCTATAATGCAACAACATCTAATACATGTAGAAATCAGATCCAATTATCATTGTAATTATTTACAATTACCGATTTTCTGTCTTTTCAACAGATTCTGTCAGTCTCCACCACTAAAAATTGCGGTGTACCCAATCAACATGTGGTTGTAGCGATGGAATACATGGATAGTATGTGCAACCACCAACATTCAGTTGGCAACAAATTCGGTTGTGGCAACAAATCCGTTCTCTATGTGTGATCAAGATCTTTTAAATTAAAACCCAAAAATTGTTCCACCGAATATTTGTGGTTATAACCGATTTTCAGACTTTTTTTCTTGGTCTGTATATTGGCCACACTTTGGCAGTGGCACATGTTGGCGGGTATGTTAATTTCGGACCAAACGACTTTAATGCCATCTTTACTTACAAATTGCCCAATTATTGGGTTTTTGTTTTGAGTGACAGATTCAAAAATTTGAAAACAAAAGAAACTAACGGTTTTTTAAAATTTAAACGCCAAATTTGTAGCTAATTTTGGATTTGGAAAATAAAAATAATAACAATGCTAATGATAGCCAATTGTATTTTGCTGCTGAGGAGTGGGGCGAAACAAAGGAATTCTGTTGGACCAACCTTATGTATTTTCGTCCAATAACAAAACAACAACAAAAGCCGGCGCCCTAGGTTCGTTGTATGGAGGATGACTATGAGGAGGATTATGTCGTCGCTAAAGTTGGCGACGCTTATGATATTTTGTTCCTACCTCGGCGATTTGCGCGCGCATATGTTCACATCTTCGATGATTTTCGACTAATGAAAAAAAACAACAAAAAAACAAGAAAAGATGAATTTACAGCCATCAGCAACTATAGACAATTAACGGCTCAAAGCTTATACGTCAAGGTATTTCCCCGATGCGTTGTTGTGGTCGTCATAGCCGTTGCCTTTTGTTGGCTTTGTTTGGAGCAGAAGGTATTTATCGGTCCGCCATCCATCCGCCAAAATAGATCTCAAAGTTTGTTGTGTTTTATTTTTATTTCTTCTGCTTTGTGTTGGAGTTTTCTTAATTTCGTTTCGAGCGATGATTATGTTTATGAACAAACAAAATGGTAGTTATATCAATGTGAATACGAAATTTAAATCATAAATCGAATTGAAATTTATGACTTAATAATTCTTGCTTTTTTATTGGCATTTTGTTGTTGTAGCGTATATTTAAAATGGAATTGAATTCTATCATTGATTGGCATGTACGCTACAATCTGTAATGAAGTCATCTACTGTGGCTCAGGTAGGGTAAATGATGTAATCTCAAGGCAGAGATTTAATTGAGGTAGTCTTTAATTGCCAGCAAAAGAATTCATTAGATAATTTCCTCAATTTTGTTCATAGGTGTTTAATAAAATTGTTCGAAATGAGTCCGTTAACTTATTTTTTTGTAAACTTAAAAACAAAATCTCTATTAAAAATGGTTTAGTCTAATAATGATCTTGGGCATCTCTCATCTATTAATATTATTGACGTCAACTGTTTTTGAAATGGTTGGAGCGCCAAACCATTTATTGTATACGGTGATCCATCTAGGGGTATATATTCAGAACAAAATAAATATAAAAAATCAAATCAAGTGTGGAATCTTTATTGATAATTTGAAAGGACATTTTATGGCATTTTTTTTTTTAAATAATTACCTTTAAATGTTGGCAACTGTATTATGGAAATGAGCGTTCGGTGAGAAACGGGAAGATCCGTTGTTTTCGACCAATATTTTGTTCAGTTATGAGGCCCATTTCTGGCTCAACGGCAAAGTCAATAAACAAAATTGCCGCATTTGGGCTGAAGAGCAACAAGAAGAGGTTCAAGAGGTGCCATTACACCCAGAGAAAACCACGGTTTGGTGCGGTTTATAAGCTGGTGAAATCATCGGTGATTATTTTTTTAAAAAAATGATGATGGCCGGAACGTAATCGTGAATGGTGCTCGCTATCACGCCATGATATCGATCTTTATGCTACCTGAAATTGAAGCCCGTAATCTTGACGACACTTGGTTTCAACAGGATGTTGCCACTTGCCATACAGCTGCTTAAACAATGGATCTATTGAAAAGCAGCTTATTTCTCGTTTTGGACAGATGAGTTGGCCACCTAGATCGAGTGAAACCACACCTTTAGACTTTTTTCTTTGGGGTTACGTAAAGTCCAAACCAGCCACGATTCAGGTTTTGGAAGCCAACATTACGCGTGTCATTACCGCCATACCGGTCGAAATGCTCGAACGAGTCATGCAAAATTGGACCCTTAGAATGGAAACCCAAAGGCGTAGTTGCGGCCAACATTTGAAGGAAACTATATTCAAAAAATAAATGCCATAAAATGTCCTTTTAAATTACCAATAAAGATTCCATACTTGATTTGAATTTTTATATTTTATTTTGTGCTGAAAAAGTACCTCTACATGGATCACCATATATTTCATATTAAAAATGACGAGTAAAGAAGAATTCAACGGAAAGAAGAATTGCCACTTTATATTATTTATTCCCAATTTGTATATCCTGTACCGCTCTGTGTAACTGTTTCATGGAAAGTTAGTTTCTTGGAAAATGTTTGTAATATACGAGTGTTAGAGCTAGACTCACCCTGAAGCTTACAGATTAACTCGGAATTACGAACTGATTCAATTTAAAAATGTGTGGTTGTATGCAGCGTTACTAAAATGGCAATTTGGACCTTTTTTGAAGCCATGCGACATTTGCTGCCCCTTTTTCAAAAATTCCCTTTTTTGCCACTTTTTGAAATTGTTGCTACGAGTACTTTTCACAACTCGATATGTGTGGTACGCGTATTCTTATTTTTGATGCTAAGGGTTGCTATGGGGAAAAAGTACTATGATTTATTTTGTTTATAACCTGGCGTTTACGCTAGGCATTTTAAGAACTCGTACACACAGGGAACAGATTTGTTGGCACAACCGAATTTTTTGCCAAGCGAATGTTGGTGGCTGCAAGTACTATCCATGTATTCCATCGTTAGAACTGAATGTTAGTTTGGTAGACAGCAATTTTCAGCAGAGGGAACTGACACTTTCTGTAGAGGAAAACAAGTATCAGTTATCCTGACAGACTAAGATGATTATTGGAACTGAATTTGTTTATGTATTGGTTGTTGTTATAGATTGTTGGTTATAAGTATATTTTGAAAAAATTTAATATTTTCCCGTCTTGCAATGGGTCAACTGATAATACGTCTTTGGATAGATGTTTTGATGCGCACTGCAGAGATGCCCCAATCTGAAATGAATTAATTTAGGTATATACGAGGGCTGCTTTATATGAAATGAAATATTTATCATCAAAAATGGTTTTATTGTTTTTTAAAGTATTCTCCAGAATGATTTATACACTTTTGCATGCGCTCAAACCAATTGTCGAAGCACTTTTTCCACTCCGATTGTGACACCTCCAAAACATGGTTTTTGAACGCTTCAATAGTTTCTTCTGGCGACGAAAATCGTTGACCACGCATTTTTTTCTTGATGTGTGGAAATGAAAAGAAGTCATTGGGTGCTAAGTCAGGGCTGTACGACAGATGACCCATCAATTTGACGTGTTGGCCAGTCAAAAAGGTGCTGGTTTGAGCCGATGTGTGAGAGCTCGCATTGTCATAGTGTACAATGATTCGTCTTCTCTTGTTCGTTTTTCGAGTCTTCTCTGAAAACATCAGGCAAACAAATTGTGGTGTACCACTCAGAATTGACCGTCCAACGTTGCTCAAGCGGAACAGTCGCCACAACTGGTCAGTTTTGCCGAAGAAACAGGCGACAATTTGCTTCGAAGTGCTTCTTCCACGAACAACATTCGTCGGATTTGGCTCGTCTTCGATTGATGTTTTGTTTCGGGCTCATACGCATAGATCTATGATTCGTCACCTGTGACGATCTTAGAAACGTCTTTCGAAGCACCGCGATCGTATTATTCTAAAATTTCTTTGCACTAATCGACACGAGCCTTTTTTTGAGCGTTTGTCAAACTGTGCGGAATCCAACGAGAACAAAGCTTTTTTCGGCCAGGTGTTCATGCAGTATCGTATTTACCCTAGTGGAAGAAATGCCCAAGGATGCCTCTATCTCACAGTATGTCACATGACGATTTTGCATTATCAGTTCACGCACGGCATCAATGTTCTCTGGCACAACGGTCGTTTTTGGACGACCTTCACGACCTTCGTATTTGAGCGAGCGTCAGTCACGATTGAATACATTAAACCCGTTTTTCACAGGGCTATAGGATGGTGCTTCATCGCCATACAAAGATTTAAGTTCATCGATGCACTCTTGCCGTGATAATCCACGTCGAATGTTGTGAAAAATGACGAAAATGTTCACGAGTTAATTCCATTTTTTTTGCCAAATTGATTTTTTCAAGTCACTGAAGAACAACACAAATGATGGTCGTACGTCAAAACGCTCTGAGTTCGTTTATGCTAGAAAATGTCAAACTTTCCAATGGAAATTTCAGATGGCACCAGGCAACACTTAGTGTTGCGTAGGCCAGAATTATATACAAGTAGCAACCCTTTATTTTGTTTAAAACCTTGGTCTTACACTAGGCATTATGGGTACTCGTAGAAGTGTGTCAGAGCATCTATATGTGTTTTGCAAACAAGCTGCGAAGACAACCTCCAAACAGCCCCGCCGCACAGCTCTGAAACCCACATATACCATCCAATCTTGAGGACATTTAGCACTTTTCATTCGTCAAATACCATGTACAAGAGTGTGCTTTAGGGTGAAAATGACAACAAACTCGAAGATTGGTAAAATGTATCATGTTCGGAACTTCAATGCCGAAAATGTATTAAAAAAGTACTATTGTATCACTTTTGCAACCTTGATTTGGAGTGACCGGAAATACGGACCATTTAAGCAAGGGCACCAAGGAGGGTACCAAAAGAATAATATTTTCCCACAAGCCAACAAATCCATATGAAATTAATTTTAAAAATCAGGTTATAATAAAAATCCGGTCCATGACTTCAAGGAGCCTGAAAACCTTGTTGCAGTTGCTCATCTGCACATCCAGTGGAGCAGGCAATAATATGGTCTGCCATGATGCCATGATGTTTTGTTTTTTCATATCCTCCACGAAAGAGTATATTAAATTTGTGTTGCAGCACCACGAAATATTGATCGGAGACCCTATAAAGTAAATATATATTTTTGATTGTCATAAAATTCTAAGATCTTGCCATGTCCGTCCTAACGTCCGTTAAAAGCACGATAGCGTTCAAACGAAGCGTTTTTTTTGGTCAGCATAATCGAACAAAAGTGTCCACAATCGGGAGAATCGTGCGCAAATTTCAGCAAACAAAGTCTGTAAGAAATGTGCATGCACCAGTGCATGCTAGCCCAGTTCATTCTGCCATCGTTCTGACAACGGGCCGTACTACTTCTTCGAAAATGAATGGTAAATGGTGTTCGCTACCGCGAGAAGATAATGGACTTCTTGTGGCCAGAAACTGATGATACGGACCTGGGCGATATGTAGTTCCCTCAGGATGGTGCCACTGTCACACAGCCAATGAAACTAAAGCTCTTTTGCGCAAGAAATGCAATGGCCGTGTTAACTGACGTCGTGGCGATGTTAATTGGCCGCCACGATCATGTGATTTGACAACGTTAAACTTCTTACTTTGGGGTAATTTAAAAGAAAAAGTGTACGTCAATAAGCCAAGAACAATTCAAGAGCTTGAGATAATTCGTCAGATTATCGACATCGAACCTCCATTATGTCTCACAGTCATTGAAAATATGGGCCATCGTATAGAGGTATGCCACCGAAGCCATGACGAGCATTAGTCCGATAATTTATTTCACAAATAATAATCATAGAATAAAAGTAGGTGTTTTGACCCCAAAATCTTACAGTGCGACGTTGGCGGATGCATTAAGCTACAGTGAATGCGTTTGGCTTGGGCGAAGATATTAAGTATTCGGCGCTGATATTTATTTCATGGAGAATGGGTGAAAACACAAGGAAGGGAAGTACTTAGATTCCGATGAAAAGTTCCAATTAATCCCAATGTAATCAACTGGAGGTCACGTGTACAAGACGGAAGTGTTTGGAATACTACTGCAAACTTGGCTACATACCTATTAAGGTTGTGAATAGCCATCTGCGTAAGAAAGTTATAAGTCGGTACGATCTGACTCAATTCACATGGCGGTGTTCTAAAAATGGTTGAATGACCCAGAATAATAAATGGCAATTAGCTAAGCTATGCTTTAAAATGCAAACTCAAACCACCTGTTTTGGGTATTTTTGAGAAGTTTTGTTTTAAATATGTCGCTCATTTCGAGCAAGAACGCCATAACTTTAAAAACATGGTTTCAAAAAAAGACACTTAAAATTTTATATTTTGTACGGCATTTGGTGTAAAACACAAAAGTCTAAATGTTTCAAATCCGACAATAATGGAAATTAAGTTGTGTGTATAGAAACATTTTAACGAACTGAATTTGAAAAGTATTCTCTAGTACTCAGTTTAAAAATGACAGATTTTGAGTTGTGACTATTTGATACAACTTGAGTGATGCTAGTTTTAATTGCTTTATTTTTGTGAATCTATTTTATTTAAATACATATTGTTTTTGAGTGTGACTTTCGGAAGTAGTTGCATTCGATTTGAATAAAAATTACAGATATGGTCGTACAAAAATTAATTTATGCAATAAATTTAATAAAGTGGTTTCTAAACGATACAGAAGTTTTGTGCACTGGGCCATCATTTTATATATAAATACACGCAGAGAAAACATCGGTTGACAATCGGTTTGGACTACAAATATTCTGTTCGACGAAACAATCCACCTAATGTTAACAATCTTGATGGGTATTTGGTTCAAATAGTATGTATTTATCTAATATTAAGCTAAATATTACCAACTAGTGGGTTGAAATAATGGAATGAAGTGTAAATAATCGGTTGCCAGAACCGTCTGTTACGGCATTTAATATTGTGTACAATTGTTCTTAGTTTCAACAATTGGTTATGCCAACAAATAGTTTTGTTCTTATTTCTTTTGTTCTTTTCATCTGGTATTGCTGACCCCCAACCTAAAAAACAGAAATTTGAAAACAAATAGAAATTTAAATAAGGACACATGTTAAAGGATTAGCATTTTTACTGCCAACTAAATAAAAAATTTCTGTCGAAAAGGCAATTAAACATCTTGCTATAAATGTTAAAGACCAAATGTTGTAATTGGACAATTTATTTCCTCTTTAAATAACTACAGAATTCTTTGACTTTGTATTAAGTAAGGTAATTGCTAGTTAAAGAGAATTTATTTAAAATATAAGTAAGTATATGTGACAGCGCATAGACAAAGGGACCTAAGGGTACAAAAAATCAATTTTCATTTTTTTCTTTTTTTGATGTGGACAACATCTAAGCACCGAATGAGACCGATCCCATGCACCAAAACTGTTCCCTCCTGAAGTAACGCAACCACAATCATTATTTGGCCAAAAATTTGGGTGTGACAACGAATCTGTTCTCTGTGAGTAGGAAATTTTTAAATGTAGTCATTTTGTTAAAAGTCAGAGTGCGAGAAGCTCAGGTTGGAAGTAGTGATGATTATGGAAATCTGGCCGGAGTTTGAAATCGGTTACCGCGGTAGATCAGGAGCAACCAGCCCGGCCGTAGTTTGTAACCCATGTTAGGTGACCCCTAACCCTCACTCACACAACAACCTCGATTTGGTAACCGCCTGGAGAAGGTTTGGCGATTGCATTGTTGCACATCCCAGTGCCATGCAGCACCGTGGTTTAAATCTACAGGCTAAGTATCACGTTAAAATACTTCAAAGTTAGTCGATCAATCTCTTCAGCTAAACCTCAATCTGAACAGCAGAACTTAGAATCGGGAAGCAGTTTCGTATAATATCAAAACTTGACCCATATCTATCAATTTCAATGGGATTCGTACCTAACCTAAACAATATTCAAAGTTTAGTCGCAATAGTTTCATAAGTTCTTGCGACATGTTTACATTGATTACAACGATATATTGACAGATGGAAGAACACACATCGCCCAATGAAGTCGAAAGCATTATCAACATGGTTCTATCGACTTTCGTTTGAGATGTTACAGACATCAGCTACATGTCTTAATACCTGTAGAGTTCTGGCGTCAGGATCTAAGCAGTTGACATAAGCGATAAAATCAATTATTACCACATTGATTTAGCAGGAACTGCTGTCGATGACATCAATCCTTGGGGTCAGATAAGACAGAATTTCTCGTGCACATGCTACATAATAGTAAGTATAAGCTCCTCCAGTCAATCGCCGGTTGATTTCGGCAAGCCGTCGAAGAAACCTTTTTCACATCTCTTACAAAGCCATAGAACGTGAGCATTACGCCGTGGAAGAAAATTCAGAACTGTCAGAATGCCGCCCTGTGAACATCCTCATGACATCTGTGGACCATCTACATGAGAAGAAGTAGGTCATTGCCGTTCGTAGACACAATTATTTATTATCTAAGAAGTATCTGTCTCGGTGACTTCGCAGTAGTTATCCCATTGAAAGGAAGCCTCTGTCCTGGCTGTTCAGGTACGACCTTCAAGGTCTAAAGATAATCATCTTAACCACCAGGCTGAACAACATTCACGCTGATAAAGCCACAGCGGCAGAGTCCAGGTACAGCGTGAGCTCGGCAGACGTGCGTGACTCTGGCTCAGCTGAGATCTGGATGGGCAGGCTCCACAATTCGTATTGGGCGCGAATCAATGGCAACGTCTCTGACTAATGGTACGCATACCATCAGGAACCGCACGGTATATATGTATAGACGAATAAGACTGATCCCCACAAGTAATTGTATTTTGTTAAGTGGTCCTTCTGTTTCATCTGAAACATATAGACATTATTGAGCTTGAATTTTTAACCGATTCTGCTAGCGATCTAGACCGATCGTTATAAAGTTGTAAGGATGAAAACAATGACAAGGTAATTATTCCAGACTAAAATTGGATAAGGGGGGGGGGGGGGTAAGGTACCACACTACCCTGAACTCAAATAAAAATATCTCATTAACAAATCGAGACCTACATATCGTTGGTTTGAATCGAAACACTTCCAGAAGGAAAAGTGGACGCTGTCACTACAGCTTTATAAAACCGTATTTAAGGACAAAGAATAGGATCGATTATTAAAACATGTAAACAGAAAGAAATCAAATAAACTATTATAGACTATTTTATGGTAAAATTGGGCGTGGCACCGTCCGCACAACCCCGAACTTAAAAAAAACTATAGCATAAACTAAAATAGATATGAAGATAATAGTTGGCTAGTAAGGACCGATAGTTATAAGATTTCAACTGAATTGTCTTACAATTGGACGAAAGGAAAAGCTCAATCTCGTGAACTTACTCGTATGCCGATATGGGTTGGTATATTTGATGCTGTATGAAAAGAAAAACACACCGATAGAAATGAGACCGGAGTCAAGCCCCCCTAACATAATTTTCATATTGCACCGTAATCCATTAAAGAGGGTATAAAGGGGGTTTCCATTAAGGACAAAACAAGTTTATAAACTTATAAAACACAGAATATATAAGATATAGAGTTCAATTTTTTTCCAGATGTAGTGCTAATGCTACATTTTACGAATGAAATTTGATTTCGGTCATATGACCACCACGAGTACAGCGTTCTATTCTTTGGGCACAATTTTTCACCACTCTTGCACACCTTTCGACCGGAACGTTGGCAATTTCGCATTGGATGTTGTCCCTGAGCTCGTCTAAAGTTGTTAGCTTGTTGGCATTGACCAATGACTTGATGTGGCCCCATTAAAAGACCTCCAATGGCATTAAATCGCATGAACGAGGTGGCCATTCGACCGGGTCATTTCTCGAGATAACATTTTCATTGAATTTGCCTTTCAGTAAATCGATTGTAACGCGTGCTGTGTGGCTAGTGGCACTGTCTGGTTGAATCCAAATATCGGCGATGTCAAGATCATCTAATTCTGGCCAAAAATAATTTTCTAACATGGCACGATAGCTCTTTCCATTGACGGCAAAATGACGATTGTTTTCATCGATGAAAAAATACGGCCCAATCACACCTCCAACATGAAAACTATACCACACAGTATTTTTTTGCGGATGCAATTGTGTCTCTTGAAGCACATGTGGGTTTGTCGCTGTCCAATAACGCATATTTTGTTTATTGACAAAACCACTCAGTCAGAAATGAGTTTCATTGGATTCTTCATTCTGGGTTTTCGTGAAACTTTGCCAGAGCCCAATCGGAGAAGATTCGGCGTTTCAAATGATCGCGTAGCTTTAGTTCTTAATTCGCAAAATATATAAGTATATATTCGACACGGTGTAGTTTGAGAGATGCCCAATTCCTGAGAACGACGTGGAATCGACTGATTTGGCTCATTTTGAACGGATACACTTACGGCTGCGATATTTTCGTCGCTTAACACAAAAAATTAAATTGTAATAAAGAGAAACATTTTATTTGAAAAATCAATACTAGCATTGTCCAACGTAAATCTAGTCATGATGATTATCCAGAGTAGCCTGAATATATATATATATATATATATATATATATATATATATATATATATATATATATATATATATATATATATATATATATATATATATATATATATATATATATATATATATATATATATATATATATATATATATATATATATATATATATATATATATATCGATATAAATGTACTTAATAGATCATTTGACAGCTACGGTTACGGTTGACCAGAAAGTTTTCAAAAGCAACACTTTGAAATTTTATAGACATAAAGAAAAAACTTGAATATACAAACGCGGAAAGAAATTTTTTAAAAAAGTCTAGGAAGTTTTAAACAATATTTTTTCGGCCCAAATAATGACCTCATGATCATAACATTTTAAACGTTTAAAATTTTTGCTCGAAAAATTGTCCTAGACCATAGATATGTAAATTAACATGGACATATTTAGAGGGGATCCCTTGTGAAAGGATTAGACACAGGCAAACTTAACACCTTTTTCACCTATTTGAGTTAACAATGGCAGTTTTTTGGTGTGAACAATTTCATTTAAGTCGCAGCATTCTGTTAAGGTGTTTCTGCATTGCTTTCTTAAATGTACCAACATTTGCCCTAATGTATGAGTCATTTGATGCGCATTTATACCCTTTACACTAACCATGATCGTGTTTTCGATGTTTAAAAATGTACAATCTATTTGTGTATACATCAATTCGTTAAACCCATTAAAATGTAGGGTGTGCAATTTTTCTGTAAAATTATTCATCTCCTGCCAAACAATCTTTAGATCATTGGCAAAGAAAAAACTCATTGGATGGTGATGAATAGAACCAGAAATTTTAACAAATTACGAGTATCAGTACGCGTATGC
The DNA here is from genome assembly GCA_963513945.1 of Hydrotaea diabolus. Taxonomy (NCBI): domain Eukaryota; kingdom Metazoa; phylum Arthropoda; class Insecta; order Diptera; family Muscidae; genus Hydrotaea; species Hydrotaea diabolus. Next base: position 61,983,271 of record OY740718.1, on the reverse strand, counting down.
GAAACGGAGTTGGTGGAAATGATATTGTGCGTTGAAGAGTGCTCTACGTACAGTACGAAGACTATACGCAAAGGGTAATTCTCATTAATTACAATGAGTCTCCCGTATAAGTCATTTGATTTGTTGCCGAAGTAATCGTTGCCAAAGACTGCTGAAGAAAAACCTTGGTGGGTTAAGAAACAGCTGTACAGTCTGCCTGGCATCCGTAGCCAATACATTTCATCATTTTTTTACGTTGATTCTGAAAAAGAAACAACAAAAAGGACTCGCCAAAATAAAATCTGTTCAAGTCATAATTATCAGTACTTTTTTACAGCCGATTAAAATTTAAAATGTAAAATCTCCCACCTTGTATTAATATTAATTCGTTCAGCTAAAAACAGAGTAGCTCGCCAGATTTGGAGTTGTCTTTACTTATGCTTCTGGTTTTTACTTAGGTTCTGCAACGTTTAAAGATAAATTGAAATATAACAAAGAAAACAATGCAAGCGAGATTTATCTAAACGGCGTTTAACTATTGATTTTAAACGGCAATAGTAGTTGGAGTCAGAAAATATTATGTCCGTTCAAAAAAAATTGGCATTACAAATATGAGTGAATTATATATTAAAATCTGTCAGATTCCCGGCTACTGCATTAGTTTCAGGTTTATCACTTACCCGAAAAGAACTATCTCTCCAAACACCAGTAACATGGTACATTGTGGGAATTTCGTACGAATCCTCTGATACGAGTATGTGGTTTTCTAATGACAAATCAGTTATTTTCGATTTTGGTGCCTGTCGCATGCGCTTCGTATGTGGGTGCTTTCTATGTCAGTGGATTAGTAAATAGTGCAAGTGGCATATATGCTGCTGCTTCTGTGCCTGCTGTTGCTACCGCTCCCGTTCTACTGTGACCGCCACCGGTCACGTGGCTGCCGTTGCCCGTTATGCTGCTGATCCCGCTGTAGTTTCTTCTTATGCAGCTGTCACAGTTGCTAATACTGCCCACGGTTATGGCGGTAATGCTGGTCATGGCGGTCCTGTTCGTAATGCTTTCGTATCAGTTGCCTATTATATTGCTGCTCCTGCAGTTGTGGGTGGCCATGCTGTTGTTAAACCCCTGCAGTCGCTACCATTGTCGGCTCTATCTTTCGTGCCGGTTCCTGAAAGAAAAAAATAAGAAATCAAATGTTACATTTGTCTCCAGTTCGGGTTCTTGAAACAAAAAATGAGAGTTAAAAAATATTAAATTCAAATTCCCTTGTTATACACTCGGAGAAAAGATTTTTTGTCACAACTGAATTTTTTACCAACCAAATGTTGATGGATGCACGTACTATCCATGTATTCCATCGCTACAACCGAATCTTTATTGGGTAGACGATAGTTTTCAGTAGCGCGAACTTGCAGTATCGATTGAAGAGATAAAGTATCGGTAACCCAAACTAATTAGAATAAATATTGAAACTGAATTTGTAAATATATTCGTTGTTATACAGGGTGGCGCAAAACTACCGTCGTGGTTTCAATGTTTAATAACTTTTTAAATTTATTTATATTTTTTATTTTTATTTCAGAATTTCGCGAAGTAAACATGGGGAATTTGAAATGAAACACTACACAACGGCTTGATTATGCCATTTCATTCCGATAAAAAGCAGAAGAAAATCCCGATTTCATTAACAATTTGATAATGAGCTCATTTTCAATAAAATGGTTTCGTAAACAAACAAAAGTGCAGGATATGGGCTACGGAGAATCCAAGACGAATTCATCAGCAACAATTACACCCATTTAAGTGTAATCTTTGGCGCGGTGTATCGTCTGAAAGGATCATTGGTCTATGGCATACCGTGAAATAGAGGCATCCTTGGGCATTTCTTCCACCAGCATACATTCGATATTGCATGAGCACCTGGTCGTAAAAAAGGTTTGTTCTCGTTGGATCCCGCACAATTTGACAATCGCTCAAAAATAGGCTCGTGTCGATTGGTGCAAAGAAATATTGAAAAAATACGATCGCGGTGTTTCAAAAGACGTTTATAAGATCGTCACAGGTGACGAATCATGGATCTATGCGTATGAGCCCAAAACAAAACAGCAATCGACCGTGTGAGTCTTCGAAGACGAGCCAAATCCAACGAAAGTTGTTCGTGGAAGAAGCACTTTGAAACAAATGGTCGTCTGTTTCTTCGGCAAACGTGGCCATGTGGCGACTGCTTCGCCTGAGCAACGTAGGACGGTCAGTTCTGAGTGGTACACCACAATTTGTTTGCCTGAAGTCTTCGGAGAAATTCAAAAACGAACAAGAATCATTGTGCAACATGAAAATGCGACACATCGGCTCAAACCAGCGCCTTTTTACAGCCCTGACTTTGCACCTAATGGCTTCTTTTTATTCCCGCACATGAAGAAAAAAATGCGTAGTCAAAAATTTTCGTCGCCAGAAGATGCTGTTAAAGCGTTCAAAACCCATGTTTTGGAGGGGTCTCAATCGGAGTAGAAAAGTGCTTCGACAATTGGTTTGAGCGCATGCAAAAGTATATATAAATCATGCTGGAGAATGCTTTGAAAAACAAAAAAAAAACATTTTTGATAATAAATATAATAAAATATAAAGAAAAAATTTCGTAACAAACAGTGTTGATATTAGTGGAATATTAACAGAAATTTTTAAACCAATTCAGTGATTTTTCCCGAGGTTGGCTTCAACCTTGTATTTGCAACCGATCTTTACCGATCTGAGGTTTCATCCGTCTAACTTTATTTAGCACAGTCGGACAGACGAACATGGGCAGATAGTTTTCTTAATAGGCTTTCAAATAAAATTTCGAAATCAAACGACGTACATTTCGTTCTTGCTTATATAAAGAGCCATATTCTGTCTTATAAAATCAAATTCCGATATGTGAGACATAGTAAATGGATAAAGGCAATTAGTTAAATGTATAATGACATTCGATACCAGTCACACAATACTGATGGCCTGTCTTTCCATGTCCGGGAATGCGCTTGCTACAACAGTGTTTTTAACCGTGGATGGTACTCAATAAATGTATTTTATTGTATCGAATCAACACTACTTCGTCAGACAAGCCGATATAATTTATTGAAATGTTGGTAACATTAATGAATTGATTACAAATCACCATCAATATTGAAATATAAAAACATAATTTATTGGTCTACACTTGGTCGTATACTCGCTTTCACTGTAAAAAACTGCAATTGGCTAGGTATCTTAGGAAAGATGTTGAACAAATTATTTAAAATCTATTGCTGGCATTGAAATGTTCAGGTTTGTAACTGAACCGGCATTTAGAGAGTTTGTTTTTTGGATGTTCTGAATACAGTAGGCTTGGGTATAACAACTAAGTTTTTCAAGTTTGGACGAACCCTATTGAAATAGGTCCATACGAGTATTGTGATAATACCGGGTGGAGAGCGGAAATTTGCTTATTTGGGAATGAAATAAAAAAGTTATGAACCTTAAAATTTTTTTTTTATATATTAATTACATTGAGCAGTAGGGGAATTTTCAAATTACATGGTTTTAAATAGTGTATCTGGGAAATGTTGACCTTCGCTATCCACAGACTGCTGCATACGATTTCTAAAGTTTTCATGACCTTTAACAGGCATGTCGGCTGATATTCTGCCAATTTCAGCCTCAATATTGTTAACTAGGTCTTCCAAGGTGTTGGGACGGTTGATATACACCTTCGACTTCAGGTAACGCCAAAGGCAAAAATCGCATGTGGCTATGTCTGGTGAGCGTGCCGGCCAGTTCATTTGACCCCTCAAAGAGATAAGCCGTCCAGGAAACATTTGCCTCAAACAATTCATGGTAAAACTCGCTGTGTGTGCAGTAGCACCATCCTGTTAGAACTATGTATCCTCTAATTGCACTGCCTTATCATAGTCAAGTACCGTTGGGAGTTTACAGTTACGGCAAGACGCTTATCTTGAATAAAGTTAGGGCCAATGATGCCTACTCGTGATATGGCGCACCACACAGTGACGCGGACCTGAATGCAGAGGTCTCTGATAAAGTTCTCTCGGGTTTTTTTCACTTCAGTACCGCATATTTGGGGGAACAGCGATTCGTACACGAAAAGCACGCTGCACTGCAATGATCGAGTTCGCATTTGAAAAATACGCTTCAACACAAAATGACCTCTCCTCACGTGTCCACTGCAGGATGGCAACTGAAAGGCAGACGAATGCAAATCTCCCGTCAGCCACAATAAGCCGCGCACACTCTCCACTCTCTTCGACCAACAGTGCCGCCACAGCCTGCAGTTGAAGAAAGCAAAATATCGCGCTCCACTCTGTATTAATAAAACACAGATTATTAAAGATATAGAGTTCAAATTTATTCCAGATGTAGTGCAAATGTTACATTTTTAGATTGAAATTCGATTTTGGTCATATGACCACTACGATCCCGTGTACAGCGTATAAGCCACGCACACTTTTCGACCACCAGTGCCGCCAGAGCCTGCAGTGCAAAAAAGCAAATTACCGCGCTTCATCCTGTATCTAAAGGGTTTTTCCTTATTTCAGGACCTAGAGCTCTAAAGGCCACATATTACATCCGATTTCGACCAAATTTCACACAGAGCATAACGAGCGTCCAACATCCATCTCTGGTGAAATCTAATCATATCGGTCCATGTTTGCGGTCCCACGAAAAGCTCCCTCCCGATTTAAAATCCTGAAGCTTTTGCAGCCACAAATTACACCAGATGAAGCCAAAATTGTTCATCATCCGTTATGTGTGATCATTAATTAAAAGTGGAGAAGCTTGTATAGCTTCGACACAAAGGCCCTTGCCGATTTTTAGAATCTTTAGCTAAAGAAGCCACGTTTCACATCTATTTCCTATAAAATTTAGCATGAAGTGTTACGAGCGTCCAACACCTATGTCCTGTAACTTAGTGGTCCATGTTTTCGAATATCCCCCACACAAAGGTTCCCCCCGATTTGAAGACCTATAGCTCTAGAAGCCACAAATTATACCCGAATACGCTCAATTTATGTTATGAGCGACACAAATTAATTTGAGTGTGACAGAGGTGCTTAGTCTTCTGAAAAGCAGAGTTATGGGTGTTTTATAGTCGATAACGCCCGGCTTTAACTGTTTTTCGCTTGTTTTATATGTAGTTGTCCATATAAAAACTTGTAAAGAAGCTTAAGTCGGGCGTGGCTCCTTCATAATTTGGTTACTTAATAACTTTAAGGCCTGCAGCGCTTGTGTGACACACAACGTCCTGGTATCATCAATTAAGGTAACATTAGCTGTGTTCGTTTCTAGTTACTAAACTAGCATTTGTTTTGAAGTTACTCCTTTAGCAAGCGAGTTTGCCTCAAGTTAGATTTGCCACAGGTTTTTTTTCTAACAAACAGTTAAAACTTGACGCAACCTGCTATTTAAAAAATAATCAAACAAAAAGATGTCTCTTCGGCGAATTCGTATTGTTTCACCTGCACAAGTTGGTATAAGTGAAACTATAATTCAACTCAAACTGATTGTTCAAAAACATTTTTCATATTTTTACAAGGGCGACCGCAAAACTAACTGGCCTGGCACATTTTCTGTTTTACTAGCAACTTTTGTTTTTTGTTTTTTTTTTTTTTAAAGCAATCTTTTATAAGCCATCTGTCAAAATTTCCGAAATATTAAATGATTATTTTCTTTCTTACAGGTGATTGAAGTAAACAAGTTTTATAATTTTTGAAAAATGGAAAATAAAGAGTTTCGTGCGGTAATTAAACACTTTTATATGAAAGGTTATACGCCACAATTAATCAAAGATGAATTGTATTCTGTTCATGGTGATAATGCACTATCATACTCCACCGCGAAATCCTGGGTTCAACAGTTTAAAATGGGTCGTTCCAGTACGGAATATGAACAACGCTCTGGAAGACCGAAAACTGCTACTACTATTGAAAACATTAGAAAAATATTTAATGAAGTGACTAAAGATAGACGAATAAAGCTCAGAGAACTTGTTGATATTGTTAAAATACACGAAAAACAAGTTTGGAGTATTTTACATGATGAACTCCACATGAAAAAGCTATCCGCAAGATGGGTGCCGCGTTTGTTGACTTTGCCCCAAAAAATCGTCCGTTGGACCAATTCCGAGGAGCTTTTAGCGATTTATCAGCGTAATCCAATAGTTCTTCCGCCGATTCAGAACTGTTGATGAAACATGGATCCATCACTACATCCCAGAATGCAAAGAACGGTCAAAACAGCGGATAGAAGCTGGTAAAAGTGGTCCCAAGAAGGCGAAAACTGTTAAGTCAGCAGGAAAAGTAATGGCCACAGTATTTTGGGATGCAAGGGGTATAATATTTATTGATTATCTTGAGAAAGGAAAAACTATAAATAGTGAATATTATTGTGCATTATTGGATCGGTTAAGTGAAGAAATCAACATAAAACGACCGCATTTAGAAAAAAAAGTTCTTTTTCATCAAGATAATGCTTTTTCACACACTGCATTTTTAACTCAACAAAAACTGGCCGAATTACGATTTGAAATTGCTCCGCATCCACCGTATAGTCCAGATTTAGCTCCTTCTGATTATTTCTTGTTTCCAAATTTAAAAAATTTCTCGGTGGCAAAAAATTTTCGTCCAATAGCGAGGTTATTGCTGAAACTGAGGCATATTTTGAAGGTCTTGAAAAATCTTATTTTTCGGATGGAATTAAAAAACTTGAAAAACGTTTGATGAAGTGTATTGAGTTGGAAGGAGATTATGTTGACAAATAAATAATAATAATTCCAAAAAAACGGTTCTTTTATGTTAGGCCAGTTACTTTTGCGGTCGCCCTCGTACAAAGCAAAAGTATTGTAATTAATTGGATTTTTATTAGGGTGGGACATTACTATCTGGTCATCCCATTATAGACCGTGGTTGGACTACCCTGATCGAATGTAGTCAACGAGGAGACCAAGAACATTTAAATGGTATTAACCCATTCCTGTCTAATGGATATTTAAATACCCAAGAAAGTGTTGATTCATGATTAGTTTTAGCGTGGGCCAGGTGAGCGATATCGCCGTTATTTTTTTATATAGAAAAGAGGAAAGATTGGGCTAAATTAATTTCGTTTTTTTTTCTTTCAACTTCTATGGTCTTTTGGACATAAATTTCAAAATTTCATAGGTACGAGCCGATCTATTGGCAGGCAGTAACGGGGTAAAAAGCATCAAGAAGCTGGAAGCGTCACTGCGTTATGCCTTTTCCAAAGTGGCTATTTTCCCGTTCGTTCTCTACACACGGAACATCCCTCGATAGATGGTCACTTAAATAAAAAACAATGATCAAGGAAAGTATACAGGAAATTTATAATCAAATCTAATTGCATCGTAAATAATTCATCGGAATATGGCTGGCAGGCGTTAACGTAACGTAACAGCATCGCCTAGAATACAAATTTGCACAAGGCCAAAAAACTTCAATGTTCATTAGTCATTACGGGCAACTTATGGAGCTGCGTATTATTTTATTTTTCTTCTTAAATTTTATCTTTGACACAATAGGAGAAATAATTTGTGTTGTTGTTTTGATGCCGCTCTGCCATTGAAAAGGGTACGTACCATTCGACCCAGCCCAATTAAGATCTTCCATCTTGATCATAATTCATTTGCCATTTGTATGTTTTCGATTTCAATTTGAAATCTGAGATTAACACATTCTTAATTGTCGAGTATTTTAACACACCAATAATGATAATAAATATTTGAAACAAGTGTGGAAATATAATACATAACAACAGCAACGACAACAACAACAATATCGAAAACGAAACACCAACCAACTGCGGTACAAGTATCTACAGGCTTAGAGATAAGCCAAGTCGACTCGGTGTGGACCTACACTATGGGTGGCAGCAATATACATACAATGTTTAATGACACTGCGATTCAACAGATTCAACTGGGCTGTTGTTGATATTGTCGATGTAAAATCATTCTATAAAAAGCATGAGCCGTTCAAAGATACGAGGGCGGTTCGGAAACTTCTTAGCCTAGCACAAAAAGCGCGGTATAAACAGAAAAAAGTTAAATGTTTTGGAAACTTCCATCTCTTCTATGAACACATGTTAAATTTTGTAGCTTTAAACAGAAGATCTGGCTTAGGTTTTCATAAATTGACTCTCGACTATTGGTGGAGCAAATTGTAAGAGCCGAAGACGTCCTTCGTATAGGGAATGAATCGAATAGACGTATATATTGACAACGACTTTTCGCCAGATGGACAACTACGGGCGTAAGTTGTTGTTATCTGGCTAAACAGTAGCCCATCCTGTTTACCGAATTTTCAAAGACCTTGATGACAGTTTCGGACTCACGAATGGTAAAACACCACAAAAGAAAATGAATTTTCCACTCCGAGGTAGCCAATAAACGTTGTCTATAAAATGAATACCGAACTGGGAGTGAACAAGATTGATTAGGGCGTCTGATTAAGGGCATGGACCAAGTCCATGTCTTTTTTATATGGCCACAAAAAATGGTTTATCTTGCCTATGTAGCGCTCACCGTTAAGCGAAAGACATTTTTATTTAAAAATTGGTTGTTGTTGTTTTAAACTCCTGTTCGTCTGTAGCGGATTCAGGTGAAGAAAACCTATCAATTGAACTGAATGTGCCCAAAGACCACTGTGAGTCAGCTAAGTGGGCTTGGTCGGACAATTAAAGAGGTGCATCACGTCATGTGGTCCCTGATGGCAGACGCGACAAACGTCTGGAACGTTACACACAGATAACAGATTCGTTGCCACAGCCGAATCTGTTTGCCAACTGATTGATTGAGGTTACAAGAACATCGAATATTTCAACAGTACAACCTAATGTAAGTTGGTGCTCTGCAAACTTCAGTAACTGTAACTGAGGTATTAGTAGAGAATACAAAGTTTCAAAAAATAATTCTCCGCAATAAAAAATATAACATTTTCAGAAGAGGCAAAAAACTGTTTCTTTATATGTGACAGCGCATAGAGAAAGGGACCTAAGGGTAAAAAAAATCAATTTTTTTTTCTTTTTTTGATGTGGACAACATCTGAGCATCGAATGGGCAGAGCACCAATGCCCCAAAGGTGTTCCCTCCCAGAGATATGCGCCTATTATGAAAGTGAAGTAGACCATTCCAAGCGCAAATAGAAAGGGACCTAAGCTTTAAAATGGCTCTCCTGAACAAAACTTTTCATCAACTTTTCACTTTTTTCTTTCTTTTTTTGATGTGGACAACATCTGAGCATCGAATGAGACCGAATTTGAATAATTTGAATAAAAAAAGGTTTACAAAATTACTGCTTTTATTATTTAAGTACACGAGTAGATCTTCTAAAATAAAATAAGAATATCTTCATGATAAAATAAACATTTTCGCCCCTTTTTTACAAAAATAATTTTTTAATAAAATTTAATGAAAAAGTAATGTTGACCGATCCCATGCCCCAAAAGTGTTCCCTCCCAGAGATATGCGCGTTTTATTCCAAGCGCAAATAATCTTTAATATGGCTCTCCTGAACAAACCTGGTTTTTAACCTTAGGTCCCTTTCTATTTTGCGCGTCACATATACTTAAAGTACTCTTAACATAGGGAGGGTTAAGTCGAGGAAAAGATGATAACAAATTTTGAATGAATAAATTAGATTAAATGATTTGAGTAAATCAGTAATAATTGGTTTCTTTTTGGTTAAGATAAAAGATTAGATACCAATATTCGGTTACAACAACAAAAAAGGTTGCGAATACTATTGGTTGCCACAACCTCCAGCAACAAATTTTGAATGAATAAATTAGATTAAATGATTTGCGTGAATCGGTAATAATGGGTTTCTTTTTGGTTAAGCTTAAAGATTAGATACCAATATTCGGTAACAACAACAAAAAAGGTTGCGAATACCATTGGTTGCCACAACCTCCAGCAACTAAATACACTATAGTGTTGCATTGGTATGACCGATGAATAAGTTGCGTCTACAATACCATGATCATATTTATCATCTTGTGGTATGTCGAACCGAATGTCCACTACGATTGTATATATTCAGTGATTGCAAACGAAATTCTGTTTTAACAACGAAATTTAAGTACTTTCAACCGATTTTTGACTAAGTTTTACTTTGTGTTAAGCATAAATTCGCGCCCAACACGAATTGAGGTGGCTGACAACGAATTGAGGTGGCTGTTTCAGCCAAATCTCAGCTGAGCCAGAACCACGCGCGTCTGTCGAAGTAGCATCTTTTCCTCTGGTGAAATTTCCGCGAGATGTCTCCCAGCACTACATTCCAGCTATAGCTGCATACGGCGGCTGTGACTTTATCAGCGAACTCCCTGTTTAACTTTACTGGGCTTCGACTTCTTGTCTAAAAATTCTCCATATGACTGGGTCATACAGTTTACGACCCAACGTTTTAAACTAGGCGAAAGGGACGTTTCTGCAATGTCCTCGAAGATTGACCTGTCAAACCCACCACTACCGGTTCTATGTACCGGATTGACCCGGAACATACAATCTTTGGCCAGCTGCAGTCACCATTGTGTTTTAAAAATGGGTCAAAAATGTCATCCGAAATTTTTACCAAGTAGTTGTTATCTAGGGATACATTTACTTTTCGACGACTACGCGTGGGCTTTTAGAGCTTTTGGTGTTCACCAAACGTATGAGAACTACCGTCGTTAATCTCACTTTTCGAGTGTTCTTCAAACAATTGCTCACGCAAATACAATTCTCCTTCTCCAACTCTAAAGAGACGCCACATTCACAGTCATTTATGGGTTTTCTATTACAATGTGTGAGGGAGTTTAGTTTAACTGTTTTGCCGTAATGTTACATTGAGGTGAGATTTAACAGAAGGTGTGTGACAGCATGTTTTGGACATTTATTATGACACATTTAATTTCTACAACATCCCATTAAGTAAGTTGGGAAATTCCTATACTGACCACTTTATACCATTTAACGGCGGCTCCTAACATCTAATGCATTTTATAGAGACCATTTTACATGGTTTAGAGATAAATCTCTTAGTCATAAGGTCGCCAGCATTAGTGAGGTGAAAAACCGTCGCTGAAAAATTGTTAGAAAAAAGTTCATACCAGAAGTTGAAGCTGGGTATTAGGGTGGAGTGAAAACATGCTTTTTTTTTAATTTGAAAAAGTTAACCTCGGAAAGAGATGTAGTCTGGGGTCCTAAAGAGGGGAAAAATAAAGAAAAAAATTTAAAAAAAATTTAGGGGTCGCGCCAAAATAAACAAATACACATGTTTGAAGGCGTGAATTTTCCTAACCCCTGAATCGATTTTAAAGTTTTATGTCAATAAATGTTTGCAATAGCGTAAACAATGAAATAAGGGCATGAAAAAATTTAAAAAAAAATTTCTCATTGTTCAAAAATTTCAAAAAGTAAAATAAGTCAAATCGTCCCTTCTTCAGAAAATTGACTGAACAATGAAATCGCCACCAAAGCTACAAATATTAGTCGATTATCCTCATATTTGCCTCAAATACTTTAGTTTGGGCACTGAACAAGCTCAAACTTTTAAATTTCGAATAAGTTAATTCGTTAATTTTTAGGATTTTTTTAAAATCAACGCCAAAATAGCGATAATTTCCAAACTTCTAGGGAGTGGCGCGACCCCTAAAATTTTTTTTAAATTTTTTCTTTATTTTCCCCCTCTTTAGGACCCCAGACTACATCTCTTTCCGAGGTTAACTTTTTTTTTTGAATTTCACTCCACTCTACTGGGTATACTGGCATGCTAGCCGATAGCACTACCATTCTACGACCCATGATTAAATGACATATCGTATTACAAATTATACATGCTTAATTGAAAAATGATTGAAAACTCCTTTCGTGAAATGCAGTGCGAACTAGCCGCACATGGCTAAAATGGCTTGAAAAGTCATGAAATGGAGTTGGCCAAAACATATGAAGGGCCTAAAATGCTTTTTTTAAGCATTACATAATTTGTCCGTTCCAAATGATATAAACATACGGAAAAGATCAGTTGGAAATCGGTACAAACTACAAATATTCGGTTGAATAAACACACTTTCTGTTGCAATCGGCATCATTATGGATTGTATCATGGTTCGACTTACCATAAGATGGAAGCTACAATAATATTACGATTCTTACAACCAACCGAATTCAGAGAAAATTATAGGTTGTCCCGACTGGTGTTTATAACAACCAAGAAATTATAAAGTATATGCTAGATTGGTACCAATAATTGGAGGTGACAGCAAATAAATTGTTTGTAGTAACTAAACCCAGCATAGTTTGCTGTTGTCCCAACTGGTGTTTATAACAACCAAGCAATTATAAAGTCTATGTTAGATTGGTACCAATAATTGGAGGTGACAGCAAATAAATTGTTTGTAGTAACCAGCATTGTTTGCTGTTGTAACTTATTACACTTCACTCTTTCGCGGGGTATGGATGATTTCTTGTGAAATTGAATGACTTAGGTGAGTATAAATAATTCACAAAAGGATCCAATTTTTTTTAATGGGCCAAGGATATTTTTTTGGGCCAAGGAAATTTTTATAATACAAGTTGATAAATATTCCTTCATTTTAGCGAATTTTCGTGATGAGATGTCTTAAGTGAAGCTGTATTAAGTTTATTTTCGTTAAACATTTTAACATCCTATCTTTAAGATTGAAGTGTCCGCCCTTTTCTTCCTTATTTCGACAAAGTGAAGAAAAGTAAAAAAATATTCTTTAACCAGAGTTTGAGCATAAAAATGTTCTACAAAAATGTTGTGCAATTAATTTCAGTTTTTTAATAAATTTGAATAAAAGTTTTTAAAAAAAAAGGTTTACAAAATTACTGCTTTTATTATTTTAGTACACGAGTAGATCTTCTAAAATAAAATAAGAATATCTTCAAGATAAAATAAACATTTTCGCCCCTTTTTTACAAAAATAATTTTTTTAATAAAATTTAATGAAAAAGTTATGTTCAGAATGAAAACCAAAATCGACACAGAATTTTAGATTTTTTCCACACAATCTTAACCCGAAGTTCGACCAACCGCAAAACCAGCTCGTTTAAGCAAGTTAAGTTGATAGGCGCCGAATCTACATTTCTGGGTCTTTTTGGTTATTTAAATGACTATGGGTCACACTAATAAAATTCCTGCAACTTTAACGAGTACATTTCACTAAGCAATGAGCTCCGTTCTTTAGGACCGAACGTACAATTTCACAAACTCACATAGTACCACAGTGCCGTGCTGTAGGGTAACAGTAGCGATCACAATACGCTTATTAACATCTGTAACTGACTGAATCAATCAGTGTTGAGAATCTTATTATCCACAGCTACAAAATGCCGAATGCTGCTGCTTCAGCTGCGAACGACAAAAACAACGATGATGATGTTGCTGGTGCTGGTGCCCCACCAATGTTGGCTGGTGGCGATGGCGGAGTTGATCTATAGATCTTGTCAGCGTTTACACACAAAACTCATCCATTTTATGGATTTTGTTCTCTGCGTTTGAGCAGCCGCAGCGCATAGACTGTACGTGGACTGTTCTGGTTTCGAAGACTTATACTTTTAAAACGTCTTCTTCTTCGGGGCTGTGGGCGCGGATGGGAAACGGTCATAATTCTCGGCTTTTTTCACACTTAGGCGGGCCGGGTCACACTGTGGCAGTGTCTGATGGACATGGTGAGTGACATTTTTGGCATGAACTTGTCTAGCTAGCTGGCGTTTGCGTTTTACGCCACCATTTGTATGAAACAAACATACATCCCAAAAAAGGTGTCCGTCTTTGAAGTAAGCGACGGCGGCGCAGCGTGTTGTACCTGTCGCTCATAGCAAATGCTCGTTAATCGCGCTTGATGTACACGTTAACAACGAGGGTAGGCATTCCGCTTCTTTGGCGCGTCGCTGTCGTCTTCTTTACGCGCTTGCGCATCTAATGCCGCCGAACGTTAGACGGCCCGGCCCGATGTTTGTCCAATAATTCTGAATTTTGTTTCACGTATAAATGCGTGTGTTGCTGGCCAAACACTAAACAGTTCTAATTGTACAACCGGCAACCGTTGTTGTGTGAATCTGAGACTTCCCTCTTCGTATCGCAGTGTTTATTCCTAACGCAGTTCCGAAAAACCTCATAAAACGCGAATTATTAATTACTTTGTAAACCGACAGCAAAACAAAAAAGAAACGCCAACGAAAACCTATTAACCCCCCCCCCAAAAAAAATCAGCAAAACAGAGAAGAAAAACGACAAAGTGGCATCCAAAATGGTCGGTGTGGTTGGTGAAACTAGTCATAAATATAGCTGGCAGCAATGCAAGCAGAAGAAGAAGACACATTAAATTTGAAGTTGAATAATATTTTTATAATTTTGCATATGACATGTGTGTCCTTGAACAAACCCAATTCTTTACAAGAATGTCCGAAACGCAATAAAATACAAAAAACACTGTCTATAGTTTCAAACTTGAATTGCGTGGAAAATCGAAAAAAGTTAAAAAATAATTGCGAAATTTTGCTAATGATTTGTGACGGCAGATCAAGGATCACTGATCGAGACATAAGATCAAGGATTAATGAACTAATGTACCGTGAAAACGAGTGGATATTAAAAAAAAAACTAATTAATAATGCTAAAGTCGGACTTGACCGACTGTGGTATACCCGGCGCATATAGTACAGCTGAAAAGCCAAACCAAAAAAGATTTTTTGAAAACTCTGGATCCATAAAAAAGGCTCTACATCTACCCAGACGTAAAAAAATAATTTCACATTTGAATTTGTGAGAAATGACTGTTGTTGTAACAACAATATATGTGACAGCGCATAGAGAAAGGGAGCTAAGGGATGTGGACAACATCTGAGCATCGAATGAGACCGATCCCATGCCCCAAAAGTGCTCCCTCCCAGAGATATGCGCATTTTATGAAAGTGAAGTCGACGATTCTAAGCGCAAATAGAAACGGACCTAATCTTTAAAATGGCTCTCCTGAACAGAACTGGTTTTTAACCTTAGGACCCTTTTTATTTTGCGTGTCACATATTTAGTTTTGTAATTCCTGTTCGTCTATGGGGGATCTACTTCGTCTTCAGGGCAAAGAAACTGCGCCTTTAGAACTGGATGCGTCCAAAGAGACCTAGGGGTCAGCTGAGTGGGCTTGACCGGACGATTGAAGATGTGCAGCTCGTCTTGTGGTCCCTGATGGCAAGCGAGACAAACGTCAGGGACGTTGCCATCAGTTCGCGTCCAATACAAATTTAGGCGACTGCAACATCCAGGTCTCAGCAGAGCCAAAACACGCGCGTCAGCTGAAATAACGGCAATTACTATGGTAAAATCTGGACACTGCTGCTGCGACTTTATCAGCGGGTATGACGTTCAGACCTGCCTGGTAGTTTCGTTGATCAAAACGCTTTCTCTAAGAAATGGTCATTGTTTTTCGTACCCATACTGGAATGGGCCCGATTACCGTTCTTTGGTTCCGTCACCCTAAACTAAACCAAATTGAAAAAAATATTATTTTTCCGAGTTTTGCTTTTATTTGATACCCAGCCGTTTTTTTTTTAATTAGGAATATCCTAGGCAACACTAAGTGTTGCCTGGCGCCGTCTGACATTACCATTGGAAAGTTTGACATTTTTTAGCTTAAACGTACTCAGAACGTTTTGAGGTACGACCATCATTTGTGTTGAAAAAATCAATTTGGCAAGAAAATGAAATTAACTCGTGAACATTTTCGTGCGATCATTTTTTACAACTTTCGACGTGGATTATCACGACAAGATTGCATCGATGAACTTAAATCTTTGCCTGGCGATGAAGCATCATCCTATAGCACTGTGAAAAACTGGTTTAATGAATTCAATCTTGGCCGACGCTCGCTCAAAGACGAAGGTCGTCCAAAAACGGTCGTTATGCCAGAGAATATTGATGCCATGCGTGAAATGATGCAAGATCGTCATGTGACATACCGTGAGATGGAGAAATCTTCCACCAGCATACATTCGATACTGCATGAACACCTGGCCGTAAAAAAGGTTTGTTCTCGTTGGATCCCTCATAGGACAATCGCTCAAAAAGGGGCTTGTATCAATTAGTTCAAAGAAATCTTGAAAAAATACGATCGCGGTGCTTCAAAAGGCGTTTATGAGATCGTCGCAGGTGACGAATCATGGATCTATGCGTATGAGCCCGAAACAAAACAGCAATCGACCGTGTGGGTCTTCGAAGACGAGTCAAATCCAACGAAAGTTGTTCGTGGAAGAAGCTCTTTGAAGCAAATGGTCGCATGTTTCTTCGGCAAAACTGGTCATGTGGCGACTGTTCCCCTTAAGCAACGTAGGAGGTCAATTCTGAGTGGTACACCACATTTTTTTTTGACTGTAGTCTTCGGAGAAATTCGAAAAACGAACAAGAGAAGACGAATCATTGTGCACTATAAAGACGCGAGCTCTCACACATCGGCTCAAACCAGCGCCTTTTTGACTGGTCAAAACGCCGAACTGATGGGTAATCCGCCGTACTGCCCTGACTTGGCACCCAATGACTTCTTTTTATTCCCACACATCAAAGAAAAAAATGCGTGGTCAACGCTTTTCTTCGCCAGAAGATGCTGTTAAAGCGTTCAAAAACCATGTTTTGGAGGTGTCTCAATCGGAGTGGAAATAGTGCTTCGACAATTGGTTTGAGCGCTTGCAAAAGTGTATAAATCATGCTGGAGAATACTTTGAAAAACAATAAAACCATTTTTGATGATAAATATTCACATTTTCATTATTAGGCCAGAAATATATATAGCAGCCCTCGTAATGGAGTTTCAATGTGGTTAATGTGCCGAATCATATCATTCTTTAGCTCTTGAATGGTTCTTGGCTTATTGACGTACACTTTTTCTTTTTAATATCGCCAAAGGAAAGAAATCCAACGGTGTCAAATCACATGATCGTGGCGGTCAATTATCATCGCCACGACGTGAGATACTCGTAACACGGCCATTATATTTCTCGCGCAAAACAGCCATTGATTCAATGGCTGTGTGGCAACTCGCACCATCCTATTGGAACCACATATCGTCCAGGTCCATATCCTCAATTTCTGCCCACAATAAGTCCGTTATCATCTCGCTGTAGCGAACACCAGTCACGGTAACTGCTTGACCGACCTCATTTTTGAAGAATTACAGCCCGATAAAGACGTCAGCTTATAAACGGCGTAGTCAGTCACTCTTTGTGGATGCATCGGCTTTTCAACAATCACTCGTGGATTCTCATTTGTCCAAATTCAGCTAATTTGCTTGTTAACGAATCCACTCCGGACATTTGGTCGATTATGCTGACCAAAAAAATCACGAAGTGCACAAAATTAATTTTGATTTGAACGCCCATTTTCCTAAAAGGCTAATCTTAACGTGCTGCTCAATTGTGTACCTCTCCATGGTTGAATTTGTCAAACACCGAAGTAAAGATATGTCAAGTTAAGTTGGGCAAAAAAACCGTAACGTTATGGTGTGACTCACAATTAACATCGTGCATAATGGTTGGTACCCCCTTTATAACGTACCAATTTTTTATTGAACACTGAATTTTTATGGGTGATGGGTCTAGAGCGGTTGATTCTAAAATCAGGTGGGACATTTGTAAGCCGTTTTGGCGCATTTTTGCCTGAGCTTGTTACTGGCCGATCATGAAGAACTGTGCCAAATTTCATTAAGATTGCATGTAATACGAGGGCGACCGCAAAAGTAACTGGCCTAATATAAAAAGAACCGTTTTTTTTGGAATTATTATTATTTATTTTTCAACATAATCTCCTTCCAACTCAATACACTTCATCAAACGTTTTTCAAGTTTTTTAATTCCATCCGAAAAATAAGATTTTTCAAGATCTTCAAAATATGCCTCAGTTTCAGCAATAACCTCGCTATTGGACGAAAATTTTTTGCCACCAAGAATTTTTTTTTTAAATTTGGAAACAAGAAATAATCAGAAGGAGCTAAATCTGGACTATATGGTGGATGCGGAGCAATTTCAAATCGTAATTGGGCCAGTTTTTGTTAAGTTAAAAATGCAGTGTGTGGAGGAGCATTATCTTGATGAAAAAGAACTTTTTTTTTTTTCTAAATGCGGTCGTTTTATCTTGATTTCTTCACTCAACCGATCCAATAATGCACAATAATATTCACTATTTATAGTTTTTCCTTTCTCAAGATAATCAATAAATATTATACCCCTTGCATCCCAAAATACTGTGGCCATTACTTTTCCTGCTGACTTAACAGTTTTCGCCTTCTTGGGACCACTTTTACCAGCTTCTATACATTGGTTTGACTGTTCTTTGCATTCTGGGATGTAGTGATGGATCCATGTTTCATTAACAGTTATGAATCGGCACAAGAACTCTATTGGATTACGCTGATAAATCGCTAAAAGCTCCTCGGAATTGGTCCAACGGACGATTTTTTGGGGCAAAGTCAACAAACGCGGCACCCATCTTGCGGATAGCTTTTTCATGTGGAGTTCATCATGTAAAATACTCCAAACTTGTTTTTCGTGTATTTTAACAATATCAGGAAGTTCTCTGAGCTTTATTCGTCTATCTTTAGTCACTTCAGTAAATATTTTTCTAATGTTTTCAATAGTAGTAGCAGTTTTCGGTCTTCCAGAGCGTTGTTCATCTTCGGTACTTGAACGGCGCATTTTAAATTGTTGAACCCAGGATTTCACGGTGGAGTATGATGGTGCATTATCACCATGAACAGAATCCAATTCATCTTTGATTAATTGTGGCGTATAACCTTTCATATAAAGGTGTTTAATTACCGCACGAAACTCTTTATTTTCCATTTTTCAAAAATTATAAAATTTGTTTACTTCAATCACCTGTAACAAAGAAAATAATCATTAAATATTTCGGAAATTTTGACAGATGGCTTATAAAAGATTGCTTTTAAAAAACAAAAACAAAAAAGTTGCTAGTAAAACAGAAAATGTGCCAGGCCAGTTAGTTTTGCGGTCGCCCTCGTATGTACCTTCTAGGAACAATAACTACATGTGTTTGAGATATATCTTAAACTGAAACGATTTTCCAAGTTTCATCAAGATTTTATATTTTTTGTACCGCTAAAAACATCAAATCGGTTTAACATATGTGTGGGAGCTTTATCTAAATCGAAAACGATTTTCTTCCATTTAAATAGCATTGATTCTAGGGTGGAAATTAATTGGGCAAAATTAAATTAAGATCGGAATACAATTGCGATCTGTAGTTTCATTAAAAGCTGTGGATAGACAGCAAACGGTCGGATATCGTTAAAATGAAACAGCTTGTGAGAATGAATCGATACCGTGCGGAAATGTACTCCCCAGCGTGGATTCGCAATTGAAATGCAACGATATTTTTGCCACTAAGACCCGGCCATTGATGCCTCAATACCAACCAAATCTTCAAAAAAAACATATTTATATTCGTAGAAAAATTTTCTTTAATTTGAGTTTCTTAATTTAGATATTTATTATTGATCGCTTTTTTAACATAATTAACGTTTTTGGGGCCCCTTCGGTCCAGCCAAATCTTGAAATTAAATCCGTAGTTAGAACAAAGTAAAATTTGGATAAGTTAAAGTACAGATATGTCTCATATTCTCCTTTGATGAGTTGTTCTGACCATACGGTCCACAAGAACAGAAACGTCCAGCAACTATGCTCTTAGCTATAGTTCGTCCACGAAAATATGATATTTTAATGCTCCAAAAAGTGAACTTTTTTCCGAAGAATCCTAAGTAATTTATTATAGGTTGTCACAAGCTATAGGTATAATAAAGGACTAAGCTAATAATTTCACGGTATTTCATTAGGATAAGTTGCTTCTGATCGCCATTAAATTTTGGTAAAAATAATATAATTTTGTATGTTATCGACACTTAACATTTAAAGAAGTGTTCTTCTTCAGCCAAATTTCTGTATATCTGCCCGATTTCCAACCGGATGTATCTCTGTTTATGCAGGATAATTGCCAGCAAAAATAAGTTTATATTTTTGCGTATTTGCAAATTTATTCTAGGAGAGATTTTAAAGTCCTCGAACTGAATTTAAAGTAAACTGCAATGGAAGTTCGAGTTCAGACATCGGCTGATTTACCCATGCACTTAGCAACAAGGAAAATTTGCGTTAGCTTGAAATAGTCTGTGAAGAGAGAGAGAGAGAGAGAGAGAGAGAGAGAGAGAGAGTTTTTTCATAGCCCAAGAGCAAATCTCTACTTCTAAAATCAACAGCTTAACAAGATGAACAAGGGAAAAAATAATTTTGTCCGGGCAGAACTTTTATACCCTCTAACACATTGTGGTCCATAGAATCACAGTCGGTTCACCTGTTCATCAACAGTCAAGGAAGCATTCAAATGCTTAAATGTCACAATCTTAAGCAATAAACTAAAAACAAAAATTTTCCATCTCTAGCCACCGTAAAAATATTTTATAATCTTTTTCACGTTTTCGTCATTAAAACAAGACATATTTTCTTATATAGGGTGATCCATCTAGAGGTATTTTTTTAAGAACAAAAAAATATAAAAATTCAAATCAAGTGTGGAATCTTTGTTGGTAATTTGAAAGGACATTTTATGGCATTTATTTTTTGAAAATAATTTCCTTCAAATGTTGGCAGCTGTATTATGGAAATGAGCGTTCGGTGAGAAACGGGAAGATCCGCTGTTTTAGACCAAAATTTTTTTTTAGTGATGAGGCTCAACGGCAAATTCGATAAACAAAATTGCCACATTTGGACTGAAGAGCAACAAGAAGAGGTTCAAGAGGTGCCATTATACCCAGAGAAAACCACGGTTTTGTGAGATCACGAGTCATCCAAATTCGAACCTCAGAATGGAAACCCTGAGGCGTAGTTGCGGCCAACATTTGAAGGAAATTATATTCAAAAAGTAAATGCCATAAAATGTACTTTCAAATTACCAATAAAGATTCCACACTTGATATGGATTTTTATATTTTTTTTTTCTGAAGAAATACCTCTAGATCGACCACCCATTTTAATCAATTGTTATCTCTATAGAAAATTCGAATTTTTTGAGTTATTACCTTTTCGTTGAACAGACTATAAATTCATGAAACTGAGCAAGAATCTTTCAAACAATTGTCCAAAATTTCCAAAACGAATTCTGTATCGAAAACGAAAGAGTCGAAAGCATTTTACTCTGCGAATACATCAACTTAACCCAAAATCATATTTAAATATACCAAGAAGACATCTTAACTTTAAACATCACATTTTGGAGTAGATCAACGGCCCCCAACTGACTTTTTGTAAAAAAGACAATAACAGAAATTCTTACCTTATCTAGCTGTATGAAATACAAATAGCGCTGATTTCGTGCAAGGTCTTCACTGCTTTTAAAATGTTTTTTTTTTTTGGGTTAAACGATGGTTTCGTATTTATTTTGTGCTCAAAACAAACAAAAAATGCACCCACATTAAAAATGATGGGAATTGGTTTAAGTACGAATGAATTCGTTCACAGGAAAGTAGTTTGGAGGTTAAAGAGTAGCAAAATTTGAGTGGTGACGGTCATGAATGAAATTTTTCATTTGACTGTTTGGTTTGTTTTTAACAGTGGGACGTAATGTTAAAAGGCAGCAAACAAAAAAAAACCCAATATTAGGGTCTACAAAATTAATTATTTAAGGAATAAATACGTGGTACGAAAAAGATTCATGGAACTCGAACTGAAGCATGATTTCGAAAAAAAATTGCAAGAGTTGTGGTCAAAGTATATTCCTATTGAAATGGCAAACAAAACCAAGAACAACTTGTAATGGCGTTTCCAATTCTAAGGAGTTAACAAAAACTTTTTAACTCTAAAGTAATGTCAGTAACACCTGAAAAGAGGGGTGCTTAACCTTCTCATTTACTGATCTACAGTCAACTCCGCTTAAGTAAAAATGCAAAAATGCAGCTACTTTGTTTTAGTAATCCGTAGTTTTCACTTAAGGACAGTTCGGTTAAGTGAAACACGTTTTACTTATCCGATCTAAGGTCAGTAGAAAATACTTATACTCTATTTTATTAAAATTGAATTTTTTTATTGTTTAGCTCGTTTGTTTTATTTCGGTCTTTCGTTTTTACACGTTGAACAGGGATTAACCGGCTCAAGACCCTTTTTTGTATCTACGAGGGAGGTTCGGAAAGTTCTTAGCCTATCAATGAGAGAGAATAGTTAGTTTTTCAAAAATATTTTTATTTTTCAATATAATCTCCTGAAACTTCAATACACTTAGTCCAACGCTTATCTAGCAATTCTATCCCTTGATTAAAATAGTTTTCCTCAAGGTCTTCTAAATAGTGGTTTACAACTATAATTGCATTTTCATTTGAGGTAAAACGCTTGCCAGCAAGGAATTTTTTTAGATTTGGGAACAGGTAAAAGTCACTGGGAGCTAAATCAGGAGAATAAGGTGGGTGGTCAAGCAACTCGTACTTTAATTCGTTGATTTTAGTCATTGTTAAAACACTCTTGTGCGCTGGTGCGTTGTCTTGATGAAAAATTATTTTTTTGTGTTGTAAGCCAGGACGTTTTTCTCGAATTTGTACATTTAATTGATCTAAAAGGTTGCAATAGTACTCTGAATTTATTGTTTTACCCTTTTGCAGTTAGTCAATCAATAAAATACCTTTGAAGTCCCAAAAAACCGTTGCCATAACCTTACCAGCCGATTGAATTGTTTTTGCCTTCATTGGGGAACTTCCTCCAGCTTCAGTCCATTGTTTGGATTGCTCTTTTGTCTCTGGATTATAGTGGTGGATCCATGTCTCATCAACAGTTATGAAACGACGCTTAAAATCCATTTAATTTCGCTGAAAACGATCCAAACAAGCTTGAGAAATGTTCATTCTTATGCGTTTTTGGTCGACTGTTAACAAGTCCGGCACCCATCTTGCAGAAAGCTTTTTCATCTGTAGTTCTTCATGCAAAATTAAATGGACTCGATCATTTGAGATGCCCATGATATTAGCTATTTCACGCACTTTTATTCGTCGATCATTTAATACCATATCATGCACTTTGGCTACAATTTCTGTTGTTGTTGCTGTTTTTGGACGTCCACTACGTGGTTCATCTTCAATGCTTGTACGACCACGTTAAAATTCAGCAACCCAATTTTTTACTGTTGCATATGAAGGAGCACTTTCACCCAACACATTCACCATATCAGTATGAATTTCTTGTCCCGATAAACCTTTTTTTATGTAAATATTTAATGACACCACGCATTTCTAATTTTTCCATTGTAAAAAAATCGCCGATGCGTCTTTTGTGAACACCTGTTTCTATATGAAGGAGTTCCCAGATCGAAACAAAATTTAACATGTGTTCATAGCAGAGATGGAAGTTTCCAAAACACTTAACTTTTTTCTGTTTATACCGCGCTTTTTGTGCTAGGCTAAGAAATTTCCGAACCGCCCTCGTACATTTAAATAGAAGACAAGTTTTTAACAAAATGGCAAAGAGAAATTAACTTTCGTGGCTGCACACTGCTTATTTATTAAATAAATTATTAAAAAATATTGAACAGCGCTTGCATCTACAATTTAACAAAATGGCAAAATGACATTGGTTTTTGTGGCTGCACCTGACTTTTATCGCGATTTCGGGCACGTGAAGACCTTCATCAGAAAACTTAAAAAAAAATGACTGATTGAGCCTCAGGGTTGTCCATAAAAGAATCGTTCAATGCACGAATTGACGTATCAGCGTCCTTGAAAATAGGCTTATTGGAAGGGGCTGTACATTTTTCACCCTCAATTGTTTATCGTTGTCTTCTTCAATATCGGAAGCGCTGCTAAGCTGTTAATCTTCCCAACATGGCAAGTTTTGGGCCATATCAATAAAAGGCTCAATGAGAGGACATAAAAGCATCTCAAATTTTTTAAGGGAACCCTTTCTTTGCCCAGTAATAAATTCGGCTTTTTTGAAGCAGTTGCGAAAGGTTTCTAAGGTCACATTTGACCATGCTAGTTTAACCATTTGTCAACGATTTTGGAGAAATTTGTAAAGCCAATTTTCACATTCGTAGAGTAGCAGTTGTTTGTAATAATGACTTTTAAAAGATCAAACTTTGTTTTGGTCTAATGGCTGAATTATAGCCGTAGTATTGGAACTTAGTATTTGCTATTTTAATATTTTTCAAAACAATATCTATAAATTTGTGGCAAGATGCATTAATAACGAAAAGAATATTTTTTTAGTTTCCCTTTTAAATTTTAAAACGGGTTCCCCCATTACGATGTCTGCCCAAAAAGCTTGTCATCTACGCCTTCAAATTTGCAATGTGGTTTAGAGGAATGGCTAGTTATAGAATCACCGACTGAGTTAAAAACCCTACTTCCTTTTGCCATATATGAACCGAACTCGATGATCCTTAGTACAAGCCCCATTAGCCTACATCCATATTAATTTATGTTTTGATATATCTCTCATACATAGGTCGCTCTTGATATCAAGCCCTGTAGCTCTAGACGCCACATATCGATTTCGATCTTGTCCAAATGAATAAACATTTTGTTTTGCTACATACATAAGTAAATGTATGAAAATTAGGGCAAGTCGATTTAAAAATCGCCCAAGTGACACAGAAAATTGTATTCTAGGGATCAAAATAAGAAATTTTGCCCGATGAACCATATCTCTGAAACGAATTTTAATATCCCGACTTTTGACCCGTAGGGTCAAATTTGGAATAATCCCACTTTGACTCATTGGGTTTTCCTCTACTCTTGCGGAGTAGAGGATGGGAATTCATTGTAACTAAAGAAAATATAAAAAACGGGGAAGAAATCCATATTTCAAACTTTAATAAAAATAACAAAACAATTCAAGAAACTGTGGCAACAAAATTAGGCACGCACACAAAAATGTATTGCTAAAATAAAGATTTCTTTGTTTGGACTCGATTGGGGCACGCTAAATGGGTCAGAGTGGGATTTTTTTTAAAAAGTCGGGACATCAGAATTCGTTTAAGATGTAGGTTTCCACGAGCAAAGTTTCTTATTTTGATCCCAAGAATAAGATTTTTCTTGCCACTTGAGCGATATTTTTGCCTCCCTACAAATCGCGCCGCCCTAATGAAAATACTTAACTCGAAACGAAATTGGACCGAGAATAGACGCAATACAAACACCACTAGCGATATGAGACTCCTCTGCATTAAAAGTTCGCACACCGAAAAAAATATATTCGATTCAATTAAAAAATATTTTTTCGATTTCAGACAATGAACAGATGAGGTGATCAACAAATTCACATGTCTACAAAAAATGTTGTAAGCCGTTTATCGACAATATTTCCGTTATGAAGCAAAAATATTTGTTAGCCGCTTATCGAAAATATTTTCGTTATAAGGCAACCATAAACTTGACATATTTACAAAACCCTTAGTTGAAAAAAAAAATTGCAATATCTTAACCAAGTGGAATTAGACCGTACTGGCACAGGCTGTCAAATAGTTCCCGTACAAAGTTTTAAAAATTGTATAAGAATGTAAAGGGTGTTTTTTATTGAGGTATAGAACTTCGAATTGAAATAAAACACAAGAAAATCGTTTTAATGTCCATCAATTTGGCTTTATTGGAAGGATAATTTTATGCCATTAATGTTTAAATATGAT
This sequence comes from Hydrotaea diabolus, assembly GCA_963513945.1. Taxonomy (NCBI): domain Eukaryota; kingdom Metazoa; phylum Arthropoda; class Insecta; order Diptera; family Muscidae; genus Hydrotaea; species Hydrotaea diabolus. The sequence goes on along the minus strand of OY740718.1, from coordinate 61,957,589 downwards.
TTCGGGCATGTGGCCGCCGCGGCTGGCTCGAATAAAGCCAATTATACAGGTCCAATTTTCAACCACTTTTTCGAGCATATGGGGCCGTATGTTGGCAATAACGCCACGAATGTTGGCTTCCAAGTCCCCTAACGTGTTTCTGGTTTGTTGGTGTAGACGAGCGACTTCACATATCCCCAAAGAAAATAATCCAATGGTCCATGTTAACCGATCCATGGTTAACCGAATTAATTGCTCTGATGGACGATTATGTCGACCATAAAATGGACGGAGCTTGCGGTGAACTTCGCGAACTGAACCATTACTTTCGAAATAAATTTGCACGATTTGCAAGCGTTGTTCTTTTGTCAACCTGTTCATGATGAAATGGCAAACCAAACTAAATATTAATCACTTGACAGCTGACAAAATGGCCGCCAGTTAAAAAAGTGATGCCAACTTAAAGTTCTATACCCCAATAAAAAACACCCATTATAAGTACTTGTACGAGTATGAACACTCCATTATTACAAAATTAAACCGAAATATTCATCATGCAGACGGTTCTGCCGTTATGAGGCTAAGAGGTGGAGGTTCGCAATATCTGAAAAAACGTGTTAAATTATCGGTAAAGTTGAAAAATGGGAGTATTTGCCAGAAAAAAACACGTAATTCTCAAAGTGTAAATAAAACACATGTCAGTTGAGAACCAAAGACTGGCTAATAATAAATTTAGTGACAGGATTGAAAGTGCACGAAACCGTTTTTAGCCGGATTTTCAAACTTTTGGGTTGTTTCGAAACCTTACAAACTGATTTTTTTGTACTCGACAAGTGCTACTCCAAGATTTTTTTTAACGTCGCCTTAAATCTAAATGGTGTTTTTTTTGGGAAAGTTCGAAGAAATTCCAATTGAAAGGATAAATTTTCGACATTTTTGGCAGCATATGGGGCCGTATAACAACAATAACGCGCCGCATATTTTCTTCCAAGGCGTCAATCGTGTCAGGCTTATCTGCGTAGACAAGCGGCTTCACACAAAAAATAGTCTAGCGGTGTGGAATCGTACGACTTGGAGGCCACGCCACAGGCCCCCTCGACGCGAGATAATGATGATAATGATAATATCTCCAAGGCCTTTGATAGAGTCTGGCACGGTGCACTCATATCAAAGCTGATCGCTTTTGGTGTCGGTATTACGATTGCTCGGTTTATATCGAGCTTTCTTAGAGATCGCACTATTAGAGTTGTTGTAGATGGGTTCTCATCCAACACACATAGGCTGACCGCAGGTGTACCACAGGGCTCTGTCCTTTCTCCCTCTTTATTTCTTATTTTCATTGACGATCTATTGGGTCAGACCGTGAATCCAATCTACTCTTTCGCAGATGATAGTAACCTCTGTCATTCATATTCATTCGACCGTAGGCTGAGCCTTCAAGATATTGAAGACAAAAGGCGAATTATGGATGAGACACTTGGCCGGGATCTACTGGCCATTTCCGAATGGGGACGAGTGAATAGAGTAGACACAGTGCTGCTTGTTGTCTCACAAGCGATTCGCTGACCCAACAATATCGTCAATTTCTATCGATGGTACGGATATTGAACAATCAGCAGCTCTCGATGTTCTGGAATGAAAATACAATGTGACGCTCGTTGGGCGAGACATGTATTCGAAGTGTCGAAAGAAGCACTCAAGTGCATAGGCTTTTTAAAGCGGTGCAAGAAATATTTCACTCCTTCTGATCTTTTCAATATCTATACAACTTACATCAGGCCAAAGATGGAATACAACTCCCATATATGGGCAGGTGCTCCAAAATCATCCTTGGAGCTACTTGACCGTGTTCAAAGGAGAGCGATGTTGCTGATAGGTGACAGTAGGGTATCCAACTCTATTGTTTCCCTTGAGCATCGTCGGAATGTGGGTTGCGTGACGCTGTTCTATTGTTACTTCCATGGTGTGTGTTCATCAGACATCCGTCACCTTATTCCTGACGTGAGGATGTTCGGCAGGGATACGCGACTTTCTAGGAATTCACACCCGTTTGTTATCGATTGGCCAGTTGACCAGTTAGCACTATACACTACAGATCAAATTCGTTTTTCGCTCGTACAGTCCGTATGTGGAATCGACTTCCGGCAAATGTATTTCCCACTAATTGCGACATCCAGAAGTTCAAGGCAAGCGTCAATAATCATTACTCCCTCTTTCCCCCCTCCGATCCATTTATTTCCACTCGCCAACGCAATGCACCGCATGTATAGGGGGCATCCCCTGAGTGTTGGTTATTTAAAATAAATAAATAAATGTGCTCACCAAAAGTTGCCTTCAATAAATTGATTTTTTCGTTGGCTGTATGGCATGTAGCGCCGTCTTGTTAGAACCAAAGGTCGTCCTCTTCCTTCAATTCAGGCACGAAAGTGGCTGTTAATGTCCGCTTTGAAGCTACAGCTAATCCATTAGGTATGGCATTTAAATGCCTGCATTGGTAACGCAAGTATTGTCTTATAACACTGACCGAATGTTCGGTCCGGCAGTAGCATCATGGTCCTGAGCTCTTACAATGTGGTTGGCTTGACATTGCCGCATGGAAAATAATCCAGGGATTTTAAATCGTTTTATCGCGGCGTAATCGCCTTTTTTCCTTTACAATTAGGAGCGTTGCGTCGCTTATATGAAATGTAGCGTCAGCTCGGGTATATCGACTTCGTCGAGCTCTGAATATGGAAAATCGATTAACATCGCTCTACAACGAGGACAATTGACGGTAATAATGTCCGCTTCCTCATATTAAAATAAATATGTAACATTCGATGATGCCGACATGCTATAAACCGCAAATGTTCAACCTTTAAGGATGCTGTGATGCTCGTTCGAACGCTCTGGCTTGCCCTTGCTTTAATAACGACAAAAAAATGGGCCCCATAAGAGATGATGTCTTTTTCCTTATCCTTTCTCCTAAAATCTAAATTTCCGGTTAATACTCTCAACGACTAAATAGAGAACTGACGGCATTCTCTATAGTCGTCCGTCTTTAATCCTTGTATCAGCACAATTTTATATCGAAGTGAAAACGCAAAATAAGTCGTGTTGACCCTCTGGTGATGCCCAATTTAGCTAAGCGGCGCTGCTTGAACATTTCCGAATACTTTTCAATACTGATCCCTACGGCCGCATAGATTTATACACCTTGCAACAATCTGCGTCAGGTTGTTGGCTTAAGGTCCAAACAAGTAACTTATAAAGGGTGTCCCAAGAAGAACGCAATTTTTAAATCTGGCAACATTCGAAGTGTCATTGTTTGACATTTGAACAATTGTTATTGTTTGTTAGTAGAAGGTACGAGGTTAGTAAAAATGGAGCGCTACACGAATGAACAACGCATTCTCATTGTGAAATTGTTTTACCAAAATGGTGAAAGTTTTTCGGCTACAGTTCGGAAATTGCGATCAATTTGGGGTCACAATAATGCTCCAAAAGAGTCAACTGTAAAGAGATTAATGGATAAATTTGCCGAAACTGGGTCTGTTAGTGATGTAAAGACAACAACGCGCCATCGACCAGGTCGATCGACCGAAAATGTCGCAGCTGTACGTGATGATGTCGCTCAAACTCCATCCACCTCAATTCGACACCGAGCTCAGCAAATTGGTGTCTCCAAATCCACTTTGCAGCGAATTTTGACGGAAGATTTGCATCTTCATGCATACAAAATTCAATTGACTCGGGAACTGAAGCCAGCTGACCATGGACAGCAAAGGGAGTTCGTTAATTGGGTATTGGAGAGACAACATGAAAATGCTGATTTTGCCGATAAAATCATCTTCAGTGACGAGGCCCATTTTCATCTTGATGGCTTCGTCAATAGGGAGAATTGTCGCATTTGGAGTGCGGAAAATCCTCGAGTGATTCACGAGAAGCAAATGCATCCTCAGCGTGTCAGTGTGTGGTGTGGTTTTTGGGCTGGAGGAATCATTGGACCTTTTTTTTGTATGAAAATGAGGCAGGTCAAGCGCAAACAGTCAATGGTGTTTGTGCTTGACCAGTTTTTTCTTGCCTAGTATTGAAGAAATGAATGTGGAGGGCATGTGGTTCCAACAAGACGGCGCCACATGTCATACAGCCAGAGAAACAATTCAATTGCTGCATCAGTCATTTCCCGGTCGTGCTATTTCGCGTTTTGGAGATCAGAATTGGCCGTCTAGATCGTGCGATTTTACACCATAAGATTTTTTTCTTTGGGGTTTTTTGAAGTCGATGGTTTACGCGAATAAGCCGACGACGACTCAAGCCTTAAAAGACGAAATTGGACGCTGCATTAATGAAATACCGCAGCATTCATGCAAAACGGTCATTGAAAATTTCATTAAAAGAACGCGTGCATGCCAACAAAGCCGCGGCGGCCATCTGCACGATATATTGTTCCATACATAACCTGATTCTGTCTACTTTACGATATAATAAAGTTTCACGATTTTTTCTTAAATATCTGTGTTTTATTTAAAATTTAAAAATTGCGCTCTTCTTAGGACACCCTTTACTTAAACTTTTTTACGGTGCGACGAACTGCCAAAAGTTGTGATGACAACTACTTTCGAGGAAATTCACGCGGTTTTTTTTTAGCAGAAACGTAATTTCTACAAATCTTACTGAAGATTTCTACAGCTGACTAGTATTACTATTTGGTCCCACTTTACTTGTTCATTCAAAAAAGCAGCGGTAGACTGAAGAGGATTTCTTTGCTAAATCGAGGTCCACTTCAAACTTCTCCAGAATTCAGTCTCTCTATGGTGATTTTTCTTAATCCTCTAGATTTAAGAGATTTTTAACGAATTTAGTCCCAAGTCCCGATATAATATTCGTCAAGTAGATCGACAGATCTACAGTACCTTCAATAGAATACAATGCAAGTCGGACTATAACCCTTTCCACATTGAATCTAATTAGCGAAAATAGAAACTGAACCTGGATGAGTCCGGCAGTGTTTCCCGGCATGAATTGCCAGCATTTTGATTCCGAGTTTCACCTAAACAGTTTCTCTTCAACTTCTTTAATATGCCTTCTCCTTTTTTATCTTCCCTTTAGTTGGTTCTCAATAATCATGTTCTAATAATTGTACCTTTGCAGAAATTGTTCCTGTCTCTTGTCGTCTTGGTCGCCTGCGCTAGTGCCGATGTGTCGCATCTCACCAACACCTATTTGCCGCCACATTCGGTCTCATCGCAATCGCGTACGGTGACATTCACACCGTCTGCTGGTTACTCTGCCGGTAGTGGGGTAAGCGGCGGTGGTTTCACCTCTGTCAACAGTGGTTTTACTGCCGGCAGCGGTGGTGGCTTCTCCTCGGGCGGCAACAGTGGTTACACCTCGGGTTCATCATCCTCCTTCGGTGGTTATCAACAACAAAAAGTGGTTGCTGCAGCTCCAGCTCGTACCGCTTACAGCAGCGGCGGGGCTCAGTCATCCACCATCACCTATAGCGGCAGTAGTGGCTACTCCACAGGAGCTAAGCAAGCCTATAGCGCCCCAGCATCTCAACAAACTTATCGTACTCAGAGTTACTCCGCCCCTGTTGTTCAGAAGACTTATTCCACTCCGGCTGTGGTAAAACAATCGTACAGTGCTCCGGTGGTGCAACAAACCTATTCCGCTCCCACTGTGCAAAAAACCTATAGTGCACCGTTGGTGCAACAAACCTATTCCGCTCCCACTGTGCAAAAGACCTATAGTGCACCGGTGGTGCAACAAACTTACACCGCTCAAAAGTCCTTTTCAGCTCCTGTTGTTCAGCAGACATTCTCGGGTCCTGGCAAATCGTACAACAGCTATCAGTCATATAGCGCACCAGCTGTACAAAAGACAACTTTCACGGCTCCCGTTGTACAGAAGACCTACACGGCCCCAGTAGCTCAAAAGATCACCTACTCCGCTCCAGCTGTGCAACAGACTTACTCCGCTCCCGCTGCCCAAAAGGTTACCTACTCCGCTCCAGCTGTGCAACAGACTTACTCCGCTCCCGCTGCCCAAAAGGTTACCTACTCCGCTCCAGCTGTGCAACAGACTTACTCTGCACCGGCTGCCCAGAAGGTCAGCTACTCCGCTCCAGTCGTACAACAGACTTACTCTGCACCCGCTGTGTTCCAGCAAACTAGTTCAGGCCCCGGTAAAAGCTATAATAGCTATCAGTCCTACAAGGCCCCTACTACTTTCCAACAAACAACCACCTACTCCGCTCCAGTGGTCCAGAAAACATATACCGCTTCGGCTGTTCAACAGTCTTATACCGCACCAGTTGTGAAGCAATCGTATACTGCCCCCGCTGTGGAAAGATCTTACCTGGTACCATCTGCACAACAAACGTATAGTGCTCCCGCTGCCCAAAAGGTTAGCTACACAGCTCCAGCTGTTCAGACATACTCTGCACCAGCTGCCCAAAAGGTTAGCTATAGCGCCCCAGCTTTCCAGCAAACTTTTACCGCTCCTGCTGCCCAAAAAGTTACCTTCTCCGCTCCGGTAGTCCAACAAACCTACACAGCCCCTGTCGCACAAAAGCTCACATTTTCGGCTGGTGGTGGTGCCCAACAATCGTTCGCTGGTCCCGGTAAATCGTACAACAGCTATCAATCCTATACTGCTCCAGCCGTCCAAAAGACCACTTATTCGGCTCCGGTTGTGCAGAAAACTTACACTGCTCCCGCTTTCCAATCATATACGGCCCCTGCAGCTGCCACGTCCACTTTCAAAGGCGCATCCTATTCATCGACCTCCGGCATTGACACCAAATATGGAGCCAATGGTGGCTACATCTATTAAATTGTGATCTGTTCATTTCTTCCATGCGTCAATTGATCGACTATTGGCGATTTACGAATTTGTTAAGAAACGAAATTTTTAATTAGGATAACGAAATTTTTTTTATCAATATTTTTAACTGTACATTTTTAGATCTGGCGAAAATGCGAAAATTTGACAAAAAATATATGCTTTAGATACATTTTCTAATTTCTGCGTTTGTTTGGAAATTTATCTAAAAAAAGGTAAGTTAAGGTTGATGACTCCCGAAGATTTTATAGGCGGAGGTGTTAACATTAGCTTTGTTTTATCTTTAGTGTGGCGACACAAATTAGTCCATTTTTTTTAATAGAAGTAATGGACCATAATCGACGTAGTCGTAGAATGCCATCACCAAATAGGGAAACAAAGGGCCGACTAAGATGTTTGCTGTTTACAATATTTCGGGTCCAGCAAAAAAAAATACAATCATTTATCATGGGAAATGGTTTTATAGTTTTTAAAAATATTCTCCGCAACGATTTATACATTTTCGAAAGCGCTCAAACAAATTTTTGAAGCACTCCGATTGAGACATCTCCAAGAAGCGGTTTTTAAACGCTTCAACAGCTGCTCTGAGCTTCGAAAAACTTTGAACTCGCAGTTTTTTGTATGTGAGAGATTAGGAGAGTCGTTGTCAAGTGTCAAATCGGGGCGGATGACCATCAATTCGACATCTTGAGTGCTCAAATAGCCCATTGTTTCAGCTGATGTGTGAGAGCTCGCACTGTCGTGATGCAAAGTGATCCGTCTTCTCTTCTTGTTTTTCCGTATTTCTTCAAACACTTTTGGCAAATAAGAAGAAGTCATTGGGTACCTAATCAGAACGGATGACCCATCATTTCGATATCTTGAGTGCTCAAATAGCCCATAGTTTCAACTGATGTGTGAGAGCTCGCATTGTCTTGATGCAAATGATCCGTCATTTATTTTAGCTTTTCCTTATTTCTTCAGACACTTTGGTCAAACAGATGGTTGATAATCTTCTTAGAATTGCTCTCCTACGTTCTACTAAGCACTGTGGCCATATGGCCGTTTATGCCGAAAAATAACTCGACCATTTGCTTTATCCACAAACAAATTTTGTTGGATTTGGCCCGTCAAGAAGATCCATACCGTCGATTGCTGTTTTGTGTCGGCCTCATATGCATAGACACATTATTCGTCACCTGTGACGATGTTATACAATGCATTTGAGCTACATCGCTTGTATTTTTTAACATTTCATTGCTCCAATAGACACAAGTCTTTTTTTTTGATCATTTGTCAAAGTATAGGGGATCCATAGAGAACAAATATTTTTCACGACTAAATGAACATTATTGATGCTTGTCATTAAGGGTGTTTTTTTCATACGCGTGGTTTTAAGAAGAAAGGAAACGTATATGTGACGCGCAAAATATGAGGGCGACCGCAAAAGTATTTTGGAATTATTATTATTTTTTTTTTAACATAATCTCCTTCCAACTCAAAACACTTCATCAAACGTTTTTCAAGTTTTTTAATTCCATCCGAAAAATAAGATTTTTCAAGACCTTCAAAATATAACTCAGTTTCAGCAATAACCTCGCTATTGGACGAGCATTTTTTGCCACCGAGAAATTTTTTTAAATTTGGAAACAAGAAATAATCAGAAGGAGCTAAATCTGGACTATATGGTGGATGCGGAGCAATTTCAAATCGTAATTCGTAAAAATGCAGTGTGTGAAGGAGCATTGTCTTGATGAAAAAGAACTTTCTTTTCTTCTAAATGCGGTCGTTTTATCTTGATTTCTTCACTCAACCGATCCAATAATGCACAATAATATTCACTATTTATAGTTTGTTCTTTCTCAAGATAATCAATAAATATTATACCCCTTGCATCCCAAAATACTGTGGCCATTACTTTTCCTGCAGACTTAACAGTTTTCGCCTTCTTGGGACTACTTTTACCAGCTTCTATCCATTGTTTTGACTGTTCTTTGCATTCTGGGATGTAGTGATGGATCCATGTTTCATCAACAGTTATGAATCGGCGCAAGAACTCTATTGTATTACGCTGAGAAATCGCTAAAAGCTCCTCGGAATTGGTCCAACGGACGATTTTTTGGGGCAAAGTCAACAAACGCGGCACCCATCTTGCGGATAGCTTTTTCATGTGGAGTTCATCATGTAAAATACTCCAAACTTGTTTTTCGTGTATTTTAACGATATCAGCAAGTTCTCTGAGCTTTATTCGTCTATCTTTAGTCACTTCATTAAATATTTTTCTAATGTTTTCAATAGTAGTAGCAGTTTTTGGTCTTCCAGAGCGTTGTTCAACTACCGTACTTGAACGACCCATTTTAAATTGTTGAACCCAGGATTTAACGGTGGAGTATGATGGTGCATTATCACCATGAACAAAATCCAATTCATCTTTGATTAATTGTGGCATATAACCTTTTATATAAAAGTGTTTAATTACCGCACGAAACTCTTTATTTTCCATTCTTCAAAAATTATAAAACTTGTTTACTTCAATCACCTGTAATAAAGAAAATAATCATTAAATATTTCGGAAATTTTGACAGATGGCTTATAAAAGATTGCTTTTAAGAAACAAAAAACAAAAAAGATGCTAGTAAAACAGAAAATGTGCCAGGCCAGTTAGTTTTGCGGTCGCTCTCGTAGAGAGGGACGTAAGGTTTAAAACCAGTTTTGTTCAGGAGAGCCATTTTAAAGATTAGGTCCCTTTCTATTTGCGCTTAGAATCGTCGACTTCACTTTCATAAAACGCGCATATCTCTGGAAGGGAACACTTTTGGGTCATGGAATCGGTCTCATTCGATGCTCAGATGTTGTCCACATCAAAAAAAAAAAATGTGAAAAGTTGATGAAAAGTTTTGTTCAGGAGAGCCATTTTAAAGATTAGGTCCCTTTCTATTTGCGCTTAGAATCGTCGACTTCACTTTCATAAAACGCGCATATCTCTGGGAGGGAACACTTTTGGGGCATGGGATCGATCTCATTCGATGCTCAAGATGTCCACATCAAAAAAAAGAAACAAAATGAAAATTGATTTTTTTACCCTTAGTTCCCTTTCTCTATGCGCTGTTACATATAATTTAATGTTATAGCCAAGAATTAAGCTTTACTATTAACAGAGGGGTTGCCATTATGTTTTAAAAATGATTTCGGGCAAGTGGCCGCCACGGCTGGCTCGAATAAATTCAAGCCGAGAGGCTCAAACTTCGACCAGTTTTTACAGCATTTGTGGCCGTATGTCAGCAATTACGCGCCGAATATTTTCTTCTAAGGCGTCAATCGTGTCGGGCTAAGCTGCGTAGACTAGCGACTTTACATAACCCCTCAAAAAATAGTCCAGCGGTGTTAAATCGCACGATCTTGGAGGCCAGGCCACAGGCCCACGACGCGAGCTAATGCGCTCACCAAAAGTTTCCTTCAAAATATTGATTGTATCGTTAGCTGTATGTCATGTAGCGGCGTCTTGTTGGAACCATAGGTTGTCCATATCAACATCCTCCAATTCAGGTACGAAAAATTAATTAATCATGGCTTTATAGCGTTCCCCCTTGAATTTTTGAAGAAATATGGACCGATGATTCTTTCCGCACACCCAACAGTGACTTTTTGAGTATGTAACGGCGTCTCATTACTCCAAATGAGACAATTTTAGTTATTAATTAAAAGTGAGCTTCATCTCTGCACAAAATTTTCTTGTAAGTCAGGATCGGTGGCCATTTCGTTTTGGGCCAATTTACCACGATTTGCGAACGTTGTTCCGGAGTAAGTCTATTCATTATGAAATGGCAAACCAAACTGATCACAAATCAGGTAAGAGCTGTCAAAAAGACCAACTCCGAAAAAAGTGTGGCATTAGGCTGTTCACGACATAGCAGTTTATTTTGTTCCACTTGGAGAGCAAAATAGACCTGGAAGAAAATTTCCAATCGAAGAACATTTAGAGGTTGCTCAACTAAGTTTTCTTCGTTTATTGCGAACCAAAAAATATTCTTTTTGTGTTAATCAAGGCATTGAAATTCGTATTATTACCAGCAGTTTCACTTTAGGTGAAGAAGCAAACAGTCTTATTTTAATAGCTTAACAGAATAGCAAATGTTGGAAAAAACGGAAATTTAAGGAAGAAACCAAAATTGAAATCATTTGAAAAATACGAGGGCGGTTCGGAAACATCTTAGCCTAGCACAAAAAGCGCGGTATAAACAGAAAAAGTGTTAAGTGTTTTGGAAACTTCCATCTCTGCTATGAACACATGTTAAATTTTGTTTCGATCTGGCAACTCCTTCACAGGTGTTCACAAAAGACGCATCCGCGATTTTTTTACAATGGAAAAATTAGAAACGCGTGGTGTCATTAAATATTTACATAAAAAAGGTTTATCGGGACAAGAAATTCATAATGATATGGTGAATGTGTTAGGTGAAAGTGCTCCTTCATATGCAACAGTAAAAAATTGGGTTGCTGAATTTAAACGTGGTCTTACAAGCATTGAAGTTGAACCACGTAATGGACGTCCAAAAACAGCAACAACAACATAAATTGTAGCAAAATTGCATGATATGGTATTTAATGATGGACGAATAAAAGTACGTGAAATAGCTAATTTCATGGGCATCTCAAATGATCGAGTCCATTTAATTTTGCATGAAGAACTACAGATGAAAAAGGTTTCTGCAAGATGGGTGCCGGACTTGTTAACAGTCGACCAAAAACGCATAAGAATGAACATTTCTCAAGCTTGTTTGGATCGTTTTCAGCGAAATAAAATGGATTTTAAGCGTCGTTTTATAACTGTTGATGAGACATTGATTCACCACTATACTCCAGAGACAAAAGAACAATCCAAACAATGGACTGAAGCTGGAGGAAGTGCCCCAAAGAAGGCAAAAACAATTCAATCGGCTGGTAAGGTTATGGCAACGGTTTTTTGGGACTTCAAATGTATTTTATTGATTGACTATCTGCAAAAGGGCAAAACAATAAATTCAGAGTACTATTGCAACCTTTTAGATCAATTAAATGTACAAATTCGAGAAAAACCTCCTGGCTTACGACACAAAAATATAATTTTTCATCAAGACAACGCACCAGCGCACAAGAGTGTTTTAACAATGGCTAAAACCAACGAATTAAAGTACGAGTTGCTTGACCACCCACCTTATTCTCCTGATTTAGCTCCCAGTGACTTTTACCTGTTCCCAAATCTAAAAAAAATCGTTGCTGGCAAGCGTTTTACCTCGAATGAAGATGCAATTACAGTTGTAAACCACTATTTTGAAGACCTTGAGGAAAACTATTTTAATCAAGGGATAGAATTGCTAGATAAGCGTTGGACTAAGTGTATTGAAGTTTCAGGAGATTATATTGAAAAATAAAAAAAAAATTTGAAAAAATAACTATTCTCCTTTATCGATAGGCTAAGAACTTTCCGAACCACCCTCGTATAGAAAAGAATAAAAAGCAAACAACAAATTTATCAGATTTTTTAAATACCCAGTAAACCAAATTTGCTGACAATGTCAGACAATTATGAACAATATCTGAACTCTATGGAGAATTCTTAGCGAAATCGTTACGAATTCTGTTCGATGTGTCTCAGGATTTTTTTTCAAAAAAGTAGTTCAGAGTTTTTGTCAACGCTCTCATGTGTTTTTCGTTACGAACTCGGTAAGAAATCGGAACATTTTGCCGATTGTCGTACAGAATTCTGACCGAATTCTGAAGGTTTGGTTTGCTGGGTATCCACTTAATTAATTCATGTTCGACTGTATTTGTTAAACGAGTATTCAAAACAAATAGTGTTTATTTAGCAACACTTCGTTGGTATATAATAAAAGCTCCCTAACATATGCAATCTTTTGAAAATAAAGAACGATTTATACACAACAAGGGGTCAGACTTTATAAGCGAACCTACTCAAATTGATTCAGCACTTAAAACTTTTAAGATAAACTTTATTGACGAAGTGAAACAATCGATCCGTTTAGTACAATACACGCAGAGAAAAAACATGGTTACTACATGGTCACGGCGATAAAAGTATGTTCTCCGCAATAAAAGTATGTTCGTCGCAACCACAGCATTGTTAACTGAATTTAGTTTTGACAATAGTAAAATTGCTGCAACATTAATATTGTTGAAATGTAACAATAGTATTATTGCCAAATTTAAAAATGAAAATATGGTTGGTGCGACTAAAGTATTGTGTTTTGCGTTTTATGTTAACAATAATATGATTACGGCAATCAATCTGTATGATTGTAACTTTTCTTCATTTAAATATGCTTTTAAGAACAAATGTTATTGGTACGGATCTAATGCAATAATAGTACTTTTTTGTATCGAAATTAAAATTTTTGAAACAAGCTGCCTTGGCTTTGTTTAACTGATTTTTTTTTAATAAAAACACTTACGATTATTTAAACTTAGTTTTTCTACTGTGAATTTATCACTCCTTTTATTTTGAATTTAATGTTTTTTTTGAAAAATTTTCAAAATTCAAATCTATTGTCGACAACTTAAAGAAATTCTAATAAATTATATTGGAGATCATAGTATAATTGTCTGTGATCATACTAAGGTTGTAGGGATCATAACATGGTTGCGTGTGAATCATACTATGGCTGTGAGGATCGTACTATGGTTGTATGTGAAACATATTATGGTTGTGAGGATCATACTATGGTTGTGGAGATCATAGTATGGTTGAGTGTGAGTCATACTATGGTTGTGGGGATCATAGTATGGTTATGTGTGAATCATACTATTGTTGTGAGGATCATAGTATGGTTGTATTTGAATCATACTATTGTTGTGAGGATCATAATATTGTTGTACCACAATCATATACCCAACAATTGTATTATCCTCTTCGAATATTGTCACCACAACCATACTTTTTTCTGCGTGTAGGTACTTTATATAAACGTTTCAAACTTCTTGAAGACATTTTAGATTTATTAAGAATAATATAATATGCCAATATAATAAAACCATGCGCTAAATGATCAAAATCTTTCGTTACAATCAGTGGCCTTACAAGTCTTCCAAGCCCTCGCGGAACCTTACAAAGGTTCAGGTTGGAGCGCGAAAACTTGATTTTTGCGCTGCAGGCTGTGGCGGCACTGTTGGTCGAAGAGAGTGGAGTGTGGGCGTGGCTTATAGTGGCTGAGGGAGATTTGTATTCGTCTGCCTTTCAGTTGCCATCATGCATTGGACACGTGAGGAGAGGTCATTTTGTGTTGAAGCGTATTTTTCAAATGCGCACTTGATCATTGGAGTGCAGCGTGCTTTTCGTTTACGATTCGCTGTTCCCCCACGATCGCGTGTACCTTTACGGCAATAAATTGTAAGTTGGGTAACTTCGTTGAGAACAGCATGGAATGTCTCATGTGTACGAAGGAGACCTGGGAGATTTTTTACAACACCACAAAACATCGAGAGAGTTAGAGCAGCAGTACTGTAATCTCCGAAACACTCTGCTCGGAAGCAATCACTTGCTCTTGGCATTTCCAGACGTTCTCTTGACCGGATTCTTCATGATGAACTGAATTTTCACCCGTATAAAATGTGCGTGGTCCAACAATAGTCAGCACGGGACTATTTGACACGGCGGACCTCTTGTGATGACATTGTTGCAACTGTACATCGTAACGCAATTGTGTTCTTCTCTGATGAGGCACATTTTCACCTCAGTGGGTGTGTACTTAGAAGGGACATAATACTGTTACAACATTGAAGTGTAAAATGAAAAAACGATATTTTCAAAACGCTCCGGCCACTAGGGATTAGCCGCATGTTCGTCTACCGATGCATAAAACTGTTTGAGGAGACTGGAGATGTAAAAGACCACCAACGGTCGGGCCGCCCAAGCTCTGTTCGAACACCGCATGTCATCCAAGCCGTTAAATCAAGAATTCACAGCAATCCGCCCCGAAAAAAGAAAATCATGGCCCGTGAGATGAATATCACGCAAAAGTCCATGAGTCAAATAATTAAAAATGACTTGGGACTTGGGGACGTACCGGAAGTTTATTGAATGCAGCTTTATAAAAATAGGATTGAAAAATGCAAACGTCTTTTGGTAAAGCATGCTGATAACTTGCAAAGAAAATTTTTGTTCACCCATGAAAAAATTTGTACTGTTCAGGAAAAATTTAGCAAGCAAAATAATAGAGTGTATGCGCGGTCATCTCAGGAAGCAACTGAACTGATCCCAAGGGTGGAAAAGGGTCATCACCCAGCTTCAGTCATGGTTTGGTGGGGTGTCTCTTACGATGGGGTCACTGACCTGCATTTCTGCGAACAAGGAGCCAAAACATCGGCCAAAATTTACCAAGAAACCGTTTTGGAAGCTGTTGTGAAGCCTCTTAACAATTCCCTGTTCCAGAACCAGCCATGGACTTTCCAGCTGGATTCTGCGCCGGCCCATAAGGCTAAAACGTCCCAGGCCTGGCTTCATTTCCTCTGAAGAATGACCCTTAGGCAGTCCAAATTTGAACCCATTGGATTGTGGACGGTTTTAGAGGACAAGGTTTGTCACAAAAGATACCCCAACATTGGATCTCTTACGACTTCTTTGGTTCGAGCTGTGTCCATTTTTCCAATAAACGGATTTCGTGCAGTTATTGACGATTGGCCAGTGCGACTTAAGGCAAAAGGCGGACATTTCGAATTAGTAGATTCTTTTTGGATACAATATACATCAATAAATATATTAAAAAATATTTGGTCCAAAAACATTCAGTAATTTTTATTTTACAGCATAAAACGTGTGTAACAGTATTTATGTTCCTACTAAGTAAATAAACAAAATATGCAGTGCAGCGTGCTTTTTGTTTACGATTCGCTGTTCTCCCACGTGGGTGTGTAAACAAACAAAATATGCGGTACAGGAGTTAAACAAACCCCAGAGAACTACACCAGAGACCTTTGCATTCGAACCGCGTCACTGTGTGGTGCGCCATATCACGAGTAGGTATCCTTGGCCCCTATTTATTCCAGGATAACCGTCTTGCCGTAACTGTGAACTCCGAACGGTACTTGACTATGATACAGGATTTTTTTCAGCTGGCTCTTAAGGCAATACAATTAGAGGATACATGGTTGCAATAGGATGGTGTCACTGCACACACAGCGAGGGTTACCGTGAATTGTCTGAGACAAATGTTTCCTGGACGGCTTATCTCTTTGAGGGGTGATGGTAACTGGCAGGCACGGTAACCAGACTTAGCCCCATGCGATTTTACCTGAATCGAAGGTGTATATCAACCGACCCAACACCTTGAAAGACCTTATTTACAATATTGAGGCTGAAATTGGCAGAATCCCAGTCGACATGCTTGTTAGAGTTCATGAAAACTCCAGAGAACGTAGGCAGCAGTGTGTGGATAGCGAAGGTCGACATTTGCCAGATACACTATTTAAAACCATGTAATTTAAAAATTCCCTTACTGTTCAATATAATTAAAATATAAAATAAATTTTCCTAAGGTTCATAATTTTTTATTTCATTACCAAATAAGCAAATTATCGCGCTCCACCCTGTATTCAAGCTTTGGCCAGACCGGTACAACCGAACTGTCCACTTTTTTATTGTGCTTACCGTCCAACGCAGCACGATTACACCCTAGGCTAATTTCAAAGTATATCGTAGAACACGATTATTCTGGATTCCTTCGCATGGCAGCAAAATTCACCATCGATCAGAAGTGAATGCAGAAAAACCCGACAAGTTTAATTGAAGATCAGGTGGCAATTATCGCCCATTATAAACTTAAAGATAATTTCCGATGATGAATGTTTGTTAGAATACCGTCATGTCAAGATTGGGCTTTTATTGATCTGTCCATTAGCCACTATTCTTAAGATACGACTGGTCAAGAACGATTGTTATTTTCATAAGTTAATTTGCAAATTATGGGCTAATTAACGAATTGACTGTGTAACCAGTTCTTCAAAACCCACCTGGGATGCATCGAAGTCATAAGCGAACACTACTAGGTGGCGCAGTCCGTCATGCCTACGATCCGGTTTGAATGGAAACATCAATAGTTTTAAAAAAGTTTCAGATTTTTATTAATTGCAGTATAATTGTCGCTTTTGAAATCGCTTTCAAGTTTAGTGACGGATATAACCACCGTTGGCAGCGTATTGAGTACCGCCCACATTACCAGCGGCATAATGGACAGCGGGAGCGGAAGCAGCGGATGAGAAACCACCACCGCTACCATAAGAAGTGGCAGCTGGAGCAGCGTAACTGACAGCGGGAGCAGCGTAACTAGCAGCGGGAGCAGCGTAACTAACAGCGGGAGCAGCATAACTGGCAGCGGGAGCAGCATAACTAACAGCGGGAGCGGCATAGCTAACAGCGGGAGCAGAAGCAGCTTGAACGAAACCACCGCGGGAGTGGCCACCAGATGAGAAACCTCCGGAATGACCATGAGAAACAGCAGCAGGAGCGGAATAACGGTGAACGGGAGCTGAAGCAGCCTGAACGAAACCACCACCGGACCGACCACCAGATGAGAAACCACCGGAATGGCCATGAGAAACAGCAGCGGGAGCGGCATAACGTTGAACGGGAGCGGAAGCAGCTTGAACGAAACCGCCGCCGGAGTGACCACCCGAAGAGAAACCACCGGAATGGCCGTGAGAAACAGCAGCGGGAGCTGAATAACTTACAGCGGGGGCGGCATAACTAGCAGCAGGAGCTGAATAGCTAACAGCGGGAGCTGAATAACTTACAGCAGGAGCTGAATAACTTACAGCGGGAGCGGAAGCAGCTTGAACGAATCCACCGCGGGAGTGACCACCGGAATGACCACGAGAAACAGCAGCAGGAGCAGCATAACGATGAACGGGAGCGGAAGCAGCTTGCACGAAACCACCGCTAGAGAAACCACCACCACTGCCATAGGAGCTGACAGCGGGAGCAGCATAACGAGCAGCTGGTGCTGAAGCAGCAAAGCTGCCACCGGAATGACCACCCGAATGGCCTCCAGATGAAAAACCTCCTGAGTGTGAGACTGGAGCCAAATACTGCCTGGAGGGTGCGCTTTGGTGGGGTGGCAGGTACGATGTGCCCAATTGACCCACAGCGGAGGAAACCAAAACGGCCAAAGTTAAAACGAAGATTTTCTAGACAAAATAAAACCAATATCGCAGTGTTACAACCCGGATTGCCATCGATGCTTACCAACTTACCATAATGCTGATGTTTGGTAAAATAGTTCCAATCTGGTGTCTGCAGTAGCTGAAACTGATGCCGTATTCAAAATGGTTCTTAACTTTTATACAAAATTCAAACCACAGGAATAAACATGAAATGACAGAGAACTTAAAGTATGCGTACTGCAAATGTGAGTACACCTTCATCCAGTAATGGATGATCAGCCGCCGTCGACAATGAATCTTTCTCTACCACAGCTTAGAGAATTGTCATATTTTCTTCTGCGGCTTTTTTTTCGGTTTGTTTAGATCGGTTCTACAAGTAGCTCTGCATTGTTTTTTTGCCCTATCGATATTAATGAGGAATTTTTAATTTGTTGCTGTTTTTTTAAATCGTCGTCTTTTGGCCAATGGCGTAATGTTGTTTAGAAGAACCGAAAACACCGCAAAACAACAACAACAAGAACAAAGAATGCAATTTGTTTAAATAAAACAAAGTTTGTTGGTGAGAAAGTAACCCTGCAAGAACCACATCTTCACAAAACAATTGACAGTCGTTGTCGTCACTTGTTTGAATTGAGCAAAAAAAAAAAATACAAACAGCCGCGCGTTATCATAATGTTTGAAATGGGATTTCAAACACAAAATCAAATTTACATAATTCATAAAATTTCTTCAAGTTAATTCAATATTAAACTCGAGGAAAAAAGTTAGTTGAAATATTGATTGTGGCCGTCTTTGATTTTCCCACATTACAATTGTAAAGAATTTCTTGGTTTGCCTTTACTTTCTATTCAGTCACTAAACAGTAAAGAATTATTGTCGATTTTGATTAAAAAAATTGCTTATATAATTAAATAATTATTCAAAAATGGTGTGCAAAATCAACAACAATCAACGCACACACTTTTAAGTAGTTTCGTTATTTAAACCATTTGTAGTATTGACTAAAAATTTTGTAGGCCTTTCATAACACAGTACAACACATGATTTCGGGACTCAATTCTGATAATTGTTTGTGAAATAAGAAGAACTTTCGCATCATTCGTTTGGTCAAGGTACATCAAATTATAATTTAATAATTAATTTGAAATTAGTAAGTATCGTATAGGGGAATTTGTCACGTTTTAAGCTCTTTTGTTTATCATAACTCGAGAACCACTAGTCCGAATAAGCTGAAACAAATTTAAAAAAATTAAATTCCTTTAATCTGTTCATACAACGTTTCGCTTATATGCATGTAAAAAATTCTTTGGACAAAACGTCAATAAAAAAATCACCAATGTTTTTTCCAACGAATTTTGTGCATATCTCGAGCAAATTTTTGAAATGCATACCTTCACTTAATTGTGCATAAAAGCAATGTTTTTTTCCAAAGAATTTTGTGCACATCTCGAGCAAATTTTTGAAATTCATACCTTCACTTAATTGTGCATAAAAGCGAATATCGTAAATCGCGTAAATCGATGTTCATGATCTATGTCTTATTTTGTTCATAGGTTATGTGACTTTACGTTAAAGTAATAGGACTTGGCACTTTTTACCGTTTTGTATTTCTTATGAATTAAAAAAAAAACTTTAATTTTTTAGGCAAAAAATGTTTTTTTCTTCATACATTTATTTATAACTGCGAAACTGTTTCGAAACGTTGTATGAACAGATTAAAGGAATTGTAATTTTGAATTTTTTTAAATTTGTTTCAGCTTATTCGGACTAGTGGTTCTTGAGTTATGACAAACAAAAGAGCCAAAACCGTGACAAATTCCCTAATACGTTACTTACTAACTTCCAATTAATTATTAAATTATTATTTGATGTACCTTGACCAAACGAATGATGCGGAAGTTCTTCTTTTTGGGGCTACTTTCACAAACAATTATCAGAATTGAGTCCCGAAATCATGTGTTGTACTGTGTAACGAACATATTAAGTAAAATTAATTATTATTAATTAAAAGTATTATTGATAAAAAAAATTGCATAAATAACATCAACAAACCAAACCAGTCACTAAGTCACCGGATCTCGTGTGAAAATCTATTACAATTTCAATAAAAATTGACAACCAAAAAATGTGAGAAGTGGAAGGTCGGCATAATTAAAACTCATAAATGGTGGGGAGGAGTTGTCCGACGTCATCGACGAAATCCGTTTACCTAATGTTAGTGTGTATGCAAATTTTATGGTTGGGTTGACAATTTTCGCAAATCATACTTTTGTTAGGTAAATGGTTGTGACACAAGAATATTTTGATCTTGTTAGGTTTTGGAGGTTATTGTCATTTTTTTATTTTTGTCTCAATTACAATACGCTGTGCAATGTTCTGTGTTATGCTTCTTTCTTTTAATAACCTCCACTATAGGATCAAGTGTTTGCAACACTGGTCAGGGATTCTGTTCGTAATATTGTAAAGTGTGATTTTTTTAGACGTGTGGTTTTCAATCTGGCCACACTCTTTTCAGAGTTGGTCTCTTTGACAGCTGTCACTTGATTTATACCCAATTTGGTTTGCCATTTCATAATGAATAGACTTACTCCGAAACAACGTTTGTTAATCGTGGTTAATGGTCCCAAAACGAGATGGCCACCGATCCTGACTTCTACAAGAAAACTTTGTTCAGCGATGAAGCTCACTTTTGGTTGAATACGGATACGTTAATAGCCAAAATTGTCGCACTTGAGTAAGAAAATCCACAAGCCATAGTTGAGACGCCGTTACGTCCTTAAAAAGTCACTGTCTGTAGTGCTCTATGGGCAGAGAGATTCATTGGTCCATATTTCTTCAAAAATTAAGCCGGCCATAATGTTACAGTTAATTGGAGGATGTTGATGTGGACGACATTTGCTTGATGTGGACGACCTTTGCTTCCAACAAGACGGCGCTTCATGCCATACAGCCAACGAAACAATAAATTTATTGAAAAAACTTTTGGTGAGCGCATTATCTCGTTATGTGGGCTTGTGATGTGGCGTTCAAGATCGTGTGATTTAACACCGCTGGACTATTTTTTGTGGGTTTATGTGAAGTCGTTTGTCTACGCAGATAAGCCCAACACGATTGACGCCTTGGAAGAGAATATTCGGCGCATTATTGTTGACATGCGGCCCCAAATGCTGTTAAACGAGGTCGCAAATCGGGCCTCTCGGATGGAAGTTATTCGAGCCAGCCGCGGCGGCCACTTGCCCGAAGTCAATTTTAAAGCATAATAGCAAGCTCTTATCTTTATAATAAAGCTTTTTGGCCATAACATTAAATTATATGCGTTTTATTTCTTCTTGAAAACCGCACGTTTGAAAAAAAAACACCCTCTTTAACTACAATGGTGGCCAAAAGTATTTTGACATTTATACATTTTTTGTTTTTTCTTAATGTACTTCGTAGTTTATTTGAAAAAAATCGGATACGATATGAATAAAGCATGAACAAATTTCGATTTTATAAAACATAAAATAATTTATTTCAGTGCAAGTGAAAAGGAAAAAAATATTTTTATTAAATGTTGATGGAAAAAAGTATTTTGAAAATTCATGGTATACGAGTATTTAGACGGATAAAGAGAAAATTTGAAAATATTTTTAATAATGATTGGAATATTAATGAAAAATATAAACTCCTTAAACATCTATAACTTTTTTTAACCATCCACGAACCGATTTAACCAAATGCTGAATGGTTCCCCTTGAAACTTTCTTCCAAAGTCCTTCGATTTCAGCAATGGTCTCGTCACGCGTTCTGGTTAAGCATGAGCTCCTCTTTCTTTTTATGTAAGCTCACACATTTCTAATTATGCTCTGAGTTTTTAACAGAGTACTGAGTTGGCGTATTAACTTCGATGTCTCTATGAAAATTGGTAATACGAATACTTGTGGCTTTCTGACATTGGTGTCAACTGAATGTAAAATAAATCAATGCAAATTTTCGCCAACAGGCTAATTGGGCAGTTCTTTATTTTGCAAACAGGACGGCAAAATAAAGAATTGCCTAATTAGTTAGCGATTGATTTATTTTGCCTTCAATTGACACCATTTCGCATAAGCCATTGAAGCACACGCATCCCCAGAACTTGACAAAACCGCCACCAAGAGAAACCCGTTCAAATACTGGCGCCTTTTTTCTGAGCTTGTTTAGTTAATCGGCAAAGTACTTTCCTTTTTGAGCCGTGATACTCAAATGTGTTTTCTTCAGTATATAAGTAAATACTCGTACTTACTCCCAAAGTGATTGAGGCTTTTTTACAAAATCTTGGGCGAATGCAAGCCCTTAAGCTTATTTTTTGCTGATATGTAAGGA
This sequence comes from Hydrotaea diabolus, assembly GCA_963513945.1. Lineage (NCBI taxonomy): Eukaryota > Metazoa > Arthropoda > Insecta > Diptera > Muscidae > Hydrotaea > Hydrotaea diabolus. The sequence continues at coordinate 61,935,308 of OY740718.1, read as the reverse complement.
ACATGCCGAGCTACATACGTCTTATAATTGGTCTCCTTTAGGCGCCTTTCAATTGTTTTCCTGCTAACTGACACACTAATTTCCTCGTACATTGTTATCGATTTCGGTGTAATCAGCGGATTTTTTATAACTTTTCTCAGGATCAGGCGGTCCTCTCTGAGAGTTGTTTTGCATGGATTGCCTGATTTAACCAAGTTGTTAGTGGAATTCATTTTTTATATTTATTTTTTAATAATAATAAACTTGACGAGGCACTTTGTGTAATCTGCTGAGATTTTCGACCGAATTTCCGAGATTATTTTTTATAACCATCTCATTTCGTTGATATTGGCTTATTTCATGTGTTTTAACCATTTTTTTTTTTTAACAAAATCGTATCTATGAAAACAAAAAAGACTAACAATTAATAAAAAAAAACACCGCACGCTATACTTAGAATAACTAAAAGACTGCAATGTCAAAATACTTTTGTCCAGCCAAAAAGCTTGACCTCTTGCACGAAAAACAATAAAAAATATATGCGTAGAGTAATCACCGTTACCTCGCTCTTAAAAATTAATTGGATACCCTTACTTCTCTCAGTTAATGAAGACAATCGATATTACAGGGTTTTCCATTAAGGACTTAACAAATTTATAAATTAATAAAACATAGACAGAGATTTCAAATGTATTACAGGTGTAGTTCAAATGTTACATTTTAAGAATTAAATTCGATTTCAGCCCACCATTTTCTAACATGGCACGATAGCGCTCTCCATTGACGGTAACATGACGATTGTTTTCATCGACGAAAAAATACGGCACAATCACTTCCACGCAGCAATTTTTGCGGATGCAATTGTGTCTCTTGAAGCACATGTGGGTTTGTTGCTGTCCAATAACGCATATTTTGTTTATTGACAAAATCACTCTGCCAGTGCCCAATCAGAGAATTGTCGGCATTTCAAATTAGTTCATGAGTCAGTTAGATCTTGTGAGGATGAAGGCCAAGTTTTGTTTGCAAAATACGTTCTGAGAGATGCCCAATTTCTGAGAACGTCGTGGAATCGACTGATTTGGATCATTTTGAACGAATACACTTACGGCTGCGATATTTTCGTCGCTTTGGGCTGCACGGCGTCTCTTTGGCGCCGGAACATCCAAAACTGAAAATTTGGATCCAAATTTACCCACAATAACACGCACATCCCGTCGTGTGGGACGATTATAACGGCTGAACATTGGAGTAAGCGCTCTTAAAGTTGCGACCACCGACTCAGAATTTCGTTAGTAATTTTGAATGATTTCTAATTTGAATGATCGCCATGATGAAAATGTTGACTTCGACTAACGATCTGACACTGAAATATCATTAAAAATGTTTGAAGGTGCGTTGCCATAAAGATACGAATTTGCTATTTCCCTTGTGGAAAATCCTTTACATTACGTACAGTTTTGTCAAAATACTTTTGGCCACCAAGTAATGTCCTAGCATCATAATAATAATAAATAAATATGAAGTTAAAAATTGTAAAAGTTAAAATTGTAATCTCAGGAAAGGCAGAATTTCCGCACAGAAGAGCTTTTGAAAATCCATTTAACTATAAAGTGAAAAATACTCAATCAATGTTCAAAATTTTTTGTATTACAATCAGAAGTCGCTAACATCACTGTGCGACAGCCACAATCGGTTTGGGATGAAACCACCGGGGAAAGTTATATCGGTCAAAAAAAGGTCATACGTGTCCCAGCGTTTCGTTGGGTCTCATCTAGGAATCGAGATATATCGATTTGAAGTTAGTAAGTATCGTATAGGGGAATTTGTCACGTTTTTGGCTCTTTTGTTTGACATAACTTGAGAACCACTCGTCCGATTTAGCTGAATTTTAAAAAACCAAGAATTACAATTCCCTTAATCTGTTCATATATTATTTTCCTTTACAAGTAATAGTTTCCAAGTTAAAAATAAGCGCATGAAGAAAAAATTTTAATTTTTAGGCAAAAATGATTTTTTTTTTCATACATTTATTTATAATTGCGAAACTGTTGCTTAAGTAGGAAAACGGTTTAAGAACAGATTAGAGGAATTGTAATTCTTAATTTTTCTAAATTTGTTTCAGCTAAATCGGACGAGTGGTTCTCGAGTTATGTCAAACAAAAGAGCCTAAAACGTGACAAATTCCCCTATACGATACTTACTAACTTCAAATCGATATATCTCGATTCCTAGATGAGACCCAGCGAAACGCTGGAACACGTATGACTTTTTTTTACCAATATAACTTTCCCCGGTGGTTTCATTCCAAACCGATCACTGACCCTTACCATTTGTCGCAGAGTGTATTATGTCGAAGTTCTGGGAGAAGATTTCCCAATAAGGTTAAGGTCAGGCTATATGGACAACATACGTAAGCAAGCATGTAAAGGTCAGTAAGTATAACAATTATATAGCGGTTATAACATTATCGGTTATATCGATTTTATACGAAGTGTTTTCAAAATATTAGCAGTCCCATCAATTGTTGCACACTCGCCAAATAGATTCCGTGCGTCACAATCAAATCATCTCTGGTCAATTCGGTAGTCCCCTCTGCCGTTAGATTTTAAAATAAGTCTTGTTAAGACTTAATGGAATTCTAAGTCGTTTCTCGTTTTGTCAACTATTTCAAACGGCTTCTTTGCTTAAACATTTGCTGATACTCGTATGTATAAAAATAAAACAATCCATTTTCGAATAATTAAAACTATATTCATAGCCGTTTGGTTTTACGGTTGCATTGTTTGTTTTGTTTAGGGTTTGGGGCTTTTGGAAGCGTTGGGAAAAAACCCCGGGATTTTGGTCAAATGTTCAATACCCGTTTCCCGGGAACTTTGCATGGGATTTCAATACCCGATTTCCAAGAATTTTGCATGGGATTTGCGGAACCTTAAAACATTAGAAAATTCATAAATACTAAAATTTTGCGATGCAGTAATTTATGCTTAGGAGACAATATGAATTGGAGATAAGTCGGGAGAACCATATACGAGTAATGCGCCTGAAAAGAAAAGTAATTAATTTTCGTTGAAGTGCCCACAGATGCTTATTTCGCGGCAAATACGAAATTGCTTCATGGTTTGCTGTCAGCCCATTTTGTAATATCCCTTGGTCAGATACGTTTCATTCTGTTTATTAAAAGACAAGTAATTTACAAATAAAATGGTTTAAGAGCTTTAACCTCTAACACTCTGCATTCCTTTAACCTAGATCTTTTATCCAACGCATCGTCCGTAATTTCGACCCTATGGCCTTTTCTATAGTTCTCTCGATTGAGTCCAATTGTGTTTGTTATTGTGGTTTGACTTCAAAATTCGAAAATCTAATAAACTAAGCTGGAATAAGAAAAAGCTCTATATTTAAAATAAAATGTACATCAAACAGGCCGTACTCATTTTGGGTGACTAGCTAAGTTACCCAGCAAGATTGAAACATAGAAAAAAAACCAGAATAATATGGCAACATTGTTTCCCTTCGTATACACCAAAAACAGTTGCACAACAAGAGGGTTTATCGGCGAATTTGTCAAAAGCAGACAATAAAAACAATAAATTATATAAAATAATTAATGAAATATAATAAATGTTTATATAGATCTTTCGATGAGTTTAGACCAAGTAGACAGCACACATATATGGTACCGATGAGCCATCCCACACCAACGGCGAAACGTGCGGTGATTTGTTTGCTTCAATTCGCTGGCAAACTTTTTCTTCGCCATATGACAAACAACAAGAAACCTAAACTATTTAGCTTGAAATGTAATTCACTTATTCACAAACTATAAAAAATTCATTAATTGCTACACTTTTGCTTTGTAAAAATTAGTATGAACTATTAGTTTGAGTAGATTTTTAGATTCACTTACCCCATTTTGTGCAGATGGACCCAATACGAATTCGCCAATGGGGCCTCTGCTGATTTGATTACACCGTTCGAGAGTAAATTTTACACATAAACTAAAACAGCATACGAGTACGTTCGAAAAAAGGCACTACGTATTTGAAGTTTAATTGAGTTAACAGTTTTTTAGTTCTTGATCCAGTGCCCTTTTTACAGGACCTTAACGTTTGAAATTTTGTTTATATTAAAAATATATATGTGACAGCGCATAGAGAAAGGGACCAAAGGGTAAAAAAAAATCAATTTTCACTTTTTTTTTGATGTGGACAACATCTGAGCATCGAATGAGACCGATTCCATGCCCCAAAAGTGTTCCCTCCCAGAGATATGCGCGTTTTATGAAAGTGATGTTACACCAAAGATACACGTATTTAAATCTTTAAAATGGCTCTCCTGAACAAAACTGGTTTCAACCCTTAGGTCCCTTTCTATTTTGCGCGTCACATATATAAAATTCGTAAGTTATTCCACGAAGTCGACTTTGGTATCAAATTAAAGAGGAGAATTAAGGCTTTCATATGCTTATTTTTATATCGGAAAAAAAGAACATGAAAATTGTCCTTTCAAAAATATATCCTTCAATATCCTCTAAGTGTACTGCAAAATTATTCTTTGAAAAGAATATATTTTAAAAGACTAAACAAGGACTAAATAATGGCAACATTTAATTTTTCTAGCGATATTATTTTTGCGATATTATTTTATTTTATCTTTACATCGATTTTTTTTTAATTAACCATAAAAGCGTACCTGACATTTCCTCACTGACGACTGGTAACGTCACTAATGTTCATGCATGTCCCAGTTCGCAAATTGCCGTATTCCTGAGTTGCTGCAATGGGCTTATCTGCGAGACAAGCGATTTCCCATAACCCCACAGAAAATAGTCCAGTGGTGTTAAATCCCACGATCTTGGAGGTCTTGCCAACGGCCCATGACGCGAGATAATACGCTCACCAAAAGTTTCCTTCAATAGATCGATTGTTTCGTTGGCTGTATGGCATGTTGAAACCAAAGGTCGTCCAGATCAACATCCTCCAATTCATGCCTCGATGGCGTTTCCCAAGATCATTCCGCAAAATCTTCCATAAAGTAGAAGGGCACAGCTCCGATTGTTGCTTGCGATGGCGGATGGACGCCTTCGGGGCATACTGTACGGCGTCTCTGAGGATAAGCATTATCCACTAGAGTAAACGTGGTGGGAAACCGATCCATGGTTGCTCGAATTATGGACTCTGTCGACCGAATAAAAAAACTCAGCGCGATATGCGTTGCTCGAACCGAACCATTATTTTGGTAATACATTTTTCGATATGCAAACGTTGTTTCGGAGTAAGTTTATTCATTGCGAAATGGCAAACCAAACTGAGCATACGTAAATTATAAAAATCAAAGAGACCAACTCCGAAAACATTGTGGCCAGATTAAAAACTACACATCTTAAAATAACTCCCGTTATACATTAGATTAGCTGAAGAAACAAAGAGGCCAACTCCGAAAAAAGTGTGGCCAGATTGAAAACCACACGTAAAAAAAAAACGTTATAAATTAGTCTAGCTGACGAAAAAACGACCAACTTCGAAAAAAGTGTGGCCAGATTGAAAACTACACATCTAAAACAAAAAAAAACCTGGTTGTTACCTTGCGAAGGATATTTTTGCGATACACTTTAAGGATTAATTTGTGAAACCAAGAGGCAATTTCTAATAGGGATTCACAAAAATTGCCGCTTACGAGATCTCGACCAAATTAGTCGATCAACAAAAATATCGATGAAAAAATCTAGCGTATAGAAAAAAGGGACCTAAGGGTAAAAAATCAATTTTCATTTTTTTTCTTTTTTTGATGTGGACAACATCTGCGCATCGAATGAGACCGATCCCATGCCCCAAAAGTGTTCCCTCCCAGAGATATGCGCGTTTTATGAAAGTGAAGTCGACGATTCTAAGCGCAAATAGAAAGGGACCTAATCTTTAAAATGGCTCTCCTGAACAAAACTGGTTTTTCACCTTAGGTCCCTTTCTATTTTGCGCGTCACATGATCATTTTGCTAAGGACTTGGTGAGAAAATTGCTAAAGACTTGGTGAGAAAAATTAGACGTTATAAAATCTAACTAGTGCGGAGGCAGTTTGTGCGAAGCTACCAGTTGCAAAGCCACCAGTTGCAAAGCCACTATGTCCGACATTGTTATGAGACACAGTAGCTGGAACATCATAACGTTGAACCGGAGCGGAAGTTAATTGAACGAAGTCACCAGAAGAGAAATGAGAATTAACAGAGACGGCAGCATATTGTCTAACGGGTGCAAATGCAGCTTGAACAAAGGCACTGTACTCCTAACCTAGAGTCCCCTCTCCAGCTGTACGCATCATAATTTTCAGAGTTGAATATTTCTCGTAACGAATGGACCGCCGTACACTGCATATTTTAAGAGTGTCGTATGCTTTAGTAGATTTATTGAATCAGCAATCACATCTGTCGCCAGATACCTATTCAGGTGGCTACTAACTGGTTTTACCGCCACACCATTATCGGTCTTAATCATTCATTTAAATCGATGGATTTAAAAGCAACATTTTTTTTCGAATATGTCAAACTTTATTAATTGCTCTATCATCAGTTAGTACCGTTGGATTTTAATTTTAAATCTTCTGCCGAAGATAGCCACCGTTGGCAGCGTATTGAGTGCCACCGCCATGGTAGACATGGTGAACGGGAGCGGATGCGGCTTGAATGAAACCTCCGCCATGTCCATGGGAAACAGCTGCTGGGGCAGCATAACTTTGAACTGGAGCTGAAGCAGCTTGTACGAATCCCCCAGAATGACCACGGGATGCGAAACCACCGCCATGGCCATGGGACACAGATGATGGAGCAGCATAACTATGAACAGGAGCGGAAGCAGCTGGAACAAAACCACCAGAGTGACCACCAGTTGCGAAACCACCGCCATGACCATGGGAAACAGCTGCTGGAGCAGCATAACTATGAACAGGAGCGGAAGCAGCTTGAACAAAACCACCAGAGTGACCACCGGATGCGAAGCCACCGCCATGACCATGGGAAACAGCTGCTGGAGCAGCATAACTATGAACAGGAGCGGAAGCAGCTTGAATAAATCCACCAGAATGAACACCGCTTTGACCATGGGAGACAGCGGCTGGAGCAGCATATCGATGAACTGGAGCGGAGGCAGCTTGAACAAAACCACCAGAGTAGCCACCGGATGCGAAACCACCGCCATGACCATGGGAAACAGATGATGGAGCAGCATAACTATGAACAGGAGTGGAAGCAGCATGAACAAAACCACCAGAGTGACCACCGCTTTGACCATGGGACACAGCTGCTGGAGCAGCATAACTATGAACAGGAGCGGAAGCAGCTTGAACGAATCCACCAGAATGACCACCGGATGCGATACCACCGCTATGGCCATGAGAGACAGTGGCTGGAGCCGCATATCGATGAACTGGAGCAGCGGCAGCTTGAACGAAACCTCCCGAATGACCAGCGGGTGAAAAGCCACCTTGACCATGGGAGACGGCAGCTGGAGCAGCATATTGCCTAACGGGAGCCGAGGCAGCTTGAACAAAGGATGGAGCATAGCTTGAGGCGCTACCTTTATGAGGTGGCAAGTAGGAGCTGCTCAGTCCATGGCCCCATGAGGATGTTATCAAAGCGGCCAAAGTTAAAACGAGTACTTTCTATAAATATTACATTCGATTGATTTTATTAGGAGCCCTTTCATATGTGATATTCTCGATTTCACAACTTACCATGGTGATTTTAAGTGGTTATTCCAAACTGGTAAATGAAATTCTTCCAACTGATGCTGTATGCCAAAAATGTAGCTACTTTTATACAAATCGATCTTCTATTTACGATAATTTTGAAATAATTGATAAGTGCAGCGATTTGTATATTTATTTTTGTTGGTACTACTCCTATTTAGTACTGAATATTAAATGTACTCGCATCTGTAAACAGGCTCTTCCATTTTACGCGACAGGCTCGATACAATTATCATTTTAACATTGGCATTGCTGAATTGGTATCGTAATACATATAAACCAGAATCGCGAGTTATATACATATATATCTAAGTACTTATACCAGTATTGTCTATTTTAAAATATACAACAATGACTTCTTAATTAGAAAGTTTACACCAACAGACTTAGAGACGGCGACTTGAATTTGACTAATAATCACAATAAATGTTTAAATGGGGCCATTGCAAATATTTAGCCTTATTGAAATTCAATTTAAGTCTTGTGTAATTTGACGAGGCACGCGCAAAAAGCTCGTCAATTTTTAAACGAAGGTAAATTAAAAGCATTTAACCAATCTAAAATATAAAAAATATAAATTTTAACATTCTATTAAATGAGTAAACTCAATGAATGAAACAATGGATATAGGTAGCTTTATAAGCTTCAGAAAGATCTTCGCATTAAATTAGAGTCACATACTTAGTGGGGACATAAATACTCGTACTGTCACAACATTGAACACACCCATTTCAAAAGTAGAACTGAACATACCCCGTTAATGTCATATGGGTTTTGAAAGTTAACCTCAATAGCGTTAGTCTGTAACGGGATTTTAAAATTGTTTCAACTTTCGGCATGGAGTGGTCAGATAATGAGAGCCGCATCGCTGTAATAGCGCTTTCAAGTGTGAAATGAATAAAAGCGATATTTTCAAAATGCTCCGGCCACTAGGGATTAGCCGCATGTTCGTCTACCGAGGCATAAAACTGTTTGAGGAGACTGGAGATGTAAACGACCGCCACCGGTCGGGCCACCCACGCTCTGCTCGAACACCGCATGTCATCAAAGCCGTTAAATTAGGAATACACAGAAATACGCTGCGAAAACAGAAAATCATGGCCCGTGAGATGAATATCACGCAAAAGTCCATGAGTCGAATCATTAAAAAAGACTTGGGACTTGGGGCTTTCAAACGACGTACCGGACATTTATTGACTGCAGCTTTAACAAAATAGGATTGAATAATGCAAACGTCTTTTGGTGAAGCACGCTTCTAACTTGCACAGAAAAATTTTGTTCACTGATGAAAAAAATTTTACCGTTCAGGAAAAATTTAACAAGCAAAATGATAGAGTGTATGCGCGATCATCTAAGGAAGCATTTGAACTGACCCCAGGGGTGGAAAAGCTTCATCACCCAGCTTCAGTCATGGTTTGGTGGGGTGTCTCTTACGATGGGGTCACTGACCTGCTTTTTTGCGAACAAGGAGTCAAAACATCGGCCAAAGTTTACCCAGAAACCGTTTTGGAAGCTGTTGTGAGGCCTCTTAACAATTCCCTGTTCCAAAACCAGCCATGGACTTTCCAGCAGGATTCTGCGCCGGCCCATAAGGCTAAAACGTCCCAGGCCTGGCTTCGAAACAATTTGCCAGCGTTCATTTTCTCTGAAGAATGGCTCTCAGGCAGTCCAGATTTGAACCCATTGGATTACAAATTGTGGACGGTTTTAGAGGACAAGGTTTTTCACAAAAGATACGCCAACATTGGATCTCATAAGACAGCTTTGGTTCGAGCTGTGGCCAATTTTCCAATGGACGAGGTTCGTGCAGCTATTGACGATTGGCCAGTTGGACTTAAGGCGTGTGTAAAGGCAAAAGGCGGACATTTCTAATAAGTAGATTCTTTTTGGATACAATATACATCAATAAATATATGTGACGCGCAAAATAGAAAGGGACCTAAAGTAAAAACCAGTTTTGTTCAGGAGAGCCAATTTAAAGATTTAAATACGTGTATCTTTGTTGTACCATCACTTTCATTAAACGCGCATATCTCTGGGAGCGAACACTTTTGGGGCATGGGATCGGTCTCATCCGATGCTGAGATGTTGTCCACATCAAAAAAAAAGTGAAAATTATTTTTTTACCCTTAGGTCCCTTTCTCTATGCGCTGTCCCTTTAATAACTTTTTCGTTTATTAAATAATCGTAAATCACAGCAGCAAAGCGGCCAATTGACATCACAATTTCGGCTGATTGTGTGACATGTGGCCCCGTTTTGTTAAAGCCACATGTCGTCCATGTCATTCTCTTGAATTTTTGGAAACAAAAATTCGTTTAGCATGGCGCGGTAACGCTCACCGATGGCGTCTCCTTGCTTATTTTTTGAAGAAAAATTACTCAATGATGTCGCCAGCCCAATATTCACTCCAAACAGTAACTCGCTGTGGATGCATTGGCTTCTAAGTAGTCACGTGTGGGTTCTCTGAACTCCATATGCGGAAATTTTGGTTATCGACATTGCCCCCAAAATGAAAGTGAGCGTCATCTGAAAACACGATTTTTCTGTAAAATTCTTCATCTCCTGCCAAACAATCGTCTAAGCGAACCAAAACACATCGGCTTGTGTTCCATTTTAAAAAATTATCAGTACTTTTTTTAAATCCGATTAAAATTTAATATGTTAAATCGCCCACCCTATATGAACAATTCATTAACGATTCTCTCTCTCTCTCTTAAGGTTTAAATTGGCAATAATACTATTCCTTAATTTCAACAACAATAATATTTCCGCAATCATAATATTGTATCGGGTGATCAATCTAGAAATATTTTTTCAAAATAAAAAAAAATACAAAAATTTAAATCAAGTGTGGAATCTCTAATGCTTATTCGAAAGGACATTTTATGGCATTTAATTTTTGAATATAATTTCCTTCAAAGTATGGCCACCACAAAGCCTCTGGGTGTCCATTCTGAGGGTCCAATTTTGAATGAATTATTCGAGCATTTCGACCGGTATGGCGTTAATGACACGCGTAATGTTGGCTTCCAAAACCTGAATCGTAGCTGGTTTATCAGCGTAGACTTTGGACTTTACGTAACCGCAAAGAAAAATGTCTAAAGGTGTGATATCACTCGATCTGTCCAAAGCGTGAAATTAACTGTTTTTCGAAATCACCTCTCAATAGATCCTTTTTTTAAGCAGCTGTATGACAAGTGGCACTATCATGTTGAAATCAAATTTCGTCAAGGACTTCTATTTGAGGTAGCAAAAAGTCCAATATCATGGCGCGAGAGCGGGCACCATTCACGGTTACGTCACGGCCATCATCTTTTTGGAAAAATATGGACCGATGATTCTACTAGGCCATAAACTGCACCAAACCGTGGTTTCCACTGGGTATAAAGGCACCTCTTGGACCTCTTCTGGTTGCTCTTCAGCTTAAATGCGGCAATTTTGTTTATTGACGTTGCTGTTGAGCCAGAAATGGGCCTCTCCACTGAATACAATTTTGGCTGAAGCCCATATAGTAACCATATCTTTTCTCTGTGTGTACTTATATGCTAAACATCACGCGGTCATACAATAACATCGTATCTATTTCAGATTATCACAGTTTCAGATCGTCGCAAACTCTAAGACGATCTAACCATGTCCGTACGTCCGTGTGGTAATTAAAGCACGATGAGATCGAACGAATAAACATAGAATAAAATTTTGCTCGATGATGGCTTATGGTGGTCTTAAGTTGTTTGGGATTGTTAATAGACGAAATCGGACTGGAGTGAGAAAAGTTCTCATCTTAGGGACTAAATTTACCTTGGGAAACAGGTACACTTTTTTGAGTATTTGCTTAACAAATCATAATGTTAAAATTATACTGTTAGTTAGATAGGACTAAATACCTTAAAAAAGGGCTTACGAGGGTTGATATATATATTTTAGGCCTAGGCAACACTAAGTGTTGCCTGGCGTCATCTTCTTCCAGAACTTTGACATGATACGAGGTGTCGCTGTTTGACGTACAGAGAGTTCGGATATTGGTTGAACGTTCTTCACTTTATAGTTAAATGGATTTTCAAGACCTTTTCTATAGGGCTTTCCAGTGGAATTTATGGCTTTCCAGTTTGCTTTTTCTTATGTCTTTCCAGTGAGAGAGTTTGTGACTTGCAATCGCTTTATTTCCGTGTACTTGGCTACGTTCACTTTTACACACGGTCATTTTCTAAAGAAAACCTTATTTAAACCTGATACAGAAGGAATAAATCTACCCTAGACAAACCATTTGGCGTAGAATATAAAGGGTGGTCCAACTAAAACGCACGATGTTAATTGTAAACAAAACAAAATGTTTAAAGGGAATTACCTTAATTTTATGATTATCATGATACGGGATGTATGACAATTTTGTGTGAAATATCGGCCAAATGCTTGCCACGGCTATACTATGGTCCATATTTTTTATTTGAATTTCTCATGCAAAAGAGCCATTGTTTGGTTGGCTATGTGGCAAGAGGCACCTTGCTGTTGGAACCACATATCGTCTAGATCCATAACCTCAATTTCTGGCCACAAGATGTCCGTTATCATCTCACGATAGCGAACACCATTCACCGTAACTGCCTGGCCGACCTCATTTTCGAAGAATTACGACCCGATAACGCCGCCAGCCCATAAACCGCACCAGGCACTCTTGGTGGATGCATCGGCTTTAGGAGGGTTGCTATATACATTTCTGGCCTAGGCAACACTAAGTGTTCCAAAAACGGCCGTTGTGCCAGAGAACATTGATGCCATGCTTGAACTGATAATGCAAGATCGTCATGTGACATACCATGAGATAGAGGCATCCTTGGGCATTTCTTCCATCAGCATACATTCGCTATTACATGAAAACCCTGGCCATAAAAAAGGTTGGGATCCCGCACAATTTGACAATCGCTCAAAAAAAGGCTCGTGTCGATTGGTGCAAAGAAATTTTGAAAAAATACGATCGCTGCACTTTAAAAGACGTTTATAAGATCGTCACAGGTGACGAATCATGGATCTATGCGTATGAGCCGGAACAAAACAGCAATCGACCGAAGACGAGCCAAATCCAACGAAAGTTGTTGGTGGAAGAAGCACTTCGAAGTAAATGATCGCCTGTTTCTTCGGTAAAACTGGTCATATGGAGACTGTCCCGCTTGGGTAACGTAGGACGGTCAATTCTGAGTGGTACACCACAATCTTTTTGCCTGAAGTCTATGGAGAAATTCGAAAAACGAACAAGAGAAGACGAATCATTGTGCACCATGACAATGCGAGCTCTAACACATCGGCTCAAACCAGCGCCTTTTTGACCGGCCAAATCGTCGAATTGATGGGGCATCCGCCGTACATCCCTGACTTAGCACCCAATGACTTCTTTTTATTCCCTCACATCAAGAAAAATATGCGTGGTCAACGATTTTTGTTGCGAGAAGATGCTGTTGAAGCGTTTAAAAACCATGTTTTGGAGGTGCCTCAATCTGAGTGGAAAAAGTGCTTCGACAATTGGTTTGAGCGCATGCAAAAGTGTATAAATCATGCTGGAGAATACTTTGAAAAACAATGAAACCATTTTTGTTGATAAGTATTCGCATTTTCTTTATAAGGCCATAAATATATATAGCAGTCCTCGTATATGCTGGACTTTTTGGCTCATGTGGCCCAAAAAACGTGCCGCATAGTTAAACGGTCGACTATTAGTCAATATGGGCAAAGTGGTACTAAAATTAAAAGAAATTTTGCTACTAATCCAAATAAAGAGTAATTTTGAAGTGTTAGGCGAGATTAGGGGAGCGCAAAGAACGTACCATGTTTTTGCACTTTATTGGCGTATGGACGTGGAAGGATATATTAGATTAGGGCAGGCCAAACTTTACGACGTTTTTAATTGTCTATTTTTTTTAAGAAACTTGGATTTGGATCACCCTGTATAGAATTGATTTTCATTAATCAGAAATATATGACATATCATAAAACATAACATAATAAAGCAATTCATTAGAATTACAATGAAGTCGTCAGTCGATTGTAGAAACTTGTTTTAGATTTAAAAAAAACACAATGGACTTGTAGACAAAAAAATTGTCAAATACCGATTTATCACTTTTTTGTGTTTATCCGTTTGTATGCAAAAACACCGCTAAAGTTTTAAATCAAGCACTATTAGCATATACATAAATTAGAAAAATTTTATATTGAGATGTTTAAAACCTTAAATAGCTTTTATGTATTGATTTTAAGCGATGCTGAAGAATCGGTAAACTTATTAGGCTCGTTTTATTTGACAAACTAGAAAATTCGCTTACTTTTTTTGTATGAGAGTTTTTCCGTTTCCACTTATGTGGGGGGTTTTTATATATCCAGTTATTTTTGCAGTACGGTGTTGAAAAGTCTAAGCTTTTTGTAGATGGCGCTGCTAATTTTCAATATTTTTATATAGATTTTTATTGTTTTCTGGCCTATGTTTTTTGGCATATAACCAAAAAGTTTTGCTATCTTTCATTTTGAATGTGACTAAAATAAGAAGCCTGATTCAATGAAACATATGAAGAAATATTAAAAAACCTACCTTAAATCTAAAAAAGTATAAGTTGAGCATTTTTTTTTGTCAAACTCACTGCGGTTATTTTCGTTGAATCCATCTATGACTTCCACATAATGAAGGCATTCGAGGTTTTTCTGTTTCGTCGTCTGAAAGATATAAAGAGAAAAAAACTCTTTTAATATAAGATTAAATTAATAAATCGAGATTTTATATTTTTAAAATTCATCAATCATAAATATATGGATTATAAGTTTTCATTGGTATAATTTAATAGACATTTCCAAATTACAAGATAACATCAACACCTGCTTATTGAATTTGTTAATGACCTCGAGCTAGACAATTTAGATAAAAAATATATATATCTATACTCGTATAATATAGGTCAACCATACATAACCAACAAAATATGAATATAAGTTTTAGTTTGAGTCAATAAAAACCTCTCGATTGTTTAGCTTACGAGAGTTGATATTTATATTTCGGGTCCGGCAATAAAAACACAATAATTTTTTTATTGGAAATGGTTTTATTGTTTTTCAAAATATTCTCCTTTAAGATCAATACACTTTTGCATGCGCACAAACCAATTTTCGAAGCACCATTTCCACTCCGATTGAGACACCTCCACAACATGATTTTTGAACGCTTCAGCAGCTGCTTCGGGCGAGGAAAAACATTGACCACGCATTTTTTTCTTGATGCTAGGGAATAAAAAGAAGTCATTGGGTGCCAAATCAGGGCTGTACGGTGGATGGCCCATCAATTCGACATCTTGAGTGGTCGAATAGCTCATCGTTTCAGCTGATGTGTGAGAGCTCGCATTGTTGTGATGCAAAATGATCCGTCTTCTCTTATTATCTTTCCTCATTATTTTAAACACTGTTGGCAAACAGACTCAGAATTGACCTCCTACGATCCACTAAAGGCACTTTGGAAACTGTGTCATTTTTTAGCATAACTTCACTCAGAACATTTTTTCATTTGAGGACGAATTGTTTTTTTACAGTGTGTTGAAAAAAAATGGAATTATCCCATGAACATTTACATGATGATTTTTTACGATTTTTGCCGGTTATACAGAAAAATCACAATCATTTCGATGTACTTCTTCCACGAACAACTTTTGTTGGATTTGGTTAGTCTTGAAAGACCCATACGGTCGATTGCTGTTTTGTTTCGGGTTCATATGCATAGATGCATGATTCGCCAACTGTAACAATGTTATACACTGCCTTTGAGCTACCGCAGTTATACCTTTTCAACATCTCTTTGCACCAACCTTACGAGCCTTTTTTTGAGCATTCGTCAAATTATGTGGGATCCAATGATAACATTTTTTTTTTCACGGCCAAATGACCATGCAATATCTTATTGATGCTTGTCATACTAATCCCAAAGGAAGCCTCAATCTCACGGTATGTCACATGTCGGTCTTGCATATCAGTTCACGCAAAACATCGATGGTTTCTGGCAAAGTGACTGAAGTTAAACGTCCTTCACGAAATTCATCCTGGAGCGAACGGCATCCGAGACTGAACTCCTGGTACCAGCGACAAACAGTGGTTTTTGATGGTGCTTCATCGCCAAAAGTCGAAATAGGTTGATTTAAACGCTCTTGTCTTGATAACCCACGCCGAAAATCGTAAAAATCATCGCATGGAAATGTTCACGAGATAATTCCATTTTTTGACTGAGATGAATATTTCAACACAATGTAAACAAAGCAATGCGTCCTCAAATGACAAAATGTTCTGAGCGAAGTTATGCTAAAAAATATCAAAGTTTCCAATGGAAGTTCCAGTTTGCATCTGGGAACATTAGTATTGTCAGGACCCGAAATATAAATAGCAACCCTCGTATAGGTCAACAATATATAACCCACGAAACTTGAATTAAAATAAGTTTTAGTTTGACGTTTATTTATTAATTGTCAATTATCTTGTAACAGTTAGGTTTTGGTTCAGTGACATATAAAACGCTTTCCCCGCTAAGTCGTTTGAAATAATTGACTTAGCGGTAAAAGTGTTTTATTTGGCACTAAACAAGCGTACTTGTTAGCTTTTCAAATAAAACACGCCTATTATTTCATCATTGATTTCTGTCGCTGTCGCACAGTACTCCGTTTCATTGACAAAAATCAGAAAAGTGACCTGCTTCGAATTGAAATTTTTCGGTATAATTTTAAAGATAATAAATAGACCAACTAAAATTTTTTTTTACAGAAATAGTTTTTTTGGGCTTTAGTGCCATCCATAGTGAGCGATTTGTATCCAGAAATGATTGATATTTTAGTTTCATTCCTGAG
Organism: Hydrotaea diabolus; assembly: GCA_963513945.1. Lineage (NCBI taxonomy): Eukaryota > Metazoa > Arthropoda > Insecta > Diptera > Muscidae > Hydrotaea > Hydrotaea diabolus. The sequence continues at coordinate 61,918,727 of OY740718.1, read as the reverse complement.
CAGTTGAACGAAAATATTTGTCAAACCAGCATTTTGGCTTATATTTTTTGAAAAGTTAAGTAGTCGTACAAATTTAACCTTTTTTTAATTTTTTTTAAATCTTATAATTATTATTTTTAATTGATTTTTTAATATTTTTATTTTGATGTGTTGATGTGATGCTATATAAGTATATATTTCTGGCCTAGGCAACACTAGGCAACACTAGGCCAGAAGATCGTGAAGGTCGTCCAAAAACGGCCGTTGAACCAGAGAACATTGATGCCGTGCGTGAACTGATAATGCAAGATCGTCATGTAACATACCGTGAGATAGAGGCATCCTTGGGCATTTCTTCCACCAGCATAAATTCGATATTGCATGAACACCTGGCCGTAAAAAAGGTTTGTTCTCGTTGTAACCCGCACAATTTAAAAATCGTTAAAAATAGGCTCATGTCGATTGGTGCAAAGAAATTTTGAAAAAATACGATCGCGGTGCTTCAAAGGCTCGTCACGGATCGTTACAGGTGACAAATCATGGATCTATGCGTATGAGCACGAAACAAAACGGCAAAAGACCGTGTGAGTCTTCGAAGACGATCCAAATCCAACAAAAGTTGTTCGTGGAAGAAGCACTTCGAAGCAAAGAGTCGTATGTTTCTTCGGCAAAACAGGTCATGCGGCGTCTTTCCGCTTGAGCACCACAATTTGTTCTCCTGAAGTCTTCGTAGAAATTCGAAAAATGAACAAGAGAGGACGAATCATTGTGCAACATGATAATGCGAACTCTCACACATCGGCTCAAACCAGCATCTTTTTGACCGTCCAAATCGTCGAATTGATAGGTCATACGTCGTACAGCCCGGATTTGGCACCCAATGACTTCTTTTATTCCCGCACATCAAGAAAAAAATGCGTGGTCAACGATTTTCGTTGCCAGAAGATACTGTTGAAGCGTTCAAAAACCACGTTTTGGAGGTGACTCAATCGGAGTGGATAAAGTGCTTCGACAATTGGTTTGAGCGCATGCAAAAATGTATAAATCATGCTGGAAAAAACAATAAAACCATTTTTGATGATAAATATTTGCACTTTTATTATAAGGCCAGAAGTACATGTAGCAGCCATCGTATATTAAATTTGTTGTTTTTCTCTCAAAAATTTCGAATTCACCAAAATTTAAGATGTTATGTCATGCGAACTGTTCTAAGAGCAGATCATCGTGTTAATACTGGCCTAGTTAATACGAGTATGCCAAATGATTCAGTAGAAACTAATAAAAACTTAGAATTTTAAAAGAAAACCGCGAATGTTACATAACAACTGATAACATTTTTGAAATCAGCGTATCATGATCAATTTAGAAATGAAGGTTATTTGTACTCGGAAAGCTCTTTCTATTTTTGTCCAACGCTAGTATGGAAACGGAACACTGTGTCGTTTCTTATGTTCTTATTATGCTTCTTATATGAGCGTGTGAAACAGGCTGTCACTTGCGCACCTGCAGTGGCAAAAACATTGATCAGAGAACCTTCCAAAAATATGGAGATTTTTTCAAATGACTGTATTTTTCTGTAAAAGATGAGCTTCTTTAGTCCGATATTCTTTACTCATTACTTCTAACCAGTTGCAATTTAATATATTTCGATCAGGTCAACGATTTAATTAACTCGAATACAATTCTCGTCAAAGTTATATCAAATTTATTTAAGTTTTGTTTTAAACAGTTTTACGGACGTAACCGCCATTGGCAGCATATTGAGTACCGCCAACATTGCCAGAGAAAACATGACTAACGGCGGGAGCCGCATAGCTGGCAGCTGGGGCAGCATAATGAACAGCTGGAGCGGAAGCAGCTTGAACGAAGCCGACGCCAGAGTGACCACCCGATGAGAAGCCACCAACATGACCACGAGAAGCCGGAGCGGCATAATGGACCGCCGGAGCAGAAGCTGCTTGAACGAAGCCACCGCCAGAGTGGCCAACGGATGAGATGCCACCACCATGACCATGAGAAACCGCAGCAGGAGCAGCATAATGGAAGGCAGGAGCGGAAGCAGCTTGAATGACACCACCACCAGAGTGACCACCGGAAGAGAAGCCACCACCATGACCACGAGAAACAGCAGCAGGCGCGGTATAAAGAACGCCTGGGGCGGAAGCAGCTTGAACGAAACCACCGCCAGAGTGACCACCCGAAGAGAAACCTTCCTGACCACCGGAAGAGAAGCCCCCACCATTGCTATAAGAACTGGCAGCGGGAGCGGCATAGCGAATAGCTGGTGCAGAAGCAGCTTGAACGAAACCGCCACCGGAATGACCACCACTTGAGAAACTTCCGGAGTGTGAGGTTACAGCGGGAGCCAAATATTGCCTAGAGGGTGCACCGCCGCCTTGGCGGGGTGGCAAGTACGAGCTGCTCAGCTGACCCACAGCGGAGGAGACCAACACGGCCAAAATTACAACAAAGATTTTCTGGCACTATAAAAAAAAATATTGCAGCATTAGAATCGAGCCTTGCCATCTTCCCAACTTACCATGTTTGCTAATGTCTAAGAAGGTAGTGCCAATCGGGTGAATGAAGTACCTGAAACTGATGCCCTGTGAGGTAATTTGTCTTTCTTTTATACTGTCTTTTCTAATTATTTATTATTTAATTAAAAACAAACATTAAACACTGCGATTGGAAAGTAAGACTTTTAACCATTACCTCTACATTTGTTGGTTTAACTATTGATACATTAGAGTGGTTCCCAATTCATAGAGGACAATTTGGAGAATATTGACAGGTGCATCGAGTTAAAAACTTTAAATTAGGATAGACTTTCCTCAACGTCGCCTTAAGAAAAGCAAGTAAAAATGTTGTTGATTTTGGCCAGGCCGAAGCTTATTAACATTCTACAGTCCCTACAGTAATAACGCGCAAAATAATGTTTCCGTGCTTTGGGCCCTTTTGGCCCATGCTACGGCCTTTTCAACCTTATATCAGCTCAAACTCTATATTTGTAGCAACATTTGCTTTAATTTGAGCACCCATATTGACTCTTGATCGCCCGTTTTGAACATGCGACAAGTTTTTTGGGCCACATGAGGAAAAACGTCTAGCAACTTTTACTTTGCTCTTTTTGAAGGTATTAAGTGGGCCAAACTAGTACTCATTTTGACCATTGACCGTCTACAAAATTATGCTTAATAATACTAAATTTTTTTTTGTTTCCCCTTCGGAAACTAAGGGAAACTAGATTCCCTGCGGAAACTAAGGAAAACTGGTTTATAACCAATCGGCTTAAGAGAAAATAATTTCCCTTAAGCCGATTTTGTCCATTTACAAAACGAAAAAGCTTATGACCATAGCCCATCATCATGTAAAATTTCAAGATCTTAGTTTGATTCGTTTGGCCGCTAACGTGCTTCAACAGAAACACGGATGGACGGACGTGGCAAGATCGTCTTACACTTGTACGACGATCAATAACATACATACTTTATAGGATCTCGAGCAATATTTCGTGGTGTTGCAAACTGAATGACTGCACGCAGAAAAAAAGTATGGTTGTGATGACAATATTCGAAGAGGAAAATACTATTGTTGGGTATATGGTTGTGCTACAATAATATTATGGTCCTCACAACAATAGTATGATTCTAATACAACCATACTATGATCCCCACAGCCATAGTATGATTCACACATAACCATACTATGATCCCCACAACCATAGTATGATTCGCACTCAACCATATTGTGATCTCCACAACCATAGTATGATCCTCATACTATGGTTGTGGAGATATACAAGCATAGTATGGTCCTCACAACCATAGTATGATTCACACGCAACCATGTTATGATCCCAACAACCATAGTATGATCACACACAATTAAACTAAGATCCCCAATATTATTTAATAGAATTTGTTTGAGTTGTCGACAATAGATTTGAATTATGAAAATTATTCAAAAATACATTAAATTCAAAATATTAGGAGTGATTTTTTCACAGTAGAAAAATAAGTTTAAATAAACGTAAGCGTTTTTGTTAAAAATATTTCAGTTAAACAAAGCCAAAGCAGCTTGTTTAAAAAATTTAATTTCGATAAAAAAGTACTATTATTGCATTAGATCCGTACCAATAACATTTGTTCTAAAAAGCATATTTAAATGAAGAAAAATTACAATCATACAGTATGATGGCCGTAATCATATCATTGTTAACATAAAACGCAAAACACAATACTTTTGTCGCACCAACCATATTTATATTGTTGCTATAACCATATTTTCATTTCTAAATTTGGCAATAATTCTATTGTTACATTTCAACAATATTAATATTGCAGCAAATTTACTATTGTCAAAAATAAATTCAGTTAACAATGCTATGGTTGCGACGAACATACTTTCATTGCGGAGAACATATTATTATTGCCGTGACCATGTAGTAACCATGTTTTTTCTCTGCGTGTTCTATCTGATGCCTTTAAGAATCACAGTCACAAACGATGCTCATTTATCTGTCCATCTACGGTTGTAATGAAAGTACCGGTCGCAGCGATCTCGACGAAACTTTGTTTGTTCATTGTTCAGGTTTGGGTCATGGACGAACCCTTCTGAAATTGGTCCACGTTCTCATAAAATACAACGGATTTACTATTAAAGTTTACATATTAGATCCAATAACTAATACCAGCAAAATTAGATCGGATCGTTCCATGTCTGCGAATGGCACCCAGACAAAGGCCTCATCCAATTTGAGGTCCTGCCGCTCTACGGCTTTAGAAGCCACATAATAATTCTTGCTAACATTTACCATAGTACGCTATGAAAGATCTATAACCCTGACGAATTCGGACTTTATCGTCCTTTCTTTGATTTTAGGTACAGTAGCCTTTAATCAAATTATATTTGGTTTGAATTTCACATAATTCTTTGCAACCGACCAGATGCTAACCATGGTGCAGCTAATCCATATTTAGCCATGTTTTTCTATATCCTTTGGATTTACCGTTTGAGTCCTGCTACTCTACAATACACACTTTCCGATCTTGCCCAAATTTTGTGTAGAGCCTGATGTAACCCCTGTAAGAAACCCTTGTAAAATTGAGCAATACGATGATTTTATTTAATGTCATGCAAAGGACCCTAATGGCTTAAGGTCTAGTGACTAGAGTGTCCAAAAATCAGAAGTTTTCAGAAAAACAGAAGTTTGGGTTTTTTCAAAACCGCGATTTGAAAAAACCCGGACAAAGACTACTAGGAATTTTGTACAATAAAACATTAGCCACCATGTACCATAATTAGAAAGTTTTCATTAATAGAAATGAGACTGTCGTATATGGGTATATAAATAAATATTACAACTGACTAAATGAAGTTAAAACATTGCATCGGGTTATTGTTCCAATCATGGTAATATTGTAAATGGGTTAAAAAAAGGTTTTTCTTACATGTACTTAAAATGTGGAGTTTCTAACTTATTAAAATATGCACTATCTTTCAAGATTCGTTTTAAATTCTGACTTGTATCTACAGATGTGTGAGGTTAAATTCCGAATTTAACTAGCAAAGACAAAAACCAGCACCGTTAACAGTTCACTGTAAACGGATCAACTGTGCAATGTTAAAAAGTTAATCTTACTATATATAGACGATTCCTGATATATCACTAAAGGAAAAATATAAAATTTCATAAAATAAGTAAGATCTATACACAATTAAGATACGAGGGCAGTTCGGAAAGTTCTTAGCCTATCAATGAAAGAGAATAGTTAGTTTTTCAAAAATATTTTTATTTTTCAATATAATCTCCTGAAACTTCAATACACTTATTCCAACGCTTATCTAGCAACTATATCCCTTGATTAAAATAGTTTTCCTCAAGGTCTTCAAAATAGTGGTTTACAACTGTAATTGCATCTTCATTTGAGGTAAAACGCTTGCCAGCAAGGAATTTTTTTAGATTTGGGAACAGGTAAAAGTCACTGGGAGCTAAATCAGGAGAATAAGGTGGGTGGTTAAGCATCTCGAAGTTTAATTCGTTGATTTTAGCCATTGTTAAAACACTCTTGTGCGCTGGTGCGTTGTCTTGATGAAAAATTATTTTTTTGTGTTGTAAGCCAGGACGTTTTTCTCGAATTTGTACATTTAATTGATCTAAAAGGTTGCAATAGTAATCTGAATTTATTGTTTTACCCTTTGCAGATAGTTAATTAATAAAATACCTTTGGAGTCCCAATAAACCGTTGCCATAACCTTACCAGCCGATTGAATTGTTTTTGCCTTCTTTGGGGCACTTCCTCCAGCTTCAGTCCATTGTTTAGATTGTTCTTTTGTCTCTGGAGTATAGTGGTGGATTCATGTCTCATCAACAGTTATGAAACGACGCTTAAAATCCATTTTATTTCGCTGAAAACGATCAAAACAAGCTTGAGAAATGTTCATTCTTATGCGTTTTTGGTCGACTGTTAACAAGTGCGGCACCCATCTTGCAGAAAGTTTTTTCATCTGTAGTTCTTCATGCAAAATTAAATGGACTCGATCATTTGAGATGCCCATGATATAAGCTATTTCACGCACTTTTATTCGTCGATCATTTAATACCATATCATGCACTTTGGCTACAATTTCTGTTGTTGTTGCTGTTTTTGGACGTCCACTACGTGGTTCCTCTTCAATGAATTCAGCAACCCAATTTTTTACTGTTGCATATGAAGGAGCACTTTCACCTAACACATTCACCATATCATTATGAATTTCTTGTCCCGATAAACCTTTTTTATGTAAATATTTAATGACTCCACGCATTTCTAATTTTTCCATTGTAAAAAAATCGCGGATGCGTCTTTTGTGAACACCTGAGTTGCCAGATCGAAACAAAATTTATGTGTTCATAGCAGAGATGGAAGTTTCCAAAACACTTAACTTTTTTCTGTTTATACCGCGCTTTTTGTGCTAGGCTAAGAAGTTTCCGAGCCGCCCTCGTAATATAAGAAAAATAGAGAGTTTTTCCTGCTATAAGAGGTACATTTTTTCATAAGCAAAACATATTTTGCGTTAAATTCTTTTTTGGATATGCCACGGGGGCAAACGGGGAGGTATGCTGGAATGAAATTTATACCAGGAGTAGCTCCTAGGCTGCTCTCCTTATATCAGTAGTCAGAATATCCAAAAACAATTTAGTATTTTTTAATTTTGGATATAAAGTTAAATTCCATTTTTGGATACAACGGGAATGGAATTTATACCAGCAGAAGCTCCTGGTCTGCTCTCCTTATTTCTGTAATCAGAATATCCAAAAACAATTTAGTATTTTTTAAATTTGTGCGGCTCTAGAAGGTCCCTTTACATATAGGTACCTTCCGCTCTAGAAGTCAAATTTGTAATCAGATCTTCCGTGCAGATGCGATGTGTATTCAGTACTTTACAGTGGTGTAAGATATCATATAGTCGGTTTTTTTCGAATGTAAACTTCTTGACATGTTTGAAAGATGTTTAACACTATTTTTGATTACTATTTGGTCTGGTAAAAAAAAACAACTTTGCAAAAATCATAAAATTTGTATGAAAAGTATAGGGGTGTCCATTTAAAACTTTAAAATTAAATCAAGTTTAAAATAAAGTACTGATATTTTTTAAAATTTCTGGTTTTATTGGAAAGGTTGAACTTGGTCATTTAAAATTGGAACACCATCCGATGCGTTTTCGCTTTGCCCCACGAGCTGAAGATTGTTTGGCGGGAGATGAAGAATTTTACCGTAAAATTTTCTGATGGAGCTAATTTTCATCTCGGTGGATTTGTCAATAAGCAAAATTGCCTATTAAAAAGTCAATGCATCCACAACGAGTTACCGTTTGGTGTGGATTTTCGGCTGGCGGCATCATTGGGCCATTTTTCTTCGAAAATAAGCATGTAGCAGCAGTTTCTGTCAAAGGTAAGCGCCGTGATCAACGCATTTTTGTTGCCACTAATTTAAAAGAATGACATGGACGACATTTGGTTTCAACAAGACGGGGCCACATGTCACACAGCCAACGCAACCATCGATACATTACGCATTGTTTTTGAAAATCATATAATCAGCCCCAATTGTAGTGTCAATTGGCCGCATCGGAGCTGTGTTTTGAGTAATTTGGTTTATTTTCTGTGGGGAGCCATAAATACTGTAGAGATTCGAACCAATTGAAAATGTACTGAAAAATCAGGTTGTATGATATTGTGTTCCTTTATTAAATGACAAAGTTCAACCTTCCAATAAAACCGGAAATTTAAACAAAAAAATTGTCTATACTTTTGTTACAGCCAATTCAAATTTAAAATGTTAACTCGCCCACTCTGTATACCTTACAGGCATGGGCATTTCGTAACAATTAATTGAAATGAATTTCTCATATAAGTTTTTAAAAACATATTTCTCCAATTTTTTTTTTGACTTTTCCATATATGTATATGGGGTATCATGCTTCGACCAGTCTAATGTTCGTATCTCGTATTACTCAAAAATATATACATTTATCATTTTAACATTTAAAACATTAAAGTTTTCGGATTTGAGAATCAAATGTATGTACGAGTAAGTATAAACCAGAATTGGAAAGTAATTCGCACAAAGACGGTACAAAGACTACTAGGAATTTTGTATAATAAAATATTAGTCACCATGTACTTTAATTAGAAAGTTTTCATTAATAGAAATGAGACTGTCGTATATGGGTATATAGATAAATATTACGACGGACTAAATGAAGCTGAAACATTGCATCAGGTTATTGTTTCAATCGTGGTAAAAAAATTAAATATTTTAAATGGGTCAAGAAACAGTTTTTCATACTCGTACATGTACAGAAAATGTGGAGTTTCCATACTTATTAAAATATGCACTATCTAGCAAAAATTCTGAGCTGTAACTACGGACCCAAGGTACCGAAAAATCAGTCATGTACCTAAGGACCCTGCATCTACGGAACATTGGTACCAAAAATCTGCCCTGTACCTACGGACCCAAGGTACCGAAAAATCGTCCCTGTATCTACACACATTTTATCTATGGACCCTAGGTACCGAGAAATCGGCAATCTTCAACAATTGACATATGGGAAATGAAACAAAGTGAAAATTTAAATCTGGTAAATTAAAGGCCCGTGTAATTAATTAGCATAAGCTTTAGGCCGGATCATCAAACTGAAAATATTGTCTGACCCTTTGGGGAATTTCCAAGAAGTGGATTTTATGTACGTTGAATTTAGCACTATAACCCGTAGTTCTCTAACTTTTTCCGATCCTATACATTTTTTCTATTGAAATCTTTATATTAAAAAAAAATATTTTTGAATTTTGAAGTTTGAGTAAAAATTTTAAATTAATCAAACAGCTTAAAAAATGCAAAGCAAGAGGACATTTCAATAATTTCGTGACTTTTCGAATGAGAAACAGTTTTTTTTTGCAAAGAAAAAATATTTTTCAACATAATCTCCTTTTAGCTCAATTTTTGTACCCATCCATAAATAGGCAGAGGGAATCATTGGTCCATAATCTTCAAAAATAAAGCCGGCCATAATGTTACGGACAATGGGAAACGCTACATTATAGAGCCATGATTAATGAGTTTTTCGTGCCTGAATTGGATGATGTTGATGTGGACGAACTTTGGTTCCAACAAGACGGCGCTACATGCCATACAGCCAACGAACAATCAATTTATAGAAGGAAACTTTGGGTAAGCTCATCATCTCGCGTAGTGGGCCTGTGGCGTGACGTCCAAGATCGTGCGATTAAAGACAGCTGGACCGTTTTTTGCGGGGTGATTGATGGTGATGTAAAGTCGCTTGTCTACGCAGATAAGCCCGACATGAATGGCGCCTTGGAAGTGATTATTCCACGCGTTATTGCTGACATACGGCCCCAAACGCTACATGTTATTATGACTTAGTTATATCTCACCCTACTAATGGCTTCCCACAGAAAATAATACAAAGGGCTCACATCACAACTTCGAGGCGGCCAATTGACATCAGAATTTCGGCTGATTATTTGATATTCAAAAACATTGCGTTGAAACCAACTGTCATCCATGTCATTCTCTTGAATTTTATGGGAACAAAAATTCGTTGAGCATGGCGCGGTAACGCTCAACGTTGACAATAATGGCGCCTGCTTTCTTATTTTTAAAGAAAAATGACCCAATGATGTCGCCAGCCCAATATCCACACCAAAAAGCGACTCGTTGTGGATGCATTGGCTTCTTAGTAGTCTCGTGTGGGAAGGATGGAAATTGAAAAATAGCTTCCTCCGATAGCCAAGCGGACTCGTAAAAGCTTACTTTTAACAAATCGTGATAACTATACCAACTCGCCCCAAAATGTCAATTTGGCGCTGGAGCACCTTCAGAAATGTATATATATATATATATATATATATATATATATATATATATATATATATATATATATATATATATATATATATATATATATATATATATATATATATATATATATATATATATATATATATATATATATATATATATATATATATATATATATATATATATATATATATATATATATATATATATATATATATATATATATATATATATATATATATATATATATATATATACCTATTGATACCCATTTGCCCGACGTGATTTGGCCGAAGAGATTGTGGATTCTAAGGCTAAAGAAGAGGATTGCATTTGGGGGTTCCTTAACAAAAGGCCTTAAGCTAGGCGCGAAAAAGGCCACAATAATGGCAGTGGTGTTCCAATCCAATTAAAAGAATATCTGAAGGCACCGCCAGTTTGTCGCAAAACAAGTACCCATTTATTGCAAAAAAGGTGAAAAGAAAATTGTCAAGAGTTGCTAGTTCTGTCCCGCGTGAGTGAATTTTTTCGCATGCAGTTCTTATTGCTACCAAATTCTGAACCAAATTTATCCAAAAAATATAAATTTGATAGTCTTTTTGAGATCTATTGATGTATATTAATCGACTACTTTAAAAAATCAACTTTGTTTAACGTTTTTAAAACATAAAAACTATTTGAATTTCATGAATTTACTTTTTTAACTAAAAGTTTTTTATACAAAAAAACTTGTTTTTTATTTCAAAATATTGCATTTTCATTTCCTAAAGAGAAAAGTCAAAAAGCCGACTTTAATCGCCATTGTTAAGACGTCGTTACATCCTCAAAAATTCACTGTTTAGTGTGCTTTATGGGCAGAGGGAATCATTGGTCCATATTTTTTGTACCCTCCACCATACAATGGAGGGTATATTAGTTTTGTCATTCTGTCTGTTACACCTTGAAATAATCATCGGAGACCCAACAAAGTATATATATTCTTGATCCTCGTAAAATTCTAAGACGATCTAGTCATGTTGTCCGGCTGTCCGTCTGTTGAAAACAAGATAGAGCCTGCTAGAAAACAGCTAGGGAAATTTGGCACAAACATGTGTAGTTAACCTAGCATGGTTGGTATTGAAAATGGGCTATATAGCTCTACGGGAAGTTGGTGTTGGAGACCCTCAATCGACACTACCTCATAAAAATTAGTTTTTTATTTGGAAATATCCGTCCAGTTTCTTGAGCAAAATCACTGAATGTTGCAAATAATACTCTCTATATAGGCGCAATCATCTATGTAAAAATGGTTTAGATTGGGCCACCATTTCTTGTACATCTTGAGAAATAATATGACTATAACTCACCACAAACTTGACCTATCGAAATGAAATTTTACTCATCAAGATGTCTATATACAACACACTTCTACGCTGAATTCGGTTGAGATCGGAAAAGTCCTACTGGAACCTCCCACACTAACGGTCTCATGGGCCTTAAAAAATAATATGACAATAACTCACCACACACTTGACCTATGGCATAAAGATTAATATATAGAACAGACTTTTGCGCTAAATTTGGCTAAGATCGGAAAGGCCCTACTGGTACCTCCCACACAAACGGTCTCATGGGCTTTGAGAAATAATATGACAATAACTCACTACAAACTTGACCTATCGAGATGAAGTTTTTTACATACTACTGGAACCTCCCACACTAACGGTCTCATGGGCCTTAAAAAATAATATGACAATAACTCACCACACACTTGACCTATGGCATAAAGATTAATATATAGAACAGACTTTTGCGCTAAATTTGGCTAAGATCGGAAAGGCCCTACTGGTACCTCCCACACAAACGGTCTCATGGGCTTTGAGAAATAATGTGACAATAACTCACTACAAACTTGACCTATCGAGATGAAGTTTTTTACATAAAGATTTTTATATAGAACACACCTCTGCGCCAAATTCTGTTGAGATGGGAAAAGTCCTACTGGTACCTCCCACACAAACGGTCTCATAGGCTTTGAGAAATAATATAGGGTAACTCACCACAAGCTAGACCTATTGAAATAAAATTTTGCACATAAAGATTGCTATATAGAACACACTTCCGCAACAAATTTGATTTTATTTGGGAATCTGGTGGAGGGTATCCAAAGTTCGGCACAGCCAAACTTAACATTTTTTACTTGTTTATACTCAAAAGTTGAAAAGTCTACAAGGCGGCTTTTGATTTTTTTGTAAAAGTCTACACAACCTCACGTGAGAATAGAAATGCGACTGAGAGAATCGAATCAGTCGTAGTGGAACTTTATTTTCCTCATTCCAAAATCTTTCGAAAAATCGACAATTTTTTTTCCTTAGAAATCGGCCCACCCTAATATACTCACAAGTCCGTACGACAAGCGATTTCTTATTAACTTTTATTGTTGTTGCCGTGAATTATATTTCATTGCTATGTTACTCGTATATAAATAGTGTGGCATACCAACTGTTTTGTTGAAATTTAAGGTTGTCTTTTTTTCTATGTAGGGAATATGACCTCAAATGGATCTAGTCCATAAGGATACCCAATAGAAGTTATTTGAATAAAATTGTATTCCACAAAGAGTGTTAAGTAAGATCCAAACAATATTTCGAGAAATAGAGACTTTCAAAATCACAAAATGCTTCATCCTTTATTTGATAGGCGTGTTATATTAATAAGTCAGGGAACTCTCTTACTAGAGGGTGGAATACTAAAAGAAACTGTGTATAGTTTGGTGTAGGGCATCCCATTATCGGACTCGTGCTTTCATGACTCGTTCTGCAGCTTTAATGTAGATGAGTAGTATCATTAATTATTTGCATTAGCATTCGCTCTTTATTATCTAATGCTAACATTTTAAGACACATGAAAACTCGTTCAACTTTCAACCAGTTTTAGGAGCACAATATCAAGTAGTTCACCGCTTCGCCACACAAAAAAGAAGAATACGAGTAGAATAAAATGAAAGTATTATTCTTTTTTTTCGAAGTAGGTATGTCCAACTTTATTTTGTAGCCGACGATAACAATTGCACCTTATTTTTTAGCCTTTTGAGTGAGATAACCACCGTTGATGCCATACTGAGTACCGGCAAACTGACCGGGATAACCAACGACTGAGCCATACTGGCCAGCTGATGGAGCCGCCACATAGCCGACAGGGCCAGAGGCAGCAGGGTAGAAACCACCAGCTTGGCCGCCTGCGGCAAAACCACCAGCTTGGCCGCCTGCGGCAAAACCACCATAACCACCGAATCCTTGGCCACCATAGGGTACAGCATATTGGACAGCTGGAGCGGAAGCAGCCTGCAGATAGCCGCCGGAACCGAAGCCGCCAGCGCCGAAAGCACCCAGCCCGTAGCCACCATAACCTTGACCGCCATAGGCGACTGCAGGAATGGCATATTGTACGGCTGGACCGCCAGCGCCTGGATGAATGAAACCACCAGCTGGGAAGCCTCCGTTAGCCTGAGCGGTATAAGCACCAGGAGCGGCAAAATGTACGGTTACTGGAGCTGCTGCTGGTGCGGCGTAATGAACGGTAGCAGCTGGTGCAGCTGCTGCTACAACAGGGGCGGTGAAATGGGCAGAGGCTGGAGCTGCTGCTGATGTAGTGGTGGTGGTGGTTGCTGCCTGAATAGCGCTGTCAGCATGATTACTCGTTGTCAATTCTCCCGAATTCTCTTGAGGTAAACTTACAGAGTTCGTGGTGGTCGTCGAGGCGGTATTATCGTAAGGTGGCAAGTAACCGTTGCCCGGTGGCAGGGCCAACGACGATGCAGTCAAAGCGAGCAATGTGAAAATGATGGCATTCTAAAAGATAAACATATTCATTAATTTCATGCCGGATGCGGAATTAGTTGCCATTCCCGTTTCCAGAACTTACCATGTTGCTGTTGTCTAGTGATAGTTCCAATCCGGTGAATGAGGTTCTGAAAACTGATGTCACCTGAAGAGACGTTTGTGACTTTTATACGAAATGCTCTATTTCGTGCTCAAAATTTAGAATTAACTTCTGGCGCATTGATTTATACTCAGAGTCGGTGTGCAAGTATTCAGCATTACTTTCTAGTTTCTAGTAGTGTGATCAGCTGATCAGCATGCATCTAGCCCCAAATTACGCATCGATACATTTATCATTGTGACATATCTTTTGTTTATCGCTACCTCGCTCGCTCGTATGTTTGCTTCGAAATTCGAAACCAGAATCGAGACGAAATCTTATAAAGGTCAGAATGTATACGGTGAGTGGAGTCGTATGTATGGCTACATTTATGATAGCTATTATTTATGAGGAATGGTTGGTACTGTGATTAGAAAGTTAATTCAAAAGCCGCCAGCGGATCGTTTTAAGTACTTCATAATTCTAGTGAGAGTTTTAAGACCTATTGCCTGTTGTTTGGTTTTGTCAGCGGAACTATATTGAGGGTGTGTCTACCATGGCTTCAATGAGTAATAGGATCATCAAGTTATTAGTCATGCTGTCTTTGGTTGTTTTCCCATCAATGGGAATTCCGGAACATAATAGTAGGCTAGTTGGTTAATACCTTGTTGTATACTACCTTTAAACCAAGGGTATATTAAGTCTGTCACGAAGTTTGTTTTGTTGATTATTTTTAATTTTTATTTAATATTTGTTAGTTTTTATAAAGAATTAAAATACTGCAATGGTGAGTGAAAACAAGTACGGCGCAAGTAGCTGAGGCTTTTTAGCCGGGTATGAAAATGGGTCAGAATATTTAATAAATTTAACAAATTTTTTTGTTGCTCGAAAACATTATAAAAAGATGTTGTATATTCAGTTTTTTTTTAATTTCTTGTTTTTTTTTGGGGTGTGGGGGGCGGGCTGGTGTTGAAATTTTTAAAATGGCCAAACAATTTATTTTTGGCCTTTACTAAAAACCTTGTTCAATACCCCTTAAACCGATTTGTATGGAATTTGGGTCATTTTAAACCTATGTTATGCAGGTAAACTTAATTGTTTTGAAAAAAAAAATATATTTTTTTTTAAAAATTAAATTTTTTTTATAGTTCTCGATTTTTTTTTAATTTTTACCAAAAAGGTTTTACCCCTTTTCCTTTAATGTTACTATAATATCTCCTAAACTTGCTATACCCCTTTATAAGATTTATTTGTTGAAAAATCAATCAGTATGACCCATAAAACTGTTATTATTACACTTAAGTAAAACGAAATATTGGAAGAATAAAATTGAAATTGAAAAAATAATTGAAATTATTTTTTACAAAATTTTCACACTTGTCTTACAAATCCACAACAGTATTAGATTTTTGAGACCGCCACAACTGTAGAAGTTATGGGCCACACAATGGCCCACAGTGATGTTGATCGGTAGCCACACTATCATTTATTAATGCCCATCTATTTTTGACTGATTGTCGTTGTGGTAACGCATCTGTGCATAGGAAGTACAAGTCTAGAGACCGCTACCTTTGTTGAAAACTGCCCCGAAACTGCGTAAATTACGACTTGAAAGTAAGGCAGTTATTCGTAACCGCTTTGTCCAAAAGAAACTTCTGATCTTTGTTTTGTTGCGATTTGAGTGGCTCGGTTGGAAGTTCGTTCGTTGCGGAGCTACATTGTGGTTGGAATAGGATCGATGATTTTAACCTGATCTTAATGAAGCTACTCTTTCGGTCTCGTCGCGCGATTATGCGAATTGATCGGGTGATACTTGATGAAGCTACCCTATCGTTGTCGTCGCTCGAGTATGCGAATTTATCGGGTGATACTTGACGCTGATGTCCCTGTCAGTCTTTGACTACAATCACTTCTCTGTTGCGCGATTTTGATTCTTATCAACAGGTGCTGCCGTTGCGGAGAAGTGGCCTTCTTCAGTGTACTACCTGTTCAGATGTTCCTCTATCGCCACCTCTTTGGAACTCTGATCAAATGTGGGTGTTTAAGTAAGGCTCGAAGCTGCTACTGTTGATCGCTGCTCGGACACTGGGTACTCGGGCCGTATTGATTGTTTCCTTGATTGTGCGCCGAAGAAGAAACTGAGGCACTGTATACGAAACTTCTAAAGGTTGGGGTGTTTTCCATGTTTCATGTAAGCACCAGCCACGACAGGATGTGGATGGCCCAAAGGCAACAAAGATTAACCTTTAGGTATTATGACAGCGGACCTCTCCAACTCAACAACACCTGCGCCAGCTGGTTTCATGAGAATGTGTTCTTCCATTCTCCTTTTGAATGACGCTCCTCGTATTTATTTGTCTTAATTGCTGGCAGAGAAATTCGTATGATCTTGGTGACAACGGCTGGTCTCTAATTGGTCGTCTCGGGTGGTTGATAATTATGTTGGCCGACTTGGGACTGAACATAAATGTATGTAGGTAACTGAGCGTTTTGCATGTTGGCACGTGGGGGAAGCACTAATGGAAATGTATGGACGGGGTTAAATTGTGCCTTCAAGACCGGTTAGACCCCGAATCAGGAAGAACCTTAGTATGGAAGGTATTTGAAAATGTAAACATATACTTAGTAGGGACATGAATACTGTTACAGCATTGAACACACCCATTTCAATAGTAGAACTGAACACACCCCTTGAATGTCACATGGGTTTTAAAAGCTAACCTCAATAGGGTTAGTCTGTAACGAGATTTTAAAATTGTTTCAGCTTGCATCATGGAGTGGTCAGATAATGAGAACCGTATCGCTGTAATAGCGCTTTTCAAGTGTGAAATATAAAAACCGATATTTTTTAAAACGCTCCCGCCACTAGGGATTACCTGCATGTTCGTCTACCGATGCATAAAACTGTTTGAGGAGACTGGAGATGTGAAAGACCGCCACAGGTCGGGCCGCCCACGCTCTGTTCGAACACCGCATGTCATGTTAAATTAAGAATTTACAGAAATCCGCTCCGAAAACAGAAAATCATGGCCCATGAGATGAATATCACACAAAAGTCCATGAGTCGAATCATTAAAAAAGACTTGGGACTTAAGGGCTTTCAAACGACGTACCGGACATTTATTGACTGCAGCTTAAAAAAAAATAGGATTGAAAAATGCAAACGTCTTTTGGTGAAGCACGCTGATAACTTGCGCAGAAAAATTTTGTTCACAGATGAACAAATTTTTACCGTTCAGGAAAAATTTAACAAGCAAAATGATAGAGTGTATGCGCGGTCATCTATGGAAGCATCTGAACTGGTCCTAAGGGTAGAATAGGGTCATCACCCAGCTTTAGTCATGGTTTGGTATGGTGTCTCTTACGATGGGGTCACTGACCTGCATTTCTGCGCACAAGGAGTCAAAACGTCAGTCAAAGTTTACCAATAAACCGTTTTGTAAGCTGTTGTGAAGCCTCTTAACAATTTCCTGTTTCAAAACCAGCCATGGACTTTCCAGCAGGATTCTGCGCCGGGCCATAAGGCTAAAACGTCCCAGGCCTGGCTTCGAAACAATTTGCCAGCGTTCATTGCCTCTGAAGAATGGCCCTCAGGCAGTCCAGATTTGAACCCATTGGATTACATACTGTGGACGGTTTTGGAGGACAAGGTTTGTCACAAAAGATACCCCAACATTGGATCTCTTAAGACTGCTTTGGTTCGAGCTGTGGCCAATTTGCCAATGGACGAGGTTCGTGCAGCTATTGAAGATTGGCCAGTGCGACTTAAGGCGTGTGTAAAGGCAAAAAGAGGACATTTCGAATTAGTAGATTTTTTGTGGATACAATATACATCAATAAATATATTAAAAAAATATTTGGTCCAAAATCATTCAGTACTTTTTATTTTACAGCATAAAACGTGTGTAACAGAATTTATGTCCCTACTAAGTATGTTCAATAAAGCTTGTCCGTAGTCGGAACATTGTTAATGTGCAAAGTTTGATTACGAAATTAGATGGGCATTCAGAAACATCAGAAACATCAGAATTCGCAATTGAGTAAAGGTATGAATTTCAAATCATATATTTTTGTCATATATTTTTGTCACCCAACAAATTTTAATTTTTTTTGTAATAAAAAAGAAAAAACCTCACCATAGACAAAGTTGTGCATATGTCGAGCAAATTTTTGAAATTCATACCTTTACTCAATTGCGAATAAAAGCGAAACGCGTGCATCGATTTTCATGATCTTTGTCTCATTTTGCTCAGAGGTTATGTGACTTTACGTAAAAGTAATAAGATTTGACATTTTTTTTCATTTTGGATTTTTTATGGATTTTTAAAAAAAAAAAATTTAAATCTTTAGGCAAAAAATAAGTTTTTTCCTTTATATATTCATTTTTAACTTGGAAACTGCTGCTTGTATAGGAAAACAATATATGAACAGATTAAGGGAATTGTAATTTAAATTTTTTTAAAATTTAATTCAATTAAATCGGGCTAGTGGTTCCCGAGTTATGCCGGACGAAACAAATTAACCAAAAAAAAATTTTTAAAATTTAAAAAAAAAAAATAAAACAAAAACCAAACGAAAAAAAAAATTTTTATTGCGTTTTTCGTGCTCATGTCAAGGTTATCTACACAGAAAAAATTATCGCATCCGGAGTACATGAAATTTTTTTCATTTTGTTGAGTAGTGTAATTATCGAAAAATTTATGGCAAAATATCCCATGTTTTATCGACCCACCCTATAACGTACCTCCAACAAGGGGAATGACAGCGAACATTTTTCTATCAGGGTGTGTTTCTTATAACTTATAGATTTTGTAGACGAAAATAATATTTTACCACCCCAACAGTTTGGATTTCGCAGGGAGCACAATACCATACATCCTCTTGTCCGGATAAGAAATATCGTCAAGTCTAACTTTAACGAACAAAGATCCACCGGAATGGTACTGCTAGACATAAGGCCGGCTTTCGACTCTGTATGGCACGAGGGTTTAATATATAAACTAATCCATTTCAACTTCCCTCCGAATATGGTTAAGATAATCCAAAACTTTTTATCTTCCCGGACTTTTAGAGTTCATATCGGTTCTAAATTTTCTAATATAGTTCATGTAAATGCTGGCTGTCCACAGGGCTCCTGTTTTTCCCCAATACTATATAATATATATATATACAGCCGATATTCCAGTCATTGGCAACTGCATTATGTCCATATTCGCTGATGACACCGCCGTATTGTGTACTAGTAAGTTATCTACAGAATATACAGTACTATCAAACATACAGCTAGCCCTTGGGAAATTATTTGAATATTTTACGAAATGAAATATATCAATAAATTGCGAAAAAAAAAGTCAGGCGATATATTTCACTAGAAAGCGAAAACAATGTTTAATTCCTCAGAGCAACATAATTGCTAACAATGCTGAAATCAAATGGGAAATTAATGTGAAATATCTAGGTGTAGTTCTAGATTCAAAACTTACATATAAAGATCATATATTGTACATAAATCTAGCATACTAATTAGAACCCTATACCCTTTTATTAATTGTAGATCGACATTAAACATTGGCAATAAAATGCTAATATTAAAACTTATATTTCACGCTGTTATTTTCTATGCAGCACCTGTCTGGGCTAAAAGTGCAAATTGCCACTTGAAAAGGCTACAGATCATTCAAAATAAGCTGTTGAAGTTAATCTACAATCTCCCTGGATGTTATTCTACCGCAAGACTTCACCAGCTTGCGGATGTTCATCTAGTAGCCGCCAAAATAGATAAATTGTCTAGAAATTTTAACGCCAAATGTTCGCATTCCGATTATGATCACATCGCTGAGCTGGCTTCAGTCTGAAAATTTTTAACTTGTTTTAAGAAGGTTAAGTTTTTATATAAAAATAATAAATTCACAAAGGTTTTTTTTTTGGAAATTTTCACCTCCATTTACTATGTTAAATTAAAAATAATTAATTTTATTTAAGCAAAAAAAGGAAAAATCCTTAAACTCTTTTCATGTACGATTACATATTAAAATTATAAACAAATCTAAAAATGTTATGAAAACAATAAATTGAATTGAACTGAATTACTTTGGTCATACGTGTATTTTTTAAACAGGGCGTGTCACATTTCTTTAGTTTCAATCCATGCTAACATCGTATGTTCCAAATATCACCGTCATATCTCAACTTGTTCATGAAATATTGTTTTTTAAGTTCAGAGTTATGTGGGTGGTGCCACGCCCTCTGGTCTAATTGTACCATAAGATAGTATTTAATAATTTCCTACTCAGTGATTCTACTCTGTTTAAATTGTAGAACAATACTTCCAGTTGTTTGGCCATAAATGGGACTTTTTAAAGGGGGCGTGGCACCGCCCACTTATCCTCCAGGATGTGTTACGATACATGTTAACAGCATATGTGATACGCAAACTAGAAAGGGACCTACGGTTAAAATCCAGTTTTGTTCAGGAGAGCCATTTTAAAGATTTAAATACATGTGCAGAATCGCCGACTTCACTTTCATAAAACGCGCATATCTCTGGGAGGGAAGACTTTTGGGGCATTCTCATTCGATGCTCAGATGTTGTCCACATCAAAAAAAAAATGAAAATTGATTTTTTTTACCCTTAGTTCCCTTTCTCTATGAGCTGTCACATATATTTAAAGTATCAACGTAGAACAATCTGTCTAGTTGTTTGGCAATAAGTGCGGTTTTTCATAGGGGGCGTGGCACCGCCTACTTTTCATCCAGTATGTGTTTCGATCAATGCCAACATAATAAATTCCAAATACCATCGTCGTATCTTTTACTTCATACGACATGGTGTTTTTAAGTTTAGGGTTGTTGATTTTTTCAACGGTTGACCCAGTCCTTGTGAAAGGGAAATTTTGCCCGATTCTGGCCTATTTTCAATACCAACCGTTGCAGTGCATCAACACTAGTTTCTGCAAAATTTCAGCCACCTACACGCAGAGAAAAGATATGGTTACACTATGGTCACCGCAACAATAATATGTTCTCTCCAATAAAAGCATGATCGTCGCAACCATAGTATTGTTTTTTGAATTTCATTTTGACAATAGTATGATTGCGACAATATTGCTATTGTTGAAATGTAACAATAGTATTATTACCAAATTTAGAAATGAAAATATGGTTGTAGTAACCATATAAACATGGTTAGTGCAACAAAAGTATTGTTGTTTAAAATTTACGTTGACAAAAATATAATTACGGCAATCATACAGTATGGTTGTGACTATGAACATAACAAAACAGGTTTTGTAGAGAATACATGTATGTGTGTGCGTATGTTTTTTTTGATATACAAAAAAAAACACATACACACGATACAGTGGATGGCTGCTGTCCATTAAAAAAAAATAACAATCGGAAGGTAGTTCGAGGGATTTTTATTGTGTTTACTTTGTTCGGTGAAATACTCTAATAACGACTGGTTCTCGTTTATTTAAAATCTGCCTGCACTTAAGTGTATAGCCATTGATCATGGCTTGTTTAATCACATTCGTTACTTGGTGTCTACGGATGGTGGAGTTCACCTCTGCTGGCAACTAAAAGTATTTTTGACAGTTGGAATATATATTTTGGTTTCTTGAATGAAATGTTCAATAAAAATGTGGCCTCAAAATTGGCTATGATCTAATAGTAATGCAATTTATAATAACTTGCTTGATAAAAATCTCTATTTTTGAATAACAACATTACCCAATCCTAATAAATAATTTTGGGGATCATAGTATGGTTGAGTGTGAATCATACTATGGTTGTGGGGATCATAGTATGGTTGCGTGCGAATCATACTATGGTTGTGAGGATCATACTATGGTTGTATGAGAAACATACTATGGTTGTGAGGATCATAATATGGTTGTGAAGATAATAGTATGGTTGAGTGTGAATCATACTATTGTTGGGATGATCATAGTATGGTTGTGGAGATCATAGTATGGTTGAGTGTGAATCATACTATGGTTGTGGGGATCATAGTATGGTTATGTGTGAATAATACTATTATTGTGAGGATCATAATATTGTTGTGGCACAACCATATAACCAACAATAGTATGATCCTCTTCGAATATTGTCACCACAACCATACTATTTTTCTGCGTGTAGCTTCAATAGTGCGACCAGTAGTTTGCTTTCCGCAAACTGAGAGGAAGAAGGGCTTGGCTAGATCAGTTAGGAACTATTCAGAATCTATCGAGCCCTTATAGCGAAAAAGACGTAAACGGGTCTTTTTCGCTATAAGGGCTCGATGGACTGCAACGGTTGGTATTGAAAATAGGCCAGAATCGGTCAAAATTTCCCATTCACATTCAATTTTTCCTGAAATTCGCTTAAAAATTATACAACACCCTTAAGTTTAAATATTAATGTTGAAAGAGATACGAGTATTGCAAATTCAATTGCATCGGAATCCACCAGATTATTTAGACCAAAAAAAAACTCTCTCCTGGAAAAATTTCCTTTAGCGCTTACGTCTTTTTTCGCGGTTAGGGCTCGATATGGTTTAAAATCCGTCAACTAAGTTTTTTAGTAACTCACATATCAGAGTTAATAATTGTGTTAAAGTCTTTATTATTATTTTTTAAAAATAGCTGAAGTATATTAAATAGTTCGACTTATTTCTCTTTTGTGTCAAACACGATTTTTACCAAAAATCATAAATTTTAGGTAAATTATCCCTAAAAGATTCAATCTATCGGAAAATATCTTTATTTACCCGTAAAGTTATATTTGTAAGTAATAAAATCCTTAAAAGTGCAATTTTTTAATATTTTGGTAATTTTTGTTTTAATGATTTTTGAACAATTTACCTGGCACCACTGTAAAAATTTAATGTTTCCCGGTATGTGTTTAAAGTTCTGCGGAACTGGGATATTGTTGAGGAAGTACTACTCCAAACTCAACGTGGGTGTTATTTATATAGTCCAGTACTACCTGCTTATTGCGGAGTTTAGCGCTGTTGTAGTCTGATTTATCAGAAGTTTTCGGAAAATATTTTCCAACATTGCCGGAAGTACACATAAGTCGGCTCAACCAAACTAAAACTTTTTCATACGTTTTCTTAGAACCGGCATAAAAATATAATTGTTTTTTTTTCTAACCAAAGCCCCAGCATGTGAGTTTTTGCATCCAATCGAAATAATAGATGCAAAATAGATACCTCAGGTCAGACTTGTGATATTTTACTGCTTCCTATACAAACAAGCTCGATAGAAAAATCAATTTATTTCATTAACCGGAATATCGCTTTTTGTTTAAAATTGTTTCTCATTAAACCCAAATCTAGAATTTAAAAATAGTTCATCACTTCAAATGTTTGAGAAAACCCGTAAACAAATATTTTTTTGTTGTTGTGGACCCTGTACATTAAGCATATTTTTTGTCGTTGGGTTAGTTACAACTTCAAACATCTATCTAATACTCTATAAATGATACGCTGGATGGTACAGAACACTGGTTCCTTATATATGGGGTGATCCATCTAGAGGTATTTTTTCAGAACAAAAAAAAAATATATAAAAATTTAAATCAAGTGTGGAATCTTTATTGGTAATTTGAAAGGAAATTTTATGGCATTTATTTTTTTTAAAAAAAATTAACTTCAAATGTTGGCAACTGTATTATGGAAATGAGCGTTCGATGAGCAACGGGAAGATCCGCTGTTTTCGACCAAAACTTTGTTCAGTGATGAGGCCCATTTCTGGCTCAAAGCCAAAGTCAATAAAAGAAATTTCCGCATTTTGGCTGAAGAGCAACAATAAGAGGTTCTAGAGGTGCCATTATACCTGGAGAAAACCACGGTTTGGTGCGGTTTATAAGCTGGTGGAATCATCGGTGCATATTTTTTCAAAAATGATGATGGCCGAAACGTAACCGTGAATGGTGCTCGCTATCGCGCCATGATAGCGATATTTATGCTACCTAAAATTAAAGCCCGTAGTCCTGACAACACATGGTTTCAACAGGACGGCGCCACTTGCCATACAGCTGCTCAAACAATGGATCTATTGAGAGGTCATTTCGAAAAGCAGCTAATTTCACGTTTTGGACAGGTGAGTTGCCCGCCTAGACCGAGTGATATCACACCTTTAGACATTTTTCTTTGGGGTTACGTAAAGTCCAAAGTATATGCTGACAAACAAGCTACGATTCAGGTTTTGGAAGCCAACATTACGTGTGTCATTAAAGCCATACCGGTCGAAAAGCTCGACGAGTCGTCCAAAATTGGACCATCAGAATGAAAACATTGAGTCGTAGTTGCGGCCAACATTTGAAGGAAATTATATGTGACAGAGAGATACAGACCTAAGGGTAAAAAAATCAATTTTCATTGATTTCATGACAGAGAGATACAGACCTAAGGGTAAAAAAATCAATTTTCATTCTGAATCCCAACATGATATTGGAATACGATGATCGGAAAAAGGGTATCAACTTATCTGACGAATTATCAAGCTACTATTCACCGATTCGCAAGTGTCAGAGATGGTACAAAAGAAATTGCTGTCGATGTTCTTTTTGCAATAGGTGTATTTAATGCAGTTTACTTGTACAGGGTGGGACAACATTTACCATGGGGTTTAATAACTTTTTTGTTTATATATTTTGTTTTAGTTTTTTTTTTAGATTATATAAATAACACTTGGAGAATAAATAATGGAGAGCTTCACAACTGAACAAAGAACCAGAATAATAGAATTTTATTGTTTAAATCAGCGATCATTTATTTTAACGCAAGGTGATGAGTGAAGAAGCTTAATTCCCTTTGAATGGCTTTGTCAATAAGCCGAACTGTAGGTTCTGGGGTTCTAAAGATCCAAGAGCCATTCATCAACGCCAATTGCAGCCCATTAGATGTACAGTATGCAGATGTGATCCCACATCTACAAATATAATTGGGTCTTACTTTTTCGAGAATGAAGATTGAAGTGCTGTAACCGTAAATGGAGAGCGGTATTGGTTTATGATACGGTTGCTATATATATTTCTGGCCCAGGCAACACTTAGCTGACATTTCCATTGGAAAGTTTGACATTTTTAGCATAACCATACTTAGAAAGTTTTGACGACCATCATTTGCGTTGTTTACAGTGACTTGAAAAAATCAATTTGGCAAAAAAATGGAATTAACTCTTGAACATTTTCGTGTGATCATTTTCCACAACTTTTAACTTGGAATATCACGACAAGAGTGCATCGATGAACTTAAATCTTTGTCTGGCGATGAAGCACCATCCTATAGCACTGTGAAAAACTGGTTAAATGAATTCAATAGTGGCCGACGCTCGCTCAAAGACGAAGGACATAGAAAAACGAGTGTTGTGCCAGAGAACATTGATGCCTTGAGATAGAAGCATCCTTGGGCATTTCTTCCACCAGCATACATTCGATATTGCATGAACACCTGGCCATTAAAGAGGTTTGTTCTCGTTGGATCTCGCACAATTTGACAATCGCTCAAAAAAAAGGCTCGTGTCGATTGGTGCAAAGAAATTTTGAAAAAACACGATCGCGGTGCTTCAAAAGACGTTTATAAGATCGTCACAGGTGACGAATCATGGATCTATGTGTATGAGCCCGAAACAAAACAGCAATCGGCCGTGTGGGTCTTCGAAGACGAGCCAAATCCAACGAAAGTTGTTGGTGGAAGAAGCATTTCGATGCAAATGGTCGCCTGTTTCTTCGGCAAAACTGGCCATGTGGCGACTGTTCAGCTTGAGCAACGTAGGACGGTCAATTCTGAGTGGTACACCACAATTTTTTTTTACCTGAAGTCTTCGGAGAAATTCGAAAAACGAGAGAAGACGAATAATTGTGCACCATGACAATGCGAGCTCTCACACATCGGCTCAAACCAGCGCCTTTTTGACCGGCCAAAACGTCGAATTGATGGGTCGTCCGCCGTACAGTCAACGATTTTCGGTCAGAAGATGCTGTTGAAGCGTTCAAAAACCATGTTTTTGAGGTGTCTCAATCAGAGTGGTAAAAGTGCTTCGACAATTGGGTTGAGCGCATGAAAAAGTGTATAAATCATGCTGGAGAATACTTTGAAAAACAATAAAAACCATTTTTGATGATAAATATTCGCATTTTTAGGCCATAAATATATATAGCAGCCCTCGTGGAAAATTTTTTACGACCTGCTATTGAAAACAGACCTGAGATGTTGTTTCAGCAGCAGGACGGAGCCACTGAACACACTGCCCGAGACACAATGGCACTTTTAAGTCAAATTTTTGGAGAGCGAATAATTACCAGAAATTCGGAAATTATTTGGCCACGTAGAATACCTGTTGTTAGACACAATGGCACTTTTAAGTCAAATTTTTGGAGAGCGAATAATTTCCAGAAATTCGGAAATTATTTGGCCACGTAAATTACCTGTTGTTGTTATGTTGCTCGTCGGATTCTCTCAGAGATTGCGATTGTATATAACTATCGCTGTTAAGTCTTTTTAAACGTCTGTTAGCCTGCTAATAGCGTCATGTTTAGGGGGTACTAAACGTCCCTGCTAGTCTAATTTAAAAATTTATCTTCGCGGACACTAATTGATTATAAAATTAATAACGTGCTTTATGAAATGAATATACTTCATTCCATTAGCCCAATGTGAAAATTTTCAAGAGACATTGTCATTTTAAAATTGTTTCAATGAATTATGCATTAAATTTTTAGTTTGATTTTCTTTAATCAACCAATTAACTGAATCTAAACGCACCTATTTTTCTTCTTTTGCTTCAAACAGTAGCTTGATTTCGAAACAAATTTGCACAATCCAATCTTCCTCTAACCAGTCATCGATCAATTAACGTATTATCATACTATTTATTTCGCAAGCAAATGCAAAATTCTATTCCCGCTTACCGGTTTGGGTTACTGTTCCTTTCTAATCTAACTGCTCGCATGTACCGGTCAAACGGCACAAATTGAATTATTCAAGCAGCTCGCAATACGAGTATTCGAGTTTATACTTAAGTTCTTAAAATCAACAAGGGCATCCGATACTCTGGAACATAATAATTATACGTAATAGCTAAAACGTAAAATAGGAATTCTAAAGTCTTGTTAACATACAAAATTTTGAACCCCATAATTGCCGTCATTTTTACAGTAGCTAGGCCTTAGGCTTTGTTGACACAGAAGGATATGGAATTATTTGCGCCCTATTGAGATTGATTTTGGCACATAACTACACTAAGCAACATTCACATCGACAGTGACTGCTCCAAATATGATCACCATCGTCAATATAGATTAATCCAGTTTACGAAGTCTGTTCAATTGAAAAGGTGAATTTTGAAATTTCTCGGTCTACTTGCATTAGATTAGCGTTGTTTTTATGTTGGCACACTTGCCTGGAACATATGTTCTTAGTACAGTTTGTTTGTGTTGAGTTTAGTTTGTTTGTGAGTGGCATAACAGTTAGACGTGTTTTGCTTGTTCGGTGATTTTTTGATGTGAAAAAACTGGATCACTTCGTTTGAGACACCTTTAAAACATGGTTTTTGAATGCTTCAACAGCATCTTCTGGCGACGAAAATCGTTGACTAATTCGACATTTTGGCAGGTCAAAAAGGCGCTAAAACCCATTGTCTAAAACTTGGTTTTTGAACGCTTCAACAGCATCTTCTGGCGACAAAAATCGTTGACCACTCATTTTTTTTCCTGATGTGCGGGAATAAACAGAAGTCATTTGGGTGCCAAGTCAGGGCTGTAGATCGACGTCAATTCGACGTTTTGGCCGGTCAAAAACGCGCTGGTTTGAGCCGATGTGTGAGAGCTCGCATTGCCATGGTGCACAATGATTCGTCTTCTCTTGTTCGTTTTTCGAATTTCTCCGAAGACTTCAGGCAAACAAATTGTGGTGTACCACTCAGAATTGACCTCCCACGTTGCTCAAGCGGAACAGTCGCCACATGACCAGTTTTGCCGAAGAAACAGGCGACCATTTGCTTCGAAGTGCTTCTTCCGCGAACAACTTTCGTTGGATTTGGCTTGTCTTCGAAGACCCACACGGTCGATTCCTTTTTTGTTTTTGAGGCTCATACGCATAGATCCATCATTCGTCACCTGTGACGATCTTATTAACGTCTTTTGAAGCACTGCGATCGTATTTTTCAATATTTCTATGCACCAATCCACCCGAGACTTTTTTGTACGGGATCCAACGAGAACAAACCTTTTTTACGGCCAGGTGTTCATGCAATATCGAATGTATGCTGGTGGAAGAAACGCCCAAGGATGCCTCTATCTCACAGTATGTCACATGACGATCTGGCATGTTCAGTTCACGCACGGCATCAATGTTCTCTGGCACAACGGCCGGTTTTGGACGACCTTCGTCTTTGAGCGAGCGTCGGCCACGATTGAATTCATTAAGTCAGTTTTTCACAGTGCTATAGGATGGTGCTTCATCGCCACATAAAGATTTAAGTTCATCGATGCACTCTTGTCGTTATAATCCACGTCATAAGTTGTGAAAAATGTTCGCACGAAAATGTTCACGATGTTCCATTTTTTTTGCCAAATTGATCTTTTCAAGTCACTGTAAACAACACAAACGATGGTCGTACGTCAAAACGTTCTGAGTACGTTTATGCTAAAAAATGTCAAACTTTCCAATGGAAATGTCAGAAGGCGCCAGGCAACGCATAGTGTTGCCTAGGCCAAAAATTTATATAACAGCCCGTAAAGAAGGTCGAGAAAATGAGAATGACGACGCTCGTTCTGGAAGATTCATCACATTCAAATGCGGTAAAAATGTTTAGAAAGTGAAGTATATTGTTTCGGAGAATCGTTGACTCACTTTTAGATGAGTTGCAGGTGATGTCGGCATAATGGTTGACTTATGTCATACAATTTTTCCAGTAATTTTGGTCATAAAGCACGTGGCAGCAAAGTTCGTTCCAAAATTGCTAATTTTTTAATAAAGAAACCGTGGCATGATCGTTATATTTTGTTCGAAAGGAATACCGTAATCATGCCTCAGACACCGTATTCACCAGATTTTATCCCCCCGACTTTTTGCAGTTCCCAAAAATTTAAGAGACCTATGAAAGGACGGCGTTTCGCGACGATTGAGGCGATAAAAACCGAATCGCTGAGTGATCTCAAGACCATACCAAGGTGTATTATATCTGAGGGAGAATACTTTGAAGGGGACAAATAAAAATGTATGAATAAATAAATAATTTTTGAGAAAAATTTAATTTCACATTTTTTTATGGAATAGAACTCGTATCAACCGAAATTTGGGTTTTCTAAGAATTAGGATTCTTAAAGTTGTCAATCTAAAAAATCTCAAGTTCGCTGACAAACAAAATGAAAAGTTTAAAATGCATAAGAAGCAACTGCTATAAAAACAAACCAATTTATTGATCTTGATTATGTACTTTTTGCCTCTTATAAATTGACCTATTTTGCATCAATTTAGTTCTCATTAGTTTCGCAAAATAGTCGATCTTAATATTTATAAAAACAGGATAACTCTTTAGTTAAACCAGCTTAAATTTAAGTATCCATACTCGTATGCCGATACATACGAGTATTCAGCGGTATCCTCTTCCTTTAACCACAAGGAATGTTTTTTTCCACTCTTTTTGTCAATACCTGCAAGCCTGAAGTGAAGGCTTGCGAAATATGAATTTAATTTAAATCTAAATAACTTCGAGAGGACATTCACAGACCCGGTAGATAAAGCTTACCCAATTATATCTTGCCGGAAAGCAATCAACCACTCCCCGTGATCGAGAACGTAGCTAGTTCCATGCCTCAGATATTTTTTGCGAACATGTTCAGTTGAACATGTGGTTCTTGCAAATCTCGATGTAAAAATAAGTAAGTCTCTGCACGCAGAAAAAAAGTATGGTTGTGGTGACAATATTCGAAGAGGATAATACTATTGTTGGGTTTATGGTTATGATACAACAATATTATCATCCTCACAACAATAGTATGATTCAAATACAACCATACTATGATTCTCACAACAATAGTATTATTCACACATAACCATATCCCCACAACCACATTATGATTCACACTCAACCATACTATGATCTCCACAACCATATTATGATCCCCACAACCATAATATGATCTCACGCAACCATGTTATGATCCCTACAAGCATAGTATGATCACACATAATTATACAGGGTGCGGCTAAAGTTACTATATGATGTAAAACAATTGTAACTTCTTTGCTTGCGAGTATTTAAATTTTTCTTTTTTCATATTTCAGAAATTAAACTTGGGAGAATATTTAAAAATGGAACGCTATACAATTGCGCAAAGAACTTAGATTGTTTTTCTATTCATTGAAAATCATCGTTCGATAATTAATACTCAACGTGCATACAGAAGATTTTATGGTGTAAGAACTGCTCCAACGGGTCCAACCATTCGTTCGTTGGTGAATAATTTTGCTGAATATGGGACTGTCGGAGATTCAAGACGTACGGGCAGACCTCGAACTGGCAGATCGGCCGAAAATATTGATGCTGTGCGACAGAGCGTCGAAGAAAATCCGGAGACATCAACGAGAAGACGATCTTCCCAGTTGCAGCTTTCTGACCGCACTCTTCGCGAATTTTAAAACACGATTTGCACCTCTTCCCTTACAAAATCCAACTAGTCCAAAAACTAAATCCTGAGGACTTCGTATTGCGCTTGGAATATGCTAGAATATTACATCATATAGTTACTTTAGCCGCACCCTGTACTATGATCACCAATATTATTTAATATTACATATTTATAAGAATTATGAAAATGATTTATAGGAGTCTTTTATTTAACAGTAGAAAAATAAGTTTAAAACATCGTTTACGATTTTATTAAAAGTATTTCAGTTAAACAAAGCCAACGCAGCTTGTAGAAAAAAATTTAATTTCCATATAAAAAGTACTATTATTACATTAGATCCGTAACAATAACATTGCTCTAAAACGTATACAAATGAAGAAAAATTCAACCATACAGTATGATTGCCGTAATCATATTTTTGTTAGCATAAACACAAAAAACAATACTTTTTTCGCACCAACCATATTTATATTGTTGCTATAACCATGTTTTCGTTTTTAAATTTGCCAATAATACTATTGTTACATTTCAACAATATTAATATTGCGCCAATCATATTCTTGTCAAAATCAAATTCAACAAACAATATTATGGTTGCGAAGAACACATTATTATTGTCGTGACCATATAGTAACCATATTTTTTCTCTACGTGTGGGCCTGGATGGTATATCGGCACATTTCCTATGTAAGTACTTCTTGATGATAGCCCGTCCATTACGCCATCTGTTCAACCTTGCTTATCGTACAGGTGCCTTCCCAATGGAGATTTCCTCTGCGCTCTTTAAGGTAATGAAGAGCATTATAAACCATCATCTTGTCTAGAGTCCAACGGACTGTTTAGTGATCAACACTATGGCTTGCGTAAACATCGTTTTACAATAGACCTGATGGCTTTCTTGTCGGAGCGCTGGAGTTGGTCTATCTACCACTTTGGTGAGAGTAAGGTTGTGGCTCTGGATATCTCCAAGGCCTTTGGTAGAGTCTGGCACGGTGCACTCATATCAAAGCTGATCGCATTTGGTGTCGGTAGTACTTTTGCTCGATTTGTATCGAGCTTATTTAGAGATCTTACTATAAGATTTGTTGTAGATGGCTTTTCTTCCAGCGAACATAGGCTGACCGCAGATGTACCACAAGGCTCTGCCCTTCTTTCTTCATCTTTATTTCTTATTTTCTTTGAAGATATTTTGGGTCATACCGTGAATCCAATCTACTACTGCGCGGATGACAGCAGTAACTGTCATTCATATTCATTCGACAGTAGGCCGAAGCTTCAAGATATAAAAGACAGAAGGCGAACAATGAATGAAGCACTTACCGGACCTTTCCCAATAGGGGTCAAGTGGATAGAGTAAATTTAAATGCGCGCAAAACACTGTGCTGCTTATAGTCTCACAAGCGATTCGTTGACCCAACAATTTTGTTGAATGGTATGGATATTGAACAATCAGATGCTCTTGCTGTTCTGGACATGAAAATACATTGTGACGCTCGTTGGGCGAAATATGTAGTCGAAGTGTCGAAAGAAGCACCCAAGTGTATTTTGGTCTTAAAGCAATGCAAGAAATTTTTCACTCTTTCTGATCTTTTTAATACCCATACATCCTATATGAGGCCTAAGATGGAATACAACTCTAATATATGGGCAGGTGTTCCAAAATCATCCTTGGAGCTACTTGACCGTGTTTAAAGAAGAGATCGACGGTGCTAAAAGGTGACCTTAGGGTATCCAACTTTATTGTCTCTCTGTTCTACAGTTACTTTTATGGTGAGTGCTCCAAGAACATGCGTAAACTTATTTCTGACTTAAAGATGTTTTGCGGGAATACACGACTTTCCAGGGATTCACACCCATTGGTTATAGATTGGCCGCCGCACTGAACACAACAGATCGAATTAATTGTTTGTCCGTATGTGGAATCGACCTCCGGCAAATGTATTTTCTACCAATTACGACATCCAGAAATTCAAGATAAATGGCAATAAACGTTACTCCCTCTTTTTCACTCACTAACGCGATGTACCGCATATATAAGGGGCCATCCTCTAGGTGTTGGTCAACAAAAATGGAAAATGAGCCGAAACGTTCAGCAACTAAACTGTTTTTTAAGGTATTATTTCCCAACTAACAATTCACGTAAAATCTATTGTTTGTCCAAGTATGATTTGTTAAGCAAATACTTAATAAAGTGAGCTTACTTCTACTTCAAAGTACCTTCAGTTTCTTAAAGGGAAACTTTTTTCCCTATGCCAATTTCAAAATCCCAACCACTTCATGGCAATGAGCCATTACTATACACATATTTATGATTCTAGTTTCATTCGTTTAACCGCTATCTTCCTTTAACATACACATGGACGAACATGGCTAGATCATCTTAGAATTTTGACGAGAAATTTGTATTTAAATACTTTCTTCGGTCTTGTATTAATAATTTAAGGTTTTGAAGACGGAATGACAAACTCCATTATTTGATAGTGGGTATAGCAAGTGGACAATTCGTAAGTTTGGCCTGGCCGACGCTGTTATGCTCTACACCATGGATTTTTTTCCTGAAATGCAAATGCAGTGTTGTAGGAGGTCTATGTGTAAAAGGACCAATATATTGCTGCCCAATGAACCATTAAACGACTTCCAATTCAAATCAAATATCATATTCGAATTCATGAGTACCCATATGTCCATTGTGGAGAGGGCCGGTTTTTGGCATTATGGATTAAAGTTGTTTATATTTTCATACTTTTGCTTCAATAGGTAGATTGTCGAACATGTGGTCATAGCTAAACCTTTGACATGTTGCTGTGACTGGCGATGATGCCTTGTCGCTTTAAAAGTCATTTATAAAAGCAGATATGAAATTCTAATAAAATGCTAATAAAAACATATGGTTGTGGTGACAATATTCGAAAAGGATCATACTATTGTTGGGTATATGGTTGTAGCACAACAATATTATGATCCTTACAACAATAGTATGATTCAAATGCAACCATACTATGATTCTCACAACCATACTATGATCCTCACAACAATAGTATGATTCACTCATAACCATACTATGATTCCCAAAACCATATTATGATCATCACAGCCATAGTATGATAATCACAACCATACTATGATCCTCACAACCATAGTATGTTTTACATACAACCATAGTATGATCTTCACAAGGATAGCACGATTCACACGCAACCATGTTATGACCCGTGCAGCCATAGTATGATCCCGCTCAACCATACTATGATTCCTAAACTTTTTTTTATTAGAATTGCGTTAAGTTGTCAACAATAGAATTTAATTATTAAAAATAAAGGGTGTTTTTTATTGAGGTATAGAACTTCGAATTGAAATAAAACACAAGAAAATCGTTTTAATGTCCATCAATTTGGCTTTATTGGAAGGATAATTTTATGCCTTTAATGTTTAAATATGATTTCGGGCATGTGGCCGCCACGGCTGGCTCGAATAAAGCCAATTCTACAGATCCAATTTTCAACCACTTTTTCGAGCATATGGGGCCGTATGTTGGCAATAACGCCACGAATGTTGGCTTCCAAGTCCCCTAACGTGTTTCTGGTTTGTTGGCGTAGACGAGCGACTTCACATATCCCCAAAGAAAATAATCCAATGGTCCATGTTAACCGATCCATGGTTAACCGAATTAATTGCTCTGATGGACGATTATGTCGACCATAAAATGGACGGAGCTTGCGGTGAACTTCGCGAACTGAACCATTACTTTCGAAATAAATTTGCACGATTAGCAAGCGTTGTTCTTTTGTCAACCTGTTCATGATGAAATGGCAAACCAAACTAAATATTAATCACTTGACAGCTGACAAAATGGCCGCCAGTTAAAAAAGTGATGCCAACTGAAAGTTCTATACCCCAATAAAAACACCCCTTATTTAAAAATACTTTAAATTTAAATAATAGGTCTGATTTATTTAACAGGAGAAAAATTAGTTAAAAAAAATTTAAGCGTTTTTATTAAATATATATTTCAGTTAATCAAAGCCAAAACAGTTTGTTTGGAAAAAGTAATTTTTTATAAAAAGTACTATTATTGCATTCGATCCGTAACAATAACATTGTTCTAAAAAGCATATTCAAACAAAAAAAAAAATTACCATCATACAGTATGATTGCCGTAATCATAATATTGTTAACAAAAACACCCATAAAACAATACTTTTGTCGCACCAACTATATTTATATTGTTGCAACAACCATATTTTCATTTTTAAATTTGGTAATAATACTATTGTTACATTTCAACAATATCAATATTGCGACAATCAGACTATTGTCAAAATTAAATTCGGAATGCAATACTAAGGTTGCGACGAACATACTTTTATTGCGGCGAACATATTATTATTGCCGTGACAATATAGTAACCATATTTTTTCTATGCGTGTATATGTTTTTTGAGTTATGAAGATCTTACATTTTTTGGAAGTGGGTTCTCCAACTTAATTTTGTATAATTAATGTCAATATATCAACAGTTTTGGGCACAAATATTAATCGGTTTATGGTTTGGATACATAGAAAATATTGTTGGCAACCCTGATAATATTCACTCATAAGTTATGAGCCCTGTGTGACAGTTCACAAAATTGTCTATTGTCTTTTTTAAGTTTTTGTCCATGTCCACTTAATTGAATTTAAAATAAAAATGTATGCGTAAACTTTGTCATTGAATTTCGATACAGGTTATTGTCGAATTATTATTATTATTTAACCCTCGGAGGTATAACCAGGTCTGTGTAGACTTTTTGCACATTAAAGTGTGTATAACTTTTTTGTTTTTCGTGTTAGAAATAAATCCTTCCATGACTTCCTGGAGCAACATTCTCCGGACACAATGAGCGTATAATCGGACCGGGTATGGGTCCGAGTTCGGGTTAATCCGGGTTTACAAATATTTTGGTTCAAACGTCATAACCAGGTCTGTGCAGACCTAAGCATAATTTGTATGGAATTAATTGGGAGTAGGTGATTAAAACCGTTTTTAGCGTGATTTTGTGGAGAACATGAATAGAAAATTCCATATTGAATAGATCGCAGGCAAAATATTAGTATACCAACATCTTTTGAAATGTAAACAAGTGATGTGTAACGGTACTGAGTCTTGAGCAGAACGTGGACGAACCCTGTGACGGAAAACGAAATATACGCTTTCATTGGCCTTACTTTGTTTACCGGCATATTCGGGTCAAACGATCAGCCTGCACATGAGTTGTGGGGCAACAATGGAAACCCTATCTACAGGGCGACAATGTCTAATATCCGATATAAACAGATTCTTAAGTACATTCGATTTGATAGGAGCAACACGAGATCTGCTCGACTAATAGAAAGCAAATCGGCAGCCATCGACGACGTTTGGAACATGCTCATGAACAACTTAGAGCGTCGATATGTTCCGAGTGTGCAGATAACAGTTGATGAGCAATTGTTTCCATACCGGGGCCGCACGCGTTTCACCCAATATATACCATCAAAGCCAGCTAAATACGGCATGAAAATTTGGTGGGTTTGCGACTCCAACTCCAATTAACCATTGAAAGGAATAATTTATGTTGAAAAACAACCTAACGAAGCACGTGCGGCAAATTTAGGAGAGAACGTTGTTCTGAAACTGGTCGAAAAATATAGTGGTTCTGGCCGAACAATATATGCCGACAATTTTTTTTCGTCGTATAATTTGGCCTCGGTTTTGATGACAAAACGGTTGGGGTATGTAGGAACCATGCGAAAAAACAAAGCCTGCATACCGAAAGAGATGTTGGATCCCAAAAGAGAGGTATTAAGCACATTATTCTGTTACGACAATAATATCGCACTATGCTCTATGTGCCGAAAAAGAAAAAAGTTGTGGTTCTCATCTCGACGGAGCATTATAATTCCGCCATCGACTCATCGAAACCAGCGCAGAAGCCTTACCAAATTTCAGATTATAATATGTATAAATCCGGAGTGGACACTATGGATCAGATGGTTGGTGATTACACTTGCAAACGGGCCACAAACCGATGGCCGTTAGCCATTTTTTTTAATATGTTGGATGTTGCAGGCTTGGCTGCATTTGTCATTCATGACAAATTGGGACATGTCAAGCGAAACGATAGAAGACGTGTCTTCCTTATGAAATTGGCAGAATAGCTGGTGATCCCTCATATGGAACAAAGGGCAATGAACCCAATTGTACGAGGCATGCAACACGTCAATCAGTCAATGGCGTTATTCGGTGTAGAGGTAAGCATTTGATTAATTCATTCACTGGATTCAAATTCTAAATCAAATTTTTAACTTTGTTCTTTTGCAGGTAGCTCCAGGCCCGCCGATAGATGACCAACCAGCACATGCCGCATCCTCTTCGAGTAGACCATCGTGCTCGCTTTGTTATAAGTTGGACAAAAAGCAGCGAAAAACACGGTTTCATTGCATGTATTGCAAAAAGCCTGTGTGCCAACAGCATTCACATGCCAGGTACTCGTGCATTGAATGCCGTGTATAATATTTAATAAAAAAGTTAATATAATATAATTAATAAAATAGCGTTAATAACTACCTAAGTTGTATAAAAATGTGTTTCTATTGTTCATTTTGTGTTTTCGTAGCTTAAAACACACTCTTTTAGGACACCTGGCAACGTGTTTCCATACAAATCCCATGTAGGTCTACACAGACCTGGTTATACCGTTTAGCGCCAAAAAATCCCTATACCTCCGAGGGTTAAACAACAATAAGCGATGAATTTATTAAGTGATAAATTTAAATTTTGTTTACTATTCTAAATCATCGCTAGAACGAGAAGTATAAAAGTAACACAACATCTTGGGTAACACATTAGATACCGATTGAAACTGCTCCTCTACACAAACAACTTTAAACACAGTGGATATGTGAATGAATCTTCCTATAAATACGAGTATATTGCAAGCGAAAGTCACTGAAAGATGCATAAAGACCCATGGTTGATTTTTTACCGCTACATAACTGTCAACATGTCATAAATATCGAAAAACAATGGACATTCTAGACGCTGATCAAGATACGTACCAAGGGCTTCAAATCGATATTTGACCAACCCGTAAACTTATTTCAGTTTTCTCAAGTTATTAATCTAATTTCGACAAAGTGAGCAGAGCCTATAGTTCGAAAGGGTCGTCTTTATGATACCCTTTACGACTTACTTACTTAGGCTAGCTCCACAAACTCCAGTTGGTACAGCGTAACTGAGCAATTAATGTAAGTTATTCGGTTTGGATGTGCTTCCTGCAGTGTAGAATACCAATATTCCTTTGGCCTCTACACTAAAGTCTGGTATTTTCCTGCCTGCGCTAGTTAACGTCAAACGCCTTTCTGGCTGAGACACTTGTTTTCATTTGACTGACTGCCAAATCCACGCCATCGTTTGTTCATGTCGCGATACAGCCCACGCTACGTCCGACGCATGAACTTACCGCCTACGCAGCTGGGCCGTACATTTCACGAAGGGATTTCCTCTTGAAAATTTCTAACACATCTCGGCTTTAAATATCACCCATGCTTTGGGGCAAAATACGTAGAAGCTCAGTTAGAACGACTGTATTGCAAAGTGTATCGTTTGTCTGTGCTAAAGATGTATACCTGCCCCAAAATAGCATCTTTTTGTCAACACGATCTTTCGTTTTCTTTCAGTGCGAGTTCGAGGAATACAAATCTCCTATTTCCTCGACTGCATAATCGGAGGAATACAAATCTCCTTCTGCCTCGACTGCCGGTCGGAACGATCTGGTCAGTTTTAAGTTGCGGCGATACTAAAGCAGTTTCCAGCATAACTTTGGTCTTGAACTGAATAACCACCAGACCCACCTAAGACGTCTCCAGACCCCTTTATAAACCTACACCTGGATCATGTTCAGATTTTGTATAGTAAATAACGCCGTTGTGCGATGGTGAGAGTGCAGAACTATCGTACAAGTAAACACAAGTTTAAATTTTCCGCTTTGTAAATTGACGAGTTAGAGATTTATCTCTAAGCCAGTGTAATAAGTGCCTCTATAAAATGCATTAGCCTTACGACGGTGGCGTGGGTCCCTTTTAGCGAGTATAAGATTAAAACTCAAGCACAGTTCAATTATTCGACTAATGTTCCCTGTTAGTTTCTTAATAAAATATTGAGGTTGAGTTATATAGGTGAGTTTTTAAAGGTCTACAACAGTCGCTGGACCGTATTGGCTTAAGGTTGGTTGCATAAAGCCTTCGTCCCATGCCTTACCGATTTGTGGCCCAGACGTTCCGTACCCCAAAATCTTAATCCGATCATGCTGAATTTAAGCATACTGTAAGCCTTGCTGTGATGAAAGTGTGCACGACGACCATGCCGGTATTCCCAGGTTCAAATCTGGGTAAGAACATATAGATTCTGACAATTGTGAGATTCTAAGAATTTTCAGCAGCTGGTTTCCGCCTTGTGTAGGCGGCGACTTTACGAGTAAGGGATTTATCTCTAAGCCAAGTAAAAACTTCTCTTTAAAATGCAATAGCCGTTCGCAGCCGGAGTTAAACAGTAGGTCCCGGTCTTTGAGTATAAGAATCATATCGTGCACAGATCACTGAGAGAGGTTCTTCATAGTTCCTTAAAGTGATGTTGTGGAAAATAACTAAGTGTAACGTGTAAACAACCCTGGCGAAATGTGACTCCACTGTTAAGGTCTCTCCAGATTTGAGGCACTGTCGCTCTAGAAGTTTGATATTGCATTAGATTTTCTTTAAATACTGTACAGAAGCGATGAGCACTCTGTACACCGTAGTGAAAAAAGATATTATTAAGTAGGCTTTGTCTGTTTTTTTAGAAACTCTACTTAAACAGCCTTGAACAGTTTAAACGTTAGACCTCACTTGACCCCTTATTATATTTAATATGAATGCCTCAGAATGGCCGTTCACCTCAGGGTGGCCGTCTTTAGGTTGAAAAGGTAAGGTGCTCAGTTTCGTGAAGAATTGCTTCATCCGTCAGCATATCTCTATTTGTACAGTACTTGGTACTGTGGTTTGAATCTTCAGCCCAATTTAACTTTGGATAATTAAGTATATCCGAAAGTTCTCACTCTCGTAGCCGACAGTTCTCACTCTCGTATCCGAAAATTCTCATTCTCGTATCCGAAAGTTCTCACTCTCGTATCCGAAAGTTCATACTCTCGAGGTAAACGTGGTTGTCCTCTTTTCTCTCATTTCAACAATGCCTGTATGTAGCACAGACAGCTACGCCCTAAATCACTGTGTTATGGGCAGCTTTTAATGCACACGTTGCATTTTACAATCGCATTATTGCCATGGGTTCGGTGAGAGCGGTAATCGGAACACTGAGTTTTCGACAATCGTCAGCAAATCTCTTTTGTACAGTATTTGTGTACTGTTGTTTGGATCTACAGCTCTATTAACTTCGGCTAATTTACTATATATTCCAAAGTTTAAACTCTTATTTTAATCGTGGTAAAAGTAGTGCTCCTCCTTTCCCACATTCCAACAACGCTTGTATGTAGCACTTATTGCTATGCTCTAAATCATTGTGTTATGGGCAGCTTTTACAGTCGACGTTGCTTCTTACAATCGCATTCTTGTGCTTGTTTTCGTTGGTTTCTGTCGATATTGAACTGGCCCTATATCATAGGGTTCATAACAGAATCTTTTGGTGTCTACAGGTTGATTAGGTATTTAGTTTCGTAAAGACCGTCAGCATATCACTATTTGTCCAGTACTTGGTACTGTGGTTTGAATCTTCAGCCCAATTTAACTTTGACTACTTTAGTACATCCCAAAATTCACACTCTCGTTTCAACAGTGGTAAAAGTGGTTCTCCTCTTTTCTCACTTTCCAACAACGCTTCTGTGTAGCACAAATTTCTACGTCCTAAATCACGGTGTTATGGGCAGCATTGAGTTGCATACATTGCTTTCTACTATCGTAATCTTGCCATGGGATCTGAGCTTTCGTTGACGTTGGGTGAAGAAGAGTTGATTTGTTTTCGTAAACACATGGGATATCAGCAGTAGGGACCTATTCTCCGATAGTTTGACTGTCTGTACTTGTACCCATCTTGCAGAAAGCTTTTTCATCTGTAGTTCTTCATGCAAAATTAAATGGACTCGATCATTTGAGATGCCCATGATATTAGCTATTTCACGCACGTTTATTCGTCGATCATTTAATACCATATCATGCACTTTGGCTACAATTTCTGTTGTTGTTGCTGTTTTTGGACTTCCACTACGTGGTTCATTTTCAATGCTTGTACGACCACGTTTAAATTCAGCAACCCAATTTTTTACTGTTGCATATGAAGGAGCACTTTCACCTAACACATTCACCATATCATTATGAATTTCTTGTCCCGATAAACCTTTTTTATGTAAATATTTAATGACACCACGCATTTCTAATTTTTCCATTGTAAAAAAATCGCGGATGCGTCTTTTGTGAACACCTGTTTCTGTATAAAGGAATAGCCAGATCGAAACAACACGTGCTCATAGCAGAGATGGAAGTTTTCAAAACACTTAACTTTTTTCTGTTTCTATCGCGCTTTTTGTGCTAGGCTAAGAAGTTTCCGAACCGCCCTCGTAAAAATACACAAAGAAATAATAACACAGGAAAGAAAAATTGCATTATTTATAGAAAATTTTCGTTCAAAATCGTCAAGTTTTTACCAGCAAATACCAACAGAAAGCTTCAACCCTTTAATCGAGGAGTAATACAAAATGTTAAAGTATTTAAACGCAAGCAGCTCATAGATCCTATTTTAATTGAATTGCAATGATAAGGGCACTAAGTATAAAGTTAACCTTCGGCGCGCAATACGATTTTCTCATAGAGTTTGGCAACACTAAGTGTTGCCATTTCCATTTCCATTGGAAACTTTGGTTTTTTTGAATAAACGTACCCAGAACGTTTTGACGTAAGACTATCATTTGTATTGTTTACAGTGACTTGATAAAATCAATTTGGCAAAAAATGGAAATGACTCATGAACATTTTTGTGCGATCAATTTTCACAACTTTCGAAGTGGATTATCACGACAAAAGTGCATCGATGAACTTAAATCTTTGTGTGGCGATGAATCACCATCCTATAGCACTCTTAAAAACTGGTTTAATAAATTCAATCGTGGCCGACGCTCGCTCAAAGACGAAGTTCGTCCAAAAACGGTCGTTGTGCCAGAGAACATTGATGCCGTGCGTTAACTGATAATACAAGATCGTCATGTGACATACCGTGAGATAGAGGCATCCTTGGGCATTTCTTCCACCAGCATAAATTCGATATTGCATGAACACCTGACCGTATAACAGGTTTGTTCTCGTTGGATCAGTTTGACAATCGCTCAAAAAAAAAAGGCTCGTGCAAAGAAATTGTGAAAAAATACGATCGCAGTGCTTCAAAAGACGTTTCTTAAATCGTCACAGGTGACGAATCATAGATCTATGCGTGTGAGCCCGAAACAAAACAGCAATCGACCGTGTGGGTCTTCGAAGACGAGCCAAATCCAACGAAAGTTGTTCGCGGAAGAAGCACTTCGCCTGTTTCTTCGGCAAAACTGGTCATGTGGCGACTGTTCCGCTTGAGCAGCGTAGGAGGTCAATTCTGAGTGGTACACCACAATTTGTTTGCCTGAAGTCTTCGGAGAAATTCGAAAAACGAACAAGAGAAGACGAACCATTGTGCACCATGACAATGCGAGCTCTCACACATCGGCTCAAACCTGCGCCTTTTTGACCGCCCAAATGTCGAATTGGTCAACGATTTTCGTTGCCAGAAAATGCTGTTGAACCGTTTAAAACCCATGTTTTGGAGGTGTCTCAATCGGAGTGGAAAAAGTACTTCGTCAATTGGTTTGAGCGCATGCAAAAGTGTATAAATCATGCTGGAAAACAATTTTTGATGTGCCAGAGAACATTGATGCCGTGCGTTAACTGATAAGACAAGATCGTCATGTGACATACCGTGAGATAGAGGCATCCTTGGGCATTTCTTCCACCAGAGTACATTCGATATTGCATGAACACCTGACCGTAAAACAGGTTTGTTCTCGTTGGATCCCACACAATTTGACAATCGCTCAAAAAAGGCTCGTATCGATGGGTGCAAAGAAATTTTGATCGCAGTGCTTCAAAAGACGTTTCTAAGATCGTCACAGGTGACGAATCATAGATCTATGATAAATATTCGCATTTTCATTATTAGGCCAGAAATATATATAAGTATAGCAGCCCTCGTACTCTAGAAGCAAATAAAGTTTAGGAAAATCGACTCAAACAGTCTGCACTGATATTACTGATACTGCAATCACCTTTGAGGAGTACATCAACGTCGATGAGGGTCTTTTAATTTGTGGTGCATTGACCGATAAAAATATAATTGACTCTCCTTTAGAAAGAAGTGACGAGGAAGAAACGGACTGCGAAGCAAGACCTGTTGTCTCAATATCACACAAAAGAAGCACGAAAAGCCATGGGAATTTTACAAAATTATTTTGAAATAACACCAGGAAGAGAGCACATTCAATAAAATTCCAGAGGTAGAACATTTAATTAATAGAAATGATAAATTTATATAATCAGGTAGTTTTAATATGTTTGTCCAACCAAATGAAATTGTATTTGAACTTTAATACATGCAGTTTGAAATACATATTTCAATTTATATGAAATTTCTATTTAATTTGTACCATTTAAACATGAATTTATATAAATAAAGTTTTTTTGTTTTCATGAAACAACTTCCTTTTAATTGACTTTTTTTCTCCAAAAGAATTACAAAAGATAAAACCCATTTCCGTGGAACGATTTGTATAAAAACTCAATACCACAATGAATGAAACGCCCTCAATAATGAAACGAAAAGTTCGCTCCCTTGAAGATTCCATTCGCTGCTTTCAAATTCAAATACATGGGATTTCCGGATGCGAATGTTTACGAATGTTCAATACGATTAGAAATGATCTAACGCACATAGTTGTTGTATAGTTCACCTAAATTCTACCGAAACCGCAATAATAAGTGAAAGTAAGACAAATTCGATTTAAATATAATTTACCCGCAATTGCCATTCAATCGTAATGTATTTGCTATATAAACGACTTTATGAATTTTACAGAAGTTTTCCGTTAATACTAAAGGCTAAAACGCACCTACGGAAATCAGTTTGTACTGGGGACGCATAGTAGGAGAAGCGTCTTAACCAATAGATGGCGAAACACGATAAACAGTAGCGGGAGCAGCATAACGTCTCAGTGGAACGGAAGCTGCTGGAACGAAACCAGCCGCTTGGAAACCGCCATTGCCGCGGTAAACAGTTGCAGGAGCGGCATAATGTCGTATTGGAATATAAGCAGCTTGACCCCGGGAAACCGCTACTGGAGCACTATAAAGTGTGATTTGACCGATATCGGCAAGAACGGGACCACCCGATCCGAACTCACCTTGACCGTGACCAACAATTCGACCGTAACCACCCAGGTGACCATGGAAACCACCAGGCGTAGCACACGTAACGCAAACCAAACCGGCGAATATTAAAATAAACGAATTCTAAAATAAAACGTTTCGATTAGAATGCTATAGCAGCTGATGAGCTCATGGATATTGACTGCTTACCATGTTCCAGACGCGTTAAAGAGGCTCCTGAAACTGATGCGACATTCGGGAACCAGTGTTATTTTTATACAGAAAACGTAACGTTGGCATCTCGAAATCATTTAGAATAAATATTAATTTAGAAATAACAAAAAAAATACGGGTAAGTACTACAATCAGTTAATGAACCCACAAGTACTTAGTATATATATATATATATGGCTGGATATATTTCATTTTAGAATTAAGTGGTAGACACTCGTATACTTATATTCATCATTTTGGTCGTCTTATTTCGGTTATCTGTTTAACAAGTAAAACAATTTAAACCGGAATCTGTAGATTAGGATTAGTAAAGAATTTCTTTATATCAGATGTCTGCCTCATACGAACCTATTGACTTTAGTTCGTAAGCTTAATAAAAGGA
This sequence comes from Hydrotaea diabolus, assembly GCA_963513945.1. Lineage (NCBI taxonomy): Eukaryota > Metazoa > Arthropoda > Insecta > Diptera > Muscidae > Hydrotaea > Hydrotaea diabolus. The sequence continues at coordinate 61,873,797 of OY740718.1, read as the reverse complement.
CACGATATTCTTGTCTTACGAAGAGTATAAGATCTTGATCGGCTATGCCAAATCGTATCAAGATCAATAAAATTTTAATGTGTAAGCTTTGACTTGGCTTAAGGCAAATTATTATATACTGACACCGATGTTGGATCTAGCTCATATTTGTTTGTACTGATAAAATACCCTGAGTACAAGCAACCTCAATCCATTGGTTGGCCAATCATTGCGGTTGTGACAGCGGATATTTTCTCTGTGTAACGCAAGGTTAAAAGAAATGGCAAGTTCACTCAGAGGCCTAAAACGGCCACTGTCGAACCTTGATTAAAGGCGGAGTACAAGAGAGAGGGAGAGTGAAGAGCTATAGGAAGGAGAGAGTTTATCCAAGTTATCCAAGTTTTGTTTTGGTTATCCGTATTGGTTTATCAACTGGTACGAGCAGTTCGGAACCAGAACGACCGTTCAACAAATTTTAAGAATGTTGACCTGGTTGCTATTTCGACCAGGTCAACAAAGTATTTACTGCCTAAGCAGGCAAGTCTACATTCTTGAAGACCCGTGCATGTGAATAGCAAATGCTCCACCGACCCCTCTTCTTCTGCGTCCTGGCAACTTGTACAAAAATCTCTGTACGGGATGTCCATACGCTTCGCAATAGTGCCGATTAAGCCCCTTGAGAACTCCTATGAAAGTTGACCTTGATCGTTTTCCTAAGGTTAACAATTCCCTTGTCCTTTGTCGGTCTATTTTTTGTCAGATAGACCAGGTTATTCTGCAGTTGTAAATTGAGTTCCGCCTTGACCCTGCTTCAAAAATCACCAATTCGTCAATTGCATGCATCAGGTCGACGAGCGGGATGTGTATGCCAGAGGTTAGTGGTTCGTCTACTGCTCTTAAGCCCATTCGTCATTTCGTGGCCGGGTGTGCCGCTGTGACGCGGTACATATGTCAGCATAATCTTTCTCCAAATTAGTATAGGTGATTCCATTCATCCCATTATTTCACACACTTTGATTTTACTGTTATACAGTCCAACACCTTAACGGCTGCCATGTTGTCCACACATACTCGGATATTTGACGAAGGTATGCTTAGTACCAGAATCTTGTCTGCGTCTATATTGACTGCAAAAATATATTTTTTTTCTCTTAAATATTACCGTTTCAAAATATACATACCAGTTGCCAAGTATAACACAATATAACGTACGAGCACGTGAGAATAGAAATACGACTGATTCGATACTCCACGATTTTTTCAGTCGAATAGTGCACATAATATTTTCGCATTTTTATGGCATGTATAAGTATGTATTTTGTTGATGATATGAAAATTGGGGTCCTTTTTGTACAAAATATTTTTTTCTCATGTTAATTAATTAATGTTTTTTTGATCGGTCCCTTACGGTTCATTTAGGTGTGTTTTAATCTTTATTTAGGTATGGCTAGTCACGCTATATGCCGCGTTACGTTAAGTTACGCTATACGCCACGCTAGCTCTATACGCCACACTAACGCTTTTTGAGCTGTCCACGCTTTTATTTAGGTGTGGCCCTATATGCCTGCGCTTCTTTGCCGTTATAAGCCACCATTTAAGCTTACGCTATACGCCGCATTACGTGAAGTTACGCTATACGACACGCTCACTTTATTCGCATCACTATACTTCACGCTAGCGCTATACGTCACGCTAGCGCTATACGTCACGCTAGCACTACACGTCACGCTAGCGCTATACGTCACGCTAGCACTATACGCTAACGCGATGCGTCGCGTTAGCGCTTTATGCCACGCTATACGGCACGCTTATCATATACGTCACGCTAGCGCATACGCCATGCTAACTCTTTTATTTACGTGTGACCCAATACGCCAGCGCTTCTTTGTAATAAGCCACCATTTACGCTTACGCTATACGCCGCGTTACTCGCTACGCTGACGTGATGCAAGCGCGATAACAACGCTGACGATATACGTTACGCTAGCTCTATAAGCTACGCTAAATCTAGCGCCATACGTTTTGCTAACGCTATGCGCCACTCTGACGCTTTACGTCACGCTTATCCGTTACGCCCTGCCTACGCTTTTATTTAGGTGTGGTCACCTAAATAAAAGCTACGTCGTGGAGATTGTCGCCAAACGCTGACGCTTTCGCGATTACCTAGATTACGCTGATGCTTAGTCATTTGCTTAGATTATTTTGTCGCTACACTTAAGCATTTTTCTGCTATACGCCGTGCATACGTAATACGCGACGATCTCTCTTTAATTCAGGTGTGGCTGGTACGCCATACGCCACGGTACGCTATACGCCACACTTACGCCACGCTTACGCCACGCTTACGATTTACGCCGTCGCTCGCGCTTTTATTTAGGTGTGGTAAGCCACGTACCTGCTATTTATTACGATTATAGCGGCTATACTAGTATGACGATGCTTCAGAGTTTATACGGTGAGTATAGTCACTATACGCCGACGCATACGCGTTTACTTTGGGGTGACAATTCCCAACAACTATTAACTATTCGTTGTTTATGTAGTTAGCCCTGTCGGTAAACGCAACGCTTCTTTGCCGCTATGCTCCACGCTTACACTACAAGCCGACGCTTGCTCGTTTAGGTGGCTAGTCACACCTAATTACAAATGTGTGGTCTGCCTCTCTTGTACATCTCGATTGACCCTGCCCAGCACAGATTAAAATCGTAGCTCTTACTTCTGTTATTCACGTAAACATCGTCTCCCTGATCTACCCACGCACCCCAAAGTAAATGACAATATCCAAGCATAGATTAAGGAATTTGTTCTACTTCGTTTTTGTTCACGCGTAAGATACAAGTGGTTGCCACGACCTCTTCTTGTACCTTAAGTACAAGCGAAAGTTTACGATTTTGTCAGTGTCAGTGGACTTCTTCATCTTTTGTCAATATATTGTGCTCCACCTTGAAGTGCATCCTGAAGATCAGAAAGGAACGCTCTTATGATACTTTCCAAATGGAGAGATTCACTGTGTCGCTTATGTTATAACTATGAAATATGAGAATGTGTACTACGATAAGTAGGTAAAAAGTGTCTCACCTCTTGAGTTCATGTCGGTGCTGCCCCATAGTGTGGTGAGCACGCCACACCGACGAGGGCGTGCTCTTCACGCCATTTGGTTTACGTAATTCTTTTGAAGAGTGTTTGAAGAGGGTGTTTTTTATATGGGGTATAGAACTTTAAGTTGGCATCACTTTTTTAACTGGCGGCCATTTTGTCAGCTGTCAAATGATTAATATTTAGTTTGGTTTGCCATTTCATCATGAACAGGTTGACAATAGAACAACGGTTGCAAATCGTGCAAATTTATTTCGAAAGTAATGGTTCAGTTCACCGCAAGCTCCGTCCATCTTATGGTCGACATAATCGTCCATCAGAGCAATTAATTCGGTTAACCATGGATCGGTTAACATGGACCATTGGATTATTTTCTTTGGGGATATGTGAATTCGCTCGTCTACGCCAACAACCAGAAACACGTTAGGGGACTTGGAAGCCAACATTCGTGGCGTTATTGCCAACATACGGCCCCATATGCTCGAAAAAGTGGTTGAAAATTGGACCTGTAGAATTGGCTTTACTCGAGCCAGCCGCGGCGGCCACATGCCCGAAATCATATTTAAACATTAATGGCATAAAATTATCCTTCCAATAAAGCCAAATTGATGGACATTAAAACGATTTTCTTGTGTTTTATTTCAATTCGAAGTTCTATACCTCAATAAAAAACACCATTTAGTATGTACGGTAGGACCAGTATTGGTTTACTTGGAAGCTGCATGGCTATCACTGTCCGGTATTTGTGGCTGTAATGAGAAATAAATACGTATATAAGTACATACAGTTATGTGCGAAATAATAAGGACAGTGAATAGTAAGATTAAGATTGCCTGCGAATGCAAGTAAAATGCGAGACTGATCGATAGCGTACAACAATTTTTTATTGCTTACACACTGCAAAAAAAAATCCCGACATGAAATTGCCAAAAATGTGCTAACATTTCACAAGAAGTTATTATTGTTTCAAAAAGTCTTTCGTTGGCTTGTGCGTAATAATAGGGACAGCAAATTGATTCGCTTAAATAAGTTAGAAAATTCAATGAAAACTAATATCTGCAGTGAATAAAAAGTAGTAATTTGTTCGTATAAAGGTAAAAACAATAATTTAGGCTGAACATTTTAATTTCATTGCTATTATTGAACTTGTTATCTAGGCAGATATGGGTAGATCGAAGCACTGTGACCCAGTAACAAGAAAAAATATCCAAAAATTGTACAACTCAGGAAATTCTTATCGGAAAGTGGCTGAATTGCTTGCAGTTTCGGAAACTCTGGTAGAAAATGCTGTAAAGTGGGTAGACAAGCCAGAAAGACGTGGCAGAAAACCAAAAATTACACCTGCAGTCAGACGAAACATAGTGCGATGTGTAAAAAAATCCATTTGCGTCTTCCTAACAAATCAAAAATGATTTAAATATTGATGTTGATACTTCAACAATCCGAAAAACACTAATTCATGAAAATCTAAGAGCTCGAAGTGCCAGAAAATTGCCTATGTTGTCAAAAAAGAATATTCAACAAAGGTTGATATTCGCTGAAAAGAATGTCTGTTGGCCTCAGGAAAAATGGCGTAATATTCTTTGGTCTGATGAAACAAAAGCCAATTTGTTCAACTCAGATCGATACATCACGTAAGATGACCAGTTAATGCAGCGACAAACCCCAAGTACACCATTAAAACCTTCAAACATGGCGGTGGTAACATCATGGTTTGGGGATCGTTTTCGTATAATGGTTTGGGCCCCTTGCATCGTATACAGGGCAGCATGAAAGCAGTCAATTACGTTGAAATTTTCCAAAATAGTATGCTTCCGCATGCTGAAGATAATATGACAATTAGATGGATATTCCAACATAATAAGGACCCAAAACACACGGCAAAATACACACGAACGTTGTTAAAGGACAATAACATTACTTTCTTGGTATTCTTAATATGGTATTCTTAATATTTTTTTCACACCCTAAATTTACATTTTATACTTAAAATAGTAAAAAGTAATAATAATAAAACCATAATGAATTTTAAAATATGACAAAAACCGTTTAAATATAGTATAAACTTAAAATTAGGTACATAAAACCAGGAGCAGTATGTAAAATTTTCTTGCTTTTAGCTCAATTTCCATCTTTAGTACTACCGTCCCTATTATTTCGCACTTAACTGTACATTGTAATGAAAAGTAAAACTTTTTAAATAGTTCTCTTCTAATATCACATAGTACAAGGTTACGAGGGCGGCTCGGAAACTTCTTAGCCTAGCACAAAAAGCGCGGTATAAACAGAAAAAAGTTAGGTGTTTTGGAAACTTCAATCTCTGCTATGAACACATGTTAAATTTTGTTTCGATCTGGCAACTCCTTCATATAGAAACAGGTGTTCACAAAAGACGCATCCGCGATTTTTTTACAATGGAAACATTAGAAATGCGTGGTGTCATTAAATATTTACATAAAAAAGGTGTATCGGGACAAGAAATTCATAATGATATGGTGAATGTGTTAGGTGAAAGTGCTCCTTCATATGCAACAGTAAAAAATTGGGTTGCTGGAACCACGTAGTGGACGTCCAAAAACAGCAACAACAACAGAAATTGTAGCCAAAGTGCATGATATGGTATTAAATGATCGACGAATAAAAGTGCGTGAAATAGCTAATATCATGGGCATCTCAAATGATCGAGTCCATTTAATTTTGCATGAAGAACTACAGATGAAAAAGCTTTCTGCAAGATGGGTGCCGGACTTGTTAACAGTCGACCAAAAACGCATAAGAATGAACATTTCTCAAGCTTGTTTGGATCGTTTTCAGCGAATTAAAATGGAGTTTAAGCGTCGTTTCATAACTGTTGATGAGACATGGATCCACCACTATACTCCAGAGACAAAAGAACAATCCAAACAATGCACTGAAGCTGGAGGAAGTGCCCCAAAGAAGGCAAAGAAGGTTTTTTGGGACTTCAAAGGTATTTTATTGATTGACTATCTGCAAAAGGGTAAAACAATAAATTCAGAGTACTATTGCAACCTTTTAGATCAATTAAATATACAAATTCGAGAAAAAAGTCCTGGCTTACAACACAAAACAATAATTTTTCATCAAGACAACGCACTAGCGCACAAGAGTGTTTCAACAATGGCTAAAATCAACGAATTAAAGTACGAGTTGCTTATTCTCCTGATTTAGCTCCCAGTGACTTTTACCTGTTCCCAAATTTAAAAAAAATTCTTGCTGGCAAGCGTTTTACCTCAAATGAAGATGCAATTACAATTGTAAACCACTATTTTGAAGACCTTGAGGAAAACTATTTTAATCAAGGGATAGAATTGCTAGATAAGCGTTGGACTAAGTGTATTGAAGTTTCAGGAGATTATATTGAAAAATAAAAATAATTTTGAAAAACTAACTATTCTCTTTCATTGATAGGCTAAGAACTTTCCGAACCGCCCTCGTATATCCCCGATAAGTAAATTAGAGTAAACAAATATAAATATGACATTTTTAGGTTCTCAACTTCTATAACCATTTTTGGGGTCCTAAAGTATGCCTCCAAGTAGAAATTCCCACAGATCTTAAAAATACATCCATGGTTGTTGCGAATCACACTGAAAATGTTCTTACTCTGGAGATTCTGTGTCCATGTTTATTAGTAAGCGTTTGTTAGGACCATAGGTGATGTTTAGATCTAACAACCATACCTATTTTGGAGTTAATTTGTTGTCTTTTTCGGCACAAAAAATAGAGCAAATTTTCAAGGCATTTTTTCAAAAAATTCTTTAAGTTCCTTTAGGGAACATTGTACCCTCTGAGCAAATTTCGCACATTTACAAATTAAGGGTACTTGTTTCGTTTGGCCGCTTTTGTTTTTTCAATACTTACTTACCAAAGTTCCTAAACACCCAATTAAGGAGCAACGGGAAACTTCTTTCAAATCAGTGAGCTGTGCACGATAAAATTCATATACTCACTTATCTGGACCTACTGGTTAAGATTAAAATATCTTACTCATGAAATCGCAGGCTAAATGGAAACCCGCCGCATAAAATTTATAGAACAAAAGACGACCATACAATTTTAATAAAAAAATGATATGTGAATATCAAAATTGCGTAAATACGCCACACTTTACACAAGGGCATATCAATAATTCCCACTTCCCTAGTAGTTATATGAAATGCAACACTGCTCCCATCATGTACCAACTGTTAATGGACTATTTATTTTACAAAGTTTTAACTTTTGTTTGCCAAAAAAATAAAGAATACTCTTCTGGTCTAAAACAGCTGATCGTGTTGTCTTTTTAGCCAAAGACAATATATTTCAAACATTTGTAGTGCTGCCCATGAAAATATATGACTTTGACCTTGAACCTTGAATAAATTAACTCCAACTCGATGAAAATTTAAACATAAATAAATCTGTGCATAATCTACGAGGGCGACCGCAAAAGTAACTGGCCTAACATAAAAAGAACCGTTTTTTTTGGAATTATTATTATTCATTTTTCAACATAATCTCCTTCCAACTGAATACACTTCATCAAACGTTTTTCAAGTTTTTTAATTCCATCCGAAAAATAAGATTTTTCAAGACCTTCAAAATATGCCTCAGTTTCAGCAATAACCTCGCTATTGGACGAAAATTTTTTGCCACCGAGAAATTTTTTTAAATTTGGAAACAAGAAATTATCAGAAGGAGCTAAATCTGGACTATATGGTGGATGCGGAGCAATTTCAAATCGTAATTCGGCCAGTTATTATTGTTGGGTTTAAAATGGAGTGTGTGTGAAGGAGCATTATCTTGATGAAAAAGAACTTTTCTTTTCCTAAATGCGGTCGTTTCATCTTGATTTCTTCACTCAACCGATCCAATAATGCACAATAATATTCATAGTTTTTCCTTTCTCAAGATAATCAATAAATATTATACCCCTTATATCCCAAAATACTGTGGCCATTACTTTTCCTGCTGACTTTACAGTTTTCGCCTTCTTGGGACCACTTTTACCAGCTTCTATCCATTGTTTTGACTGTTCTTTGCATTCTGGCATGTAGTGATGGATCCATGTTTCATCAACAGTTATGAATCGGCGCAATAACTCTATTGGATTACGCTGATAAATCGCTAACAGCTCCTCGGAATTGGTCCAACGGACGATTTTTTGGGGAAAAGTCAACAAACGCGGCACCAATCTTGCGCATAGCTTATTCATGTGGAGTTCATCATGTAAAATAGTCCAAACTTGTTTTTCGTGTATTTTAACAATATCAGCAAGTTCTCTGAGCTTTATTCGTCTATCTTTAGTCACTTCATCAAATATTTTTCTAATGTTTTCAAAAGTAGTAGCAGTTTTCGGTCTTCCAGAGCGTTGTTAATCTTCCGTACTTGAAAGACCCATTTTAAATTGTTGAACCCAGGATTTTACGGTGGAGTATGATGGTGCATTATCACCATGAACAGAATCCAGTTCATCTTTGATTAATTGTGGCGTATAACCTTTCATATAAAAGTGTTTAATTACCGCACGAAACTCTTTATTTTCCATTTTTCAATAATTATAAAACTTGTTTACTTCAATCACCTGTAACAAAGAAAATAATCATTAAATATTTCGGAAATTTTGACAGATGGCTTATAAAAGAATGCTTTTAAAAAACAAAAAAAAAAGTTGCTAGTAAAACAGAAAATGGGCCAGGCCAGTTAGTTTTGCGTTCGCCCTCTAAATAAATTATTCCAATAATTTTAAAATATGCGTTTCAAACATATTTAATTAATTCATTATTTGTTTCTACTTTTGTCGTTTGTTTTATTTCGATCGGTCGTTTGTTTGATGCGGCTATAGAAGTGAGTTTTCTCCAGCCACAAGATTGTTTCTTAATAAATTAATTATAACTAATCTTTCTTCTGATTTTAGTATAATTTTTGTTTGTAAAACAGAACAAAAACTTTAACTTAAATGAATATAACTTGAAGTTGTCTCTTATATTGTTTTTTAGCTGTTAAATATAATTTCAATCAATTTTATATATAAATTCATAAAACCTTAACAATTCAAAACAGCTCTAGATTTATACGTCTCATATAATATAAAGCAGTCCGTACATATTATTTGGTGTTTCACAACATTTTTTCCTGCATTCAACTTAGTATCGTCTCAATATTTTGTATATCCAACTTGAAAAATACCTAAAGGAAGGGCAGTAGCCCCCAAGCTAAGGTCATTATTAAATTTCATTGTACCGACAATGTCCGTCTATTTTCTATCTATCGTCGACGCCAAAAAGCAAAGAACTCAACCAAACTTTGTAAAAAAAAGGAAGTCTAGGGAAATGCCTTTAAAGGTCTTCCCGTATATTAAGTCCAGCATTACTGAAATTTCGCTAAGCAATTTCTTAGTATGTTTTAATCAACCCCGCTGAAATGATATGATATGTTTAGCAAGTACAGGGCGGGCGATTTAACGTTTTAAATTTGAATCGGCTGTAAAACAAGTACTGATAATTTTTTTAAATTTTGGAAGGTCATTTAATAATCCATCCGATGCGTTTTCGCTTCGACCAATGGGCTGAAGATTGTTTGGCAGGAGATGAAGATTTTTACCGAAAAATCGTGTTTTCGGTGAACCCTTTCTCCATCTCGGTGGCTGTCAACAAGCAAAATTGCCACATATTAAGGAACTCACACGTGACTATTGAGAAGCCACTGCCGCCACAACCAGTCCATGTTTGGTGGGGATTTTGAGCTGGCGGTTTCATTGGGTAATTTTTCTTCGAAAATGAGCAAGGAGTTGCTTTAACGATTAGCGTTGCCGAGCCATACTCAACGAATTTTGGTTTGGTTTGGCCGCCTCGAAGTTGTGATTTGAGCCCTTTGGATTAGTTTCTGTGGGGAGCCATTAAGGAAAAATGTTAAGCCAAGCATCCAGAGACAATTGAAGCGTTGAAACATGATTCGATGTTGCCATCGACGAGATTCGACCCGAAACAATCGAAAATTTACTGAAAATTGGGTTGATCGGATGAGGTACGAGGGTTGCTATATAAATTTCTCTGACATTTCGATTGGAAATGACCATCATTTGCGTTGTTTACAGTGACTTGAAAAAATCGATTTGGCAAATGGATAGAATTAACTCGTGAACATTTTCGTGCGATCATTTTTCACAACTTTCAACGTGGACTATCACAACAAGAGTGCATCGATGAACATAAATCTTTGTATGGCGATGAAGCACCATCCTATAACACTGTGAAAAACTGATTTAATATATTCAATCGAGGCCGACGCTCGCACACAGACGAAGGTTGTGAAGGTCGTCCAAAATCGGCCGTTGTGCCAGAGAACATTGATGCCGTGCGTGAACTGATAATGCAAGATCGTCATGTGACATACCGTGGAAAAGAGGCATCCTTGGGCATTTCTTCCACCAGCATACGTTCGATGTTGCATGAACACCAGGCCGTAAAAAAGGTTTGTTCTCGTTGGATAATCGCACAATTTGACAATCTCTCAAAAAAGGCTCGTGTCGATTAGCAAAAAGAAATTTTGAAAAAATACGATCGTGGTACTTCAAAAGACGTTTATAAGATCATCACAGGTGACGAATCATGGATCTATGCGTGTGAGTCCGTAACAAAACAGCAATCGACCATGTGGGGTTTCGATGACGAGCCAATTCCAACGAAAGTTGTTGGTTTCCACTCCGAAGCAAATGGTCGCCTGTTTCTTCGGCAAAACTGGCCATGTGGCGCCTGTTCCGCTTGAGCAACGTAGGACGGTCAATTTTGAGTGGTACACCACAATTTGTTTGCCTGAAGTCTTCGGAGAAATTCGAAAAACGAACCAGAGAAGACGAATCGTTGTGACATGACAATGTCTGCTCTCACACATCGGCTCAAACCAGGGCCTTTTGACCGGCCAAAACGTCGAATTGATGGGTCATCCGCCGTACAGCCATGACTTGGCAACCAATGACTTATTTTTATTCACGCACATCCATGCGTGGTCAACGATTTTCGTCGCCAGAAGATGCTGTTGAAGCGTTCAAAAACCATGTTTTTAAGGTGTCTCAATCGGAGTGAAAAAAGAGCTTCGACAATTGGTTTGAGCGCCGGCAAAAGTGTATAAATAATGCTGGAGAATACTTTGAAAAACAATAAAACCATTTTTGATGACAAATATTCGCACTTTCATTATTAGGCCAGACATATATATAGCAGCCCTCGTACTGTCGAGTCAGTTGTGGTAGTTGTATAAATGATATTGTGTTCCATAATGAAATGACAAAGTTCAGCGTTTCCCATAAAACCAGAAATTTGAAAAAATAATATATTCTTTTTTTACAGCCTATTTAAATTTTAAATGTTAATTCGCCTACCTATACTTGTCATTGTTCAAGGTACCTTTAGTTCCTCGTAAGGGAAGCTTTTTTCCTCCTGGACCGTCTGCGACCACTTGGAATAGCAAGTAGCGTATAAACATAATTATCAAACAGGATCATAGGGTAATTCGGTGGCACGCGATCGTGCTTTAAATAGACACATGAAAGAAAGGACATAGCTAAACTGTAACTTTGTTTAGCGGCTATATACTTAAGGGCAGGCAGTTTCGCATTTAACGAGAATTGCCCGCAGTAGAGTTTTCCACCGAACACACTAAAAATCCCTAGCACTGAATTCAACCTTAAACACATACACCCACAGACATACACGGTATAGAGCATGCACTTCATGAATTTTGTTGTTGTTTCCACTCATTATTTACGAAGTTTTTAATTGAGTGGTGATAAATTCATATACCAACTTTTTTCGTTAAAATTTAAGGGTTGTCTTTTTTTCTGTGTAGAAACATACCCGAATTACTAATCTCTTCATAATGCTAGAGCTCAAAAGCTACAATACTAAGACTACAAGCAAGTCATGGGCCGTGTAGGCTATACTTGCAGTTCTGAGATCACCACAATGGATTTTTAATTTAAAATCTTCTGTGGTTGTCCACACCAGCCTTATATTGGTTTAAGGGTGCTACGATCTAATGAAAGAGTAATCTACAACTGATGCCATATCCTGGAATCTACAGCACATTTATACTGAACGCTTCACTATACCCGCTTATTCAAAGATATCGCTAAAGATCGGCTGGTGAATCGTTGCTCTTTAAATTTACTATTACTAGTTGGGAACTCCTACTGCATATCACCTAGTGGCATAACTCCATTGTTCGTGACAAAACCTAAATAAATCACGGTGCTATTATTGTCTTTAACTGAACTATTTTTGTTGTGTATAGAAAAAAATCAAAAGTAAAAGTATAAACCTGAATCAAAAGGTGATAACTATGTTTGAGCATTTAAATTGGATTATAATCTGCAAAAGTTTACGGTCGACTACGCTGAAATGAAAGTAATAAAAATACAATCATTTATTCCAGTTATCGGTGTTTTTTCAATCAATCCTATTTCGAACAAGCCAATCGCCACATTAGTTGATCATAATTAGGCTAATAAAAAGTAGAACAAGAAGAATATAGCAAATTGACCATTAAAGAAATATAAATACGTGAAATATTTTGCAGTTAACTGGCGTGAGTGAAGGAATCTGAAAGGTCTGCAAATATACAGTCACAATTATATAGAGTGATCCATCTTGAGGTATTTTTTCAGAACAAAAAAAAATATAAAAATTCAAATTATGTGTGGAATCATTTTTTGTAATTTCAAAAGACATTTTATGGCATTTATTTTTTTGAATAAAATTTCCTTTTAATCAATTCGGTAATTCTATCTTGAAAACTAATCGGTGGAAATTTTTTTAAAATTTATTTTAGTGTTTAGGAGGCCAAAATCGCGCACTCGTATTTATAACATTGCTAGGTCTTTGCGGAAAATTCTTATAACGCTGGTGTGTGAAATCTTCACGTCTCGAGATCGATAGCGATCACAATAGAGTCGAACACTCTCACTCCTTGCGTAAACTTTAAAATGCCGATACATGTACAGTCGACTTCGCTTAGATGAAAATGGGAAAATGCAGCTATTTCGTTTCAGTTATTCGTACTTTTCACTTAAGGGTCGTTCGGATAAGTGGAACACATTTCTGTTATCCGATATAAGGTTAGTAGAAAGAAACTGTAAATACAGTAAGACCTCGTTAATCCGAATAATTGATTGCAGACCATAATTCGGATTATCGAAAATTCGGATCATTGGAAACTTTAGTCTTCACGTGTAAACAGTTAATATCGGGTGATCAATCTAGAGGTATGTATTTCAAAATAAAAATATACAAATTCAAATCAAGTGTGAATTTTAAATGTTGGCCGCTACTACGCCTCAGGGTGTCCATTCTGAGGTCCAATTTTTGATGACTCGTTCGAGCATTTCGACCGGTATGGCGTTAATGACACGCGTAATGTTGCCTTCCAAAACCAGAATCGTAGCTGGTTTGTCAACATAGACTTTGGATTTTACGTAGCCCCAAAGAAAAAGTCTAAAGTTCTACGCGGCCAACTCACCGGTCAAAAACGTGAAATTAACTGCTCTTCGAAACGACCTCTCAATATATACGTTGTTTGAGTAGCTGTACGGCAAGTGGCACCGTCTGGAAACCAAATGTCGTTACGAGCTTTAATTTCAGGTAGCAAAAAGTCCGATATCATGGCGCGAAAGTGAGTACAATTCGGCCGTCATCAAAAAAAAAATGGACCGATGATTCCACCAGCCCATAAACCGCACCAAACCATGATTTTCTCAGGGTATAATGACACCTCTTGAAACTCTTTTGGTTGCTCTTCAGCCCAAATGCGGCAATTTTATTTATTGACGTTGCCTTTGAGCCAAAAATTGGAATCATCCCAAAACAAAATGTTGGTCGAAATCAGCGGATCTTCTTGGAGCTTTTGAAGAGCCCAAACACTGAAACGGCGAAGCGCAGGAACATCGTTATGCTTTAATACCTGCGCGAGTTGTATTTTGTATGCTTTCAAACAAAGATCCTTTCTTATAATGCTCCAAGTTCTTTCATACGACAAGCCAAGTTGTTGAGAACGTTGCCGGATCGATTCCTGGGTGTTTTCACGAACACTCGCAGCTATTGCCGCTATGTTTTCAATACTTCTAGTAACGTAACATATTTTGATGTCAACTCGGATTACAGAATACGAGTGCAATCAATTCGGATTATAGAGTATGTAGTGTAGGGAAAACGCTGTTCGGACTACTGGATAATTCGGATTAGCGAAGTTCGGATTACCGAGGTCTAACTGTATTCATAACATATTTTATAAAAAAAATATATACCTTTAAAAAAAATTTAAAAAAATAACACAAAAAGGGAACATAAATTCAATTTAGTTGTTAAAACTTGCATAATGTAATTTGTCTATGTCGTATTACTTAAAAAGTCCCTAATTTGTGTTCGTCTCAGCATTGTTCATAAAAAAACATTCAATGCACAAATTCACGTAAGAGTGTCTAAGACTCATTAAAAGGGGCAGTACATTTTTCACCCTCAATATTCTCATCGTTATCTTCTTCATTATCGGAAGAAGCTGTTGAAGAATCTCGTTAAATCTTTCCCAACATGACAAGTTCTGGTCCCTTCCTCTGGTCAATTTCCTCCCTAAGAGCACATGGAATCATACACGCAGAAAAAAAGTATTATGACAATATTCGAAGACGATAATACTATTGTTGGGTATATGGTTGTGGTACAACAATATTATGATCTTCACAACAATAGTATGATTCAAATACAACCATACTATGATACTCACAACAATAGTATGATTTACACATAACTATACTATGCTCCCCACAACCATAGTATGATCCTCACAACCATAGTATGTTTCTTATGCAACCATAGTATGATCCTCACAACCATAGTATGATTCACACGGAAACATGTTATGATCCCTACAACCATAGTATGATCACACACAATTATACTATGATCCATAATATAATTTATTAGAATTTGTTTAAGTTGTCGACAATAGATTTGATCCCCAATATTTTTTATTAGAATTGCTTTAAGTTGGCAACAATAGATTTGAATTATGAAAATTATTCAAAAACACATTAAATAAAAAAGCATTTTTATTAAAAATACTTCAGTTAAAAAAACCAAAGCAGCTTGTTTAAAAAAAATTAATTTCGATAAAAAAGTACTATTATTGCATTAGATCCGTACCAATAACGTTTGTTCTTAAAATCATTTTTAAATGAAGAAAAATTACAATCACACAGTATGATTGCCGTAATCATATTATTGTTAACATAAAACGCAAAACACAATGCTTTTGTCGCACCAACCATATTTATATTGTTGCTATAACCATATTTTCACTTTTAAATTTGGCAATAATACTATTGTAACATTTAAACAATGTGAATATTGCAGCAATTATACTATTGCCAATAAATAAATTCAGTTAACAATGCTATGGCTGCGACGAACATACTTTTATTGCGGAGAACATATTAATATTGCCGTGACCATGTAGTAACCATGTTTTTTCTCTGCGTGTATCCACTTCTTAAACGGAATCGAATTGTTGTCCAGTTATGAATCCAGCTTTTCTGAAGCAGTTACGAATGGTATCTGAAGTATGAATGCTAGTTTAACCATTTTTAAGGCATTAAGTATAACAACGATGTTGGAAAACCAGTAACATTATGAGTAGAAGCGAAATTTTCTCCTGTAATAATACGATTCAGTCCGTAAACGGCACCATCGACTGAATTAATTTGACTCTACATTTATTTGTCGCTATCTATAAGTATAATTTCACCTAGCAATGTGCAACTGGAGAAGTCTGAGATCATTTCAACGAAATATCTATGCTTTTTTCAGATAAACGGAGTGCACTTCATTTAAAATTGTCAGTTTAGCTGAAATTGTTGTTCCACTTATGCTATATTTTTACTTAAACGGAGTTTCACTTAAGAGTAGCGAATTGTTTGCAATGAGCATGAAAATAAATATCTCTAAAACTTATATTTCAGATAACCGATGTTTTTCAGTAAAGCGCATTTTGTATTTTACAAAAAAATTAACAAACCAAAAATATTGTTTATATAGAATATTATTTGTCTCAATAATGACCCAATATTTTTTTCTTATGTTTGAGCCTTAAAGTAGAACAATACAGAATAAGGTTTTTCTTATCCTTTTTACATCTTTTTAAAAAACAACCATGTATCTCCAATTGCTGAAATATTCTTGTGATAAAAGTCATTGATTGACATGTATTCTTTGGATTAATAAAGAATTAAAAAAAAATTAAAAATTATCCGGAGTCGACTGTATTGTCTTTTTTTGTTTATAATTTGTTATTTCAGACAAAGTTTCATTTTGTTTCACAGTTTTATTGACGGCCTGTCAAATTTTGAACTTTTTTCATTGGGTTTTCATTTTAAGAAGATTGCATATTTTTTTTTTAAAGATTTAATTTTTTCTCTCATTGATTATTTAATTTCTGATGTTTGTTTAGTCGACTCATACTCTCGCCAGTACTCGTTAAATTTATAACTTGTTTTTATTAGCAACAAATTCAGTTATATAACAATCACTGCGGATAAATCAGCCCGTCAATAATTATTTATTCCTCGAACCGTACAATCACTTTTGAGCAGTTGTATTTTGCATGCAAATGATTTGAAATGTTTTGCGTTTGCCACAAAACAGGAACAGCGAGAAAGGTTGACTAAATAAATAATTCAATTTTGATTATATGGCACAGCACTGCCCCGTTTTTAAATACAACACCTTTCCTAGGGCTCCTTATTCACACGGTGTTACTCATCGGAGAATCTATAAACACAATGTAGAATACAAATATCAGAGCCTGTTCAATTAAAAAAATGTAAACCAAAATACCGATCTAGAGGTGAAATATCTAATATTTTAGAAGAGGCGTTTGAACTGTACCGATAAATCGTCTTCGGTTTTGTTATTAATCAAATCCATATAGACTTTGTAAGACCGAGGTTGGTATATTGACACGAATTAACTAATTTTATTGTTTTATACTCTCCACCATAGCATAGTCTAACAAGATCTAGCCATTCCCGTCAATCGGTTGGTTTTAAAAACAAATCAAATTGGGCAATAGTGGGTAATTTCTCCGTTGATGGACTAAATATCGCCTAAGCACATTTTTTTTGACATTTTTCCTACATTACTAAAATAATAACCTTTGAAATTAACTTTACCCGCAGTCATGGGACTTTTAAACGCTCCATAAGTGGCTTAGCCATTGGGTCTTGGTTGGGTGCCCCCAAAACTATCCTCAAATGTTCGAGGATATACTCGTATGGGTAGTGGGGATGTAAAATCGGGTTTTCCATTTTGTACTTTGGAAATTTAGCTTTTCAATCCCGACGGTGCCGAACCCAAAAAAAAATGTTTAGTTTTCAAAATTAATATTATTGAACATAGACGTAGAGAAAAAATATGGTTACTTTAGGGTCACGGTAATAATTATATGTTCCGCAATAAAAGTATGTTTGTCGTAACCATAGGATTATTTATTGAATGTAATTTTGGCAATAGTATGATTGCTGCAATATTAATATTGGTTAAATGTAACAATAGAATTGTTGTCAAATTTAGAAACGAATATATGGTTGAAGCAACCAAAAAAATATGGTTGGTGCGACAAAAGTATTGTTTTTTGAGATTTATGTTAGCAATAATTTGATTACGGCAACCATTCTATATGACTGTAGTTTTTCTTCATTTGAATATGCTTTTTAGAACAATAATATTGCTACGGATCTAATGAAATACGAGGGTTGATATTTATATTTCGGGTCTGGCATTACTAGTGTTCCGAGATACAAACTGGAACTAGAACCATTGGTAACTTTGATATTTTTTATCATAACTTCACTCAGAACGTTTTGTCATTTGAGGGCGAATTGTTTTGTTTACAGTGTGTTGAAAAATCCATCTCAGTCAAAAAATCAATTTTCCCGTGAACATTTTCGTGCGATGATATTTTACGATTTTCGGCGTGGGTTAACGAGACAAGTGTGTTTAAATCAACTTGTTACGACTTTTGGCGATGAAGAACCATCAAAAACTACTGTTAATCGCTTGCCAAGAGTTCAGTCTTGGACGCCGTTCGCTCCAGGATGAATTTCGTGAAGGATGTCCAACTTCGGTCACTTTGCCAGAAACCATCGATGCTGTGCGTGAACTGATTAAGCAAGACCGACATGTGACATACCATGAGATTGAGGCATCCTTGGGCATTAGAATAACAAGCATTAATAAGATATTGCATGTTCAATTGGCCATGAAAAAAACTGTTCTCGTTG
Organism: Hydrotaea diabolus; assembly: GCA_963513945.1. NCBI lineage: Eukaryota > Metazoa > Arthropoda > Insecta > Diptera > Muscidae > Hydrotaea > Hydrotaea diabolus. The sequence continues at coordinate 61,855,394 of OY740718.1, read as the reverse complement.
GATTCCACATAATTTGACGAATGCTCAAAAAAGGCTCGTATGGTTTGGTGCAAAGAGATGTTGAAAAAGTATAACTGCGAAACCTTAAAAGCATTGAATAACATTGTCACAGGTGACGAATCATAGATTTATGCAAATGAACACTAAACAAAACAGCAATCTACCGTAGTGGTCTTTTAAGACGAGCCACATCCAACAAAAGTTGTTCGTGGAAGAAGTACATCGAAGCAAATGATTGCGTTGCCACAGTGCCTCTAGCAGAACGTAGGACGGTCAATTCTGAGTGGTATACAACCATCTGTTTACCAAAAGTGTTTGAACAAATGAGGAAAGATAAAAAGAGAAGACGGATCGTTTTGCATCACGACAATGCGAGCTCTCATACATCAGCTGAAACGATGAGTTATTTGACAACTCAAGATGTCGAATTGATGGGCCATCCATCCACCGACCAGCCCAGATTTGGCACCCAATGACTTCTTCTTATTCCCTAGTATCAAGAAAAAAATGTGTGGTCAACGTTTTTCATCGCCCGAAGCAGCTGTTGAAGCGTTCAAAAATCATGTTTTGGAGGTGTCTCAATCGGAGTGGAAAAGGTGCTTCGAAAATTGGTTTGTGCGCATGCAAAAGTGTATTGATGATCTTAAGGGAGAATATTTTGATAAACAATAAAACCATTTCCAATGATAAATTATTATGTTCTTATTGCCGGACCCGAAATATAAACAGCTACCTTCGTAATAGTATGGCTTTTTGTATGGATTTTTTTTTATAATTTTTTTATTTTGTTAAAATCAGTTTTCTTAATCTAGTTATCACAATATTTTACAGAGTTTTAGTTGTTTTTTTTCAACTTTTCATCTAGAACATTGTTTTTTTATTTACAGTATAATTAAATTTTTTTATTTTATAAAATTTGTTATTCAGAGGAAAGTTTAATTTTTAAAAACCTCTGATTTATCATTATCGCTTTATTGTTTTAAGTAACCGAATGTGTTCCGATTTGTAGGAATATGAATTATGAATAATTATATAAGTCATAACTCAGAGAATTTGTTGACAAACTGCAGAATAATTTAAAACGTTCTGTGATCATTTCTATTCTGGTTTGTATTAATCATATGTGACAAGGGAAGGGGTAAAAAAAAATTAATTTTCATTTTTTTTTCTTTTTTTGATGTGGACAACATCTGAACATCGAATGAGACCGATCCCATGCCCCAAAAGTGTTCCCTCCCAGAGATATGCGCGTTTTATGAAATTGGTGGTATACCAAAGAAACACGCATTTAAATCTTTAAAATGGCTCTTCTGAACCAAACTGGTTTTTACCCTTAGGTCCCTTTCTATTTTGCGCGTCACATATATTGTTGGATTGGTGCAAAGAAATGGTGGAGAAGTGTCATGGTAAATATAACATCATTTTTAAAAGTTTATTCTAACAGACTTGAATCTTCTTGATGTGTGTTTTTGCACAAATTCCCCAAACGGGACAAGCGTACAACTAAATTGATTGAAAAACAACCTATCGTATGCTAAGATTATTTGATTTTCTCTATTTAAGGGAGAATAACGTTTAATAAGTGGGTATAGCAAATTTCTTGCAACGTTAAATTTGTGAATTTGTCGAGAATATTTCTAAAAAAATCAGTTTTTTTTGTCATGGTAGACACCTAAATTCTTAAAATCTGGACTCCATGGTATACTGGTCCCATTTATTTTAAGCTGATCTTGTGGATAGAAACGTGGATTTCATTTTCTAACGTTTGCGGAATGAAATCGCAACAAATTTTACAACGCTGGGTACAAAGCAAAATTAAAAATCTAAACAAAGTACCGTTATTTTTCATTTACCACATGTTTTGTGATATTGCTATTTGATTTTTGCTGAAGTTGATCATTTATTTTGTTTGCAATGTCGTCAAAAGAACAACGTCGAAAAACCATTTGTAATTTTTTCGACCATCATCCTGATTGGAAGAAATCCGATATCGTTTCTCATTTTGTAGAGCAAGGAGAAAATCGAAGTTCGGTATATAGAACACTGGCGATATACGAGAAAAGACAAACAACAGAAAGAAAACGTGGTTCTGGAAAAAGGTGTAGTTTGAACGACTCTTCTATGAGAAGCCGACTTCGAAAAATTACCTATGGTAAAGTCGGTAAATCCTATAGGAAGCTTGGGAAAAAGTTCCAATGTGACGGAATAATAGTGAAACAGTATTTGAGTGATATGGGAACTCAGAGAAAGTCCAGAAAAAAGAAGGCAAAAGCGTCAGAAGCTCAAGAAGTTACCCAAAAGTCTCGAATTAGAAGTTTGGTCAAAAATACATTCAAAGCCAAGAGCGACATTGTATGCATCATGGACGATGAGGCACATTTTCACCTCAGTGGATTCGTCAATAAGCAGAATTGCCGCTTTTGGGCGAATGATAATCCAAGAGTGATTGTCGAAAAAACAATGCAATGTTTTTTCCTTCAAAAACATTTTTTTGAAGGAAAAAACACGTAGACGATAAAATAAAGTATGTGGAGCATTCAAAATTTCCTAAAAAAGTTTTATTGTGGCTTGCAACTAGTCAGCATGGAATGTCAGAACCAGTTGTTTTTGAGTCCGGTTTGGCCGTCAATTCTGAAAGATATATTTATTTCTGCTTACCAAAAGTTGAAGAATTTATGAATAAGAAGCATAGAAACTTAAATGTAATCTTCTGGCCCGACTTAGCATCAAGTCATTACGCCAAGAAGACATTGGAAGCCATGGACACCCTTCAAATTCCATATGTATGTAAAGAAGAAAATCCACCAAATGTACCCCAATTACGCCCAATTAAGGATTTTTGGGAAAATTTAAAACGAAAAGTATATGCAAAGAACTTCAGACCCAAAACTACCAAAAATTTGATTCAAAAAATTCGAAAGGAGCTTCAAAACATGCCAACATCGACATTTTCAACAGCCATAAAAAAGTTCCTCAAAACTTCAGCAAAGCAGCTCGAATGGGACCTAATATTTTTTTACATTAAACTAGTACAATGTATAATCTTAAAAAAAAATTGAAATAAAATTTTGGTTTTTGTTTAAAAGAAAAAAAATGTTTTTTTTTGCGATTTCATTCCGCATACGTTACTAAAGAATACAGCTTGTGTCTTGTCTTTATTTCACACTATTTTGCATTTGTGGAAGTATTCTACCAATATATCTAAAGCATGTTGCAGTTTAATTACTATATTTTGGCCACATTCCTTAGAAAAAAACAGAGCGGTACATAGCATACCTAGCGCAATTACATCCATTTAGATCAGGGATGTCCGAGCAGTATAAAATGTACAAAATTGGACCCAAGGCTGAGCCCTGAGGCACGCCAGCTGGTATCTGTACAAGGTCAGAGTAGCTATTGTTGACACATACACAAAAATATCTGCTCTCTAGGAAAGATTTAATTGTTCCTATTAAATAAAGTGGAAACTTAAACTGAATCATTTTGTATAACAAACCATTATGCCATACGGAATCAAACGCCTTTTCGATATCTAAGGTAACCATTATCGTCGTAAGCTTATTTTCGAACCCGTTATGTATGTGAATTTAAATACGCTTTATCTTGTGCACTGTACTATGGAAAGGTTGAAATCCAAACGGAGTCAGAGGAATAATTTTTTCGCGGTTCACAAACTTTGCAATTTTGATTTTCAAAACATTTTCATAAATTTTACTAAGACTACTAAGGAGGCAAATAGGGCGATAGCTACTCACAGAGTTTGGAGGTTTATTGGGTTTTGCTTTTGGTGCAATCTTTGCGGTTTTCCAAATTTTGGGGAAAATATTGTAACTTTAAGCAGCTAATTTGGCTTTGTTTGAGTGAAATAATAAAAACGCTTACGTTTTTTTTAAACTGATTTTTTCTACAGTTAAGTAAATCACTTCTATTATTTTGAATTTAATGTATTTTTAATTAATTTTCATATTTCAAATCAATTGTTGACAAAATAACTCAATTCTATCAATTATACTATGGGGATCATAGTATAATTGCGTGTGATCATACTATGGTTGTAGGGATCATAACATGGTTGCGTGTGAATCATACTATGGTTGTGGGGAGAATAGTATGTTTCACATATAGCCATAGCATGAAAAGGAAAGCAAAATAATATGAAGAGAATGACATAGAAAATAGAAATGGGGACAAAAAGGTCCAAATGGGGCGATACATAAATGTGAGAATAACAATATAAAATGAACAGGGTGACAATGCAAATGGAAAAGGGGATAAAAAGAACCAAATGGGGCCAAATATAAGAAAGTAACCAAAAACAATACTAAACCAGATGGATGACATGGTACTTAGAACTAGGGATAAAAAGGTTTCAAATAGAGTTCAAAAGGGGCGATATATTAGTATAAAAGTAAGAATAATAATACTAATTAACAGGGTGACATGGAAATGCGGATCAAGAAAGGTTCACTAGGTCCAAATGTCAGAAGGTAACAAAACCAATATTAAATCAACTGGATGGGAAACAGAAAAGGGGCGATATATAAAAAGTCGGAAAAATAAGATTAAATCAAAAAGATAGCTTAGAAAATATCGGGATATAGGGATAAAAAAAAGGTCCAAAAGGGGCCAAATATTGGAAAGTGAGAAACACGAAAATAAATCAACAAGATGGCATAGAAAATAGAAAAGGGGATAAGAAAGTTTCAAAAGGGGTCAAATATCAGAAAGTAACAAAAACAATATTAAGTTAACAGGATGGCATGGCAAATTCAAATAGGAGGAAAAATCTAAAAGGGGTCAAATATTAGAAAGTGAGAAACACAAAATAAAATCAGTAAGATGAGGTACAAAAAAGAAATGTAGATAAAAGTGATTAGAAAAGGCAAAAACGGGCGAACCAGCAGGTGAGTGAAAAGAATAAATTTTGAATCAACTGGATGACATAGAAAATATAAATGCGGATGCAAAGGGATGAAAAGGCTCAAAAGGACGAAATATAAAAAAGTGAGAAGAAAATCCTTTTTACATAAAAAATCTAATAAGACCTTAAGGGGTGAATTATCAGAAAATCAGCAAATATATTCAAATAAACAGAGAAATAAATGAGGAAAAAAATGGTAGAAAATGCGCCACAACAGGCGAAATATCAAAAAGAGAGAAAATTTATAACAAATCCACAGGATGGTATTGAAAATAAATTTTGGGATAAAAGGGCGAAATATCAAAAAGTTGAAACAGTATGAACTTATTGAAGATCCTTAACAGGAGAAATGTTAATAATTTAGGAAAACAATATTAAATCAACAAATGACATACAAAATAAAAATGAAGACAGAATGGTCAAAACGGATTAATATCTTTTTTCGGCGCTAAAGCGACGATTCGAAAACATGTGTAAAATACAACTTTTGAAACGATGAAAAGTGCAGAGCAAATCGCTTCACGAGAACTGTTAGGAACATAAGTCGGAGCAGATTAGTTTGGAACAAAAAGGTCGCAATGAACATTAACTGGACCACAAATGGCTAAATGATAAAAAAGTGAGAGAAACAGTTCAAAACTAACCAGAGAGGTTGGTAAATAGAAAAAAGTTAAAGAGGACAAAATACCTAGCGAAATCCCTAGCAGGCTTAAGAGATTTAACTGGTCAACATCTAATGCATACTATACTGCACTGATGGCCACTCAATAGAACACTATAAATCTGGAGTCATATTTCAGATAATGAAATAATGGTTTGATATAACAGATTTCCGTTCACGAAGCAGCAGGTATTTTCTAGTGGTGTATAAAATTCATTGATAACATTTCCAAGTAATCAAACTATTATAATTATGTGCAGATAAACTCGTACTATAACCTTTTCATTCAGGTTGTTACTTTTACTTTCACAACTTGCAAAAAAGAGATCGTAATTCAGAAGATCATCTATTGATGCTGTCCTAATAGTCAGAAGTAGATGAAAGTATTCTAACATTCAATTTCAAAAATATAAGAAGAAAATGAATATACCAGAGTATTTGGTATAAAAGTGCTACAAATTCACGAAACGAGCATCAGTTTCCAGTACTACTCGGCAGCAGTAAAATGGTAAGTTGGACATATACTCGAATACACCAACCCTTTGGCACAATATTTTAATGGAATTTTCGGCCTTTTAGAAATCCTTTATCTTCGCCTTGGCCGTTTTGGTTTCAGCCGCATGTGCTTCTCATGTCGGAGGTTTCTATGGTAGTGGCTTAGTCCATGCTGCTTCCGTTCCAGTTGCTAGCTACGCTGCTGTTGCCGCTGCTCCCGCTGTTGCCAGTTACGCTGCTGCTCCAGTTGCAAGCTACGCTGCTGCTCCCGCTGTTGCCAGTTACGCTGCTGCTCCCGTAGCTGCTGTTGCCCGTTATGCCGCCGCACCCGCTGTTGTTTCCTCTTATGCTGCTGCTCCAGTAGCCACAGTTGCCCACGGTTATGGTGGTTACACTGGCTATGGTGGTTATGCTGGTTATGGTGGCTTTGGATCTGCTGGTCTCGTCCATGCTGCCTCCGTTCCAGTTGCCCATTATGCTGCTGCTGCTGCTGCTCCTGCCGCTGTTGCTGTTGGCCATGTTGGTTATGCCGCTCCCGCTGCTACCCTTGTTGGCTCTACCATTGGTCATGTAGGACATGCCTACGGTTATGGCTCTACCCTTGGTTATGGCTCTACTCTTGGTTTTGGTGCCGGTTTCTTGAAGAAGAAATAGAAAGCTGGAATAATGTAACACACAAAATATTCGAAACTGTTTTTTTTAAAAATAAATGTCACAATTTCGATAATTTGTTGTTCTTTTCAATGTACAGGAAATTTAGAGGCTTTCACCAGAAAAGGCGCAGTTGTGTCGTTAATTTAATTTTAATCGATAGCTTATACTTGTAAGCTTTTTAAACCCTTCAGTGTCACACCGTTTGCATGATAAAGTTATCGATACTTTTAAGATTTTTAAATCCTTCAGTGTCACACCGTTTGCAACATCTCGCAATATTTAAAACGCAATAAAGTTTATACAGGGTGATTCATTCACGACTGGACAAATTTCACCAGCGTATTTCTTGGCTCATTTCAATAAAATATGTCCATCTATGACCATGTCCCAAAATGCAAGGGGCGAAATGTTCCCCTGAAAGTCCAGAGGTCCTACGGTTCCAAAGCTATGACTATTTCCAGCCGTGAACGAATCACCAGTATAAAGGGATTTTTTTTTCAAACGTAAAGTTTTCAAGCAGAAATAAAACACATACTTTAATTTAATGGTATGGGTTAGAATTGAGCTTTGTCATCTTTATGACATTGCTGTTAGTTGCCAAAAAAGTTCAAATCTGGAGTAGAAATATTAATTTAGTAAAAAGACAATTTCAAATTTAAAAAATCCAAGTTTTTCATAAATTTTTCGGAAAGAAGACTTAAGCTTCGTTTTCATTATGTCAAATTCAATGGCAAATGTAGTCAGTTAGGTGAAAACGGGTAGTCATATGGTGACATTTACGTTTGACGTCATATATGACTATGCTTTGTCAAACGAAATGGCAGTCAAGTCAAAACGGGTAAATTTATGACAATTTACCGATATGGCATCATTTGACAAGGAGAATCCATTAGCCAACATGTTGGCAAATGCAAACACATTTGGCATGCAAACAGCTGATTTTGCTGGCATTTTCAACAAGCGAAGGAAGAAAACGAGCAAAGGAGGAAATCGCGCCAAGAACGGACTTCTGGAATTATAGAATAGACATGGACGATGTGCTAATCATGAAAGTGGAAGACGTCGCCAGTTCGAAGAAGAGGGTGCGCAAATTACAGCACATTTGGACGAGCGAGCAGACGGAGCGGCTGATTGAGGCAGTCGAATTGCGCCCTGGAACCTGGGACTACCTCACCAAAGTAGTCACTAGTACCAATGCCGCTGCGACGGCAATTTGCTTATTCATGGACATTTTGTTGTTTAAAAAAAATTGAAAATTTTGCTACCACGTCGCTTTTGACGCAAAAATTTCAATTAATTTCTTCTTCTTCTCGCAAAAATCATATGACGACAGATGTGTTTAGCTAGCATAATGAAAACGGTGTGGCAAATGACTGACAACAAATGTGGATGTCAAATGTTGCCATTTGGGTTTTGTGTCAGTTATGACGTTGTAGTGAAAACGCGTTTGACACCAAATGCAAATGTCGACGAATGTGCCATTTCTGTTTGCCATTGAATTTGACATAATGAAAACGAAGCTTTACAATAAACATTCCTAAGAATACTGCAATCGTCCGGTCGAAATGCTAAAAATGCAAAAATATTTACGATAAGTTCTTGAAATGCAAAACTACGATCTTAAAAGTATAAACCGTGAGGAGCTAAACACGCACACACAAACAAATCAGTTTAAAATCGCTCCGATTTGCAAATATTCGGCTGGATAAACATAATTTCTGTTGCAATCACCAACAATCCATTGTATTGATAGTGTGGCAACCCTCCCAAACTGACAGTGCACGATAACAACCAGTTGATCTGGCAACGCATATATGAATTATTATTGTTTAGTTTTCTGATGCAATAAGTTGTGTTTTCTTACGTTTGGTATAATAAATAAATAAGACTATAATATAAACAGTAAGTTGAAATATATCTTCTTAATCCGGATAGAATCCTGGGCTGTTACATTGGCGACGAGGTAAATATGGAAAGGAAAGTCTGGAGAAAAAGACATGAATTAATACACACAAATGATTTCATTATTGATTTCAGATTGCCAGTTAGGCAAATAAATTCTGTGTTTTAGTTCAAAGAACTAGAATAAGAACAAGCACGAGCAAGGTGTACAAAATCTGTGTTCCAATTTGGAAAATCCATTTGGAATAAGATCTGGGCCAGTTGGGCAAATGAAGTACAAATAAAGGTACAAGACGATCAGTCGTAAGTTGAAATATTATGTCGACCTGACAGTGATTTTATTTAAACATTTTGTTTGTTTAGGAAACAATAACATTGATTCCGAACATGAATGAGACAAATGGAATTAGGCCATTTCTTTGTGAGGCAATTGACAAGTCGCTTATTCGTACTGGGTGGGAAAAATGGCTGAGGGCATTCACTTTCTACACTCAGGCTGAAGAAATAACAGATGCTGTCAAGAAAAAGAATAAACTTTTACATTATGGTGGGACACAACTGCAGGAAGTGGCACATAACATTCCAGATGCACTTACTTGTGGGGAAAAAGACGATGCCTATAAAGTGTTAGTTGACAAATTGACTGACTATTTTTCCCCAGAAAGGAATTCAACATTTGAGAGACATTTGTTTCGATCACTTAAGTCAGAATCGGGTGAAACCTTTAATAAATTCTTATTGAGGACGCGGCAACAGGCTTCAAAGTGTGTGTTTGGTGAAACAAAGACTGATATTCTGGAAATCAGCATCAAAGATAAATTGATTGACTCATGGGCATCTGCGGATTTGAAAAAGAGGTTATTGGAAAAGGAGCACTCCTTAAAGGAAATTATTGAAATTTGCCAAGTCCATGAGCAAATTAATGCTCAGTCAAAATCAATGGATGCTCCAAGTACAACTGTTGAAATCAATAAAATTGCAAATAACTGCGAGTGTTTTAGACTTCAACCGACTTCAGCAAAACTATTCGTTGTCACTACAACCATGACAGCCAACCAATTATGAAGTACATGTTAGTTGGGTACCAATAATTGGTGGTGACAACAAATAAATTCTTTGTATGTAGCAACCAAACCTCGTTCAGTTTTCTCTTGTAAAATATTACACTATGCAACAAAATTTGGGACTTGCTGCGGGGAGTTTTCTAGAAATGAATAACTTAAGTGATTATAGTAAACTCCCAAAAGCACGGTCTTCGTAGGTCCGAATTATTTTTTATAGACCAAGAAAATTCTAATTTTGTACTGCTACCATATGAAATAAGTTAAAATGTAATAAATATACCTTCGTATTATAGGATTTTTGTGATGAGATGTCTTTCCGTAGAAAATTTTTACATCCTGTGTCTAAGATTGGAGGGTCCTTCTTGACCTTTTTCCGAAAAGTTGGAAATCCGTTGTCCAATTTATTTGAGTTGGGGAGTGTCCTGTAAATGAAAATAAGTGAAATTGTATAAATGTTTTTAAACAATGGTGGTTTTGGGGTTTAAATGTTCTACTAAATTACTCCGTTATCATTTTAGTATGCATCGTCTAAATTAAAATTCGAATATCTTCAAGAAAAAGTGGCCCTTTTCGCACTTTTTTGGGGGGAAAATAAATTTTAAAAGCAAATTTAATGAATAAATTATGTTAAGAAAGGAAAATATTGTTTCCACCCTTTTTTTTTAAATAACCTAAAAAATGTGACAGAAAAAAGACTCCAAGAATTCATTTATGCTCCGTTTGGTTTGCCCCATCATAATGAACAGACTTACTCTAGAACAACGTTTGCAAATCGAGATGGCCACCGATCCTGATTTTTTACAAGAAAAGTTTGTTCAACGATACAGTTCACTTTTGGTTGAATGGGTCGTTAATAAACAAAATTGTCGAATTTGGAGTAATGATAATTCACAAGCCATTGTTAGGACGCCGTTACATCCTCAAAAATTCACTGTTTAGTGTGCTTTATGGGCAGGGGGAATCATTGGTCCATATTTTTTGTACCCTCCACCATGCAATGGAGGGTATATTAATTTTGTCATTCTGTCTGTAACACGTTGAAATAAGCATCGGAGACCCAACAAAGTATATATATTCTTGATCCTTGTAAAATTCTAAGATGATCTAGCCATGCTGTCCGGCTGTCCGTCTGTTGAAAACAAGATAGAGCCTGCATGAAAACAGCTGGGGCGCTGAAATTTGGCACAAACATGTGTAGTTAACCTAGCATGGTTGGTATTGAAAATGGGCTATACAGCTCTACGGGAAGTTGGTGTTGGAGACCCTCAACTGATACTACCTCATAAAAATTAGTATTTTATTTGGAAATATCCGTCCAGTTTCTTGAGAAAAATCACTGAAATTTGCAAATAATAATCTCTATATAGGCGCAATCATCTATGTAAAAATGGTTTAGATTGTGCCACCATTTCTTGTTCCTCCCATACAAACGGCCTTATGGGCCTTGAGAAATAATATGACTATAACTCACCACAAACTTGAGCTATCGAAATGAAATTTTACACATCAAGATTTCTATATACAACACACTTCTACGCTGAATTCGGTTGAGATCGAAAAAGTCCTACTGGTACCTCCCACACTAACGGTCTCATGGGCCTTGAAAAATATTATGACAATAACTCACCACACACTCTACCTATCGAGACGAAATTTTCGGCATAAAGATTAATATATAAAACAGACTTTTGCGCTAAATTTGGCTAAGATCGGAAAGGCCCTACTGGTACCTCCCACACAAACGGTCTCATGGGCCTTGAAAAAAAATATGACAATAACTCACTACAAACTTGATCTATCGCGATGAAATTTTCTACATAAAATTTTTTATATAGAACACACCTCTGCGCCAAATTCTTTTGAGATCGGAAAAGTCCTACTGGTACCTCCCACACAAACGGTCTCATGGGCCTTGAAAAATAATATGACAATAACTCACTACAAACTTGATCTATCGAGATGAAATTTGCTACATAAAGATTTTTATATAGAACACACCTCTGCGCCAAATTGTTTTGAGATCGGAAAAGTCCTACTGGTACCTCCCACACAAACGGTCTCATGGGCCTTGAAAAATAATACGACAATAACTCACTACAAACTTGATCTATCGAGATGAAATTTTCTACATAAAGATTTTTTTATAGAACACACTTCTGCACCAAATTGAGTTGATATTGGTTAGGCTCTTTTGATACCTCCCATACAAACGGCCTTAAAGGCCTTGGGAAATAATATGACGATAACTCATCACTAACTTGTTCTATAGAAACATTTCTATATAGCGCACACTTCTGGACCAATTTGAGTTGAGATAGGGTAGTCCCTTCTGATGCCTCACATACAAACAGCTTTGAGGGCCTTGAGAAATAATATGTAGATAACTCATCGCAAACTTGACCTATCGAAATATTTCGAAAGTATTTCACATAAAGCATTCTATATAGAACATACTTCTGTACCAAATTTTGTTGATATTGGGTAGGTCTATCCGGTACCTCCCCTACAATCGGTCTTATGGGCCTTGAGAAATAATATGACAATAACTCACCACAAACTTGACCTATCGAAATGAAATTTTACGCATACAAATTTCTATAAATTACAGAAATTAAAAAAATAGTTTTTATTTGGGAATCTGGTGGAGGGTATCCAAAGTTCAGCACAGCCAAACTTAACATTTTTTTTAATATGAAGCCGGCCATAATGTTACAGTCAGCCATGATTAATGACTCTTTCGTGTCTGAATTGAAGGATATTGAGGTGGACGAACTTTGATTTAAACAGTACGGCGCTACATGCCACGCAGCTAACGTAACAATCATCAATGGAAAATGGAAAGGAAACTTTAAGTGACCGCATTATGTCGTGTCGTGGGCTTATGACTTGGACTTCACGCCTCCGCTAACACCGCTGGAATATTTTTTGTGGGGTTATGTGAAGTCGCTTGACTGCGCAGATAAGCCCGACATGGTTGACGGCAAGGAAGAGAATATTCGGTGCGCTATTGCTGACATACGACCCGAAATGCTGCAAACAGTGGTCAAAAATTGGGCCTCTGGGCTGGAATTTATTCGAGCCAGTCCGAAATCATTTTTAAATCACAATGGCAAACCCTTTTCTTTATAATAAAGCTAAGCCAAGTAGGCCATAACATTAAATTATATGTGTTTCATTTCTGTTTGAAAACCAAGCGTCTGAAAAAACACCCTTGACAACTTACTAAGGTATTTTAACAACATATCATAATCAGCTTTATCTTCAAACTGCTTCTGACACTTTAAACTAAAATTTAATTTTATGACCCACTAACCAATTAAAAGCAGAAAATCGTTGCACTTGTTCATAAAAACTTAAGTAAATTCGAAAGTTAAAGCCAAGTTAAATAAAAAAAATAAATTCAGAATGAATATTTTTAAACTTTAAATAAAAAACGATTTTATAAAATTTAACCATGGCTTGCCTTAGTAAACAAATATTTTAAAACAATAGTCAATACATGTATAACTTATGTTTTAATAATTCCCTTAATTAGATGAAGTTACCAATAATTTGTCTCTTCAACCTACTAATGGGAACTGACAGATTTTCAGATTTTTATTCCATTCTTGGAAAATTCAATTTGTACTTAATGTTTGTATAAAAACAACAGTTTGCAAAATTGAATTTTTGTTTAATAAAATTTCAACCTTTATCCGAAGTAAGAGTCAACCACATTTTTTTTTTGACTCCTGATCAGACTCCTTCTGCGGACAAATTTTCAAAACTCCGACCACAGTCTTGTTTGTACCGTCCACAATGTGTCCTAAATAGGATTTTGAATGAACTAAGAACGTGTTTTTTGTTGCCAACAACTTTACAGCACAAATAGAAGCAAATTTAAATCATTCGTTTATTTTGAGATACCTTTCAAAACTATTTGATAACTGTATCACGTTAAAATAAACCTATGGGATGGGCAATGACATTTCAATTCAGGTTTGCACTTTTACTTTCACAAATCAAAAAAATATAGAACGACAATCACAAGATCTTCTAGTTATGCAGTACAAATAGTGAGAGGTAGTTGGCACTAGATAGTATTCTGATACTAAACTAAGAATTTTAAGCAAACCAAATTAAAATTAACGAGTCTAAATAATGGAGCATTTAGTATAAAAGTGCTGCAAATTCTGGAGTAAAGCATCAGTTTCGAGTACCACTCAGCAGCAGTAAAATGGTAAGTTGGGCATTTACTCGAATAAACCAACCCTTTGGCACAATATTTTAATGGAACTTTCGGAATTTTAGAAATCCTTTATCTTCGCCTTGGCCGTTTTGGTTTCAGCCGCATGTGCTTCTCATGTCGGAGGTTTCTATGGTAGCGGTTTAGTCCAAGCTGCTTCCGTTCCAGTTGCTAGCTACGCTGCTGCTCCTGCTGTTGCCAGTTATGCTGCTGCTCCCGTTGCTGCTGTTGCCAGTTACGCTGCTGCTCCCGTTGCCACCGTTGCCCGTTATGCCGCCGCTCCCGCTGTTGTTTCCTCTTATGCTGCTGCTCCAGTAGCCACTGTTGCCCACGGTTATGGTGGTTACGCCGGCTATGGCGGTTATGCTGGTTATGGCGGTTATGGTGGTCTCGTCCATGCTGCCTCCGTCCCAGTTGCCCACTATGCTGCCGCTCCCGCCGCTGTTGCTGTTGGCCATGTTGGTCATGCTGTCAGTTATGCCGCTCCCGCTGCTACCCTTGTTGGCTCCACCATTGGTCATGTTGGTCATGCCTATGGTTATGGCTCTACCCTTGGTTATGGCTCCACACTTGGTTATGGTGCTGGTTTCTTGAAGAAGAAATAAGAATCTATAACAACTTAAGGTTTTTGATACAATTGATTAATGAACTGAATAATAAATTTGAATATTTCCTTATAAGTTCTATCGTTTTATTGAGCGACAGTAAAGAAGAGCTGTCTGGCGAGTGTTACTACGCTTATGAAAAAAAATATACAAGTGGGCTTAGCTACACATAGAGAACAGATTCATTGCCACAACTGAATTTTTTTTGCCAACCCAATGATTGAGGTTGTATACAGATCGAGTATTTGGACAGTACAGCCGAATGTTAGTTGGTGTTCTGTTATTTTCAGTAATTGGAACTGAAGTACCGATCGAAAAAAAAAATTTTTTTCGAATCACAAAAAAAGATTTTTTGCGCCTCAAAGTTGTTCAACGAAAAATTTTTAAATTTGTATCAGAGGCAAAAAGCTATTTGTTTATACACCGCTAGTACTCTCTAACAAAGCGAAGATCATATCGAGGAAAAAGTAAATAAAGATAATGGATGATTTGTACTGAAAACTAATTTATTAATCGATTGCCTCATAGTCTGTAATATATGTAACTAAATAATTTCATTTAAATAATGCCTATTTAAACCAAATAAATTAATTATTAGCCCGTCTCTGGCAATGTTGTAAAATAAATCTATTGATGGCTCACAATGTGGAGTCTCTGTAGAGGTGGCAAGAGTGAGTTGTATTTTCGTGGGCAATTGTGTGAAGTAAACTTAAAAAGGTTTACAACAGTACTTCTCATTCGTTTGAGGAGAGCCTGGCCTTATAGAGTTCGGATTTACTTTTAACAATTGCTGCGAAGCTTTCCGAAGAGGGTTGTTAAGGACCCGAAATCATGATTAAAGCAGTTTACAGCCACGAAATCAATGCCACTTTGCCATTTTGTTAAAAACTTGTCTTCTATTTAAATGTAGATGCAAGAGGTCTTGAGCCGGTTAATCCCTGTTCAATATGGAAATTTTAGTTATTATCACTCGAATTCTAAAATGGTTTGCATCCCTACTGAGAACAATGAAACATCAACCAGAAGAAAGAATAAGCAATTAGGCATCACCAGACGGCTTCCTTCTTCCGCATCAAACCGGTACCGGGTTTGCCCATATGTTTTAAAAATGAATTCAGGCGGCTGGCTCGAATAAATTCCAGCCGAGAAGCCCGTTTTTCGACCACTTTTTGCAGCATTAGGGGTTGAAATAAAGCGCCAAATATTCTCTTCCAATCGTGTAACTTTACATTACCCCACAAAAAATAGTCCAGCGGTGTTAACTCGCACTATCTAGTCCAGCGGTGTTAACTCGCACGATATAGGAGGTCACGCCACAGGCCCACGGTACGAGATGATGCGCACATCAAAAGTGTCCTTTTATAAATTGATGTTTTGTTGGCTGTATGGACTGTAGCACTGTCTTGTTAGAACTAAAGCTCTTCCACATCAACATCCTCCAATTCAGGCACAAAATCATTAATCGAGGCTTTATAGCGTTCCCCATTGGCTGTAACATTTTTGAAGAAATATGCCCTTAGAGCACACCAAACTGTGACTTTTTGAGGATGTAACCACGTTCAACAATGGCTTGTGGTTTTCATTACTCCCAATGCGACAATCTTGGTTATTAACGTCCCCATTCAGCCAAAAGTGAGCTTCATCGCTGAATAAAATTTCTTGTAAAAATCAGGATCGGTGGCCATCTCATTTTGGGGCCATTCACCACTTCGAGCAAACGGTGTTCCAGAATAAGTCTATTCATTACGATATGGCAAACCAAACTGAGCATAAATCAGGTGACAGCTGTCAAAAAGACCAACTAAAAAAACACCCTTTACTTTCCCATAAATTGCTTTTTATCTACTTCCAAAGGATGCAAACAAATTGTGGTGTACCTACCACTCAGAATTGCTTAGGCGGTACAGTCGCCACATGGCCATTTTTGCCGAAAAAACAGGCGACCATTTGCTACGAAGTGCTTCTTCCACGAACAACTTTCGTGGGATTTGGCTCGTCTTTGAATTCCCACTCGGTCGACTGCTGTTTTGCTTCGGGCTCATACGCATAGCTCCATAATGCGTCACCTGTGACGATCTCATAAATGTCTTATGAAGCACCGCGATCTCATTTTTTCAAAATTTCTTTGCACCAATCGACACGAGCCTTTTTTTGAGCGATTGCCAAATTGTGCGGGATCCAACGGAAACAGGCTCTTTTTAAGGTCAGGTGTTCATGAAATATCGAATGTATGCTCGTAGAAGAAGTGCCCAAGGATGCCTCTATCTCACGGTATGTCACATGAAGATATTGCATTATCAGTTCACGCACGGCATCAATATTCTCTGGCACAACGGCCGTTTTTGATCGACCTTCACGACCTTCGTCTTTGAGCGAACGTCGGCCACTATTGAATTCATTAACCAGGTTTTCACAGTGTTTTGCCATACAAAGATTTAAGTTCATCGATGCACTCTTGTCGTGATAATCCACGTCGAAAGTGGTGAAAAATGATCGCACGAAAATGTTCACGAGTTAATTCGATTTTATTGCCAAATTTATTTTTTTAAGACACTGTAAACAACACAAATGATGGTCGTACGTCAAAACGTTTTGAGTACGTTTCTGCTAAAAAAAAAGTCAAACTTTCCAATGAAAATGTCAGATGGCGCCAGACAACACTTAGTGTTGCCTACACCAGAAATATATATAGCAACCCTCGTACTAACCTATACCATTTTTCAACGGCGGAGTAAAAGATACAATTCTAAACCATGTAAAAGGTTCTCTCTAAATTGCATGGGGCTAAAGATTATATTGTGCATAGCTCACAGATTCAAGAAAAGATTTCTAGTTATTCATGGAAGGATGGTTAGAGGAAACCAGTAAGTCAGTATGATTTTCATACATTATGGAACAATCATTGCTTCAAAGCCAGAATCCAATTGAAATAATATAAATTTATTTTCCTTTCTTATCTGGTCATTCTGTATTACTAAATCCACTTGCAAATTCCCTAAAAACAAAACAAGAAGCAAACTAAATATTCTGTTTATCCAATAAATTTAACGAGACAGTCCTAATATATTTACTACAATCTTTCGATACAGGTTTGCAGTTTTACTTTCATAAATCAAAGCTGATGGAACACAATTCAGAAGATCATCTAGTTATGCTGCACAAATGGTAAAAACTAGAAAGTATTTATTTCTATGTCAAATTTAGAACTTTAAAATGAAAATGAATGGCTCTAAATAATAGAGCATTTGGTATAAAAGTGGTGCAAATTCCCGAATAGAGCATCAGTTTCTAGTAATACTCAGCAGCAGTAAAATGGTAAGTTGGGCATATATGCTCCAGTGGACCGAACCATTGGCACAATATTTTAATGGAATTTTCTGAATTTTAGAAATCCTTTATCTTCGCCTTGGCCGTTTTGGTTTCAGCCGCATGTGCTTCTCATGTCGGAGGTTTCTATGGTAGTGGCTTAGTCCATGCTGCTTCTGTGCCAGTTGCTAGCTATGCTGCTGCTCCTGCTGTTGCCAGTTATGCTGCTGCTCCCGTAGCTGCTGTTGCCGCTGCTCCCGCTGTTGTTTCCTCGTATGCTGCTGCTCCCGTTGCTGCTGTTGCCGCCGCTCCCGCTGTTGTTTCCTCTTATGCTGCTGCTCCAGTAGCCACTGTTGCCCACGGTTATGGTGGTTATGCTGGCTATGGCGGTTATGCTGGTTATGGCGGTTATGCTGGTTATGGCGGTTATGGTGGTCTCGTCCATGCTGCCTCCGTGCCAGTTGCCCACTATGCTGCCGCTCCCGCCGCTGTTGCTGTTGGCCATGCTGTCGGTTATGCCGCTCCCGCTGCTACCCTTGTTGGCTCCACCATTGGTCATGTTGGTCATGCCTATGGTTATGGCTCTACCCTTGGTTATGGCTCCACCCTTGGTTTTGGCGCTGGTTTCTTGAAGAAGAAATAAGCATCGAAAGTAATTTAACGCTTTTAGTACGATTGATAAACGAATTGAATAATAAAACTTTAACATTTCATATTAAATTCTGGCCTTTAATTTGAGTTTACCACAAATGCACACAGAAAAAAAATCAGTTGGAATTCGAACCGAACTACAAAAATTCAGTTGGATGAACACACTTTTTGTGTAATCACCAACTTTTATGGTATTTTTGGTTACATGGTCTGACATATCAAAAGAAGGTAGCTTAAATAATATTATGGTACGCATAACCAAAAAATTGGTTTTACCAACCGAACTGAGTAAAACAGTTGGTATGTAGAACATGAAACGGTGGTACTTACAATTGTTGGAACAACAGATAAGGTTGTTTTAGTAACCAAGCCCCGCTTATTTCACTACTGTAACAAATTATTGGTTATCCCAACATCAGCATATAATCTCCATAATAATTCATCGGTTCTAGTCACAACAAGATTCAAGCTTAAAAAAAATAATAAAAAGTACTCAATCATTATTTTAAATATTTTAAAATTTAGCTTATTTTTTACCAATTGTATTTCAAAGTTTCTAAGTTTTTAAAAAATCTGCTTATTATTCAAATAACAGAATAAACAATTAATTATAAAAAGTCAGATAATCGAACACATACATCTTGACCTTCAGTTGGTACAGTTAACAAATATCCATGTTAATTACAAGCGAATTCAAAAATCACTTTTGTCCAACAATCTATAGTAATTACCAATACTTTTACAAATTCAGTTAAAATAATCATATTTATTAGTTGGGGCTTCCGACTCTTGAGCAGTGTCAGTTGAATAATGTCGCGTACACAATCAACATACGGATGTAGCGATAGAAACATGGTTGGTACATGCAACCATCAACACAAGGATGGCAAAAAATTCGTTTGTGGCCACAAACCTGATCTCTGTGTGTGGTAGTAGGCTTATGCTGTTACTTTCTTAACATTAAGATAAAGGGTGGTTACATTTTAAGGGCCGATCATCCACTGTTGCCATTTCTTGCCACTATTCTGACCATTGACGAGGTTTGGAATGGTCAAGAGGCTTTAGTTATTAGGTCAATTGCACCTTGTAAGCGTGTAAATGCAAGTATTTATGCATAATGTTCATCAACGACGAGCGTGAGAGGTGCAATTGTTGGGCACGACGCACAACTTGGTATTGTACCCCCAAAATGGAGATTAATTGAAGGACGCTTTCCGGCGATGTAATCTTTATTTATATTTACTATTTCTGAGATTTTTAGCCGATTCCAGTTGATTTTTTATCAAAATCTGCCTTAAAATGTCTTAGATATGGCCGAAACATCGGAAAATATATGCCAAAAATATGATTTTTTAACGTATATTGCAATTCAAATGACCTAACTATCGGCGATATTACGTCGAAAAAACACATTTACGGCATATATCGGGCTATAACTCCCGATATGTATATCCGGCGTGGAGCCTTCAGACATCAATTTGATAGCCCTAAGTGAGATCTGTCTATTGCAGTTAATTTCATTACATTCGGTAATCAACTGGCGACAAAATGGATAATAGTATTTCAAAAATATATATTTACATCCGATATTGTGCTATAACTTCCGATGTGTATATCCCACGCGGAACCTTGAAATATCAATATGATAGCCCTCCAAGAGGTCCATCTTTTACCACAATTTTCGCCATACTATTTTGGAGCAATCAGAGCCAATTACTGCCAGTGTCTCTCAGATTTCGGTAATAATAAAAGGTTTAAAGGGAAAAAAGTCTCCAGGAATTGACGGTATTAATAATATGTGTTTAAGGGCTATGCCATTAAAGGGAATTAAGTATCTAACGACCATTATTAATGGCTGCTTGAAACTAAGTTATTTTCCGCAGGAATTTAAGGAGGCTAAAATTATTCCGATCAGAAAACCTAACAAACCACCGGAATCGCCTTCATCTTACCGACCAATTAGTTTGCTCTCATCTGTAGGAAAAATTTTGGAAAAGGTCATTCGAGATAACTTGGTGAATTTTATCGAGGATTATAATATTTTCCCTCCGGAACAGTACGGATTTAGGAAACAACACAGTACTACTCACCCTCTCGTGAGGATAAGGCAAATGGTTCGATCAAATTTCGCACAACAGGAATCGACAGGCATGGTTTTGCTGGATATCAAAGCCGCCTTTGATACTGTATGGCATGACGGTCTTCTCTATAAAATGATCAGATTTAACTTTCCGACGAATCTTATTAGATTAATTCATAACTATTTGTCCTGTCGTTCGTTTAGAGTTTATGTTGGATCCCACTGTTCTAATTCTTTTCCGATTACAAACGGTTGTCCACAGGGTTCTTGTTTATCTCCAATCCTATATAATATATACACTGCGGACATTCCTCGAATTAACAACTGCAAGATGTCTATATTTGCGGACGACACTGCCATTTTATGTTCGGGGTTACTTGCTTCGACCATATTACACAACCTTCAATCTGCCATTGGGGAACTCTTAACCTACTTCAACAAATGGAAAATAGCGATAAACTGTGAGAAAATACAGGCGATTTATTTCTCAAGAAAACGAAAGTCGTGCTTCATTCCGCAGATCAGCTTGAATATCAATGGTAACGAGATACACTGGCAAAATAAGGTAAAATATTTGGGAGTGATGCTGGACCCCAAGTTGACTTTTAAAGACCATGTTTCTTACATATCCAACAAGATCAATATGTTAATTAGAATGTTATACCCCTTTATAAATAGAAAATCTTCATTGTCTATTGCAAATAAGATGATTATATTTAAGGCGATATTTCAGGCTGTTATCTTCTATGCGGCCCCTGTTTGGTCTAGTAGTGCAAATTGCCATATACGAATAATCCAAGTTTTACAAAATAAACTACTTAAGCTTATTTTCAATTTACCGTGGTTCTATTCAACAATTTCTCTCCACTCCCTTGCTAATGTGGAACTAGTTACTGACAGGCTAAGCAGACTTACTACATCGTTTCATGACAGGTGCTTGTCCTCTGTCTTCTCTCATATAAACGAGCTTACTTAGAGCTTAATTAGATTAGGTTAGTAATAGTTTAGTATAAAAAATTTAAATAGGTTTTTGACATTTTTGCCTCCATTACAATTTTATATATATACTTCAAATAACACATTAACGATTATTAATATTTAAGTAGAAAAAGAATTATTCTTGAACTCTTTAGTTTTTAGACCATAAGAAACCTTTGTACTACCATATATATAAATAAAATTGAATTGAATTGAACTCTGTGAATGCAAACCCCTCAGATTCCAAAATAATGCCTAAGCCATGATATAT
The DNA here is from genome assembly GCA_963513945.1 of Hydrotaea diabolus. NCBI lineage: Eukaryota > Metazoa > Arthropoda > Insecta > Diptera > Muscidae > Hydrotaea > Hydrotaea diabolus. The sequence continues at coordinate 61,833,581 of OY740718.1, read as the reverse complement.
AATATAGGCGCTGTAACATACTATACAATCCCCAAACATTGGACCGGCTTTATAAAGCCTTACAGATATTTCAACAAAAAATTATTATGTGAGGCCGTAACTTAATTTTAAATTCGAACTAACATGAGAATAAAGCTGCTAACATTGTGTTATGTAATACTTTTCTATTAGTTGTATACAAATGTAATAAAAGCTATATTTTTAAAAAATAATAATTTGATATTTTTATTAAAGAACAACTAAGCAAATTATTTTATAATATTGAAAACTTTTTGCTTCATAACTCAATGGTATTCGTAAAATTATTAATGTTGCTGTGAAAAGAAAACGGGGTTTAATCTTTATATATTCCTTTTGGAACATCACGTTTTAATTGTCACTTTTGCTTTTTACTTAAAAATAATAAATAAAAACCAGACACACCGAAGTGTTAACACCTTATACATCTATAATGGTAGAGTTTAAAATATCACTGAATATTGACACGAAATTGTATTTAACAAAAAATCTTTAAAATAGTTATCGTGACCATTTTATTGCTAATATGAAATAAAAAATAATTGCTTTAGGGTGCATAGTAATGCACCGTTAGTTACAAATATAGATAACAATATATACAACAACAATTTAAATGTAAACACAATAAGTAGAGTCACTGTTAATTTTCTACTTTTTTACATGTGAATATTTTTAGAAAATCTGTAAATACACGAATTGGCGCAAAAACGCGCAAGATGTTTTTGTTTATTATATTAGTACAGTTTCTAAGCTTTAAAAATATATAAAAATATATAAATTTTCAGAACTCGAAGTTGACCGGTACCATTTTAAAACTGTACATACTTCTCAAGAATGGCTCAAATTAAGGGTCGACATGCAAATGCTATTTTGTTCGAAATTACCTGAAGCTGAAGAATCCATAATAATATTTGGCTTTTGAATGGCAAAAATGGAAAAACTTGCACTTGAAAATACAAAAAATTCACTTTTTACAAAAACGCAGAAAAATCGAAAAAAGTCACGAACTTTGAGACAACACAAAAATTTAATTAAGCAACATATGTTATCGATTCTTTTGCCTAATGATGGAGAATTTTGTCTACAATTATCAAGTATAAAACTTTAATCGGATATCTAAATATATAAATTTTCATTTTTCAATTAATCTCCATTTTGGTGGTCAAATACCCCAACGTGCGACGACCAGTTGAAGTGGAGACGTCAGTCACACTATCGCGAAGAGCACCAATACACTGTACGGTGTTTTTACATCTCTTACAGTTTGCTCAAATTTTTGCACGATTTTTCCGATTGTTCGCACATTTGGACGATTAAATTGACCAAAAAAATCACGAAGTGCATTTTCATAATAAGCCTAAATAACTTTAGCGCGTTGCTCGCCTGTGTATCTTTCCATGGTTCAAATTGAGTTAGTCTGAAATAGAGAATAAAACTTGACGTTTAGGTGTGGTTCACATTCAACATCGGCCCTTAAAATTTAACCACCCTTTAGATATACGATGTAATAAATATTTAGATGTATTCCTGATTCACCTACCTCTAAAGTAGGGAGTCCTCAAATATTTTAAATATTTTATTGTTTCGATAATTTTGGACTTACTAGTATACCAAAACAAAAGGTGTTGACATATGAACTAATTCACCACATATTTGTTCTATAAGATCTCTTTATACTGTCCCGGCTCACCATCCTGAGGTTGTCAATATAGCCCTTAAAAGAGAAAACTTTTTGCCACACATCGTCCTCATTAGTAACACAGAAAAAAGCTATTTGGAAATCGATTGGAACTACAAAAATTCCGTTGCAAAAAGAGAATCTCCGTTGCCATCACCGAATGTTTTCAGCCATAAGGAATATTCGGTTCGATATACAACTAGATGATAAATATGATCAATGTTTTGTGCACACAACCTATAGATCAGTCATACCAATGAAATGCGAAATGTTATTTAGTTATTACAACTGCTGTATGAGGCAACCGTTATGCACAAAATTAATTGTAGCAAGCAATAATTGTTGATGATAAACAATTTATAATTCGGGCTGATTGTTGGCAGAACTTTATTATGGGCCGTATATAGGACTTAAAAAAAAACAGACCGAAATAAAACAAACGAGCAAAACAAAAAAAGATATTCATAACTTCAAGACGATAAGTGCATATAGTCAAAAATCATAAGAACATTAAAAATTACACTAATCTTAGCTAAAATTCTATAATAGCCCGTTTTCTTAGATTTTTTACTTGTTCTTATTAAACTAGGTTGAGGTTTATAAATAATAATCCTAACGGGCTGCTTCCTTACCTTGAAACGTACTTGGTATTACCTTAAAACCTTAATTTTTTATTTATTAATAAATCCAATTTACTCTGTAAGATTTTTGTTTTGTTTTTTCATCTATCATCAAGAAACGACATGATTGTCTTTATGTCTCAGTGTACTAAAAGTATATTTAATTACAAATGCGATATGTGAATATTTAAGTCCCAAAAATACAATTATAAGCGTTCCGATACTCTGTGACTTTCACCGAAAGTTTTAGTTCCATTTACTGACAATTCCAGTGCCTCAACCAACATTTGGTTGTACTAATGGACACTTAATAATTTATGCAACCTCAAACATTCGGCAGTTAAAACAAATTGGTTGTGGCAACAAATCCGCTCTCAGTGTGCACATTTGCCCCTTTTTTAGTTTTCTTACCTCTCAGAAGGATTTCCATTGCTCCCCTTTCTTGTACAGCTGACAAAAATTTAAGGATCCGGGTCTGTACATAAATGTTCCAACACCAGTACTATAGATGCGATAATTTTGCAACTATCTAGGATCAGATTTTTTTTTCAATAACAGCGGTCCATAAATTACCTTCCTTGCAGTTGATAGTACTTATATAAATTTAAAAGACGTCAATGCATCAGCCTACTAAAGATTAGAATAATACAGCTGAAAAGGCATTAGACGATAACTTGTGGGGAACGACATGAAGTGGTACCTTCACCACATTCTAAGCGTTTATTTTGATATTTCTAATTTGAAATTGATTTAAATTTATGTCCATTTTTGGCAAATGGAGAAATTACCTGTTGCCCATACCAATTGTAGGTCCTTTCCGAGCTCTTTAATCCAATTCTGATCAAGCTTACCAAAAAAAAAACATCTGACGAAGCCATACCAACTCTGGTGTTATTCGGCCTAATCGGCTTGCATGACAGTAAACCCTGGCTTGCATGACAGTAAACCCAGGTTTAACACGGGTAAGAAAATCTAACAGTTTTTTTCAGCGGCGGGTTTCCATCTCTTTAGGGGTAAGAGATTTGTCGCAAAGCCATGTAAAAACTTTTCAATAAAAAGCATTGGTCGCTCTGTGCCGACATTAAACAGTTGCTACCGGTCTGTGAGTATAAGCATTGAATCGGACACAACTTATTGATTTGAGAGAAGTTTCCAATATTTGCTTAATTGGAAATTCTGGTAATTACTTAGTAGGGACATAAATACTGTTACACACGTTTTATGCTGTAAAATAAAAAGTACTGAATGTTTTTGGACCAAATATTTTTTAATATATTTATTGATGTATATTGTATCCAAAAAGAATCTACGTATTCGAAATGTCCGCCTTTTGCCTTAACACACGCCTTAAGTAGCACTGGCCAATCGTCAATAGCTGTACGAACCTCGTCCATTAGAAAATTGGCCACAGCTCGAACCAAATCAGTCTTAAGAGATCCAATGTTGGGGTATCCTTGTCCTCTAAAACCGTGCACAATTTGTAATCAAATGGGTTCAAAACTGGACTGCCTGAGGGTCATTCTTCAGAGGAAATGGACGCTGGCAAATTGTTTCGAAGCCAGGCCTGGGACCATGGCTGAAAGTCCATGGCTGGTTTAGGAACAAGGAATTGTTAAGAGGTTTCACAACAGCTTCCAAAACGGTTTCTTGGTAAACCTTGGCCGATGTTTTGACTCCTTGTTCGCAGAAATGCAGGTCAGTGACCCCATCGAAAGAGACACCCCACCAAACCATGACTGAAGCTGGATGATGACCCTTTTCCACCCTTGGGATCAGTTCAGATGCTTCCTTCGATGACCGCGCATACACTCTATAATTTTGCTTGTATAATTTTGCTTGTTAAATTTTTCCTGAACGGTCAAAAATTTTTCATCGGTGAACAAAATTTTTCTGTGCAAGTTATTAGCGTGCTTCACGAAAAGACGTTTGGATTTTTCAATCCTATTTTTTTTAAAGCTGCAGTCAATAAATGTCCGTTACAACGTTTAAAAGCCCCAAGTCCTAAGTCGATTTTCTGTTTTTCGGAGCGGATTTCTGTGAATTCTTGATTTAACGGCTTTGATGACATGCGGTGTTCGAACAGAGCGTGGGCGGCCCGACCGGTGGCGTTCTTTTACATCTCCAGTCACCTCAAATAGTTTTATGCATCGGTAGACGAACATGCGGCTAATCCCTAGTGGCCGGAGCGTTTTGAAAATATCGTTTTTTTCATTTCACACTTGAAAAGCGCTATTACAGCGACACGGTTCTCATTATCTGACCACTACATGATGAAAGTTGAAACAATTTTAAAATCCCGTTATATATACGCTATTGAGGTTAGCTTTCAAAACCCATATGACATTAACGGGGTATGTTCAGTTCTACTATTGAAATGGGTGTGTTCAATGTTGTAACCGCATTTATGTCCCTATTTAGTAATTATAACTGACCAATCAAGGTAATTTTGATCCATATCGGTTTAGGTTTTTATAAAGCGTCCATAAAAATCGCGCTCCGGATTTAAAGGCACATTGCTCTACCATCCACTTTTAAATACTATCTTGCAAAAATTTTTCTTGTGCGTTATAGGCCCAAGACGCAAGATAATCCGCTTACCAAAAGTTTTCTTCGATAAATTGATTGATTCGTTGGCTGTATGGCATGAAGCGCCGTCTTGTTGTAACCAAAGGTCTTTCACATTAACATCCTCCAATTCAGGCACGAAAAAGTCATAAATCATGGCTCTATAGCGTTTCCCATTGACTGTAACATTATGGCCGGCTTCATTTTTGAAGAGATATGGACCAATGATTCCCTTTGCCCATAGAGCATACCAAACAGCGACTTTTTGAGAATGTTAAGGCGGCATAACAACGGCCTGTGTATTATTATTACTATAAATGTGATAATTTTGGTTATTAACGTACCTATTTAACCAAAACTAAGTGTCGACCGAATATTGGACGCAGCGCATCATGCATTGCTCGAACCGAACCTTTATTTTGGTAATAAATTTCCAAGATTTGCAAACGTTGTTCTAGAATAACTCTATTCATTACGAAATGGCAAACCAAACTGAGCATAAATCAAGTGACAGCTGCAAAGACCAACTCCGAAAAATGTGTGGCGAGATTGAAAATCACACATCTAAAAAAACACCCTTTATAACCAACCCCTTTGAAATTGGACTATATCGTTTTATTCAAATTCCCTCCCTCGCTCTAGGAACCACATACCCTATCCAAACCCGTACAACTTTAAACAAAGCGCGTCAAGAATGACTTATAATCAACCTTAGCGTTGCTCGGCCATATCAGTCCATCATTTCATGCATCAGCCGTACAAATGTTCTTCTGCATATTCTCCTCAAAATGGTGAACGATATATTGGATGGAACATAACATTATTTTGTAATGGATGATCACAAGAAGTGAAGACCAGTAATCACAGTATTCATTCAATAAATCACCCGTGACACAACAAACGAAAACTCATTTTATTGTCCAGCCTTTTCAATAAACTAAACAAAGAATAAAATCAATACTTCATATGTACGATTATACTTTAACCTTTTTCGAATTCAGGTTTGCACTTTTACTTTCACAAATCAGAGTTGCTAGAACATAATTCAGCAGATCATCTAGTTGTGCTGCACAAATAGTAACAAGTAGTTTTAACTAGAAAGTATGTTTGACTAAACAAACAAATTTAAAATTTCAAACGCGAAAACAGTGAATCGAAATAATAGAAAATTTTGTATAAAAGTGGTAGAAATTCCCGAATAGAGCACCAGTTTCGAGTACTACTCAGCAGCAGTAAAATGGTAAGTTGGAAATATACTCACTCGTTGGAAAGCAATCTTCGGGCATAACATTCTAATGGCATTTTCTTAATTTTAGAAATCCTTTATCTTCGCCTTGGCCGTTTTGGTTTCAGCCGCATGTGCTTCTCATGTCGAAGGTTTCTATGGTAGTGGCTTAGTCCATGCTGCTTCTGTGCCAGTTGCTAGCTATGCCGCCGCTCCCGCTGTTGCCAGCTATGCTGCTGCTCCTGTTGCTGCTGTTGCCAGTTATGCTGCTGCTCCCGTTGCTACTGTTGCCGCTGCTCCCGTAGCTGCTGTTGCCCGTTATGCCGCCGCTCCCGCTGTTGTTTCCTCTTATGCTGCTGCCCCAGTAGCCACCGTTGCTCATGGTTATGGTGGTTACGCTGGCTATGGCGGTTATGCTGGCTATGGCGGTTATGGTGGTCTCGTCCATGCTGCCTCCGTCCCAGTTGCCCACTATGCTGCTGCTCCCGCCGCTGTTGCTGTCGGCCATGTTGGTCATGCTGTCAGTTATGCCGCTCCCGCTGCTACCCTTGTTGGCTCCACCATTGGTCATATTGGTCATGCCTATGGTTATGGCTCTACCCTTGGTTATGGTTCCACTCTTGGTTATGGTGCTGGTTTCTTGAAGAAGAAATAAGTTTCTATAATTATAGTTCGCTTCGAATATCTTTGATTTCTTATAAATAAATTTTAATATCTCTATTTATGTGTCTTTGTTTTTAGTTGTGCGAAGTCATAAAGTTAAGGGCTAGAAGAATTTTTCAATTTTATAGTCCATGCCATATCAAACAGAACAAACAAAACATCACATGACTACCATTCATCTGAAAATTTTAAGGGGAGAAAATCTTAAAAAAATCATTTAAAGATATACGATTTAAAAGGTCTTTGGGAGGAGCTTACGACTAATTTATTTTACAATAATGTTTTCATTATTTATTTCTAACAAAAAAAAAAGGTTTAATATAAGGCTGATTATTTCTAAAACGGCTTAAAATCATCTTTACGTGCTTCATTCGTTCTCTATGTATAAGTTTTTTTAATGGAGAATGTTTCATCACAAGCTTACGAAGCACTTTACAATACATAAGGCCGAGCCCTACTCTTGACCAAAACTTGAATATAAAACTGAATTTCGATTCGTAATAAAATTTGCCTTAATGTTAAAGTCATTAAGCATATACACAAATACCCCGGTTTGCGTCGCTAATTGGGACCAGACAAACGCGACGCAAACCAAAACGACGCAAACTGAATCACGTTTTTCCATACGTTTGTATGGATATTCATTTAATTGGTTCCGAGATTCATAATTTGGGCTAAAAAAAATTGATTTTTCAGAAAAAAAAAACATATTTTTTTTCGAAAAATAGCTTTTATTAAAATAAAAATATAACAGTTCATGAGAAAAACGTAAAAAAAAACATAACAAAAATAGATTGAAATTAAGATAAGGAATTCATAGTATAAAATCAAAGTCTACATCGATGTGTTAATTTTAAAATCTGAGCTTGAGTCATCTGAATCGATTATCATTTCTACGGTTGGATTTGACGATTTTGCTGATCTTTTTATGAAATTATCTAAAGTTTATTGGATTTTAATAGCCTTTTTTCCAAATAGATTTCCTTATAACAATTGATAGCAGCGGTCACAACTCTAGAAAGTTTTAAACTGCGATCTTCAACCGGGTCATTGTTTTCAAAAATATCCTTTGCTTGCGATATCAACTGCATCGCTTCAGAAATTTTAGCTGCAGTGAGTCTTTTTTCATATGATTCGACCTCAAGCGGAAGTGTTTCGTCGTCCAGCGCATTGTTACTCTGAGTTGCAATCAAACTTTCGTTTTTTAGCTCTTCGTCGTATAATATGAGGTCATTAATATCTTCTTCATCCATTCCAACAAAATGGATGAAGTTCTTCACATATGTGTGGAACTTTATTAATATCTTCCGTATCTTTGAGAAAGCATTCTGGCCACAATTGACGCCAAGTTCCGTTCATGCACGATTCTTGTACTTCTTTTTTTCCCCAGATTTAAAACGTTTTAACATGCCCAGTTTTTGTTCTAAGCTTATTTGCTTTCTTTTTTGACTCATTGTTGCAAAATGTTTAGATTAAACTTCACTTCAGCAAATGTAATTTGCAAATGTAATAACTACCCTCTTTTTCAACCAGCAGACAATCTTCACATACATATTTGCATTAGAAATAAACGGGAAATCCCCCCTTTTTCTGTTTTAGCTTTGTACAAATATTTTGATATTAACGACGCACATCAAAACACAAACGACGCAACTTTGAAATGAAATATGAACGCAAAATTAAATATAAATGGGAAATCCCAAAAAAAAAACAGTGTCCGAAAAAAATCGACGCAAACCGAAACGACGCAAACCGGGGTATTGGTGTATTTAATATCGATCTCTTGTATTTACAATAAGGCCTGTTTTTTTGGTTGCCTTACAAGTCTTTTGTTTTTTATTTCAATTTGGGACAACATTTTTAAAGAAATCCATGTTCGGAAAAGCATTTAAGTTTGCCTTAAAGAGATCTGCGAAATACTTGCTGATGTTGTCCCAGGATAGCTTTCTGGGGCCTATCCTTTAACTTCTGGTTATCGCAGGTATCACTTCCAGCCAAAACGTAAAGGGTGGTTAAATTTTAAGGGCCGATGTTAAATGTGAACCACACCTAAACTTCAAGTTTGTTTCTGCATTTTATTTGATATTTCTCAATCTCAGACTAAAGATACACGAGCAACGAGTTCAAGTTATTCAGAATGGTGACAAGAAATGGCAACAGTGGATGATCAATTTTCAAAGAAAATCATCTTCAGTGATGAGGCACATTTTCACCTTAGTGGGTTCGTCAATAAGCAGAACTTCCGCATTTGGGCGAATGATAATCCAAGGGTTATTGTCGAAAAAACAATGCACCCACACAGAGTGACTGTTTGATGTGGTTTATGGGCTGACGGCATTATCCATTATCCATTTGGCTGTATTTTTTCCAAAATGAGGCCGGTCAGGCAGTTACTGTGAATGGTGTTCGCTCTCGTGAGATGATAACGAACTTTTTATGGCCCGAATTGGAGGATATGGATGTGGACGATATGTGGTTTCAACAGGACGGTGCCACTTGCCACACAGCTAACGAAACAATGACAATGACCGAGTTATCTCACGTCGCACACTGTGTCCGCTGCGGCAAAAAATCATTTTGGACCTGCTCTCCGATTTTGATGATTTTTGCACAGATGGTTAAAAACTATCTAAAGGTCATGTGTGTAAAATTTAATGCAAATATCTCCATTGGTTTTCTGTCCCGAGCAGCGCAAAGTTGACATATGTGAACAAGTCTCAAATGGGTTAGTGTCATATTTAAAACCTTGTTACTTATAAACTATACACCGAGTGTACCTTATAGAAATTTTTTTCACTTAAAATAGGCATCAAGCATTATGTAAATTAAAAAAATAAAAATAAAAATTGAAAAAAAAAAATTAATTTTTTTTTTATTTTGGGCCAAAAAAAAATAAACATTTATGATTTTCTGTTAGACTTTTAGTTGTGTGCGAAGCAGTGCGAAACATGGAGTCCTATACCAAATTAAAGCTGAGGGTCTCAGCTAACAGATTCCAAAAAAAATTGTGCCCAAATTTGCCCGCGGCCAAAAAAACAATGGAAAACCAAAAAATTACAGTAAAAAATATGCGTTATGCGTTATTTTACGCGTGCATAAACCACTGCGCACTCTTTCTTTCGTTACTGCTTGTTGTTGTTTTGCCTGTGTGCATGTCTATTACTATAAATAGTATATTTGTAAGATAATTGTGTATAAAGTGCTCGTACACTGAAATTCAAATCATATCAGTTATTATTTTTTTTAAAATAAATTCGGGAGAGGCTTTAAAATTTGGTATTTCACCTCTGCATGCGCGCATAAAATTTATGGAATGCATATTGCATATCGCTTACAATAAAAGCTTTGCAGCATGGCGAACAAATAAAGATACAAGACAAATTAAAGAAGAAGCCAAGGCCACAATTCAAAAAAACCTTAAATTAGTATTGGGAATAAATGTTGATGTGGTAAAACAAGGAATGGGTTCCAGCAACGATGGGAATACAGCTCGACGATTTTTTGAAAACCCTGAAATTACAGCTGACATAACCGGAGTAAATGAGCAACTGATTCATAGGTTAAAAATTATATTATCCACAATAAGTTGCAGTCAGGCAATAGACTCTGAGAAGTTCCATATATATTGTTTAGACACGGCAAACTTGTACATTGATTTGTATGGATGGTACTACATGCCTATCACAGTGCATAAAGTTTTGATACGTGGTAGCAAAATTGTATCTGAGGCCATTCTACCTATAGGTAGGTTAAAGATACGATTTGTTTCATACATTTTGAATTAACATATGGTTTATTTTTCAAAGGAATGTTATCAGAAGAAGCGCAGGAAGCGAAGAACAAAGACTATAAACGTTATAGGCTATATAACTCGCGCAAGACTGGGCGCTGTTCTACTAACGAAGACGTAATGCATCATTTGTTGATATCCTCCGACCCATACATCAATTCATTAAGAACGAAATTGAAGCTTAAAAAATTAGATTATCACGAAGATGTGAAAATGTTCTTAATAAATTAAATAGAGTGAACTGTAAAATTTTTGTATGGGGGTTGTATGGGGGGCGGGTGTTACAGTGGGCGGATTTTCTTCATATTTTCAAAACAGCATTTAATAGATGCTGTTTGCATTTTTGCGAAAAATAAACATTCTAGTTATAAATTTACAGAAGATATGGCATTTTTGAAATATCATTTGTATGGGAGGTGGGCGTGGTCAATGTTGATGAAATAATTTTTTTTTAAAGGTGTTGCATAGTTATGTTCTTCCAGCAATTTTCAGGAAATTTGTAGCAATAGTTAATTTTTAACAGCCAAAAATGATTTTAGTTTGTATGGGCGGTGGGCGATGGGCGTGGTCAATTTTGTCGATACTTTGAAATTTTCTTAATTCTATTATATTAGGGACTCGTGCCAAATTTCATAACTCTCGTACAACTCCTTCTATTTTTGGCCATCGAATGTATGGGAAGGACACACTGTGCGTCGTGGCTATGTTAATTGGCCGCCGGGATCATGTGATTTGACAACGTTGGACTTCTTTCTTTGGGGTTATTTGAAAGAAAAGGTGTACGTCGATAAGCCAGCAACAATTTAAGAGCTAAAGGATGAGACAATTCGGCACATTACCGGCATAGAACCCAATTATGCCTCAGCATCATCGAAAATATGGACCATCGGATGGAGATGTGCCGCAGAGGTCGCGGCGGCCATTTGGCCGATATTTTGTTCCATACATAATTGAATCATACCAATATTGTTATAATAAAAAGAAATGCCAATAATTTCCTAAATAATTTGTGTTTTATTCAAAATCAACATCGGCGCTTAAACTTTAACCACCCTTTAGTAACATCCACTTTTGTCGACGATACCTCTATAATGATGTAAGTGTTGATCTCAGACGAGTAGAATTAAGACCATCTGACCGAAAAATATACGTCAAAGGGGCTAAATGCGCCTGGTAACTTTCACGATGATTTCCACCATTTGTCCGACTCACCAAGAGAAGTCATACAGAAGCCAAGAAGGCTTAGCTGAAACTTTACTAGCTCCTTTACTGGCTCCGTAACGCGAACTCAAAACTGAGCCTCAACAGCCAAACAGTGTTCGGACTTTACGCTCAAAATCTGTTGTTGGCGGTATGAACACCCTACGCTCGGACAGAACGCCAAATTATTATTTGGTTCTTATGACCACCTCCAAAACGGTCATAATGCCCCATGAGTATTCAGTAATATGAAAACAAAGTTTCATCTTCAAATTAAAGATAAATTTCGCGTTAATATTTTAGAAGAATTTTTCAAATATTTTTTCAAGTTAGTTCTTAAAGGGTGGTCCATCGACATTCTATTGCTTCAGTGTTTGACAAATGCAAAATGGGTAAACAATTCAGCTCAGCGTTAAGATTGTTGAAGCCATTTAAGAAAATGGGCGATCAAATCAAAATACAATGCACTTCGTGATTTTTTTTTGGTCAGCATAATCGGCCAAATGCTCGCCACGGCTGCGGTGGCATACCTCAAGTCGATGTTCTATATTTTTAAGGACTCTGAGAAAAAATTGTCAAAGACCCTTTTTTAATAATAAAAAATATTTTTGTTTTTACTTTAAGTTTAATTTACAATTACCATCGTGCGTTTTAGTTGGACCACCCTTTACATTTATGTACATTTTTCTAAATGTTCATAAAAAAGGCTCGAATAACAAAGTAATTCCATATTTAATTATATTTACTCGTATGTTTTATTTTTTAGCAACTCTTCCGGGTCGAGCATAAAGAGGACCTTACTTGTTTTTCTACATTTTACTGACGATTGTTGAAACTTTCAGTGAGATTTTAAGGTGAAGAATTTTCAACTTCATACAACACAAAACAACGAAATATTTTAATAGCTTTAGAAAAATTTCTTTATTAAATAATCAGGGATATTCGGATCGGTTTTTTAATCTAGATACTTATTTCTTCTTCAAGAAACCAGCGCCAAAACCAAGGGTGGAGCCATAACCAAGGGTAGAGCCATAACCATAGGCATGACCAACATGACCAATGGTGGAGCCAACAAGGGTAGCAGCGGGAGCGACATAGCCGACAGCATGACCAACATGGCCAACAGCTACGGCGGCGGGAGCAGCAGCATAGTGGGCAACTGGGACGGAGGCAGCATGGACGAGTCCACCATAACCGCCATAACCAGCATAACCGCCATAGCCAGCATAACCGCCATAGCCAGCATAACCACCATAGCCGTGGGCAACGGTGGCTACTGGTGCAGCAGCATAAGAGGAAACAACAGCGGGAGCAGCGGCATAACGGGCAACAGTAGCTACGGGAGCAGCAGCGTAACTGGCAACAGCAGCAACGGGAGCAGCAGCGTAACTGGCAACAGCGGGTGCAGCATAACTGGCAACAGCAGGAGCGGCGGCATAGCTAGCAACTGGCACAGAAGCAGCATGGACTAAGCCACTACCATAGAAACCTTCGACATGAGAAGCACATGCGGCTGAAACCAAAACGGCCAAGGCGAAGATAAAGGATTTCTAAAATATAGAAAATTCCATTAGATTATGCCAGCGGATTGCCTCCAACGAGTATATTTCCCACTTACCATTTTACTGCTGCTGAGTAGTACTAGAAACTGATGCTCATTTCGGGAATTTGTACGCCTTTTATACACAATGATCTAGTGTTGTTAGATGCTGTCATTATCATGAATTTGATTTATACAGAAATACTTTCTAGTATCAACTACTTGTTCCGATATCGGCAGCATAACTGGATGATGTTCTGAATTACGTTCTATCATCTGTGATTTATGAAAGTGCAAACCAGAATCGAAAGGTTATAGTATATATTTCTACATAATTAGATTTGTTTTCATTTGCTGTTTTGTTGTGGTTTACGAGTATAAACATTTAGAGCTAAATTGAATCGTCTAAATGATTCTAAAATAGGTGCTAGTAGATACAAGTCAATTGGTGCATTTGTCTCATTTTATGAAATGTCTAATTTGTAGTTTAAGTGCTGAGAGTTGTTTTTTTTTGGCTTGTGGGGTTTGTCTAGAGTTTCTCATTTCGCGGGAAACCGGGAACTATTTTTCCATTTAACAGGATTCCTTGGAATTTTTGCATAACACAAAAATAAAGCAAGCAATGTTAATTTTGCAGTACGTATAATTATCTACTTCTTAAAACATGATTTTAAATATAGCACAGTTAAGCAGAAGTTAAAACAAAAATCTAAAAAATATATATTTTTCAAACTACGAAGGCATATCAATAATTTCGTGACTTTTTGAATAAAAAAGGTTTTTTTTGCAAAAAAAAAAAAATATTTCTTCAATTTTTGTATCCCTTCCAAAAAGTAGGACTTTTAGAGGTCCATAAAATAGGCATTTGTTTGATCAATTATTTAATCATTGTAGCTGAATATGTTTCCACCGAGCCATTTCTTTAGGTTTGGAAATAAACGCTGGTTGCTTAATCCGGAGAATATGATGAATTCGTAACCCAATTCATGCATTATCCGTGCATTATCATGATAAAAAAGAACTTTTATTCTTGGTCATATGGGGTCGTTTTTATTTTAAATCTTCGTTAAATCGGTCAAATAAGTTGGCATAACATTCGCCGATTATTATTTTTCCTTTTAAAGATAATCGATGTGAGTTATCCGGCGTGTATCCCAAAAAACGGTTGCCATCATCTTATTGGTCGGCAAAGTCACCATAGCCTTCTTCGGAGCCGGTTTACCCGGAGAAACCCATTCTTTAAACTGCTGCCTGGTCTCCAGATTGTTTCATTGGATCCATGTTTCATCCAAAGTTACAAAACGCCGCAAAAACTAATTCGAATTGCGGTTAAACAACTCCAAACAATTCTTTGAAGTTTATGGCCAATGGAGAGCAAACGCGGCATTCAACTTGCAGACAGCTTTCTTAAACCTAACTGATTATGTAAAATCGAAACCACATTGCCATAGGAAATGCGTATGGCATTAACAATCTCACGAACTTTAACACTTCGATTGGCCAACACGATATTGTGGTTTTTTACGCCATTTTCCGGTGTACTCACCTCGATTGGCCTTCCAGAACGTTTAGCGTCATTTGTACTTGTGCGAAAGAAAGTGAAAAGAAAGAGTCCCCATAGTATTTATCAAGCTAGTCCTTGGTTTGATCGACGGTAACAAGCACTCGAAATTCACTTTATTCCATTTTTAACAAAATCCACGAGGTTGTATATTTTGAACAGCTGTTAAACACAAATTAAATGACGGAACTCTCTCAACATTTGACAGCAGTCTATTAACAGATGGTACTTGATGGGAGCAGTGTTGCATTTTATTTTCACTACTAGGGAAGTTGAAAAAGTCACGGAATTATTGAAATGTCGTCGTATACTTAGTAGGAACATAAATACTGTTGCAACATTGAACACACCCATTTCAATAGTAGAACTGAACATAGCCCGTCAATGTCATATGGGTTTTGAAAGCTAATCGCAATAGCGTTAGTCAGTAACGGGATTTTAAAATTGTTTTAACTTTCATCATCAAGTGGTCAGATAATGAGAACCGTATTGCTATAATAGCGCAGTGAAATGAAAAAAGCGATATTTTCAAAACGCTCCGGCCACTAGGAATTAGCCGCATGTTCGTCTACCGATGCATAAAACTGTTTGAGGAGACTGGAGATGTAAAAGACCGCCACCGGTCGGGCCGCCCAGGCTCTGTTCGAACACCGCATGTCATCAAAGCCATTAAATCAAGAATACACAGAAATCCGCTCCAAAAACAGAAAATCATGGCCCGTGAGATGAATATCACGGAAAAGTCCATGAGTCGAATCATTAAAAAAGACTTGGGACTTGGGGCTTTCAAACGACGTACCGGACATTTATTGACTGCAGCTTTAGAAAAAAATAGGATAGAAAAATGCAAACGTCTTTTGGTGAAGCACGCTGATAAATTGCACAGAAAAATTTTGTTCACCGATGAGAAAAAGGTTTACCGTTCGGGAAAAATGTCACAAGCAAAATGCTAGTGTATGAGCAGTCATCTAAGGAAGCATCTGAACTGATCCTAAGGGTGGAAAAGGGTCATCCCCCAGCTTGAGTCATGGTTTGGTGGGGTGTCTCTTACGATGGGGTCACTGAACTGCATTTCGGCGAACAAGGAGGCAAAACATCGGCCAAAGTTTACCATGAAACCGTTTTGGAAGCTGTTGTGAAGTCTCTTAACAATTTCCTGTTCCAAAACCAGCCATGGGCTTTCCAGCAGGATTCTGCGCTGGCCCATAAGGCTAAAACGTCCCAGGCCTGGCTTCGAAACAATTTGCCAGCGTTCATTTCCTCAGAAGAATGGCCCTCAGGCAGTGCAGATTTGAACCCATTGGATTACAAATGGTGGACGGTTTTAGAGGACAAGGTTTGTCACAAAAGATACGCCAACATTGGATCCCTTAAGACTGCTTTAGTTCGAGCTGTGGCTAATTTTCCAATGGACGAGGTTCGTGCAGCTATTGACGATTGGCCAGTGCGACTTAAGGCGTGTGTAAAGGCAAAAGGCGGACATTTCGAATAAGTAGATTCTTTTTGGATACAATATACATCAATAAATATATTAAAAAATATTTGGTCTAACGACATTCTGTCCTTTTTACTTTACAGCATAAAACGTGTGTAACAGTAGTTATGTCCCTACTAAGTATACTCGTAACTAAAAGCACTCGGCTCGCGTTGCTAGTCCTGAAAACTAATGCCAAGCATTTATTTATGGATTCATTAATTGTCATTATTAGTGCATGTTGAATCATTGACTGTACCTGGATTAATTGAAACGGAAAGTGGGATGGAATCAGAAAATCCACCTCTTTAAGGATTATTTTTATTATTGTAAAAATCTGGTGCCGTCGTCAATGTTTCTCCATTTCATATATTAATTACTTTGAAGTTAATAATATTTTGTCGGTTCATCGGTCGTTTGATTACACTAGGTCACAAATAACAAAATTTTCTCTGTTATTTGTTTCTAGCATACTTTTTCCCATTGATTTTGACCTACTAAACACGAAAATGAGTTTTAAAAATTTTTCTGTCGATTGGTTTTCGAGATACAAATTTTTGAACTTTTTTTTTAAATTTTTGGAGGTACACTTACAATTTTGAGCATATCTTTCGTCTTCTTTGACCTATTTGATCCTTCTACTACTCAAATTAAAGAAAATTGAGCCGTCTACAACTACAACAATTTTCAAATCGGGTAAGTAGTTTTGATGTTGGCGGCTTAAAAAGGTTAAAAAACGGCGTTTTTTAGTAAAAATGTGGCAGAAAAAACCATATAAAAATTCATATAAAATATAAAACACGATGCTAACAGCAATTTTGGTTTTTTTGCGTATAGCTGGCATTTTTACAAAGAAAATAAGCCCTTACTTAACAAAATCTGACAACAAATGGCGGACTTATAATTTTTTTAGTAAAAGACCGAAATTCCGCTATTTCACGATATTTTGATTATTTTTATCATTATTTCATTATTTGCACAGCTTACACAGAGAAAACAAAATTCGTTACATAAGAGGATTCCGAAACAATTTGTAAATATAAAAATTTAATTTTTAATATGCAATTGAATTTGCTTTATATCTGTAAATGTTGATATTAAATTTCTAATACTATACAACCCTCTTAGTACGAGTACAATTTCCTATCGAACTTCATTAAAAAGCGAGTGGCGCTTACGTCTTTTTTGCGGTAAGGGCTCGATATACTGGACGATTTGGCGCTAACATTAACGGCATAAAACACAACTCCACAATCGATATCAACAACGCATTCCCAAATTCTATTTAGGTTTTTACTATTTTTATCCAATTTATATTTTTTTCTTTTGGGATAAAAACTTTCTTTTTCATTAGAGATACTTACCTAGTTAATTTAATTTACATCGTACCATAAATTTGAAAAATGATAATATGTGACGCGCAAAATAGAAAGGGGCCTAAGGGTAAAAAATAGTTTTGTTCAGGATAGCCATTTTAAAGATTTGAATACGTGTACCTTTGGTGTATCATCACATTCATAAAACGCGCATATCTCTGGGAGGGAACACTTTAGGGCATTGGATCGGTCTCATTCATATTAAAGATGTTGTCCACATCAAAAAAAAAAAATAAAAGGAAAAATTTATTTTTTTTACCCTTAGGTCACTTTCTCTATGCGCTGTCACAAATATATAATGTAGCGACAGCCTTCGGGACCCAACTTAAGAGAAACCTTCCGACAGTCAAAGCTAACATATTGACTAAATTAGGTGTAACTCTGTCAAGCGGTTCTCGGCTGTTTGGCGCTCGTACACCGAACATAACATATAAAAGTTGGTCCACCCATAAGGCACGATATTAATTGTGAGTCACACCTTAACGTCAAGATTGTTTTCCAATTTAATTTGACATAACTATGTTTCAGTGTTTGGCAAATTCAACCATATCAGCGAGTTAAATTTGTTAAAGCCTTTTACGAAAATGGGCGTAAAATCAAAATGCATTTGGTGCACTTCGTGATTTTTTTTTTGGTCAGCATAAGAGCCTCAGTGGTTGCGTTTACAAACAGAATCCAAGAAAGATTGTGTAAAGCCGATGCATCAACGATTAGTGACGGTTTGGTGCCGTTTATGGGTAGGCAGCGTCATCGAGCCGTACTTCTTCGAAAATGAGGTCGACAAAGCAGTCACCGTGAATGGTGTTCCCTATCGCGAGATGATAACGTATTGCTTATGACCAGAAATTGAGAATGTGGACCAGGACTATAAGTGGTTCCAACAGGATTGTGCCACTTGCCACACAGCCAAAGAAACAATGGCATTTTTGCGCAAGAAAGTCAATGCCCGTGTTATCTCACGCCGTGGCGATGTTACTAAGCCGTGACAATCATGTGATTTGAAACCGGTGGACTTCTTTCTTTGGGAATATTTAAAGGAAGAAATATACGTCAATAAACCAAGAACAATTCAAGAGCTAAAGCATAAGATAATTCGGGACATTAACAACACTGAACCTCCATCATGGCTCAGAGTCATTGAAAACATGGACCACCGGATAGAGGTATTCCACTGAAGCCGTGGCGAGCATTAGGCTGACATTTTGTTTTACATATAATTGTCATAGATCCTTCTATCATAATATTAAGAGGGCTGCTATAAATATTTTTGGCCTAATAATGAAAATGCGAATATTTATCATCAAAAATGATTTTATTGTTTTTCAAAGTTTTCTCTAGCATGATTTATACACTTTTGCATGCGTTTAAACCAATTGTTGAAGCACTTTTTCTACTCCGATTGAGACACCTCCAAAACATAATTTTTGAACGCTTCAACAGCATCTTTTGGCGACGAAAATCGTTGGCTACGCATTTTTTTCTTGATGCGCGGGAATAAAAAGAAGTATTTGGATGCCAAGTCAGGGCTGTACGGCGGATGACCCATCAATTCGACGTTTTGGCCAGTCAAAAAGGCGCTGGTTTAAGCCGATGTGTGAGAGCTCGCATTGTCATGGTGCACAATGATTCGCCTTCTCTTGTTCGTTTTTCGAATTTCTCCTAAGACTTCAGGTAAACAAATTGTGGTGTACCAATCAGAATTGGCCGTCCTACGTTGCTCAAGCGGAACAGTCGCCACATGACCAGTTTTGCCGAAGACACAGGCGACCATTTGCTTCGAAGTGCTTCTTCCACGAACAACTTTCCTTGAATAAGTCTCGTCTTCGAAGACCCACACATTCGATTGCTGTTTTGTTTCGGGCTCATACACATAGATCCACGATTCGTCACCTGTGACGATCTTATAAAGGTCTTTTGGAGCACCGAGATCGTATTTTTTTTGAAAATTTCTTTGCACCAATCGACACGAGCCTTTTTTTGAGCGATTGTCAAATTGTGCGGCATCCAGCGAGAACAAACCTTTTTTATGGCCAGGTGTTCATGCAATATCGAATGTATGCTGATGGAAGAAAGGCCCAAGGGTGCCTCTATCTCACGGTATGTCACATGACGATCTTGCATTATCAGTTCACGAACGGCATCAATGTTCTCTGACATAACGGCCGTTTTTTGGACGACCTTTTCGACTTTCGCCTTAGAGCGAGCGTCGGCCTCGATTGCATATATTAAACCAGTTTTTCACAGTGCTATAGGATAGTGCTTCATAGATACACTGTTGTCGTGATAATCCACATGGAAAGTTGTGAAAAATGATAGCGCGAAAATGTTCACGAGTTAATTCCATTTTTTGCCTAATTGATTTTTTTGAAGTCACTGAAAACAACGCAAATGATGGTCGTACGTCAAAACGTTCTGAGTACGTTTATGCTAAAAAATGTCAAACTTTCCAATGGAAATGTCAGATGGCGCTAGGCAACACTAAGTGTTCAAGATTGATTCTAATGAGTGCTTCCAAATTTTATCAGTACACTTAAATTTGTTAACTAATAGTTTTAAAAAATTTGGTTCTTATCGGTCCATTATCAAAAAACTAATATATCACGACAACTGTGCCACCTATTGGAAAAAAACTTTAGAGAAATCTTCCGAAGGAGTTAGATTTTTTTTTGTATATGCTTTATTTGATTTATTGAATCTGCTCCAAAGCAACCTAACAATAAGTATACGAATCTTCAGTATAATTCAATAATGAATCCAAGTATGGATTTCTTGTTATGTGGGTCTCTGCTAATTGGCAGCAATTTAAATTAATTTGGTCAAAATAGTATATAACTGGTATGGATCACATGTCTGAGAATTTTAAACCTAGTTTGGCTTAAAACTCGTGATAAAGGGCCAGATGACCCTTACAGTCAACTACAGAGTGTTCGCGTTATTATGTAGAGTGAAGAACTCTAGTTACGTACGATATGTATAACGGATAACTCTAGAATAGCAGCAGAAGGACTTATATAACATATGGTGCACGATTACTGTGTATATCGGTTAAGCGGACCTTGTTTGTTAGGGGTTCGTATATTAGAATACAAATGCAGCGATTAACTAATAATTTAGCAGTTGATCTAGTAGATGGGGCTTGGGGAATACTTAGACAATTTTTTTGAGATATGTATGTCTTTACATGGCTTTTGGGTTTCGGCCTAAGTGCACAGCGTTTTTTTTTTTAATTTTAGCCAGTAAAAAAACACAAAACAGAAGTAAGGACTTTTCGATTAATATGAAGTGGATTCATCTATATAACCATATATCTTATAGCTATAACTATTAAACGCCAGATTCTTATTGATTTGAAAAAGGAATCTTAATTACAATTAGTCACTACAAATTAAACGTTTAAACGAATTAAGAAATCGGAGTATTCAAATTTATTATTCAGTTCTTTAATC
The DNA here is from genome assembly GCA_963513945.1 of Hydrotaea diabolus. Classification (NCBI taxonomy): domain Eukaryota; kingdom Metazoa; phylum Arthropoda; class Insecta; order Diptera; family Muscidae; genus Hydrotaea; species Hydrotaea diabolus. The sequence goes on along the minus strand of OY740718.1, from coordinate 61,812,425 downwards.
GATCGTATGAAAAGCTTACAAATGCTATCGGCACTTATTTCTTCTTCAAGAAACCGGCACCATAACCAAGAGTAGAGCCATAACCAAGGGTAGAGCCATAACCATAGGCATGTCCTAAATGACCAATGGTTGAGCCAACAAGGGTAGCAGCGGGAGCGGCATAACCGACAGCATGACCAACATGGCCAACAGCAACAGCGGCGGGAGCAGCAGCATAGTGGGCAACTGGGACGGAGGCAGCATGGACGAGTCCACCATAACCGCCATAACCAGCATAGCCGCCATAGCCAGCATAACCACCATAACCGTGGGCAACAGTGGCTACTGGAGCAGCAGCATAAGAGGAAACAACAGCAGGAGCGGCGGCATAACGGGCAACAGTTGCAACGGGAGCAGCGGCTACAGTAGCAACGGGAGCAGCAGCATAGCTAGCAACAGCGGGAGCATAACTAGCAACAGCAGGAGCAGCAGCATAGCTAGCAACTGGAACGGAAGCAGCATGGACTAAGCCAGCGTTACCATAGAAACCGCCGACATGAGAAGCACATGCGGCTGAAACCAAAACGGCCAAAGCGAAGATAAAGGATTTCTAAAATGTGGAAGATTCTATTGAAATATTATGCCATAAAGATGGTTCACACGAGTGAATTGCCAACTTACCATGTTGCTGCTGTTGTGTAGTACTTGAAACTGGTGCTATATTGGGGAAATTGTGTTACTTTTATACGAAATGCTCTATTATTTTGATTTATGTATTGTCATGTTGAAATTCTTAAGTTGCTTTAGTGATACTTTCTAGTATTGACTAGTATTGACTATATGCCAACTTTTGTGCTGCATAACGAGATGATCCTCAATATCGCGTTTTCTAATTCGTTTTTTTATTTTGATTTATGAAAGTAAAAGTGAAAACTTGAATGAATAGGTTATAGTGCGAGCATATCCGTACATTTCGATTAGTATTATTTAATGGAGAGAATGGACAGTTTCTATTTATACGATATAAAGTTATCAATGAGTTGTATAAAGTATACCATCGAGCAGTTGGTCTATGCATTCTTCCAGCAAATAATACCTAAAGAATTGACGTTGTATGTTTAAAATAAAGGGTGAGCCATCCAATTGCCATTTCATTATGGAAAGACTTACACCACGAAAAATACGGGTTTTAGAACAGTATAGCCAACAAGTCATCCAAAATTGGACCGCAGAATGGACACCCTGAGGCGTAGTTGTGACCAACATTTAAAGGAAATCATAAAATATCCTTTCGAATGAACAATAAGGATTCCACGCTTAATTTGAATTTTTTATTTTAAAAAAAATATATCTAGAACAATCACCCGATAGTAAAGCAGTAGCGAAAGATGATGTCGGCTAAAGTAAATTTTATTCCAGTATATTTTCCCGCAGGAATTGTCTATGGAAATCAGTTCAAACCTTTTATACGAGGGCGACCGCAAAAGTAACTGGCCTAACATAAAAAGAACCGTTTTTTTTAATTATTATTATTTATTTTTCAACATAATCTCCTTTCAACTCAATACACTTCATCAAACGTTTTTCAAGTTTTTTAATTCCATTCGAAAAATAAGATTTTTCAAGACCTTCAAAATATGCCTCAGTTTTAGCAATAACCTCGCTATTGGACGAACATTTTTTGCCACCGAGAATTTTTTTTTAAATTTGGAAACAAGAAATAATCTTAAGGAGCTAAATCTGGACTATATGGTGGATGCGGAGCAATTTCAAATCGTAATTCAGCCAGTTTTTGTTGAGTTAAAAATGCAGTGTGTGAAGGAGCATTATCTTCATGAAAAAGAACTTTTTTTTTCCTAAATGCGGTCGTTTTATCTTGATTTCTTTACTCAACCGATCCAAAAATGCACAATAATATTCACTATTTATAGTTTTTCCTTTCTCAAGATAATCAATAAATATTATACCCCTTGCATCCCAAAATACTGTGGCCATTACTTTTCCTGCTGACTAAACAGTTTTCGCCTTCTTTGGACCACTTTTACCAGCTTCTATCCATTGTTTTGACTGTTCTTAGCATTCTGGGATGTAGTGATGGATGCATGTTTCATCAACAGTTATGAATCGGCGCAAGAACTCTATTGGATTACGCTGATAAATCGCTAAAAGCTTCTCGGAATTGGTCCAACGGACGATTTTTTGGGGCAAAGTCAACAAACGCGGCACCCATCTTGCGGATAGCTTTTTCATGTGGAGTTCATCATGTAAAATACTCCAAACTTGTTTTTCGTGTATTTTAACAATATCAACAAGTTCTCTGAGCTTTATTCGTTTATCTTTAGTCACTTCATTAAATATTTTTCTAATGTTTTCAATAGTAATAGCAGTTTTCGGTCTTCCAGAGCGTTGTTCATCTTCCGTACTTGAACGACCCATTTTAAATTGTTGAACCCAGGATTTCACGGTGGAGTATGATGGTGCATCATCACCATGAACAGTATCCAATTCATCTTTGATTAATTGTGGCGTATAACCTTTCGTATAAAAGTGTTTAATTACCGCACGAAACTCTTTATTTTCCATTTTTCAAAAATTATAAAACTTGTTTACTTCAATCACCTGTAACAAAGAAAATAACACTCTGCGACAAATGGTAAGGGTCAGTGATCGGTTTGGAATGAAACCACCGGGGAAAGTTATATTGGTAAAAAAAAGTCATACGTGTTCCAGCGTTTCGCTGGGTCTCATCTAGGAATCGAGATATATCGATTTGAAGTTAGTAAGTATCGTATAGGGGAATTTGTCACGTTTTAGGCTCTTTTGTTTGACATAACTCGAGAACCACTCGTCCGATTTAGCTGAAACAAATTTAGAAAAATTAAGAATTACAATTCCTCTAATCTGTTCTTAAACCGTTTTCCTACTTAAGCAACAGTTTCGCAATTATAAATAAATGTATGAAAAAAAAAATTATTTTTGCCTAAAAATTAAAATTTTTTTTTTTTTTAATTCATAAAAAATCCAAAACGGTAAAAAGTGTCAAGTCCTATTACTTTCACGTAAAGTCACATAACCTATGACCAAAATGAGACATAAATCATGAAAATCGTGAAAAACGTGAAAAAAAAAAACGTGAAATGAGACCCAACGAAACGCTGGGACACGTATGAACTTTTTTTGACCGATATAACTTTCCCCGGTGGTTTCATCCCAAACCGATTGTGGCTGTCGCACAGTGTAATCATTAAATATTTCGGAAATTTTGACAGATGGCTTATAAAAGATTGCTTTTAAAAAACAAAAAGTTGCTAGTAAAACAGAAAATGTGCCAGGCCAGTTAGTTTTGCGGTCGCCCTCGTACTCACAGCCATGGACTGCTTGCCAGTAAGGCATTGTCAGTAACGGGAGTATGGTTGTTAGTGATGGTAGATCTAATGGGCCCTATTTAGACAAATCGTGAATGTTATATGATTTTCAGAACTGAGGAAATTATTAGTGCAAACTCAGATAAGTAGGAAATTACAATGTTTCTTACTATCCACATATCCAAGTTCAGAAGGAACAATTTTTCGGCCTGCAATTGTAATAAATAATAAATTCGTAGCTAATGCTTGCCATAACCATACTAGTATACCCAATGAATATTATCACCCTAAATATAATTTTTTCTTCGTATCGTTCATTGTAATATTCAATACCAAATTGTATACAAATCGGAATTAGTTTAAGTGCTCTATGACGTTTGACTAGGACTTTCGTATTGGGGCCATATTAAAATATGAACCGATATAAGGCTTTTGAAGGAAAAAATTATGTGGATCACGTTTTTTTTCAAAATCAATATTTTTAAAATAGAACATTTATTGGGGGTTCTAGGGACTAGCACCGGCAAACTCTGATTAGAATAAAAAATTAGCATCAGGAGAAATAACATGTACTCATCTTTTCCCCTGTTTCCCCTAGTTATTCGAAGATGAATTATAGGGTGACCCATCTAGAGGTATTTTTTCAGCACAAAAAAAATATAAAAATTTAAATCAAGTATGGAATTTTTATTGGTAATTTGAAAGGACATTTTATGGCATTTATTTTTTGAATATAATTTCCTTCAATTGCGGCCAACAATTGCGGTCAGGGTTTCAATTCTGATGATCCAATTTTGGCTGACTCGTTCGAGTATTTCGACCGGTATGGCTTTAATGAGACGCGTAATGTTGGCTTCCAAAAACTGAATCGTAGCTGGTTTGTCAGCATGGACTTTGGACTTTACGTAACCCCAAAGAAAAATGTGATATCACTCGATCTAGGCGGCCAACTTACCTGTCCAAAACTTGAAATTAGCTGCTTTTCAAAATGACTTCTCAATAGATCCATTGTTTGAGCAGCTGTATGGCAAGTGGCACCGTCCTGTTGAAACCAAGTGTCGTCAAGATTACGGGCTTCAATTTCAGGTAGCATAAAGATCGATATCATGGCGCGATAGCGAGCACCATTCACGGTTACGTTCCGGCCATCATCATTTTTGTAAAAATATGCATCGATGATTTCACCAGCTTCTCTCAGGGTTCTCTCAGGATATAATGACACCTCTTGAAACTCTTCAGGTTCCTCAAATACGGAAATTTTGGTCGAAAACAGCGGATCTTCCCGTTTCTCACCGAACGCTCTTTTCTATAATATAGTTGCCAACATTTGAAGGTAATTCTTTTTAAAAAATAAATGCCATAAAATGTCCTTTCAAATAACCAATAAAGATTCTACTATTGATTTGAATTTTTACATTTTTTTGTTCTGAAAAACAATACCTCTAGATGGATCACCCCAAACCAACCGTTCCAAAGCATCAACAAATATTTCTGCCACCTAGCATCAATAGTGCGAACTGTTGTTTTTCCCACAGACGGACGTGGTTCATTTATTGTAGTATAGTTTTACTACAATAAATGAATACTTGAAGGGGCCTGTTTTCAAAGTGTTGGAAACAGAATGACAATGTAAATAAACTCTCCATCCTATGAAAGTAAAAATTCTAGTCCCACAATATCTACAAACCATTCTTGTTATTTATCAAATATAACTTGTATTTTCAACTATTTACTTTTACTTTTATAAATCGAAAAGTAAAATGCTATTAGCGAACGCATCCAAAACCTTGCGCCATGCAGATGTTCATCAAGTTATGCTAGGCAAACCGAAGCCGTTAGTGCGTGGTACAGAATAGAAAGTATTTTGTTTGCCTTAATTTGATAAATGATGCATAGTCTGCTTTGATCGTTAAAAAATACTTATTTGTATAAAAGCATAGCAGTTCTCGAAAATAGTATCAGTTTCCGGTACATCATCCCGAGATCAACACTAGCAACATGGTAAGTTGAGAATATTAAAAACAGCCAAGGGCTATAACGATCTAATCGAACTTTTTTATTTTAGAAATCTTTTATCTTCGCATTGGCCGTTTTGGTTTCAGCCGCATGTGCTTCCCATGTGGGCGAATTTTATGGTAACGCTGGCTTAGTCCATGCTGCATCTGTTCCAGTTGCAACTTATGCTGCTGCTCCAGCTGCCCACTATGCCGCCGCCCCCGCTGTTGTTTCCTCTTATGCTGCTGCTGCTCCCGTTGCTACTGTTGCTCGCTATGCTGCCGCCCCAGTTGCTGCTGTTGCTTCCTACGCTGCTGCTCCAGTAGCCACTGTTGCCCACGGTTATGGTGGTTATGCTGGCTATGGCGGTTATGCTGGTTATGGTGGTTTCGGATCTGCTGGTCTTGTTCATGCCGCTTCCGTTCCAGTGGCTCAGTATGCTGCTGCTCCCGCCGCTGTTGCTGTTGGCCATGTTGGTCATGCTGTCGGTTATGCCGCCCCTGCCGCCACCCTTGTTGGCTCTACCATTGGCCATATTGGTCATGCCTATGGTTATGGCTCTACCCTTGGTTATGGCTCCACACTCGGTTATGGTGCCGGTTTCTTGAAGAAGAAATGAAAATCTTAATTCTCTCTGCAACGTTAGAATGTGATTGCTCCGTAGTTAATTAATTTCAATAAAAATAAATTTCTTTTTTATTTAACGGGGTAAAAATCCGCCATTTAAAATATTAGACGTTTTAACCCACATTTGAAATTATGTTATGCAAAAAATTATCCTGATCATGCGAAATTTCGTGAAACACGCTATGAGCGACTAATAGTCGTAGACAATTTTAGTCTATGGTTTCTATAGCCCCCATTCAAAAGTTTTTTCCAATTAGAGGTTCTGTCGCCATATGTTACCTCAGTGGGGAAATCATACAGCCGCCATCCAGTACCACCCCTATTTAAGACCTTGCCTTTCCATAAGCCACATTATTTCTGGCTCCAATTAAACAAAGTGCTTGCCTGCTATCAGCAATTTTGACGAAATGGGGTCATATCATTCCATTTTTAAATACACAGAGAAAAAATTTGTTATAAATATGTTGCATGCAAACATTTATATGCTTGGAACATGCTTCAAAAATATACATTTTTGTACACAAGCAAATAAATGTTAAAGAACATTGCCGTAACCATATGAATGTTTGGGATCAGTGCCAAACACATATTAATGCTTGGGTGCAAACAAATAAATGCACATAATCATTTAAATGTTTGTGAATATTGCCACAAACGTATTAATGTTCATGCATATGTTAGAGACACCGGTTTTCCCTAAGTGTACATACCCCATTAGAAAGGTCCATCCATATTTGATGCACTTTATTCCTTACAGAAGCTATGAATCTTCTGTCCCAGAAAAATCAAAATGCGAATATTTATCATCAAAAATGGTTTTATTGTTTTTTGAAGTATTCTCCAGCATGATTAATACACTTTTGCATGCGCTCAAACTAATTGTCGAAGCACTTTTTCCACTCCCATTAAGACACTACCAAAACATGTTTTTTGAACGCTTGTGCGGGAATAAAAAGAAGGCATTGGGTGCCAAGTCATGGCTGTATGGCGGATGACCCATCAATTCGACGTTTTGGCCGGTCAAAAAGGCGCTGGTTTGAGCCGATGTGTGAGAGCTCGCATTGTCATGGTGCACAATGATTCGTCTACTCTTATTTTCGTTTTTCGAATTTCTCCAAAGGCTTCAGGCAAACAAATTGTGGTGTATCACTCAGAATTGACCGTCCTACGTTGCTCAAGCGGAACAGTCGCCACATGACCAGTTGTGCCGAAGAAACAGGCAAACAACTTTCGTAGGATTTGGCTCGTCTTCGAAGACCCACACGGTCGATTGCTGTTTTGTTTTGGGCCCATACACATACATCCATGATTTGTCACCTGTGATGTTCTTATAAACGTCTTTTGAAGCACCGCGATCGTATTTTTTCAAAATTTCTTTGCACCAATCGACACGAGCCTTTTTTGAGCGATTGTCAAATTGTGAGGTATCCAATCGAATGTATGCTGGTGGAAGAAATGTCCAAGGATGCCTCTATCTCACGGTATGTCACATGACGTTCTTTCATTATCAGTTCACGCACGGCTTCAATGTTCTCTAGCTCAACGGCCGTTTTTGGACGACCTTCACGACCTTCGTCTTTGAGCGAGCGTCGGCCACGATTGAATTCATTAAACCATTTTTTCACAGTGCTATAGGAAGGTGCTTCATCGCCATACAAAGATTCGAGTTCATCGATGCACTGTTGTCGTGATAATCCACGTCGAAAGTTGTGAAAAATGATCGCACGAAAATGTTCGCGAGTTAATTCCATTTTTTTGCCAAATTGATTTTTTCAAGTCAATTTTTTTAAAGTCACTGTAAACAAAACAAATGATGGTCGTACGTCAAAATGTTCTGAGTACGTTTACGCTAAAAAGAAGTCAGACTTTCTAATGGAAATGTCAGATGTCGCCAGGCATCACTATGTAATATCCGGAGACTATCGTTGCTCGGTAGTAGCAATAGTAGCAACTACTTCAGTTTCAGTTGGTGTCATAACATGGTTATGGCGTTTTTGTCTTGACCATGTTGCGTTTTTGTCTCGCCATGCGAGTAGGTAATGCTCTTTGTTATTGCTCTACTTTTGGTTTTACACTTGTCCCTGGTTTTGAATATATATATATATATATATATATATATATATATATATATATATATATATATATATATATATATATATATATATATATATATATATATATATATATATATATATATATATATATATATATATATATATATATATATATATATATATATATATATATATATATATATATATATATATATATATATATATATATATATATATATATATATATATATATATATATATATATATATATACATATATATATATATATATATACATTTTTTGCCACCGAGAAAATTTTTTTTTTATGGACATTTGGGTGTTAAAGAACAACAAAACGTATTGGCACGAATCCGAATTTAACATTTACGAGGGCGACCGCAAAAGTAACTGGCCGAACATAAAAAGAACCGTTTTTTTTGGAATTATTATTATTTATTTTTCAACATAAACTCCTTCCAACTCAATACACTTCATCAAACGTTTTTCAAGTTTTTTAATCCCATCCGAAAAATAAGATTTTTCAAGACCTTCAAAATATGCCTCTGTTTCAGCAAAAACCTCGCTATTGGACGAAAAAATTTTGCCACCGAGAAATTTTTTTAAATTTGGAAACGAGAAATAATCAGAAGGAGCTAAATCTGGACTATATGGTGGATGCGGAGCAATTTCAAATCGTATTTCGGCCAGTTTTTGTTGAGTTAAAAATGCAGTGCGTGAAGGAGCATTATCTTGATGAAAAAGAACTTTTTTTTCTAAATGCGGTCGTTTTATCTTGATTTCTTCACTCAACCGATCCAATAATGCACAATAATATTCACTATTTATAGTTTTTCCTTTCTCAAGATAATCAATAAATATTATACCCCTTGCCTCCCAAAATACTGTGGCCATTACTTTTCCTGCTGACTTAACAGTTTTCGCCTTCTTGGGACCACTTTTACCAGCTTCTATCCATTGTTTTGACTGTTCTTTGCATTCTGGGATGTAGTGATGGATCCATGTTTCATCAACAGTTATGAATCGGCGCAAGAACTCTATTGGATTACGCTGATAAATCGCTAAAAGCTCCTCGGAATTGGTCCAACGGACGATTTTTTGGGGCAAAGTCAACAAACGCGGCACATATCTTGCGGATAGCTTTTTCATGTGGAGTTCATCATGTAAAATACTCCAAACTTGTTTTTCGTGTGTTTTAACAATATCAGCAAGTTCTCTGAGCTTTATTCGTCTATATTTAGTCACTTCATTAAATATTTTTCTAATGTTTTCAATAGTAGTAGCAGTTTTCGGTCTTCCAGAGCGTTGTTTATCTTCCGTACTTGAACGACCCATTTTAAATTATTGAATTCAGGATTTCACGGTGGAGTATGATGGTGCATTATCACCATGAACAGAATCCAATTCATCTTTGATTAATTGTGGCGTATAACCTTTCATATAAAAGTGTTTAATTACCGCACGAAACTCTTTATTTTCCATTTTTAAAAAATTATTAAACTTGTTTACTTCAATCACCTGTAACAAAGAAAATAATCATTAAATATTTCGGAAATTTTGACAGATGGCTTATAAAAGATTGCTTTTAAAAAACAAAAAAAATTGCTAGTAAAACAGAAAATGTGCCAGGCCAGTCAGTTTTGCGGTCGCCCTCGTACTCGTAATTGTTCCTGCCACCCCAATTTTATAAGTCTTGTATGGCAAAGCCGCCAATTAAATGTAATCGATACTTAAGTAATAAGTAATCCTTCAAGAAACGGATACTTAAGTAATAAATAAACTTTGATATACTTATAATTGGATTATCTGTAATAAAGACATGGCAAACCAAGACGGGCATTAATACATTAACGTTATAATAATATAGATCATAGTGTTTTCTTTCATATGCCCATAATTTCGCACAAATTAGTCAATCGGTTCAAGAACAGCAAGTATTTTTAATAAAGATTAATTTTTCAACCCCCCTCACCCGCCCCGCCAACATTTTTCTTTATCAATCTTTGACAACGACTACTTCGGCTACAAATCAAATGACTTACGGGTATACGGGAGTCTCATTTGAATTACCCCTTTGCGTATAATCTTCGAACTGTGCGTAGAACAATCTTCATAGCGCACCAATTCACCAATTTTTTTAGTTGATTCTGAAAAAAAAACACAAAAGTCTCGAACCGGAATAAAAACTGTTCAAGTCATAATAATGAAAAAAGAAAACAAACCAAAAACATAATTAGTAGGTTCATTTAATTTATAAAATGGTAACAGTAACTACATTTCTGATTAAAAGAGGTAACCAATAATTAGTTAACTTAACAATAAAAATAATTTCTATAACAATTAATGGTTAAAAAACTCGAAAATGTATTATTAAAACAACAATAATTATTTTAAAATTAACAATTTTCATGGTTAAAAATTCAACCATAGAATAGTTAAGTTAGCTATTATTATTGTTAAATACCAGTCAACAACAAAATGTTCAAATGAACCTTATATAACGTAGACTTAAAATCATGTTTTTTTAAGGTTAAGTTAACCCTCTATAGGGTTATTTTTATTCTCAGTGTACGGGCTCCGTAGGTGGCCTCAACAATAATCATATGGATTCTCCCAAACAACAAAATTCACTAATCTAAACAGGACAACGGTTCAAAGTGCCCTTAAAATGTAGTTCTATCACCAGCCACAACGAACAAAAATATCACCCAATACTGTCAACGCAACGCTTCGACCCGGAAGAATTTGTTTTATTTTAACTTATTTTTGTTGTTGATATTTTTTGTTTCTCTGGCCTCCTGTTGTTTAAACTTCTGAATAGTTTTAAGATTGTTTGCTTTAATTTAGCAGTGCGATAAAAGCGACCCACGGCTTGAAGCGGAGAAGGAGCAGTTTAGCAACCGGAGTCTTCGCCAACTGAAACTGCTAGATTATTTTCCCTAGGTCTACGGCAAGCCCTTAGGACAATGGCAAAACGGCTCTCACTATTAACCATGTCACCAAAATTAGACCAAGCACTGCCAGCGCAGTCGAGAAGGTCATACTGTAAGGCATAAATGAAGCTTTAAATCGCATGCCGTTGTTGTATGATTTAAATTTGAATATGTGTGGTTTTTTCTGGCCACCCTGTAAAGTTGCATGTCAAAATGGCTTGGAAACCCTCGAATTTTTGTGGATTAAGCTTTTAGCTATTTTATGTGCCTTTCACATATCTATATACAATTTCCTATTCGAATTACAAAGAATCTGACATTGTGGGGAAAAAATAAATTAAAAATAAATTTTGAATTCCCTTTTGCAAAACTGGGTGGTCCACACATAATCTGGAGCGGCAACCTGTACAGCCAAGTTATTTCGGCCAAAGTGTTTTAAAGAAAAATCATGAATCACAAATTTTTCTGCGACTCCGAAAACGAACAAACTTGTCCCCCAATATCCAAAAACGAAAACGAACGTTTCAGGTTTTTACTTAGAGCGTCATAAATTTATGCAAAAAAAAACTAAACAAATGCAGTGCATCTCTCTAGCATTGCAGAAGAACATCAAGTTAATCTAGCCAAATAGTAACGAGTAGTGCCTAGTGGTCCAAAATAGAAAGTGTTTTATTCGCATAAAACCTCGTATTAGATGTTTATTCTGCATCGATCTAAGTTGAAACTCATTTTGTATAAAAGTTGTGCAGACATCCTACAAAGTCATCAGTTTCAGGTATATCTTTACCCAGATCGGAACAACTACACATCACCAGCATTATGGTAAGTTGGAAATCTAAGTATTTCACATGCTATTCTAATGGCAAATTTCGGAATTTTAGAATTCAATTGTTTTTGCCTTGGCCGTTTTGGTGTCCGCTGCATGTGCTTCTCATGTGGAAAGTTTCTACGGTAATGCTGGAGGTTTAGTCCATGCTGCATCCGTTCCAGTTGCCACTTATGCTGCTGCTCCCGCTGTTGCTCAGTATGGCGCTCCCGCTGTTGCCCACTATGCCGCTCCATCAATTGCCCAATATGCCGCTCCCTCAATTGCCCAATATGCCGCTCCCTCAATTGCCCAATATTCCGCTCCCGCTGCTGCTGTTGCTCACTACGCTGCTCCCGCTGCTGGCGTTGCCCACTATGCAGCTCCCGTTGCTAGTGTTGCCCACTACGCCGCTCCCGCTGGTTTGGCCCACTACGCTTCTCTCGGCGGTGTTGCCCGTTACGCTTCTCCCGCTGTTGTATCCCATGGATATGGCGGTTATGCTGGCTATGGCGGTTATGCTGGATATGGTGGTTTCGGATCTGCTGGTCTCATTAATGCTGCCTCCGTACCAGTGGCCCAATATGCTGCCGCTCCCGCTGTTGTTGGTCATGTAGGCCAAGCTCTCGGATATGGTTCTACCTTTGGCTCTACCCTTGTCTCTGGTGCTGGATTTTTGAAGAAGAAATAAGCATCGAAATCTATATAGAACGTTCAAATGTAATTGTTGTGCATTGAATACACGTTGATATCAGTATTTCGAAATATTTTTGTGTTTAATCTACGTCAGTTAGGCTGAGAAGTGAAAGTTGCGTTTCTACAGGCCACGCACAGTGGCCCTGCATCAATTTCCATCGGTCAAATGATTATAACTTTTCATCTACTAAAATTTTTGAGTTCGGTAAAAAGGACGATTGTAGCCAAGTTTTTTTTATATATGCTTTATTTGAATTATTGAATCTGCTCCAAAGGAGCATAACAATAAGTATACGAATCTTAAGTATAATTCAATAATGAATCCTAGTATGGATTTCTTGAAATGTGGATCTCTGCTTATTGGCAGGAATTTAAATTAATTTGGTCAAAATAGTATATAACTGGTATCGATCACATGTCTGAGAATTTCAAACCTGGTTTGGCTTAAACCTCGTGATAAAGAGCCAGAGAACCCTTACAGTCATTTACAGTGTTCGCGATATTATGTAGAGTGAAGAACTCTAGTTATGTACGATATGTATAACGGATAACTCTAGAATAGCAGAGTGGACGACGTAATTTAGGTTTTGTAGGTTTTTCGGGTTGACTGTTCTAAGGATCACGTATGAAAGCATTTAAGCCACGTGACATAGAATAAAGGATTATACACAGTATTTTTTGCGTGTTCGTCCGCGATTGATATTGACTGTTTTAAAGATCACGTATAAGAGCATTTAAGCCACGTGACGTAGAAAAAAGATTTCTACACAGTCTTTCGGGCGCGTGTGTTCGCGATTACTGTTACGGATGAAGCACAAGTCTAGATTAGAAAACACGGCGTTCGTTTGTCTGAAGTCTTAACTAGCTTGGACTGCACAATAATTGTCTAGCAAGTATGTTATCATGACGTTCGAGCTTCTCTTTGTGCTTTACATTGATTTTTTGAATTGCCTCTTTAACAAGAGGTATTTTTAAGTCTCGGTGGATGTTTTCATTCCTCATATACCAAGGGGCACCGGTAATGAGCCGCAATGTCTTCGATTAGACTCTTTGGATTTTGTCGAGATTGCTCGAGCTTGATTTGCCCCATAGCTGGGCACCGTATAACCAGATAGGTTTGATTGCACTGTTGTATAGCAGGACCTTATATTCAAGGCTTAGTTTTAAGTTCGCGTTTGGGAGCCAGTGAAGTTGATGAACCTTAAGTTTCAGTTGAGTTTTCTTGGTTTCGATATGACTTCTCCAGGTGAGTCGGCGATCCAGGTGGATTCCAAGGTATGTAACATGATCAGATTGAGAAAAAGGGATATTGTTTAGTTTCAATGTCGGACAAGCCAAAGTGCCGGACTTTGTCAAATGCTTGAGCAACATCCAGAAATACGGCGGAGCAATATTCTCGCCGTTCAAATGATTTTTCAATTGCTTGGGTCAGACGGTTTACTTGTTCGGTGGTGCTGTGACCTTCCCGGAATCCAAACTGATGGTCTGATATTATGTTAGTTCACACGAGCAACGGTTTTATTTTCGATAAAAGAACTTTTTCAAATAGTTTGGATAAGCAGGGAAGCAAACTGATCGGCCTGTACGAGGAAGGTATTGATTTGTCCTTTCCTGGCTTTAAAATCATTTGAATCAGAGAAATTTTCCACACTTTAGGAAAGTAACCATGTCTCAAAATAGAGTTAAATAATTTTGCCAGTAACTTCACAGCAATATAGGGAAGTTCCAAGATCATTATAGGCGTGATAAGATCATATCCAGGTGCTTTACCTGGATTCACGGTTTCTTTAATGACATTCAGAACTTCATTTGCGTTAGTAAACAATGGAATTACGGCAGACATTTTATCATCGCTACTTGCAGGATTTGGGCGAAATACCTGGGACAGATGGTTTGCCAAGTAGCTAAGGGTTATTTTATAGCCGCCGTGGCGTGATGGAAGTGTACTATCCTGCCAGTAAACCAGGTTCATCTCCGGGTAAGAACATCAAAAAAAAAATGTAAATGCCGATGTCTTTCGAGTAAGAGATTTATCTCTAAGCTATGTTATAACTTTTCTATAAAACGCATTAGCCGTTTGGAGCCGGCTTTAAACAGTAGGTTGCGGTCAGTGATTATAAAACTGAATGATGCACAGCTCACAGATTTTAGAGAAGTTTCCCCCTTGTCCCTTAATGGAATGCTGTGAGACTTATCGGCTTTATTTTAGCAATCAGCCAAAGTAAAGTATTCTTTTCATTTGAAGATTAAACAGAGAAGTAATCTGTTAATTTATTCTTACGTATGCATGTAGTTGTTCATAAAACAAACAAAGAATGGTTTTTCGTATTACAGATTATTACTTTTTCCGGTTTATAAATTGAAGATGGGTAATTCAAGTCTTTAAATTCGTCGTAGTATATCTTATGGAGCTATTACACTTAATGTTCTTTTATTTAAAAGTGGCTTTTTACCTTTATTATTATTTTTTACTTGAATATTGACTTCAGCTAAAGTTTTTCTTTACATACTTAAAGAACCAAATTATAATTAACAATTTTTAACTTTAAAAACTTGTCAGTAATGAAGCTTTCTGTTTTAATACTCCTTTGTTGACGTGTAACTATATTTCAAAAATATCGGTTTTAACAAAAAAAAATATTACTTTGGACTCATAAATTTTCTCCATCATACCCCTTTAAATTAGGCAGTACTAATTTGGATAGGTGAAAAACAAACGTACGTTTTGACGTACGACCATCATTTGGGTTGTTTACAGTGACTTGAATTAAACAGAGAATAATAAATGGAATTAACTCCTGAACATTTTCGTGCGATCATTTTTCACAACTTTCGACGTGGGTTATCACGACAAGAGTGCATCGATGAACTTAAATCTTTGTATCCTATAGGACTGTGAAAAAATGGTTTAATGAACTCAATCGTGGCCGACGCTCGCTCAAAGACGAAGGTCGTGAAGGTCGTCCAAAAAAGAACATTGATCATCCTTGGGCATTTCTTCCACCAGCATACATTCGATATCGCATGAACACCTGGCCGTAAAAAAGGATTTTCTTATCGTTGGATCCCGCAAGATTTGGCAATCACTCCTAAAGAGGCTCGTGTCAATTGGTGAAAAGAAATTTTGACAAATCACAGGTGACGAATCATGGATCTATGCGTATGAACCCGAAACAAAACAGCAATCGACCGTGTGGGTCTTCGAAGACTAGACAAATCCAACAAAAGTTGTTCGTGGAAGAAGCACTTCGAAGCAAATGGTCGCCTGTTATATCGGCAAAACTGGTCATGTGGCGACTGTTCCGCTTGAGCAACGTAGGAGGGTAATTCTGAGTGGTACACCACAATTTGTTTGCCTGAAGTCTCCGGAGAAAATCGAAAAACGAACAAGGGAAGACAAATCAGACGGTCAATTCTGAGTGGTACACCACAATTTGTTTGAATGAAGTCTTCGGAGAAATTCGAAAAACGGCTCAAACCAGCGCACAACCCTGACTTGGCACCCAATGACTTATTTTTATTTCCGCACAGAAGATGCTGTTGAAGCGTTCTAAAACCAAGTATTGGAGTTGTCTCAATCGGAGTGGAAAAAGTGCTTCGACAATTGGTTTGAGCGCATGCAAAAGTGTATAAATCATAATAGAGAATACTTTGAAACACAATAAAGCCATTTTTGATGATAAATTTTCATTATTAGGCCAGAAATATATATAGCAGCCCTCGTATTAGTAAAAAACGCGATATTTCATATTTTACTGAACTGCTTTTAAAATATAGGCACGCAGCTAGAAGATGCTTAAATTTCCTTTTGCTTAAAGCAATCGTCTTTTAAACAAAAGCCAAAAACGTTGCCTTGATCAGAAGTTATAGACTTTACGACTATGGAAATTGATTCTAGAACACTGTGCCACTGGATCATTCCCTTAAGCTTAAGCTATTTCGTCCTATAGCGCAGTCTTTGAAGGATGTCGGAAGCAGTTAGATAAAGGTCATCCTTTTGTACACTACCTTGGTCGGAGGTATTCCAACCCAGGAATTGTTTTACCTCAGAGTTGTTGCTATACAAGGGTTGTTATTTATATTTCGGGTCTGGCTATAAAAACACAATGATTTATCAAATGGAAATGGTTTCATTGTTTTTCAAAATATTCTCCTTTAAGATAAATATACTTTTGAATGCGCACAAACCAATATTCGAAGCACATTTCCACACCGATTGAGACACCTCCAAGACGTTATTATTGAACGCTTCAACAGCTGCTTCGGGCGATGAAAAACGTGGACAACGCATTTTTTTCTTGATGATAGGGAATAAGAAGAAGTCATTGAGTGCCAAAACAGGGCTGTACTGTGGATGGCCCATCAATATGACATCTTGAGTGGTCAAATAGCTCATCGTTTCAGCTGATGTGTGAGAGCTCGCATTGTCGTGATGCAAAATGATCCGTCTTCTCTTATTATCGTTCCCCATTTCTTCGAACACTGTTGGCAAACAGATGGTTGTATACCACTCAGAATTGACCGTCCTACGTTCCACAAAGACATTCTCGGTTATATCGAAAAAAACGCAATCATTGGCTTCGACGTACTACTTCAACAAAGAACTTTTGTTGGATTTGGCTAGTCTTGAAACACCCATACGGCCGATTGCTGTTTTGTTTCGGGTTCATATACATAGATCCATGATTCGTCACCTGTGACAATGTTATACACTGCCTTTGCGCTACCGCAGTTATACGAGCCTTTTTTGAGCATTCGTAAAATTATGTAGGATCCAATGAAAACAAATTTTTTTCACGGCCACATATCTGATTGATGCTTGTCATACTAATACCCAAGGATGTCTCAATCTCACGATATGTCACATGTCGGTCTTGCTTAATCTGTTCACGCACAGCATCGATGGTTTCTGGCAAAGTGACCGAAGTTGGACGTCCTTTACGAAATTCATGCTGGAGCGAACGGCGTCCGAGACTGAACTCTTAGTACCAGCGATTAAAAGTGGTTTCTGATGGTGCTTCATCGCCAAAAGTCGAAACAAGTTGATTTAAACACTCTTGTCTCGATAACCTACGCCGAAAATCGTAAAAAATCATCGCACGGAAATTTTCACGGCCTAATTTCATATTTTAACTGAGATTAATTTTTCAACACACTGTAAACAAAGCCCTCAAATGATAAAACGTTCTGAGCGAAGTTATGCCAGAAAATGTCAAAGTTTTCAATGGAAGTTCCAGTTTGCATCTGGGAACACTAGTATTGTCAAGACCTGGAATATAAATAGCAACCCTCGTATCATTCTTACAAAAGCTAGGCAGTAACTGAACGTCCAAGTCGATATAGATATGCTTTTAGTAGACGCCAATGCTTTTGCTTACAGGCTTATTGAGTACCAGCAGCTTTCTTGTATTGCTTGCAGCTGGGTCCTGGTTCCTATAGAATTTTAGTTGTTTGTCCACTTCAAACTTGAGACATAGTGTGATATGGGAAAGCATTTCGTTATGCAGGCTTCTGGGGTAAAACCTTTTTGTGTCAGTGGCATCCTTTTTTAATGTCCATTAAGAATCTATTTGCAAATCGAATCCTTTTAGGTTTCAATCGAGAAATTGTCGACCCAAAGGCATCATTCTTGCGAAAGCTCTTGCTTTGCGATGTCTCCGTTCTCCAATCGAATTATCGCAGGTACTCGGCCGAGAGGAGTTGCAGTCTCATTCTTGCGGAAGCAAGGTATGTTGCTTCGCATATCCCGCTCGTACCTGTTTCAGTGTTACATTCCAGATGGCGATGATTTTACTTACATAGACCATCCGATTTCTAGTATGGCTTTCATGCGGGACTCCCTATATCATGTTAGTAGTGTCTCCCTTCCACTTTTGATTGGACCCTTAGTGTTGTGTGGACCGAGGTGGCCTATTTTCAACTTTATCCGCAAAAAATACTTTGCATTAAATTGTCTGGCCTGTAATTGCTTGCGATGTCAAAGTGTCGTAGGTCATATATGATTTCCAGGCCACATATGACTTACAGGTTCTCGTATATTAGCAGCACTTAAGAATGCTCGCAGGAATTCCGACCAAGGATTTTTTTCGCCCGAGAGGAGATGGAGTCTCAGTGACAGATTATGTGTACCAATCGCTCCGCTTGTCCAACTTGAAAAATACCAGCTATAGTGTTACATTCCGCATAGTGAAATTTTACTTACATAGGCCAAAAGCTTTCTTGTATGGCTTCTAAGCGGGTTTCCCTATAGTAGTATCGCCCACTTTTGATTAAAATCATAGTCTGGTGTGGACAGAGGGGACCCATTTTCAGCTTTAACCGCAAGAGAGGACAGTGCATTAAATTATTTGGCCTGTACTTGCATTCCATGTCAAATTGTCGAAGGCCAAATATGACTTTTAGGCTCCCTTGGCACTTACCTCTTGGTCTCCAGCTACGTTAAAGTTTCCAAAATCAATGGATACATGACCTGGATCGTCGCTTGATTTTCAGTGAAAATTTTGAAACCAAGCTGCATATTGTTTAACCATTTAATGCAATCCGTAATCCACCTATTTTTTCGATGCCCATGGTTTTGATTCGTTTTAGATGCATCCCTCTAGTAGGGGATTTTTAGGTTAGATTGAGTGAGACGTCAATCATTTGAGATAACAATCGCTCGGGGCTGTCGTATGGTTTCCCTAAGTTTAAATGATAGAGGAAGAATTAAATAAGAGATGCGAGACAATTTATGAAATGAGATGATTAATGGAGGATATGAATAATGGAGGATATGCAATGAGATGGTTAATGGAGGATATGGGAGTCATTATGACTAATTTTAGAATATTTTATATCTAGCCGCAGTCTGCACTAAACCGTTTATTTCCCAAACGTTACAAAATCTGTTTGTACCAAATTCTTTGTTCCCGTCTGCCCAGTAGAGTGAGGGTCTGACAATCGAATATAATTTTTGAAAGAGTGAATTAATCCGCAAGCTTCTTAAATTAGGTTTGTTGTCGTTTTTCATATAGGGATGGAAAAGTTAGGCAGCGAAGTTAAAGCAAACACTTCACCGTCTGGTAGACGCACGTTTCGCCGTTGGTATGGGTCGGCTCTTCGGTACCATATGTATTCGAAACATTGCTTGATTTTGCATATGCGAAGCATTAAGTCGAAGACTGAGGGCTCAGGCGACTCACTGAAACAATTCCTAACATGTTTCTTGGGCATATTAATTGGCTTTTGATAAACAAAAATTTTCGTTTTTCATGGAACAAAATTTAGCATAGATGGACTGGCAGACCCTGTCAACCTATATTTCGAAGATCTCGGTAAACTGAAACCGTTTACCGAGATCTTCGAAATATAGGTTGACAGGGTCTGCTGTATCTCACTGCTGCTCGAAAATCGCCTTAAGGCACTACTTGGACCAACATGCATATATCGGGTGATCAATCTAAAGGTATTTTTTTCAAAATAAAAAAAATAACGACTTGACATAAACTGTATTTTCGAATGATTCAAAAATTTATTTTTTTTAATTATGGTTTTGTTTTGTTTACATTTATTCGGTCTTTTATCATTATTATGACTTCAACAGTTTTTATTCTGCACGCAGAAAAAAAGTATGGTTGGGGTGACAATATTCGAAGAGGATCATACTATTGTTGGGTATATGGTAGTCAAACAACAATATTATGATCCTCACAACAATAGTATGATTCACACATAACCATACTATGATCCCCACAAAAATAGTATGATTTACACTCAACCATACTATCATCTCCACAACCATACTATGATCCTCACAACCATAGTATGATTCACACTCAACCATATTATGATCCTCACAACCATAGTATGTTTCTCATACAACCATAGTATGATCCTCTCAACCATAGTATGATTCACACGCAACCATACTATGATTCACACAACCATAGTATGATTCACACTCAACCATACTATTATCTCCACAACCATATTATGATCCTCACAACCATAGTATTATTCACACGCAACCATACTATGATCCCCACAACCATAGTATGATTCACACTCAACCATACTATAATCCCCAAAATTATTTATTAGGATTGGTTATTGTTGTTATTCAAAAATAGAGATTTTTATTAAGTACTCGTATGTTATTTTAAATTCCATTACTATTAGTTCATAGCCAGATTTGATGCCATGTTTTTATTAAACATTTCATTCAAGAAACAAAAATATATATTCCAACGGTCAAAAATACTTTTAGTTGCCAGCAGGGGTGAATGCTACTTCACCATCCGTAGACACCAAGTAACGAATGTGATTAAACCATAATCAATGGCTATATACTTAAGTGCAGGCAGATTTTAAATAAACGAGAACCAGTCGGTATTAGAGTATTTCACCGAACAAAGAAAACACAATAAAAATCCCTTGAACTACATTCCGATTGTTGTTGTTTTTTTCATGGACAGCAACCATTCACTGTATCGTGTGTATGTGTTTTTTTGTATATCAAAAAAATACGCACACACATACATGTATGCTCTATAAAACCTGTTTTGTTACGTTCATAGTCGCAACCATACTGTATGATTGCCGTAATCAAATTATTGTTAACGTAAATTTTAAACAACAATACTTGTGTTGCACCAACCATGTTTGTATGGTTGCTACAACCATATTTTCATTTCTAAATTTGGCAATAATACTATTGTTACATTTCAACAATAGCAATATTGTCGCAATCATACTTTTGTCAAAATAAAATTCAAAAAACAATACTATGGTTGCGACGAACTTGCTTTTATTGTAGAGAACATATTATTGTTACGGTGACCATAGTGTAACCATATCTTTTCTCTGCGTGTGGTACGAGACCTTTTTGTTGTTTCTTTTTTAGAATCAACTAAAAAATTGGTAAAATGTATTAGCTACGGTTGCCACGATTACGGTTGCTAAGGATAGATAGGTACGCCCTAATGTGCAACGCATATATAAATACATTTGCAATACACATACTCTGTGCTTTTGCATCTGCGGTTTTCAACGAAAGCCCTTGCGAAACGGAATTGTTGAAAATGATATTGCGCTATGAAGATTGCTCTTCGCACAGTTCGAAGACTATACGCAAAGGGTAATTCTCATTAATTATAATGAGACTTCCGTATAAGTCATTTGATTTGTAGCCAAGGAAAGCGTTGCCAAAGACTGCTGAAACAGCTGTACAGTCTGCTGGCAACCAAGCCTATATACCAATTTTTGATTCTGAAAAAAAAGGTCTCGAACCATAATAAAAACTGTTGAAGTCTTAATAATGATAAAAGACCGAATAAATGTAAACAAAAACATAACTAAAAAAAATAAATTGTTAAACACGAGTATAGGTTGTTCATTCGAAAATACAGTTTATGTTATTTATATTTTGAATATTATTTAAAAAAAATAATAAAAATAATATATTGGTCGCAACTACGCCTTAGGGTGTCCATTCTGAGGGTCCAATTTTGGAAGACTCGTTGAGCATTTCGACAGGTATGACGTTAATGACACGCGTAATGTTGGCTTCAAAAACCTGAATCGTAGCAGGTTTGTCAGAATAGAATTTGTACTTTACGTAGCTCCAAAGAAAAAAAAGTCTAAAGGTGGGATATCACATGATCTAGGCGGCCAGCTCACCGGTCCAAAACGTGAAATTAGCTGTTCTTCGCAATTTCCTCTCAATAGATCCATTGTTTGAACAGCTGTATGGCAAGTCGCACCGTCCAGTTGAAACCAAATGTCGTCAAGATTACAATTTCAGGTAGCAAAAAATGCGATATAATGGCGCGATAGTGCGCACAATACAAGGTTATGTTTCGGACATCCTCAACTTTGAAAAATCATGAACCGATGATATCACCAGCTCATAAACCTCATTAAACCGTGGTTTTTTCTGCCACCTCTTAAACCTATTCTGGTGGCTCTTTAGCCCAAATAGGCAAATTTTGTTTATAAACGCCGATTAATAAGGCTGATTATGTTGACCATAAAAAAGGTCTAAACGCACGAAAAACGTTTCTCACCGATTGCTCATTTCTATAATACAGTTGCACAATTTGGAGACGTTCTTGCGGTGTAAGACTTTCCATGATGAAATATCAAACAATACTGAAAAGAAAAAAAATAAAGTTTAACACAACTCATGCGTAATCTGTAAAAAAAGCTATTAAAAACCCCCTATATTGATCACCCGTTATTAAGTAGCTTGTTAAATTCAGTTGACGCAAGCAGCTACATTTAACCTTTAGATGTGATCATTTAAGAAAAACGAACAAATACATGTCGAAAAGTTTTTTTTACTTAGATTAGCAGAAAAATCACATTTAATAGCTTTATAATTTAGGAAGTGTCTACTTCTTCTTCTTTAAAAATCCTGCACCGTGAACAAGGGTTGGGCCAAAGGCAGAGCCATAACCAAGAGCATGACCAACAAAAGCAGGAGCAGCAGCGTATTGGGCAACTGGCACGGAGGCGGCTTGAATGAGACCAGCAGATCCGAAAGCACCATATCCAGCATAACCGCCATAGCCAGGATAAGCACCATAACCAGCATAACCACCATATCCATGGGATACAACAGCGGGAGAAGCGTAGTGGGCAACACCGGCGGGAGCGGCGTAGTGGGCAACAGAGGCGGGAGCGGCGTAATGGGCAACACCAGCGGGAGCGGCGTAGTGGGCAACACCGGCGGGAGCGGCGTAGTGGGCAACGGCAGCAGAGGGAGCGGCATAGTGGGCAACGGGAGCTGCATAGTGGGCTACAGCGGCGGGAGCAGCATAGTGGGCTACAGCAGCTGGGGCAGCATAGTGGGCAATAGCGGCTGGAGCAGCAGCATAGGTAGCAACTGGAACGGACGCAGCTTGGACTAAACCTCCAGCGCTACTGTAGAAACCTCCCACATGCGAAGCACATGCGGCCGAAACCAAAACGGCCAAGGCGAAAACAATTGATTTCTAAAATTTCGAAATTTGCCATAAGAATATCATGTGAAATACTTCAATTTCCAACTTACCATAATGCTGGCGATGTGTAGTTGTTCCGATCTGGGTAAAGATATACCTGAAACTGATGCCTTTTTGGGATATCTGCACAACTTTTATACAAAATGAGTTTTACTTTAGATCGGTGTAGAATAAACATCTAATACGAGGTTTTAAACGATTAAAACACTTTCTATTTCGGTCCACCAGACAGACACTACTTAATAATGTTTAGCTGGAATAACTCGATGTTCTACTGCGAGGAACGCGATGCGTTTCTTTAGTTAATTCTATTAATTTATGACCGCAAATATACTCGTATAAACCGGAAACGAATGATTAAAGTTTAGACATACTTGGATTCATGTATGACAAAGGAGAGACGAGTTTATCTTTGATAGTGGCGAAGATGCATGCGAAGCTGATGCGATATACATCGGCATATTTTAGCTGAAATGTTTTAAATATTTAGTTAGCGTTGCGTTCGATGTGTGGATCACCCAGTCTTGAAGTAGGCAATTAAACTGTTTTTTATGGCCCATAAACCTCGACATTAATATTAGGCAGAAAAGTAGTAAAAAGATTGAAAGGCATTGCACAGCACAGAAGCTACAGCTTTTATAGGCTATAGGTTTTGCACCACACAAACAATTGTTAGTCCTTTAAAGGCTCGTTTACATCAAAGCTTTTTTTCTTAAGCTGCGTATTTTTCAACTCCGGTAGTCTAAAAACCATTGGAATGAGTGCTAAAAACTTATAGTCAATTTATGAGAGGGCTTTTCTTCACCGACACTGGAATAACATGAACTTTTTGTAAGCTCTTAACATATATTTGAATGGTTTTTGGACAAGCGAAAGTGAAGAAAAACGCAGCGTAAAGATAAAAGCTTCAGAGTTCCCGGGCCTAAATGCGAGTCCAGCCTAGTTTCTCAATGTAGATTTTTAGGCTATATACTAAAGGGTGTCCCAAGAAGAATGCAATTTTTAAATCTGGCAACATTCGAAGTGTCATTGTTTGACATTTGAACAATTGTTATTGTTTGTTAGTAGAAGGTACGAGGTTAGTAAAAATGGAGCGCTACACGAATGAACAACGCATTATCATTGTGAAATTGTTTTACCAAAATGGTGAAAGTTTTGCGGCTACAGTTCGCAAATTGACGAGGCCCATTTTCATCTTGATGGCTTCGTCAATAGGCAGAATTGTCGCATTTGGGGTGCGGAAAATCCTCGAGTGATTCACGAGAAGCAAATGCATCCTCAACGTGTCACTGTGTGGCGTGGTTTATGGGCTGGAGGAATCATTGGACCTTTTTTTTTATGAAAATGAGGCAGGTCAAGCCCAAACAGTCAATGGTGTTTGGTATCGTGAAAAGATAACCAGTTTTTTCTTGCCTAGAATTGAAGAAATGAATGTGGAGGGCATGTGGTTCCAACAAGACGGCGCCACATGTCATACAGCCAGAGAAACAATTCAATTGCTGCATCAGTCATTTCCCGGTCGTGTTATTTCGCGTTTTGGAGATCAGAATTGGCCGTCTAGATCGTGCGATTTAACACCATTAGATTTTTTTCTTTGGGGTTTTTTGAAGTCGATGGTTTACGCGAATAAGCCGACGACGACTCAAGCCTTAAAAGACGAAATTGGACGCTGCATTAATGAAATACCGCAGCATTCATGCAAAACGGTCATTGAAAATTTCATTAAAAGATCGCGTGCATGCCAGCAAAGCCGCGGCGGCCATCTGCACGATATATTGTTCCATACATAACCTCATTCTGTCTACTTTACGATATAATAAAGTTTCACGATTTTTTCTTAAATATCTGTGTTTTATTTAAAATTTAAAAATTGCGCTCTTCTTAGGACACCCTTTATATATAATCTAGAGGTATTCTTTCAATCGGTTCTTTTCACAGATTACGCATGAGTTGTGTTAAACTTATTTTTTAGTATTGTTTGCTATTTCATCATGGAAAGACCTATACTACAACAACGTCTCCAAATTGAGCAACTGTATTTTGGAAATGAGCGTTCGCTTAGAAACTGTTTTCGACCAAAATTTTGTGGAGTGATGAACCTATTTCAGGTTCAACGGCAACGTCAACAAAATGGCGGCAAATGCCAATATACCCAGAGAAAACGGTTTATGGGCTAATGGATTAATTGGTCTCTATTTCGAGTGAATGGTGCTCGCTATTGCGCCATCATATCAATCTTTATGCTACCTGAAATTGAAGCCCGTAATCTTGATGACACTTGGTTTCAACAGGACGGTGCCACTTGCCATATAGCTGCTCAAATAATGGATCTATTGAGAGGAAACTTCGAAGAGCAGCTGAGTTGCCCACCTAGATCGTGTGATATCACACCTTTAGATTTTTTTTCTTTAGGGCTACGTAAAGTCCAAAGTTTATGCAAAAAAGCCTGCTACGCTTCAGGTCATACCGGTCGAATGCTCAAACGAGTCATCTAAAATTGGACCCTCAGAATGTAAACCCGGAGGCTTAGTTCCGGCCAATGGAAATTATATATTTAACAAATTAAAATTAACATAAAATGTCCTTTCGAATGAACAATACAAATTCCACTCATGGTTCGAATTTTTGTATTTTTTATATTTTGAAAAAATTACCTATAGATTTATCACCCGATGGTAGCTGCCTTAAATTAATCGATTTTAGTTCGAATACGGTAGGCTTCTGTGTAAAAAAAGCTCTCTTCGGCCAGGGGCGACACCTCAAAAGTATATACTCTTTGTGTGTGATTCCTTTTTATTGGAAGCACCACTTTCCGGAATGCCTGCTTCGAATTCTGACTGGTCCTACACGGGTTAAACCCAAATCGCGGGGAGAGCTTCGGCTCGGTGTGGAGTTGCATTGCAACCGGGTGCTGTGACCCATAGAACAGCAGAGGTTTTAGATAGGCCTCGGCCCCTAACCAAGGGGGAAGTTGTGTCCATATAACACGCTTCGAATTGGTACCGGCGGGATTGGCCTTAAGGAGCGCTGGCCGTCGCTTGGTAATGGCTCCAGTGCGTTGGCGCACCATGGTTGAAGCTATAACAGCGAGAATCATGTAAAACACTCGGACGCTGGTCCTACACGGGATCGAAGAAAACCCTGAACCTTGGATCTGCTAGGTTTGTCGTGCAGCTCCTGTAAGTTGTAATCGTTGCATGGAGTGGCTGCACTTTAGGAGCTGTTCAGGTCTGCAAAACGGACTTTAATGCCTCGTTCTGTATCAACGTACTTTGCAGTAAGTCTCTAGATATGGTGTCATCATCGCCGTCTACACTTTCAACGTCGTCGTCATCATCATCCAACTACGAGACACGCCGCCAGTCGTCCTCGCAACAGCATCTACATATGTGACGCGCAAAATAGAAAGGGATCTAAGGATAAAAAAAATCCATTTTCATTTTTTTTTCTTATTTTGATGTGGACAACATCTGAGCATCGAATGAGACTGATCCCATGCCCCAAAAGTGTTCCCTCCCAGAGATATGCGTGTTTTATGAAAGTGAAGTCGACAATTCTAAGCGCAAATAGAAAGGGACCTAATCTTTAAAATGGCTCTCCTGAACAAAACTTTTCATCAACTTTTCACTTTTTTTTTGATGTGGACAACATCTGAGCATCGAATGAGACCGATCCCATGCCCCAAAAGTGTTCCCTCTCAGAGATATGCGCGTTTTATGAAAAAGAAGTCGACGATTCTAAGCGCAAATAGAAAGGGACCTAATCTTTAAAATGGCTCTCCTAAACAAAACTGGTTTTTAACCTTAGGTCCCTTTCTATTTTGCGCGTTACATATGTTGATATACTTATACAGCATCTTACACCACAGATTGCTGGTGCCACTCCTGACAGTGCATCAATTTTGCAATTTAATTGCAATGGCCTACGCAACAAAATCAGTGGGGTTATAGAATTTCTAAGTCGGAGATACATCATGGTCGCTGCGATCCAAGAAACTTAGCTGAATGGCACCTACAGCCTGAACAGTTGTGACGGATACAACGTGCTACGTAAGGATCGCACCAGAAGTGGAGGTGGGGGACTTGCTTTCCTGTTACACAATTCTGTGCAGTACAGACTTATTTCGCCTGAGCTTGACTCTAGAGACCCATACATGGAATGTATGGGGGTAGCAGTCAAGTCTGGAACTGCATACATCCCGTCGGTAGGTACCTGTGTCCCGCGATATTTGGTAGACATTAGCAGGCTGCTACAAGGCAATAACCGATGGGTCCTAGGAGACTTTACTGGCTACCTTCGAACTGAGGCATTCTCTCCTAGATAATGACCAAAAAGGCATAGCTTTGATAGAGCAAATTGATGGCTCTACGTTCTGCACAGTGAGTGAGGACGAAAGGCTGATTTGGATGCTTTCATATAAGCCCTCAACCGCAGCTTTAGTAATCTACCCATTTCCTTGGATGTTCGGCTAGCCGAAAAGAAGTTCCGGCCATCATCAACTCAGCAGCCTCTTACTGTACTCCTGCTGTTCGCAGATCCGAGACACGACCAACTTGCCTAGCAGAGACAGCGGGACTCGCAGATGAGTATAAGGGATCTCAACTTTGGGATCAATAACTTGGTCAACGAATATAAGCGGAACAAAGGACTAGATCGCTGAAAGCAGTGCAACTTAAGTTCCGGAATTGATAAATTGTGAATAACGGTCAAATCGCTCTCTAGCCCTGGAAGAAAGAATAATCGGACAGATCCGAAGCGGTGCCAGATCGAATCTTGTTTAGCCTATTTTAACGGAAATGGGAAAATACCCAGACAGAATCATATCTTCACCCATCACCATTGAGGTAAAATGAAATGGTTCGATATCTAAAAATCAAGTAATGACAATTTGCCATCGATATACGCTTGGCAGATTGTCCATCAGAGTGCTGGGGACATTATTATGATGATACACCTTTCATACACTCTACCGAAGGTTGGATGGTTTGGGGTGATTAATCTAGAAGTATTTTTATTTCAATAGGTTTTTTTCACAGATTACGCGTAAGTTGTGTTAAACTTTTTTTTTCTTTTCAGTATTGTTTGCCATTTCCTCACGGAAAGACTTACACCGAACACAGAATGTACAGCTGTATCTAATGCCGCCAAGGGTTTTCTTCAGCAGTCTTTGGCAATGATTACTTCGGCTACAAATCAAATGACTTATACGGGAGTCTCATTTAATTACTGAGAATTACTATTTGCGTATAATCTCCGAACTGTGCGTAGAGAAATCTTCACAGCATTTCGCCATACCGGTCGAAAATTGGATCCTCAGAATGGACATCCTGTGGCATAGTTTCGGCCAACACTTGGAAATTAAAGGAAATTATATTCAAAGAATTAATATCATAAAAAAGTCTAATAAAGATTAAACACTTGATTTGAATTTTGTTTTATTTTGAAAAAAATACCTATAAATTGATCACCCTATATTTTAAATTTGTCATTCCATCCGACCGATCTTCCATGTGTCTGCTGAAAGCACGATAGCGGGTAAACGAATCAACCTAGCATCTTTATATGATGATGGGTTACGGCCGTATTCTATTTTGGATTGTAAATGAGCGAAATGGGCCCGGGGACAATTTTGCCCTTAAAGGACTAAAGGTAATTCGGTAAAAAGCACACTTTCTTGAGTATTTGCTTAACAAATCATAATTTTTTGTAGACGGACAGAGGTAAAAATAGGTAATGTTAGTTGGAACGCACATAACACCTCAACAAAAAATAATAGTCTTTTAACGTAGTCCGAAAAACGTCCCACACGGTCAAAACGGGCAATCAATAGTCAATATGGACATATGGGTACTTAAATTAAGGCAAGTTTAGTTACGAATCCAAATATAGGGCATTTTGAATATTAGACTGTAAGTAGGGACGGACGCATGGGCTGAAAGGGTCCAAAGAGCAGACCATTTTTTGAGCTTTAGTAGCGTAAGGACGGTGAAAGGTACTCGTATGTCCAACTGTTTGTCTGAGTATTTACAGCTAGGTCGTTTTTAGACCATAGATGCAGTCGGGTGTGGATAGTAGCATAGATGCTAACGACAGCTATGTCTAGTTCATCAACTATCCTAACTTTGCCGACAACTAGTTACAGATAGTACAGTTTGACCCATGATGTCTATGTCATCTTCGTACGCGAGCAGCCTGCTCTGAAATGGTATTGTGCCACAATTTTCGGAAGCCGAATATTGAACAAGCTGCAAGATAAAATATTATCTTGCCTGAGGCCTGGTTTGGTATCGAATGGTTTAGAGAAATCCTATCCTATCAGTATTTTTTTTTACAGCCGATTCAAATTTAAACTGAGAATTTTCTGTTCTCGTAATTTCCAAGATTCTTATCAATTATACTTATAGATTTTCCAGGCCTAAAGTCGCAATGATACGTGCCAATGATGTTATCGTTGTAGGGCCTTAGCAGTTCATATGACAAGCTTTGTGTGGACTTTGTGAATTGATGCAAACTAGGCGGTCTCATTTTGATGAAGACTTCACAGTATACTGCGATTCCACTAAATAGGCATGCTTGTACTGATAAGTCGGGGCATGCTCCCAGCAGCCTTAAACAGCTGGAGGCGAAGCAACCGTTTTACATGCATTTTTATTATTTTTAAGGAGATCGATGGCAGTTTTTTTTTACTTTTTCTAGGCTGAGTAATTGTTTTCAGACGTCAATAGATTGAAAAGTTTTCCTCCCACATTCGTCGCCAGATTTCCATCTCTATCTCGATTCCTTTAATTGAGCCTTCAGGCAGATGTGTGACTTTTCGATAGAATTTTCAGGCACCATTCTTCTCCTGTACATCTCAAACTCCTCACAAATGCGGAATTCCCATTTTAGGTTCTTTTGTTTGGACAGGCGTTTGTCCTTTCGTCTAACCGTCCCATATCTCTCACTCTCTTATTGCCTCACCCTGCAGCGTTGCGTTATGGGCAGCATTCTTTGTTTTTTAAATTTTTTTAACTAATATCTTGTTACTACACCCAGCAGCATTGCGTTATAGGCAGCATTACGTACTGCTCAAACGTTTACGCTCGCCGTCGTACTATTGGTTTTGTGTAAACGGAGTTCGGAACCCCACATTTTCTGTACCAGCTGTGGTCAATGATTGGGTTTTCACAGCGCACTAATATCTTGTTACTACACCCAGCAGCATTGCGTTATGGGCAGCATTAAGTACTGCTCAAACGTTTACACTCGTCGTCGTACCATTGGTTTTGTGTAAACGGAGTTCGGAACCCCACATTTTCTTTACCAGCTGTGGTCAATGATTGGGTTTTCACAGCGCACTAATATCTTGTTACTACACCCAGCAGCATTGCGTTATGGGCAGCATTAAGTACTGCTCAAACGTTTACGCTCGTCGTCGTACCATTGGTTTCGTGGAACCGGAGTTGCGTTCCCCTTCTTTTTCTTTGCCAGCTGTTGTCAATAAATGGAAAATAAGTTTCTACAGCGCATTAATATCTTGTTGCTATACCCTGCAGCGTTGCGTTATGGGCAGCATTCTTTGTTTCTCTAATTTTTTATCCTTCTCTTTCTTTGCCAGCTGTCGTCAGTAAGTGGGAAATAACTTTCCACAGCGCATTAATATCTTGTTGCTATACCCTGCAGCGTTGCGTTATGGGCAGTATTCTTTGTTATCCGACATTTTTTAGGCTCGTCGTCGTACCATTGGTTTCGTGGGAGCGGAATTAGGATCCCCTTCATTTTCTTTGTCAGCTGTCGTCAATGAGTGGGAAATATGATTCCACAGCGCAATACTATCTTGTTGCTACATCCTGCAGCTTAGCGTTATGGGCAGCATTCTTGTTACTCACACTTTTTTACACTCGTCGTCGTAACATTGGTTTCGTGGGACCAGAGTTCGGAACCCCACTTTTTCTTTGCCAGTTGTCAAGTGGGAAATATGTTTCCGCAGCGCAGTACTATCTTGTTGCTATACCCAGCAGCGTCGCGTTATAGGCAGCATTCTATGTTTCTCAAACTTGTTTACACTCATCGTCGTACACGATTTTTCAGTTAATTCTTCATCTATTTTTCCGACAGTAGGTCAAAAGATGAAAGCATATTTGCACCCACTGTCTGTTGGACCTGCCTGCTAAAGCGGTCATAGTATGTCCGATTTAGGCGCATTTTTTCGACGTTGCTCGTATTAGACTGATGTAAAAATACTTTGCCTTGATGCGTTTTGTAGTCAGTCGCCCATCTACTGGGGTAAATTTGGAATTGGTGGGGTGCTCTGCTTTAATTTGTTGGCGTCAATATCGAGGATTAAAATTGCAGGGTTAAAGCTTGCTCGGACGAGCTCAAGTAACTCTGTTAGATCGTTTTGAAAGATCACTCTATGAAAATATGTTATATAGCTGAAATCGTAGATATCTCATCAGGTAGTGTAGATTAAAGATGGAATACAAATTTGTATATAAAAAAAGGATTTCAGCAAGAAGGGTGCTTAGACAATCAATCATAAACACCATTCTGTGATCATTTTAAAGCAATTTTTGCCAATGAATAATCAAAATAATTTGGTGGAGAATCCATAGTTGAATCATGATTGATTGAATCCATATTTTTTAAAAATGGTTTTATGAGCTGAAAATCTTTGACGACTGCTACTGCGACGCACATGAGAAAACCCGGAGGAGATTCGAATATGGCACTTCTGAACAAACAGAAGGCTAAATGTTGAAAAGTGGCAATAACTCGAACTTGTTGAAATGTAAAATGTCCAGCAATTACAATTCTGATGCAGCAATTTTTTCTACCACTTTTTCTGTTGTTTTTAAAGATATTTTGAATCAAAAATGCTCAGCTGCTCGCAGCAATTTGAACCTGGTTTTGGTTGCTTTTGTCCCATTTAAGAGTGTTGCCTCTGAGTGAGATTGTCTGGTGTTTGACTTTTAGATCGATTTCGGGAATCCTTCTATTTCTTGTTTTTTCTCCACACTCGATCCGTCTTGTTACAATATCCTGCAGCATGGCTTTATGGCCTATTTTCTTTGCCCAGATTTTAGTACAAACTTATCGTTTCGACTCTATCTTAGGTTTATAATACGCTTAATAATACAGTAACTTTAAAGGGTACCAGATCAGTATATGCAGATGTTACACTCCATCCTACTGCGGAGGATATTAAAATTGGCAGTTGTGTATATGGACATGAGAATACAAAAATATTTAGATTTTATCAGCATTTATTAAGATAAATGCTATCACATTTGATCGTTTCAGATACTTATTTCTTCTTCAAGAAACCGGCACCAGAGAGAAGGGTAGAGCCATAGGCTGGGGCGGCATAACCAACATGGCCAACAGCAACAGCGGGGGCGGCAGCATATTGGGCAACTGGTACGGAAGCAGCATGAACGAGACCAGCAGATCCGAAACCACCATAACCGCCATAGCCAGCATAGCCGTTATAACCTTGGGCAAAAGTGGCTACTGGAGCAGCACCATAAGAGGAAACAACAGCGGGAGCGGCGGCATAACGGGCAACTGGAGCGGCAGCATAAGAGGAAACAACAGCGGGAGCGGCGGCATAGCTAGCAACGGGAGCAGCGGCAGCATAAGAGGATACAACAGCTGGAGCAGCAGCATAACGGGCAAAATTAGCAACTGGAGCAGCAGCGTATGAGGAAACAACAGCGGGAGCGGCGGCAGCATAGTGGGAAACAGCGGCAACTGGAGCAGCAGCATAAGTGGCAACTGGAACCGAAGCAGCCTGGACTAAGCCAGCGTTACCATAGAAACCTCCCACATGCGAAGCGCAAGCGGCTGAAACCAAAACGGCCAAGGCGAAGATAAAAGATTTCTAGAATTCAGAAGATTCCATTAGTTTGGGACCTTAAGGGGTTGTTTTTAAATATTTCCAACTTACCATGTTGATGCTGTTGTGTAGTACCTGAAACTGATGCTCTTGTCGAGATTTTTTACCGCTTTTATACAAAATATTCTTTTGTTTAGATCGATATAGAAACAGCACTAAAGGCCAACTTTGATTTCAAACAAAATGTACTTTCTCTTTAGCACTATGCACTAGTGTTAATGATAAGGCAGTAAAACTTGACAAACGTCTGTACTTCAAACAAAATAAGATGCGTTTATCATTTAATTTATGAAAATAAAAAAGTGTAAACCTGAAACGAAAGGTTAAAGTACTCGCTTGCAGCATACATTAGAGCCACTCGGAAAAAGCAAAACTACACAGATGTTGTATATAAGTGTTCTGCGTTATCAAATTTGGAAAATCGTCTTATAATATTCTTATCAATTGGACATAGCTGAAGATGGCATATTTTCTTAAAAATAAAAAAACTCATATAATCCAAATGTATAGTTATTTTGCTGTTATGATTTTGTATGAGTCGATCTAATGTACACAATTAAATAAGTTAATGGATAACTTTGAATGAGTTTAACTTCGATCTGAATATTGATGAATGTATTGCCGTTTTGATAACTAAAAATAATAAAATAATTTCAAATAATTTTTGGCACACCCAGTGTTTTCATAGTAGCTCCCATGTGAGTTTTGTATATTCTATTTCAAAAACGTTTCGCAATATCCTTTCGTCTTTCTGTTGAAGTCTTGTAACATATGACACTATTAAAAATGCATAGATATTGGCATATCAAAAAAAGTCCTACAACACAGAAAACAAATAATTTATACAATTGAACCCATTGGATTACAAATTGTGGACGGTTTGAGAGGACATGGTTTGTCACAAAAGATACCCCAACATTGGATCTCTTAAGACTGCTTTGGTTCGAGCTGTGGCCAATTTTGAAATGGACGAGGTTCGTGCATCTATTGGCGATTGTCCAGTGCGACTTAAGGCGTGTGTAAAGGCAAAAGACGGACATTTCGAATACGTAGATTCTTTTTGGATACAATATACTTCAATAAATTTATTATAAATTTATTAAAAAATATTTGGTCCAAAAACAAACATTACTTTGTATTTTACAGCATAAAACGGGTGTAACAGTATTTACGAGGGCGACCGCAAAACTAACTGACCTGGCACATTCTCTGTTTTACAAGCAACTTTTTGTTTTGTTTTTTAAAAGCAATCTTTTATAAGCCATCTGTCAAAATTTCAGAAATATTTAATGATTATTTTCTTTGTTACAGGTGATTGAAGTAAACAAGTTATATAATTTTTTAAAAATGGAAAATAAAGAGTTTCGTGAGGTAATTAAACACTTTTATATGAAAGGTTATACGCCACAATTAATCAAAGATGAATTGGATTCTGTTCATGGTGATAATGCACCATCTTACTCCACCGTGAAATCCTGGGTTCAACAATTTAAAATGGGTCGTTCAAGTACGGAAGATGAACAACGCTCTGGAAGACCTAAAACTGCTACTACTATTGAAAACATTAGAAAAATATTTAATGAAGTGACTAAAGATAGACGAATAAAGCTCAGAGAACTTGCTGATATTGTAAAAATACACGAAAAACAAGTTTGGAGTATTTTACTTGATGAACTCCACATGAAAAAGCTATCCGAAAGATGGGTGCCGCGTTTGTTGACTTTGCCCCAAAAAATCGTCCGTTGGACCAATTCCGAGGAGCTTTTAGCGATTTATCAGCGTAATCCAATAGAGTTCTTGCGCCGATTCATAACTGTTGATGAAACATGGATCCATCACTACATCCCAGAATGCAATGAACGGTCAAAACAATGGATAGAAGCTGGTAAAAAGGGTCTCAAGAAGGCGAAACTGTTAAGTCGGCAGGAAAAGTAATGGCCACAGTATTTTGGGATGCGAGGGGTATAATATTTATTGATTATCTTGAGAAAGGAAAAACTATAAATAGTGAATATTATTGTGCATTATTGGATTGGTTGAGTGAAGAAATGAAGATAAAACGACCGCATTTAGGAAAAGAAAAGTTCTTTTTCATCAAGATAATGCTCCTTCACACACTGCATTTTTAACTCAACAAAAACTGGCCGAATTACGAATTGAAATTGCTCCGGATCAACCATATAGTCCAGATTTAGCTCCTTCTGATTATTTCTTGTTTCCAAATTTAAAAAAATTTCTCGGTGGCAAAAAATTTTCGTCCAATAGCGAGGTTATTGCTGAAACTGAGGCATATTTTGAAGGTCTTCAAAAATCTTATTTTTCAGATGGAATTAAAATACTTGAAAAACGTTTGATGAAGTGTATTGAGTTGGAAGGAGATTATGTTGAAAAATAAATAATAATAATTCCAAAAAAAAGGTTCTTTTTATGTTAGGCCAGTTACTTTTGCGGTCGCCCTCGTATAACATACATCGATTAGTATTCAGCCTAGGGGGCAGATCGTACAAATAGTAATTTTTTAGTTATTCCCGGAAACACAGCCAAATCAAACGAGAATTTTTTTTTAATTTTAATGTGAACTTTTATTCAATATAAAGCATTCACATTTGATCGTTTCAGATACTTATTTCTTCTTCAAGAAACCGGCACCAGAGAGAAGGGTAGAGCCATAGGCTGGGGCGGCATAACCAACATGGCCAACAGCAACAGCGGGGGCGGCAGCATATTGGGCAACTGGTACGGAAGCAGCATGAACGAGACCAGCAGATCCGAAACCAACATAACCGGCATAACCGCCATAGCCAGCATAGCCGTTATAACCTTGGGCAAAAGTGGCTACTGGAGCAGCACCATAAGAGGAAACAACAGCGGGAGCGGCGGCATAACGGGCAACTGGAGCGGCAGCATAAGAGGAAACAACAGCGGGAGCGGCGGCATAGCTAGCAACGGGAGCGGCAGCATAAGAGGATACAACAGCTGGAGCAGCAGCATAACGGGCAAAATTAGCAACTGGAGCAGCAGCGTATGAGGAAACAACAGCGGGAGCGGCGGCAGCATAGTGGGAAACAGTGGCAACTGGAGCAGCAGCATAACTGGCAACTGGAACCGAAGCAGCCTGGACTAAGCCAGCATTACCATAGAAACCTCCCACATGCGAAGCGCAAGCGGCTGAAACCAAAACGGCCAAGGCGAAGATAAAAGATTTCTAGAAATTAGAAGATTCCATTAGTTTGGGACCTAAAGGGGTTGTTTTTAAAAATTTCCAACTTACCATGTTGATGCTGTTGTGTAGTACCTGAAACTGATGCTCTACCTAAGATGTTTTACTTCTTTTATACAAAATATTCTTTTGTTTAGATCGATTAAGTATCAGCACTAAAGGCCAACTTTGATTTCAAACAAAATGTACTTTCTCTTTAGCACTATGCACTAGTGTTAATGATTAGGCAGTAAAACTTGACAAACGGCTGTATTCCAAACGAAATAAGAGGCGTTTATCATTTTAGTTTATTGCATTCGTTTAATTTATGAAAATAAAAAAGTGTAAACCTGAAACGAAAGGTTAAAGCCCTACATACATTAGAGCAAATCATTTTGCAC
This sequence comes from Hydrotaea diabolus, assembly GCA_963513945.1. Taxonomy (NCBI): domain Eukaryota; kingdom Metazoa; phylum Arthropoda; class Insecta; order Diptera; family Muscidae; genus Hydrotaea; species Hydrotaea diabolus. The sequence continues at coordinate 61,775,494 of OY740718.1, read as the reverse complement.
CGTGTCGAAATTGCAGTTTCAAATATATTGACAGCACTAGCGCTATGCGGTCTGCATTATAAAATGATTAAATTTTTCGGGGAACTACTTTACATATGAGTCATAATTTTGTGTAGCAGTTTTCGAATCAAAATCTATTACGAGTACTCCAGCACCGATCACATTTTGTCTTTTAATTTAAATAATATACTAACGGGTTATCCAATAGGGACTTAAAAATTTCGAATCTTTATGTCAACACACCCTCAAACATTTTTAATGATCTTTCAGTTTCAAAATGTTAGTCGAATTCAATTTTTTCGTTAGGGTAAAGTACACTTAAGAGCAACGTTTGTACATCATTCAAAACTACTCCAGCAATTCTGAGTCGGTGGTCGCAACTTTAAGAGCGCTTACTCCAATTTGCGGCCGTAATAATAGTTCCAACCGACAGGCTGTGCAGACTTTAGAGGATTAAAATTTTCACTTTTGGATGATCCGGCGTCAAAGAGCCGCTTAAAGCGACGAAAATGTTAAAGCGGTAAGTATATCCGTTCTCTATGCGGCAAATCAGTCGATTCCACGTCGTTCTCAGGAATTGGTCATCTCTCACACTATGGCGTATTTTTGCAAAAAAATTTTGGCCTTATCCGTATAAGATCAAACTGACTCAAGAACTAGAGCCACTGGATAATTTACCTTCTCCGATAGGGCTCTGGCAAAGTTCATGAAATTCATCTGCAGCAATAAAGCTCATTTCTGGCTGTGTGGTTTTGTCAATAAACAAAATATGCGTTATTGGACAGCAACAAACCCACATGTGCATCAAGAGACACAATTGCATCCGCAAAAAAATACTGTGTGGTTAGTTTTCATGCCGGAGGTCTGATTGGGCCGTATTATTTCGTCCATTAAAGCAATCGTCATGTTGTCGTCAATAGAGAGCGCTATCGTGCCATTTTAGAAAATTATTTTTTGACAGAATTGGATGAGCTTGACATCGCCGATACGTGTTTTCAACAAGACGATGCCACTAGCCACACAGCACGCTTTACATTTGATTTACTGAAAGGCAAAATCGGTGAACAAGTTAGCTTAAGAAATGGTCCGTTTGAATGTCCACCTCGTTAATGCGATTAAAAGCCATTGGATTTTTTTTACGAGGCCACATCAAGGGATTGGTCTACAACTTTAGACGACGGATGAGCTTGACATCGCCGATACGTGTTTTCAACAAGACGGTGCCACTAGCCACACAGCACGCTTTACATTTGATTTACTGAAAGGCAAAATCGGCGAACAAGTTAGCTCGAGAAATGGTCCGTTTGAATGTCCACCTCGTTAATGCGATTAAACGCCATTGGATTTTTTTATGAGGCCACATCAAGGGATTGGGTACAACTTTAGACGACCTCCAACGCAAAATTGCAAACGTTCCGATCTAAATGTGTGCAAGAGAGGTGGAAAATTGGGTCCAAAGAATAGATCGCTGTACACGGCCTCGTGGTGCTCATATGATCGAAATCGAATTTCATTCTTAAAATGTAGCATTTGCACTACAACTGGATTTGAACTCTGTATCTTATATATTCTGTATTTTATTAATATATAAAATTGTTATGTCATAGTTGGAAACCCTAACCGTCCACTGCACGAAGAAAAAAAAGTATAGTTGGTCTTACAACATTCGAAGAGCATTAAACTATTGTTGGTTATATAACTGTGACACAACAATATTATGATTACACAACAAAAGTATGATTCAGATAAAACATACTATGATCCACATTCATCCATACTATGATCCCAACAACCATAGTATAATTCACACGCAACCATAGCATGATCTCCAAAATTATTTAGTAGGATTGGGTTATGTTGTCAACAAATGAGATGTGTATTAAGTAAAAAATGTAAAAGTACTCGAACAATAAATTTAAAATAATAGGAGTAATTTTATTTACAAAAAATGCGTTTAACAACTCGTAACCGCTTTATTTATTAAAAATATTTCAGTTAACAAAATCCAATGAATTTTTTTAAAAGAAAAAATTATATACTTATACACATAAAAAGTACTGCTTTTGCTAAAGATTCGACGGCGAATATTGTTCTTTAATCAAATTATAAGTATTGTTAATATAAAGCCCAAAAACCAATACCTTTGTTACACCAACCATATTTATATTGCTGCTACAACCATATGTTAATTTTTAAATTTGGCACTATACTTCTGTTACATATCAACAATATTATTAATGTCGCAATTATACTATTGTTACATATGAATAATATTATTATTGCCGCAATCATACTTTAGTTACACATCAACAATATTGATACTGCCACAATCACACTGTTGCCAAAATGTAATTCAAAATACAAATACTTTTGGTGCGATTAACATACTTTTATTACAGATAACATAAAATTATTGCCGTGACCATATAGGAACCGTATCTTTTCTCTGCGTGCATAAATTACGTTCTTATATGGCATGTACACCATGAAGACTAACATTTGTATTAATTTGAAATGGAAATTTTAAAAAAGATTAAACATGTTAAGTTGAAGCTTATGTCTTTAATGCTGCCCACACACGATGCAACATTGTTTGAAACATGTGTTTGAAACCTGGTTTCATTTTTTACTACAGACGATGCAACCAAAATTGAAACCATAAATGAAACATCAGTCGGTGAGTTTTTCTGGTAAACAAAGATACGCGGAAGGAAAAAAATATTTTGAAATGAGTGACGCATTATTTTTATAACTATCACATTTTACGTTCCATAACTCTGGTTAATTCTTATATTCATTTATAAAATTTCTCCAGTTTTCATTATTTCCAATTGTTGTCATTTTTCTCTCTCTTCGCTTTCGTTTACTCCGCGAATTATAAAAAAGAACCTCACAGCACGACTGCTCGCAACGAATGATAAAGCAAAAGCAGTAAACATCGCTACACACGATGCAACATTGTGTTTCAAACACAGAAAATATCAAAAAATTTTGATATTTTTGAAACCAAAAATTAAACACGATTGTAAACATGAAACATTGCTACACACGATGCAACATGGTTTGAAACATGGCCATGTTTCAAACAATGCTATTTTGTGTGTGGGCAGCATAAAGGGCAACTTTCTCGTTATGTTAATGTTTTAACAGTATCGTAGAAGCAAAAAACTTTGTGAATTGCTCTGTCTTGGTGTTGGCTAAGACAGTTGTAGTACTCTAAAGCATAAAGAGGGACAAAGGATGAAAGATTGGAGCAAACACTGTAATATTTAACAGTAATATGTAAAATTTGGGTATCGAAATATGCTATTTTCTAACAAAAAGAGAATTGAATATTTTGAGTTAATACTCTTTACCTAAAAACTTTCAATATATGTGACAGCACATAGAGAAAGGGAACTAAGGGTAAAAAAATCGATAGCCATTTTTTTATTTTTTTGATGTGGACAACATCTGAGCATCGAATGAGACCGATCCCATGCCCCTAAAGTGTTCCCTCCCAGAGATAGGCGCGGTTTATGAAAATGAAGTCGACGATTCTAAGCGCAAATAGAAAGGGACCTAATCTTTAAAATGGCTCTCCTGAACAAAACTGGTTTTTAACCTTAGGTCCCTTTCTACTATGCGCGTCACATATGTGTCTCTACTTGTTGGTAGAATATAGTACGTTTTATTTGGCCTCTTGGTGCTTTTAAAAGACTAAAGGCTACTAGAAGGTTCGCTATTTATATTTCGGGTTCTGATAATATTAGTGTACCCAGATGCAAACTGGAACTTCCATTGCAAACTTTTTTTTAGCATAACTTCACTCAGAACGTTTTGTCATTTGCGGGTGAATTATTTTGTTTACAGTGTGTTGAAAAATTCATCTCAGTCAAAAAATAGAATTATCACGTGAACATTTTTGAGCGATGATACTTTACGATTTTCGGTGTGGGCTATCGAGACAAGAGTTTTTAAATCAACTTGTTTTGACTTTTGGCGGTGAAGCACCATCAAAAACTACTGTTAATCGCTGGTACCAAGAGTTCAGTCTCGAACGCCGTTCGCTTTATGATAAATTACGTGAAGGACAACCAACATCTTTAACTTTGCTGTGCGTGAACTGATTAAGCAAGACCGACATGTGACATACCGTGAGATTGAGGCATCCTTGGGCATTAGTAGGACAAGCAACAAAAGGATATTGCATGTTCATTTGGCCGTAAAAAAATGTATTCTCGTACAATCCCACATAATTTGACGAATGCTCAAAAAAAGGCTCACATAGATTGGTGCAAAGAGATGTTGAAAAACTATAACTGCATTAGCTCAAAGGCAGTGTATAACATTGTCATAGGTGACGAATCATGGATCTATGCTTATAAAACCCGACACAAAACAGCAATCGACCGTATAGGTATTTCAACACGAGCCAAATCCAACAAAAATTGTTTGTGGAAGAAGTACATCGAAGCAAATTATTGCGTTTTTTTCGGTATAACCGGTCATGTTGCTACAGTGCCTTAAGGGGAACGTAGGACGGTCAATTTTGAGTGGTATACAACAATCTGTTTGCCAACAGTGTTCGAAGAATTGAGAAAAGATAATTAGAGAAGACGGATCATACGACAATGTGAGCTCTCACACATCAGCTGAAATGATGAGCTATTTGACCACTTAAGATGCCTAATTGAAGGGCCAACCACTGTACCGCCCTGATTTGGCACCCAATGACTACTTCTTTTTCCTTAGCATCAAGAAAAAAATGTGTGGTCAACGTTTTTCATCGCCCGAAGCAGCTGTCAAAGCGTTCAAAAATCATGGTTTGGAAGTGTCTTAATCGGAGTGGAAAAAGTGCTTCGAAAATTGGTTTGTGCGCATGCAAAAGTGTATTGATCTTAAAGGAGAATATTTGGAAAAACAATAAAACCATTTCCAATGATAAGTTATTGTGTTGTTATTGCCGGACCCGAAATATAAATATAAACCCTCGTAGTTCAGTATTTTGAGATGATACAAACGGAATCTCAAAACTTTGTTCGCTCCATTATACGGCGAGGGTTTTCAAAATAATAATACTCGTATGTAGGCCCAAATTAATTAAACAAATTTAGATTTTTTTCACATTTATTGATTATAAATCAATGATCGTTTCAGGAACTTATTTCTTCTTCAAGAAACCAGCACCAGAGACAAGGGTAGAGCCGTAGCTGACGGCTGGAGCGGCATAACCAACATGGCCAACAGCAACAGCGGGAGCAGCAGCGTATTGAGCAACTGGTACAGAGGCGGCATGAATGAGACCAGCAGATCCGAAACCACCATAACCAGCATAACCGTTATAACCGTGGGCAAAAGTGGCTACTGGAGCAGCACCATAAGAGGAAACAACAGCGGGAGCAGCGGCATAACGGGCAACTGGAGCGGCAGCATAGCTGGCGAGGGGAGCGGCAGCATAGCTAGCAACGGGAGCGGCCGCATAAGAGGAAACAACAGCTGGAGCAGCGGCATAACGGGCAACAGTAGCAACTGGAGCAGCAGCGTATGAAGAGACAACAGCGGGAGCGGCGGCGGCATAGTGGGCAACTGGAGCAGCAGCATAAGTGGCAACTGGCACCGAAGCAGCCTGGACTAAGCCAGCGTTGCCATAGAAACCTCCCACATGCGAAGCGCAAGCGGCTGAAACCAAAACGGTCAAGGCGAAGATAAAGGATTTCTAGAATTCAAAAAATTCCATTAGACTGAGACCTCAAAGGCTTGGTTTCAAATATTTCCAACTTACCATGTTGATGCTGTTGAGTAGTACCTGAAACTGATGCTCTTGTCAAGATTTGTATTGTTTTTATACAAAATATTCTTTTGTTTAGATCGATAAAGAATCAGCATTAAATGCAAACATTAATTTGGTCGAAAAAATACTTTCTCTTTGGCACTATGCACTAGTGTTACTGCCTAGGCAGTAAAACTTGCCAAACTTCTGTATTTTGAATGAAATAAAATGCGTTTATCATTAAAGTCTATTTCATTTGTTTAATTTATGAAAATAAGAGTGTAAACCTGAAACAAAACGCTTGCACTAGACACTAGGGCAACTCATTTCGAGCGGAGTTCGCACAGCAGTTGTGAATATATTGACAATAGGAGGTGCTATGAGAAATGCATCATACAATTTTGAGTTTACTATCAGGCATCGTTGGAGATGAAATATAAGTACTTCAGTACTTATATTTCGACCGAGTGTGAGCAGGTATATTTTTTATGTATAAAAGAGGAGTAATAATGATGGCTATATAAATTATGCGATACATTTTGACAGCTTTTTGATAGGGCTTTAAGAAATAAAATTTGGGCGATAGTCGGATCCCCCAGTATTTTGATAGTAAATTCCATGTTGTGGCAAATCTGGACGTCCGCCTTTCTGTAGCGGTCATACTAAAATCAGCACCTTCGAAAAGAATCTAGGCTATGAGTAACCGTATTTGTTTCACCCCGTGAGAGAGAATCATTTCTAAGCCATGTAAAAACTTCCCAAGGATATTAATTATTCGTTTGGAGACTTTAACTTGTTGGGCTCAGCCAACGCACAGATGATTAAGAAGTTGTCCGTTTATAACGGTCCATTTTTAATATAGCCTTTATATAAGTATATTAGGTCATCACATAAAAATCACTTACTTTTGATGAAATTTTGAATGAATTGGAACTTTCAAATGCTGAAGAAAAAACCGATGTAGTGCTAATTCCTCCAGTAGAAATTGCAGAACAAGACACTGATATTGATTCTGATTAATCTGATGTTGAAGTTGTTGGGGACCTAGAGAGATAACCCCGTCGAATTATGAGGGCTGAAGCAGAAAACTCCAAAGATTTTGGAGTTGGCACTAAGCAACAGAAAGTGCCTCCACTGAACAGCCAAAAGCCTTCAATTCGAAATTAAAGAATTACATTGTGAAGACAATTCAAAAATCATTGAAAGCGATCGAATGTAAAAAGTTCGTCAAGTATTTGAAATACTAAATAAGAATTTCAAGAAAATACCTCATAGTGAATTTGATGAGAGTATGATTGCGTATTATGGTAGACACGGATCCAAGGATACGTGGAAAACCAATTAGATTTGGGTTCAACTTGTATTGCTTGGCGGATCACAGAAAATATAAATAGTAACCCTCGTAACAGTAGCCAATTAAACCAGTGTTTGTTTATCAAAAAAAAAAAATTGTACAGAAAACACTTAAAAAAGTGTGCTCTTTAAGGAAACTTTTTTCCCCTGGGCCGATTTCGACCATTTACAGGGTTTTCCATTAAGTACATAATAATTGTATAAGTATATGTGACGCGCAAAATAGAAAGGTAAGTAAAAACCAGTTTTGTGCAGAAGAGCCATTTTAAAGATTTAAATACGTGTATCTTTGGTGTACCATCACTTTCATAAAACGCGCATATCTCTGGGAGGGAACGCTTTTGGGGCATGGGATCGGTCTCATTCGATGCTCAGATGTTGTCCACATCAAAAAATGTGGTCTAGGTCCCTTTCTCTATGCGCTGTCACATATATTAATAAAACAGAGAATATTAAAGATAAAGAGTTCAAATTTATTCCAGACAAAGTGCAAATATTACCTTTTTAAGAATGAAATAAGATTTCGGTCATATGAACACCAGGAGCACGTGTAAAGCGATCTATTCTATGGACCCAATTTTCCACCACCCTTGCGCACATTTCGACGGGAACGTTGGTAATTTCGTGGTCGATGTATACGAGCTCAGGCTCGTCTAAAGTTGTTGGCTTGTTGGCATAGACCAATGACTAGATGTGGTCCCATAAAAAGATATCCACCGGCGTTAAATCGCATGAACGAGGTGGCCATTCGATCGTTCCATTTCTCGAGATAACACGTTCACCGAAGTTGCCTTTCAGTAAATCGATTGTAACGCGTGCTGTGTGGCTAGTGGCACCGTCTTGTTGAAACCACATATCGGCGATGTTAAGCTCCTGCAATTCTGGCCAAAAAAATCGTCATGTTACCGATTGACGGTAACATGACGATTGTTTTCATCGGCGAAAAAATACGGCCCAATCAAACCTATGGCATGAAAACTGAATCTTACTCAATATTTGAGCAAATTTACTTACATTCCTGAGGAAATTTCAATTCTTCTAAGTATTTATAAATGCATACCCGAAAAGACATATTTTTCGGGATATTTTTTCATGGACTTTATTCCCCAAGTCCAGGCCTTTAATGAATAATAAACTTAAAATAAATGCCATTTTTGCATGTGTGGCGAGATTACATTCTTTTTGTCTTTTTTTTGGGCCCCCAAGACCCTATGGGACTGAAACTTGTTACAGTTTGAGGCAAATCTTCAAAATTATTACACATTTGGTTTTTTTTATGGCAGGCACCTTAGGAACAGTTGACACAAATCATAATCGTAGGTGCATAATTGGATTCGTAAGGAAATGTTATGGTGTTTAGGTCCTATTTTCGGTACCCTAGGAACGTATGGTTCAAGGCCGCTAATTAAGATATATCATAAAATTATTGATTAATTAAATTTTGGATTTAAATAAAATAAGTTAGATTTGTGAGGAAATATTAATTGTTTTAAGTACTCAGATAACCATATTGACAGGAACCGATTTTTGGGGGAAAATGTTCCATTGTTCGGGTCCGAAATTTAAAATTACTTATATAAGTAGTATGAAAATAACAATGTTTACGAGAACCCACTCGCCCATGATCAAATTTACTTATTTTTCGGCATCGTGGGCATCACAGACCAATAGATACGGTTTTGAATTTAGTCGAATCGTATAGTTAAAGTAGAATTAAGTTTCGTAATAGTTTGCATTATTTCGAGTATTCAAATGTCTACCGTTGAAGGTGGACCTGCTGCCATTTTGCTCCATGCCAAGACCCAAATTTGACAAAATCCTTAAAGTCGGTATATATTTGGATAGGACTCCGGGCCAATGGTTCATTGAACACTTATACTTTTCATTAAGCCACATTACTTTTGAATTCCAAAAAGGAACATAGGGCCACATTAAACTAAACAGAATTATTTCGAATTTTTTTTCATTATTTTTTTTTATTATGAATCACTAACATTTGATCGCTTCAGATACTTATTTCTTCTTCAAGAAACCAGCACCAGAGACAAGGGTAGAGCCGTAGCTGACGGCTGGAGCGGCATAACCAACATGGCCAACAGCAACAGCGGGAGCAGCAGCGTATTGAGCAACTGGTACAGAGGCGGCATGAATGAGACCAGCAGATCCGAAACCACCATAGCCAGCATAACCGTTATAACCGTGGGCAAAAGTGGCTACTGGAGCAGCACCATAAGAGGAAACAACAGCGGGAGCGGCAGCATAGCTGGCGACGGGAGCAGCGGCATAGCTGGCGACGGGAGCGGCAGCATAGCTAGCGACGGGAGCGGCATAACGGGCAAATGTAGCAACTGGAGCGGCAGCATAAGAGGAAACAACAGCGGGAGCAGCGGCGGCATAGTGGGCAACTGGAGCAGCAGCATAAGTGGCAACTGGAACCGAAGCAGCCTGGACTAAGCCAGCGTTGCCATAGAAACCTCCCACATGCGAAGCGCAAGCGGCTGAAACCAAAACGGCCAAGGCGAAGATAAAGGATTTCTAAAATTCAGAAGTTTCCATTAGACTGGCACCTTAAAGGCTTGGTTTCAAATATTTCCAACTTACCATGTTGATGCTGTTGTGTAGTACCTGAAACTGATGCTCTAGACGAGATTTTTTACTGCTTTTATACTAAATATTCTATTATTTGGATCGATTGAGAATCAGCATTAAATGCAAACATTAATTTGGTCGAAAACAATACTTTCTCTTTGGCACTATGCACTAGTGTTACTGCCTAGGCAGTAAAACTTGACAAACTTCTGTGTTTCGAAAGAAACTAGATGCGTTTATCATTTTAGTTTATTGCATTCGTTTAATTTATGAAAATAAAAGTGTAAACCAGAAACGAAAGGTTATAATAGTACTCGCATGAATCATACATTAGAGCAACTCATCCAAAAAAAAATAAAAAAGAAATGCTTCACATCTACTGTCAGTTACCTTTGTTAACAGCATCACAAAATTTGGTATCTCTTCTCAAAAAATTTAGTTATTTTTCATTTTGTGCGATCGAATAGGAAATCGAATAATTTTTTTTATAATTTCAAGTAAACTTTGATACGAGTATTGTCATTATATTTTTGTATTAAATGTAAAATGGTGAAACTGTTGAAACAAAACTGCTTAAAGATGGCACAAAATTATAAGTATGAAAACATCAGTAATTTTTTTTAAAATAATGGATTCAGATCCCATGGCATTGGGTAGGTACTCCGCGTACGAGTATGTGTAGGAGTTATGTGGGACAAAACTATCCACATCTAATAGTACGACGCATTTGTTTCCTTTTACGATCTCCACCTTAGGATGGGTGTAAATATAAGGTTGTCATTCCATTTGCATTTACTGTACATATTGGCCTGGCCGTGTACGATTAGCAATTCGCTTAGAAGATCGACAACGTAGTTACTTCACATCACTGTGCAAGAAAATAAGAATGATTTTGTTTACAAAAAATTTAGGCAATTTGCTATAAAATCAGGTATAAATGAATCAAACCAAACCAGACAAATGGGGAAAAATAAGGGAGGGTCTGAAAAGCGCTTACTTTAACACAATAATGTATAACTATAATAATTAAATTAAAAAATTTATTAATTTTTGGATGTTTAACCGTAGAGGCATAAACGACCCAAAAATTGGCATATATCCCCTAATACTAATACTACGGGACATATGCGTATCCAGGAATAGAATATTTTTCTCACAAATCCAAATTTGTAGCTATAATTTAGATTTGGGTCAATTTAGAACTCTTATCGGCCCATATGGCCATAGGGGCCCTAAAAACCTTTGTCTATGGACAAATAAGTATTAAAAAATATAAATTGTCGCGAAAAATCCGTATATATTGACCAATCAGTCTAAAGTCCTTAGGGTTCCGAAAACTTGGTCCATTCACACATGGGTACTCAGAAATAGTGGCATTTTCTGAAGAATATGAAAATGACATAAATTTTACGACTTGCCTAAATTGGAGACGTTAGCCAACTGAAGTGGGCCATGGATCCTGTGGCCCTAAAAGCGTCTGCTTATGTTCCAGGACATAAGGGTATTTATAAACGTTGTAATATTTTACAAATTCAAATATGGACCACTATTTTAGATTTTGGATTATGCCCTATGGGCCATAAATTCGGCCACCTTAAACAATGGACATATGGATAGAAAAAACACCAAAATTTCATTATTAATCAGAAACTCACATTGATTTTCTAATTCAAAGATATTTAGGGTCGTGATACATGGTGTAAGGGCCCTAGAGTGCCGAAAATAGGTTTCTTTTGAACATTAACATTTGGGTACTCGAAAACAGTGAAATTTTCTCAAGTATCTGAATATGACATCAATTTGGTGATTCTGCTGAATTCCATAGACCATGCCCATAAGCCTATACCTATGGGCATGGTCTATGGAGCCTGGGGCCCAAAAACTATCTCGTAACGATCGGCGACATATGGTCATCGAGTAACACTGAAATTGACCACCTTAAATTTTGGACATTGGCTATTAAAAATCATCAAAACCTATCGTCATGACCAAATCCATATTTCGATTTTATATTTTTGAGGCCTCGGCCCATTGCTCAAACGTCATTAGAGTTCCGATGATAAGAGTTTTTTCGAACATCAACATATGATTACTTTGTAGCTGTGGAATTAGTTCACTTTTCTCAAAATGTCTTAATTTTGAAGATTTGTCTTAATTTAATGCCATGTATCGAGCTCCTTATGTCCCTTTTAGTTCTTTTAAAAAATAGACATATGCGTTCTAAAAAAAAAGAAAATATTTTAGGGAATCTGAATAGGACAATGGTAGTTCTGTCAAACATGGACCAACCACCACGAACAAATACCCAAATCCTGTCAATGCTGCACTACAACGCAATCCATGGTGGAGAGTATAAAAGCTTCGGTGTGTATGAACGTTTTTACTTGTCAAAATTATCTAGGTGTGATAATGTTTAACTTTTTTATTTGCCTGAGTCTTTCTAATACTCGAAAACACAATTAAATTGCTTCATAGATAAAGTAGAACAACTTAATTATCGGTCTGAATATTGATGAACGTACAAGTGATGGGATACATTTCGGCAGCCGAAATGTTTCTAGAATCTAGATAATATTTTTATCACCCTGTGTTTAGAAAGTACATTAAGTGAATTCTTAAAACGGCTTGAGATCAATAATACACTATACACTGAAAAAATGTGTTGGTACTATTTACGAAATATGATTCTTATTATGTTCTTCGAACATTCATCCTATTATTGACGAAGTTTTTAGTACATTTCGTGTATTTTGTGGAGGAGTTTTTACGAATTTATGAACTGGCTTCCTTATTTTTATAATTTTTCCTTCATATGTTTAATGAATATATTCTTATTTTGAATGAAAAATCATCGTAAAAATGTTGTTCATAATTTTTAGGAACATTTTCGTATAAATTTTGTACACATTTCGTAATTTCATATGTTTTACAAAAATGCTTTTTTTTGTATGAAATGTCTACATAAGAAAATGATTAGCCCTTTTTAGGAACATATTTTGTGTTTGTGCATAAGTTAATTCTCATTGATTTCAATTGGACCACTGTAGAAAAAGAAAGTAAAGAACAACCATAGCCAATACCTTTCACTATTATTACGTTCAAGTGCAATGTTCAAGTTATTATTATGACCGAATAAATGTAAACACAACGTGAAAATTTTTCATAAAAACTATGAACAAATTGTATAATTTTTAATGAAATAATTTCATCTTTATTGTTCGAAAAATTGTGGAGAAGTGTCATGAAAAATATGTATGTAATTTCATGAGAAATTAGAAACATTTCATATAATATAAAAAACTACTTTATAAAACGTATGAAAAATATTCTCAAAAATATGACAGCAATTCTTAAAAAATAAGAAAATCTTTCATCAAGTTCCTAAAAATTACGAATTCTTCTTATCAAACCGATTTCGTTATTATTAAGATTTGTTTACGTATATCTTTTAAAAAGTTTCTTAGGCTGTAAAAATAAGACAATTTTCGTATTCATATGAAATATTTCGTAAAAAGAGGGATTTTAAATAGAGAAATTCGAGGAATTCGAGGAATTGTTATAAACTTCACTATTTTGAATGCTATGGATCTTCATACTCTATGTCAGTTTGCCTTTCGTCTTTGTGAGGATCGCAAGCTAGAGTTCTCAATTTTCGCTGTTGTTGTACAGTAATGGAAAAAGATTAACATATGTAACAGCGCATAAAGAAAGGGACCTAAGGGTACAAAAAAAACAATTTTCACTTTTTTTTGATGTGGACAACATCTGAGCATCGAATGAGACCGATCCCATGCCCAAAAGTGTTCCCTCCCAGAGATATGCGCGTTTTATGAAAATGATGGTACACCAAAGATACACGTATTTAAATCTTTAAAATGACTATCCTGAACAAAACTGGTTTTAACCCTTAGTCCCTTTCTTTTGTGCGCGTCACATATTGGTTTCATAAGAATAATCAACTGTTCTAAATTGCTGAATTATTGTATGTTCTATTTCAAATGAGTTCGTTACCAAAATTAAATAAAATGGTCTTAATATTTATAGATGACTCTATTTCCTAAACTTAGACAAAAGGTTCATAATTTATAACCTCATTTTACAAGTAAAAGAAATATTTTTTTTATCTGGGAATATTGATGCTGATTCCAAAGAGTCAAAATTACTCTTTTTGTCCTGCCTTGACATATATAGAACCTTTGACTCAAATAATTCACTAAATGATGCTGTCTTTTATTTGCTCGTAAAAGCACCCAAAATCAAGATAAAATTTTTTTTAATAAACGTTTAAAATGATGAATTTATTTACAACAAATGAAGAATTCGTAAGTTCGGTCGGGCCAAAGCTTTCATACTTTGGACTATGGATTGCGTTTTAGTACGGCACTGGCAGGCTTTGGATATTTAGTGGTTTGTCCATGTTTGACAGAACTACTTTTTTTGGGCCTAGTGAATCAACATCCCATTCAGATTTGCAAAAAAAATTGTCAATCTTTTTTGAGAACCCATATGTGACGCGCTAAATAGAAAGTGACCTAAGGGTAAAAACCAGTTTTGTTCAGGAGAGCCATTTTAAAGATTTAAATACGTGTATCTTTGGTGTAGAATCGTCGACTTCACTTTCATAAAACGCGCATATCTCTGGGAGGGAACACTTTTGGGGCATGGGATCGGTCTCATTCGATGCTCAGATGTTGTCTACATCAAAAAATAAAAAAAATTAAAATTGTTTTTTTTACCATTAGGTCCCTTTCTCTATGCGCTGTCACATATGTCTATTATTAAAAAGGGTCTAAAGGGTTATAGGTTATGGGCCCCTAGATTAGGGCCTTAAATTTAGACAAATCTTTAAAATATGCATCAAATATTAAGATAAGTGAGGAAATACCATTGTTTCTGGTAACCATATGTCGATATTCGAAAGGACCTTATATTCCGAACTCTAGGGACCTTAATGGAAAAGGCCTCAAATATAGTCTGTATAATTAATGTTATTTTTGTATTTATGAAGAAGCTTTTGTGGTTTTAAATACCACAAATCCGAAGGAGGTGGATTTTTGGGCCCCTATGGGCTGGTCCAATGCAAATTTTCTTAAACCAAGGTATATATATGGATTTGTAAGGCAATGATACTGTTTCTGAATACCGATATGTCCCGAACATTACGAGACGACTTTTAGGCACCATATTCCATACGTCAAGCCCTCCTATTCAGCCAAATTGTAAAAATAAAATTCATTTGAAAATTCTACTGTTTTTGTGTACCCGAAAAAACAAAGTTTTGCCACCCTCAGATCAATAGGTCAACCCTCTCAATCAGTTCAAATCGCAGAATGTTGCATTAGAATTCGTGATGACATTTTATTGTCTAATGGTTCCCTAGAACCTAAATCTAAACTAAAGGTACATATTTAGATTTGTGAGAAAATGTCACTGATTCTGGATACCTATATGTCCCCCAGCATTTGGAAACATTTTAAGAGACCCTAGGCCCAGTGACCATGCCCGTTTTAGAAACGTTTAATGCGTCTACGACTTCAGTTTTTAATATGCGAAAATGTAACGGTGTTTAAGCATAATTTAAGCGAATCTCACGCACTGGGTAACAAGTTATGTGGTTTATATTCTTCACTGTACAAAGTAATGTTTGTGGGATATACCAGAAGGGGCGTAGCTACGAATCCAAATATTTGTCACTAAGTTAATCTTATACAGTGATCTAAAGTACTGGTTATAGGTTAGATCCTATCAAAAGGATATCATATACAATTAATACCCAAAGTGGGCGGAATAGTACACTTGTGTGGGCAATATGGTCTATTTTCAATCCCATAGGCAGTTAGGGAAAAAATTACGACATTTAAAATATAAAAACGCTTGGTAACTCCTTTCGTGAGCGATCGTTTAAACCAGCCGCACAGACGGAAAGACGGGCATGGCTCCAAAGACTTATGAAACTCGTCAAACGGATTTGGTCAAACATATGATTTTTTTATGTTTTTTGACGCGTTACAGCCAGTAGGCTGCAGGTATAAAATTACCATAATTTGCAAATCCCTCCGCGGTGAAAAAACATGTTTTTTATTGCTCTACCTTTTTGAGTGATCCTTATTCGATCCAGTCACTTTTTACTGTAACTTGTTTCCACCCAAGATCTCAAGGTTATTACAATTTCAAATTTTATTCATTATAGATGACAATTAGATATTTCAGAAATATATTGTGTTTTGTTTGCCATACCAGTATCCTATTAAAAAAAAACTACAAAACAGATAAACTATACAGGTTCTTATAAACTATATTTTTACCTGGAGTTGTCCAAAAGAGTAGGCAAACAACGATCCTGGTGAACCGGGCTATACTAATACGGGAATTTCGAATTTCATCCATTTTTATCGCTATCTTTAGTGTCCGCATGTTTACACAATTTTTGAAATCACAAAACTCTCACCTAAAAGTAAAAAAAAATTAAGAAAAAATTTAGGTAATATCAAACATCATTCACAATTTATGAATATATAATATATGTTGTTGGTTACGTATTATTGACCTATCTGACTCGAGGTCATTTACAAATTTAAAAAACTTTGTTGAGGTTTTCTTGTAATATATAATAAAATAAATTACAAGAAAACACCGACACCTGTTTTTTAAATGTGTTAATGACCTCGAGCCAGACAATTTGAATCAAAAAAATACAATTTATATTTAATATATTTTTTAAGACTTAATTAAAATTTAATACAATACTAATGCAAATACAGAACATAATTGATGGAAATAAGAAGTTTGAGTATAAGACTGTAGTATTGTATAAGACTTTCGAATTTGGCCGTGTAATTATTGATTTGACAACATTAGACTTCTTTCTTTGTGAATATTTCAAAGAAAAAGTGTTAATTTCATTTACACATAATTGTTATAGATCCTTATATCATACCAATAAAAATCAAGGTAATTCTTAGAAAACTTCTTGATTTATTTACAATTAATATCGTGCTTTACTTGGGCAACCCTTTTTTTAATTTATTTACATTTAGTTGTTTAGTACTTAGTAGGGACATAAATACTGTAACAACATTGAACACACCCATTTCAATAGTAGAACTGAACATACCCCGGTAAAAAAAAAAAAATTTGTAAGCTAACCTCAATAGCGTTAGTCTGTAACCGGATTTTAAAACTGTTTCAACTTTCATCATGGAGTGGTCAGATAATGAGAACCGTGTCGCTGTAATAGCGCTTTTCAAGTGTGAAATGAAGAAAAACGATATTTTCAAAACGCTCCGGTCACTAGGGATTAGCCGCGTGTTCGTCTACCGGTGCATAAAACTGTTTGAGGAGACTGGAGATGTAAAAGACCGCCACCGGTCAGGCCGCCCACGCTCTGTTCGACACCGCATGTCATCAAAGCCGTTAAATCAAGAATTCACAGAAATCCGCTCCGAAAACAGCAAATCGTGTCCCGTCAGATGAATATCACACAAAAGTCCATGAGTCGAATCATTAAAAAAGACTAGGGATTTGTTGCCTTCAAACGACGTACCGGACATTTATTGACTGCAGCTTTAAAATAAATAGGATTGAAAACTGCAAACTTCTTTTGGTGTTCACCGATGAAAAAATTTCTACCGTTCAGGAAAATTTAACAAGCAAAATGATAGTGTATGCGCGGTCATCTAAGGAAGCATCTGAACTGATCCCAAGGGTGGAAAAGGGTCATCACCCAGCTTCAGTCATGGTTTGAATTGCATTTCTGCGAACAAGGACTCAAAACATCGGCAAAAGTTTACCAAGAAACTGTTTTGGAAGCTGTTGTGAAGCCTCTTAACAATTCCCTGTTCCAAAACCAGCCATGGACTTTCTAGCAGGATTCTGCGCCGGCCCATAAGGCTAAAACGTCCCTGGCCTGGCTTAGAAACAATTTGCCAGCGTTCATTTCATCTGAAGAATAGCCCTCAGGCAGGCCAGATTTGAACCCATTGGATTACAAATTGTGGACGGTTTTAGAGGACAATGTTTGTCAAAAAAGATACCCAAACATTGGATCTCTTAAGACTGCTTTGGTTCGAGCTTCCAATGGAATGGAAGAGGTTCGTACAGCTATTGACGATTGGCCAGTGCTACTTAAGGCGTGTGTAAAGGCAAAAGGCGGACATTTCGAATAAGTAGATTCTTTTTGGATACAATATACATCAATAAATATATTAAAAAATATTTGGTCCAAAAACATTCACTACTTTTTATTTTACTGCACAAAACTGTGTAACAGTATGTATGTCCCTAATAAGTAATAGTATTATTTTATAATATTTTTTAATTTGTAAGTTTTTATATTTTATTTTTAGTTTTATATGTTTTTTACATAATTCTTTTTATAATATATAATTTATTTTTATGATATATATTATATTTACTTTTTTATATTTAACTTGCATTTAATTTATATTCAAAACCTTTCTCAAAATATATATCTCATTATTTGTTTATATTGATTTAGTAAAATTTAGGTTTTAATGAATTAATTTTCCAATATTTAAATAATCAAATAATTTGCATTCTGCACAGAAAAACATATTAAACTAGAAATCCTGCGATAACAAAAAAATTCGGATCAATCAAGAAATTCAAATGTTTAAACACAAAATAAATTAGGAATCTGGTGATAAAATTATTCACATTTTATCTAAAATATTCGTACATTCTTTATCGTAAATATTTAAAATTTCAAGCGATAAAAATTAACATATTTTAAAAGTAAATTGTATACCGTTTATCGCAAATATTTTCGTTACAAGGTAATGAAAAAAAATTACAAAAAAAGTGGTAAGCGGAGATGTAAAACTTATCATATCAAGAAAAAAAAAGTTTTAAGCCGTCTATTGAAAATACACAAAAAAAAGTTGTAAAATTTTTCTAAAAAACAGTCGGAAAAACTTCTAGTTGCAAGCACTGCAGTTTCGGTAAATGTCACTTCGCCATCATAGGACCCAAGCAACAAATGTACTGTTATTCTGTAATTTACACTTAAAGGCAGGAAGTTTTGCATTTAATGAGAACTGTCGGCAGTAATTTCTCACCGAACAAACTAAAAATCCCTCGCACTGCATACAAACTAAAACACATACAACCACACACAAAAAATGTGCATAAATTTTATGTACATATTATGTACATATTAATTTACGAGAGTTGCTATTTATATATCGGGTCCGGCAATAAAAACACAATAATTTGTCATTGGAAATAGTGTTATTGTTTTTCAAAATATTCTCCTTTAATATCAATACTCTTTTGCATGCGCACAAATTTATTTTCGAAGCACTTTTACCACTCCGATTGAGACACCTCCAAAACATGATTTTTGAACGCTTCAACAGCTGCTTCGGACGATGAAAAATGTTGACAACGCATTTTTTTCTTGATGCTAGGGAATAAGAAGAACTCATTGGGTGCGAAAGCAGGGCTGTATGGTGGATGGCGCATCAATTCAACATCTTAAGTGGTCAAATAGCTCATTGTTTCAGCTGATGTGTGAGAGCTCGCATTGTCGTGATGCAATATGATCCGTCTTCTCTTTTTCCTCATTTCTTCGAACACTGTTGGCAAACAGGCGGTTGTATACCACTTAGAAGTGACCTCCTACGTTCCAATAAAGGCACTTGGGCAACATGGCCGGTTATACCGAAAAAAACGCAATCATTTGCTTCGATGTACTTCTTCCACGAACAACTTTTGTTGGATTTGGCTCGTCTTGAAAGACCCATACGGTCGATTGCTGTTTTGTTTCGGATTCATATGCATAGATACATGATTCGTCACCTGTGACAATGTCTCTGCCTCTGAGCTACCGCAGTTTTACTTTTTAACATCTCTTTGCACTAATCCATACGAGCCTTTTTTGAGCATTCGTCAAATAATGTGGGATCTAATGAGAACAAATTTTTTTCACGGCCATTTATCTGATTGATGCTCGTCATACTAATACCCAAGGATGCCTCAATCTCACGATATGTCACATGTCGGTCTTGCTTAATCAGTTCACGCACAGCATCGATGGTTTCTGGCAAAGTTACCGAAGTTGGACGTCCTTCACGAAATTCATGCTGGAGTCCGTGACTGAACTCTTGGCACCTGTGGTTTTTGGCGGTGCTTCATCGCCACAATTCAAAACAAGTTGATTTAAAAACTCTTGTCTAGATAACCCACGCCGAAAATCGTAAAAAATCATAGCAGGAAAATGTTCACGGGATAATTCCATTTTTTGACTGAGACGAATTAATCAACACACCGTAAACAAAACAATTCGCGCTCAAATGGCAAAAAGTTTTGAGTGAAGTTGTGCTAAAAAAATTTCATAGTTTCCAATGGAAGTTCCAGTATGCATCTGGGAACACTAGTATTGTCAGGACCCGAAATAGAAATAGCAACCCTCGTAGCTTATTTACGAAATTAAGGTATTGAGTGGTGTGTGGTAATACTAATTTATTGATTGAAGTTTAATGGTTGTCTCTGTGTTCTGCATGATGTAAATTATGCAATTTACTAAAACAAACCAAAATGTTCGTCCCAAGAAATACAAAATGTAATTCGCAAATTAACCTTTTTTTTGGAAAAGGCCAAAGAGGACTTTTTTATTTAAAAGTATTCTGATTACTAAGTAGTGGATCGTCCATAATCAAAAAATCAAAGTTATTTTACAAGATATTCGCATATTCGAAATTAAAATTTTCAAATTTTTATTAACACTATTAAGCGAAATAAAAATCAATCAATGTAATCTGTTATTGTAAAAAAATATATTAATAAATTGAACATGGATTAACCTACTCGAGACTATTTGCATTTTTATTTAAATAGAAACATGTTTTTAACAAAATGACAAACTGAAATTGATTTTCGTGGCTCCACACGGTTTTTATCGTAATTTTAGGTCAGTGACGACCTTCATCAGAAAGCTGCAATTGTAGAAAGAAAACCAAACTGTTTAACTAAACGTATGAGAACTACAGTAGTAAATCTCACTTTTCAAGTTTTCTTCACACAATTGCCCACGAAAATATAATTCCCTCTTATTTGAGAGCCATCAACAGATGGTTTGGTGAGAACCTGGTCTTAAAGAGTTTGGTTTTCCTTTCAACAGGTGCTGCGCAGCTTTCTGATGAGTCTGAGTCCCAAATCGCGGTAAAAGCGGTGTGCAGCCACGAACATCCATGTCACTTTACCATTTGAAAAAAAAACTTGCCTTTTATTTAAATATAGATGCCAGAGGTGTCAAACCGGATAATCCCTGTTCAATATTATTAAAATTTAAAAAAAATATGAGTGCTACCTGGTAGATTTTGTACTCTAAAAGTGTTCTAAACTTTAAAGGGGTCGGCGAAGTAATTTTGATGGTCTGAGAGGCACCGACTTTTAAAACGTTAGTTGTGGGTAAAACGCGTTTTAATGCTTCGAATTTTTAGACAGTATTCATGAAAGGATCTCCCTTAAGATAATTGAATAAATATGAGAAAAACAATTTTAAGACGTGTAAATTATTTCTAAATTCAAAAAGAGTTCGGCCGCGGTATAATAAAAATACCATCATTCAAAAAAGCGTATGTTAAAACCCGAGTACAAAAGTCCGATATATTTTAAACGTATTTATAGGCAGGGATGACTAATTCGTAGTTTAAAAGTAGTATCTTGTATTGAAAATGTTAAAATGCCACGCTTTAGCAGCCAACAACCGAACAAACTTAGGAGAAATACGAGGGCTGTTAAATATATTTCTGGCCTAATAATGAAAATGCGAATATTTATCATCAAAAATGATTTTATTGTTTTTCAAAGTATTCTCCAGCATGATTTATACCCTTTGCATGCGCTCAAACTAATTGTCGAATCACTTTTTCCACTGCGGTTGAGAAACCTTCAAAACATGGTTTGTGAACGCTTCAACAGCATCTTCTGGCGACGAAAACCGTTGACCACGCATTTTTTTCTTGATGTGCGGGAATAAAAAAAGTCATTGAGTGCCAAGTCAGGGCTGTACGGCGGATGACCCATCAATTCGACGTTTTGGCCGGTCAAAATGAAGCTGGTTTGAACCGATGTGTGTGAGAGCTCGCATTGTCATGGTGCACACTGATTCGTCTTCTCTTGTACGTTTTTCGACCTTCACCGAAGACTTCAGGCAATCGAATTGTGGTGTACCACTCAGAATTGACCTCCTACGTTGCTCAAGCGGAACAGTCGCCACATGACCAGTTTTGCCGAAGAAACCGGCGAACATTTGTTTCGAAGTGCTTCTTCCACGAACAACTTTCGTTGGATTTGGCTCGCCTTCGAAGACCCACATGGTCGATTGCTATTTTGTTTCGGGCTCATATGCCTAGATCCATGATTCGTCACCTGTGACGATCTTATAAACGTCTTTTAAAGCACCGCGATCGTATTTTTTCAAAATTTCTTTGCACCAGTCGACACGACATTTTTTCTGAGCGATTGTCAAATTGTGCGGGATCCAACGAGAACAAACCTTTTTTACGGTCAGGTGTTTTTTTTTAATAACCAACACTCGGGGGATGCCCCCTATACATGCGCTGCATTGCGTTGGCGAGTGGAAAGTAAAGGATCGGAAGGGGGAAAGAGGGAGTATTGATTATTGACGGTTGCCTTGAACTTCTGGATGTCGCAATTAGTGGGAAATACATTTACCGGAAGTCGATTCCACATACGGACTGTACGAGCGAAAAACGAATTTGATCTGTAGTGTATAGTGCGGTCAACTGGCTAATCGATAACAAACGGGTGTGAATTCCTAGAAAGTCGCGTATCCCTGCCGAACATCCTCACGTCAGGAATAAGGCGACGGATGTCTGATGAAAGTAGCGATAGAACAGCGTCACGCAGCCCACATTCCGACGATGCTCAAGGGAAACAATGAAGTTGGATACCCTACTCTCACCTATCAGCACCATCGCTCTCCTTTGAGCACGGTCATGTAGCTCCAAGGATGATTTTGGAGCACCTGCCCATATATGGGAGTTGTATTCCATCTTTGGCCTGATGAAAGTTGTATAAATATTGAAAAGATCAGAAGGAGAGAATATTTCTTGCACCGCTTTAAAAAGCCTATGCACTTGAGTGCTTCTTTCGACACTTCGAATACATGTCTCGCCCAACGAGCGTCACATTGTATTTTCCTGCCCAGAACATCCCGGCCAAGTGTCTCGTCCATAATTCGCCTTTTGTCTTCAATATCTTGAAGACTCGGCCTTCGGTCGAATGAATATGAATGACAGAGGTTACTATCATCTGCGAAAGAGTAGATTGGATTCACGGTCTGACCCAATAGATCGTCAATGAAAATAAGAAATAAAGAGGGAGAAATGACAGAGCCCTGTGGTACACCTGCGGTCAGCCTATGTGTGTTGAATGAGAACCCATCTACAACAACTCTAAAAGTGCGATCTCTAAGAAAGCTCGATGTAAATCGACAAACGTATTCCCGACACCAAAAGCGATCAGCTTTGATATGAGTGCACTGTGCCAGACTCTATCAAAGGCCTTGGAGATATCCAGAGCCACGACCTTACTCTCACCAAACTCACGGTATGTCACATGACGATCTTGCATTATCAGTTTACGCACGGCATCAGTGTTCTCTGGCACAACGGCCGTGTTAGGACGACCTTCACGACCATCGTTTTTGAGCGAGTTTCGGTCACGATTGAATTCCTTAACCAGTTTTTCTTAGTGCTCTACGATGGTGCTTAATCGCCATATAAAGATTTAAGTTCATCGATGCACTCTTCTCGTGAAAAATGATCGCACGAAAATGTTCACGAGTTAATTCCATTTTATTGCCAAATTGATTTTTTCAAGTCACTGTAAACAACACAAATGAAGGTCGTTTGGCAGGAGATAAAGAATTTTACCGAAAAATCTTGCTTAGAGAACCCACATGTGACACTTGAGCAGCCAATGCATCCACAACGAGTCACTGTTGGGTGTGGATTTTGGGCTGGCGACATCAGTGGACCATTTCTCTTCGAAAATAAGCAAAGAGCCGCCGGTGCCGTCAACGGTGAGCGTTACCGCGCCATGCTCAACGAATGTTTGTTCAAAAATTCAAGAGAATGACGTGGACGACATTTGATTTCAACAAGACCGGGACCAAATGACACACAGTCAACGCAATAATCGATATTTTACTCCATGTTTTAGATGTTAATTGTCCGACTCGGAGCTGTGATTTGAGACTTTTGGATTATTTTCTGTGGAGAGCCATAAATGTTACACAAAACATCCAGAGATAGTTGAAGCGTTGAAACAAGAAATCAAAGCAGTCATCTTGAATGACAAAGTTAAACCTTTCCAATAAAGCCAGAAATTTAAAAAAAATATCCGTATTTTCTTTTACAGCCGATTTAAATTTAAAATGTTCAATCGTCCACCCAGTAGTTACTAGAAATTTTTTTTCGCAATGCCAAAACTAATTAGTTACAGGACAAGTCATTGGCTTTGAACACATATCTGCAACTTACCATGTTGCTGGTGTTGGGAGGCAGTTCTTCCAATCTGTCCAATGATATGATGGAAACTGAAGCTGATTTCGCCAAGCTCGATAATTTTTGTGCAATCATCTCATTGAATTACTCGTAAGCGTCAAATACATAATTTAATGCCAGAATGTTTTATTTACCACCTATATTTCTTCCAAGTCTATATATATTTATATAGTTTAACAATATACAGCTAGCCGATGACTGCTAGATTAGCTAATTGAAAGTATATCATTGGTGATTTATCGCTTTGTCGTCACCACAAACAAAAGCATAAACCTGAATCGACCGTTAATAGTATCTTCTTACTTCGATTAATTGAGCTAAATTGATATGTCGTTTGGTTTAGAAAGGAACGAAGACAGTATGTGTTGTTGGTTGAAAGTAGTATTTCGCGTTGTCCAATATTTTACCAATAAATGCTAGGTGGTCAAGGCTATTTGCTGGTTGGTGGTGATGGTGGTTGAAATATTAAACTAGTTGAGCAGATTGCACGAGCCCCTTGGAAAGTATAATTGATTTAAAACGTGTGAACACTTCATCAGTAGAAATATGGTTAATTCAGCCGGGTCGAAGCTCAAATACCCTCCACCCTAGATTATGTATTTCAATATGGAGTAGATAATACAAGGAGCTCAACATGGTGTGACTGTCATAACACAGAATACAGGTTTAAATCCGATTGGAAAAAACTTCAAGTGGTAAACTTCTATCTAGTCAGTAAGCTGTGCACGATATAATTCGTATAGTCACCGACTGCCAGCTGCTGTAAAATACCGGATCCTTACGACAAAGCATTTTTTTAGATAAGCTTTTACTTAGCTTAAAAAGGGTGGTCCAACCATAATGCCCGATGTTTATTGTGAGTCACGCCTTAATGTCAAGTTTTTTTCCCAACTCAATTTGACATTTCTTTGTTTCAGTGTTTGGCAAATTTTACCACGGAGAGGTATACAATTGAGCAGCGTGTTAAGATTGTTCCAGGCGTTTACGGAAATGAACGTTCAACTCAAAATGCATCTCGTGACATTACAAAGAAATTCATTTTCTGCCATGAGGCATACTCGTACTTTCTGCTAAGTGCATTTGTTAAGATGAATTATCGCATTTGGCCAAATAAGAATCTACGAGTGATTGTTGAAAAGCCGATGCATCCACAAAGAGTCACTGTTTTAAGGCTGGAGACGTCATCGGGCCGTACTTTTTCAGATATGAGGTCGGCCAAGCAGTCACCATGAATGGTGTCCACTATTGCGAGATGATAATGGACTTTTCGTAGCCGCAAATTGAGGATATAGACGTGGGCGATATGTGGTTCCAGTCGGATGTTTCACTTGCCACTCAGCTAACAAAAGAAAGTATCTTTTGCGCGAGAAATTCAATGGCCGCTTTATCTGTCGTCATGACGATGTTAATTGGCCGCCTAGATCATGTGATTTAACACCGTTCGACTTCTTTCTTTGGGGATATTAAAAAAAAAGTGGCATGCGATAATTCAGCGGATTAACGACATTGAACCTCCATTATGTCTCAGAGTCAGTAAAAATATGGACAATCGGATAGAGTGGCATACCTCGAAGACTTGGCGAGCATTTGGCCGATATTTTGTTTCAAACATAATTCTCATACAGGGTGGAGCACTTGAATTTGCTTATTTAGGACTGAAATAAAAGCAATTATGGACCTCAGAAAAATTTATTTTGTATTTAAATTATATTGAACAGTAAGGGAATTTTCAAATTAAATGGTTTTAAATATTGTATCTGACACTGTGTCGACCTTCGCTATCCACACACTGCTGCAAACGTTTTCTGAAGTTTTCATGAACTCTAACAAGCATGGCGACTGGTTTTCTGCCAATTTCAGCCTCAATATGGTTAATTAGATCTTCCAAGATGTTGGGAAGGTTGATATACACCCTCGACTTCAGGTAACCCCAATGGAAAAAAATCTCATGAGGCTAAGTCTGGTGAGAGTGCCAGCCAGATCACATCACCCCTCAAAAAGGTAAGCCGTCCAGGAAACATTTGCCTCAAACAATTCATGGTAACCCTCGCTGTCCTGTTGGAACCATGTATCCTTTGAATGCATTGCCTCAAGAGCCGCCTGAAAAAAATCCAGTTACGGCAAGACGGTTTTCCTGGAAAAAGTAAGGACCAATGATGTGGGATTGTGACGTTGTAATCCTACTCTCAGGTCCACTTCATACACATGACACATTCCCTGCTGTTCTCAATGAAGTTACCCAATTTACAATTGATTGCCGTCCAGAAACACGTCCTCGTGGGGGAACAGCGAATCGTAAACGAAAAGCACGCTGCACTGCAATGAACGAGTGCGCATTTGAAAAATACGCTGCAACACAAAATGACCTCTCCTCACGTGTCCAATGCATGATGGCAATTGAAAGGCAAATGAATACAAATTTCCCGTCAGCCACTATAAGCCACGCACACTCTCCACTCTCTTCGACCAACAGTGCCGCCACAGCCTGCAGTGCTAAAAGGCAAAATTACCGTGCTCCAGCCTGTAGTACTTCTATCAAAATAAAAAATATTAAGACAACTCTCTGAAAACTTTTTGTTTTACTTTCAATTAACTTCGTGCGGTTTAGTTGGATCACCCTTTAGAAAAATCTCTTACTCGTTATGACGCTGGGTTACACAGTGCGACATTTTTGGGGTCATCGTCTCGGACATAAGTTCAAAGGCGACTGAAAGAATATCTAAAAACTGGACTTTTGGCATAATTGGTTTTGCCAATTTGGCGAAAGTTTTTGAGTTATCGCATCGTACATTTTTTGGTTCAAAGTAGACTTTCAGCTTTTTTTTGATACTTTGCGACGTTTTTAACGAAGTTGTATCAATTTAATGGAAAAAAGTGAAAAACAAAGTTACTGCCTCAAAATCTCAAAATTGCCCATTTTTCACCTTTTTTGGTTAATAACTTGTCGAAAGGTCCACAAATGTTTTACTTTTTTATTTTAAAATTTATTTCGAATCTACGAGACAATAATAATTTAGAGTGTGCAAAGTTGTATTCGAATAGAGGGGATAATTTTTTAAAAGTTCAGATTTTGTGTCATTTTTACTTTTACCCAATTACAAAAAAAAATTCTAGCTAGACCCAACTGTAAGTGTACCGACCGACTAAGAATCATTAGCTTTTCGATTTAACGATGTTTGTCTGTCCGTCCATCTAAAGCTTGTTATCAAACTACAGGTCTCAATTGTTGTCCGATCTTTATGGAAATTGCCACAAGTACGTTTTTTTGGATCAAGGACGTGTGCTATTAAAATTGAAGAAAATCGGTTAAGATTGAGATATAGCTTCCACACTTTTGTTTAGCCGATTTTATGATTTAAGCTCTTGAAGCCACATACTACAATCAATTTTGATGAAATTTGTCACAAGTTAGTTCCGCACGCTGTTGAAATTGGAGAAAATGGGATCTGTTCAAACGATTTTACCAAAAATAATGAAATTTTCTCACAAATTCAAATATGTCATTGTTGTAAAATCTTAGAAAATTTAGAGCCCGTCCAAAAACCTATATGCAGTTGGCTTTTCTGAACATCCAGAAGTGAGGGGTATAACATAGTCGGCCACGCCCGACTTTAGCTTATTTTAGTTTTAACCTGGGATTACTTGTGAAATGGTAGTACACAATACCCACTGAGTAGCGTCAAATTACGAGTACTTTGAAATATCGAAGGAAAATGAAGAAGGTGGAAATTTGTCAAGCATGAATTGATAACCACTTGCATCATTTACATATTTTGACTTAAAATTCATTAGTTAAACAAGAGCGATATGTATTGTATGCTTCCGCCAAACTTCTTAACCTTTATCCAGCCAATATCTCTGATATGTTTCAGACAATGATTTGCTTCTGTTCGAGAGGTGCATGGATCTCTAGAAGCTAGATATTATATCCGTTGTTGTTTAAATTTCTCATTGTATTGAAGTAAAATCAAGCAATATCGACCCCGGTTTTTATATAGCCCCCTCTTGTCCAATCAGTCAAAGACAAATTTCACCAGCGTGTTCCTTGGCTCATTTCATGAAAATATGTCCATTTTCGACCAAGCCCTAAAATGCAAGGGGGCGAAATGGCAACGGCTTAAAAATTTTCGGATTGGTGTTCGGAGGGTACTAGGGTAAAATTACTGAGTTCTGAAGGCGTGAGCCCCCACACAAGCATGCCTCCCGCTCTAGAAGCAATGCATAAACTCCACTTCATTTCCAACTCCATAAAGAGGGGACTATTCGTCGTCGACTGTAGTTTTAAAGTCACAAACACGAAGTGCATGGTTTGTTTGACAATACGAGGGTTGCTATTTATATATAATGCTAGTGTTCCGAGATGCAAACTGGAACTTCCATTGGAAACTTTGACATTTTTTAGCATAACTTCACGCAAAACGTTTTGTCATTTGAGGGCGAATTGTTTTGTTTACAGTGTGTTGAAAAAAAAATCATCTCAGTCAAAAAATGGGATTGTCCTTACGCCGAAAATGTTCACGACATTTTCGGCCTAAGTAGTCGAGACAATAGCGTGTAAATCAACTGGTTTCGACTCTCAGCGATGAAGCCCCATCAAAAACCATTGTTAATCGCTGGTACCAAGAGTTCAGTCTCGGACGACGTTCGCTCCAGGATGAATTTCGTGAAGGACGTCCAACTTCGGTCACTTTGCCAGAAACCATCGATGCTGTGCGTGACCTGATTAAGCAAGACCGACATGTGACATACACTGAGATTGAGGCATCCTTGGGCATACGAGGGCGACCGCAAAACTAACTGGCCTGGCACATTCTCTGTTTTACTAGCAACTTTTTTTTGTTTTTTAAAAGCAATCTTTGATAAACCATCTGTCAAAATTTACGAAATATTAAATGATTATTTTCTTTGTTACAGGTGATTGAAGTAAACAAGTTTTTAATTTTTGAAAAATGGAAAATAAAGAGTTTCGTGCGGTAATTAATCATTTTTATATGAAAGGTTATACGCCACAATTAATCAAAGATGAATTGGATTCTGTTCATGGTGATAATACTCCACCGTGAAATCCTGGGTTCAACAATTTAAAATGGGTCGTTCAAGTACGGAAGATGAACAACGCTCTGGAAGACCGAAAACTGCTACTACTATTGAAAACATTAGAAAAATATTTAATGAAGTGACTAAAGATAGACGAATAAAGCTCAGAGAACTTGCTGATATTGTTAAAATACACGAACAACAAGTATGGAGTATTTTACATGATGAACTCCACATGAAAAAGCTATCCGCAAGATGGATGCCGCGTTTGTTGACTTTGCCCCAAAAAATCGTCCGTTGGACCAATTCCGAGGAGCTTTTAGCGATTTATCAGCGTAATCCAATAGAGTTCTTGCGCCGATTCAAAACTGTTGATGAAACATGGATCCATCACTACATCCCAGAATGCAAAGAACAGTCAAAACAAAGGATAGAAGCTGGTAAAAGTGGTCCCAAGAAGGCGAAAACTGTTAAGTCAGCAGGAAAAGTAGTGGCCACAGTATTTTGGGATGCAAGGGGTATAATATTTATTGATTATCTTGAGAAAGGAAAAACTATAAATAGTGAATATTATTGTGCATTATTGGATCGGTTGAGGGAAGAAATCAAGATAAAACCACCGCATTTAGAAAAAAAAAGTTCTTTTTCATCAAGATAATGCTCCTTCACACACTGCATTTTTAACTTAACAAAAACTAGCCGAATTACGATTTGAAATTGCTCCGCATCCACCATATAGTCCAGATTTAGCTCCTTCTGATTATTTCTTGTTTCCAAATTTAAAAAAAATTTCTCGGTGGCAAAAAATGTTCGTCCAATAGCGAGGTTATTGCTGAAACTGAGGCATATTTTGAAGGTCTTGAAAAATCTTATTTTTCGGATGGAATTAAAAAAAAAACGTTTGATGAAGTGTATTGAGTTGGAAGGAGATTATGTTGAAAAATAAATAATAATAATTCCAAAAAAAACGGTTCTTTTTATGTTAGGCCAGTTACTTTTGCGGTCGCCCTCGTACGTGCGCTCAAACCAATTGTCGAAGCACTTTTCCCACTCCGATTGAGACACCTCCAAAACATGGTTTTAGAACGCTTCAACAGCATCTTCTAGCGATGAAAATCGTTGACCACACATTGACCATGCAGGCATAAAAAGAAGTCATTGGGTGCCATGTCAGGGCTGTACCCATCAATTCGACGTTATGGCCGGTCAAAAAGGCGCTGGTTTGAGCCGATGTGTGAGAGCTCGCATTGTCATGGTGCACAATGATTCGCCTTCTCCTGTTCGTTTTTCGAATTGCTCCGAAGACTTTTGGCAAACAAATTGTGGTGACCACTCAGAATTGACCGTCCCACGTTGCTCAAGCGGAACAGTAGCCACATGACCAGTTTTGCCGAAGAAACAGGCGACCATTTGCTTCGAAGAGCTTCTTCCACGTCCAACTTTCTTTGGATTGACTTGTGTTCAAAGACCCACACATTCGATTGCTGTTTTGTTTCGGGCTCATACACATAGATCCATGATTCGTCACCTGTGACGATCTTATAAACGTCTTTTGAAGCACCGCGTTCGTATTTTTTCAAAATTTATTTGCACTCACTAATCGACACGAGCCGTTTTTTGAGCGATTGTCAAATTGTGCGGCATCCAACGAGAACAAACCTTTCAACGGCCAGGTGTTCATGCAATATCGAATGTATGCTGGTGGAGGAAATGGCAAAGGATGCCTCTATTTCATGATATGCCATATGGCGATCTTACATTATCAGTTCACACACGGCATTAATGTTCTCTGGCACAAAGGGCGTTTTTGAACTACCTTCGTTTATGAGCGAGCGTCGGCCGCGATTGAATTCATTAAACCAGTTTTTACAGTGCTATGGGATGTTGCTTTATCGCCATACAAAGATTTAAGTTAATCCACGTCGAATTATTTAAGTTAATCCACGTCGAAAGTTGTGAAAAATTATCGCACGAATTCAAATTTGAGTCAAAATTTTTTATAAACTTTTATAAATAGAATTGCTATTATACGTTTGAAAAAAATGTAGACTCAAATTTGAAGTTTGACCTCTGAAAACACCATGAAGGGTTATAGCTAGGTCAAAAAGTGTATAAAAGAAAAATGTTTGCCTGTATATTTGCAACACAAATGCTTGAGGTGTATTTTCCGAAAGTCGCCTGGCTTACGAGTTATAGCTCATCAAAGCTTGCAACTAGTTTTACTGCACGGATATTATTTGTGATGCCCAATATACTAGAAAAAGAGCGGGAGCTGTGTGTAACCAACACAAATAATGGCCGTACGTCAAAACGTTCTGAGTACGTTTATGCGAAAAAAATGTCAAACTTTCCAATGGAAATGTCAGATGGCGCCAGACAACACTTAGTGTTGCCTAGGCCAGAAATATATACAGCAACCCTCTTACGAACCTATTTTTTTAAGATAATGTCGGCTAAAGTTAATATTACTTATATATATATATAGCAACAAACGTATCTTCAACCATTAAGGGGGTCCCCATACAAATTATAGTCATGCATACCCTCTATGGATAACCCTTAAGGAGAATCCAATGCAATATGCAGTTAAAACGATTAAACGAAACAAATTTTACCACAAAATAATATTTTCGTAAAAATTTTCTGTTATTATTGACGAGAATTTATTTTCGTTTTTATTAAAAGTTAAAAATACATGTATTTTATACCTCGAAAATTTTTATAGTTCGAAAATGTTAGTCAAATTATTTTTTTTTTTTTCATATGGTGGATATTTCTTCCTATTTTCTGCGACGATCTGAAGCAACAATATTATTTTATCATCGCTACGGCACAACGCGTTGCAGTAGTCCTCTATTAATTTTGCGCCTATTTCGGCAGCGTCGTCGACAACATGTAATTTACTTAATATTGCTCGGGCTTTCGGCTAGTCATTGCGCTCTTACCAGGTTTCTGGATCGGTAACAATGAAATCCGATGACAATCCGAAGCGAGCGAAAAATTTGGCAGTCTCTGGTGTATCGTAATGGCTTAGATCGTTGTTTGTGAGCATAAGTGAATTGCTTTGATATCAAGGTAATACTTTTCACACCGTTGACGCCAACAACATTTACAGGACGAGCCGATCTTGGTTGTCACTGCCGCTGTTCTCCAAATCATGTTCTTCCTCTATATAAACGTTCTCTTCTTTCTCGATATCATCCACGTTTAATTCTTTCTCGCTACCCTCGTCGGAAGATTCATCCACCTCATCGTCACATTATTCTGCCTCGTTACCCATTTCTCTGCTTCAAAATACAAACTCCATTTGCCATTAATATTACGGCTTAATATCACGACTACGGCTTTTCCACTAAGAAACCAGATATGTCCACAAAATCTCTTAAACAATCGTTGCATTAAAATGTTATCCGTTGAAATCTCACAGGGAATTTTTCAATTTTGGCTAATGTAGAGATAGACGACATTTATTTTTGGGCCCTACACTAGAAAGAGTGCACTTTTGCTCTTCATCGGCATTTCTATTACACAAATCCAAAAAAATAGTTGGCCTTTTCTACTGTGGGAACATTTAAACGACTGGACTATAGCTTTGGATGATGTGATACTGGCGTTACGGACATTTAAAAGTGTCATACTGTCAACAGACTCTCTCCGGTGCCATCATAATCATACACATTAGGCGTGTTCTATTGGTACGCGCTTATTCAACAAGTAAGTGTTCGCTAAGGCGATAACTTCAAAACTTTACATGAACTATTTGAAATCTTGAATAACTTTCTTCCCAAAAGTTCTAACTATTTAAAACGAAAATGGTTTTAATTCAAATTGTTTATGGTTTTTTTGTAAACAAAACAATTTTTATATCTTGTACAATGGTGGATAGTTATCGCGTTAGAGACTCATTTTTTCCCAGTTATAACCATCCAAAGCTTGACAATAAATATTGTTTTATAACTTATTTAATTCTTTTCAGATTGGGACATCACTAGAATGCTTATCAAAACAGATGTTTTCCAAAGACGTATTTATTTTACTCAGTTTACCCATTGCAAGGCGCTAAAATATTATTTTTTTTACATCAAATAGTACTTATAATCACCAGTCTATAACATCAACCAATACAAATTCAGTTCCAATAATCTACTTAATCTTTTATAATTACCGATACTTGGTTTCTTCAACCGAAAGTGTCAGTTCCCGCTACTGAAAATTGCTGTGTACCCAATCAACATTTGGTTGTAACGATAGAATATATGTATAGTACGTGCAACCACCAACATTCGGTAGGCAAAAAATTCGTCTGTGGCAACAAATCTGTTCTCTGTGTGTACATGTAAGACGGCAAGATTGTCACTCCACCCGCCTATTGACTGCCTATATTCAATTTTCAACTTCTTAAAATATAAAATATACGATAATTATGTCGAACTTAAATTAGATTTTATTAAAATTACTAAAAAATTTAAGTTTTCACTTTTTCAGAAATCCAGCTCCAGACAAAACAGTAGAGCCAACAACGCCTGTGACTCCCAAAAGTGCCGACGAGCCAACAACGGCAGGTGCAGCATAGGCAACAGTGTGAGCTACATGGCCAACAACAGCGGGTGCAGCATAGGTAGCAACAGGAACAGAGGCGGCATGAACGAGGCCAGCAGATCCGTAGCCACCATAGCTAGCATAACCACCATAGCCGTGAGCAACAGCAGCAACAGGGGCAGTAGCATAGGAGGCAACAACAGCGGGTGCAGCGGCAGCATAACGGGCTACAGCAGCAACGGGAGCGGCAGCAACAGTAGCCACGGGAGCAGCAGCATAAGAGGAAACTACAGCAGGAGCGGCAGCGGCATAACGGGCAACAGCAGCCACGGGAGCGGCAGCATAGGAGGAAACAACAGCTGGAGCAGCGGCAACAGTATCAACGGGACTAGCAGCATAAGAGGAAACAACAGCTGGGGCTGCGGCCACAGTCGCAACGGGACTGACAGCATATGAGGAAACTAAAGCGGGGGCAGCTGCGGCATAACGGGCATACGAAGAAACAACAGCGGGCGCGGCAACAACGGGAGCCGCAGCATAAGTTGCAACTGGCACCGAAGCAGCAGCATGGACTAGGCCGCTACCATAGAAATCGCCCAAATGCGAAGCGCAAGCGGCTGAAACCAAAACGGCCAAAGCAAAGACAACGGATTTCTAAAAAGTAAAAGATTTTTAAAAACCCCTACATTCCTGACCGAGGATTCATTCAAATCCTAAAAACTTACCATCTTACTGGTGTGTAGAGGAACTTGCGATTGGGTAAATCTTCTATCAGAAACTGATAATCTATTAGTAGACCTAGTGTACTTTTATACTGAAATGATTTCGAAAAACCGCACGAAACATAATTTAATGCACCATTTTCCAATAGTGCCAGCCGATTCTTTTGACCGGTAACATGTTTAGTTTTATGTGACGAATGATTTATCCGAAGCGTCAGTTTCAGGTGTTGTTTAAAAATCAAACCGGAATTCAAAGGTAGATTGAATTTGTTTATGCGCTAAAGAGCACACATATTTTATTAGGCAGTGGAGACAAAAGCGTTGTAGGAAAAAACAGTCTTTTCACAACTTTTTAGAGGATTGCTAGGGGAAGCAAAGTGCATTGGAGCTCCATAATACCGAACTCCAATCTCAGGCAAATCTTAAAATTAAATCCATTTTTAAAGTCGTGGGCAAGGTTGATTTAATTTTGTGTGTCCATATAAAATATAAGTGCCTTGTTTAGCTCGTTTGTTTTATTTCGGTCTGTTGCTTTTACACATTGAATAGGGATTAAACCGGCTCAAGACCTATTGCTTCTATATTTAAATAGTAGACAAGTTTTTTAACAGCCTTGTTTGGTCTTGTTGGGAACATACGGGCTGTTTTTGCGATCCTTTTATCTTAGATCTGGGATATGTAAGTGCATTCCAATATTACAAACGTATGCATATTTCGGCCAAGTTCTTTATTGGTCATTTGTTTTACTTATATGGCCATTTAAGGTCTCCTGGTATCCAACTTCGAATCATAGAAATGCATGAGTATTTCAAAAAGGCTTCTTCACTAAGGATCCAATGTCCCAAGATCTATGTTTGGTCAACAAATATTGGAGTCCAAGGATGTTTAAACAAAATTTGGCACCATCTCACAAAGCTCGTTAAAACCAAGGATGGTTAAAAAACCATGCGCCTCACTTCATTTCGTCCGCACAATGGCTTTCGAAATCGCCAAATGCAAATCTGATGGACTGCACGCAGAAAAAAATTATGGTTGTGGTGACAATATTCGAAGAGAATAATACTATTGCTGGGTATATGGTTGTGGTACAACAATATTATGATCCTCACAACAAAAGTATGATTCAAATACAACCATACTATGATCCTCACAACAATTGTATGATTCACACTCAACCATACTATAATCTCCACAACCATAGTATGATTCACACTCAACCATACTATGATCTCCACAGCCATAGTATGATCCTCACAACCATAGTATGTTTCACATACAACCATAGTATGATCCTCACAACCATAGTATGATTCACACGCAACCATGTTATGATCCCTACAACCATAGTATGATCACACACAATTATACTAATTTATTAGAATTGGTTTAAGTTGTCAACAATAGATTTGGATTATGAAAATTATTCAAAAATACATTTAATTCTAAATAATAGGAGTGATTAATTTCACAGTAGAAAAAATAAGTTTAAATAAACGTAAGCGTTTTAAAAAAAAAAAATTCAGTTAAAAAAAGCCAAAGCAGCTCGTTTAAAAAAGTTTAGTTTCGATAAAAAAGTACTATTATTGCATTAGATCCGTACCAATAACATTTGTTCTTAAAAGCATATTTAAATGAAGAAAAATTACAATCATACAGTATGATTGCCATAATCATATTATTGTTAACATAAAACGCAAAAAAAAACAAAACTTTTGTCTCACCAGTCATATTTATATTGTTGCTATAACCATATTTTCATTTTTTAATTTGGCAATAATACTATTGTCACATTTCAACAATATTAATATTGCAGCTATTAACAATGCTATGGTTGCGACGAACATACTTTTTTTGCGGAGAACATATTATTATTGCCGTGACCATGTAGTAAACATGTATTTTCTCTGCGTGTGGATGCCATCTGGGTCACTTTGAAGAGCAAGGTAAGAACTAAATAAAATGCCAGTATGGATGGGCTGAATAGATTACGCTTCAATCGCCTAACCCTCAGACCATTTACCATTACTTAAGAGTCCTACTGCATTCCAATTGTGATTTTAATAGATTTAATAGGCAATCAAACGGAATTATATTACTACGGTCCAGAATAAACATCCTATTGCCCATCCTACACTTTTTGTTTGAATCAAAGTTCTTTCCCGACCGAAAGTCGGTTTAAGGATGTGACAAAAAATTTGCGAGGCAGGCATGGCATTTACGGTCTCCGTAGTCATACGGTGACACTGTGGAAATGTGACACTCTTGGGCGAAGTGTTCATTCCTGAAACTTTTCAAAAACTTATCATTTTATGTACCAGCTTAATCTTGGCCAGAAATGGAACACAATTTGCTTACAAGGTCCAATGGACTTAGCAATTAAGGCACGCGATCAGCCGCTTTCTTATAGCTTTTCAGTGTGGGCCTTAGAACTTGAAATGCATTACGATTTTGCCTTAAAAATTATATTTTCTGTTTTTTTTTCTGGCTACTTCGGAGCTGCGATTTGACGTCGTTAGACTTTTATTTGTAAAGTTCTTAAGCGAAATATCCATTGATGATTTAACCCCTTTAAGAGGAGTGTCAAGCAAACCTTTCGAGAAATAGAGCCAGAAACAAAGAACAATGGTGTGAAGTTATTGCACTAGAGACCTCCTAAGCGATTTGTCAAAAGAACACGGCCATTAGGTCCTTGGACGTTATGACATGCCGTCACATAACCACATGCAAGACGGCACGATTGCCACTCCATCCGCCTTGAACATTATATTCATCTATTGATAAGATTCAGTTTTCCACTTCTTAAAATATAAGAAAACGATAATTATGTCGAACTTAAATTAGATTTTATTAAAATTACTAAAAAAATTAAGTTTTCACTTTTTCAGAAATCCAGCTCCAGACAAAACAGTAGAGCCAATAACGCCAGTCGCTCCCAAAAGGGCTGACGAGCCAACAACGGCAGGTGCAGCATAGCCAACAGTGTGAGCTACATGGCCAACAACAGCGGGTGCAGCATAGGTAGCAACAGGAACAGAGGCGGCATGAACGAGGCCAGCAGATCCGTAGCCACCATAGCTAGCATAACCACCATAGCCGTGGGCAACAGGGGCAGCAGCATAGGAGGCAACAACAGCGGGTGCAGCAGCAGCATAACGGGCTACAGCAGCAACGGGAGCGGCAGCAACAGTAGCCACGGGAGCAGCAGCATAAGAGGAAACTACAGCAGGAGCGGCATAACGGGCAACAGCAGCCACGGGAGCGGCAGCATAGGAGGAAACAACAGCTGGAGCAGCGGCAACAGTATCAACGGGACTAGCAGCATAAGAGGAAACAACAGCTGGGGCTGCGGCCACAGTCGCAACGGGCCTGACAGCATATGAGGAAACTAAAGCGGGGGCAGCTGCGGCATAACGGGCATACGAAGAAACAACAGCGGGTGCGGCAAGCATGGACTAGGCCGCTATCATAGAAATCGCCCAAATGCGAAGCGCTACTTCTGAGCTGCGATTTGACGTCGTTAGACTTTTATTTGTAAAGTTCCTAAGCGAAATATCCATTGATGATTTAACCCCTTTAAGAGGAGTGTCAAGCAAACCTTTCGAGAAATAGAGCCAGAAACAAAGGTCGTGGAAAATCAGGTTGAGAGTATCAGCTTCTCTAAAAGCAGGCAAGGCAGGCACATGAATGTAATTCTGTTCCACAAAACATTATCGCATTATCTCCTGTCGTGGGCCTGTAGCGTGGCCTCCAAGATCGTGCGATTTAATACCGCTGGACTACTTTTTGTAGGGTTTTGTGAAGTCGTTTTTCTACGCAGGTAAGCCTGACACGATTGACGCCCTGGGGCCAGACGTATGGCCCCAAATGCGTTAAAAAGAGGTCGCAAATTGGGCTGGAATTTATTCAAGGCAGCCGCGGCGGCCACTTTCAAATAAATCTAAATTCTTGGCCATAAAATTAAATTGGATGCGTTTTATATCTTCTTAAAGACCACAAGTCTTTTCTCCATTCCATTTGACTGAAATTACAAAAAGTTACAAATATTTATATGGTTATCATAGCAAACCTAACTTAACTATTTTCGTCAAGCCCAATAACGCTACATGAGGCTACTCCATTGAGTCTATATGTAAAAGACATATTTTAGCTATTGAGCACAAATCGTCTAGCAATTTAAATGTGAAAAACCACATGGATTTATATTAATATTTCTTTATTACAGAACAATCACATTTGACCGTTTCAGATACTTATTTCTTCTTCAAGAACCCGGCACCAGGGAACAGGGTGGAGCCATAGGCAGAACCAACAACAGCTGGAGCGACATAACCAACAGCATGGCCGACATGGCCAACAGCAACAGCGGGAGCGGCAGCGTAGTGGGCAACTGGCACGGAGGCAGCATGGACAAGACCAGCAGATCCGAAACCACCATAACCGGCATAACCGCCATAGCCATGAGCAACAGTAGCTAATGGAGCAGCAGCATATGAGGAGACAACAGCGGGAGCGGCGGCATAACGAGCAACCGGAGCAACGGGAGCAGCAGCAGCGTAGGAGGACACAACAGCGGGAGCGGTGGCAACAGCAGCAACGGGAGCAGCATAACTGGCAACGGCAGGAGCAGCAGCATAAGTAGCAACTGGCACCGAAGCGGCATGGACTAAGCCAGCGTTACCATAGAAACCGCCCACATGAGAAGCGCATGCGGCAGAAACCAAAACGGCCAAAGCGAAAACAATTGATTTCTAGAAATCAAAAATAACTGTCAAGTCACTTGCCAAAGGATTCATTCAAATATTCCCAACTTACCATGTTGCTGGTGTTGAAAGATAGTTTAGATCTCGAGATTGATGTATCTGAAACTGATGCTGTATTCGGGAATCCGTAGTGCTTTTATACCGATGACTACCAATTGGGAATATTTGTTATGTTATCGGAGCAGACAATATTTTCCAGCCCCTACTACTTTCACTATATAAATAGTACAATGTTTATACAATTAGACTAGATATTTCTATTTCCACATTATTCCGACTGTTATTTCGGGTTCACTGGTTGGCTGTTTGCGATAAGCGTAGAAGCCGGTTCTGAAAGTTATACTAATTTATTTGCTAGATTTGCTAAGTTGATTTATGCGTATTTAATTTTATTGCACTTTTTTTTATATCACTTCAATTAAAAAGACTAATAAGATCCACTGTTTTGTTCAATAGTATTTCGGGCTTTATGTGGGGTGAGACAAGTTTTCGGTGCAAGTCATTTTCACCATTAGGACTTTAATGAAATTGAATAGAAAGCACAAATGAATTCGTTGATTAGTGTCATGTTGTGTTTCTAGGTGCAAACGAAGATTTTAACAGAGTACTGGACATTGTCGGGAGCTCCCAGTTCTGCACTGACTTGTGGTATCGTAGCTACCAAACTCACAGATAGAGCCTGCGCTTACCGTAGTGTACGCAACTGTTTTGACCATAGATCGAAAAAGGTGTTGGATAGGCCTCAACTTTCTTTCAAAAAGGAATAGCAAATGGCTTTTTGCGGTACAGCTACCAATGGATCTATATTATTATTACGAGGGCTGCTATATATATTTCTATTAATTAGGATTGGGTAATGTTGTTATTCAAATACAGAGATTTTAATCAAGCAAGTTATTTTAAATTTCATTACAATTAGTTCATAGCCAAATTTGAGGCCTTGCTTTTATTGAACATTTCATTCCAGAAACAAAAATATATATTCCAACGGCAGTCGAAAATACTTTTAGTTGCCAGCAGGTGGTGAATGCTACTTCACTAACCGTAGACCCCAAGTAACGAATGTGATTAAACCATGATCAATGGCTATACACTTAATTGCAGTCAGATTTAAACAAAAAAAAAACGAGAGTAGAGTATTTCACCAAACAAAATAAACACAATAAAAATCCCTCGAACGACCTTCCGATTGTTGTTTTTCAAAAAGGACAACAACCACGCACTGTATCGTGTGCATGTGTTTTTTTTTGGTATACAAAAAAAAAACATACGCAAACACATATATGTGTGCTATATAAAACCTGTTTTGTTATGTTTATAGTCGCAACCATACGGTATGATTGCCGTAATCATATTACTGTTAACGTAAATTTTAAACAAGAATACTTTTTTTGTATCAACCATGTTTATATGGTTGCTATAACCATATTATCATTTCTAAATTTGGCAATAATACTATTGTTACATTTCAATAATATGAATATTGCGGCAATCGTACCATTGTCAAAATTAAATTCAAAAAACAATACTATGGTTGCGACGAACATACTTTTTTTGCGGAGAACATATTATTAGTGCCGTGACCATATAATAACAATATTTTTTCTCTGCGTGCATAATGATTCGTCTTCTCTTGTTCGTTTTTCGAATTTCTCCGAAGACTTCAGGCAAACAAATTTCGGTGTACCACTCAGAATTGACCTCCTAAGTTCCTCAAGCGGAACAGTCGGCACATGACCAGTTGTGCCGAAGAAACAGGCGACCATTTGCTTCAAAGTGTTTCTCCCACGAACAACTTTCGTTGGTTTTGGCTCGTCTTCGAAGACCCACACGGTCGATTGCTGTTTTGTTTCGGGCTCATACGCATAGATCCATGATTCGTCACCTGTGTTTTGTGAAAATTACTTTGCACCAATCGACACGAGCCTCTTTTTGAGCGATTGTCAAATTGTGCAAGATCCAACGATAAGAAAAACCTTTTTTACGGCCAGGTGTTCATGCAATATCGAATGTATGCTGGTGGAAGAAATGCCCAAGGATAATCAATGTTCTTTTTTGGACGACCTTCACGACCTTCGTCTTTGAGCGAGCGTCAGCCACGATTGAATTTATTAAACCAGTTTTTCGCAGTGCTATAGAATGGTGCTTTATCGCCATACAAAGATTTAAGTCTTTGTATGGCACTCTTGTCGTCATAGTTCAAGTCGAAAGTTGTGAGAAATGATCGAACGAAAATGTTCACAAGTTAATTC
This sequence comes from Hydrotaea diabolus, assembly GCA_963513945.1. Taxonomy (NCBI): domain Eukaryota; kingdom Metazoa; phylum Arthropoda; class Insecta; order Diptera; family Muscidae; genus Hydrotaea; species Hydrotaea diabolus. The sequence continues at coordinate 61,733,935 of OY740718.1, read as the reverse complement.
CAATTTTTTTGCCAAATTAATTTTTTCAAGTCACTGTAAAGAACACAAATGATGGTCGTACGTCAAAACGTTCTGAGTAGGTTTATGCTAAAAAATGTCAAACTTTCCAATGGAAATGTCAGATGACGCTAGGCAACACTACCAGAAATGTATATAGCAACCCTCGTATTTTTACAACAACAAAAATACAAGTAAAAACATCGTGAAGTTAGGCCAGGCCGATTGATATAAATAAACTTTCCACCTTGAATTAAAGTGGTCCATTTCGGGGCTGCTTGAGTCCATAAGTTGACAGAAATCGCAGGCAAATCGATCGGTATACTAAACATTTTTTTTCCCTAGCTTTCCACCGTGAATTAAAGTGGTCCATTTTGGGGCTGCTTGAGTTGACTAAAATCGCAGCCAAATCGGCCAAATAAACATATATTTAGATTTGCAGTAAAACCAAATTTAATTTCTTTTTACCACGACATCCGTTTTTCGGTCCATGAATTCCTTATCTAAGCCAAAACAGATCGATGGGACAAGCAGACAATTCGTTAAGTTCTTCCAGGCCACATATTTTATACAAGTACTCTCCACCATGGGTAGCGTTCCAACATAACATCAGCAGTCCCAAAGTAAAAGTTTAAACCAGAGCGAGGATTTAAAGAAAATCGTCCAGAATGAGATATAGCTTCATCATATACGATTATTTTCACCCAATTTTTATTTTTTTTGCATTGTAAGCTACATACTACATCCAATCTCAATGGAATTTGGAACAAGTGAGTTTCTAATGCCAAGAAAGGACCCTGTAGAAATTGAAGAAAATCGGTTCAGATTGAGATGTAGCTCCCATATTTATGTTCAACCAATTTTACCTTTCGCAATGAAATTTTCTTACAAATTTATATATGACATTAGTTGGGCGGTTCAAAAACCTATTTTCAGTTTGCTTTGTTAAACATCAAGAAGTGCAGGGTATAATAGCTATTTTCTATTAGTTTTTATCTTTGTTTTTTTGAAAACATAAAATATAAATTAATGGTCGCTCAGAACATTCTGTGCACAACTTGGGTGTGATCGGCTGTACTTCCGGCTTGTACAGCTGCAGGACCTCAAATCGGGAGAGGCCTTTGAGTAGGACCTTTTCGAAAACATAGACATATGGTCATATTTTAGAGCAGATAGGTGTTTGTCAGTAGTTTCCGAAATTAGGAAAAACTATGCATGATATTAAAATATGGACCGATGTCGACAAATTTCACCTCTTCCTTTAATCGAAATGGGTTCCAAATTGTGATCTGTACTTTGTATAAAGATAAATTCACATACTTAGTAGGGACATAAATACTGTTCCACGCGTTTTATGCTGTAAAATAAAAAGTACTGATGTTTTTGGACCAAATGTGTTTTAATATATTTATTGATGTATATTGTATCCAAAAAGAATCTACTTATTCGAAATGTCCGCCTTTTGCCTTTACACACGCCTTAAGTAGCACTGGCCAATCGTCAATTGCTGCACGAACCTCGTCCATTGGAAAATTGGCCACAGCTCGAACCAAAGCAGTCTTAAGAGATCCAATATTGGGGTATCTTTTGTGACAAACCTTGTCAATTTGTAATCCAATGGGTTCAAATCTGGACTGACTGAGGGCCATTCTTCAGAGGAAATGAAAGCTGGCAAATTGTTTCGAAGCCAGGCCTGGGACGTTTTAGTCTTATGGGCCGGCGCAGAATCCTGCTGGAAAGTCCATGGTTGGTTTTGGAACAGGGAATGGTAAAGAGGCTTCACAACAGCTTCCAAAACGCTTTCTTGGTAAACTTTGCCCGATGTTTTGACTCCTTGTTCGCATAAATGCAGGTCAGTCAACCCATCGTAAGAGACACCCCACCAAACCATGACTGAAGCTGGGTGATGACCCTTTTCCACCCTTGGGATCAGTTCAGATTTTTCCTTAGATGACCGCGTATACACTCTATCATTTTGCTTGTTAAATTTTCCTAAACGGTAAAAAGTTTTTCATCGGTGAATAAAATTTCTCTTTTTCTTTCTTTTACATCTCCAGTCTCTTCAAACAGTTTTATGCATCGGTAGACGAACATGCGGCTAACCCATAATGGCCGGAGCTTTTTGAAAATATCGGTTTTTTTCATTTCACACTTGAAGAGCGCAGCAATACAGTTCTCATTATCTGACCACTCCATGATGAAAGTTGAAACAATTTAAAAATCCCGTTCTATTGAGGTTACCTTTCAAAACCCATATGACATTAACGGGGTTTGTTCAGTTCTACTATTGAAATGGGTGTTTTCAATGTAGTAACAGTATTTATGCCCCTACTAAGTAATTTAGGCTTGTAGAACTTCCGGGCCTCAAATCGCGAGAGACCAATGTGTGGGACCTCTTCGAAAACATGGACCGATATGGTCCAACATGGACCGATATGGTCCAATTTCACCTGAGCTATGTGTTGGTCACTCGTAATGCTCTGTGAGAAATATAGTCAACATCGGGTGTGATAAGTGGCTTTAAGAGCTGAAGGTGATGGACCTATTTATGGGGAAACTATGGACCTATGTGGTCCAGTTTCATCCCAGTCAATTAAAGGCAGTTCATAACGTGCCATGCAAAATTTGGGATTGCTCGAGTGTAATTTGGAGCAGCAGAACCTCAAATCGGAAGAGACATCTTGTGTGGGACCTATTCGAAAACTTCAAAGGTCATAGTTGTTTGTCACTTGTAATGCTCTATTTCGATATCGGATTTAATATGTGAGTTTTAGAGCTGAAGTTTCTAAAATAAGGAAAAACTATGCAAGATATCAACAAATGGATCGATGTGAAAAATCATTCATTCATCGAAATCAGTTCACAATTGCAACCTGTACTTTGATTACAACGATTAATAGACCGACGGATGCGGATAAAGGCACAGACCGACGGACCTCGCTTAATAAATCAGAGTCGATTCTGAGTCGATCAGTACACTAAACACTGTATTTTTCCCTAGCTTAAAGGTGTTGCCACAATCAGTGTTGCCCGGAACGTTTCATTTTCATTGGAACGTTTGACATTTCTTAGCATAAACGTACTCAGAACGTTTTGACGTACGACCATCATTTGTGTTGTTTACAGTGACTTGAAAAAATCACTTTGGCACAAAAATAGTATTAACTCGTGAACATTTTCGTGCGATCATTTTTCACAACTTTAATCTTTGTATGGCGATGAAGCACCATCCTATAGCACTGTGAAAAACTGGCTTAATGAATTCAATCGTGGCCGACGCTCGCTCAATGACGAAGGTCGTTAAGGTCTTCCAAAAATGGCCGTTGTGCCAGAGAACATTGATGCCGTGCGTGAACTGATAATGCAAGATTGTCATGTGACATACCGTGAGATAGAGGCATCCTTAGGCATTTCTTTCACCAGCATACATTCGATATTGCATGAACATCTGGCCTTTAAAAAAGGTTTGTTCTCGTTGGATCCCGCACAATTTGACAATCGCTCAAAAAATGCTCGTGTCGATTGGTGCAAAAAAAAATCATTATAAGTCCAGAATTCATTATATGTCGTATACTGTACTCGAGTGTGATGGTATAGGAAGGTATAGAAACTAATTGGAATTATTACGAGTATTATTATTATTTTTTTATTTCAAAATATTACATTTGATCATGTCAGACATTTACTTCTTCTTCAAGAAACCGGCACCAGGGAACAGGGTAGAACCATAGGCAGAACCAATTACAGCTGGAGCGGCATAACCAACAGCATGACCGACATGGCCAACAGCAACAGCGGGAGCGGCAGCATAATGAGCAACTGGCACGGAGGCAGCTTGGACAAGACCAGCAGATCCGAAACCACCATAACCAGCATAACCGCCATACCCGTGAGCAACAGTAGCTACTGGAGCAGCAGCATATGAGGAGACAACAGCGGGAGCGGCGGCATAACGAGCAACAGTAGCAACGGGAGCAGCAGCAGCGTAAGAGGACACAACAGCGGGAGCGGTGGCAACAGCAGCAACGGGAGCAGCAGCATAACTGGCAATAGCAGGAGCAGCAGCATAACTAGCAACTGGCACCGAAGCGGCATGGACTAAACCGCTGCCATAGAAACCACCCACATGAGAAGCGCATGCGGCAGAAACCAAAACGGCCAAAGTGAAAACAATAGATTTCTAAAAATTAGAAATCACAATTAAGCAATTTATAAAAGGATTCATTAAAATTTTCCCAACTTACCATGTTACTGATGTTTGAAGGTAGTTCCGATCTGGTGAATACTATAACTGAAACTGATGCCCTATTCGGAAATCTGTAGCAAATTTATACAGAATGCGTTCATTTTGAGAGTGGTAGGTACATAATAATCACTGAATACATAATTAAAGACCTGGTGCATTATTTTAAAATATCACTTGTTTCTTGTTACTAATTCGGCATAAGGAAAGTTATATTTAGCCACGCTGACATCTGCTATTTTAAATGATCGATTATTTATCATTAAAGACAAGAGTAGAAACCTGAATCGAGATATTTTTTTATATAGCAAAGCGCAAACAGGTACAGGTTAGAAGTGTCAGATACAGTGCATAAAACAGAAGCAGTTTTTCAAGTAAAAAAAAGAATTGCTATTCACTTAAGCACCCTAACATTGCGCTGGGTTCATACCACAGCGCCAGTTCTGCTTACCAAATGTGACCCACTGGGCATATTATAAGAGCTCGCTGGTATATTGATCGGATTGGATTGTAATTTAAATCAATTTGGATTGTAATTTACGAAAACTTTCTGCTTTATAAATCACTTAGTTTAACATTATTTTTTATATTTATTAATATTTTGTCCTAAAGCGTTCTTATTCTGCTAAGCGTTTGAGAAAGGACCAGTTTCCAGACAGGAAGAATGAATCCAAAATATATTTTAATCACACAATGGTCCGCTGTGAAAATTTAGACAACCCCTTCTTACCCCTGCCCAGTCATTACCAAAAATACTTGTGCAATATTTCTATTCTATTCCATTAACCACAAATCAAGAAAATATATTGATCACATTGCGCCTTAAACTTGTCTCGAATCCCCCACTGCTTCAGCTACCATCCTCCAACAATGTTGATCTCATTAAAGTTTTTTATTCATGTGGTATTTAAAAATGTTCTATAAAATTAAAATTACTCGCACATAAATCAATTTAACAAAACTACAAAATTTATTCGTATAAATTTCTATACTGGTTTCTATATTAACTGCAAACATCCAACAAGAGAATCCGAAATCACAGCTAGAATTGTAAGGTAAAAGGAACATTCAATCTAGATTTATCTAAAGGTACTATTTATATAGTGAAAGTAGTAGGTGCTGGAAAATATTGTATCACCGAGAACACATTAAAATTCTAAATTGGCAATAATTGGTATAAAAGCTCTAGAGTTATCCGAATACAGCATCAGTTTCAGATACATCAATCACCCGATCGGAACTACCTTTCAACATCAGCAACATGGTAAGTCAAAAATATTAGAATCAATCCTTTACTAAGTTGCTTAATGTAAATTTCTGATTTTTAGAAATCAATTGTTTTCGCTTTGGCCGTTTTGGTTTCTGCCGCATGCGCTTCTCATGTGGGCGGTTTCTATGGTAACGCTGGCTTAGTCCATGCCGCTTCGGTGCCAGTTGCTAGTTATGCTGCTTCAGTGCCAGTTGCTAGTTATGCTGCTGCTCCTGCTGTTGCCACTTATGCTGCTGCTCCTGTGGCTGCTGTTGCCGCCGCTCCCGCTGTTGTTTCCTCTTACGCTGCTGCTGCTCCCGTGGCTACTGTTGCTCGTTATGCCGGCGCTCCCGCTCTTGTCTCCTCATATGCTACTGCCCCAGTAGCTACTGTTGCTCATGGTTATGGCGGTTATGCCGGTTATGGTGGTTTCGGATCTGCTGGTCTTGTCCAAGCTGCCTCCGTCCCAGTTGCTCACTACGCTGCCGCTCCCGCTGTTGGCCATGTCGGTCATGCTGTTGGTTATGCCGCTCCAGCCGTTGTTGGCTCCACCTATGGCTCTACCCTGTTCTCCGGTGCCGGTTTCTTGAAGAAGAAATAAGTATCTGAAACGGTCAAATGTGATTGTTCTGTAATAAAGAAGTGTTAATTTAAAAGTTTTCGTGTAGTTTTTTACAACATCTAAGATGCGTCCACAATTAACTTAATATGGTGCAGTCCATTCGTACACTATTGCACGCAGAGAAAAAACATGGTTACTATATGTGACAGCGCATAGAGAAAGGGACCTAAGGGTAAAAAAACTCAATTTTCATTTTTTTCTTTTTTTGATGTGGACAACATCTGAGCATCGACTGAGACCGATCCCATGCCCCAAAAGTGTTCCCTCCCAGAGATATCCGCGTTTTATGAAAGTGAAGTCGACGATTCTAAGCGCAAATAGAAAGGGACCTTATCTTTAAAATAGCTCTCCTGAACAAAACTGGTTTTTAACCTTAGGTCACTTTCTATTTTGCGTGTCACATATGGTCACGGCAATAATAATATGTTCTCCGCAATAAAAGTATGTTCGTCGCAACCATAGCATTGTTTACTGAATTTAAATTTGACAAAAGTATGATTGCCGCAAAATTTTGTCAAATTTTATAATGAAAATATGGTTGTTGCAACAATATAAATATGATTGGAGCGACAAAAGTATTGTTTTTTGGGTTTTATGTTAACATTAGTATGATAACGGCAATCATACTGTATGATTGCAATTTTTTGTCATTTAAAAATGCTTTGTTGAACAATGCTTTTGTTACGGATCTAACGCAATAATAGTACTTTTTATATGGAAATTAAATATTTTCTAACAAACTGCTTTGGGTTTGTTTAACTAAAATATTTTTAATAAAAACGTTAACGTTTTTTAAAACTGATTTTGTCTACTGTTAAATAAGTCACTTCTATTATTTTGAATTTAATGTATTTTTAAATAACTTTTATAACTCAAATCTGTTGTTGACAACTTTACCCAATTCTATTAAATAATTTGGGGATCATATTATAATTGTGTGTGAGCATACTATGGTTGTAGGGATCATAACATAGTTACTATGGTTGTATGTGAAACATACTATGGTTATGGGGATCATAATATGGTTGTGGAGATCATAGTATGGTTGAGTGTGAATCATACTATGGTTGTGAGGATTATAGTATGGTTGTATTTGAACCATATTATTATTGTGAGGATCATAATATTGTCGTTCCAGAATGATACACCCAACAATAGTATAAGTATTGTCCTCTTCGAATATTGTTACCACAACCATACTTTTTTTCTGCGTGTGGGCTTGCAGAAAAATAATTTAAAGTTTTTAAGGTTGCAGTCAAATTTTATTCAAAAAAACGTCAAGACGAATGTATGAATTTTCAAAATCTAAGCCTTACAGTGATACAAGAGAACATTTACCCACCACACAATTATAAATTATTAAGAGTGGCCCTTTAACTTGCTTATTCCTTCACTATTTTGGGGCTTTTGCCAATTTTTGGTTTTGCCCCATTTAATTCCCTATATCCTTACTCTCAGGTCTATCTGGACTTTCCAAAAAACCTTGAAATGCCGGTTACTAAAAAAACAATTGTCGGTTTTTTTTTTAATTGAAAAATATGCATTAACTGACATTCTGGTTTTAGCCCTTTGTCTATTAAGGATGGTCAAAATTTTCCAAATCAGAAGAGAAGTAATTGTGTCCTGGAACAGTTTTAATTTTTTTATACCCAGATTCAAAAAAATAGGCTCATATTTGAATTTTTGAGAAAATGTTATTATTTTTGTTACCCATAAGTCCACGTTTTAATTAGGGTCGATTTTTGACTAATCGATTAATAGACTTTGAGTATAAAAAAAGGCAAAATCAGTAAGTCAACTCTTTGTTTTTAAAAAAAAGTTTTGAAGTCGACTCTATCTTGTCGTCTTTGGGTTCCAAGGCCAACGAAGAGGATAACAAAAGGGGGTTTCTTAACAAGAGTGTAAGCACTAGGCGCGAAAAATGCGATAATTATGATAATGGTGCTTCAATACGAGGGCTGCTTTATATATTTCTGGCCTAAGAATGAAAATGCGATTATTTATCATCAAAAATGTTTTTTTTATTATTTTTCAAAGTATTCTCCAGCATGATTTATACACTTTTGCATGCGCTCAGTCCAATTGTCGAAGCACTTTTTCCACGCCGATTGAGACACCTCCAAAACATGGTTTTTGAACGCTTCAACAGGATCTTCTGGAGACGAAAATCGTTGACCACGCATTGTTTTCTTGATGTGCCGGAAAAAAGCCATTGGGTGCCAAGTCAGGGCTGTACGGCGGATGACCCATCAATTCGATGTTTTGGCCGGTCAAAAAGGCGCTGGTATGAGCCGATGTGTGAGAGCTCGCATTGTCATGGTGCACAATGAGTCGTCTTCTCTTGTTCGTTTTTCGAATTTCTCTGAAGACTTCAGGCAAACAAATTGTGGTGTACCACTCAGAATTGAATGTCCTACGTGGTCCAGGCGGAACGGTCGCCACATGACCAGTTTTGCCGAAGAAACAGTCGACCATTTGCATCAAAGTGCTTCTTCCACGTACAACTTTCATTGGATTTGGCTCGTCTTTGAAGACCCACACGGTCGATTGCTGTTTTGTTTCGGGCTCATAAGCATAGATCCATGATTCGTCACCTGTGACGATCTTATAAACGTCCTTTGAAGCACCGCACCAATCGACACGAGGCCTTTTATACTTATAAATGGCTTAATGAAAATTTCTAAATTTTAGAAATCAATTGTTTTCGCTTTGGTCGTTTTGGTTTCTGCGGCATGCGCTTCTCATGTGGGCGGTTTCTATGGTAACGCTGGCTTAGTCCATGCCGCTTCGGTGCCAGTTGCTTCTTATGCTGCTGCTCCAGCTGTTGCCAGTTATGCTGCTGCTGCCGTTGCTGCTGTTGCCGCCGCTCCCGCTGTTGTGTCCTCTTACGCTGCTGCTGCTCCCGTTGCTACGATTGCTCGTTATGCCGCCGCTCCCGCGTGTGTCTCCTGATATGCTGCTGCTCCAGTAGCTACTGTTGCTCATGGCTATGGCGGTTATGCCGGATATGGTGGTTTCGGATCTGCTGGTCTTGTCCATGCCGCTTCTGTCCCAGTTGCCCATTATGCTGCTGTTCCCGCTGTTGCTGTTGGCCATGTCGGTCCTGCTGTTGGTTGGTAATGCCGCTCCAGCTTTTGTTGGTTCTGCCTATGGCTCCACCCTATTCCCTGGTGCCGGTTTCTTGAAGAAGAAATAAGTTATCGGCTTCCGAACAAATACGATTGTTTTGTATTAAATGAAAGTAAATTGAAGTAATTCCATGTGGTTAATAAAATTTTGATTTTGGCAATTAATTTTATGAGACCAACATCGAAAATGTGTTCACTTTACAATGTATTGTTACACATTTTCTTTTATAATTATATTAAATGGAATTGAATTCAAATTGAAGAAAAAAACCAAAAGAAATATGAATTTTGAAAATCGAAGCTGTTAAAGTCAAAATGCGCCCAATAATTTCTGCAATTAAATTGGCCACTTCTTTACAAAATGGCATAGCGACAGCTATTTTCATGCCTGCCTACTGTTTTTTATAGCCTCCATCGAAGGGATTCAATTTATCGTTTCGTTTGCAACACCACGAGTTATTGATCTGAAACCCTATAGGATTTATATATTCTTGAGTCTGTGGAAAGCGAAAGAGCAGTCAAACGAATTAACCAAAGAATTAGGAATGTTGGGTGTGTTTTTTTCTAGACATGTGGTTTTTAATCTGGCCGCACTTTTTTTCGGAGTTTGCCTATTTGAAAGCTGTAACTTAATTTATGCTCAGTTTGGTTTGCCATTTCATAATGAATAGACTTACTCCGGAACAACGTTTGCAAATCGTGCTGAATGGGTTCACAACGACATGGCCATCGATCCTGATTTTTACAAGAAAACTTTGTTCAGCGATGTTGCTCACTTTTGGTTGAATGGGTACGATAATAGCCAAAATTGTCGCACTTGAGCAAATAAATCCACAAGCCATTGTTGAGACGCCATTACATCCTCAAAAAGTCACTGTTTGGTGTGCTCTATGGGCAGAGGGAATCATTGGTCGATATTTTTCAAAAATGAAGCAGGCCATAATGTTACTGTCAATGGGAAACGCTTTAGAGCCATGATTAATGACTTCTTCGTACCTAGAGGATGTTGATGTGGATGACCTTTCCGACAAGACGGCGCTACCTGTCATACAGTTGACGAAACAAACAATTTATTAAAGAAAACCTTTGGTAAGCGCATTATCTCGCGTCGTGGGCCTGTGGCGTGGCCTCCAAGATCGTGCGATTTAACACTGCCGGACTATTTTTTGTGGGTTTATGTGAAGTCGCTTGTCTCGGCAGATAAGCCCGACATGATTGACGCCTAGGAAGAGAATATTCGGAGCGTTATTGCTGACTTACGGCCCCAAATACTGCAAAAATGGTTGAAAATTACGAATACTCGTAACAATAGGGATTTTTGTAATATCAGCTCTATGGCAACTCAAATTTTAATACGAATCCAAAAACGTATTTATACTTAGAAGGGACATGAATACTGTTACACACGTTTTATGCTGTAAAATAAAAAGTACTGAATGTTTTTGGACCAAATATTTTTTAATATATTTATTGATGTATATTGTATCCAAAAAGAATCTACTTATTCGAAATGTCCGCCTTTTGCCTTTACACTCGCCTTAAGTCGCAGTGGCCAATCGTCAATAACTGCACGAACCTCATTCATTGGAAAATTGGCCACAGCTCGAACCAAAGCAGTCTTAAAAGATCCAATGTTTAGGTATCTTTTGTGACAAACCTTGTCCTCTAAAACCGTCCACAATTTGTGATCCAATTCAAATCTGGTTCAAATCTGGACTGCCTGAGGGCCATTCTTCAGAGAAAATGGACGCTTGCAAATTGTTTTAGATTTATCGGCCGGCACAGAATCCTGCTGGAAAGTCCATGGCTGGTTTTGGAACAGGGAATTGTTAAGAGGCTTTACAACAGCATTTTTTAATGATTCGACTTATGGACTTTTGCGTGATATTCATCTCGCGGGCCATGATTTTCTGTTTTCGGAGCGGATTTCTGTGAATTCTTGATTTAACGGCTTTGATGACATGCGGTGTTCGAACAGAGCGTGGGCGGCTCGACCGGTGGCGGTCTTTTACATCTCCAGTTGAGTGAAAAACACATCATTCCATGTTGAGTATTTGTAGGATATTAAATTTTAAGAATGCAGCAATACCCAACACACAATTTAAAACATGTTCAACTTTGAACACCAGTCTCCTCAAATAGTTTTATGCGTCGGTAGACGAACATGCGGCTAATTCCTAGTGGCCGGAGCGTTTTGAAAATATCGCTTTTTCTCATTTCCCACTTGAAAGGCGCTATTACAGCGATACGGTTCTTATTATCTGACCACTCCATGATGAAAGTTGACACAATTTAAAAATCCCGTTACAGACTAACGCTATTGAGGTTAGCTTTCAAAGCCCATATGACATTAACGGGGTATGTTCAGTACTACTATTGAAATGGGTGTGTTCAATGTTGTAACAGTATTTATGACCCTACTAAGTAGAATCTAACTATGATTTTTAATCAATAGCTACAATAAGGGGGTCCTTTAAGGTGTTACAAACTTCATCTTATAATTCTAACCACAATTCAGTGGTGGACTTAAATTTTTCTTAAAGTCATTGCTGTTACCCTAACTTTTACTTGGATCACCTCATATAAAAGAAAACGCCGTCTCCGTATTAATATCTTAGAGTTTATGAACAACAAAATCAACCGCGTTTCCCTATCTGACTCAATCTCGATTCATATTCGACCGGCTTTATTGACTTCTCAATAAATCTTACAGCCTGCAGTACAATAGGTAAATATTAAAAGCGAATATTAAAAGCGATATCGAGAAACTTTTATGAAAGCGGTACTGAACCATAAATCAATTCATAATTTTAAAAGGCAAAACGCTACGAAATTTATGTGTAACGTCCATTATTCGACAATAAAGTTGAAAGCCATTGTTTATGTGAATCATTTGGCAGATATGAAATATTGTGTCCGGTTTGCTCACACTATGCAGCACCTCTATTCCTTGCCAACCCAAATAAGTACGCGCTTGACTTAACCAATCCAAGTATGAAGATACAATTATTAGTCGATTCAGGTTTTATGCTTGTCAAATTTGCCAAAAAAAAAGAGGAACTGAAATAGTGCAACGGTAAATATTTTACCGCATACAACGGAAATAGATACACTTTCTTCGAAAAAACGAGTGGTATTTAAAAATATTCGAGCAAATAAAAATGAAAGGCATTCCTAATGAATCGCTTTTGGGCTACATCTAAAAATGTGATTACAATTAAATGAATCAACTGATGTAGAAGCTATTTTTATTCACTTTGGGGGTTCGATGGAAACGTTTGAGCTATGATTGTAGTAGTTCTTGAAAAAGTTAGTTTTTGGGAATGTTATAACCTGAATCCCTCATTGGAACAGGGTATTATAAGGAATTTTCAGGGCAAAAAAAATACTTGAGCAATAACCACCTTTAATTGTAGCAATCGACTCAGAATGACGAGCTGATTCGATTCGAAGCCCTAGCAGAATTAATTATTTTCGACCAAGCACGGGCGATATTGAAATTAAAGATAATCGGTTTAGATTTAGTAAAGCAGCCACATACATGTTCAACCAAGTTTATATGTTTAGCTTTAAAAGCCACATATTACATTCATTCTTGGCATATAGGGTAATATAGCCCGTCTGTATATATGAATTCTCTGACATAGCAAATCAGAAACAAGCAGATGGCGTGGGCCATAAAGAGGAAAGCCAGGTCGGATTTGTTTTGGAATTTCCCATGTCAAATGTTGATAAGAGGGCTGCTATATGTATTTCTGGCCCAATAATGAAAATGCGAACATTTATCACCAAAAATGGTTTTCTTGTTTTTCAAAGTATTCTCCAGCATGATTTGCATGCCAATTGTCGACGCACTTTTTCCACTCCGATTGAGACACCTCCAAAACATATTTTTTGGACGCTTCAACAGCATCTTCTGGCTACGAAAATCGTTGATTACGAATTTTTTTCTTGATGTGCGGGAATAAAAGGAAGTCTTTGGATGCCAAGTCAGGGCTGTACGGCAAATGACTCATCAATTCGACGTCAAAAAGGCGCTGGTTTGAGCCGATGTGTGAGAGCTCGCATTGTCATGGTGCTCAATGATTCGTTTTCTCTTGTTCGTTTTTCGAATTTCTCCGAAGACTTCTGGCAAACAAATTGTGGTGTACCACTCAGAATTGACCGTCCCACGTTGCTCAAGCGGAACAGTAGCCACATGACCAGTTTTGCCGAAGAAACAGGCTACCATTTGCTTCGAAGTGCTTCTTCCACGAACAACTTTCGTTGGATTTGACTCGTCATCGAAAACCCACATGGTCGATTGCTGTTTTGTTTCGGGCTCATGCGCATAGATCCATGATTCGTCACCTCGCGATCGTATTCTTTCAAATTTCTTTGCACCAATCGACACGAGCCTTTTCCAAAGAGAACAAACCTTTTTTACGTCCAGGTGTTCATGCAATATCGAATGTACGAGGGCGGCTCGGAAACTTCTTAGCCTTGCACAAAAAGCGCGGTATAAACAGAAAAAAGTTAAGTGTTTTGGAAACTTCCATCTCTGCTATGAACACATGTTAAATTTTGTTTCGATCTGGCAACTCCTTCATATAGAAACAGGTGTTCACAAAAGACGCATCCGCCATTTTTTTACGATGGAAAAATTAGAAATGCGTGGTGTCATTAAATATTTACATAAAAAAGGTTTATCGGCACAAGAAATTCATAACGATATGGTAAATGTGTTAGGTGAAAGTGCTCCTTCATATGCAACAGTAAAAAATTGGGTTGCTGAATTTAAACGTGGTCGTACAAGCATTGAAGATGAACCACGTAGTGGACGTCCAAAAACAGCAACAACAACAGAAATTGTAGCCAAAGTGCATGATATGGTATTAAATGATCGACGAATAAAAGGGCGTGAAATAGCTAATGTCATTGGCATCTCAAATGATCGAGTCCATTTAATTTTGCTTGAAGAACTACAGATGAAAAAGCTTTCTGCAAGATGGGTGCCGGACTTGTTAACAGTCGACCAAAAACGCATAAGAATGAACATTTCTCGAGCGTGTTTGGATCGTTTTCAGCGAAATAAAATGGATTTTAAGCGTCATTTCATAACTGTTGATGAGACATGGATCCACCACTATACTCCAGAGGCAAAGAACAATCCAAACAATGGACTGAAGCTGGAGGAAGTGCCCCAAAGAAGGCAAAAACAATTCAATCGGCTGGTAAGGTTATGGCAACGGTTTTTTGGGACTTCAAAGGTATTTTATTGATTGACTATCTGCAAAAGGGTAAAACAAAAAAATCAGAGTTCTATTGCAACATTTTAGATCAATTAAATGTACAAATTCGAAAAAAAAATAATTTTTCATCAAGACAACGCACCAGCACACAAGAGTGTTTTTGACCACCCACCTTATTCTCCTGATTTAGCGCCCAGTGACTTTTACCTGTTCCCTAATCTAAAAAAATTTCTTGCTGCCAAGCGTTTTACCTCAAATGAAGATGCAATTACAGTTGTAAACCACTTTTTTGGAGACCTTGAGGAAATCTATTTTAATCAAGGGATAGAATTGCTAGATAAGCGTTGGACTAAGAGTATTAAAGTTTCAGGAGATTATATTGAAAAATAAAAATATTTTTGAAAAACTAACTATTCTCTTTCATTGATAGGCTAAGAAATTTCCGAACCGCCCTCGTATGCTGGTGGAAGAAATGTGCAAGAATGCCTCTATCTCACGGTATGTCACATGACTATCTTGAATTATCAGTTTACGCACAGCAGCAGTGTTCTCTGGCACAACGGCCGGTTTTGGGCGACCTTCGTTTTTGAGCGAGTGGAAGAAATGCCCAATGATGCCTCTATCTCACGGTATGTCACATGACTTTCTTGAATTATCAGTTTACGCACGGCATCAGTGTTCTCTGGCACAACGGCCGTTTTTGGACGACCTTCACGACTTTTTACAGTACTATAGGATGGTGCTTCATCGCCATACAAAGATTTAAGTTCATCGATGTACTCTTGTCGTCATAATCCACGTCGAAAGTTGTGAAAAATAATCGCACGAAAATGTTCCCGAGTTAATTCCATTTTTTGCCAAATTGATTTTTTCAAGTCCCTGTAAACAACACAAATGATGGTCGTACGTCAAAACGTTCTGAGTACGTTTATGCTAAAAAAAAATGTCAAACTTTTCAATGGAAATTTCAGATGGCGCCAGGCAACACTTAATGTTGCCTATGCCAGAAATATATATAGCAGCCCTCGTAACGAAGTCAGTATGTGTGAGCATTTACATATGCAGTGCATAGTAAGTTTTCATATTAGCTATCTTCTGCAGAATAACCACGAATTAAAGCTTCCCTGTGATCCGAACATAACTAGCACATCTGATCTCCAGTTCCTTCTAATGTCTCTCAGGTCTGGCGACCAAATAACATTAATATTACACTGCTAAACTAGCTCAGTAAATGATATGCGGCAGTTTAGGGCTGATTTAAGTTCGGAAAGCCATAAACCAGAGTTTTGATGGCAGTCAGGTACCGCATACATATTGAGAATATACATTTGTCCTCATCGCGATGAAAAAATCATTAGGAAATCGGCCCGAACTACAAATATTCGGTTGGATAAACCGTATATCTGTTGCAATAACCAATATCCCATAGTATTGAAGGTAACATGGTTCGATATATCATATGATGGTTGCTACAACCCTTTCAAGGTATTCGCAGTCATTTATACAAACCGAAGTAGGTTTAACTTTTGGTTGCAACAACTGTCGATTATGGCAACCAATTATGATTTATTTGTACTATATTACTAATAATCGGTGGTGACAAAAGATAAGTTCTTTGTAGTGACTAGACCCTGTTTAGTTGGCTACTGTAACATAATATTGATTGTTCCAATATTAACAATTAAACCCTATAATATTTTATCGGTTACAGTCACAACAAAAACATTGTTTTTGACGAAAAACTATTTCGAAGTCCGCAAAAATGGTATAAAAACAAAGAAAAAATCGTCAGACAGTTTAAGTTTCTTGGGTTAGTAGGTGGGCGCTTCCAAACGATACTGATCATAAAAATTAACTATTAACAAACAAACTACTTAGTAGGGACATAAATACTGCTACACACGTTTTAAAGTACTGAATGTTTTTGGACCAAATATTTTTTTAATATATTTATTGATGTATATTGTATCCAAAAAGAATCTACTTATTCGAAATGTCCGCCTTTTGCCTTTACACACGCCTTAAGTCGCACTGGCCAATCGTCAATAGCTGCACGAACCTCGTCCATTGGAAAATTGGTCACAGCTCGAACCAAACCAGTCTGAAGGGATCCAATGTTGGGGTTTCTTTTGTAACAAAAATTGTCCTCTAAAACCGTCCACAATTTGTAATCCAATGGGTTCAAATCTGGACTGCCTGAGGGCCATTCTTCTGAGGAAATGAACGCTGGTAATTGTTTCGTAGCCAGGCCTGGGACGTTTTAGCCTTATGGGCCGGCACAGAATCCTGCTGGAAAGCCCATGGCTGGTTTTGGAACAGGGTATTGTTAAGAGGCGTCATAACAGCTTCCAAAACGGTTTTTTGGTAAACTTTGGCCGATGTTTTGACTCCTTTTCCCAGAAATGCAGGTCAGTGAACCCATCGTAAGAGAAAAAAACAATTTTTTCATCGGTGAACAAAATTTTTCTGTGCAAGTTATCAGCGTACTTCACCAAAAGACGTTTGCATTTTTCAATCCTATTTTTTAAAGCTGCAGTCAATAAATGTCCCGTACGTCAATTGAAAGCCCCAAGTCCCAAGTCTTTGTTAATGATTCGACTCATGGACTTTTGCGTGATATTCATCTCACGGGCCATGATTTTCTGTTTTCGGAGCGAATTTCTGTGAATTCTTGATTTAACGGCTTTGATGACATGTGGTGTTCGAACAGAGCGTGGGCGGCCCGACCGGTGGCGGTCTTTTACATCTCCAGTCTTCTCAAACAGTTTTATGCATCGGTAGACGAACATGCGGCTAATCCCTAGTGGCCGGAGCGTTTTGAAAATATCGCTTTTTTCATTTAACACTTGAAAAGGGCTATTACAGTGATACGGTTCTCATTAGCTGACCATGATGAAAGTTGAAACAATTTTAAAATACCGTTACAGACTAACCCTATTGAGGTTAACTTTCAAAACCCATATGTCATTAACGGGGTATGTTCAGTTCTACTATTGAAATGGGTGTGCTCAATGTTGTAACAGTATTTATGTCCCTAATAAGTATAAATTGGAAATGTCCCTTGTTTCTTCAGTATATACCCAATAGGAGTTCAGATGTTGCTGGTACAAGCTAAATTGGCGACCCAAATATGATAAAATATAACACAATTTTCACTGTATACTAACTAAACTATATAGCTCGTATTGAAATGTTTATAACCGTTTTCATTATCCAAACCAACAAAACTTTTCCCCAACCAAAGTTTATGTAAAATCTCCCACTGTGCCACTGTTCGTCACTGGCTGCATTAACAGCGATCGTGCAATACCGATGTTCATATTAAACGTTTATATTCGCATTAACTAGCCAAAAGTGCAATAAACTAAAAAATATACATATATCAATTTAACTTAACTAGAAAATGTATAACATTCAAGACCGGTTTAGAGTTTTACCATCAAAACAACCAACAAGTGAAACAATAATAGAAGGAAGATCTAATCTAAATTTATATAGACTAACTATTCAAACAGTAAAAGTAGTAGGTGCAAGATAATATTGAATCATGTCAAACATTATTCTAAATGGCCATTCAAAAGAAGGGGGAGAATTATTTTGTATAAATATAGTAGAGATTCTCGAATAAAGCATCAGTTTCAGGTTTATCTTTCACCAGATCGGAACTATCCCTCAACACTAGCAACATGGTAGGTTGTGAAGTTTTGATAATGAATCCTCGAACAAGGAGTTCTCTTAAGCTAATTTTGCGATTTTCATTTTAGAAATCAATTGTTTTCGCTTTGACCGTTTTGGTTTCTGCCGCATGCGCTTCTCATGTGGGCGGTTTCTATGGTAGCGGTTTAGTTCATGCTGCTTCGGTTCCAGTTGCTAGCTATGCTGCTGCTCCAGTTGCTAGCTATGCTGCTGCTCCCGTTGCCACCGTTGCTGCTGCTCCCGTAGCCGCTGTTGCCGCCGCTCCCGTTGCCACCGTTACCCGTTATGCCGCCGCTCCCGCTCTTGTTTCCTCTTACGCTGCTGCTCCTGTGGCCACCATTGACCATGGCTATGGCGGTTATGCTGGCTATGGCGGTTATGCTAGTTATGGCGGTCTCGTCCATGCTGCCTCCGTCCCAGTTGCCCACTACGCTGCTGCTCCCGCTGTTGCTGTTGGTCATGTCGGTTATGCCGCTCCTGCCGCTACCGTTTACGGCTCTACCTTTGGTGCTGGTTTCTTGAAGAAGAAATAGGAATCCAAAGTGAAGACAAGCGATGGCTTTAATCTGATTGTTTTATAATCAATAAATTTAAATGTTAATATTTCGAAACAATCTGCTTTAGTTTGATGTGATGTTTTGAACTAGCTGTGACAACTTTAAGTCCGATTTAGCCACATTTTGTCAACTTTCGGCTTGAATATGAACATTACCTTATTAAAACACTAAAAGTGCCACTGAGTAAAATTGGATATTGTCTAGGGTTTAGTTTAATGATTCTACAGTTTGGAGCACAAACCGTGCTACAAAAACAAAATGTACTAACTTTTTTTTCTGTGTGAAAAGAGATTTGAGTAGTGCAGCAGTTCCACGCTTTGCAGTCCTGCATTTCCTTCAAAAGAAAATCTAGGCGGGAGTTTAGCGGAACTTCTCCGAGTAGATGGACCATTATGAGGATACAAAACATATTTGTAGAATCTGCAAGCATCGCACGTTCAGGTTCAAGACACCATTGCGTTTGTAGCATCGTCAAGTCAATTCGACTCGAAAATTATCGGCACAAATTGCAGTTGGCAGACGGCCAATACAACGGATAATTCATGATGACTTAAACTTGTTTACGTACAAAAATTAAATTACCAGCAATTTAAACCCTCTGGATTTGCCTCTTCAAATGGAATTTAGTCAAATAATTATTGAAATAGCCGAAAAGCCAACAGAGCTTGATAAAAATTAATAAAATACATTGATTAAAAAAAATATTTGAATTTCTTATCGTAACACAATGGGTGCGCCACCCTTTACTACGAATCAAAATGCTACAGCTATCTGCGATAAACTCAAAAGTAGGAACAAGGTCCTCAAGTCACTTGCCGGCAGTACTTGGGGAGCCGACAAAGAAACCTTGTTGACCTCTTACAAAGCGATAGGTCGGTCTGTAGCAAACTACGCAGCACCTGTATGGTCGGCGAACGTGAGTACGACGCAGTGGAAGAAAATTCAGACTTGCCAGAATGCCGCCCTCAGAACATCAACAGGGTGTCTTCTTATGTCTTCTGAGGACCATCTACATGAGGAGACGAAGGTCCTAACCGTCCACAGACACAATTTCCTGTTGTCTAAGCAATACCTGGTAGGATGTTTTTGCAGCAGTCATCCTAACCACGATCTTTTGAACAGGATGCCTCCACCCAGGCAGATCAGGTACGATCTTCATGATCTAGAGAGAGAGGTCCAGCGGTATAAGAGAGAACCTTTAGATCATCGAAACTATCAGGCAGGTTTGAACAACATTCACGCCGATGATGTCGCAGCAGCTGTATCCAGCTACCGTGTGAATGTAGTGCTAGGGGAACATCCCCCGGAGATTTACCTGACGAGAAGGTACTACCTCGGCAGACGCGCGTGGTTCTGGCGCAGCTGAAATCTGGATGGTGCAGCCGCCTCAATTCTTACTGGGCACGAATTAATGCTAACGTTCCGGACATCTGTCCCGCCTGCCATCAGGGACCACATGGTGTACTGCACCTCTTCAATTGTCCGGCCAAGCCCACTCAGCTGACCCCCAGGTCTCTATGGACGCATCCAGTTCAAATGGCCCGTTTCCTCCACCTGGATATCGAAGCAAATCCCCCATAGACGAACAAGACTTCAAAATAAATATATTGTTGTTACAACAACAACGAATCCAAATATGATTTTTTTAATAATTTGACGGAACTTCCGTCAAAATTTTATTTTATAACATTCTGTTTCATTCATGTGACGCAAATTTCGTATAAATCGGTCAATCCGTTTCAGAAGAGATAGATTCTAGTCAAGGTACGTTGTTAGGTACCTACTCATAAGAGTATTAAAATAAATTCTTAGCCAAATGCAATTTGATATACTCGTACTTTTGCTGACATACGTTGATGTTTGTTTTTTGTCCGCAAGGGTCAAAGGGCACCCAGAAGCGATTTATTTTCAAAATTTGTGCACAATAGACTTCGACCGTAGAAACCCAAATTAAAATCAATCAGAATCAGAAACAAAATAGACTTTGACTTTACCTAGATTTTTAAACTGAACTGGAAGATTCAAATAACAACTGGAATAGAAAATAAAAGAATGGCCGAACTTTGCACAGAAAACAAACTACTTTTGTACAAGAGCATCTTGAAGCCTACTGGACTTACGGAATACAGTTGTGTGCCAATGCCAGACCTTTAAATACCTTTCATTAAAAGAGAAATAAGTGACTTCAGTTAAGTTCGGTCAAGTTATCCAACAAATCTGATTTTCTTTTTAGATTTCAGTCTATGACTGAAATCTAGATCTTTGCACTGGGGCTATAACAAAATGTGGACCAATATGACCCATTTTTATCTTAGCTAATTACTGATTGATCATAAGGAATTGTACACAATTTCATCAATACACATAGTACATCTAATGATGTACTATGTGGCTTCCAGAGCTAAAGATATAAAATAGATTGAACATATGTGTAGAAGCTATTTCTTAAATTGAACCGATTTTCATTAAAGTCAAGCGACAGATTTTCTAATAAAAAGAAAGAAAAATTAATCGTGGGACAGAAAATGAAGAAGATTCATTCGAATAGAAGATGTATCAACAAAAAGTATTTTCTAAGAAAAAATCTGTCAAGCGACAGATTTTCTAGTAAAAAAAAGAAAAAATAATCATGGGACAGAATTTACAAAAGAAAATATGTCGGCGGACAGAAAAAGTTTCCTTTTCCAAAAGAAGATGTATCAAAAAAAGGTATTTTCTAAGAAAAATTATGTCAAGCGACAAATTTTCTAATAAAAAAAAGAAAAAATAATCATGGGACAGATTTTCTAAAAGAAAATATGTCGGCGGTCAGAAGATGTTTCCTATTCTTAAAGAAGATGTATCAAAAAAAGGTATTTTTTAAGAAAAATTATGTCAAGCGACAGATTTTTTAATAAAAAAAAAGAAAAATTAAACGTGGGACAGTTTTTCTAAAAGAAAATATATCGGCGGACAGAAGATGTTTCCTATTCTAAAAGAAGATGTAGCAAAAAAAGTATTTTCTAAGAAAAATTATGTCAAGCGACAGATTTTCTATGAAAAAATATGTCAAGCGACAGATTTTCTAATAAAAAAAGAAAAATTAATCGTGGGACAGATTTTCTAAAAGAAAATATGTCGGCGGACAGAAGATATGTTTTCTTTTCTAAAAGAAGATGTATCAAAAAAAGGTATTTTGTACAAATGAAAATATGTCGGCGAACAGAAGATGTTTCCTTTTCTATCGGAAGACATATCAAAAAAAAAAGATTTTCTATGAAAAAAACTTGTCAAGCGACAGATTTTCTAAATTAAGAACAAATAATCGTGGGACAGTTTTTCGAACAGAAAATATGTCGACGGACAGAAGATGTTTCCTATTCCAAAAGAAGATGTATCAAAAAATGTATTTTCTAAGAAAAAACTTGTCAAGCGACAGATTGTCTATGAAAAAATTTGTCAAGCGGCAGATTTTCTAAGCAAAAATATATCAAGCCAGAGATTATCTAAAAATAAAGAAAAAATTAGTCGTGGGACAGATTTTCTAAAAGAAAATATTTCGGCGGACAGAAGTTTTGTTTTTTTTTTATAAAAAAAACATGTATCAAAAAAAGATTTTCTAGGACAAAATATGTCAAGCGACAGATTTTCGATAATAAAAAAATGAACGACAGAGTTTAAAAAAACAAATATGTCGATAAACAAATTTTCTAAAAGCAAATATGATGAGGGACAAAACTTCTAAAAACAAAATTTCTATAATTTTGGGCGTAAAAAGACTGACAAACGTAGATAGGGCGATGGAATATAAACTAATTGGTCGCATTTTTAGGTATCATTGGAACTTAAGCAGACTGTAGCTGATGAGAAGCCCAGCAACAGATTAACTACTTGCCATTTCTGAACCACTGCGAGACGTTGCAACTGCAGATATGTCATGCAACTTCTTGATATGGTGTTCTTTTCCAAAAACTGGATTTTATCTTCATTTTTTGAGATTGAATACATTACAATATATTTGAGAGATTTCTCGGAAGCCCTGGGCTTGAACGTTTTCAATCGCCAACAACTAGAAAGCTGCGCCATTAAATCAAACATCAATATATCAATTAAACTAAACTCGAAAATGCTAGTAGACAACGTTCTATACCGGTTTATAAATAATACTTTTACTTTAACAATTGAGACTAAAATAATAGAACATTATGTATGATAAAAGAAAGATCTCATCAACATTTATATAGATCAACTATCAAAATAGTAAAAGTAGTAGGTGCTTGAAAACACGGCAGACGCAGCCAATTGTACCTAATTGACATTCACAAATGGGGGAGAGTTTTTGATATAAAAACACAACAGATGCCCGAATAGAGCATCAGTTTCAGGCTTATCTTTTACCAGAACTTCCTCTCAACCTCAGCAACATGGTAAGTTGTGGCTATTTTAATATATCCTTTAAGAAGGATTTTTCAAGATTAAACTTCTAATTATTCTTCTAGAAATTCATTGTTTTCGCTTTGGCTGTTTTGGTTTCTGCCGCATGCGCTTCTCATGGTTTCTATGGTAGCGGCTTAGTCCATGCTGCTTCCGTGCCAGTTGCTAGCTATGCTGCTGCTCCCGTTGCCACCGTTGCTGCTGCTGCTCCCGTAGCTGCTGTTGCCGCCGCTCCCGTTGCCACTATTGCCCGTTATGCTGCCGCTCCTGCTGTTGTTTCCTCTTATGCCGCTGCTCCAGTTGCCACCATTGCCCATGGTTATGGCGGTTATGCTGGCTATGGCGGTTATGCTGGCTATGGCGGTTATGCTGGTTATGGCGGCTATGGTGGTCTCGTCCACGCTGCCTCCGTCCCAGTTGCCCACTACGCTGCTGCTCCCGCCGTTGCTGTTGGCCATGTCGGCCATGCTGTTGGTTATGCCGCTCCTGCTGCTACCGTTTACGGCTCTACCTTTGGTGCTGGTTTCTTAAAGAAGAAATAGGAATCCCAAGTGTAAAAAATCTACAGTTTAAATATGTTTATTTTATAATTAATAAAAATTAACGTAAACTTTTCGAAATATCCTTCTCTATTTAGAATGGATGAGTTTGTTTTGCATGAATTTGTTTACGAGTTCATAGGCTATAAATCAATAGTTCTTCAGGCCAACGACTGGGTGATGCGTTCGTACACTAGAAGCATGTCAACAATGGGTGAAGCTTAAGTTATTTGTACGGTAAATTCTAACTAAAACGATACGAAACGATATTAAATGTGAAATATCAAATTATTTGTGACTTCATTTTGTAGGTCTAGTAATGCTTTTATGTTATGAATATCACATCATGTCAGCGGTCACATTAGGATACGCTGGCAGCCATTATGAATTGGTCGTTATTTCAACAAAACAATCTCGAATGTTAGCCTCAAGACTCTTGCAGCCTTTATATAGAAAATAATCAAGTGATGCCAATTTTCAAAATACCGTAGATCACACATGTAGCGACGTCGTTCTGCTCAAAGATTATGTCAATGATATGGAGTGTGTGGAAAAATTCATCTCAGTCAAAAACTGGAATTATCACGTGAACATTTTCGTGCGATGATTTTTACGATTTTCGGCGGGGGTTATCGAGGCAGGAGTGTTTTAATCTTTGGCGATAAAGCACCATCAAAAACCACTGTTAATCGCTGATACCAAGAGTTTAGTCTCGGACGCCGCTCGCTGCAGGATGAATTTCGTGAAGGACGTCCAACTTCGGTCACTTTTTCAGAAAACATCGATGATGTGCGCGAACTGATTAAGCAAGACCGACATGTGACACCGTGAGATTGAGAAATCCTTGGGCATTAGTATGACAAGAATCAATCAGATATGTGGCCGTGAAAAAAAATTGTTCTCGTTGGATCCCACATAATTTGACGAATGCTCAAAAAATGGCTCGTATGGATTGCTGCAAAGAGATGTTGAAAGAGTATAACTGCGGTAGCTCAAAGACAGTGTATAACATTGTCACAGGTGACGAATCATGGATCTATAAATATGAGCCCGAAAGAAAATGGCAATCGACCGTATGGGTCTTTTAAGACGAGCCAAATCCAACAAAAGATGTTCGTGGAAGAATTAAATCGAAGCAAATGATAACGTTTTTTGCCTTTAGTGGAACGTTGGACGGTCAATTCTGAGTGGTATACAACCAGAATAACAGGCGACGAATCATGGATCTATGCATATGAGCATGAAACAAAACCGCAATCGACCGTATGGGTCTTTTAAGACGAGCCAAATCAAACAAAAGATGAAGAATCAAATCGAAGCAAATGATTACGTTTTTGGTATAACCGGCCATGTTGCCACAGTGCCTTCAGTGGAACGTTGGATGGCCAATTCTGAGTGGTTTACAACCATCAGATTGCCAACAGTGTTCGAAGAAATGTGGAAAGATAATAAGAGAAGACGGATCATTTTGCATCACGACAATGCGAGCTCTCACACATCAGCTGAAACGATGAGCTATTTGATCACTCAAGATGTCGAACTGATGGGTCATCCACCGTACAGCCCTGATTTGGCACCTAATAACTTCTTCTTATTCCCTAGGATCAAGAAAATAATGCGTGGTCAACGTTTTTCATCGCTCGAAGCAACTGGTGAAGCGTTCAAAAATCATGTTTTGGAGGTGTCTCAATCGGAGTGGAAAAAGTGCTTCGAAAATTGGTTTGTGCGCATGCAAAAGTGTTTTGATCTTATAGGAGAATATTTTGAAAAACAATAAAACCATTTCCAATGATTGAATCATTGTGTTTTTATTGCCGGACCCGAAATATAAATGGCAACCCTCCATCAATTCTTTCAAGTAACTGTCTGGTTGGTAGCTTAGGGTTCAAAAATGGTGTGCTTCCGCGCAAACTTTTTCATGGCGCTATGAATTGTCTGTGCACTTAAACACCGATTTTGAATGGGCCGAAAGTTTGATAATAACTGCTAGACGTTCGGTAGGCACTGAACAATGCCCGGCATTAAAAGAATATGGAATATCTTGATTGCTTTTCTTACAACTTAGAAACCCTTTATGAAATATATACTGCTTCTCAGCCAATTGTCGTTCTAGCCACTAATTAGATGTAATATTGATCGTATTTGTTGCAATACATAATGTTCGACCAATAATCCAATTGGGTCATCGCGGGCCATGTTTTGAATATAGTCCTCATTGTAGTCCTACCTTCTCGAAGACAAATACTATTTTTGTTTTTTGTGATAGCGATAAAATTTTACGCAGACCAATAACGAATCCTTGGACGATTTTTTTCAAATATCACCCATACAAATAAACCAACAGATTGAAGATATGTTCCCTCTTGAAAGCATATAATAATTTTAGTCCTTATCCACGTCGGCTTACTCAGTTGCAATAAATCATTTGGAACCCTGATGAAATGTGACTATATTTGCCCTTTCTTTTAGGAGTACTACTGCTCAACTCTTTTTGGTAAAACCCTAAAGCTAAAGAGCGGTTAAACAGAAGCCCGTTAGATATTATTTTTTAACATGGTCCCCCCCAAAATCACTCGCTGTTGTTTCAACTGATGTGTTTTTGTCGTGAAGTGGCGCTTTAGTCTGATGCGAATTTAGGGCTCTATGAAATAAAGCCCCCAAGAAATAAGGCGCCAAACTGAAAATAAAATAAAGCCCCAAAAATGGGACCTTATTTCGTTATGAAACCCCTAAAAAGATGAAAAGACACCCCAAACCTAAAATGAAACAACATCCCATTTAATTTTTGATTTGAAAAGAAATAAAGTTTTATAGTTTCTTTAATGGAAAATTAATTAAATATTAAACAAACACCTGCATTGTATCTTCAACAATTTGTCATCAGTATGGACATTTATAGTGCTCTTATCCCTTGGAATTCGCATCTGCTTGCAATTTTAAATTGCATTTTCAATTTGACTTCAGAAAAAGCAAATCTAATTTTAAAGCTGAGATCACACGATTGGTCAAATGAACAGATTTTTGTCCATTTTTATGTACAGATCGTGTGAATGACAGAAAAAATTTGGCAAAAGGCAGATAGGACAATTTTTTTGGCCGATAGGCAGATAAAAAAAGAACTCTGTTGTACCGATCGTGTGAACGCATCACAGACCAATGAAGACAGAAAAAATTCTTAAACGTACCGATAATTTGTTCTGCCACTTACTGCCCGATCATAGTGCCCAATCAAGACCGATATTTGAATAAATGTTTTTTGTTTTGTATAAAATTATGATTTTTTAATAATTAGTTAATAATTATTATACACGTTGCTCTATTTCGCAAAGTGTATATTGTTACATGTAACAATTCGCCTTTTCAGCAAAGTTTGTCACAATGTTCAACTACAGCTGATTTAGAAAAACCAACTCCAGAGAATTCTTTGCAAAAAGCATTAGCGCTATTGGAAACTGGGAAAGAGGACAAGTGGCATAACTTTGGCATGTATTTAGCATCACAGATGCGTGAAATAGAAGGGAAGAATAAAAATGTTGCCAAAAAGTTGCACATTAATATTATGAAAAATACAATGGATGCGCTTTTAGAGTTGGAAGATAATTAATTTGTTTTTACTCATGTAACTGCATTTAACTTTTTATTTAATAAACGTTCATAAATATGTTTACATTTGTTTATTTTAACACAGTGCTTTATATTGAAAAGGAATTTCACCAACGGCCGACATAAAGTATTGCTCGAATTCCTGACGAATTTCTTTCGCTTCATTGCTTATGTACGTAGTTGGGCATTCTTCTGTTCCTTGTTGGCGTATTTGAAGAAAATCTTGGGTACAATCTCCAGGAACTAGGTTACCTTGCTCATCGTACCTATCTATTGAAAATCCTTCCATATAACTTGCATTTTTATGTATTAAAAAATTGTACAAGGCACAGCAGGCCATTGTTACCAGGGTTGTCTTACGCACGTTTAGCTGAATCGGGCGATATAGTATTTGGAATCTCTTTGTCATTATTCCAAATGCATTTTCTACGACACGTCTAGCCCGTGACAATCGGTAATTGAATATGCGTTGCCCAGCACTCAAATTTCTACCTGGATATGGTTTTAAAATATGTTTTTGCATACGGAAAGCATCGTCCGCCACTAAAAGGTATGGAACATCCAGTTCACGGCCTATTAAAGATTGGGGTGGAGGTAGTCCAAGAGTATTATTGTCTAAAGCATTCTGAAATGTAGACTTTCCAAAAACTCCGCCGTCCGAAACCCTCTCATTACACCCGACATCAATGTAAAGGAATTTGTACTCCGCGTCAGCAATAGCCATGAGTACTAAGCTATGAGTACCTTTGTAATTATAATAGGTACTTCCAGACCGCGGTGGAGCCTTCATCACAATATGTTTCCCATCAACTGCACCTATACAATTGGGGAAATTCCAACTATCATTGAACTTTAGGGCAATCTCAATCCACAACTGTTCGTTGTTTGGGGCCTAGCAAATGCATAGTGTGATATATGTGATTATTTAATATTTTAAAAGTGATTATGTGTACCTTTATATATCCATTTTTCAATGCTTTGTAAATTGCATCGCAAACCTAAGGCACAAATATAGATATGGTGTTCGGCGCAATACGGAAAACAACAGACAAACTTTTGAAGCTGTCTCCAGAGGCAAGGAAGCGAAGTGTAACCGCCAAACGTTCATTAGCTGGTATTGCTTTGCGCATGTTGGTGTCACTTTTTCTTATGTTTGGAGAAACTAATTGAAGAAGCTCATTAAAAGTGGCTTCATTCATGCGCAAATAGTTTTTAAACAAAAATTTTTGATTGTCCACTTCCCGAAACTCGCACAGAGTTTTTACATACGCGCCGTCCGTAGTTCTCTTCTGAAGCCAATCCCGTACCCAAACACTTCGCTTCCGTAACTTTTTTCTACCTTTTATTTTGTTTTTCTTAATTAAATGTGCACAAATGCATATTATTGCAGCTATTTTCTTTTTTCTTCGTATGGACATCATTTTGTTGCACGAAAATTACAAGATGTTTTTAAAATGTATGCACAACTGATCAGCTGTTTCTTTGTTGTGTGAGATAAAGACCAATCGTATGACAGGGTGGTACCGATATTTGTCACTTGATTGTAGTGGCCATATCAGCGCAGAAAATATTTGGCTAAAATGCTACAATCGTGTGAACACTGAAAAAGTCATCGGTACACTATGTGTTTTTTGCACAAAAGTGTACAGATAAAATTTGGCTGAAATTTGTACATTTGACCAATCGTGTGATCTCAGCTTAAGAAAGTGTAAATTGGTGGTGTTGGAAAAAAGCTTTAATTTTGTCAAAGTGTTAGAGGTGTATAAAATAAAAATTCCGCGAATTTTTGATTTCTACACCTTTTACACTTTGGCAAAATTAAAGTTTTTTCCAACACCACCAATTTACACTTGCAGAAAGGCGTGTGTAGATACATGGTTTAGAAAGACAATTCGAATTTCCGTTTTAGGTAAATGTAAATTGATGGTGAGGAAAAAACATTTGCACTTAAATTTTTCGAAGTGTAAAAGGGGTAGAGATTCAAAATTCAAAACGAAATAAAGCCCTTAAAAAGATGAAACAACACCCCAAATATCGTTGTTGTTGCTTTCTTTACAAATTTTTTGGGCCTTATTTCATTTTCGATTTGCGGCCTTATTTCTTGGGGCTTTATATCAAAGAGCTCAAATTTAGCACAAGGACCTCGCAGTATTTGTTTATAAAGTCCAAGTGACTCACCAAATGAAGACACACCACATTCTGCTTCAGTAAAGCTTTTTAGATTGGGCTATATAGAGAGCTCGACTAGATACAAAATTGTGCTGGAAAACTTCTTTAGCTGACAAAGCGCATTTTTATCTCGGCAGCTATGACCCCCATGTGATCGATGTGAGTGAAGATAAATTTTGAATTTAACTTTCAAAAACGCAAAAAATCCGCGGTCCCCAGTGGGTTAAAAAAGTTAAATTCGAATTTCTCTTCACTATTTGACGAGACAGCAAAATTAAGTTAAATTCGAATTTAACTTCACATAGCAAGACAGAATTGCATGATTTTCTTAAGAGCGGCTCTAAGGGCGTCGATGGAGGACAACTGGAAATACTTTCGTCAATCAGACTACTGCCAGATTATTGCTACTAGTACTTGCTACTATCGCTAGAATGCCGTTTGTCTGAAATAATTTTAAGAATATTGAATTCTTCACCTGGAATATGAAATTTGGGGAAAATTGCTCTAGAGCGGATCTAAGTGCGTCCATAGAGGACAACTGGAAATACCTGCGTCAATCAGACTACTGTCAGATTATTGCTACTAGTAGTGGCTACTATCGCTAGAAGGCCGTTTGTCTGAAATAATTTTCAGAAATTGAATTCCTCACCAGGAATATGAAATTTGGGGAAAATTGCTCTAGAGCGGATCTAAGTGCGTCCATGGAGAACAACTGGAAATACTTTTGTCAATCAGACTACTGCCAGATTATTGCTTCTAGTACTGGCTACTATCGCTCGAAGGCCGATTGACTGAAATAATTTTCAGAAATTGAATTCTTCACCTGGAATATGAAATTTGGGGAAAACTGCTCTAGAACGGATCTAAGTGCGTCCATGGAGGACAGCTGGAAATACTTTCGTCAATCAGACTACTGCCAGGTTATTGCTTCTACTACTGGCTACTATCGCTCGAAGGCCGATTGACTGAAATAATTTTCAGAAATTGAATTCTTCACCTGGAATATGAAATTTGGGGAAAATTGCTCTAGAACGGATCTAAGTGCGTCCATGGAGGACAGCTGGAAATACTTTCGTCAATCAGACTACTGCCAGATTATTGCTACTAGTACTGGCTACTATCGCTAGAAGGCCGTTTGTCTGAAATAATTTTCAGAAATTCAATTCTTCACCTGGAATATAAAATTTGGGGAAAATTTCTCTAGAGCGGATCTAAGTGCGTCCATGGAGGACAACTGGAAATACTTTCGTCAATCAGACTGTCTGAAATAATTTTCAGAATATTGAATTCTTCAGCTTGAATATGAAATTTGGGGAAAATTGCTCTAGAGCGGATCTAAGTGCGTCCATGGAGGACAACTGGAAATACTTTCGTCAATCAGACTGTCTGAAATAATTTTCAGAATATTGAATTCCTCACCTGGAATATGAAATTTGGGGAAAATTGCTCTAGAGCGGATCTAAGTGCGTTCATGGAGGACAACTGGAAATACTTTCTTCAATCAGACTATTGCCAGATTATTGCTACTAGTACTTGCTACTATCGCTAGAAGGCCGTTTGTCTGAAATAATTTTCAGAAATTCAATTCTTCACCTGGAATATGAAATTTGGGGAAAATTTCTCTAGAGCGGATCTAAGTGCGTCCATGGAGGACAACTGGAAATACTTTTGTCAATCAGACTACTGCCAAATCATTGCTACTAGTATCCTCTAATAACGCTATAAGGACGTTTGTCTGAAATAATTTTCAGAATATTGAATTCTTCACCTGGAATATGAAATTTGGGCGAAATTTCTCTAGAGCGGATCTAAGTGCCTCCATGGAGGACAACTGGAAATACTTTCGTCAATCAGACTACTACCAGATTATTGCTAATAGTATTGGCTACTATCGCCAGAAGGCCGTTTGTCTGAAATAATTTTCAGAATATTGAATTCCTCACCTGGAATATGAAATTTGGGGAAAATTGCTCTAGAGCGGATCTAAGTGCGTCCATGGAGGACTACTGGAAATACTTTCGTCAATCAGACTACTGCCAGATTATTGCTACTAGTACTGGCTACTATCTCCAGAAGGCCGTTTGTCTGAAATGATTTTCAGAATATTGAATTCTTCAGCTTGAATATGAAATTTGGGGAAAATTGCTCTAGAGCGGATCTAAGTGCGTCCATGGAGGACAACTGGAAATACTTTCTTCAATCAGACTACTGCCAGATTATTGCTACTAGTACTTGCTACTATCGCTAGAAGGCCGTTTGTCTGAAATAATTTTCAGAAATTCAATTCTTCACCTGGAATATAAAATTTGGGGAAAATTTCTCTAGAGCGGATCTAAGTGCGTCCATGGAGGACAACTGGAAATACTTTCGTCAATCAGACTGTCTGAAATAATTTTCAGAATATTGAATTCTTCAGCTTGAATATGAAATTTGGGGAAAATTGCTCTAGAGCGGATCTAAGTGCGTCCATGGAGGACAACTGGAAATACTTTCTTCAATCAGACTACTGCCAGATTATTGCTACTAGTACTTGCTACTATCGCTAGAAGGCCGTTTGTCTGAAATAATTTTCAGAAATTCAATTCTTCACCTGGAATATGAAATTTGGGGAAAATTGCTCTAGAGCGGATCTAAGTGCGTCCATGGAGAACAACTGGAAATACTTTTGTCAATCAGACTGTCTGAAATAATTTTCAGAATATTGAATTCTTCACCTGGAATATGAAATCTGGGGAAAATTGCTCTAGAGCGGATCTAAGTGCGTCCATGGAGGACAGCTGGAAATACTTTCGTCAATCAGACTTCGGCCAAATTATTGCTCCGCTCTAGACCGCTGATTTTTTGCGTTTTTGAGATTTAAATTCGAATTTTTCTTCACTCACATATGTGATCGTGGATAAGTCAATGATTCCTCTTTAGACAGGTAAACTTTGTAGGTCAAATCAAAATCGGTGAAAAGTACCCATAGTCGTCAAGTTGACTGCATTTGAGGATTTAGAGTTTTAACCAAACCGCATTTTAATTTGTTAATACTAAATTTTTCAATTAATGCTATTTTTTAAAAAGTTCAAGAATTATTCATCAATCATTTCTTTCTGATGCAGTTTCGACTTATTTTCGAGGAAATCGAAGTCGGAACTGCATAACAGGAGTACTGAGGCGTATACTTAATTGAGCAAGCCACCAAGGAAAATAGCGTGAAATACCTACCTAGGCGGTCACAGGTATAACATTATGTTTAAATGAGGGAACTCGAATAAACCAATAATACGAGTATAAGGAAAAAAAAAACAATTTTACAATTTTTTTCGAGTTTTTAAAAATAAACTCTTATAGGTTTGAATTATGTTTCCCAGAGCATTAGAACAAATTGTCCAGTAAAAACGTATTGAAGTCGCCTATTTCCGGTAAACGCTCTACACTGTACCTGCACCTTTCTAAGCTGAATATTTTCACTCTTATCGAAGTAAACAAAACAAATGTATTCGATTCCGGTTTATACGTACTTGTGCCCGCAATGATAAATGTTCTATCGCATAAAATAGGAGCTGTCATCGTACTGGCTTTATGTAGTTCTACCACTCCCGAAATAGTCACTAGAAACAAGTGATATTTAAAAATAGAGTGTCAACATCAAATTATGTATTGGAATTAGGTTCGGCCAATCGTTGGGGAACGCATTTTGTATAAAAGTGCTACAAATTCCCGAAAAAAGCCACAGTTTCAGGTACATCATTAACCCGATCGGAACTACCTTTCAACACCAGCAACATGGTAAGTTGTAAATATTTGAATGAAAGCTCTAACTAGGATCGTGCTAGTAAAAACATGTGAATTTTTAAATTTAGAAATCCATTGTTTTCGCTTTGGCCGTTTTGGTTTCTGCCGCATGCGCTTCTCATGTGGGCGGTTTCTATGGTAGCGGTTTAGTCCATGCTGCTTCGGTGCCAGTTGCTAGCTATGCTGCTGCTCCCATTGCTGCTGTTGCCGCCGCTCCCGTTGCCACCGTTGCCCGTTATGCTGCCGCTCCCGCTGTTGTGTCCTCTTATGCTGCTGCTCCAGTAGCCACTCTTGCCCATGGTATTGGTTATGGCGGTTATGCCGGTTATGGCGGTTATGCTGGCTATGCCGGTTATGGTGGTCTCGTCCATGCTGCCTCCGTCCCAGTTGCCCATTATGCTGCTGCCCCCGCTGTTGCTGTTGGTCATGTTGGTTATGCCGCTCCTGCCGCCACCGTTGTTGGCTCTACCTTCGGTGCTGGTTTCTTGAAGAAGAAGTAGGAATCTTACATATAACGTTTATATGTTTAATAATTATTAATAAATCTTGACATAAATATCTTGAAATCGTTTTTGCTTTTGTAGTTTGTTTTATCCAAAACTTGGTAATAAATTTAAAAAGTCCAACGATGAGGAGATTTCCGCTTTGACACTAACGCGACACTATACAATATGCGAAGAAGAAATTTAAAAAATAGAAGTTGGATTTTTTTTACCATCTTAGAGAGAAACCTAGTACTTAAAGCCCACTATGTCGGCTTAAACATAAACATTCTCTCCAAAGGTAATAAAAATAGGCCTATTGAAATACGCAGTAAATCTCGAAAAAAAAATGTTTTGAGATTTCAAAATGTGACGGGTTTTGTTGGAAAACGCCATCAAATTACAATTTAAGTCAGTGTGATGACGGTTGTTGCTGTTAAAGCTCTGTGACAGTCCTTGGCCGGATCCTTCTTCGGGTCGTTGCAGTGCATACTGCCGGGTGTCGTGGGATCGGTATCATGACGGTGGAGGTCGCTGGCGGTGTGATGGTAGCCAGAAGCCGTCCACAATTTGTAATCAAATGGGTTCAAATCTGGACTGCCTGAGGGCCATTCTTCAGAGCAAATGAACGCTGGCAAATTGTTTCGAAGCCAGGCCTGGGACGTTTTAGCCTTTTGGACCGGCGCGGAATCCTGGTAGAAATTCCATGGCTGGTTTTGGAACAGGGAATTGTTAAAAGGCTTCACAACAGCTTTCGAAACGGTTTCTTGGTAAACTTTGGCCGATTTTTTGACTCCTTGTTCGCAGAAATGCAGGTCAGTGACCCCATCGTAAGAGACACCACAACAAACCATGACTGAAGCTGGGTGATGGCCCATTTCCACACTTGGTATTAGTTCAGATGCTTCCTTAGATGACCGCGCATACACTTTATCATTTTGCTTGTTAAATTTTCCTAAACGGTAAAAATTGTTTCATCGGTAAACAAAATTTTTCTGTGTAAGTTATCAGCTTGCTTCACCAAAAGACGTATGCATTTTTCAATCCTATTTTTTTAAAGCTGCAGTCAATAAATGTCCGGTAAGTCGTTTGAAAGCCCAAAGTTCCAAGTCTTTTTTAGTGATTCGAATCATGGACTTATGCGTGATATTCATCTCACGGGCCATGATTTTCTGTTTCGGAGCGGATTCCTGTGAATTCTTGATGACATGCGGTGTTCGAACAGAGAAAATTACACACGTTGTATGGAATTATTTTAACCGTTACTATTTTTTGAATTATGTGAGTCGATGTTTTAGAGCTTTTAAGTTTGGTTGACGTTTCAGAGTAGAAAATACAAATAAAAAAGTGTTGACGGTTTGGGATGTTGACGAATTGGGGGGTTGACGTTAGCCCGAGTTCACTGTATCATTTATTTTTATTTCACACTTGAAAAGCGCTATTACAGCGATACGGTTCTCATTATCTGACCACTCCATGATGAAAGTTGAAACAATTTTGAAATCCCGTTACAGACTAACGCTATTGAGGTTAGCTCTCTAAACCCATATGACATTAACGGGGTATGTTCAGTTCTATTATTGAAATGGGTGTGTTCAATGTTGTAACAGCATTTATGTCCCTACTAAGTATATGTGACGCGCAAAATAGAAAGGGACCTAGGGTAAAAACCAGTTTTGTTCAGGAGAGCCATTTTAAAGATTTAAATACGTGTATCTTTGGTGTGCCATCACTTTCATAAAACGCGAATATCATTGGGAGGGAAGGCTCTTGGGACATGGAATCGGTCTAATTCGATGCTCAGATGTTGTCCACATCAAAAAAAAAAGTGAAAATTGTTTTTTTTACCCTTAGGTCCCTTTCTCTATGCGCTGCCACATATATAATTTGTATGCCCTTAATTGAAAATCCTGTATAAGGGGCATCCTCTGTTTGTTGGTTATAAAAAAATGCAATTGTGCTTTAATTTAGTAAAGTGCGCTATGAGCGACTTGTAACTCATCCTACTAAAATTTGACCATGATAGTCTATCTTTTGATATGGCCCCCAT
This sequence comes from Hydrotaea diabolus, assembly GCA_963513945.1. Classification (NCBI taxonomy): domain Eukaryota; kingdom Metazoa; phylum Arthropoda; class Insecta; order Diptera; family Muscidae; genus Hydrotaea; species Hydrotaea diabolus. The sequence continues at coordinate 61,698,176 of OY740718.1, read as the reverse complement.
AGCAATTACCATTTTAATTGAAGTCGCTGCTATACACGATAAGCTTGTGCTAAATAAGCAAAAGACGGACGGGCAACTATGAGATACCCTACACCAATCTGTTATTCAGAAGATTGGCGCCTATGTTTGAGCAAGATTGAACTAAAAATTTAAAATCTTGAGCGGGCGTGACATATTAGGTCAAGATTTAAAGAAAAAAATGATTTTTAAAGAAAGATATGAAGAAGATTTAAAGAAAATTATGATGAAATATTTAGTAGTCACACTCTATGAGCTTTTATTGATTTGAGCTAAATCCGGTAAGCCTTTTCAATGAATTTTGAATTAAATTTTTGTTAAATTTATTAAATGTTGACTGTTTTTCTTCTGAAAGGTGGAGTCTTTATATTAATACATAAATACATCAAATTATTCTATAGTATCGATAGTAATGCCTAAAACTGTCGAAAATATCTAAAAGGGCGAATATATCGATAGTTTGGCAGCCCTGGGACTTAGGTCCTTGAAGCTTTGATAACTATGTCATTTCGTACATGGGCATATGGATACAAAAAAATGTGGAATTTCCTATATCTATAACTACGAGGGCGACCGCAAAACTAACTGGCCTGGCACATTTTCTGTTTTACTAGCAACTTTTTGTTTTGTTTTTTAAAAGCAATCTTTTATAAGCCATCTGTCAAAATTTCCGAAATATTTAATGATTATTTTCTTTGTTACAGGTGATTGAAGTAAACAAGTTATATAATTTTTGAAAAATGGAAAATAAAGAGTTTCGTGAGGTAATTAAACACTTTTATATGAAAGGTTATACGCCACAATTAATCAAAGATGAATTGGATTCTGTTCATGGTGATAATGCACCATCATACTCCACCGTGAAATCCTGGGTTCAACAATTTAAAATGGGTCGTTCAAGTACGGAAGATGAACAACGCTCTGGAAATCCGAAAACTGCTACTACTATTGAAAACATTAGAAAAATATTTAATGAAGTGACTAAAGATAGACGAATAAAGCTCAGAGAACTTGCTGATATTGTTCAAATACACGAAAAACAAGTTTGGAGTATTTTACATGATGAACTCCACATGAAAAAGCAATCCGCAAGAACGCTGCCGCGTTTGTTGACTTTGCCCCAAAAAATCGTCCGTTAGACCAATTCCAAGGAGCTTTTAGCGATTTATCAGCGTAGTCCAATAGAGTTCTTGCGCCGATTCATAACTGTTGATAAAACATGGATCCATCACTACATCCCAGAATGCAAAGAACAGTCAAAACAATGGATAGAAGCTGGTAAAAGTGGTTCCAAGAAGGCGAAAACTGTTAAGTCAGCAGGAAAAGTAATGGCCACAGTAGTTTGGGATGCAAGGGGTATACTATTTATTGATTATCTTGAGAAAGGAAAAACTATAAAAAGTGAATATTATTGTGCATTATTGGATCGGTTGAGGGAAGAAATCAAGATAAAACGACCACATTTAGAAAAAAAAGTTCTTTTTCCTCAAGATAATGCTCCTTCACACACTGCATTTTTAACTCAACAAAAACTGGCCGAATTACGATTTGAAATTGCTCCGCATCCACCATATAGTCCAGATTTAGCTCCTTCTGATTATTTCTTGTTTCCATATTTAAAAAAAATTCTCGGTGGCAAAAAATTTTCGTCCAATAGCGAGGTTATTGCTGAAACTGAGGCATATTTTGAAGGTCTTGGAATTAAAAAACTCGAAAAACGTTTGATGAAGTGTATTGAGTTGGAAGGAGATTATGTTGAAAAATAAATAATAATAATTCCAAAAAAACGGTTCTTTTTATGTTAGGCCAGTTACTTTTGCGGTCGCCCTCGTATATCCTTCAATACTGTCAAAGGCCAACTGGAATTCAAAATAAAGCAAAGCGTATAAAAAAGTTACCCACGGCCGAACTTAAGAAATCAGCCGAAGGGTGAATGGTATAAAAAGTTGTCATTCCGTTTGCAGTACCGCGAAATAATGATCTTAGACCCCAAAAAGTACATGTGACCTTCTCCGAGAAAAGGGACCTTGTGTGTCAAAAAACGGGTTCGAACTTAAGAGTGGATTCTAGTACCTAAAAGGGTGTAGAATAAGATGAAATGAGTTAGATTTCTGATAAAAAAAAATGTATTAACACCATAAAAACGTGCAAAACGAAATTAAGAAAATCGATAAAAATGAGAAAAACATTAAAATTTTACTTTTATTGCTTTAATTTGTTTTTTTTTTCGTCAGTCTTTGAATTTTTTTGGAGTTTGGACTTTTTTCGATGTTTCGTGATCTGGTACTTCGATTTTCTTCCGTTTGACAATTTCAGTTTTTTTCTTTTTTCGGCGCTTTGACTTCAGCTTTTTTTTCTCGTGATCCCGTGCTTCGATTTTTTTCTTGCTGGCAGGTTCAGATTTATGTTTCGATTTTTTTTACGCAATTTCAGATTTTTCTTTTTTCGGCGCTTTGGCTTCAGCTTTCATTTTCTCGTGATCCGGTGCTTCGATTTTTTTTTCTCGCTGGCAGGTTCTGATTTATTTTTCGATTTTTTTTACGCTTTGAGTTTACTCGGTTTAGGAGATATAAAATCCCGTTTCTGTGAGTCAGTACATAAGACCCTGACATTGTCATACAAATACCATTTGCGATCTAACGATTAACCGCTTGGTGCAATGAGCGGAGATAATTTCTTTAGTAGTAACAATAGCAAAGGTATTCTCACTCTAAAAGCGAAAAAAAATGCGTCACCACATAGGCATGACGTCACCAAAGTCGGCACCCAATCATAACTAACCATACCAAATCGCATCTCCCAACTGAAGGTGTGTTCACAGTGATAATGCTTTATGAAACTTTTAGTGCGTTTTTCTCAAAACTTAATTTTCACACACTAGGTCCCGTTTCTCGCAGAAGGTCCCATATATATTATTGACTGTAGTAAAATTCTAAGATGATCTAGGCATGTTTGCCCGTCCGTACAACCGTGTATCTGTTGAAAGCACGAAAGCGGTCAAAGATATCATCCTAGTTGAAATCGGTCAATTGAGAAAAAAGTTTCCCTTTAAGGCACTTAAGTTACCTCGGTAAAAAATACTTTTTGAGTATTTGCTTTTCAAATCATAATTTTTTGTCTACGGAAAATGGTTAAAATGAATGCTATTAATGAATGTTAGTTGGAACGCCCTAACAAACTCAAAAAACAAGCAAAGTTGCTGGAAGTTTTGGATTATGTGGACCAAAAACTTCCCATATAGTCAAAACGACATAGGGGTACTCAAATGTAATGTAATTTTTGCAACTCAATCAATTGTCCTAAAGACGGCCAATTATTGTGCTTTAGATTTAGGTTGTAAAAGCTTCGGCCTAGCCGAACTTAAATACTTTTTTCCTTGTAGTAGTTGGCTTTTCTGCATATCAAGAGTGGTGCAGGGTATACAAATGTCGGCCTCGCTCGACTTCTAGTAAACTTTAAACCCGAAATATAATAAAAAAAAAACAGTCAAATCAGTATCACATGCAAACCATCCTAAGTTTATTTGGAATTGCTAATGTCAAAGTTCATTTAATGACGTTTTTTACTACTTTTTCTTCCACAAACCACTTGTAAGAACTACTGGGCGAACAAAGGTAGCAACGGGTGCCACGTAAGCAACAGCAGGAGCAACATGATGAACTACAGCGGGAGCAGCATAATAAGCTACAGCGGGAGCAGCATAATGAACAACAGCGGGAGCAACATGATGAACAACAGCGGGTGCAGCATAGCTAGCAACTGGAAAGGAAGCAGCTTGAACTAAACCGCCCGATACACCACCGGGAGCAGCCAAAGCGGATGCAACCAAAACGGCCAAAGCGAAAATAATTGATTTCTATAACAAGAATCGAGTCCATTGAAATATTTTGACCCATAATTTGTTTAAAAAGAAACACCACTTACCATGTTGTTAATGTCTTAGATCTGATCTGAAACTGATGCTTTATTCGGCAATTACTCCGTACTTTTATACAAAGTGATCTCCATCGCCTCGACTGTGCAATGATTGCAAAACAATTACTAAATCTTCGTATTTATCATATGCTTGTATATTTATCATTTTTAATTAATTTTTATTTAAACAACGTAAAAGTAATAACCTGTATCCGAAATGTGCCTGTACGCAAAGAATTATTCTAGGTAGATTTGAATAAATTCTTTTCAGAATTAGAAAGCTACCAAGACTCTAGGCTTCTCAAGTAATTTATAAATAATTAATCGTTACAGAACAATATGTGACAGCGCATAGAGAAAGGGACCTAAGGGTAAAAAAATCAATTTTCATTTTTCTCTTTTTTGATGCGGACAACATCTGAGCATCGAATGAGACCGATCCCATGCCCCAAAAGTGTTCCCTCCCGTAGATACGCGCAAATAGAGAGTGACCTAATCTTTAAAATGGCTCTCCTGAACAAAACTGGTTTTTAACCTTAGGTCCCTTTCTATTTTGCGCGTCACATATGCTGCCTTCTATAGTTGAGCATGTTTTTAAAATATCTTCAAAGACAACTGCAGGCTTATAGTGACCAAATTGCTGACGAAATATTTCATGAGAGTAAAAAAAAAAGTCTAAAATGATCCAGTTTCACCAGGGTCATTTTATTTGAGCTCGAATTTAAAATGTGTCCTTTACAGCGGTAGCATCTCTAAACGGAAAGTGCTATTGTGCGAAGACCTCAACAAGAGATAGACCCATATGGTAGAGCTTCGGTAGGGTTGGACATCGTTTGTTCTTGAAACACTATGGGAAATTTCAGCAAGATCGGTTTTCAGTAGGTTCTCACAACGGAAGAGACCTTTGTGTGGAGGCTACATAAAAACATGGAACGTTATAGTTAAATTTTAGCATGGATGGCTATAGACCACTTAGATCGCTATTACTTTCAGGGATTTCTAATGAAGCGATCTTGACGAAACTGTGGACCTTCTCCAGGTAATATTAATATTTAAACGACCAGTGCTCAGCTACCAACTCTTTAATAAGTTTTGAGGTTTTGGTGCTCTTGTAGGAGAACATTTTGGTCCATGTTTTCACAAATAAATATAGAAGCAAGAGGTCTTGAGCCGGTTTAATCCCTGTTCAATGTGTAAAAGTAACAGACCGAAATAAAACAAACGAGCTAAACATACGTACATGCACGGCATGGCACACAAGTTGACATAGTCAACTAAACTCTTTTTACAACACACACACACGTTGTTGTAAAAGAAATCTATTGATGGCTCTCGATGTGGAGTCTCTTTAGAGGTGGCAAGAGTGAGTTGTATTTTCGTGGGCAATTGTGTGAAGAAAACCTGAAAAGTAAGGTTTACAACAGTAGTTCTCATTCGTTTGGGGAGAGCATGGCCTTATAGAGTTCGGTTTTACTTTCAACAATTGCAGCAAGGCTTTCTGAAGAGGGTTGTCACGGACCCGAAATCATGATAAAAGTAGTGTGCAACCACGAAAATCAATGTCACTTTGCCATTTTGTTAAAAACTTGTCTTCTATTTAAATATAGAAGCAAGAGGTCTTAAGCCGGTTAATCCCTGTTCAATGTGTAAAAGCCCCAAAATTTAAACAAAAAACAGCATTTCAGAATAGCACAAAGAGTTTTTATTTTGGTAAAAACATTAATATAAAACATTAATATATTAATAAATACGAGGGCTTTTATATATATCTCTGGCCTTATAATGAAAATGCAAATATTTATTATCAAAAATGCTTTTATTGTTTTTCAAAGTAATCTCCAATGTAATCTCCATGATCTCCATGATTTATACACTTTTGCATGCGCTCAAAACAACGCATTTTTTTTTGATGTGCGGGAATAAAAAGAATTCATCGGGTGTCAAGTCAGGGCTGTACGGCGGATGACCCATTAATTCAACGTTTTGGCCGGTCAAACAGGCGCTGGTTGGCGAATGTGTGAGAGCTCGCATTGTCATAGTGCCCAACTATTCGTCTTCTCTTGTTCGCATTCTCTTGTTCGAATTTCTCCAAACACTTCAAGCAAACAAATTGTGGTGTACCACTCAAAATGGACCGTCATACGTTGCTCAAGCGGAACAGTCGCTACATGACCAGTTTCGCCGAAGAAACAGGCGACCATTTGCATCGAAGTGCTTCTTCCAGGAACAACTTTCGTTGGATTTGGCTCGTATTCGAAGACCTTCACGGTCGATTGATGTTTTGTTTCGGGCTCATACGCATAGATCCATGATTCGTCACCTGTGACGATCTTATAAACGTCTTTTGAAGCACCGCGACAGTATTTTTTCAAAATTTCTTTGCACCAATCGACAAGAGCGTTTTTTTTTGAGCGATTGTCAAATTGTGCGGAATCCAACGAGAACAAACGTTTTTTACGGCCAGGTGTTCAAGCAATATTGAACGTATGCTGATGGAAGAAATGCCCAAGGACGGCTCTATCTCACGGTATGTCACATGACAATCTTGCATTATCAGTTCACGCACGGCATCAATGTTCTCTGGCACAACGGCCGTTTTTGAACGACCTTCGTCTTTGAGCGAGCGTCGGCCACAATTGAGTTCATTAAACCAGTTATTTACAGTGCTATAGGAAGGTGCTTCATCGCCATACAAAGATTTAAGTTAATCGATGCACTCTTGTCGTGATAATCTACGTCGAAAGTTGTGATAAATGACGAAAATGTTCCCAAGTTAATTCCATTTTCTTGCCAAATTGATTTTTTCAAATCACTTTAACAACACAATTGATGGTCATGCGTCAAAACGTTTTGAGTACGTTTATGCTAAAAAATGTCAAAATTTCCAATGGAAATGTCAGGTGGCGCTATGTAGCAACCCTCGTAATACTAACATCATATTCCAATTTGATGTACCTTAGTCACCCTGCCTGCGGAATTTAGTTTACTCAAAAGTAGTGCGAGCCAGGCGAATTTGTTCAGAGCTCTTAATTTTTTTTTAATTCAATTTTTTATTTTGTTAATGTAACAATTTAGTTTTTCTTATTATCTACAATGACAAAGAGTTTAGGTTTGTGTAAGCCTATGCTACTTAAATATTAGTAAACAAAATTTGATATATTGTGATGAGGTTTAATTAATATCGGATTTAATTGAAGGAAAATTCACAAAAAAAAACCTTTCTGAATAGGCTGACTAATGTTTCACATTTTCAACTTGTTTTCAGTTATAATATTTACAACGATGCTAGATTTCGTATATGAATAAAATCAGACTCTTGACATCCGATGGCAAATTTTCTTGAAGTCTTGTCATCCTATCATTTACTAACTCCACTTTGGCAACTTCGTGGAGACATGTTGTTGAGTAATGTCTAGGAAGCTTTAAAATCATTTTCAAAACTTTATTTTGGGCTATTTGAAGCTTCTTAACATGAGTTAAAGCCACATTGCTCCATGAAGGACATCCATACAAAAGAACAGCTTGAAAACCGACTTAAAAATAAACATTTTGTTTTTACAATTTAAAAGAGAGTTTCTTTTGATTAGGGGATATAAGAGTCGTATTAAATGATTTATTTTATCTATGACATATGATATATGGTCCTTGAATGTACATAAGTCTGGGATCCAATATAATGCCGAGGTATTTTACTTTATGTTCCCAAGGTATCTTTGTGGTAAGCTCTTAAATTTATTATTTGTTTAATTTTCCTATTAGTGCGGCAATTGGTCTCAAATTATCCGAATTTATAATCTGCACCTTTGTGCATATATAACGCAAATTTTTGTTAGGAAATATGAGTATAAGTATTTTACAATTTTTCACAATTAAAAAGTTGATTCAACGACTTTTAGTGGCAAAGAAAAGATAAACCGAAAATCGACTTTTTAAAAAAAGTTTAGATCAAACTATAAGTAGTAATAAATTATGTTCAGACAGGCCAATGCTGCTCTGCTTTCGGTACAAAATGACAATTTTTTCAAGGGACATGTGTACTGGTCGCTTTTTTATTAGGGTGTATTTTTCTTTCTATACCAAAATAACTATTATCGTCATGCCGGCATTCGTTCCCGAGGTATGGCCTTCCAAAGGTACAATTTTAACAGGCTGTGCCACGCCCTTATCTAATTTGTCCATCATTAATATGAATCTGTTCAATCATTTTTACAATTGGATTAAGAAAAACTTTTTGGTTTTTATTTTTTAAAAGTGTCTTTTTTAAATTATTTTATTCGAAAAGTTACAATTTTTGATGCCAGAAAGCAAAAAAAAACACAAAAAAAAAATTCGGTGAAATTTTTTTGCACAATAAAGTAGTTTGGACTTTTGTTTATTACAAATAATCTTCGACATTTCTCCGATTTCTATCAATTTTCATTTTTTAAAAAGCGTTTATGATGAGTTTTTTGTTCGAAAAATTCTCATTTTTTTGATTCCGAAAAGCAAAAAAACATCAAAAAAATTCGGTAAATTTGTTTGCACAATAAATTAGTTTGGTCTTTTGTCTGCTAGAAAAAACGATAGCTTCGACGATTTTTTTTTTGATTTTCACTTTTTAAAAAGTGTCTATGATGAATTTTTTATTCGAAAAATTCTCCATTTTTGTTTCTAAAAAGCAAAAAATTCGATGAAATTTGTTTGCACAAGAAATTAGTTTGGTCTTTTGTCTACTAGAAAAAAACGATATCTTCGCCGATTTTTTCGGTTACTTTTTGATTTTCACTTTTTAAAAACTGACTATGATAATTTTTTTATTCGAAAAATTCTCCATTTTTGCCTCCAAAAACCAAAAAACATCAAAAAATTCGTTAAATTTTCCTTTTCTTTAAAAAGTTTTCATGATGAATTTGTCTTAATGTCTTATTTTCTTTTATTTTCTGATCCACCTTTTTCATGCAAGAAGAGCACACAAAAAAAACAATAAAGGTTTATTGCTCTACGATAAGTACGAGTATGTGAAATATTTTTTGGTGCAAGTTGCACAATCTGATATTTATATTTATGATAGTTTTAGTGCATTATTGAACTCTTCTTCTGACAATTCCTTAACTAGGGTTTGGATTAAAATTAGAATAAAACATTCTGAAAAAGATTAATTTATAAAATATATATCTACGTTTTAAAATGAAATTTGTTCGAAAATTTCAAATTAATCAAATGTAGGATGTCAGCGAACTGTTTTGAGAGCAGATCATCTTGTTAATTCAGTAAAAACCGATAACATTTTTGAAATCAGTATATCATAATCCATTTAGAAATAAAGTTTGATTGTATTCTGAAAACTCTTTCTAGTTTTGTCCAATGCTAGTATGCGAACGGAGCACTGTTTTCCGGTCACAAAGTAGCAAGTATTTCCTATTTGTACATAAATATAAAACATAAATAAAATGTAGTTTAAAGGGCCATTAGGGTTTGTAATTTCCCGTAGTTTTTTCCCCGAATACAGGAACAACTTTTCTAAAATATCGGGACTGGACAACAATTTATTTACGACGTAAAAATTAACCTTTTTAAAATAAAAATATATTCAAAGCAAACTAAAAAACTGAGTATTTTCTTTTGAAGTATACAAAATTTTTCTACGGATCGTCAATTTAATGTCCAACAAGAAAACAATTTTTGGAAAATAGGACGAAGTGGCTTAGATCTTCCATTTTGAAGGTACTTTTGTATTACATTTAGTGAAGAATTAGAGCTGTCGCCATCTATCGAGTTAGGGTGATGGCAGAGTGCGCGAGCTGATTGAAATTCTTAAAACTGTGTCCATACAAATTAGTACAAATCGGCTTCGGGATGGCAGAGTGCCCGCCGAGCCGAGCTGAAAGCTGATTGAATGGAAGAAAACTGTTTTGCATCGTTTTTTCTGATTGGTGCTGATTTTTGATTGTACGAGTATGTGTGAAGATATAAGTTGTTTATATTTGTAAACGGTTCTTGAGGTTTTGATACTGCTGATTCTCTCTGTTTTGTTTGACAAATTTTTCGAATATTGAACAAAATTATTTAAATTTGATCAATTATATTTACAATGAACAGATTATTCATAGTTCAGAATAATCAGAATTTTTCATTATTAGATTAATTAATAAATCACATTGATTAACCCAAATTTTGACTAACAAATATAAACTACGTAATAACATTCATAAATAAAAAAAAATATAAAAAATATAAAAAAAACATAAAAAAACACAAAACACACAGCAAAAACAGTGCAGATTCAGCGCCGATTTCAGCGTTCAGTGTGCCATCCCCAAATTTCATATAAGCATGAAATAAGTTCGGCTCGACTTTGAGCGCACACTCTGCCATCATCCTTAGAATATCATATGCAATTTTAAAAAATTTATATTTATAAATTTAAAATGCAATTTTTTATTTTTTAATTGATATTTTCCGAAGTGCAATAGAAAAAGGTTTAGTAATAGCTTAACTTTACAACTCTAAAGACGCAACCTTAAAAAAGAGCCTTCAAAAAAAGGCATTGCCTTAAAAATTTAATAAAAATTCAGCATTTTAGAGGGAGAATGTTTATCAAAATTGTCGCGGAATGGTGGCGCATTCCCGAGACACTGGAAATACAATTTTAAAAATTTCAGGAAAATCCACTTAATGGTCATACAAACAATCTCGAGTATTTATTACAATTTTATATGAGAAAATATCTACCCACAATGCAGACAGTCCTAGTTTTGATAATACATTTTTGAATAAAAAAAACAATGGGTGGATCGACAATTTCAATACACCATTTTTATGGCATTCAATAATCATTTTAAAGACACATAAGATACGAGTACATCCCACCTGATAAATATATATTAGCGGTTAAGAAGGCAAATAAGCCAAAAGTGGTTCAAAAAATAACATCATCAAATACTTGCTACAATTCAACTTAGTAGGGACATAAATACTGTTACACACGTTTTATGCTGTAAAAGTACTGAATGTTTTTGGACCAAATATTTTTTAATATATTTATTGATGTATATTGTATCCAAAAAGAATCTACTTATTCGAAATGTCCGCCTTTAGTCTTTACACACGCCTTAAGGCCAATCGTCAATAGCTGCACGAACCTCGTCCACAGCTCGAACCAAAGAAGTCTTAAGAGATCCAATGTTGGGGTATCTTTTGTGACAAACCTTTTCCTCTAAAACCGTACACAATTTGTAATCCAATGGGTTCCAAGCTGAACTGCCTGAGGGCCATTCTTCATAGGAAATGAACGCTGGCAAATTGTTGCGAAGCCAGGCCTGGGACGTTTTAGCCTTATGGGCCGGCGCAAAATCCTGCTGCAAAGTCCAAGACTGGTTTTGAAACAAGGAATTGTTAAGACGCTTTACAACAGCTTCCAAAACGGTTTCATGGTAGACTTTGGCCGATTTTTTGACTCCTTGTTCGCAGAAATGCAAGTCAGTGACCCCATCGTAAGAGACATCCCACCAAACCATGACTTAAGCTTGGTGATGACCCTTTTTCCACCCTTGGGATCAGTTCAGATGCTTCCTTAAATGACCGCGCATACACTCTCTCATTTTGCATGTTAAATTTTTCCTGAACAGTAAAAAATTTTTCATTGGTGAACAAAATTTTTTTATGCATGTTATCAGCGTGCTTCACCAAAAGACGTTTGCATTTTTCAATCCTATTTTTTTAAAGCTGCAGACAATAAATGTCGGGTACGTCGTTTGAAAGTCCCAAGTCCCAAGTCCTTTTTTAATGATTCGACTCATGGACTTTTGCGTTATATTTATCTCATGGGCCATGATTTTCTGTTTTCGTAGCGGATTTCTGTGAATTCTTGATTTAACGGCTTTGATGACATGCGGTGTTCGAACAGAGCGTGGGCGGCCCGACCGTTGGCGGTCTTTTACATCTCCAGTCTCCTCAACCTGTTTTATGCATCGGTAGACGAACATGCGGCTAATCCCTAGTGGCCGGAGCGTTTTAAAAATATCGTTTTTTCATTTCACACTTGCAAAACGCTATTACAGCGGTACGGTTCTCATTATCTGACCACTCCATGATGAAAGTTGAAACAATTTTAAAATCTTGTTACAGGCTAACGCTATTGAGGTTAGCTTCCAAAACCCAAATGACATTAACGGGGTATGTTCAGTTCTACTATTGAAATCGGCGTGTTCAATGTTGTAATAGTACTATTTATGTCCCTACTAAGTATATAAAGAAATATATGTGACCCGGCCTATGAAAAGGTGGCAGCGTTCAATCCTGTTTTTCAATTTCATTTATTATGTATCTTGATTCTAGATTTTCAATAAAATTCTGCTTTTCTTTCATTTGTGCTCTTCTTTCACTACATTTTTAGTACACTTCTAAGCAAGTTATGACTTTCTTTCAGCACGTGAAAGAGCGTCTCAAAAACTATCGAAACCTAAAAAAAGTGGAACAATTTGTTTTGAGTCATAAGCCACCTTTGCATAGCCCGGGTCATACCTCCAAATGGGTAATATTTTTAGTTTGGACTTATGTTTCCCTAAAAATTCCAATTGAAAAACTGAAAAAATCACCACCGCCTTGCAATGAGTTAATGGATCTAAAAATATTTTTGCACTATTTTGACGGCATTTCAATAGGGTCTCCAACGACACCCACTTGTTCATTAATACGCTTTTGAGTTTCGATTTGTTAAATTGGTTAGCCAAACGTTGGGGTCCAGAAACTGGAAGAATATAAATCGCCGACTTTTTTCCTTTTTCTTTAGTTTTTGGTCCCTACACACTAAATTGTTTTATGGATTTTTTCCATTAATGCGAAATTCAATTGAATTTTATTTAAAAAAAAACGATGAAAGCTTTTATTTGAATATGAAGAGATAAAATTACCATCAAGTTGTACTGTATATGTCGCGGTAGTACAACGGTACTGTTAAATTTTAAAAAGGTATCAAAAACGCACAATTGCATCAGCTTTTGCATCCCTGGTTAAAGCTTTTTAATGCATGAAGGTGTGTATGAACTTACACATCTTCTCTCAAGCAAGGAAAACATACAAACATTTCGCCAATTTTTCTAGTCAGAAACAAAATTAAGAAACTAAATAGACAATTTAATGTTTTCACTTACCTTTTGTTGCACTAAAATCAAGCGATTTTCTGCATTAGCAAACTGTTGTTGCTATAATTTCAGTTGATTAATATTTTTAAAGTCAATTCAAATTTTTAATGATCGGACGGAAACGCGAACCGACGAAGAAAAAATGTGTGTTTCTTTTACCGGCAATCAAAACAACCCCTCTAAGGCAGCCAAAGTAAAAGAGAGCCCAACAACAGTTTCTAGTGTTTCTCTTTGTTTTTCTTGGTGTTGCTTTGCGCCATATAGTTATTATGTTGTTGTTGCCCAACGGGCTTTCGTAAACTGAGCGCGCACCTTTTTTTCTCACTCACAACTCCACACAAACACACACGAACGAAAAATTAAACAAGCGATTAACAAGCACAACACGATTACAAATTTGCAAAAACTTATTTGATTAATTAAATATATCAACCCTTTATTTAACACCGTATGAATTTTACCACTTTACTTTCCGATTTTATAACATTTTAATGATTTTCAACAATTTCTCCGTAATTAGACGCTAAATTCGCACGCTCACGCAGTTAAAGGGCCCGGGAAGAACTAAATGATGGTGCACTTGTTGATCTTAACAGAGGCCAGCATTAGATTGAGAATAAAAGAGACTTTCTCGTAAGTGCATGTGAGTGAGTAGGATGAGGCTGCGGAAAATGCGGGAATGTCAAGCATAGATAAACTATGCAGAGGGAAATGTTCAAAGAGAGCAAATGTTAAATAGAGCGAATAAGGTGCTAGAGGGAAGCTTTTTAAATATGTAAAGGAACTAAATACCATCAGTGTTACCGTGCTGCCAGTTTTCAACATGTATCACAAATAGGAGATTGTTTAAAAAAAGTGACACTTGTTTTTTGAAAAAGTGCTTAATTTTGTCAGTTTTTATTCAAAAAATCTTTTGCGTACCGAGCAAGGTGGAATTAATAAAAATGTTTTAAACGAATTTATTGGCATCACATTGTTAAATTCTTTGGGTTTGAAATCAGCACAAACCCTTAACTTCAGTTTTGCAAATGGCTTTCAAAACCTTTTTTCAACTGTACGAATGGCGATGTTAGATACAAAATATATATGTGACAGCGCATAGAGAAAGGGAACTAAGGGTAAAAAATCAATTTTCATTTTTTTTCTTTTTTTGATCTGGACAACATCTGAGCATCCAATGAGACCGATCCCATGCCCCAAAAGTGTTCCCTCCCAGAGATATTCGCGTTTTATGAAAGTGAAGTCGTCGATTCTAAGCTCAAATAGAAAGGGATCTAGCCTTTAAAAGGCTCTCCTGAACAAAACTTTTCACTTTTTTTTTGATGTGGACAACATCTGAGCATCCAATGAGACCGATCCCATGCCCCAAAAGTGTTCCCTCCCAGAGATATTCGCGTTTTATGAAAGTGAAGTCGTCGATTCTAAGCGCAAATAGAAAGGGATCTAATCTTTAAAAGGCTCTCCTGAACAAAACTTTTCACTTTTTTTTTTGATGTGGACAACATCTGAGCATCCAATGAGACCGATCCCATGCCCAAAAGTTTACCCTCCCAGAGATATGCGCGTTTTATGAAAGTGAAGTCGACGATTCTAAGCGCAAATAGATAGGGACCTAATTTTTAAAATGGCTTTACTGAACAAAACTGGTTTTAAACCTTAGGTCCCTTTCTATTTTGCGCGTCACATATAAATATTTTATAGATGTTAACCTGCAAGAAGTGAATTGGATAGCATCAATTAACAGATTATCCTGAAGAAAATTAACCTTTGTTATCCATAGGCAAAGGGTTGCATTTAAGAAACTATTTTTCATTAAGAAATTTTTATTTGTTATGTCTTTACGAAATTTGAGGGATATTGCGTTTTTTTGTGGGTATTCCTGGAACGACTTTAAATATAAATTTGGCAAATACGAACCATTAGTGTAAACTATGCATAATTAATATAGCACCTTATAGCGTCTGAAGCAATTAAGATACATATACGGAACGAACTTCGTATAAGCCTTTTTTCTCCTTATTGAATAGGCGGCCATATGCGGCTTTAAGAGTAATAAGTTTTAAACTAGAAAAAACTTTGCATCGAGACTATATCAAAACATTTATCAAATTCCAAGAGCGTTGCGTTGGGCCATTATAAAAAATCACCCTTAGTTAAAAAGAGTTAATTTAAACGTAATACAGTCTTATTTCGAGAACGATTTTTGTTTTAAAGACGATTGTCCGAAGTTTCGTCAAGATAATGTATAGCAACGTAAACATTTTTAAAACGTCGCTTAAAGTACTACAAATATACATATTCGTAGTGCACGATTAATCTTATCGTGGTGTAATTAAAACTTTTGAAAAAATAATGAAAATAAGGAAGATGTTTGGGAAAAGTGGGACAAAAGGTACAAAGGTGACACAAAAGTGCAAAAAGTTGCACAAAAAGTATCACAATAAAAAGTAATACAAAAACATGTGGCAAAGTTAACAGTTTAGTGGCACAACGTCAACACAAAATACAATTTTGATTTTACTCAATAAGTAAATAAAAAGGAAGAGACTTTTTATGTTAAATCAACATTACAAAAGAATTGTTTACCATTTCCCAAAATCAGACACTGTCGATTTCCCCTAAGAAAAAAGTTTTGGAAATGAATATATGTGTAACCGGGAGACAATTCAGTGAAATTCAACGATATTTCAGTGAACTCCAAAGATATTTGAGATACAAATTTATGTATCTTGCATCAATTGTCTTATCTCTGTATAGTCTTTGTTTTGTAAATTCGACAACTGAGCACTGACGGTTTTCCGAACTCACGAAGGCCATTTAAATTTCGACCTGTAGTTTGATTTCAAACTTAAGATGGATGTCCGGGCGGAGATGCAAACGATCGGTCGGGCAGACCGACGTAGTTAGATCAGATTAGCTATTGATTCTGAGACGATTGGTATGCTTAAATGTGGGTTCAGCTCAACTACCTTTGTTAGTTACAATATTTTCCATAAAACTAACTTAAAATACCATTTTCTACAAAATGGTGATAGGTATACAAATTAAAAAACCAAAGCAGCGGTCTCGAACATAATTGTGAGTCGATTGTTTCGCGTATACTGGAGTCGCCCTTTTAAACTGCCACGAAACTTAAAAGAAGAGAGAGAGTTGAGTCGCGACAGTTCGAGAGCGATTACTTGAATATTGTTCAATGCCTGCAGTCCGCGAACAGTTCTACTCGTAATTGTTAACAATGTTACAAAACGCACTCAGTTTGCGCGTAAATTCAAATGAAGGTAAATGGGCATCAGTTATCACCCGCAATTCCCTTGCAAGATAATCAAGCACGAATGCTCTCATACAATTGAGTGGCCCATTAATTTTAAGAAAAACAACTACAGATCAGCATTTTTATGTAGAGATAATAAAAATTTAATATTACCGTCGTACTTATATATAATGAAATGATACAGATTAGCGTCGATTTTACCTGGTTATCGCCATTACGGCCTGAACCACGGTGCTACATAGCACGGGGTAAGCTATAATGCGGATACCAGCGCCCCCAGTAAACTGGAGGAGCTAATTAAAGGATCAGCTGTGCTGGCTTTACATTCCTCTTGACGAGGGGTTGAGGTCTAGCTAACACCTCTGCTACTCTGTGGGTCTTAGTACCCAGTTGTTACGCAACTCCACGCCAAGCATATAATTTACCTGCGATTTAGGAATAACCCACAGCCACCACGAAAGTCCCCGAAGGGCCGTTCCCAGCAGCTCAGACTAGAATAGCAGTTCTAGGGGCTCCTGATCCCCCGCGGCACCAGACTTGAGTCTCCGGTCCGACCACGTAGCAGTTTGAGCTCCTTACACTCTGACTGGTAGCTTGAATGTCTACACCAAGAATTTGCTCTGTGCCACCATCAAACATAGAGGATGAATAAGATTAATTCGAGATGTATTTTAATCTAGCAGTGGAGCTCTTAGGTTCACCTAAATGAATTCATGTAACCCTACCCATCCCCTGCGGGAATAAAATGATACAATAATAACTCGTTTTGGGTCCTCGAACAGGATAGCGTCCCAAACAAACAAGCAGAAAGCACAACAATTACTTTTAGAAAAGGTCGCTAGATGAAAAGGTATTGAACTATAATCAATAGCCGACTCTCAATGATTTTTTGTTAATAATGGCTCAATTAAAAACATTACGGTTTTGTATGAAATGCTTTCACCTATTATCATTTCATGATATTAACGGCTTTATTTGAACTTTTTCATATTTTGGCTATATTTGCTTTAAAACCTAATTAATAATGTGGAAGTTTTTTGGATTGTAAACTATATCAGCCATTTTTGCAAAATATGTGCTTCGAATACAATTTAAAAGTATATAACACAGAACATTTTATTGAAATAGGCGCTGGGACTATGGTTCTATTTCTGTAACCGCAGTTGTATGTAAAGGACGTGAAACTTTTTAATTATTGATCGGGTCCTTTTTAGCGTTTTCGTGCTTTCAGTGCTTTTAGCGCTTAGCTGTCGAATTTACAAAACAAAGACTACAGAGATAAGGCAATTGATACATTACCAATATTTGTATCTCAAAAACCTTTGGAGTTCGCTGAATTGGCTCTCGGTTAGACACATATTCTTTCCCAAAACATTGCAAATTTATCTTAGGGGAAATCGACAGTGTCTGATGGAAAATGGAACACAATTCTTTTCTTATGTGGATTTAACATAAAATTTCTCATCCTTTTTATTAACTTATTGAGTGGAATCAAAATTGTATTCAGTGTTAACGATGTGCCACTTAACCGTCAAAACTTTGCCATTTTTTCTGCCTTGATACTTTTATGCCACTTTTTATTGTGATACTGTTTGTGCAACTTTTTGTATTTTTGTGTCACCTGTGTACCTTTTGTCTCACTTTTTCAAAACATTTTTCATATTTTTTTAAAAGTTTTAATTACACCACGATAAAGTTCATCTTGCACTACGAATATGTATATTTTTAGTACTTTACCGACGTGTTAAAACTGTTTACCTACCTGTGCATTGTGTACAGCATCTTGACGAACATTCGAATAATCGTCTTTTAAATAATATCCGTTCTCGAAAGAAAACTGAATTACGTTGAAATTAAAACTTGTCAACAAAGGGTGATTGTTTTATAATGGCCAAAGACAACGCTCTTGGAATTTGGTAAATGTTTTGATATAGCCTCGACGCAAAGTTTTTCCTAGTTCAAAACTTAATACTCTTAAAGCCGCATAAATTTTCAATTTTCTCAATGGTCAATTTTCTTCAGGATAATCTGTGAACTGATGCGATCCAATTTATTCATTGTAGGTTTACATCCATAAAATATTTATAAAAAAATTTCATCTAACATCGATATTCGTACAGCTGAAAAATGTTTTGACAGTCATTCACAAAATATAATTTCAGAATCAGCAATAGAATAGATTTTAATAATTTGATACCATTTAATTCGTTTAAAATATTTTATATTAGTTCCACCTTGCTCGGTACGCAAAAGATTTTTTGTAACAAGCACTGACAAAATTAAGCAGTTTTTTAAAAATCAAGTGTCACTTTTTTGAAGCAATCCCCTTTTTGTGATACTTCTTGAAAACTGGTAGCACGGTAACACTGATTGTATTTAGTTCCTTTACATATTTAAAAAAACTATCCTCATGTGACTCATTTAGCACTCTATTTAACATTTCCCTTTGAAATTATGTTTTGCTGAGAGCCAAGTACAATCTCTGCATAGTTTATCTATGCCCAAATTCTCCGCAACCGCATCCTTCTCACTCACATGTACTAACGATGAAGTCTCTTTTATTCTCACTCTAATGTTGGCTTCTGTTGAGATCAACAAGTGTACCATTATTTAGTTCTTCCCGTGCCCTTTAACTGCGTGAACGTGCGAATTTATGCGTCTAATTACGGAGAAATAGAAGAAAATCATTGAAATGTTATAAAACCGAAAAGAAAAGTGGTAAAATGCGTACGTTGTTGGTGTTTAATAACGGGTATATACGAGTTTATGTAATTCGTCAACGAAGTTTTTGCAAATTTCTAATCCTATTGTGTTTTCTAATCGTTTGTTAATTTTTTTCGCGAACGCGTTCGTGTGTGTTTGTCTGGAGTTGTGATTGAGAAAAAAAGGTGCGCGCTCAGTTTACAAAAAGTCGATGGGCAACAACAACATAATAACTACATGGAGCAGAACAACGCCAAGTAGAACAAAGAGAAACAAGAAACTGTTGTTGGGCTCTCCATCACTTTGCCTGTATTGGAGGGGTTGTTTTGATAGCCGGTAAAAGAAACACATTTTTTTTCTCCGTCGGTTCGCGTTTCCGTCCGATTATTTACAATTTGAATTGACTGAAAATATCAATTGACTAAAATTATACCAACAACAGTTTGCTAATGCAGAAAACTTATTGATTTTAGTGCAACGAAAGGTAAGTGAAAATATTAAATTGTCTATTTAGTTTCTTAGTTTAATTTCTGACTAGAAAAAGTTGCGAAATGTTTGTATGGTTTCCTTGCTTGAGAGAAGAAGTGTAAGTTCATACATACAAACATATATACAATATGCATAAGTATGTGCATGGACGTATTAAAAAGCTTAGGCCAGGGACGCGAAAGCTGATGCAATTATGCCTAAATGGTATTTTCAGTTTTAAAAGTACCATTGCACTAACGCGACATATAGTACAACTTGATGGTAATTAAAGGGTGGCTAAATTTTAAGGGCCGGTCATCCACTGTTGCCATTTCTTGCCACTATTCGACCATTGACGACGTTTGGAATGGTCAAAAGGCTTTAGTTCTTGAGTCAATTGCACCTTGTAAACGTGTAAATGCAAGTCTTTATGCATAATGGTCATCAACGACGAGCGTGAGAGGTGCAATTGTTGGGCACGACGACGAGTTGAGGTGGACGGCTCTTCAGCTACACTTTCGCGAACAGCAGAAATATTTTCTGCAGTACGAGAATGTACTGGTGTTTTAACATCTCCTACAGACCCGGTCTGCTCAAATTTTTGCATGATTTTTTTGATTGTACGCACATTTGGACGATTAAGTTGACCGAAAAAATCACGAAATGCACGATATGCATTTTGATTTAAACGCCCATTTTCAAAATAAGCCTGAATAACTTTAATGCGTTGCTCGCTTGTGTATATTTTCATGGTTCAAATTAAGTTAGTCTGAAATATTAAATAAAATGCAGAAAAAAACTTGACGTATAAGAGTGGTTCACATTCAACATCGGCTCTTAAAATTTAACCACCCATTTTTATATTCTAATTTTAATAAAAATTTTACTCACTGTGTTTTTTTTAAATGAAATTCAATTGAATTTCGCATTAATGGAAAAAATCAATAAAACAATTCAAAAACTAAAAAAAAATAATGTCCCCTAATCATATTTCCCCAGTTAACAATTTAACATATCGAACGCTCAAAAGCGTATTTATGAACAAGTTGGTGTCTTTGGAGCCCTTATTGAAATGCCGTCCAAAATAATGTACTCGTATATATGTAT
The DNA here is from genome assembly GCA_963513945.1 of Hydrotaea diabolus. NCBI lineage: Eukaryota > Metazoa > Arthropoda > Insecta > Diptera > Muscidae > Hydrotaea > Hydrotaea diabolus. The sequence continues at coordinate 61,677,572 of OY740718.1, read as the reverse complement.
CCTCTGCTTGGTTGAATTCCAATTAACAGTAGCGTCTCACGCACAAAATTATCTTGAACAAATCGTGCGACGTTTTTAAAATAATTTTTTTTTAATGAAATAATATATGATGTCATGTATTTGAAAAATATGCTGAAAGATTGGGCTCAGACTTGTGGCCGTAGGGACCCTAAAAATCGCTGCGTATGGTTAAAAAGGGATGTCCGCTGGAAAGGTATTCTACTTTGTTATGCCGCCATTTTGGTAAACATTATTCTTGACGGTTCATATTTGGCAGTCGTGAAGTATAAGTAGAGACGTGTCAAATTTATTATGGAAAAATATTCGAAAAATCGTTGAAGATTTTATCAAAATCAATCATCGATTACTGTGACGATGAGAAAGTTACGTAATACTTTTGGGAGAAACAACGTGCAAAACGCACTATTCATTGTGTAGTTAATGATTTCGAAGAAAAAGGGTCTGTAGCTGATAGGCCCAAGCATGGACCACAACGTACTGCAAGATCGTCTGAAAACATTACTGCTGCTCAAGAAAGTGTTTAAAAGAATCCCCAATTCGACGCCGTGCTGAATGTAATGAAAAATGTGCTCGCATTTGTGAGACTAACAGAGGCGGACATTTATCAGATATTGTATTCCGCACATAATTGCCGAAATTAAATAAAACAATTATCAATATGACAACCATTCTCCTTCATTTAATCGAAAATTATAAAGAACCAAAGTTGTATACCTTCCCGGCGGACACCCTATATGATTGTAGTACTTTAAGCTACGTGTTTAAACGGTTATTGAATTACGTTACGGAATTAATACTAGACGACTTCAACTGATTGTTTAATATTGGACCATTTTTCATCTAATATCGTCATTCGTAAAGTTGAAAAAGGTTTTCACAGCCATTTGCAAAATTGAAGTTCAAGATTTGTGCTGATTTCAAACCCAAAGAATTTAACAATGTGATGCCAATAAATTCGTTTATAACATTTTATATTAATTCCACCTTGCTCGGTAAGCAAGAGATTTTTTAAATAAACACTGACAAAATTAAGCACTTGTTCAAAATACAAGTGCCACTCTTTTTAAGCAATACCCTCTTTGTGATACTTAATGAAAACTGCCAGCACGGTAACACTGATTGTATTTAGTTCCTTTACATATTTAAAAAAGCTCCCCTCTAGCTCCTTATTTTGCGCTCTATTTAACATTTCCCTTTGAAAGTACGTTTTGCTGAGAGCCAAGTTGAATCTCTGCATAGTTTATCTATGCTTGACATTCCCGCATTTTCCGCAGCCTCTTCCTACTCACTTACATGTACTTACGAAGAAGTCTCTTTTATTCTCACTCTAATGTTGGCTTCTGTTAAGATCAACAAGTGCTCCATCATTTAGTTCTTACCGTGCCCTTGAACTGCGTGAACGTGCGTGTTTATACGTCTAATTACGGAGAAATTGAAGAAAATCATTGAAATGTTAAAAAAATAGAATGTAAAGTGGTAAAATGCGTACGGTGTTGGTGTTAAATAACGGGTTAATACGAGTAAATGTAATTCGTCAACAATGTTTTTGCAAATTTGTAATCCTATTGTGTTTGTTAATCGTTTGTTTAATTTTGTCGCGTATGCGTTCGTGTGTGTTTGCGTGGAGTTGTGAGTGAGAAAAAAAGGTGCGCGCTCTGTTTACGACGAAAACTCGATGGGCAACAACAACATAATAACTACATGGTGCAAAACAACACCAAATAGAACAAAGATAAACTGTTGTTGGGCTCTCCGTGACTTCGACTGCCTTAGAGGGGTTGTTTTGATTGTCGGTAAAAGAAACAAACGGTAAAAGAAATAAACACACTTTTTTCTCTCCGTCCGTTCGCGTTTCCGTCCGATCATTAACAATTTGAATTGACTTTAAAAATATTAATCAACTAAAATTATAGCAACAACAGTTTGCTATTGCAAAAAATCGTTTGAATTTAGTGCAACAAAAGGTAAGTGAAAACATTAAATTGTCTATTTAGTTTCTTAATTTTGTTTCTGCCTAGAAAAAGTGGCGAAATGTTTGTATGTTTTCCTTGCTTGAGAGAATATGTGTAAGTTCATACACACATTCATGCATTAAAAATGACCAGGGATGCAATAGCTGATGCAATTGTGCTTTATTGGTACATTTTCAGTTTTAAAAGTACCATTGTATTATCGCGACGCAACATAATACATAGTAATTTTCTCTTCTAATTCAAATTAAAGCTTTAATCATTTTTTTTAAATAAAATGCAATTAAATTTCGCATTAATGGAAAAATTAATGAAACATTTTAGTCTGTGGAGAAGAAAAACTAAAGAAAAAGGAAAAAACAATGTCGACGGTTCATATATCCCCATTTACGTTACCATTTTAACAAATCGAAACTCAAAAGCGTATTAATGAACAAGTGGATTGCGTTGGAGACCTTATTGAAATGCCGTCAAAATAATGCAAAAATAAGGGACCTAATCTTTAAAATGGCTCTCCTGAACAAAACTGGTTTTTAACCTTAGGTCCCTTTCTATTTTGCGCGTCACATATGTAGAATTGTAGCAAGTAGTTGATGATGTTATTTTATGGAACACTTTTATCTTTTTTACCTACTAAACTGCAAATATAGTTTTATTATTTTATTTGGTGGGATGTATCCTATCCATAAAAATGATGTACTAAAATTGTCGACCCACTTACACACATTGTTATTTTTTCAAAAATTTATCATCAAAAATGGGAATATATATGTCTGCTTCGTGGGTAGATATTTTATCACTAAAAACTAAAGTTTATACTAGAACATTAATTTATGATCATTTTTGACGCGGTTTCCCTTTAAACGATGAATTTAATTGAGTTTTATATTTCTGTTTCGTTATGAGCACAAGATTCTTTAGTAAATCAGTTTTCACAAAAACAAGAGCGTCTCTTGAAAAAATTAGCTTAATAAAATCATGCGCTGTTTTTAAAATAATTTTTAATTTTAGAGATTTATATAAGATATTTAAAGGGTGATCAATCTAGTTATTTTTTTAAAATAAAAAAATACTAAAATTCAAATCAAGTGTGGAATCTTAATTGTTTTTATTTAATTTTTGAATATAACTTTCATCAAATGTTGGTCGCAATTACGTCTCAGTGTGTCCATTCTAAGGTCCAATTTTGGATGAATCGTTCGAGCATGCATGACCTGCATGGCGTTAATGTCACGCGTAATGTTGCCTTCCAAAACCTGAATCGAAGCCGGTTAGTCAGCATAGACTTTGGCCTTTACGTAGCCGTCAAGAATACACGCTTCAATTTCAGGTAGCAAAATTTCCGATATCAGGTAGCAAAATGTCCGATATCAGGGAGCGATAGTGAGCACCATACAGTGTTACGTTCCGGCCGTTATCATTTTGCAAAAATATGGACAGATGATTCCACTAACCCATAAACCGCACCAACCGTGATTTTCTATGCGTATAATGGCACTTCCTCGTCACTAAACACAATTTTGGTCAAAAACGGCTTCTCACCGAACGCTCATGTCCATAATACAGTTGCACAATTTGGATACGTTGTTGCGGTGTAAGTCTCTTCATGATGAAATGGCAAACAATACAACTCACGCGTAGTCTGTGAAAAAAACCCAATTCAAAAAATACCTCAAGATTGATCAGCTGTTACAAGTATTTTAAAAATTTGCTGAAAATTTGAGCTCAGACGTGTGGCCGTAGGGCCCTAAAAACCTCTCGGTATGGTCAAAACATGGACTTATATGTACACAAATTGGAGTACATTTTACTGTTAATCTAAATATGGGGGTTTTCAAGACTTAGATGAGATTGGGTTAGGATTCAAAACTCATGTGAATCATACTTTGGTTGGGAGACACATACTTTGGTTGTATATGAAACATACTATATTTGTGTGAATCGAAAGATGGTAGTGGAAATCAAAGTACGGTTGTGTGTGAATCATACTATTGTTGTGAGGATCATAATGTTGCTGTGCCACAAACATATACCCTACAATAGTAAGATATTCTTCGAATAATGTCAGCCCAACCATACTTTTTAGTTGCGTGTATGGATGATTGGCCAACTACAGACTGGCTGGGGTCAACCATATCCACAAACATTGTGTAATGCATTTAATTTCAAAGAATAAATTCCAAGAGACCATTGCTATGCAAATCAAGCTAACATTTCATTACGTCCAGCAATATTTTGCATTCGTTTTAACATGGATTTAATCTCTACACAGATCTACATCGTTAAATACAAAACTCAAGTGCGGAATAACGAAAAAATGACCATCATTAACTTCTGATTCAGGTTTACTATAACGATACTTTTAATTTTGTGATCTAAAAGATGAAATGCTTATTTCGCAACATGATAAACGATGTCACATCTTTTGTCTGTCATTCGGTAGTAATAGCACTAGAAAATATTAAATCGACACACCCTCTTTTGGTGGTTATTCTAAATTATCGTAAGTGACTAAGAAATGACCGAAACATTTGTACGAGTATAAAAGTAACAAGAATTTCTAAATATGGCATCAGTTTCGAAAACATCATTCGCCAGATTGCAACTACTGCAACTTACACTCAACAACAGCAACATGGTAAGTTGTGACTTGCAGGATATCGCACCTTATTTAACAAGAGGGTATTAAATCAAAAATTTCAAATGTTCAGTACAGACAAAAAACAGTTTGCTTACAAAGTTAAGGCACGCTGAAATAAAAGCTAAACTTTACATTATGTAAGTCATTTTTTTTACAAAAAATTAAAATCTGGACATTTTGAGTTAGAACCGTCTAGCTAAACAAACGCGATCCTTGAAATTAATTATCAATCTAATTTGCATATTTCAGCAAGCTATCCTTTTGACTTTTGCCGCTTTGGTTTCGTCCGCATTGGCCGGAGGATTGAGCAACTCTTACTTGCCACCTTATCACGGTAGCGCTTCAAGCTTTGCTCCAACCTATACGACTGGCTACTCTAGAGGTGGCTTCGTTCAAGCAGCAGCAGCTCCCATCAGGCATTACGTGGCTCCTGCTGTTGTTTCTTATGGTCATCATGGTGACTACGGATCTGTTGGTTATGTCCAAGCTGCCTCTGCACCCGTTGTACACTACAGCGCTCCAGCTCGTACTGTTGTCTCTAATGGTCATGGGGGCTACTCCGGTGTATTCAATGGTGCTGCATCGGCCCCCATAAGACAATATGCTGCTCCAGCTGTTGTGTCTCGTAGCTATGGTGGTTACTCTAGTGGTTACAATGGCGGTTACACCGCTGCTGCTCCCCTCAGACATTATGCCGCTCCAGCTGTTCTCTCCTATGCTGCTACTGCTCCAGTTCATCATGTAGCCCCAGCTGCTTCATATTTGCCTCCAGCTGTCCATGTTGGTACTCACTATGCCGCCAATGGTGGTTACCTCCGTCAAAAGTAAACGAACTTGTGTAAACGACAATAAATAAATGTTGATGCATTGCAAACATATTTGAAAACAATTTTTACTTAAACTGAACTGCTGGATTACAGCAATTAAAATTATTTTTTAGGGGTTGCGAATGAAAACTGCATAGAATTTGCGTCTTCTTACTCAGGACGCTCTGGCAACGATATGCTATACTTCACTGAAAACTGGGCCTGGATATTTAAAATAAAACTACCCCACTTATAACCAGATCCTCGAATACTGTCAATACCATAGATGGGCAAAAACCATTAAAAAAGTACTGCATTACTATTTCCATTACCAATAAACTTTTACTGGTACTGCAATTTTTCATTTAATTACCAGTAAATTTTTACTGGTAATGAAAATTAAATTCCAGTACCAGTAAATATTTATTTCTAATTAAACAAAAATTACATTACCAGTAAACATTTACTGGTAATTAAATGAAAAAATGCAGTACCAGTAAAAGTTTATTGGTAATGGAAATAGTAATGCAGTATATTTTGTAATGGTAAAAAAATTAATTTTTAAAAAAAAATATATATTAATTTTGTCGTGTAAAAAAATGCATAATCGAACTAAAAGTGATCGATGACTCGTATTCATATAACCTAATAAAGGGCATCATATGGTCGGACTTATCCAATACTGACACGTGTTTTTTTTAATTTTGATTGAATTGTCTCAATATAATTTACATTAATATAAACTTCTAAAAAAATATATTTTTTTTGAATATGCATACATTTTTTTTAATTTATTAAATTTTTACTGGTACTGCTATTTTTTTTAATTACCAGTTAATATTTACTGGTACTGCAATTTTTCACTTAATTACCAGTAAATGTTTACTGGTAATGTAATTTACTGGTAATTTACTGGTAATGGAATTTCATTTTCATTACCATTAAAAATTTACTGGTACTTGACGTTGATTTCAATTACCAGTAAAACAATTTACTGGTAATTGAAATTTTACTGGTACTGGAATATGCCCAACTATGGTCAATACCATACTGGAACACAATCCATGGTGCAGAGTATAAAAGCATCGGTCAAGGCAAACTTAACGTATTGTCCACTTGTCATACAGGGTGACCCAAATATGACTGAAAGGGTAAAAATATTCATTACTCATTGAACAGGGATTAACCGGCTTAAGACCTCTTGCTTCTATATTTAAATAGAAGACAAGTTTTTAACAAAATGGCAAATTATGTTTTTTAGAACCTTCATTTAAAGTTTGTTTGGTGTACGATTCACAGTGCATACCTAACTTTAAATTTCCGGATTCTACAGGGTGGCCGGTCTAACATTTTAAATTTAAATCGGCTGTAAACAAAGTACTGATAATCTTTTCAAATTTCTGGTTTTATTAGAAAGCTTGAACTTTGTCATTTAATAAAACAAAATCATTCGTATGACTTCCACAACTGGCTCGGCATTCCTTCCTACGATCTATTCAACTTTTCAGTACATTTTCGATTGTTTCACGTCGAATCTCTTTAAGGACAACTTCGATTTTTTGTTTTAATGCTTCCATTGTCTCTGGACGCTTTGCGTAATTATTATTACTAGGGCGGTTCGGAAAGTTCTTAGCCTATCAATGAAAGAGAATAGTTAGTTTTTCAAAAATATTTTTATTTTTCAATATAATCTCCTGAAACTTCAATACACTTAGTCCAACACTTATCTAGCAATTCTTCTAGCAACCCTTGATTAAAATAGTTTTCCTCAAGGTCTTCAAAATAGTGGTTTACAACTGTAATTGCATCTTCATTTGAGGTAAAACGCTTGCCAGCAAGGATTTTTTTTAGATTTGGGAACAGGTTAAAGTCACTGGGAGCTAAATCAGGAGAATAAGGTGGGTGGTCAAGCAACTCGTACTTTAATTCGTTGATTTTAGCCATTGTTAAAACACTCTTGTGCGCTGGTGCGTTGTCTTGATTAAAAAATTATTTTTTTGTGTTGTAAGCCAGGACGTTTTTCTCGAATTTGTACATTTAATTGATCTAAAAGGTTGCAATAGTACTCTGAATTTATTGTTTTACCCTTTTGCAGATAGTCGATCAATAAAATACCTTTGAAGTCCCAAAAATCCGTTGCCATAACCTTACCAGCCGATTGAATTGTTTTTGCCTTCTTTGGGGCACTTCCTCCAGCTTCAGTCCATTGTTTGGATTGTTCTTTTGTCTCTGAAGTATAGTGGTGGATCCATGTCTCATCAACAGTTATGAAACGACGCTTAAAATCCATTTCAACGCTGAGCGTAAATGCGCCGTGCTCCATGAATTTTTGCTTCCTAAAATTAAATAGAATGACATGGACGACATTTGGTTTCAACAAGACGTGGCCATATGTCAAACAGCAAACGCAACCATTGATATTTTATGCACTACTTTTAAAAGTCGAATAATCAGCCGAAATTGTGATGCCAATTGGCTGCCTCGGAGCTGTTATTTAAGCCCTTTGGATTATTTTGTTTTTGGGGAGCCATTATCCTTAATACGAGCGCGGTTCGGAAACTTCTTAGCCTAGCACAAAAAGCGCGGTATAAACAGAAAAAAGTTAAGTGTTTTGGAAACTTCCATCTCTGTTATGAACACATGTTAAATTTCGTTTCGATCTGGCAACTCCTTCATATAGAAACAGGTGTTCACAAAAGACGCATCCGCGATTTTTTTACAATGGAAAAGTTAGAAATGCGTGGTGTCATTAAATATTTACATAAAAAAGGTTTATCGGGACAAGAAATTCATAATGATATGGTGAATGAGTTAGGTGAAAGTGCTCCATTTCGCTGAAAACGATCCAAACAAGCTTGAGAAATGTTCATTCTTATGCGTTTTTGGTCGACTGTTAACAAGTGCGGCACCCATCTTGCAGAAAGCTTTTTCATCTGTAGTTCTTCATGCAAAATAAAATGGAATCGATCATTTGAGATGCCCATGATATTAGCTATTTCACGCACTTTTATTCGTCGATCATTTAATACCATATCATGCACTTTGGCTACAATTTCTGTTGTTGTTGCTGTTTTTGGACGTCCACTACGTGGTTCATCTTCAATGCTTGTACGACCACGTTTAAATTCAGCAACCCAATTTTTTACTGTTGCATATGAAGGAGCACTTTAACCTAACACATTCACCATATCATTATGAATTTCTTGTCCCGATAAACCTTTTTTATGTTAATATTTAATGACACCACGCATTTCTAACTTTTCCATTGTAAAAAAATCGCGGATGCGTCATTTGTGAACACCTGTTTCTATATGAAGGAGTTGCCAGATCGAAACGAAATTTAACATGTGTTCATAACAGAGATGGAAGTTTCCAAAACACTTAACTTTTTTCTGTTTATACCGCGCTTTTTGTGCTAGGCTAAGAAGTTTCCGAACCGCGCTCGTATTAAGGATAATGGCTCCCCAAAAACAAAATAATCCAAAGGGCTTAAATCACAGCTCAGAGGCAGCCAATTGACATCACAATTTCGGCTGATTATTCGACTTTTAAAAGTAGTGCATAAAATATCGATGGTTGCGTTGGCTGTGTGACATGTGGACCCGTCTTGTTGAAACCAAATGTCGTCCATGTCATTCTATTTAATTTTAGGAAGCAAAAATTCATGGAGAACGGCACAGTTACGCTCAGCGTTGACTGTAACGTAGGCTTTTTGCTTATTTTTGAAGAAAAGGCTTTTCAATAGTCATGTGTGGGTTCTCTGAACCCCATATGCTTCAAAATTGCTTATTGACATAACCACCGACATGAAAATCAGCTTCATCTAAAAACACGATATTTCGGCTAAATTATTAATCTCCTGCCAAACGATCTTCAGCCCATTGGGCAGAGCGAAAACGCATCGGATGGTGGTACATTATCAAATGACAAAGTTCAACCTTTCGATAAAACCACATTTTTTATACAGCCTAGATTCAAGTTTTTAATATTAAATCGCCCACCCTGTATATCTTAATGTTATGTTAGAGCAACGATTTTTCAATTTCTGTTGAGGCTCTTTACTTCTTCGCCAATAATCCCGCGCCTAAGACTAAAGCTTCCGTCCGTGGTTCTATCTTCATCCGTTAAGCCAGGGCAGTGACTGCTCACTCGGTCAGTAATGCAATAACTTTATATACGACTACTCTCGTATTAATTGTCATTTTAAAAATTCGCCGAGACAACAAGTTTATCTTTGAACGATACCTTTTTTTTGTTTAAATACAAAACCTTCTCTTGTTTTTATTTCGCAGCAAACAACGAAGAACCTGATTGGCTCTAGCAACCAATTAAAACTACAAATTCTGGTTTGACTCTACCAATCGATTTGAACAGTTTACTTTCTTTGAGTGTGTTTAGACTCGCCTGCACTGCCAAGTTGTTTGTTTTTGTTTTTATTGTTATATAATTAACTGCGATCTCAAGAATTATTGTCTTCAAATCCTTTCTCTTGGTGACAATGATTAATACGCATTCTAATCATAAGTGGTTGTGGTTAAATGTGATATGTCATCTTTTGCGTTTTTTCGTTTGGATTTTGAGAGTGCTTAAATTGCCACCATTCCTCCATGATCCATGATGTGAAATGTTATAAATGTAGTGTTTGTCAATGTACTATTGCTTGATGGAGTTACACAATGTCTAGGGAAATTAATTCTTCAAGCGATCATATTAAAAACAATTATCTTAAGTGTGGTATAAGTCGTACCACTAGTGAAAATGTAACTTATCTACTAATGTTTTTGAATAGCCCCCACACGACGGTCCCTCCTGATTTAAGATCCTAACACTATTGAAGCCAAAGTACTTTTTAGACCAGTAACCAGGGGACATCTCCTATTCGTACAGTACATTGTAATGATGGCGGGTATACGAGGGCGACCGCAAAACTACTGGCCTGGGCCATTTTCTGTTTTACTAGCACCTTTTTTTTTTGTTTTTTAAAAGCAATCTTTTATAAGCCATCTGTCAAAATTTCCAAAATATTTAATGATTATTTTCTTTGTTACAGGTGATTGAAGTAAACAAGTTTTATAATTTTTGAAAAATGGAAAATAAAGAGTTTCGTGCGGTAATTAAACACTTTTATATGAAAGGTTATACGCCGCAATTAATCAAAGATGAATTGGATTCTGTTTATGGTGATAATGCACCATCATACTCCACCGTGAAATCCTGGGTTCAACAATTTAAAATGGGTCGTTCAAGTACGGAAGATGAACAACGCTCTGGAAGACCGAAAACTGCTACTACTATTGAAAACATTAGAAAAATATTTAATGAAGTGACTAAAGATAGACGAATAAAGCCCAGAGAACTTGCTGATATTGTTCAAATACACGAAAAACTAGTTTGGAGTATTTTACATGATGAACTCCACATGAAAAAGCTATCCGAAAGATGGGTGCCGCGTTTGTTGACTTTGCCCCAAAAAATCGACCAATTCCGAGGAGCTTTTAGCGATTTATCAGCGTAATCCAACAGAGTTCTTGCGCCGATTCATAACTGTTGATGAAACATGGATCCATCACTACATCCCAGAATGCAAAGAACGGTCAAAACAATGGATAGAAGCTGGTAAAAGTGGTCCCAAGAAGGCGAAAACTGTTAAGTCAGCAGGAAAAGTAATGGCCACAGTATTTTGGGATGCAAGGGGTATAATATTTATTGATTATCTTGAGAAAGGAAAAACTATAAATAGTGAATATTATTGTGCATTATTGGATCGGTTGAGTGAAGAAATCAAGATAAACGACCGCATTTAGAAAAAAAAGTTCTTTTTCATCAAGATAATGCTCCTTCACACACTGCATTTTTAACTCAACAAAAACTGGCCGAACTACGACTTGGAATTGCTCCGCATCCACCATATAGTCCAGATTTAGCTCCTTCTGATTATTTCTTGTTTCCAAATTTAAAAAAAATTCTCGGCGGCAAAAAATTTTCGTCCAATAGCGAGGTTATTGCTGAAACTAAGGCATTGGAAAATCCTATTTTTTGGATGGAATTAAAAAACTTGAAAAACGTTTGATGAAGTGTATTGAGTTGCAAGGAGATTATGTTGAAAAATAAATAATAATAATTCCAAAAAAAAGGTTTTTTTTATGTTAGGCCAGTTACTTTTGCGGTCGCCCTCGTATATAACCTTTTCTTTCATAGGTTAGATACGGAAGAAAATGGGAATTTAAGTTTAAGGTCATTTGACTTGGGTCTGTTCTTATGGGACGTGGCAAGAGAAACCTCTGCGGGGAGTGTTTTTTCTCATACGGACAGGATAACACAGCTAAAGAAATTCTTCTTCGTAAAGTGTCGTGGGAATCAATAACAACAAATCTACAGGATGCTCGCGTAGAGCCGTTTAGGGTGGTCGCTCGTGCTGTCGTGTTGATTTAGAGGTTGTCGGAGACATTCTGCAGATGATTGGACGCTAGCGGATAGTCGTGATGGGTGATGTCTGACGCAGCATGGTGTAGTTTTTGTTAGTGAAAATCGTACATCTTGGGTTTCTGAATGTGTTTTTTCGATTTCGCCATCAACCATGCATCATTTATTTCTTTGAATACGTACGTATGTATAAGTAATAAGTAATGTATGTATAAGTAATTATCAAGTCCGTTATAACTATAATTTATGTGACGTATACATTTTTCAGTTTATAATACTGGTTGAGGAATAGCTCTGAGAAGTTTTATTGTTGCTGTTTGTTATGAGAAATTCCTTTTTTAAGGAATTCTTCTGCAATAATAAGAATTCCTTAGAACGACTGAAGAACTTGAGAAATAAATATTTAAGGAAATAAAATCAATGATGAACGCATCTACTTAGTAGGGACATAAATACTTTACCAACATTGAACACACCCATTTCAATAGCAGAAATGAACATACCCCGTTAATGTCATATGGGGTTTGAAAGCTAACCTCAATTGCGTTAGTCTGTAACGGGATTTTAAAATTGTTTCAACTTTCATTATGGAGTGGTCAGATAATGAGAACCGTATCGCTGTAATAGCGTTTTGCAAGTGTGAAATGAAAAAAAGCGATTTTTTCAAAACTCTCCGGCCACAAGGTATAAGCCGCATGTTCGTCTACCGATGGATAAAACTGTTTGAGGAAACTGGGGCTGTTAAAGACCGCCACCGGTCGGGCCGCCCACGCTCTGTTCGAACACCGCATGTCATCAAAGCGGTTAAATCAAGAATTCACAGAAATCCGTTCCGAAAACAGAAAATCATGGCCCGTGTGATGAATATCACGCAAAAGTCCACGAGTCGAATCATTAAAAAAGACTTGGGACTTGGGGCTTTCAAACGACGTACCGGACATTTATTGACTGCAGCTTTAAAAAAAAATAGGATTGAAAAATGCAAACGTCTTTTGGTGAAGCACGCTGATAACTTGCACCGAAAAATTTTGTTCACCAATGAAAATAATTTTACTGTTCAGGAAAAATTTAACAAGAAAATTGATAGGGTGTATGCGCGGTCATCTAAGGAAGCATCTGAACTGATCCCAAGGGTGGAAAAGGTTCATCACCCAGCTTCAGTCATGGTTTGGAGGGGTGTCTCTTATATGGGGTCACTGACCTGCATTTTTGCGAACAAGGAGTCAAAACATCGGCCAAAGTTTACCATGAAACCGTTTTGAAAGTTGGTGTGAAGCCTCTTAACGATTCCCTGTTCCAAAACCAGCCATGGACTTTCCAGCAGGATTCTGTGCCGGCCCATAAGGCTAAAACGTCCCCGTCCTGGTTTCGAAACAATTTGCCATCGTTCATTTCCTTTGATGAATGGCCCTCAGGCAGTCCAGATTTGAACCCATTGGATTACAAATTGTGGAAGGTTATAGGGGACAAGGTTTGTCACAAAAGATACCGCAACATTGAATCTCTTAAGACTGCTTTGGTTCGAGTTGTGGCCAATTTTCCAATGGACGAGGTTCGTGCAGCTATTGACGATTGACCAGTGCGACTTAAGGCGTGTGTAAAGGCAAAAGGCGGACATTTCGAATAAGTAGATTCTTTTTGGATACAATATACATCAAAAAATTTATTAAAAAATATTTGGTCCAAAAACATTCAGTACTTTTTATTTTACAGCATAAAACGTGTGTAACAGTATTTATGTCCTCACTAAGTAGTTTCGTTAATGTGTCAACAATTTGTGTCGCACGGTGTTCTGCCTCTGTCGGCGAGTGCCTACTTCAATTTATTTATAATTAAATTTCACTCTTATATTTCAAATATCACTTAGTATATTTTTTTTTTATTACGAATATAAAAAAATATAATTTATATCTGTTAATAAATTTCGTAGCAAGTGAAAGTATTTTGTGAGAAAATGTGCTTATATATTTATACAACCTGAAACTTATTAATACACTTACTTAATCGCGTCATTTAAATGGAGGGAGGAAGGAGACCGACCGACGGTGTGCCTTAAAAGATTAACAAGCATCCAAGTACGGTTTCATATATCACAGACGCGTGTTTAATATTTTTTATATCACATCGCATCACATTCACTGCTGGGAGTAGAAGATTTAGGTAGCAATTTTAAAATTTTGTTTTTCTGTGAGAAGTTTAACCATACAGGGTGATTCATTCACGACTGGACAATTTTCTCCAGCGTATTCTTGGAACCAGAAATTTAAAAAATTATCAGTATTTTTTTTTCTAAAAAACGAGCTTAAGGCCAATAATTTTGTTTGCTGTTTCTTCAGTTTTATCCAATAAGGACATAACAATTTTATATTTTAATAAAACACAGAATATTTAATATATAGAGTTAAAAAAATGCAAATGTTAAATTAGAAGAATTAAATTCGATTTCGGTCGTATGACCACCACGAGCCCGTGTACTGCGATTCATTCTTTGGACCCAATTTTCCACCACTCTTGCACACATTTTGACCGGAACGTTGTCAATTTTGCGTTGGATGTTATCTCTGAGCTCGCCTAAAGTTGTTGGCCTGGTGGCATAGACCAATGACTTGAGGTGGCCCCATAAAAAAAATCCAATGGCGTTAAATCGCATGAACGAGGTGGTCATTCAACCGGACCATTTCTCGAGATAACTCGTTCACCTAATTTGCCCTTCAGTAAATCGATTGCCTATCAGTAAATCGATATTTGTTATGTTTTCTGTTATAGGGATTTTTTTTTAAATCAAGTTAATACTTATATCACACCTCCGACATAAAAACCACACCACACAGTAATTTTTCGCGGATGCTATTGTATCTTTTGATGCACATCTGGCTTCGTTGCTGTCCAATAAGGCCTTTTTTTGTTTATTGGCAAAACCACTCCGCAAGAAATGAGCTTCTTCGCTGAAGATGATGAAAATTGAGAAAGCGCTCTTAAAGTTGCGACCACCGACTCAGAATTTTGGTAGTCATTTTTTATGATTTCCAAACGTTGCTCGTAAGTGAACTTTACTATGATGAAAATTTTGAGTTCGACTAACCTTTTGGCGCAGAAAGATCTTTAAAAATGTTTGAGAGCGCGTTGACATTAAGATACGAAATTGTTATGTCTCTATTGGATAACCCTTTATCTGGTTTAGCATTTTCCCCATGGTCCTCAAAGAAAATAGAAATATTTGAAAGACAGATTTAAAGATATTGGGACAAATTTCAAAACTACTTAGTAGGGACATAAATACTGTTACACACGTTTTATGCTGTAAAATAAAAAGTACTGAATGTTTTTGGACCAAATTCTTTCTAATATATTTATCGAAGTATATTGTATCCAAAAAGAATCTACTAAATCGAAATGTCCGCCTTTTGCCTTTACACACGTCTTAAGTCGCACTGGCCAATCTTCAATAGCTGCACGAACCTCTTCCATTGGAAAATTGGCCACAGCTCGAACCAAAGCAGTCTTAAGAGATCCAATACTGGGGTATCTTTTGTGACAAACCTTGTCCTCTAAAACCGTTCACAATTTGTAATCCAATGGTTTCAATTCCGGACTGCCTGAGGGCCATTCTGCAGAGGCAAAGAATGCTGGAAAATTGTTTCGAAGCCAGGCCTGGGACGTTTTAGCCTTATGGGCCGGCGCAGAATCCTGCTGAAAAGTCCATGGCTGGTTTTGGAACAGGAAATTGTTAAGAGGCTTCACAACAGCTTCCAAAACGGTTTCTTGGTAAACTTTGGCCGATGTTTTGACTCCTTATTCGCAGAAATGCAGGTCAGTGACCCCATCGTAAGAGACACCCCACCAAACCATGACTGAAGCTGGTTAATAACCCTTTTCCACCATTGGGTTCAGTTCAGATGCTTCCTCAGAAGACCGCGCATACACTCTATCATTGTGCTTGTTAAATTTTTCCTGAACGGTAAACAATTTTTCATCGGTGAACAAAATTTTTTGGTGCAAGATATCAGCGTGCTTCACCAAAAGACGTTTGCATTTTTCAATCCTATTTTTTTTAAAGCTGCTGTCAATAAATGACCTACTGTCGTGTGAAAGCCCCAAGTCCCAAGTCTTTTTTAATGATTCGACTCATAGACTTTTGCGTGATATTCATCTCACGGGCCATGATTTTCTGTTTTCGGAGCGGATTTCTGTGAAATCTTGATTTAACGGCTTTGATGACATGCGGTGTTCGAACAGAACGTGGGCGGCCCGACCGGTGGCGGTTTTTTTACATCTCCAGTCTCCTTAAACAGTTTAATGCATCGGTAGACGAACATGCGCCTAATCCCTAGTGGCCGGAGCGTTTTGAAAATATCGCTTCTTTCATTATCTGAAAGTTGAAACAATTTTAAAATCCCGTTACAGACTAACGCTATTGAGGTTAGCTTTCAAAACCCATATGACATTAACGGGCTATGTTCAGTTCTGCTATTGAAATGGGCGTGTTCAATGCGGTAACAGTATTTATGTCCCTACTAAGTAACATCAAACGGTTTTCGCATTGATTTATTTCTAACTTGATCTTATCGCTAGATTTCTAATGAGGACTAGTGTCCATGATAACTCGACTTTTATCATGTTTTCTTTTCAGTTTAAAGCAGGAATTGTTATAGTTATTTATTTCAAAATCAAGATAATACTTATATTCCTAAGATTTGCTATATCAACACGTAGACAAAAGTATGGTTGGAATAACAATATTCAAAGAGCGTTCAACTTTTGTTGGGTATTTGGTTGTGGTACAACAACATTATAATCCTCACAACAAAAATATGTTTCAAATACAACCATACTATGATCCTCACAATCAT
Source organism: Hydrotaea diabolus (assembly GCA_963513945.1). Classification (NCBI taxonomy): domain Eukaryota; kingdom Metazoa; phylum Arthropoda; class Insecta; order Diptera; family Muscidae; genus Hydrotaea; species Hydrotaea diabolus. The sequence goes on along the minus strand of OY740718.1, from coordinate 61,660,861 downwards.
ACTAACAATCATCTACTTTATTTTGATTTCTACAACCATACTAATATCACACATAATAAACATATACTACGATACCCAGTATTAGAATTGGGTAAAGTTGTCAAAAATAGATTTAATTATGAAAATTAAAAAAAAATACATGAAATTCAAAATAATAGGGGTGATTAAGTTAACAGTAGAAAAAATCAGCTTTAAGAAAGGTAAGAGTTTTTATTAAAAATATTTCAGTTAAACAAAGCCAAAGCAGTTTGTTTGCAAGATTATTTATTATTATTTATTTGCAAATAAAAGGTATCATTCTTGCATTAGCTCCGTAACACTAACATTGTTCTAAAAAGCATATCCAAATGATGAAAAAATGACAAACATACAGTATGATTGCCGTATTTATATTATTGTTAACATACAACTCAAAAGACATGCTTTTGTCGCACCAACCATATTTATATTGGGGCTACAGCCATATTTCCTTTTTTAAATAATACTATTGTTACATTTCCACAATATTAATATTGCGGCAATCAACTATTGTCAATATTAAATTCAGTAAATAATACTATGTTTGCGAAGAAAATATTTTTGTTGCGCAGAACATAATATTGTTGCCGTGACCATATAGCAACCATGTTTTTTCTCTGCTTGAATGTAATTACTTTTTCTCTACAATTCTTCAAAAAGGGCTGAATCAAAAAAAAATATTAAAAAACCTTAAATAGAGATAAATTGCATCTTTCTTCTGGCTCGAAAGGGTAGTATAAAATCCTTCATCATAAGAACAGCGGATAACCATTTAGAGCTATGAACTTAAGTTCATCTATCGCCTTAGTTATTTTTTCTTTGCCTACCTTAGCTAGTTTTCGTTTAAAGTACTCGTATAATTATGTATGGCTCCTTTGTACTTAGTTGGGACATAAATACTGTTACAACATTGAACACACCCATTTCAATAGTAGAACTGAACATACCCCGTTAATGTCATATGGGTTTTGAAAGCTAACCTCAATGGCGTTAGTCTGTAACGGGATTTTAAAATTGTTTTAACTTTCATCATGGAGTGGTCAGATAATGAGAACCGTGTCGCTGTAATAGCGCTTTTCAAGAGTGAAATGAAAAAAAGCGATAATTTCAAAACGCTCCGGACACTAGGGATTAGCCGCATGTTCGTCTACCGATGCATAAAACTGTTTGAGGAGACTGGAGATGTAAAAGACAGCCACCGGTCGGGCCGCCCACGCTCTGTTCGAACACTGCATGTCATCAAAGCCGTTAAATCAAGAATTCACAGAAATCCGCTCCGAAAACAGAAAATCGTGGCCCGTGAGATGAATATCACGCAAAAGTCCATGAGTCGAATCATAAAAAAGACGGGACTTGGGGCTTTCGTTATTGACTGCAGCTTAAAAAAAAATAGGATTCAAAAATGCAAACGTCTTTTGGTGAAGCACGCTGATAACTTGCACAGAAAAATTTTGTTTACCGATGAAAAAATTTTTACCGTTCAGGAAAAAATTAGCAAGCAAAATGATAGAGTGTATCTAAGGAAGCATCTGAACTGATCCCAGGGGTTGAAAAGGGTCATCACCCAGCTTTATTCATGGTTTGGTGGGGTGTCTCTTACGATGGGGTCACTGACCTGCATTTTGCGAACAAGGAGTCAAAACATCAGCCAAAGTTTACCAAGAAACCGTTTTTGAAGCAGTTTTGAAGCCGTTTAACAATTCCCTGTTCCAAAACCAGCCATGGACTTTCCAGCAGGATTCTGCGCCGCCCCATAAGGCGAAAGCGTTCATTTCCTCTGAAGAATGGCCCTCAGGCAGTGTAGATTTAAAAATCATTGGATTACAAATTGTGGACGGTTTTAGAGGACAAGGTTTGTCACAAAGGATACCCCATCATTGGATCTCTTAAGGCTGCTTTGGTTCGAGCTGTGGCCAATTTTCCAATGGACGAGGTTCGTGCAGCTATTGACGATTGGCCAGTGCGACTTAAGGCGTGTGTAATAGCAAAAGACGGACATTTTGAATAAGTAGATTCTGTTTGGATACAATATACATCAATAAATCTATTAAAAAATATTTGGTCTAAAAACATTCCGTACTTTTTATTTAACAGCATAAAACGTGTGTAACAGTATTTATGTCCCTACTAAGTATATTCATCTAACAGGCACTATTACCTGCTCAAGGGTCAAAGGGACATATATTTTTGTGCCTGACCACTGCCACAACAACTTTTAGCAGATGTCTTGGCTGCAATTGTTTAAAGGAAAACTGAGCTTTTCATAACGAATCACAATTAATTTTGTAGATCTCACTTTTAAAGTTATTTGTAAACAATCGCAATACATCAGTTGAACTTTTACCGATACTTTACATTGGGAGTCACCTGTAGATATTCCAAAACTACGAATTATGCAATCTTCCACTCGATTTACATAATTAAATGAAATTGACTGAACAGCCGGTACAATCATGCACAATGCAATGCTCAGCCATTGCTCGTATGATAGCAAATGTTTTCAGTTCTAAACTTAACGTGGCTTAAATACTTTTTATAAGCCGTTAACGTAAACTTTTGAAATAATCTCAGTCGCATCTTTAAAATTTTGAATAAATTTGAATAATTTCTGTTTTTTATTATTATTTTGAATATTTTCGTTGTCTTGTGGCTTGTGTTGGTTTTTTTTTATTTTATTTTGGTACGGCCACAAAATAAATATCTTTTATTACTCGTAGCTATTTGGTGTGTGTTTGTTTTTGCAGCTAGTGAAAGTATTTCGGAATGATATGAATGCGGCCTTAGTCCAGCAGAACCTACGTACAAATCTACAGACCATCAATTACTTAATAATGCCGTCAGTCGGGCAATTTTGACGGCGACATAAGGCGGTACGTGTTCTTGAAACAGATTAATTAAATAAGCACGTTTTTGTATAGGAGATGTTCAAAGGAGTCCGAATTGCTGAAAACTGTAATTTTTTTTGAAATAAAATTTTTGTTTTGCTGATAGGATGACGTAAATTATTTATTAACAATCGTAATTGGCTTTTAACCGTAATTAAATTAAAATTAAACGCGCCTCGATTTTGTGCGCGTGTTCTCCAATTTATTACATCAAGATATCTTAGCTCTTTTATATTGGTATCTCGGTCGTCATAGTAATATTTATGTTAACTTGAGCACCCATGGGTCCATATTGTTTATTGATCGCCCATTTTGACAATGCGGGCCGAAGCGTCTCGCAACTATACCCTTTTGGTTAAATATTGCCTAATTTTATGTACCTCATTTTTTCTTGCAGGTAAGAGCTGCTTTGTGATTTTTAAAATTGTATAAACGTACGAACTCTACTGAGAGATAACGATGACATGGATTAAAATCGGAACTCCCGTATTATAGCCACTTTTGACCAGGATCGTTGTTTGTCTTCCAGGACAATTCCAGGTAAACAACATATACATAGATTAAAAGAACCTGCATAGTTTATCTGATAGGTAGTTTATAAGTACGAGGGTATAACAAACGAAACATTATATGGCTGAAATATTAATTTGTCATCTACTAATACGAGGGCGGTTCGAAAACTTCTTAACCTAGCACAAAAAGCGCGGTATAAACAGTTAAGTGTTTTGGAAACTTCCATCTCTGCTATGAACACATGTTAAATTTTGTTTCGATATGGCAACTCCTTCATATAGAAACAGGTGTTCACAAAAGACGCATCCGCGATTTTTTTACAATGGAAAAATTAGAAATGCGTGGTGTCATTAAATATTTACATAAAAAAAGTTTATCGGGACAAGAAATTCATAATGATATGGTGAATGTGTTAGGTGAAAGTGCTCCTTCATATGCAACAGTAAAAAATTGGGTTGCTGAATTTAAACGTGGTCTTACAAGCATTGAAGATGAACCACGTAGTGGACGTCCAAAAACAGCAACAACAACAGAAATTGTAGCCAAAGTGCATGATATGGTATTAAATGATCGACGAATAAAAGTGCGTGAAATAGCTAATATCATGGGCATCTCAAATGATCGAGTCCATTTTATTTTGCATGAAGAACTACAGATGAAAAAGCTTTCTGCAAGATGGGTGCCGGACTTGTTAACAGTCGACCATAAACGCATAAGAATGAACATTTCTCAAGCTTGTTTGGATCGTTTTCAGCGAAATAATATTGATTTTAAGCGTCGTTTCATAACTGTTGATGAGACATGGATCCACCACTATACTCCAGAGACAAAAGAACAATCCAAACAATGGACTGAAGCTGGAGGAGGTGCCCCAAAGAAGACAAAAACAATTCAATCGGCTGGTAAGGTTATGGCAACGGTTTTTTGGGACTTCAAAGGTATTTTATTGATTGACTATCTGCAAAAGGGTAAAACAATAAAGTCAGAGTACTATTGCAACCTTTTAGATCAATTAAATGTACAAAGTCGAGAAAAACGTCCTGGCTTACAACACAAAAAAATAATTTTTCATCAAGACAACGCACCAGCGCACAAGAGTGTTTTAACAATGGCTAAAATCAACGAATTAAAGTACGAGTTGCTTGACCACCCACCTTATTCTCCTGATTTAGCTCCCAGTGACTTTTACCTGTTCCCAAATCTAAAAAAATTCCTTGCTGGCAAGCGTTTTACCTCAAATGAAGATGCAATTACAGTTGTAAACCACTATTTTGAAGACCTTGAGGAAAACTATTTTAATCAAGGGATAGAATTCCTAGATAAGCGTTGGACTAAGTGTATTGAAGTTTCAGGAGATTATATTGAAAAATAAAAATATTTTTGAAAAACTAACTATTCTCTTTCATTGATAGGCTAAGAACTTTCCGAACCGCCCTCGTATAATGAATAAAATTTTAAATTGTAATAACTTTGAGATCTTGGGTGAAAATAATTTACAGTAAAAACTGACCAGCAAATGTTTTAACTGCAGTACTAGAGAATATTTAAAATATACTTTAAGATTCGAATACGCATTTCTAGGCTTCCACAAAGCAGATCCATCATTTATCAATGTGGTGATGATGATCACTGATTAATATATCAATATTTGTATACCCTTCCCCCTACTAGGTCAGATGGTATTTATGTATCATTTGGTAACGACAAAAAATGGAACGCATCGAAAACAATTTTACACCCCACATACGAGGTTGGATCAATAATTCCATGTCTTTTCGAATAAAACAGTTTTTTTTTGGAAAAAAATATTTTTCAACATAATCTCTTTTAGCTCAATACACATAGCCCAGCATTTCTTCAATTTTTGTATCCCCTCTTTTCCGAGGTCCAAAAAATTGGTAGTTGTTTGATCAATAATTTTACCGCTGCAGCTGTATGTCTTTCCACCGAGCCATTTCTTTCGGTTGGGAAATAGAAAATAGTCACTGGGGGCTAAATCCGGAGAATATGGCGGATGAGGTTCCAATTCGTAACCCAATTCATGCAATTTTGCCATTGAGACTGCACCCGTGCATTATGATGATGAAAAGGTAAACGCGGCACGCATCTTGCAGACAGATTTCTTAAACCCAACTAATCATGTAGAATCGAAACCACACTGCCATATAAAATGCGTGCGGCATCAACAATCTCACGCACTTTCTTTCTTCGAACGGCCAACACAATATCGTGGATTTTATCGACATTTTCGGGTGTATTGACTTAATTGGCCGTCCAGAACATTCAGCGTCATTTGTACTTGTGCGACCAGAACGAAAGTCAGTAAAACACTAATTTTTACCATTTAAATCGAAAGTGTAGAGTTTTATAGTATTTATCAAGCTTTTCCTTGGTTTGATTGACGGAATTTTTTTCGGCTGGTTCCAACGATCGCTCACGAAAAGAGTTACCAAACGTTTTTATATTTTGAATGTCTTTTTTCCCCTAACTGCCTATGGGATTGAAAAATATACCATATTGCCACACCCCTTCTAGTACCTCCCACACAAATGTATTATTCCGCCCACTTTTGGCCTTATTTTTTGGTATTCTTTTTCGTCACTAAGTTAAGCTTATAAGGGTTGCTAATTATATTTCGGGTCCGACAACAAAATCACAATAATTTATCATTGGAAATGGTTTACTTGTTTTTCAAAATATTCTCCTTTAAGATCAATACACTTTTGCATGCGCACAAACCAATTTTCGAAGCACTGTTCCTACTTCGATGGAGACACCTCCAAAATATGATTTTTGAACGCTTCAGCAGCTGCTGCGGGCGATGAAAAACATTGACCACGCAACAAATGACCATGCATTGATGCTTGTCATACTAATGACCAAGGAAGCCTTAATCTCACGGTCGGTCTTGCTTTATCAGTTGACGCACAGCATCGATGGTTTCTGGCAAAGTGACCGAAGTTGGACGTCCTTCACGAAGTTCATCCTGGAGCGAACGGCGTCCGAGACTGAACTCTTGGTACCAGCGATTTACAGTGGTTTCTGATGGTGCTTCATCGCCAAAAGTCGAACAAGTTGATTTAAACACTTTTGTCTCGATAAACCACGCCTTAAATCGTAAAAAATGATCGCACGAAAATGTTCTCGGGATAATTCCACCTTTTGACTGAGATGCATTTTTTAACGCACTGTAAACAAAAAAATTCGCCCTCAAATTACAAAACGTTCTGAGTAAAGTTATGCTAAAAAATGTCAAAGTTTCCAAGGAAGTTCCAGTTTACATTTGGGAAAACTAGTATTGCCAGCACCCGAAATATAAATAGCTACCCTCGTATAAGACTGATCTTAACTTAGTGACAAATATTTGGACTCCTATCCACGCCCAACATAACTTGTCATCCAGTGCGTGAAATTCGCTTAAATTATAAACTGCGTAATTTTTTTGCATATTAAAATTGGTGTGACACGCCCCATTTACGTACTTCCTATGCAAATGCACTAGTCCGCCTAATTTTGGTATTCTTGTAATATTTTTAATGTTATTTCGATCTATCGAATATCAAAAATTAAAGGCAGAGGTATAAGATTAACTTCTAGCAAATAATTGGATTTCTAGCCACGCCCATTTTGGTACCTCCCACACAAATAACCTTGTTTGTGTGCCGATAAGAAACCATAACACATGTCTCCTAAAGCATGCAATTCGCTTAAATTGCGAACTCAATAATATATTCTATAATAGCGTACAAAAAAATCGACTGACACGTCCTCTTCTGACATATCCTGAAAAAAGAAAGAAGAAAGGCATAAAAACTATATCTGTAAGCCAGGCTGTCAAATGAAACCATTGAAAATTAACCATTGCAAGCGATTGCGACCTATAGCAAGCTATGGTTGTTGTTGTAGCGGCACACACAGTGTCGAGGTGACAGCCCTTGGCCGTAGAATTGCTGCTTCGGGTCAATCCGGCGCGTAGAACCGACTGTCGTGGGATTGGCAAGCTATGGTAAAATGACACCATGACGTTTCTATTTTTCCTTTATAGAAACGGCTAACCATATTGTCAAAGTCAGTTTTTTTTTTGCAAAATTCCGAGCAGAAGCAATAACTGTTGGAAATTATTATGTCGGTCCAGCCCAATTGTGGACTTTTCCTGAGTACATATGGGCCTTCAGGCTGTAATAATTATTTTGAGTGACTATTATTCTAGTGACTCGGTTTGAAAGCCGCTTGGGAACATTTGACAATTCGAAAGCGGCGGTCAAAGCCTTTGTCTGCTTGGCAAATTTAAGCTGTTTGTCCCGGCCAATGAGAATTAATAGCTCAATTCACTGATTTGCAAACAGTTTCCCATTTGTTGCTTACTATGAATTTATTAGCACCGATTGACCTGAATTTTTTTTAGAGTTTGTCAAATTAAACGGGTCTAAATACTTTTTCCTTAAGGTACGAGGGCGGTACGGAAAGTTCTTAACCTATCAATGAAAGAGAATAGTTAGTTTTTCAAAAATATTTTTATTTTTCAATATAATCTCCTGAAATTTCAATACACTTAGTCCAGCGCTTATCTAGCAATTCTATCCCTTGATTAAAATAGTTTTCCTCAAGGTCTTCAAAATAGTGGTTTACAACTGTAATCTGCATCTTCATTTGAGGTAAAACGCTTGCCAGTAAAGATTTTTTTTAGATTTGGGAACAGGTAAAAGTCACTGGGAGCTAAATCAGGAGAACAAGGTGGGTGGTTAAGCAACTCGTACTTTAATTCGTTGATTTTAGCCATTGTTAAAACACTCTTGTGCGCTGGTGCGTTGTCTTGATGAAAAATTATTATTATTATTATATTTTTGTGTTGTAAGCCAGGACGTTTTTCTCGAATTTGTACATTTAATTGATCTTGATGGTTGCAATAGTACTCTGAATTTATTGTTTTACCCTTATGCAAATAGTCAATCAATAAAATACCTTTGAAGTCCCGAAAAACCGTTGCCATAACCTTACCAGCCGATTGAATTGTTTTTGCCTTCTTTGGGGCACTTCCTCCAGTTTCAGTCCATTGTTTGGATTGTTCTTTTGTCTCTGGAGTATAGTGGTGAATCCATGTCTCATCAACAGTTATGAAACGACGCTTAAAATCCATTTTATTTCGCTGAAAACGATCCAAACAAGCTTGAGAAATTCTTATGCGTTTTTGATCAACTGTTAACAAGTCCGGCACCCATCTTGCAGAAAGCTTTTTCATCTGTAGTTCTTCATGCAAAATTAAATGGACTCGATCATTTGAGATGCCCATGATATTAGCTATTTCACGCACTTTTATTCGTCGATCATTTAATACCATATCATGCACTTTGGCTACAATTTCTGTTGTTGTTGCTGTTTGGGGACGTCCACTACGTGGTTCATCTTCAATGCTTGTACGACCACGTTTAAATTCAGCAACCCAATTTTTTTACTTTTGCATATGACGGAGCACTTTCACCTAACACATTCACCATATCATTATGAATTTCTTGTCCCGATAAACCTTTTTTATGTAAATATTTAATGACACCACGCATTTCTAATTTTTCCATTGTAAAAAAATCGCGGATGCGTCTTTTGTGAACACCTTTTTCTATATGAAGGAGTTGCCAGATCGAAACAAAATTTAACATGCGTTCATAGCAGAGATGGAAGTTTCCAAAACACTTAACTTGTGCTTGTGTTAGGCTAAGAAGTTTCCGAACCGCCCTCGTATTGTCAAAGTCAGTTTTTTTTGCTAAATTCCGAGCAGAAGCAAAACTGTTGGAAATTATTATGTCAGTCCAGCCCAATTGTGGACTTTTCCTGAGTACATATGGGCCTTCAAGCTGTAATAATAATTTTGAGTGACTATTATTCTAGTGACTCGGTTTGAAAGCCGCTTGGGAACATTTGACAATTTGGAAGCGGCGGTCAAAGCCTTTGTCTGCTTGGCAAATTTAAGCTGTTTGTCCCGGCCAATGAGAATTAATAGCACAATTCACTGATTTGCAGTTTCCCATTTGTTGCTTACTATGCCTTTGAAAGAAAATAAGTAAGAATTTATTTGCACCGATTGACATTGAAATTTTTTTAGAGTTTGTCAAATTAAACGGGTCTAAATACTTTTTCCTAAAGGTATTAAGACTTAGACTAAATGTCTCTTCTTTAAATGAAATGTATTCGAGTAGGATGAAATAAGTTATGAAATAATTTACATTTGCAATTCTAGTTTTATTAATAACTATCTTCCTCAACAACACAATTAGGGGGAAAAATGGAACAACTTCTATAGAACATTTGAACAATATAATCCTTCTTCTCACAAAACGCAACAAATTTATCCGGATCTGAACCTGGCTTTCTTATGTAATATTCGTGCACACCAACTGAATCCATTATTTTGCACACATTAAAACGTGTACCTCCGGTGCTAGATCAAATCTGCTACTGTGGACTCAATATATGGTTCCCAACGAACTCGGACGATTAATCTTCACCGATCGATTTTAATTTAATAACTTTTTATAACATTCCGTGTTTTTTTTGTTCTACTTTGCTTCACGCCATATTTGGCAACATTAGCATACAAAATATCACTTAATGAACGTTCGCCGACTTGCTCAATTATTTTTTTTGCGTTGAAAACAAACTATTTTTCAAATATTCTGCAACTGGTTTACTAATAAGTTTCTGTTATATATCCATTAAATATCACATTATGTTTTTAATTAGGTGCTACTGATATATTTTTTTTTAAATCCATTTGCAATGTTCTTCATTTGTCGAAATGTTTTAAAGTGCCATTTGAATGTGAACCCGTATACTCTCCTCGTTGTCGCTAGGGTTTGCACTCTAAGAAATGTGGGGAAAATTTTAACGGGATTTCAGATGTTTGTTTTTTATACTCCCCACTATATGATGAAAGTATATGTGATAGCGCATAGAGAAAGGGACCTAAGGGTAAAAAAAATGCAAATTTTCATTTTTTTTCTTTTTTTGATGTGGACAACATCTGAGCATCGAATGAGACCGATCCCATGCCCCAAAAGTGTTCCCTCCCAGAGATATGCGCGTTTTATGAAAGTGAAGTCGACGATTCTAAGCGCAAATAGACAGGGACCTAATCTTTGAAATGGCTCCTCTGAACAAAACTTTTCATTAACTTTTCACTTTTTTTTGTTTGATGTGGACAACATCTGAGCGTCGAATGAGACCGATCCCAAAAGTGTTCCCTACCAATCTTTAAAATGGCTCTCCTGAACAAAACTGGTTTTTAGCCTTAGGTCTCTTTCTTTTTTGTGCGTCACATATATGAGTTTGTCATTCCATTTGTAACGCATGGAAATATTAATCTGCGACCATATAAAATACAGTCGATTCCGCTTAAGTGAAACTGTGAAAATGCAGCTACGTTGATTCAGTTTTATATTTATTCATACTTTATTTCATAAAAAAAAAATCATTTATAAAAAAATTAAAAATATAACTCAAAAAGGGAACTCAAAAAGGGAACTTAAATTTAGTTCCGTCATTTAAAAACGGTAGCTTAGTCGGAATACAAAGAATAAAAATAAGAGATTCAATTTTCTCACTAAGTGCACCTGAAAGCACAACGACTTCTTGAATAGAATCGCTTTATTGGCCAGTAATAAATCCAGTTTTTGCGAATGGCTTCTGAAGTCAGCGATTTTCGAGAAATAATTAAGCGAAGAGGCGTAGGAGTTTTTTTGTAATAATGACTTTTTGAAAATGAAACGCGTCTGGATGCGTTTAAAGAGACCTTGGGTGAGCTGAATGGGCTTGGTCGGACAACTGAAGAAGATATAGCACGCCATGTGGTCCCTGATGGCAGGCGAGACAAACGTCCGCGATGTTGCCATCAATTCGCGTCCAATACGAAATAAGGCGACTGCACCATCCAGATCTTAGCTGAGCCAGAAAGCATCTGCCGAAGTAGAGTCGTCTCCTCTGGTGAATTCTCCGGGGGATTCCCCCTAGCTTTACGTTCACGGTATACCTGGATACTGCTGCTGCGACTTCATCAGCGTAAATATCGTTCATACCTGACTGATGAATTTGATGATTTAAATTCTATCTCTTGTACCGCTAGATCTCTCTCTCTAGATCATGAAGATCGTACCTGATCTGCCTGGGCGGAGGCACCCCGTCCAAGATATGGTGGTTAGGATGAGTGCTGCGAAAACACACTAGCAGGTATTGCTTAGACAGCAGGAAATTGTGTCTGCGCACGGTAAATATTTTCATCTGCCCATGTGGATGATCCTCAGAAGACATAAGCAGACATCCAGTTGATGTTCTCAGGGTGGATTTTCGGCAAGTCTGAATTTTCTTCCACTGCTACGTAGTCACGCCAGAGCTGTGGTAAAAAAACGATGCTACATGCCATATAAGCTAGGCAATGGTCTAAGTTGTATTGTCGACTAGATCATTTCACGGCGAGTGTTCAGCCATTCGCCCACGAATATTTTATCTGGATATACATCAAGTCCTTAGTCTAAGCTAAGAAGCTTACAGCTTTGGATAAGGTCGAGCAAATGCTGACTTACTTGAAATTGCACATACTTGAAATTGGTGCGATGGTTTTTGTTTTTTTAAGACCAACACTCAAGGGGTTGTCCCCTATATGCATTGTGTCGGTTATGTGAAGATAGGTTAAGTAGAGAAAGAAAGAGGGAGTAATGTTTATGGACATTTTACGTAAACCTGTTCATATCGTACGTGGCAGAAAACACCTCTGCAGAAAGACTTTTGCATATGTGACAGCGCATAGAGAAAGGGACCTAAGGGTAAAAAAAAATCAATTTTCATTTTTTTCTTTTTTTTTGATGTGGACAACATCTGAGCATTGAATGAGACCGATCCCATGCCCCAAAAGTGTTCCCTCCCAGAGATATGCGCGTTTTATGAAGCTGAAGTCGAAGATTCTAAGCGCAAATAGAAAGGGACCTTATCTTTAAAATGGCTCTCCTGAAGAAAACTTTTCATCAACTTTTCACTTTTTTTTTAAGTGGACAACATCTGAGCATCGAATGAGACCGATCCCATGCCCCAAAAGTGTTCCCTCCCAGAGATATGAAATGTGATATGTGAAGTCGACGATTCTAAGCGCAAATAGAAAGGGACCTAATCTTTAAACTGGCTCTCCTGAACAAAACTGGTTTTAACCTTAGGTCCCTTTCTATTTTGCGCTTCACATATACGGACAACGCGGCTAAAGAACGAGTTATCTCTGTAATGCGTCATGCGATCAGTAGGCCAAACAATAACAAATGGAGGCAGACTTCTAGATAAGCGGGGGATACGGGCAAATAATCTGACCTACGGGATGAGATCACCTATCTCAGAAGAGCACATCCCGTTAAAGTACCTGTAAACGGGTGATACGCAACCAACACTCCACCGATGCTCAAGTGAAACATCAGAGTTTGCTACCCTGCTATCACCAACAAGCCACAGCACCCTCCTTTGTATCCGGCCGAGAAACTTCAAGGAGGACTTAACAGCAGATGTGGGAGCTATACTCTATTTTTGGTCGAATGCAAGTGATGTAGATGTTGATGAGGTCTGAGTAGAGAAGATTTTTTTTAAACCGCTTTTAAAACCTAAAGTGCTTGAATGTTTCCTTCGACACTTCAAAAATATGTTTGATCCAGCGAACATCACACTGAATTTTCATGTCCAGAACATTAAGAGCGTCCGTCTTCTCGAGAACAATCCCATCCTTCAATGGTGGCGACAGCGTAAAGCCCGTCATTCGTTTATGGCTAATTAAGCAGCACTTGGTTTTGCTAGCATTAAACTTGATCCTATTTGCAAAACTCCACTCAGAGACAAGATCTTCTTTGAGAGTGTCAGCCATATTTTGCCTCATCGCCTCTGCATCTATGAGGCCCAGTCTACGGTCGAACTATGAGTGAGAGATGCCTCTGTCATTGGCAAAGGAATAATTCGCATTTGTTGTATGACTCAGGAGGTCATTAAGAAAAATAAGAATCAGAAAGAGAGAGGGAACAGAGCCTTGCGTCTATAACAACACACATAAAACGATCTCTATGAAACCTTGATACAAATCAAGAGAAATCCGGACCGACAGTAAAGTCAATTAGTTTTGCCTTGAATGCCTTGGAAAATCCAGAGCCATTATCTTGCTTTCACCAAGTCGGTGCATTGGCCGGTACCATAGCTCCGAAAGGAACGCTATCAGTTCTCCCGTAGATCGGTTCTTACGGAAGCTATACTGCCGATTCCTGAGAAGGCCATTCGAGTCCTAATAATTTAAACAAATTTGGTTCCCCATCCTCTCCATCACTTTTGAGAGTGCAGTGCAAACTGCTATTGGGCGGTAGTTTCCAGGATAACTAGCCCCACCCTTTTTTGGTATCGGTGTTACATTAGCTACATCTTCCAACACGAGGGAAAGTCCGCTGGACGAAGTAAGTCCAGAACACTTTTTATGATGTGATATGCTGTAAAAAATGGCATACACGTAGCTTCAAAATAAAACCACAATTTTATATCTCTTACCAGAGTTGTTTAAGATTCATTTCCCCCTAACATTCTTATCTGGTCAGCCTGTAAAACATCCGGTTCAAATAAAGTCTGTATTGTCGAACAGTGTTAATAACACCAGTAGCAATGCCCAACCCAAGCTGTCAGTAAACTTTAACTATTTGTCATATTTCCATACAACACAAATCTATCGCATTTATAAACATTAATGACAACTGCTGAAGTTTATTCACCTCTTCAGCAGTCCCTCTCCTGCTGCGCTTCACTATCTCTTCATCGGTTGGTCATTGATCAGGTCTGTCTATTTTCATATTGCATGTATATCAAGTTATGTATTGTGTTAAGCCAACAAAAAAAAAGTTGAAATGCTTGCCTTAATTAATTTCCATACGAAATATTTAAGTGTATTTAGTTTTGACCAATAATAGGAGGGGAACTGATGGAGACATTGTCTTGCTTAGGGTGTTTTATTTTGGGTACTTTTTTTATAAATGTTTTTAATGACAACGAGGTCTGCTATATATATTTCTGGCCTAATAATGAAAATGCGAATATATATCATCAAAAATAGTCTTGTTGTTTTTCAAAGTATTCTCCAGCATGATTTATACACTTTTGCATGCGCTCAAACCAATTGTCGAAGCACTTTTTCCACGCCGATTGAGACACCTCCAAAACATGGTTTTTGAACGCTTCAACAGCATCTTCTGGCGGCGAAAATCGTTCACCAAGCATTTTTTTCTTAATGTGCGGAAATAAAAAGAAGTCATTGGATGCCAAGTCAGGGCTGTACGGCGGATGACCCATCAATTCGACGTTTTGGCCGGTCAAAACGGCGCTGGTTTGAGCCGATGTGTGAGAGCTCGCATTGTCATGGTGCACAATGATTCGTCTTCTCTGGTTCGTTTTCGAATTTCTCCGAAGACTTCAGGCAAACAATTTGTGGAATTGATCTCCTACGTTGCTTAAGCGGAACAGTCGCCACATGACCAGTTTTGCCGAAGAAGCAGGCGACCATTGTGCTTCTTCCGCAAACAACTTTCGTTGAATTTGGCTCGTCTTCGAAGACCCACACGGTCGATTGCTGTTTTGCTTCGGGCTCATACGCATAGTTACATGCTTCGTCACCTGTGACGATCTTATAAACGTCTTTTGAAGCACCGCGATCGTATTTTTTTAAATTTTTTTTTCGTGTCGATTACACGAGCTTTTTTTTTGAGCGATTGTCAAAATGTGCGGAATCCAACGAGAACAAACCATTTTTATGGCCAGGTATTCATGCAATATCGATTGTATGCTGGTGGAAGAAATTCCCAAGGATGCCTCTATCTCATGGTATGTCACATGACGATCTTGCATGATCAGTTCACGCACGGCATCAATGTTCTCTGGCACTAAGGCCGTTTTTGGGCGATGGGATAGGGATGCAAAAATTGATACAATTGTACTTTTTTGATACGTTTTCGTTATCGAAAGTACCGTGGTGCAACCGCGGCTCATTTTGGACTTTTTTGATATCCTTTCAAGTGTTCCAATCTGTTGTCTTAATAGCCTTTACCACACTGTGTTACAGGGTATTACTCTAGTGCAAATGTTTTTAGCGCATAAAAGGAGAGTTAATAGACGCCATGTTTAGTACAACATTTGATACAGCATCGCTTTCTGGTTTCATTGAGCGACATGCGGGGACTTTATAAAAAGCCTATATAAATCAAAACGGTCCAAGGTTGATTGGCAATCGTTATATAACATACCAAATTTGTTTGAAATCGGAATAAATATAACTGTTCGTTCTAGAGCGGTTGTGTGTTATATCGGGATATATTTTATCACTTGGGCTTTATCAAAACGTGGTCCAGTATTATTCTTTTTCATTTGAGCTGACTACTATTTAATCGTAATGAATTGTGTCAAATGTCATCAATATTGCATGTAAAGGGTGATCCATCTAGAGTTATTTTTTCCATAGGGGTTTTTTCAGAGTTTACGCGTTAGTTGTGTCAAACTTTTTTTTTCCTTTTCAGTATTGTTTGCCAGTTTATCATAGAAAGACTAACACCGCAACAACGTCTCTAAATTGTGCAACTGAATTATGAAAATGAGAAACGAGAAGAGCCGCTGTTTTCGAACAACGGTTTATTCAGTGATGAGGCCCCTTTCTAAGTCAACGGCAACGTCTACAAATAAAATATCCACATTTGGGCTGAAGAGCAACCAGAAGAGGTTCAAGTACTGTCATTATACCCAGAGAAAACCACGTTCTGGTGCGGTTTATGGGTTGGTGGAATAATCGGTGCATATTTTTTCAAAAAATTTTGATGGTTGGAACTTAACCGTGAATGAAGCTCGCTGTCGCTCCTTGATATCGATCTTTATGCAACATGAAATGGAAGCCAGTAATCTTAACGACACTTGGTTTCAACAGGACGGTGCCACTTGCCATACAGCTGCTCAAACAATGGATTTATTGAGAGGTCATTTCAAAGAGCAGCTAATTTCACGAATTTGACCGGTGAGTTGGCCGCCGAGATCGTGTGATATCACGAGTTTAGACTTTTTTCTTTGGGGCCACGTAAAGTCCAAAGTCTACGCTGACAAACCAGCTAAGATTTAGGTTTCGAAGCCAACATTACGCTTGTCATTAAAGCCATACCGGTCGAAATGCTCGAACGAATCATCCATTGGATGATTCGGAATGGACACGTTGAGACTTAGTCGCGGTTAACATTTGAAGGAAATTATATTTAAAAAATAAATGGCATAAAATATCCTTTCGAATGAAAAACAAAGATTCCACACTTGATTTTAATTTTTGTTTTTTTTTTTTTGAAAAAAAAATAACTCTAGACTGAATACCCAATACTATGTGTCTTTTAGAGCTAAAGACATCAAATCGATTGAACATATGTCAACAGCCTTTCATAAAACTAACTTTTGCAAATTTCATGATGATCGAACCACAATTGCGAATTTTAGTTTGAAAACAAGCTTTGGATAGACAGCGGACGGACAGACGAATATCGTTTAATCGAATCAAATAGTGATTTTGATTTGAGCGGTACACTTAAAGGTGGGTCAACCTTGAATATTTTTGTTAGTTAAGTAGTCAGTACTAGAAAATTATAATTTTTTTTGCTTTTACATTCAGCAACAACAAAAAAAACCGAAAAACCCGGCAGCAAAAAAACAGGGAAACCGACTTGTCAGGCTTCAGTTTTTTTTAAACCGGCTGCTGGGTTTAGACATCAAACCCAGAATGTCGGTTTTCGGTTGCCGTTACTTTAATAACGATTTGTTAAGCAAATACTTAAAAAAGTGTAATTTTTACCGAGGTACCTTTAATGTCTTAAACGAAAACTTTTTTCCCCTGGGCCTATTTGCAATACCAAACAGCTTTGGACCATAAGCCATCATCCTGCTACTCCTAGGTTGATTCATTTGACCGCTTTTGTAGTTTCAGCAGATACACAGATGGCTAGATCGTCTTAGAATTTTTCGACCATCCTGAATATACAGGGTGTCCGTCGGGAAGGTATACTACTTTGTTTTGCCGCCATTTTGATAAACATTAGTCTTGACAGTTCATATTTGGCAGTCTTGAAGTAGCGACAAATTTATTATGGAAAAATATTTGATAAACGAAAGTGTTTTAATAGTTAAAACATTTTATCAAAATAAATCATCGATTACTGTAACGATGGGAAAGTTACGTGAAATTTTTGGGAGAAACAACGTACCAACAAAACGCACTATTCATCGTGTAGTGAATGATTTCGAAGAAAGAGGGTCTGTAGCTGATAGGCCCAAGCATAGACCACAACGTACTGCAAGATCGACTGGAAACATTAATGCTGCTCAAGAAAGTGATCAAAATAATCCATCAACCTTAATTCGAGGCCGTGCTGAATGTAATGAAAAATTTCATCAAAAGGGCTCGCATTTGTGAGGCTAACACACGCAGAAAAAAGTATGGTTGTGGTAACAATATTCGAAGAGCATCATACTATTGTTGGTTATATGGTTGTGGCACAACAATATTATGATCATCACAACAATAGTATGGTTCACACATAACCATACTATGATCCCCACAACAATATTATGGTCCTCGAAACAATAGAATTATTCACACACAACCATACTATGGTCCCCACAACCATATTATTATTCACACTCAACCATAGTATGATCCTCACAACCATAGTATGACTTACACACAACCATACTATGATCCCCAAAAATTTGTTAGGATAGGAGTGATTTTTTTAACAGTAAAAAAAATCATTTATTAAAAATATTTCAGTTATACTAATCCGTAGTTTGTTTTGGAAAAAATTAATTTACATGTAAAAAGTACTATTATTGCGTAAGATTCGTAAAAAATACCATTGTCAAATTAAAAAAATACCATTTTGCCGGTATGATTGCTTTAAATAGATTATTGTTAACGTAAAACTCATGAAAACGATCCTATTGTCCCACCAACCATATTTATATTATTGCTACAACCAAGTTTTCATTTTTAAATTTGGCAATAATACTTTTGTTACATTTCATCAATATTAATGTTGTCGCAATCATACTATTGTCAAAATGAAACTCAAAAAACAATACTATGGTTGCGACGACCATACTTTTATTGCAGAGAACATACTATTGTTGCCGTGACCATGTAGTAACCATATCTTTTTTCTGCGTGCAGAGGCGGACATTTATCTGATATTGTATTCTATACATAATTGTCGATCAATATTTCGAGGTGTTGCAAACGGAATAAAAAATTTAATATACCATCTACTCTTTGGTGAAGGGTATCAAAATGATATTTTTTGTGCGGGAATCGCGATTTTATCAGATCAGTTTTCTCAGTAAATTGTGAACAAAATCAAAAATGGTTCACCGATTTTTAAACAAACAACTTATTTTATATCCTTCACCTAAGGGTGGTTTGCTTATTAAGTTTGCCATTTTGTTTGAAACACGGAAGTACCGGGTGGGCCAAACTTTACCTAGGGGTTGACAAATTAAATAACTTTTTCGTTTATGTATTTTTTTTACAAATTATATAAATAAAAGAATAAATAATGGAGAGATTCACAACTGAACAAAAAACCAGAATAATAGAATTTTATTATATAAATCAGCGATGTTGTTGTTGTGGTTGTAACAACAATTTATTTTATTTTGAAGTCTTGTTCGTCTATGGGGAATCTGCTTCGATATCCAGGCGGAGGAAACGCGCTATTTAAACTGGATGCGAGACCTGAAGGTCAGCTGAGTGGACTTGGCCGGACAATTGAAGAGGTGCAGCACGTCATCTGGTCCATGATGGCAGGCGGGACAGATGTCCGGAACGTGAGCATCAATTCGTGCTCGGTAAGCATTGAGACGGCTGCACCATCCAGATCTCAGCTGAGCGAGAAACGCACGCGTCGGCCTAGGTAGTACCTTCTCCTCAGGTAAAATCTCCGGGGAATGCTTCCCTAGGACAACATTCACACGGTTGCTAGATACTGCTGCTGCGACTTCATCGGCGTGAATGTTGTTCAGACCTGCCTGATAGTTTCGATAATCTAAAGGTTCTCCCTTGTACCGCAACAACAATAAATCAGCGATCAATTATTTTAACGCATGAGTGATGAAGCTCATATTCATTTGTATGGCTTTGTTAATAAGCAGAACTATGGGTTCTGGGGTTCTGAAAATCCAAGAGCCATTTATCAACGCCAATTGCACCCTATTAGTTGTACAGTAGGGTGTGCTATCACATCTGCAAATAACATTGGGCCTTACTTCTTGAATAATGAATATGGAAGTGGTATAACCGTAAATGAAGAGCGGTTACGGCTTATGATAGAAATTTGTTTACATCCTGATCTTGAAATCATACCTGAGATGTGGTTTCTGCAGGACGAAACCACTGCCCACACTGCCCGAGACACAATGGCACTTTTAAGTCAACTTTTTGAAGAGCGAATAGTTTCCAGAAATTCGGAAATTGTTTAGCCAGCGTGATCGCCAGATTTGTCCACACTCGACTATTTTCTTTGGGGCTAGTTTAAGGAGCGAGTATATGTGAACAAGCCCGAGATAATCCTTTAACTCAAGACCAACATTGTTGCAGAAATTCGAACGCTACAGTCACAAATTTTTAAAGATGTTATGGAAAATGCTCTAAAACGAGCCCATTATTTCGAAGCTGAAAACGAGAGGGCTCATTTAAGTGACATTATTTTCCATACTTTGTGTAAAAAAACTTTCAGTTTAATATAGAAAATAGTAATTTTTTACACTAACCTAAAAAAAATTAATAAACGAAAAAGTTATTAAAGTTTTTAACCCCATGGTAACTTTTTGCCCACCCTATATATAATGGGTGATTCAAGTAGAGATACTTTTTACGTGTGAGTCGTGTCATGTTATTTTTGTTTAGTATTGTTTGGCATTTCATCATGGAAAGACTTACGCCTGAACAACGTTTACAAATCGTTCAACTTTATTACTAAAATTCACGTTCTGTGGGGAATGTCTTTCGTGCACTTCGTTCAACTTATGGTCCACATAATCGGCCTACTTAACGTACTATTCGCAACAACATCACCCATTTCGAGACCCAGCATTCATTATTGGATAATGTTCGACCGAATAGACCACGTCCAGGACGCAGTGAAGAAAATGTGCCGGCCGTAGCTGAGAGTGTGCACCAAGACCGTGGATAGTCGATTCGGCGCCGTTCGCAGCAACTCGTACTGCCGTATGGTTCGACTTGGCGCATTTTACGCCGAGATCTTAAATGGAAAGCGTACAAAATACAGCTTGTGCAAGAACTGATGCCGCCCAACGTCCCCGAGCGACATCGCTTCGCGCTATGGGCTCTTGAAAAGTTCCAAGAAGATCCGACGTTTTCGAGCCAAATTTTGTTCAGCAATGAGGCCCATTTATGGCTCAATGGGTATGTAAACAAGCAAAATTGTCGCATTTGGGACGAAGTGCAACCAGAAGAGGTTCAAGAGCTGTCACTTCATCCAGAAAAGACTACGGTTTGGTGTGGTTTGTGGGCCGGTGGAATCATCGGTCCATATTTCTTCAAAAATGATGCCGGTGAAAACATAACAGTCAATGGCGACCGTTAACGTGCCATGATAACCGACTATTTGATGCCTGAAATTGAAGCTCGTGATCTCGGGACATTTGGTTTCAACAAGACGGCGCCACTTTCCACATATCGCATCAATCAATGGATTTATTGAGAGAACACTTCGGTGAGCAGATAATTTCACGTTTTGGGCCGGTCGATTGGCCACCAGGTTCGTGTGATGTCACACCGTTAGACTTTCTCCTGTGGGGCTATATAAAGTCTAAAGTTTATGCGGACAAACCCGCTTCGATTCAGACCTCGGAGCAAAACATCACGCTTACCATTCGCCAGTTACCGGTCGAAATGCTCGAACGAGTCATCGAAGATTGGACTCAACGGATGGACCATCTGAGACGTAGCCGCGGCCAACATTTGATAGACATAATCTTCAAAAAATAAATGCCAAATAATGTTCTTGCAAATGATAATATACATTCCCCATTCAATTTCAATTTTCTGTGTTTTTTTTTTTCTTTAAAAAAGTAGGGAACCTCGAAATGGATCACGCGTCATATTTTCGATCGTCGTAAAATTCTAACACTAACGGTATCTCGGTTAAAACTAAATTTGTTTGAGTATTTGCTTGACAAATCATAATTTTTTTGTGGGCAGATAATAGTTAAAATGGGTACTGTTAGTTGGGCATCGTTAGTTAATGCACTCTTTCGTTTATGTGGCCCGAAAAAACGTGCCGCATGGACAAAAAGGGCAATTAATAGTCAAAAGGGTACACAATCAAATATTGCTGCGAATTTAATTAAGGTTCGGACCGGTCAAACTTGTGGGCTTTTATTCTTGTTTATTTATTGATTGTCTGCTTATGATGAATTCGCCAATGAACCCTCTTCGTTGTTCAATTCTCCTTTGATGTATACAAAGAGAAACAGTTGTGCCATATTTATCTTAAGTTTGTTCAATGTTGCCCGACTACCATATTGCTAAATAACTGGGTAACTAAGCTAGCTAGCTTTTTGTGGTTGACTTCTTTGGTGAAATTTGCTGTTGACCTTTTTTTTCTAAAAAAATTGTCAACATATTTTAGTGTTGCCAGTCTGAAATAATCTAAAATTATCCGAAAGTAAACCAAAAATCCAAACAAAAAGTTTTGTTTGTCAGAAACAATTAAAGGCAAAAAGAGAAGCAAAGAGGTTTAATTTGCGGAATGCAAGTGATGTCTCGGTCTACCTGTGATCCCGCCGAATTATGATGGTCCACTTTAAATGTTTAATTTTCGATGATGATTACCTCATCATGGGCGTATGATGTGTGGTTCATTAGTAGTGACATAGCTTGTGACAGTGGGCTTAGTGTGAATGATTTATATGATGTTCTCTCAAGATTATCTTATCTCAAAAAAAGATCTTCAGCACTTGGGTGAATTCAAAAAGGTTGTCATAACATGGCGGTGATTTATTTGGCAGCGCCCAAGCCAAGCCTTTGAAATCTTGAACAATTATTTTAAAGAGTTGTGTTTACGCTTTAAGATCTGTAGAGATTTTTGCACTAAAAAAATAAAAAGTAGAAGTGAAGCATTTATTTAAACTGGTGGATGGCATCACAATGTTGTTTGCTTTTTACGCAAATCAGTGATTTTTCAAATTTGAAATCAGAGTCAGGGGTCCCACTGTGATCGGCTTATATCATTATCCACTTATTGATATGTTAAAATTTACCTCAGCCGGCTTATAAGTAAAAAAATAATTAAAAAATATGTGTCACATCCATGATTTTGCAACTTTTGTTTTGTTCAAATTTAATTAAATGCAAACATTTAATTTGTGGCTGAATATTTTTTTTTTATTATTTTTTAAGAACCAGAATGCAAAAGCCAATATTGAAAATTGGCACACCGAAATCAGCTTCTTAATGTAGTTTTATTATCAATGTCGAGGTTTTTGTTTGATCATGCTCTACGTTTGGCTTTGTATGCAAGTCTTTTTGTGGCTTAAAACGCACAGTGTTACGATGGGCTTGCTTAAAATCTTTGGAATCTTTTATGGATATTTTAATGTTCACAAGACATATGACAAAAGGTATGCAGAATAACGATTTCATTTCACTTTAAAAAAGACACAAGAAATTAAAAAATATTAAGTTTCGCCAGCCCGAACCTTATTCTTTCCCACTCGCTAAAGAAATGGCAAAAAGAACAAGTTTTATATTTATGACCGCTGAGATTATATACGGCTATTAATTGGGCCCCTCGTATCCCTGAAACCAACCTCATTCTCAGTTAAAATTTAAAAATACATCCATAAGATTATTTTTTGTGAGCTCGAACCAAAGCAGTCTTAAGAGATCCAATGTTGGGGTATCTTCTGTGACAAACCTTGTCCTCTAAAACCGTACACAATTTGTAATCCAATGGGTTCAAATCTGCACTGCCTGAGAGCCATTCTTCAGAGGAAATGATCGCTGGCAAATTGTTTCGAAGCCAGGCCTGGGACGTTTTAGCCTTATGGGCCGGCGGAGAACTCTGCTGGAAAGTCCATGGCTGGTTTTGGAACAGGGAATTGTTAGGAGGCTTCACAACAGCTTCCAAAACGGTTTCTTGGTAAACTTTGGCCGATGTTTTGACTCCTTGTTCGCAGTAATGCAGATCACTGACCCCATCGTAAGAGACAACCCACCAAACAGTGACTGAAGCTGGGTGATGACCCTTTTCAACCCCTGGGATCAGTTCGGATGCTTCCTTAGATGACCGCTCATACATCATTTAGCTTGTTAAATTTTTACCTGAACGGTAGAAATTTTTTCATCGGTGAACAAAATTTTTCTGTGCAAGTTATCAGCGTGCTTCACCAAAAGACGTTTGCATTTTTTAATCGTATTTTTTTAAAAGCTGCAGTCAATAAATGTCCGGTACGTCGTTTGAAAGCCCCAAGTCCCAAGTCTTTTTTAATGATTCGACTCATGGACTAATGCGCGATTTTCATCTCTCACGGGCCATGATTTTCTGTTTTCGGAGCGGATTTCTGTGAATTCTTGATTTAACGGCTTTGATGACATGCGTTGTTCGAACAGAGCGTGGGCGGCCTGACCGGTGGCGTTTTTTTACATCTCCAGTCTCCTTAAACAGTTTTATGCATCGGTAGACGAACATGCGGCTAATCCCTAGTGGCCGGAGCGTTTTGAAAATATCACTTTTTTTCATTTCACACTTGGAAAGCGCTATTACAGCGATACGCTTCTCATTATCTGACCACTCCATGATGAAAGTTGAAACAATTTTAAAATCCCGTTACAGACTAACGCTATTGAGGTTAGCTTTCAAAACCCATATGACATTAACGGTGTATGTTCAGTTCTACTATTGAAGTGGGTGTGTTCAATGTTGTAACAGTATTTATCCCTACTTAGTACGGTGGCTCTGTGTTTAATGGGCCCTTTTGATAGTCGATCCTAGGGTGAAGGGCTTTAAGTCAGCTTAAATACATAATCATATTTGTCAGAAAACTGTATTGTTTATGAGTAGTACTTACATGTCCTTAGGTAATTAAATATAGAGTGATCCATCTAGAAGATTTTTTTTTCCTAATAAAAAAATACAAAAATTCAAATCATGTGTGGAATATTTATTGTTTATTCGAAAGATTATTTATTGCCATTTATTTTTTGACTATAATTTTCTTTAAATGTTGGTTGTCCAATTTTTGATAACTCGAAAATCGTGGTTTTTGCAATGTAAGTCTTTTTATGTTGAAATGGCAAACAATACAGAAAAAAAAAGTGAAAGATATTTCTAGATTGATCACCCTTCATAGACAAATATATAAAATTAGTGCATAGTATGTTATTGCTGAGTACGTCCATGTTCGATAGGAACTGGTTTTCGTCGGCGTCGGGATCTTAAACTCATCGTTCAAGTCCTCAAATTTAGTCGAATCGCAGATCTAATGTTAGATATTCGAAGTTTTAACGAAATTTGACTGCTTTTAATATCCATGTGCCCATAATAAAGCGTCAAATTGTGCGCCCCTAGGACCCATATGGTCAAATTCGAGTACCACATTGGCCCAAATCGGAGATATCCGTGCATATCTGGATTTCTAAGAAAATTCCGCTAAAATTTCCGTCATATTTGTCATATATCCCCCATTAGAAGGCGGTTTTTGGGCTGGAGTCAATTGGCCACACGCCCCTGTTTTGAGGCCACTTGTTCCGCCAAATTATTTACAATAGTTGCAATATTTAAACCCATTGTTGTTAAGTTCCCTCCACCGATGGTATATTAAATATGGCATTCCGTTTGCAAAACCATGAAATATTGATCTGGGACCCTATAAAGTATTTAAATTCTTGATTGTTTTGTCTTCTATTTAAATAAAAATGCAAAAGGTCTTGAGCCGGTTAATCCCAGTTCAATGTGTTAAAACAACAGACCGAAATAAAAACAAGCGAGCTAAACATTCTTGATCGTCGGAAAATGGTAAGTCATTATACGACCACCCTCCTTCCGTCCTTGTTTCTGTCGAAAGCACGATAGCGGCCAACGTAGTGTCCTTAAATTCTCCATGATGATGGCTTATGGTCACAAGCAGTTTGGGATTGTAAATGGACGAAATCAGCCAGGGGAGCAAAGAGATTCCCTTTAAAGGGCTGCAGGTACATTGGGTAGAAAGTAAACTTTTTGAGTATTTGCTTAATAAATATTAATAATCTGTTGACGAAAAGTGGTTAAAATGGTTAAGTTAGTTTAGAATCACTAAATACTTTAAAATAGGTCATAGTTGCTGGACTATAGTCCATACGGGGGTTTGCTATTTATGTTTCGGGTCAGGCAATAAAAACACAATAATTTATCATTGGAAATGGATTTATTGTTTTTAAAAAAAATTCTCCTTTAAGATCAATAGACTTTCGCTTGCGCACAAACCAATTTTCGAAGCACTTTTTCCACTCCGATTGAGACACCTCCAAAACATAATTTTTAAACACTTCAACAGCTGCTTCGGGCGATGAAAAACGTTGACCACGCCTTTTTTTCCTGATGCTAGGGAATAAGAAGAAGTCATTGGGTGGCAAATCAGGGCTGTACGGCGGATGGACCATCATTTCGACATCATGAGTGGTGAAATAGCTCATCGTTTCAACTGATGTGTGAGAGCTCGTATTGTCGTGATGCAAAATTATCCGTCTTCTCTTATTATTTTTCATTTCTTCGAACACTGTTGGCAAACAGATGGTTGTATACAACTCAAAATTGACCGTCCTACGTCCCACTTAAGGCACTGTGGCAACATGGCCGGTTATACCGAAAAAAGCGCAATCTTTTGCTTCGATGTACTTCTTCCACGAACAACTTTTGTTAGATTTGGCTCGCTTGAAAGACCCATACGGTCAATTGCTGTTTTGTTTCGGGTTCATATGCATAGATCCATGATACGTCACCTGTGACAATGTTATACACTGCCTTTGAGCTATCGCATTTATACTTTTTCAACATATTTTTGCACTAATCCATACGAGCCTTTTTATGAGCGTTCGTCAAACTATGTGGGATCCAACGAGAACAATTTTTTTTCACGGCCAAATGAACATGGAATATCTTGCATGATGCTTGTCATACTTATTCCTAAGGATGCCTCAATCTCACGGTATGTCACATGTCGGTCTTGCTAAATCAGTTCACGCATAGCATCGATGGTTTCTGGCAAAGTGACCGAAGTTGGACGTCCTTCACGAAATTCATCCTGAAGCAAACGGCGTCCGAGACTGAACTCTAGGTAGCAGCGATTAACAGTGGTTTATGGTGGTGCTTTATCGCCAAAAGTCGAAACTAGTTGATTTAAAAATAAAAGTTAAAAAAATGAAGATAAGTCTTAAAATCAGCGACCTCAAATTAAAAATTGCCTTAAAGCTCCAGTTAACACAAAGAAGTTAAATTTTGTTCCCCTGTGTTATTTATGCAGTGTTTTGACTTTAAACTATAATCGTTGGTTTAAACATTCTGTTCATAAATAATACTATTAACATATATTATTAAAAGCGATGGTGAAATTTACAATAGTAAAGGGTGTTTTTTGTTGAGGTATAGAACTTCGAATTGAAATAAAACACAAGAAAATCGTTTTAATGTCCATCAATTTGGCTTTATTGGAAGGATAATTTTATGCCATTAATGTTTAAATATGATTTCGGGCATGTGGCCGCCGCGGCTGGCTCGAATAAAGCCAATTCTACAGGTCCAATTTTCAACCACTTTTTCGAGCATATGGGGCCGTATGTTGGCAATAACGCCACGAATGTTGGCTTCCAAGTCCCCTAACGTGTTTCTGGTTTGTTGGCGTAGACGAGCGACTTCACATATCCCCAAAGAAAATAATCCAATGGTGTCAAATCACACGATCTTGGTGGCCAATTGACAGGTCCATTCCACGAAATTATGCGCTCATCGAATGTTTCCTTCAATAATTCGATTGTGACGTGCGCTGTGTGGCATGTAGCGCCGTCTTGTTGGAACCACAACTCATCCACATTCATGCCATCCAATTCGGGAACAAAATAGTCGGTTATCATGGCTCTATACCGGTCTCCATTAACGGTAACTGACTCGCCAGCATTATTTCGGAAGAAGTATGGCCCAATGACTCCACCAGCCCATAGAGCACACCAAACAGTCAGTTTTTGTGGATGTAATGGCGTCTCAAGGGTCTCATGTGGATTCTCTTCACTCCAAATGCGGCAATTTTGCTTGTTGACGTAGCCATTCAACCAAAAATGAGCCTCATCACTGAACAAAATTTTGTGATGCAAATCAGCATCGAGATGAATCTCATTTTCGGCCCATTTTGCAAGCGTTGTTCTTTTGTCAAACTGTTCATGATGAAATGGCAAACCAAACTAAATATTAATCACTTGACAGCTGACAAAATGGCCGCCAGTTAAAAAAGTGATGCCAACTTAAAGTTCTATACCCCAATAAAAAACACCCTTTAGTTCTAATTGTACGTATGGTGAGAACCTGGTCCTAAAGAGCTCGGGTTTCCTTTAAACAATTGCTGCGAAGCTTTCTGATGAAGGTCGTTATGGAAATCGAAATCGTGATAAAAGCAGTTTGCAACCACGAAAATCAATGCCACTGTTCCATTTAGTAAAAAACTTGTTTTCTATTACAATGTTCTTGTAGGTACAAAAGGTCTCGAGCCGGTTAGTCGCTGTACAAATTTCTAAATTTTATTTACAATTTGAATCATTGATATAATCATAATAATTCTTAAATTAACAAATGTTTCCGTTTTTGATAAAGTTTATTTTTAAACTTTTTTCTTATTTGAACAGGCTCGAGACCTCTAGCATCTACATTTTAATAGAAGGATCCACATTCAGAACCTTCAATAGATCTCTCTCACACCATGTGTTTTGAAAAGAGTTTAGTTGCCAATTGTTTTACCGAGGTTTTAATCATAACTTTTCTTTATTATTTCATAGTGCGATTTTATTTTTTTCGTAGATTTAAAAATTGTATCTTGGTTTCTAAACACTGTGATGTTTGCTTGTATATAAAACAACAATACTCGTATGTACACATATTTTGTGTGTCAACATGTGGGCATGCAATGAGCAAAAAAGTATCTTCACATATGCAAACAATTTTACGACAGTGGTTCGCCCAAACAAATTGTCAGATACAATTTTAGTGGTTCCATTTAAAACTTGAACCAGCTTGAAAAAAAGTACTGATACATCTTCCAAATTTCTGGTATTATTGAAAAGGTTGAACTTTGTCATTTAATAATGGAACATCATTCGATGCGTTTTCACTTCGAGCATTGGGCTAAAGATTGTTTAGCAGGAGATGAGGAATTTTACCGAATAATAGTATTTTCAGTTAAAGCTCATTTTCATTTCGATGGCTATATCAATAAGCAAAATTTTCGCATATGAGGTTCAGAGAACCCACACGTGACAGTTGAGAAGACAAAACATCCGCAACGAGTTACTGTTTGGTGTGAATTTTGGGCTGCCTGCTTCATTGGGCCATTTATCTCTGAAAATGAGAGAGGGGCCGCCATTACTGTCATCGGTAAGCGTTACCGCGCTATGCTCTACGAATTTTTGTTTCCAAAAACTCGAGAGAATGACATGGACGACATTTTTTTTAACAAGACGTGCCACATGTTTTACGCACTGTTTCTGGGGGGAGCCATTACGCAAATCATCCAGAGACAATTAAAGCGTTGAAACATGAAATGGAAATTGCCATTAGGCTTGTTTTCTTGGTACTCGCTTATTAAGTCGATAACTTCAAAACTTTACGAGAAAATTCTTAAAATTGTTTGAATACAAAAACTGATTGGCTTCACGCAGAAAAAAAGTTTGGTTGTGGTGACAATATTCGAAGAGGATCATACTATTGTTGGGTATATGGTTGTGCCACAACAATATTATGATCCTCACAACAATAGTATTATTCACACACAACCATACTATGATCCTCACAACCATATTATAATTCACACTCAACCATACTATTATCTCCATAACCATATTATGATCCTCACAACCATAGTATTTTTCTCAAACAACCATAGTATGATCTTCACAACCATAGTATGATTCACACGCAACCATACTATGATCCCCACAACCATAATATGATTCACACTCAATCATACTATGATCCCCAAAATTATTTATTAGGATTTGGTAATGTTGTTATTCAAAACTAGAGATTTTAATCTAGCAAGTTATTTTAAGTTTCATTGCAATAAGTTCATAGCCAAATTTGAGGCCATGCTTTTATTGAACATTTCATTCAAGAAACAAAAATATATATTCCAACGGCAGTCGAAAATACTTTTAGTTGCCAGCAGGTGGTGAATGCTACTTCACCATCCGTAGACACCAAGTAACGAATGTGATTAAGCCATGGTCAATGGCTATATACTTCAGTGTTGGCAGATTTAAAATAAACGAGAACCAATCGGTATTAGAGTATTTCACCAAACAAAATAAACACAATAAAAATCCCTAAAACGACAACAACCATGCACTGTATCGTGTGCATGTGTTTTTTTTGGTATACCAAAAAAAACAACATACGCACACACATATATGTGTGCTCTATAAATGTTGTAACAGTATTTATCCCTACTTAGTACGGTGGCTCTGTGTTTAATGGGCCCTTTTGATAGTCGATCCTAGGGTGAAGGGCTTTAAGTCAGCTTAAATACATAATCATATTTGTCAGAAAACTGTATTGTTTATGAGTAGTACTTACATGTCCTTAGGTAATTAAATATAGAGTGATCCATCTAGAAGATTTTTTTTTCCTAATAAAAAAATACAAAAATTCAAATCATGTGTGGAATATTTATTGTTTATTCGAAAGATTATTTATTGCCATTTATTTTTTGACTATAATTTTCTTTAAATGTTGGTTGTCCAATTTTTGATAACTCGAAAATCGTGGTTTTTGCAATGTAAGTCTTTTTATGTTGAAATGGCAAACAATACAGAAAAAAAAAGTGAAAGATATTTCTAGATTGATCACCCTTCATAGACAAATATATAAAATTAGTGCATAGTATGTTATTGCTGAGTACGTCCATGTTCGATAGGAACTGGTTTTCGTCGGCGTCGGGATCTTAAACTCATCGTTCAAGTCCTCAAATTTAGTCGAATCGCAGATCTAATGTTAGATATTCGAAGTTTTAACGAAATTTGACTGCTTTTAATATCCATGTGCCCATAATAAAGCGTCAAATTGTGCGCCCCTAGGACCCATATGGTCAAATTCGAGTACCACATTGGCCCAAATCGGAGATATCCGTGCATATCTGGATTTCTAAGAAAATTCCGCTAAAATTTCCGTCATATTTGTCATATATCCCCCATTAGAAGGCGGTTTTTGGGCTGGAGTCAATTGGCCACACGCCCCTGTTTTGAGGCCACTTGTTCCGCCAAATTATTTACAATAGTTGCAATATTTAAACCCATTGTTGTTAAGTTCCCTCCACCGATGGTATATTAAATATGGCATTCCGTTTGCAAAACCATGAAATATTGATCTGGGACCCTATAAAGTATTTAAATTCTTGATTGTTTTGTCTTCTATTTAAATAAAAATGCAAAAGGTCTTGAGCCGGTTAATCCCAGTTCAATGTGTTAAAACAACAGACCGAAATAAAAACAAGCGAGCTAAACATTCTTGATCGTCGGAAAATGGTAAGTCATTATACGACCACCCTCCTTCCGTCCTTGTTTCTGTCGAAAGCACGATAGCGGCCAACGTAGTGTCCTTAAATTCTCCATGATGATGGCTTATGGTCACAAGCAGTTTGGGATTGTAAATGGACGAAATCAGCCAGGGGAGCAAAGAGATTCCCTTTAAAGGGCTGCAGGTACATTGGGTAGAAAGTAAACTTTTTGAGTATTTGCTTAATAAATATTAATAATCTGTTGACGAAAAGTGGTTAAAATGGTTAAGTTAGTTTAGAATCACTAAATACTTTAAAATAGGTCATAGTTGCTGGACTATAGTCCATACGGGGGTTTGCTATTTATGTTTCGGGTCAGGCAATAAAAACACAATAATTTATCATTGGAAATGGATTTATTGTTTTTAAAAAAAATTCTCCTTTAAGATCAATAGACTTTCGCTTGCGCACAAACCAATTTTCGAAGCACTTTTTCCACTCCGATTGAGACACCTCCAAAACATAATTTTTAAACACTTCAACAGCTGCTTCGGGCGATGAAAAACGTTGACCACGCCTTTTTTTCCTGATGCTAGGGAATAAGAAGAAGTCATTGGGTGGCAAATCAGGGCTGTACGGCGGATGGACCATCATTTCGACATCATGAGTGGTGAAATAGCTCATCGTTTCAACTGATGTGTGAGAGCTCGTATTGTCGTGATGCAAAATTATCCGTCTTCTCTTATTATTTTTCATTTCTTCGAACACTGTTGGCAAACAGATGGTTGTATACAACTCAAAATTGACCGTCCTACGTCCCACTTAAGGCACTGTGGCAACATGGCCGGTTATACCGAAAAAAGCGCAATCTTTTGCTTCGATGTACTTCTTCCACGAACAACTTTTGTTAGATTTGGCTCGCTTGAAAGACCCATACGGTCAATTGCTGTTTTGTTTCGGGTTCATATGCATAGATCCATGATACGTCACCTGTGACAATGTTATACACTGCCTTTGAGCTATCGCATTTATACTTTTTCAACATATTTTTGCACTAATCCATACGAGCCTTTTTATGAGCGTTCGTCAAACTATGTGGGATCCAACGAGAACAATTTTTTTTCACGGCCAAATGAACATGGAATATCTTGCATGATGCTTGTCATACTTATTCCTAAGGATGCCTCAATCTCACGGTATGTCACATGTCGGTCTTGCTAAATCAGTTCACGCATAGCATCGATGGTTTCTGGCAAAGTGACCGAAGTTGGACGTCCTTCACGAAATTCATCCTGAAGCAAACGGCGTCCGAGACTGAACTCTAGGTAGCAGCGATTAACAGTGGTTTATGGTGGTGCTTTATCGCCAAAAGTCGAAACTAGTTGATTTAAAAATAAAAGTTAAAAAAATGAAGATAAGTCTTAAAATCAGCGACCTCAAATTAAAAATTGCCTTAAAGCTCCAGTTAACACAAAGAAGTTAAATTTTGTTCCCCTGTGTTATTTATGCAGTGTTTTGACTTTAAACTATAATCGTTGGTTTAAACATTCTGTTCATAAATAATACTATTAACATATATTATTAAAAGCGATGGTGAAATTTACAATAGTAAAGGGTGTTTTTTGTTGAGGTATAGAACTTCGAATTGAAATAAAACACAAGAAAATCGTTTTAATGTCCATCAATTTGGCTTTATTGGAAGGATAATTTTATGCCATTAATGTTTAAATATGATTTCGGGCATGTGGCCGCCGCGGCTGGCTCGAATAAAGCCAATTCTACAGGTCCAATTTTCAACCACTTTTTCGAGCATATGGGGCCGTATGTTGGCAATAACGCCACGAATGTTGGCTTCCAAGTCCCCTAACGTGTTTCTGGTTTGTTGGCGTAGACGAGCGACTTCACATATCCCCAAAGAAAATAATCCAATGGTGTCAAATCACACGATCTTGGTGGCCAATTGACAGGTCCATTCCACGAAATTATGCGCTCATCGAATGTTTCCTTCAATAATTCGATTGTGACGTGCGCTGTGTGGCATGTAGCGCCGTCTTGTTGGAACCACAACTCATCCACATTCATGCCATCCAATTCGGGAACAAAATAGTCGGTTATCATGGCTCTATACCGGTCTCCATTAACGGTAACTGACTCGCCAGCATTATTTCGGAAGAAGTATGGCCCAATGACTCCACCAGCCCATAGAGCACACCAAACAGTCAGTTTTTGTGGATGTAATGGCGTCTCAAGGGTCTCATGTGGATTCTCTTCACTCCAAATGCGGCAATTTTGCTTGTTGACGTAGCCATTCAACCAAAAATGAGCCTCATCACTGAACAAAATTTTGTGATGCAAATCAGCATCGAGATGAATCTCATTTTCGGCCCATTTTGCAAGCGTTGTTCTTTTGTCAAACTGTTCATGATGAAATGGCAAACCAAACTAAATATTAATCACTTGACAGCTGACAAAATGGCCGCCAGTTAAAAAAGTGATGCCAACTTAAAGTTCTATACCCCAATAAAAAACACCCTTTAGTTCTAATTGTACGTATGGTGAGAACCTGGTCCTAAAGAGCTCGGGTTTCCTTTAAACAATTGCTGCGAAGCTTTCTGATGAAGGTCGTTATGGAAATCGAAATCGTGATAAAAGCAGTTTGCAACCACGAAAATCAATGCCACTGTTCCATTTAGTAAAAAACTTGTTTTCTATTACAATGTTCTTGTAGGTACAAAAGGTCTCGAGCCGGTTAGTCGCTGTACAAATTTCTAAATTTTATTTACAATTTGAATCATTGATATAATCATAATAATTCTTAAATTAACAAATGTTTCCGTTTTTGATAAAGTTTATTTTTAAACTTTTTTCTTATTTGAACAGGCTCGAGACCTCTAGCATCTACATTTTAATAGAAGGATCCACATTCAGAACCTTCAATAGATCTCTCTCACACCATGTGTTTTGAAAAGAGTTTAGTTGCCAATTGTTTTACCGAGGTTTTAATCATAACTTTTCTTTATTATTTCATAGTGCGATTTTATTTTTTTCGTAGATTTAAAAATTGTATCTTGGTTTCTAAACACTGTGATGTTTGCTTGTATTTAAAACAACAATACTCGTATGTACACATATTTTGTGTGTCAACATGTGGGCATGCAATGAGCAAAAAAGTATCTTCACATATGCAAACAATTTTACGACAGTGGTTCGCCCAAACAAATTGTCAGATACAATTTTAGTGGTTCCATTTAAAACTTGAACCAGCTTGAAAAAAAGTACTGATACATCTTCCAAATTTCTGGTATTATTGAAAAGGTTGAACTTTGTCATTTAATAATGGAACATCATTCGATGCGTTTTCACTTCGAGCATTGGGCTAAAGATTGTTTAGCAGGAGATGAGGAATTTTACCGAATAATAGTATTTTCAGTTAAAGCTCATTTTCATTTCGATGGCTATATCAATAAGCAAAATTTTCGCATATGAGGTTCAGAGAACCCACACGTGACAGTTGAGAAGACAAAACATCCGCAACGAGTTACTGTTTGGTGTGAATTTTGGGCTGCCTGCTTCATTGGGCCATTTATCTCTGAAAATGAGAGAGGGGCCGCCATTACTGTCATCGGTAAGCGTTACCGCGCTATGCTCTACGAATTTTTGTTTCCAAAAACTCGAGAGAATGACATGGACGACATTTTTTTTAACAAGACGTGCCACATGTTTTACGCACTGTTTCTGGGGGGAGCCATTACGCAAATCATCCAGAGACAATTAAAGCGTTGAAACATGAAATGGAAATTGCCATTAGGCTTGTTTTCTTGGTACTCGCTTATTAAGTCGATAACTTCAAAACTTTACGAGAAAATTCTTAAAATTGTTTGAATACAAAAACTGATTGGCTTCACGCAGAAAAAAAGTTTGGTTGTGGTGACAATATTCGAAGAGGATCATACTATTGTTGGGTATATGGTTGTGCCACAACAATATTATGATCCTCACAACAATAGTATTATTCACACACAACCATACTATGATCCTCACAACCATATTATAATTCACACTCAACCATACTATTATCTCCATAACCATATTATGATCCTCACAACCATAGTATTTTTCTCAAACAACCATAGTATGATCTTCACAACCATAGTATGATTCACACGCAACCATACTATGATCCCCACAACCATAATATGATTCACACTCAATCATACTATGATCCCCAAAATTATTTATTAGGATTTGGTAATGTTGTTATTCAAAACTAGAGATTTTAATCTAGCAAGTTATTTTAAGTTTCATTGCAATAAGTTCATAGCCAAATTTGAGGCCATGCTTTTATTGAACATTTCATTCAAGAAACAAAAATATATATTCCAACGGCAGTCGAAAATACTTTTAGTTGCCAGCAGGTGGTGAATGCTACTTCACCATCCGTAGACACCAAGTAACGAATGTGATTAAGCCATGGTCAATGGCTATATACTTCAGTGTTGGCAGATTTAAAATAAACGAGAACCAATCGGTATTAGAGTATTTCACCAAACAAAATAAACACAATAAAAATCCCTAAAACGACAACAACCATGCACTGTATCGTGTGCATGTGTTTTTTTTGGTATACCAAAAAAAACAACATACGCACACACATATATGTGTGCTCTATAAAACCTGTTTTGTTATGCTTATAGTCGCAACCATACGGTATGATTGCCGTAATCATATTATTGTTAGCGTAAATTTTAAACAACAATACTTTTGTTGCATCAACCATGTTTATATGGTTGCTATAACCATATTTTCATTTCTAAATTTGGCAATAATACTATTGTTACATTTCAACAATATGAATATTGCGGCATACCATTGTCAAAATTAAATTTGTTTTGTAGAAAAAAAGTTTTTTAAAAAATACTAAAAGCGAATAATTACCGAGCTCGCTTGAACTCGCTAAAGGTTAGTTTTGAATAACTTTTTTCTCAAAAATTTTTATTATTCAAAACAAAGAGGGTTAAACGCAAATTAGCTATAGTTTCCTGTTAACAAAACCATTATTATATAAATGTACAATAGTGTGAAGTTATCGCTTCAGCGACCTCCTAAGTGATTTACCATTACAACACGACCATTGAAGAGATTCGATCCGAAACAATCATAAATGGGCTGATCGGATGAGGTACTGCTTAAGCCAGTCATTTGAATAATGTTGTGTTCTATTATTAAATGAAGTCCAAACCAAATACTAAAAAAAAATTCACAGCCGAGTCAAATTAAAAATGTTCAAAGAAGTATGGATAACAAGGATTTTCTAAAGAGTTTTGTTTCACTTGGTTCGAGCAACCAACCCCTGTTAAATCGCGCAACAACACCCATGTTTGTTTTAGTCTCCATGCAAAAGGCCCTCTCGATATGAAGTTTACCACTCTACAATCCACGTTTTACATCTGGGCTCAATTAAACCCAGTGGGTGATTCTGATATATACTCGTAACCTACACTGCTGAAATAGGACCGTAATATTCATGTTTTCTTTTATCCCGTATAACTACAGGTTTCTTTTTATTTAAGACTCCAAAGCTCTTATTATTATGTGTTTTGAACATCATTATTGCAGTACATAGTGTGCACGAATTTCACACAGCAAATTCGGATTCAATGCCTTTGTAAGAATCGCACTCACAGAGCACAGTTTTGTTGCCACAACCGAAATTTTTCTCAACCAAATCTTGGTGGTTGCACGTACTTTTCATGTATGCCATAGCTACAACCGAATGCTGATTGGGTACACTGCAATTTTCAGTAGTGGGAATTGACAGTAGAGACTAAGTACGGTAACCCTTACAAATTAGGATGATTATTGGAATTGCATTTGTGCATGTATTGGTTGATGTTATATATTATTGGCTATAAGAACTCTTTGATTTCGGTTGTCATTAGCACAAGTTAGCAAATGGACCAACTCATGGTTAAATTTAATGTATTCGGTTGTCTGAGCGAAATAATTTTTTTTTTAAAAATATTACGTGACGTTAAAACCTCAACCCAAATATTTTTTCGGTTGTCTAAGCGAAGTAATTGTTTTTTTTTAAATATTACGTGTTGTTTAAAACCCTAAACCAAATATTTTTTTCCTTAATTTCTAAAATATCCTTCATGGTCTACGAAAATCTGATTGACAGTATGAGATACTGAGAAGCCAGCTGAGGAAGCCTCATTAATAAAATTGTATACTATAAAAATGAGAATGTTTGCTTTTTCAAACAAGCCAATTAGATACAGAAAAAAAATAAGTTTTCTTAAGTTTTGAAATTAGAACTTGGATACAGACAAGCCAGTAGAATAATGTGTAGTGGTTTAAATCTCTCAAGGTCTAATAACTGCACACCGAGAGAAAAATCAGTTGGAAATTGGTTCGAACTACAAATATTCGGTTGACTAAACGTATTTTTTGTTGTAATTACCAAAAGTTCATGGTATTGATGGTTACATGGTTCGGCATATGTGACGCTCAAACTAGAAAGGGACCGAAGGGTAAAATCCAGTTTTGTTCAGGAGAGTCATTTTAAAGATTTAAATACGTGTATCTTTGGTGTACCATCACTTTCATAAAACGCGCATATCTCTGAGAGGGAACACTTTTGGGACATGGGATCGGTCTCCTTCGATGCTCAGATGTTGTCCACATCAAAAAAAAATGAAAATTGATTTTTTTTTATCCTTAGGTCCCTTTCTCTATGCGCTGTCACATATAGTAAGATCGTAGCTACAATTACATATACTTAGATTATTACATTCAATGAGTCCACTTTTTGGTGGATAAATTTTCAGAAATAAGAGATCCATTTTTGCCTGGTGCGAAATCTTGATGCAGCCACTGTTTCAACACTGTGTCGATCACCCTCGGTGGTCCACTAGCATGTCAGTCTTATGAACACGGTTGCCATTTTTCAGTCAAATCTTTTTTTTATGAGCGCAATCTTTGGACTACTCCAGCATTGACATTGGAAATAAGTTTGCATTATTACCCAACGATGTTTTAGCGTAAATTTCTTCATTTCATTCCACGCAAATTTGGTCCCTACTTTCTGTCAAGATTTTAAGCAGCAAAAGGTTGAAGCTGTCAAAGCAGGCCTATGATACAAAAAAAAAGTTAACAGAAGGAGCACCCGTTAAGCGCTAAAAATGGGATTTAGCAAGTTGAATTTTAAATTGTATCAAATAACTATTGACTCGGTCCGAACTACAAATATTTGGTTATAAAATATAAAAAAAATATTTTTATTGTATTTTCAAATAACCGAAAACATAAAATTTAGCCCTTAGTTGGCCCAGTTAACAAAAGTTCATGGGAATGACAACCGAATTCAAAAAATTGTATTGCCAATAATACATTACAACAACCAATACGTGAACAATTGCAGTTCCAATAATCATACTAATTAGTTAGGATAACCGATACTTGTTTTCTTCAACCGATACTGTCAGTTCCCACTACTGAAAATTGCAGTGCCCTCAAGCAACATTCGGTTGTAGCGATGAAATACAAGGATAGAACAAGCAACCTCGAATTTGGTTCTAGCAACAAAATCTGTTCTCCCTGTGTGTGTAACTGCTTAACTTCAGAAAATATGTATTGATTTTGCTTCTTCGAACATGCTGTCGTTCCACTGTGCAGTAGAGGTCTACAGTCGTTTGTGCAAGAGGAGGGCATACACAGTGTTTTTGTTGTTGTTGCATTTAACGATTTAATGGATATTACATCCAATGAAAGTGCTTCAATAAATTTTATCTTAAATATTTTGTCACTTTCTTCGTAAACCAAAAACAAGAAAATGTTTCTGGCCAATGTGACGATGTAGGTCGACTGTTGGTCATGCTTGAGGGAAAACTGGCAAAAGTTTTCGTCGAGGTAATGTATGCGATGCAGTAGGGTAAATACTTATTAGTAGTCCTGAATATCGACGAAAAGAGCATATGGGATAGATGGAGGTGAAGGATTTGGGGTCGATTAGGGAGTTAAACAAATATTGTAAGATTAACGATTTACTATGAAACTGAGTTTAATGATTTTAAAAATAAAGTGATAAGGTTGGATATTCTAAGAGTCCATTTTACTGTTCGTTCATTGCCAATGTTTTACTAGTTGATTGCCAGCTCCTAACATGAACACTGCCATGCATAGGGTATCACTTAAGCCATCATAAAAGTCAATGGTCTGTAAAATGTGCAACCATTTAAGCGAACCTGTTCGGTATAAAAGAAAGTGGTCTGACAATGAGAGTATTTAGTAAAGATTTACATTCAACAACGCCAGCAAGAAAACCAAAAGACGGAGGTAATGCATTTCTTTCTTTCTTTGGACTTTGCCTTAAAACAACCATAACATTTTCATATTCCAACCCAAAACACCTAGAATGGGCGAATCAGTGTGTGATCTACTGTTGAAGATACTCTTGACCTGGCTATTCATCGTAACCTTGACTCAGGCAGCCCTAGTAAAAAGCGACGGCAGCTTTCAGCTAAATGAGGACAAGAAACCCGATAAGATTTATGTGAAACCTTCCGATCTAGTTGTAAGGGAGGCCAGTGGTCGGCCTTTGATCTATCAGTTCATCATCGATTATCCTCATCCACCGGTGCCGGGGAACAACTACTACAAGCCATGGAATACGGTATCCTCAAATCCAATAACCGTCAAGAATACGGAGTATGGCCATAATCGTATATTGAAAAAGAAAAATATTTTGTATTTATCCAAGGCAGAAGTGGATACAACTGAATCCCAACAATAAAACATTCAAAAAATTTAAAACATGAAAAGTTTCAATTTATTTGCAGTTAAGTTCGTTTAAGAAAAATCTAATAGATATAGCCACCGCCGGGGGCATATACAGTACCAGAAGAGTGTCCAGAGTGTTCAGTGTGGCCGGAGTGGGTACTGGCAGCAGGAGCTGAATAGCTATCGCCGGAGTAAGAACCCGAGCCAGTGTGTCCGTATTCCGAAGAAGCAGCTGGAGCATGGTAACTGGAGCCAGAGTAAGTAGAAGCAGCTGGAGCAGAGTACGAAGATGAACCAATGGAGGAAGAGGATGGAGCAGCATAGGTGGTCTTGGATTCGAACGAAGCTGCTGGGGCTGAGTAGCTGGAGACAGCGGCAGGTGCGGAGAAACCGGAATCAGATGTTTTGTAAGATGTCGAAGCAGCTGGGGCAGAGCCAGTAGTACCATGATAGTCGGTGGAACCGAATGAGGTGGTGGCAGCTGGAGCGGCATAGTCGCCGGATGAACCGAATGAGCCCGAGGCACCCTGGGAACCGTATGAGCCAATGGCAGCAGCTGGAGCAGAGAAATCACCGGTAGCACCAAAGTTGCTTGAGGCACCGTGAGCATCATGAGAGCCTGAAGCGCCGAATGAGCCGGTCGATGCAGCTGGAGCCGAGTAGCTGCCAGATGAACCGGTGGAAGCAGCTGGAGCCTTGTAACTGCCAGTTGAACCGAATGAGGTGGTGGCAGCAGCTGGAGCTGAGTAGCTGCCAGATGAACCGGTGGAAGCAGCTGGAGCCTTGTAACTGCCAGTGGAACCGAATGAGGCAGCTGGAGCAGCATAGCTACCAGTTGAACCGATAGAGCCGGAAGCATCGTGGGAGCCTGAGGCGCCGAAAGATGTGGTGGAAGCAGCTGGAGCAGAGTAGCTACCGGTAGAATCATGAGAGCCTGAAGAACCGAAGGAACTGGTGGCAGCAGCTGGAGCAGAGTAGCTACCAGATGAACCGGTGGAAGCAGCTGGAGCAGAGTAGCTACCAGATGAACCGGTGGAAGCAGCTGGAGCAGAGTAGCTACCAGATGAACCGGTGGAAGCAGCTGGAGCCTTGTAACTGCCAGTTGAACCGAATGAGGTGGTGGCAGCAGCTGGAGCAGCGTAGCTACCAGATGAACCGATAGAGTTCAAAGCATCATGGGAGCCTGAAGCGCCGAAAGATGTGGTGGAAGCAGCTGGAGCAGAGTAGCTGCCGGTAGAATCATGGGAGCCCGATGAACCGTAGGAACTGGTGGCAGCTGGGGCAGAGTAGCTGCTAGCAGCTGGAGCGGAGTAGCTACCCGAGGCACCAAATGAGTGATCATGTGAGTCTGAGGCACCATGCGAGCCGAATGAGGTGGTCGAAACAGCTGGAGCCGAGTGACTGCCGAATGAACCTGCTGAGCCACCATGCTTGTGGTCGGGCGGCAAGTATTCGTTGTTCAAAATATGGCTGACATCAGATGCAGCCAAGGCAACGACGGCAAGTAAAACGGCGGTGAAAAGTTTCTGCAAGAAAAAGGAATGCAAAAAAATTAGTTAGAATTTATTGGACAAATGGAACAAGTAAAAGTAAGTGCTTTAATTCATTATTTGGAATTTAAGATTCATAAAATGTTGAAATTCGCAGAGGAAGCGAACGCAGTTTACCTCCAAACGAAAGTATACAAATGAAATTCAAAAGCCACGGGGCAGATGAGTAGCCCAGACATGGTACAACCTTACAAGTTTCACTCGATCTGGAACAATTTGGTACTACGACTTCCACATGGAACCTTACTCTTTGGTAAGAATTTGGCACTACGACTTCCACATGGACTACGACTACCACATGGAAGCTTACTCTCTGGTAAGAAGTCTTAAACAAGTGTACCAATGATGAGCCGAGGCCAGGACATATCAGATCATTACACAAATGCTTAAAATTCTTAAACTCTACCGCAAGGGTAGGCTTAATTGTCAGTTATGCTGCCAAATTGAGAGTATAAGCTCATGATTACTTTAGAAGCTATCGGGTCTAGGAGAAGGGTAAGATCGTCGAAGACCACACATGCTCGTGACCTGCTCTATGTATGAGAATGTTTATGTATTTCGGCTCATGCTTCTTCTCAGTCTTCTCTAACAAAAAAATCTCACAAAAAGGTATACATAATCTGAGAAGAGATTTGAGCACTACGAAATGGTTTGGCGGTTACCAAACTGAAAAGTTTCTTTACCACACAAAATGGTTAAGTTGCCTCTCTAAAGTGAGTTCCAGGCTCAGAGATGTCTATGGAAATGATATTATCCTTTACTCAGAGTTGTTCTTGCTATGACTATACACAGATTATCTGGGAAAATATGTCTAAAATATGAAGCCAAAGTCTATTACCGAAAGGCCTGCCATACAAATTTAACTACTACGTGCAACTTCACCAAATAGTGGTGTTGTCACTTTATAGTGAATGCCAGACACAGTCTATAACGAAATGTTACTGTGACTAAAATATGAAGCAAAAGTCTATAATCGAAAGGCCTTTCATAAAAATTTGACTACTACCAGCTATTGCAACTACACCAAATAGTGGTGTTGTCACTCTACAGTGAACGCCAGACACAGTTGCTATAACGAAATGCTACTGTATTTGCCAAAGTTGGTGTAAATTAATGTTCTGGCTATACTCAGGCAGATTTTCGAAATTTTCGGATTATACGATAAACTGGTATTCTAATGATGCTACCGGCTGTGACGTTGTCACACCAAAGTGAGTGTCAGACTCAGAGTTGCCTTTTAAAAATCATATTACACTTACACGGAGTTGCCTTATGTCTGTGCTATGACGTTGCACAGATAGTTTGGGGATATAGTTTTGTCAAATAAGGAAAAACGGAGTTTTTACACAAAAACCCACTGTCAAAAGATCTCTAATAAATATATGACAACGCCAGTTTTAGGAATTTAATTAGATTTAACTTTAGATAGACTTTGACAGCTTCTCTTACAACCACAACATATGGTGGCGTTAACATCCCACAGTGAATGCCAGACACAGAGTTGCTTAACTGCATAGACACTAAGAGTACATACAGAGTTGCCTTATGCCACTGCTAGCTCAATACGCAGATGGGGGGAAAATATTGGAATTATAAACTAGAAATCCAATGACGTCACTAATTGCTTATATCGCAACTACGCAAATTAGTGGCCTTGTCACTCTTAAGTGAATGCCAGACACAATGTTATTCTTTGTTCTGATTTTATATTTATGCTAGGGCAATGCACGGATGATTAAGACTAATTATCGGAAAAAAACTTATGACGTCACTTAGTAGAACTTTCCAAAAAAAAAGCTGATCTAAAATTTCTTTCGAACATTTGGAACTGTTTCTTCGTTGTACTCTTTTTTTCTTGTACTTTCACTTGGCCCTTCACTGGACAATTGTCACTGTCTTTTGTAATTCAATTTTTTAACACTCAATATTTCCAATAAACTTTTTTTTAAATAATCTAAATCTCCATTATTTTCAAAGACAATTATGCCTGCATTTTTTTCTAGTTCACTTTTCACATTATATTCCTTCACGTCTTAACACATTCAGATGCTACGGGATGTTAGGTGTGCCGAGATGCCCACACTTAACTCAAATCAACTTCACCTACTAACCATTTTTGTATTCTGTCAATCTTCTCGATCAAACTTCTGATACTGATTTGATAGCAGCAATACCCTTGATATTTATACCAATTCTTTCGCTGCAGATTTCGATCACATATAAGCAACGGAATATTCCACATCTCTGTCATATTTTTGTAGATGCAAGCCTAAACTTGGAAACTTGTCGAGCCGCCGCATCGCTTCGTTTATTAAAAAAAAATAAGAATTCCCCCCAATAGAGTCATCAGCTGATATTTTCTTAAGATACAGTAATACCTGATAAGTTTGCATATTTAATTGCAATCAGGAACCGGAATAGCGTAATTTATCCCAAGAGATTTGAAACATAAAACACTAAGTGCTTGATGAAGATTTGTGCTTGGCGCTAATTTTCAATTAGGGACTTAGAAATTAGCGATGACTGAATTAGCAAATCATTTGTTGGATTTAATTGAAATTTTTACGAATGACAACGCCCGTACAAAAGCCAGAGATTATATGTCACTTGCATTGTTGCAATAGGAAAGCTCGCAGTGTTACTGGCGGGGGTACGTGGAACTCTATACGCTAACACAAAATATACTCATGAACTTTTTGTTCGGTTAAACAGACTGAATAGTTCATTGTGATATTGCCAAAACAAGTTTTAACTCTTTCCGATTAAAACAATTCCCACAGAGAAAGAATTAGTTGTATATCGGTTGGAATACTAAAATTCAGATAGAATTTCGGTTGCAGTCACCAACTTTTTATAATCGTGATGAACATTCAGTTCGATATACCACAAGATGATAAATATGATCATTGTATTGTAGACGCAACTAATTGTTCGGTCATACCGATGAATTGCATAAACTGCATGTGTTTGACATAACTGGTGGGTGTGGCAACCAATAGTGTTGCCAACATTTGTTTGTTGTTACCGAATATTGGTGATTATATCTTAACTTTTATCAAAAATTAATTAATTATATTTTAGCTGCTTTAAGCAAATCGTTTAATATAATTTATTCAGCTAAAAGCTTTCATCGTCGTTTCTTCTTTTTTCTCGACATGACCCTCCCTATGTTTGAGAGTAGTT
Organism: Hydrotaea diabolus; assembly: GCA_963513945.1. Lineage (NCBI taxonomy): Eukaryota > Metazoa > Arthropoda > Insecta > Diptera > Muscidae > Hydrotaea > Hydrotaea diabolus. The sequence goes on along the minus strand of OY740718.1, from coordinate 61,616,118 downwards.
CAAGTATATGTGACGCGCAAAATAGAAAGGGACCTAAGGGTAAAAACCAGTTTTGTTCAGGAGAGCCATTTTAAAGATTTAAATACGTGTTACTTTGGTGTACCACCAATTTCATAAAACGCGCATATCTCTGGGAGGGAACACTTTTGGGGCATGGGATCGGTCTCATTCGAGGCTCAGATGTTGTCCACATCAAAAAAATAGTGAAAAGTTGATAAAAAGTTTTGTTCAGGAGAGCCATTTTAAAGATTAGGTCCCTTTCTACTTGCGCTTAGAATCGTCGACTTCACTTTCATAAAACGCGCATTCTCGTTTCTCTGGGAGGGAACAATTTTGGGCATGGAATCGGTTTCATTCGATGCTCAGATGATGTCTCATTCGATGCTTAAAGAAAAAAAATGAAAAGTGACTTTTTTACCCTTAGTTCCCTTTATCTATGCGCTGTCACATATAAGGAAACAGTTTTTTGCTTCTAATAAAAATTAAAAACTTTTTCGTTAAACAAGTGCGGTAAGTGGACTTTTAGATCAAAAAATTCTTTTCTGGAGTTTCGGAAAATCTGTATCTTCTGTCATTACTCCAGTTATAATTACGGAACGTTACAGAACACCAACTAACATTCGGTTGTACAGATGGCATACTTGAGGTGCATACAACCTTAATTATTCGGTTGGAAAAATAAATTCGGTTGTGGCAACGAATCAGTTCTCTGTGTGTATGAGTGGCTATGTAACTCAAGTCACTAGTAGTAAGAAAATAAATTTGATCATCGCCCTTTCGCTGTCATGTATGGTATCGTCCTTTTCATCCTCGCAGCTTCTACAGCACACTGAGAAGATAAATAACCTTATATAAGGTTAACTTAACCATAAATAAACATAACTTGGAGTCTAAGTTATATAAGGTTAATATTAACATTTCGTTGTTGACTGGTATTTAACAATAATAATAGCTAATTTAACTATTCTATGGTGAAAATTGTTAATTTAAAAATAATTATTGTTGTTTTAACAATGCATTGTTGAGTTTTTTAACCATTAAAATTGTTATTTTTAAAATAATTAATGTTGTTTTAACAATGAATTGTTTTTAACCATAAAAATTGTTAATATTGAAATTTCATAGTTAATTTATTGAAACAATACACGATAAATTTACAAATGAAATTGTTATTATTATTAATTATGAAGATTGTTCTAGAAATCAATTTTATTTTTAAGTTAACTTATTATTGGATACCTCTTTTAACCAGAAATATAGTAACTGTTAAAATTTTTAATATTAATATTAACCTACTAACTATGTTTAGGTTTGTTTTACATTTATTCCGGTCTCTTTTCATTATTATGACTTGAACAGTTTTTATTCTGGTTCGAGACCTTTTTGTTGGTTCTTTTTCAGAATCAACTAAAAAAATGGTGAAATGTATTGGCTATGGTTGCCAGGCAGAAAGTACAGCTGTGTTTACACCCGCCAAGATTTTTCTTCAGCAGTCTTTGGCAACGATTACTTCGGCTACAAATCAAATGACTTAAACGGGAGTCCCATTACGATTAAACAGAATTACCCTTTGCGTATAGTCTTCGAACTGTGCGAAAAGCAATCTTCACAGCGCAATATTATTGCGCTTTGAAGATTGTACAGCTATCATTTGCATTTGGTGGTGGTTTTTAGAAAAGCGAGATAAATTGTCTAATGATCTTTCTCACAATTACAAACGTTCAGAGCTGAGGAAGAAAGGAAAAAGAGTTTGGGGATAGGACAGTCGTTGCTGCTTCGTCTAACTTAATTTTGAACTTCGTATAACACAAAGCAGATCAAAAACTTCGATACAACAGAGCCGAATAATGTTTAAATTTCTGTTATATCGCACAATTTTCTGCATCTCTCTGGAAAAAACCAACCTTGTATAATGTTAATTCAACTATTTTGTATGAACATTTGACGTTATACTCGTATAAGGTTATTTTGTCTTCGTTATAAAACGTTTACCATGAAAAATATAACCAGAAACATGGTTAAAAAATCATTGCAATTTCGGCTCAGTGCAGTCACTTTGCGAGGAGTAAAGGTGTTCACGTTCCACTTCAAGTGATGCCGCTGTAAGAGTTTGCAGGTGGCAAGGGACTTATCCATGTGTTCAAGTTGTCCTGGGTGTGTTCAGGTAGTACTGATATGCTCAGTTAGGTATAACATTTTTTCCTTGCAGACTTTTCGATACCGATATTGTTGGTATCGTCTATTAAGATTTCGATACTGAAGAGTAGAGCGTCGATACTTTTTAGTTGTTTACGTGACTTTGTCTGTGGATACTTCAACCAGAACTTGCTGGACACCTGACAGTATTAGTGAGACTTTATAAGATCCGTTTTCCTCTATGTCCTAAAAAAGAGTGTGTGCTTAGAGTTTACATATTCGAAAGATCGATTTATTTCATTCGGAATATTTTAAACAGCGTTTCTCTTAATTGTATCCACCACTCACGGCGACTGCTTCTATCAGTTGCATAGAAACAAAACGCTTTTTAATCCCATCGACGTGACTGAAAAGTGAGTGGCTAGATTAGCGATTATTCCATAATTTGTAGATAAACATTTTTAAACCACTATTTTATAATGAAAATTGATAATTAACAGTTTTAATAATCCTGTTTAATTTATGTCTTTCAAAACGGTACTGATCTATAAAATGATTATCTAATTGTTTAATTAATTAGGCGGCTGTGTACCTATAATTAGGATTGTTTTTGAATGCAGTACCAAGACAAGTTCAATCAATTGCAATCATAAGCATTTCAATCAGATCTTCCATATTTGCATGATTATAAGCATTTATCACTTTTGGTATCAGACTGGCTTCTGTAGATGCTGCGACGATGCTGAAAAGAAGCAATCAGTAAAACATCGGCTGTGCAATTGTCAAAATCTAGAGGAATGAGAACTCACTTATTTTCGGAGCGCGGTCCTTGGTTAACTAGAAAAGGGTCACAGCTTATTGCTGCCAACTCACTCATTCTTTCCTTTGTTTCTCTTTAAAAACACTGTCCTCATCCTCCTCCCTTTTTCTCATTGACTATATATTACAATGGGCCTACTCAAGGCCTACGTGTGAAGTCCGCTCCCAATAGCGGCCAGACGATTTAATCTTACCTAACGGTACGCCATTTCTATTTAATTCCGTGCCGTTTTGCCTTTATTTTAGTTTGGGAGCATCGGTAATGGACTCTAATACACACAGAAAAAAAAATTAGTTGGAAATCGGTTGAACCTACAGTTATTCGGTTGCAAAAGAGGAATTTTGGTTGCAATTATTACCTTAATGGATATAACGTTCGAAATACCACATGACAGATGAATTTTAAGATTCAAAAAATTCTCATCTGAGGGTTAAAATGCTTGGTATGTTGCACCGAGACAACAGTTCCAACAACTGCATATTACAGAGCACAGACTAAGATAAGGTTGTACTGATGAAATATTCGAGGTGCAGGTAACCTCAAACATTTGGTTTGCAGAAAAAAAATCGGTTGTGGCAACAACTCTGTTCTCTGTGTAACAACTCTAGATCAATAATGTCATTTCTTCAAAGATATAATGTGTGGGGTCTGCTTGTCTCACTACTTGTACAACTTTTGGTGCCGCTAAATTCAAATTCAGCCGTTACATATAATCCTGTTGTCAATATAATTTTTTTTCACTGCCCAACAATTTGCACACAAATTTTCAGCTAATATCTGATGAATATGAGATCCGGTAAATTTCCCCTTTATATGCGAACAACGGTTGGATATGAAATTTTATCTTTGGACATTTTAAAACTATAATTATTGCTTTAAAAAACTAAAATACAAGCCGATTAGAAGGAATTTTAATCCTATACGTGCTACACACAGAGAAAAAAAGTCAGTTCGAAAACGGTTAAAATTACAGAAATTCCGCTGCAAAAAATGAATTTCCGTTGCCATCACGAACTTTTTACGATGGTAATTTCTGTTCGGTTCAACAAGTCGTAAGATAAAACAAGTAAAAAATGTTAAGTTTGGCTGTGCCGAACTTTGGATACCCTCCACCAGATTCCCAAATAAAACCAAATTTGGTGCGAAAGTGTGTTCTATATAGAAATCTTTATGTGCAAAATTTCATTTCGATAGGTCAAGCTTGTGGTGAGTTATCGTCATTTTATTTCTCAAAGCCCATGATACCGTTTGTGTGGGAGGTACCAGTAGGACTTTTCCGATCTCAACAGAATTTGGCGCAGAGGTGTGTTCTATATAAAAATCTTTATGTAGAAATTTTATCTCGATAGGTCAAGTTTGTAGTGAGTTATTGTCATATTATTTTTCAAGGCCCATGAGACCGTTTGTGTGGGAGGTACCAGTAGAGCCTTTCCGATCTCAGCCAAATTTAGCGCAAAAGTCTGTTCTATATATTAATCTTTATGCCGAAAATTTCGTCTCGATAGGTCAAGTGTGTGGTGAGTTATCATATCATATTATTTTTCAAGGCCCATGAGACCGTTAGTGTGGGAGGTACCAGTAGGACTTTTCGATCTCAACCGAATTCAGCGTAGAAGTGTGTTGTATATAGAAATCTTGATTTGTAAAATTTCATTTCGATAGCTCAAGTTTGTGGTGAGTTATAGTCATATTATTTCTCAAGGCCCATAAGGCCGTTTGTATGGGAGGTACAAAAAATGGTGGCCCAATCTAAACCATTTTTACATAGATGATTGCGCCTATATAGAGATTAATTTTTGCAAAATTTCAGTGATTTTGCTCAAGAAACTGGACGGATATTTCTAAATATAAAACTAATTTTTATGAGGTAGGGTCGCTTGAGCGTCTCCAACACCAACTTAACGTAGATCTATATAGCCCATTTTCAATACCAACCATGCTAGGTTAACTACACATATTTGTGCCAAATTTCAGCTCCCTAGCTGTTTTCATGCAGGCTCTATCTTGTTTTCAACAGACGGACAGAAATATATATACTTTGTTGGGTTTCGGATGATTATTTTAAGGTGTTACAGACAGAATGACAAACTTAGTATACCCTCCATTGTATGGTGGAGGGTATACAAATATAAGTAAAGTATTGTGTACACAACCAGTAGAACGGTTATTCCAATGAGAGCGGACAAAATATTTAGTTGCCTCAACTGGTGGCTCTAGCAACCAATCCTTTTGCAGAATATTAATAATTGCAATCAATTTTTGACAGTGATAACTAACAATCGATTTATAAATAAAAAATATTTAAAAGACCTTTTTTAATATCTTTAATTCCAAGCTGATCGGAATACCATGCTTATAGTCGGAAATATAAGTTAATTGTCTTGTTCGTCCTTTTTTTATAGGCCGTATGAATAGTTGTAACTAAATAAGACTAATATTTAGCACACGTAAAACCAAACTAATTTTAGCTTAAAATCTAAAAGTTTGTATTATCCAAAAATATTTTTTATTTTTGTAAAAAAAACTTTCCATATTTTCTCCACTTTTCTCAAATAAAATTTTTGAGATACTACTCTTTTGTTGATCTAGGACTATATGCGGATATTTAGATCCAGGAAAAAATTAAGCCCTCATTCATTGACTCTTGTAACGATAGTTTTATTACATTTACTAAAATGTTCCTGCTTGAATCAACAACCGGTTGTAATGACGAACACTTGATAGTTACAAAAATTCGGTTGAGACAACGAATCCGTACTTTTACAGGACATATCTTGTGAAATTTCAACAGTACAAAAAATGTATGGAAAAAAGCCCTTTTGAAAAAACTGGCGGTGAATGGAAAGTGGGCATATTATTGTATTGGTGAAAGTAGTGGAACAATCGTTATAAAATTTTAATAGTATTTTATTCTTGTGCTGAAATTGAAAAATAATCATTAGATAAAGGGGCGTGGCATTTAGACATTTTATTGTTGCCTTGACTGGCGACTATGATTTTCTTTAAACTTAAATCAACTTCTGCGCTTCCGAACTTAATTTGTTCACTTGTGGATGTAACGATGGTCTTTAGGAGTTAGTCGTTTCTTATTTTTATACCTCCACCGAAAACTGGATGGTATACTAAATTTGTCATGCCGTTTGCAACACCACGAAATATTGATCGGGAACGCTATACGGTATATATATTTTACTGATCGTCATAAAATTATAAGACGATGTAGCCATGTCCGCCCGTATGTCTGTTGATATCACGATAGCAGTCGAACGAAACAACATAGAATCCTAAAATTTTGCATGATGATGGCATACGGTTATAAGCTTTTTAGGGTTTTAAATAGAAATCGTTCAAGGGGGTGAAAGTTCCCCCTTAGTGATTGAAAGTATGCCGTACACTTTTATTGTGTACTTAGTAGGGACATAAATACTGTTACAACATTGAACACACCCATTTCAATAGTAGAACTAAACATACCCCGTTCATGTTATATGGGTTTTGAAAGCTAAGCAATGGCGTTAGTCTGTAACTAGATTTTCAATTCAATTTCAACAATTGTTTCAACTTTCATCATGGAGTGGTCAGATAATGAGAATCGTATCGCTGTAATAGCGCTTTTCAAGTGTGAAATGAAAAAAGCGATATTTTCAAAACGCTCCGGCCGGTTCCGGGATTAGCCGCTTGGTCGTCTACCGATGCATAAAACTGTTTGAGGAGACTGGAGATGTAAAAGACGGCCACCGGTCGGGCCGCCCCCGCTCTGTTCGAACACCGCATGTCATCATAGCCGTTAAATCAAGAATTCACAAAAAACCGCTCCGAAAACAGAAAATCATGGCCCGTGAGATGAATATCACGCAAAAGTCCATGAGTCGAATCATTAAAAAAGACTTGGGACTTATCGGACATTTATTGACTGCAGCTTTAAAAAAAATTGGATTGAAAAATGCAAACGTCTTTTGGCGAAGCACGTTGATAACTTGCACAGAAAAATTTTGTTCACCGATGAAAAATAATTTTCCGTTCAGGAAAAATTTAACAGGCAAAATGATAGAGTGTATGCGCGGTCATCTAAGGAAGCATCTGAACTGATCCCAAGGGGGGAAAAGGGTCATCACCCAGTTTCAGTCATGGTTTGGTGGGATGTCTCTTACGATGGGGTCACTGACCTGCATTTCCGCGAACAAGGAGTCAAAACATCGGCCAAAGTTTACCAAGAAACCGTTTTGGAAGCTGTTGTGAAGCCTTTTACCAGTTCCCTGTTCCAAAACCAGCCATGGACTTTCCAACAGGATTCTGCGCCGGCCCATAAGGCTAAAACGTCCTAGGCCTGGCTTCGAAAGCATTTGCCAGCGCAGAACCCATTGGATTACAAATTGTGGACCGTTTAGGGGACAATGTAAAGAAAACAAATAACATATTTTCTTTGATTTTACATTCACAACATAAAAAATGAGAAAACCCGACAGCAAAAATCCGGGAAGGCCGACATGTCGGGATTTAGCTATTTTTGTGTAACCGACTGTCGGGCGTGGACATAAAACTCGGAAAGTCGGTTTTCGGTTTCGGCTTTGGACACTCTAATGGGTACTTCTATTAAAGCAAATTTTGCAACCAATATAAATCAGTGTAATTTTGAAGTTTTGGGTGAGACTAGGGATGGAAACATGGACCCAAAAATCGTACCATTTTGTTGCGCTATAGTAACGTAGAGACGGTCGAGGGCAGAGGGTTCAGTTAGGCTGAACTTAAATTCGTTTTTACTTCTTTCGTATGTTTTGAGGCTAAACGACTTATGTGCACTCTTTAAAAATATCACAACATCCTTTTTAGAGTAATTTTCACAAAAATATGACGACTCTGCTATGTTGCATGGAAACCCACTTATGTTAGAAATACACCACGGTATTAATAAAAACGCCGATAAAGCTTATTAAAATTATCATCGGAATAGATGTATCCCATCCCAGAAGCTCTTGAGTCATTTTTCCATGAGAGCAGAGAATTAATAAAAAACGATTTAAAATTAATCCCAAAAAATTAACGAATCTCGCTTTTCAATTGAGTTGTTATCGAAGCTTTTATTATAAAATTTTAAGCCTTTAAACCAATTTAATGTCTGCATTCTGCAGTTAATGATCAAATTACCCGTCTATGCTTAAAATGATGCACTCCGGCCGAAAGTAAGAAAGCTGAGGAGCCGGTTTGCGCTAACGCTTTCGTATTCTACTGTACGATTTTGAGGAATCCAACCAATTCACATTCAATTAACCATCAACCAGTTATTGTGACCGTTTGTCACCAGTGCTGTCATATTGAAAGCGAAAACAAGAAATAAATTCCATAAATTTGAATATTTATGATAATTTGAATAATTAAAATTGGAATTGCCACATTCATGGTCTGGTATCGACACCAGGCAATTAACATTTTATTTAGTTTTCTGGAGACGAAAAAAAACATCGTATATTTTATAGAACTATGAACTAAAACTTTGAACTAAGTACAAAACTTTAATGCTAAAGTGTGAATAGTGCCATGGAGGAAACTGAATAAAAACAAATAAATACTAGATTATGTTTGGCCAGGCAGTAGTTTCTAACCCCGCCACCATTCTTCTATTAGTGCTCCTTGTGACTTACCGACTTCAGGCTAAATGAAGTCTTAAAATAATTATAAGATGATCAATCTAGAGTTTTTTTTCAATATAAAAAAATACAAACAAAGTGTGGAATCGTTGTTGTTTATTCGGAAGGAAATTTTATTTTATTTTCCATAATACTTGCACAATTGAAAAACGTTGTTGCGATGTAAGTCTTTCCATGATGAAATAATAAGCAATACCGAAAAGAAAAAAAATAAGTTTAACACAAATCTTGCGTACAATGGCTGCTGTATATATTTCTGGCTTAGGCTACACTAAGTGTTTCCTGGCGTCATCTGACATTTCCATTGTAAAGTTTGATATTTTTTAGCATAAACGTACTCAGAACTTTTTGACGTAGGACCATCACTTGTGCTGTTTACAGTGACTTGAAAAAATCGATTTGGCAAAAAAATGGAATTAACTCGTGAACATTTTCCCGCGATCATTTTTCACAACTTTGTTATCACGACAAGAGTGCATCGATGAACTTAAATGTTTGTATGGCGATGAAGCACCATCCTATAGCACTGGGAAAAAGTGGTTTAATGAATTCTATCGTGGCCGACGCTCGCTCAAAGACGATGATCGTGAAGGTCGTCCAAAAACGGCCGTTGTGCCATAGAACCTTGATGCCGTGCGTGAACTGATAATGCAAGATCGTCATGTGACATGCCGTGAGATAGAGGCATCCTTGGGCATACATTCGATATTGCATGTAAACATGGCCGTAAAAAAGGTTTGTTCTCGTTGGACCCCGCACAATTTGACAATCGCTCAAAAAAAAGGCTAGTGTCGATTGGTGCAAAGAAATTTTGAAAAAAATACGATCACGGTGCTTCAAAATACGTTTATAAGATCGTCACAGGTGACGAATCATGGATCTATGCTTATGAGCCCGAAACAAAACAGCAATTGACCGTGTGGGTCTTCGAAGACGAGCCAAATCCAACGAAAGTTGTTCGTGGAAGAAGCACTTCGAAGTAAATGGTCGCCTGTTTCTACGACAAAACAGGTCATGTGGCGACTGTTCCGATTGCTACACCACAATTTGTTTGCCTGAGGTCTTCGGAGAAATTCAAAAAACGAAGAAGAAATACAAAAAACGAGCTTTCACACATCGGCTCAAACCAGCGCCTTTTTGACCGGCCAAAAATGTGTGGTCAACAATTTTTTTCGCCAGAAGATGCTGTTGTAGCGTTCTAAAACCATGTTTTGGAGGTGTCACAATCGGAGTGGTAAAAGTCCTTCGACAATTGGTTTGAGTGCATGCAAAAGTGTATAAATCAAGCTGGAGAATACTTTGAGAAACAATAAAACTATTTTTATGATAAATATACGCATTTTCATTATTAGGTCAAAAATATTTATAGCAGCCCTCGTAATCTGTGAAAAAAAACCCTATTGTAAAAGTACCTCTATATTGATCACCTGTTATATACTATGGTTTGTGGTGAAATTTTCTCTTAACAATTGTTGGCTTGTTTTTACTCTAACGACCTTTTTTGTGCCTCAAGGGTCCTAGAGACCGAGTACTGTAATAAAAATACATTTAAAGTATATTTTGATTCGTAGTGAAATTTGCTTTAAGTTGGTATATTTTCATAATTGCTCTTGTTTACTTGCTCCGACCATAAAGGCTGTTTTTGGAACCAAGGCTCCATGAGACCGATCCCGAACCTTAGTTAACTCTTAAAAATGAAATCCATATTTGGCTGTACAGTCTGCCTGGCAACCGTAGCAAATACATTTCACCAATTTCTTCATATTACGTTGATTCTGAAAAAGAAACAACATAAAGGTCTCGAACCAGAATAAAAAACTGCTCAAGTCTTCATAGTTAATAATATTAACAATTTCATTGTTAAATTGAACATGTATTGTATCAATAAATTAACTTTGAAATTTTAATATTAACAATTTTCATGGTTAAAAACAATGCATTGTTAAAACAAACAATAATTATTTTAATAATAACAATTTTAATGGTTAAAACACTCAACAATGCATTGTTTGAACAACAATAATTATTTTAAAATTACAATTTTCATGCTTAAAAAATTCAACCATAGAATAGTTAAATTGACTATTATTATAGTTAAATATCAGTCAACAAAAAAAAGGTTCAAATTAACCTTATATAACGTAGAACCAATATCATGTTTGTTTATGGTTAAGTTAATCTTATATAAGGTTATTTTTATTCTCGGTGTACAACTAAATAAAGGAGTATATTTAAGGGTCTTGTATCTCACACCTAAATTAACACGAAAGCTTTTATTGACCTTGACCGTCTTCTGATACGGTGTTGGTTTGAACGTCGAAGGCTGCCGATGCTCCAAACCATTTCTATTCGAAGGCATGAGCGTCGATTCCATGACCTTACCGTAGCTAAATTAAAGCTTCGGCGAGTGTCGCTGAAATATGTCTAAATGATATTTTAAGCGTTGACATCTGGCGACAAAAGATATTTAAGTAAACGCGTAGTATTTGGCTCCTAGCGTGAAACTGTTCTAAATAAAGACGTTTACGTTTGCTTTTTAACGTACCTAAATTTGGCAGTAAATACAGTGGGTCGGAGGCGACGGCTGATGATAAACTTCACCTAAATGGCTCATCAAAGCGTTTGCGTCGGTGTTTAACCACACCCACATGAATTCTCGAGCGCGGGCTATAGCATAGGTGTTTGTCAACTAACCATGCCTAAAGGGAAACGTTAGCGTCTAAACTAGCCCCACCTCATTACTGTCGTAGACGCTCGACGACGCTGTGTAGCCGGACATCGTCTGAATGTAAATTGTTACCCTTTGGGACAAGTGCAACTCTGAATGTGCGAAACGAAGTAATGGATTTCTTAACTAGAGGAAACTTGAAAATAATTAATTGCAGAGCGTCCCAGTAAAGACAGATTCAGTTCGAGTGACATGGACGTTGGCGAATATCCCCGAGTGTTTTATAATTAAATTCCATATTTTTTTAAAACTAAATGTTCGTGAATTTATTATAATTAAAAAACAATACGATGAGTAACAATTGAACTAAAAATTGATCTAACAAAATGCTTTGTAACAACAACGATATGAGCTTTGAGAATTTTCAAGAATTTCACTTGTATCACAACGTTCTGAAATTCCAAAAAATCGGGAATTTCTTACAAATTCCGTAATTTAAAATTTACGATAGACGTAGCCACCATTTTGACCATAAACGGTGCCGACTTCTTCTGCTGGTGGGGCGGCGAAGTTGACTTTTTGCGGGGCAGGAGCCGAATAATGGTTATTTTGGGCCAATGGTGCAGAAGCTTGAGCAGCACCGTGAGCAGAGAACGACTGTTGCTGCACTTGGCCCGGATAATTGTAAGAACCATTATCGACTGGTGCCGGTGCGGGGGCAGAGTAGGCTTGTTGGGCTGGAGCAGGAGCTGGAGCAGAGTAAGATTGTTGGACTGGAGCGGCAGCTAGAGCAGAGTAAGACTGTTGGGCAGGAGCGGGAGCAGAGTAAGATTGCTGCACAGGAGCTGGGGCAGAGTAAGATTGCTGTACTGGAGCTGGGGCAGAGTATGACTGTTGAGCTTGGTTTTGATAATTGTAAGAACCATTATCTACAGGTGCAGGTGCTGGGGCTGAGTATGATTGCTGAACTGGAGCGACAGCTTGAGCAGAGTAAGATTGTTGTACGGGAGCTTGAGCTGCGGCAGGTCCGTGGTAGTAAGAGCTGTTTTCTTCAGCGGGCGAAGAGTACGACTGCTGAACTGGTGCGGAATAGGATTGCTGAACTGGAGCTACAGCGGGAGCAGAATATGATTGCTGAACTGGAGCAGAATATGCTTGTTGGGCTGGGGCTTGAGCAGAACCTTGATAGTTGTAAGCACCGTTATCTACAGCGGACGTTGAGTAGGATTGTTGAGCGGGAGCTGAGTACGATTGTTGGGCGGGTGCGGAATAAGATTGTTGAGCGGGGGCTGAGTAGGATTGTTGAGCGGGAGCTGAGTACGATTGTTGGGCGGGTGCAGAATAAGATTGTTGGGCGGGAGCAGAATACGATTGTTGAGCTTGGGCTGAGTAGGATTGTTGAGCGGGAGCTGAGTAGGATTGTTGAGCGGGAGCTGAGTAGGATTGTTGAGCGGGAGCAGAGTAGGATTGTTGAGCCTGAGCTGAGTACGATTGTTGAGCGGGAGCTGAGTAGGATTGTTGAGCGGGAGCAGAGTACGTTTGTTGAGCGGTAGCTGAGTAAGATTGTTGAGCGGGTGCAGAGTAAGATTGTTGAGCGGGTGCAGAGTACGACTGTTGAACTGGGGCCGGCGCAGGAGCTGAGTACGATTGCTGAGTTGGAAGGGATGCAGAGTATGACTGTTGAACTGAACCAGCAGCAGGACCTGAGTGGGATTGTTGTACGGGAGCTGGAGCAGGATACGCTTGTTCCATCGGCGCCGGAGCTGAAGGTTGGAAGTTATAAGCACTACTATCTACTGCATTTCCATGGGATTGTTGCTGTTCAGGAGCGGAGTAAGTTTGCTCTTGAGCCGATACTGAACCAGAGCCGGGAGGAAGATAAGCATTTTGTGAGGGGGCAGGAGCAGAATAACTTTCTTGTCCTTGAGCGGTAGCCGAGTACGTTTGCTGAACTTGAGCAGAGGCAACAGCAGATCCTGAATACACTTGCACCGGAACAGCCGATGGTGTACGAGTGGTGCTGAATGTCTGTTCTTGTTGTACGGGAGCATTGTAGGAACCGGAACTCGCACCGGATTGAGCAGCTGAAGAACTTCCGTCAGCACTGACACCAGTAGGTTCTTGCAGAGTGAAACTGGCAACAGGAACTGATGCTCTGATTGATTCAACGTGAGCCGAACCCGTGGACTGTTGGATTTGGCTTTGGCTATAGCTTTGCTGGCTGTAGCTTTGCTGGGGAGCATAAGTGGCCACCTCGTTGGTCGAAGAGGCAGGAGCTGGATAATTGTATTTGGGCAAATGGCTGACATCGCCATAAGCGATTGTGGCCATAAAAGCCAAAGCCAAGACAACGAGAAGTTTCTAAATGGAATGGAAGAAAGAGAAACGAAAAAATGGTTTTAGTAAAGTTTATGGCAAGGAATGCTGTACAACTGTTTCGAAATCCGCCAAGGTTTTCTCTCATCAGTCTTTTGCAACGATTACTTTGGCCACAAATCAAATTACTTATATAGAAATACAATTTAATGAAAATTATTTTTTGCGTAAAATCTTCGAACTGTAGAGCAATTAATTTTTTGTTGGAGGTGAAGTTATATAGGCTGGAGCGCGAAAATTTGCTTTTTTGCACAGCAGGCTGTAGCAGCACTGTTGATCGAAGATAGTGGAGAGTTTGCGTGACTTATAGTGGCTGACGGGAGATTTGTATTCGTCTTCCTTTTAGTTGCCTTCATGCATTGGACACGTGACGAGAGGTCATTTTGAACCGCGTCACTGTGTGGTGCGCCATATCACAAGTAGGCATCATTGGCTCTTACTTTTTCCAGCATGTGAACTCCGAACGTTACTTGACTATGATACAGGATTTTTTCAGCCGGCTCATGAGGTAATGCAATTGGGGATACATGGTTCCAATAGGATGGTGCCACTGCACACACAGTGAGGGTTGATGTAAAATTGCCGGCGCGCTCACCAGACTTAGCCCCATGCAATTTTTCCTTTGAGGTTACCTGAAGTCTAAGGTTTATATCAACAGTCCCAATACCTTGGAGGACCTAATTTACAATATTGAGGCTGAAAACCATGTAATTTCAAAATTCCCCTACTGTTCAATATAATTAAAATATAAAATATATTTTTCCGAGGTTCATAATTTTTTTATTTCATTCATAAATAAGCAAATTTTCGCGCTCCACCCTGTACATTCATATACAATTTTTTTTATTACAATTTAATCTATTTTTTTACTACTCAATCTAAGGAAAAATATCATTAAGACCCATCCGATATAATATGTTGGTGCTATCTGTATATATATCTTATATATGTGAATCAATAGACAGATATTTTCTAACTTCACCAGGGTGGGTTATAGATATTTTATAGCGCGCTACATTTAATCACAGCCACTTGTAAAGCTTTGCTTGTAGAGCGTCAGAACTGGGACTGGGAGAGTCCAGGGCATAGAAGCTAAAAATATATAAGGCCCAATTGAGATAACGTCAGCAGTATTCGATATTGGTCGCTCGTAACGTGCTATGCGAAACTTAAGCACAATAGGGTTTAATTCTTGTGCGGCGACCTCAAATCCCTAAAGTCCTTCAAGTAAATGCTAATATGGTCAAGTTTTACTACGGATTATAAAGAGACAGGATCATTAATTAAGAGCAACATTTTTACAGGGACTTTAGGAAAAGATGAAATAGTATCGTCTAATTTTACTAGGCGCAGTAACAGATATAACATAGTTCATTGTAGTAACTTTGAGGTAGATCGGAGTTAAAATGTGGTTGGTACTCGTAAGTGTACAGCCAAAATGTTCTTCTAAAAATTTGAGCAGAATTGGTTTTAATTCGTGATTCGAGACGTGCAGGAAGAAAACATCGCCTCGGTAGTGGCCAGTATCGACGAGCATCCATAAGGCATGATTTGGATTCGATCAGCTTAATTGAAAGTCGCCTGGAAGTCAAACCAGTCCACCAGATTTGGGTCCACATTAGTATAAAATTATGCTGAAGCAAGAATTGGGAAGTGGGTGCTGGAAGTGGCAAACATTTTCTACACATTTTTGGCTTAGTCGATAGAGTCGAGAGCCAAAATGGCCGTATATGGAGAACAAAACAAAAGTGTACGTCTCAGCATCACTGCATCCACTAAGATTTACAGCTTGATGCGGTTAATGACAAGGCGCACATAGAGAAAAGATTTGTTGGCACAACCGAATGTTGGTGGTTGCACGTACGTTCCGTACTCTCCATCACTATAAGTACAATCGAATGTTGATTGGCCACTCGGAAACTTTAGTAGTGGGAATTGACAGTATCGGTTGAAGAGACATAGTATCAGTAACCCTAACTCATTAGGTTGATTATTGAATCTGCATTTGTACATGTATTGGTTTTAGTTATAGATAAATGGCTTTTATAACTCTTCGGTGGTCCTAACCACGTTCAATTGTTAACCAACTAATGAATACATTTTATGTAATCGGTTATCTGACCAAAATAATATTTTTTTTAGTTTTTATATTAAACGTTGATGCTTTTCTGATTTATGTTTTACATCAAAAAAATAATATATAAAAAAAAATATGTATTCTGTTATTTGAATTATGAGCATGTTTTTTTAAAACTTGATTTTTACTTACGAAACTTGTAAAGCGTTCTTGCGCAAGTAGAACGATTTTATGCATTAAATTAGTAAAGTGGAAATTTGAAACCTTAATATTTCCGCCAACATACTCTGAATACTCAACTGAAGTCTTGGCTTCAGTATAGTATAAAATAAATACTTTAATATCGGCCATATTTTGTATATTTTTTAAAAATGAGTGAACAATTTTATTTAATAAATCGCCTCTATGTCGATTTTAACGATTTAAACATAACTTACTTATTAAGTTTTTTTTTACAAAATTTATTTATTTTTTCAAAACAAGACGAAAAGGTCCTGTCTATCTTGAAAGTATTCTGATTTCACCTTTTAGAAGATCTATTCTAAAATTATATAAGTAATAGTAGTAATGAAGTAAAACATTTTAACCCAAAAACGATCATTTCTAAAAAAATTAATTCAATCCTTTAAAAAAAGGACAAACCCCAACTGAAATTAATAGAACATTTTTTAGAGAAAAGGACGTAAAAGACACTTCAATGTTAAAATGGATGTGAAACTCCATACGAATTAACTTAAGACATCTCATCACGAAAACTCGGTAAAACAAAGAAATATTTAATATTTATTAATTTTTATCATAATCAGCAATACAATTAGCAAATTAAAAATTTCTTTGGCCTTTACAAAATAACACGAAAATAACGAGGGCCGGCCGTCCTTTTGGGAATTTACTATAATTACCCAAGTCTTTTTTATTTGAGGAAATCATTCATCCCCCGTGAAATTCCGAACTCTTGTTGCATAGTGTAATTTAAACTAATCTAGGTTTTGTTACTACAAATAATTTATTTGTTGTCACCGCCAATTATTGGTACCAAACTAACATATACTTTATGATTATTTGGTTGTCATAACAACCAGTTGTGGCAAACAATAGTTTTTCTGAATTTGGCTGGTATAACCGACTAATTGGCTGAAAGAATCGTTTTTGTAGCTACCATAATGAAATGTTAGTGATTGCAACAGAGAGTAAAGGGTGGTCCAACTATAGTGCACGATGTTAATTGTGAGTCACACCTTAAGGCCAAAGTTTTGCCCAACTTAATTTCGCATTTCTTTGTTTCAGTGTTTAACAAATTCATCAATGCAGAGGTACACAATAGAGCAGCGCGTTTAGATTGTTAAAGCCTTTTTCAAACACGGGCGTTCAAATCAAAATGCATGTCGTGCTCTTCGTAATTTTTTGGAATTTTCGTTCACAAGTAGAGTTGCCGCATTCGGGCAAATGATAATGATTATTGAAAAGCCAATGCATCCACAAAGAGTGACTATTTGGTTCGGTTTATGGGCTGGCGGCGTCAACGGGCCGTAATGTTGCCAACGCTGATAACGGACTTCTTACGGCCAGACATTGAGTAAATGACCTGGACGATATGTGTTTTCAACAGGATGGTGCCACTTGCCATACAGCCACCGAATCAATGGTCTTTTTGCGCGAGAAATTCGATTTCTCGCCTTGGCGATGTTAAATGTCCGCCACGATCATGTGATTTGACATCGTGGGAATTCTTTTTTTGGGGATATTTATAAGACAAAGTGTACGTCAATAAGCCAAGAACAGTTCAATTGATAGGATGAGATAATTCGATGAGATAATTAACGACATTGAACCTCCATTATGTCTCCGAGTCATTGAAAATATAAACCATCGCATAGAGGTATGCCCTCAAAGCCGTGGCGAGCATTAGGCCGATTTTTTGTTTTACCCACAATAGTGATAAATCGTCCTTTCATAATAAAAAAATTTAAGATAATTCTCTGAAAACTTATTGGTTTATTTTCAATTAATATTGTCCATTTAAGTTGGACTATCCTTTACCTATGTTAGTGTTTCGAAATCTTTGAAAGATTTAGTATTCAACGGTCAGTAGGGCCAAGATATATGTTACCAAAAGAAGCTTCGTTGATTTCGAATGAGAAAGCGAATACTGATATTTTTTAGCAAATACGAAAGCAAATTTTTAAAACTTGGTTAATTCGAATGCAAATGTCGAAAATGAATTCTCGAATTCGACCATTCGTCACAACCCTTGTCACGACACACTTTATAGCTCATTAAATGGGGCTTAGTTGCTGTACGTGCAGCTTGTGTGGCGCAAAAACGGCCTTCGGCGTAAAAGTGCGAAATAAATGGTCATTATGGAGATATGGGTACAATAGTTTTAAGCATCATTTATTAATAACACTGTTCTGCAACAAATTCCATCTTTGGACTAAACTAACTGATCCTTATGTAAAATGATATCCTGAATCCAAACTGAGTGCCTGTTTTGCCTTATCAGGTATACTTTTCGAGATGCTGTGAACATTAAATAGTTCCGATTTTTTTTCCTAAACCTTCGCAATTCTTATACGATTCATTTTAAAATGGGCAAAATGCATCTTTTCTATAAATCATAATGTAGGGTAATCCATCTAGAGGTATTTTTTCAGAACAAAAAAAATATAAAAATTCAATTCAAGTGTGGAATCTTTATTGGTAATTTGAAGGATTTTTGGCATTTATTTTTTGAAAAAAAATTCCTTCAAATGTTGGCAAACCGTATTATAGAAACGAGCGTTCGGTGAGAAACAATTTTATTCAGTGATAAGGCCCATTTCTGGCTCAATGGCAAAGTCAATAAACAAAGTTGCCGCATTTGGGCTGAAGAGCAACATGAAGGGGTTCAAGAACTGCCATTATACCGAGATAAAACCACGGTTTGGTGTGGTTCATAAGCTGCTGGAATCATCGGTACAATTTTTTTCAAAAATGATGATGGCCGGAACGTAACCGTGAATGGTGCTCGCATTCGCGCCATGATATCGATCTTAATGCTACCTGAAATTGAAGCCCGTAATCTTGACGACACTTGGTTTCAACAGGACGGTGCCACTTGTCATACAGCTGTTCAAACAATGGATCTATTGAGAGAACAGGTGAGATGGCCGCCTAGATCGAGCGATAGCACACCTTTAGACATTTTTCTTTGGGGTTACGTAAAGTCCAAAGTCTATGCTGAGAAACCAGCTACGATTCAGGTTTTGGAAGCCAACATTACGCGAGTCATTAAAACCATATCGGTCGAAATGCTCGAACGAGTTATCCATAATTGGACCCTCAGAATGGCAACCCTGAGACGTAGTTGCGGCCAACATTTGAAGGAAATTATATTCAAAAAATAAATGCCATAAAAAGTAAATTCCAATAAAGATTCCACATTTGATTTGTATTTTTATATTTTTTTCTAAAATATACCTCTAGATGGATCACCCTTTATATAGAAATCATATTAAAATTGTGGAAGTAACAACCAAAAGAAATCAAAATTTAGTTTTTTTCTTGAATTTTCAATTGTGTTCAACTGCCAATTGTACCCAAATTCTGGAGCTCTCCCACTAGTTTTTGCACCAAATCATAAAGGACGTACTGCAACATTTCCAAAGTGGCATATTTTTTAACCAGACGAAATTGTCCTGAGTTAAAGCAGTTTTTGGTAAAAAATCGTAGACTATATGTGATGGGGCAAAACGAACGCTCAATTCGGAGTCAGGAGATAATTTTATATAAGGATCAGTTGTTTTTGTCTAAAGGAGGGCTTAAAAGTTAATTTTTGCAGAACAGTGGAATCCAAATATGTATTCATGTTGAAATTTCGGCTGAGATTGGGACACGACTCATGGACTGAAGGAGCTCCAAAAAGCGGCGGAGAGACACAATATGTCACCGGGTAATATCGCCATATTTAAGCACTTCTTATTACTAATCCAAATATGGATTCATTTTAATTAGGCAGTACTAATGGGCCAAAGGGTCCCCAAACAGTGGCCGTGACGGTCGAAAGAATTGGTCACCAATAGAAATGGGCATATAGCGTTCGTTGGTTCCAACAACTAATTATGACTAACAAAAATTTGGTTATAATAACCGAAAATGCTGATAATACGTAATACGACGGGCGAAACTTTTAATGTTTATCAGTTCCAATATGTTATTTAAAATAAATAAACAATGCACATTGTCGGTAAGGTGCTTGCATTATCTTTCATTGAAGCCCTGGCGGATCCAAAAGTTAGAGACATTTACTTTTCCATGTACGAAAAATAGAATAATTGGCAACAAATGGTTCGTGCAGCAAAAAGCTGTTCTCTGTGTGTAGACATGTGGGGGAAGATATATAAATAGCCTTTCCGAAGATATATTTGGTATTCCTTTCTAATAATTAGTAGGCCAGGAAGAATTAACAAACTGAAATTCCCCACTTTTTACACTTTTTGTTATTATTTGTTGTTTACAATAAAGAAATTTACACAAAACTTTTATTTGCCACACCAGGCAGTTACTCGTGTTACAACTTCAAATTTGGACAGCAGTTTGTTAGTACAACCGAATATTTTTTTTATTCGTACCATTATACTATCACTGCTATTATCTTATGGTATGTGGAACGGAATTTCACTAAAGATTACATTTTTTACTTTGCAAAAGAATGTCTTGCTATCCTTTTTCTCAGTGATAGGCTAGTAGGCGAGCACTTTAGTTTTCACACTTTTTTGTGTGTTGGTGGCAACCACTTCACTCAATTTGAAAATCATGATGTTATAATGACAATCATAATTATCTTTTAAATGTAACACTTCTTCTTTTTTTTTAATTTTTAAAAACAATTCAATAAATTTTGGATCTTTTGTATTTTTTTTGTTGTGGTGGGTTTTGAATATCTTCTACTAACCATTTTAAATTCAGTGCGTTTGACGAAGATGCGTTGTATAGCACACGAACGGAGAGTCTCAACTGATGATCACCTAGTGTAGGTCATAAGCATTTATAAGCCACCTCGAGTCGTTCCCACATTTCACTTACAACAAAAATGCCAAAAGCCAAACAGAAAACCAAAACGAACCAAAAAAAAAACTGAATGATCACTTTTTCGTTTTTGAATGAATGAATGTTTGTAAAATAAGTTCAGCAGAAGCGCGAACAACGGCGGCCGGCAGCTACGATGTCCATCTGCATGTCAATCTCGTAGATGGTATCTTAAGCTAGAGATGTCATAATAAGTCATCACCTAAATTGGTTCATTTCAGTTAAAACGTTTTAAGAGTAAACATCAGCATTAACAACAACATCTACAGCAGACAAGAGCATTAAAAACGTCATCCACAAGGGGCTACAATATAAAATCAGCCCTGGATCCATGGTGGTAGCCATGAGCTTGCCAGTCAGCACAAGGCAAACTTTACACGCTCCATCGTCAACATAAACAATAACAACCGAGCTGGCTTTTAAGTGAGCGTGGTTGAGGCATGTCGTTTGTCCCTCCATCTCGCTTAACGTAAGAATAATTTATCGCTGACAGACAATCTCTTCATTATCCAGCAGCGGTTTGTTTGTTTTATTCTTTCAATTAAACTGAAAATTAACGCCTCTTGTACTAAAACTGAACATAAGAAAATTAAATTAAAAAGCAAAGGCCAAGATGCCACAATCTTATGCTGCCCTTAATAGTATTTCTAATTCAAATTTTTGTTGATTGACATTTACATATGGATTGAAAAATATTAATGCTGAATAATCATCGCTATAAACAAAAGTATTGTTCACCAGCATAAGTTTTGCGTGAAATAAAAGTAAATGCTTACTTAACTCAGCCAAATTATATTATATTACAAGACGCTATCTGTAAGAGGGACTCACTTTTTGTTGGAAGCCGATTCGTTCACTTTGAACATTTTCCGCCCGTCCATCTGCCCATCTTTCGTTGAATTCAATGTACAGGTCAGATGCTATCTCTAAGCCGGACTTACTTTTGTTGGAAGCTGATTCGTCTACTAGGCTGATTCGTTCACTTTACGCCATGTATAAGTATGTGCGTCCGTCTGCGCATCTATCGTCGAATTCAAGGTACAGGTCGCCAATACGAACTGATTTTGCCTAAAAAAGTCTTGATTGAATCTCTATTGTAACATATCGGCTTATGTTATTATATCATACAAAAATATCTTTCCGATTTCAGGACCCACATATTACATCAAATTCTGGAAAAAAATACGTATAGTACGAAGGTTGCTATTTATATTTCGGGTCCGGCAATAAAGACACAAAAATTTCACATTGGAAATGGTTTTATTGTTTTTCAAAATATTCTCGTTTAAGATCAATACACTTTTGCATACGCACAAATCAATTTTCGAAGCACTTTTTCCACTCCGAGTAAGACATCTCCACAACATGATTTTTGAACGCTTCAACAGCTGCTTCGGGCGATGAAAAACGCTGAACCGCATTGTTTTCTGGATGTGCGGGAATAAAAATAGTCTTGAGGTGCCAAGTCAGGGCTGTAATGCGAATGACCCACCAATTCGACGTTTTGGCCGGTCAAAAATGCGCTGGTTTGAGCCGATGTGTGAGAGCTCGCATAGTCGTGGTGCAAAATGATTCGTCTGTTCTTGTTTTTCGAATTTCTTCGAAGACTACAGACAAACAAATTGTGGTGTACCACTCAGAATTGACCGTCCTACGTTGCTCAAGCGGAACAGGCGCCACATAACCAGTTTTGCCGAAGAAACAGGCGACTTGAGTAAGCGCTCTTAAAGTTGCGACCATCGACTCAGAATATAAGGAGTAATATTTAATGATTTCCAAACGTTGCTCGTAAGTGAACTTTACCATTTTGAAATTGTTGACTTTGACTAAAGTTTTGACACTGACAAAATCATTCAAACTGTTTAAGGGTGCGTGGACATAAAGAAATTATTATGTTCCTATTGGAAAACCTGTTAGTAACGAGGCCGCGCATTCAAACCTAGCCGCAACAAAGCAACTTACATTTGCATTTTCTTATTTATAGCAAAAGATTTAAATAGAAATCATAAGCGCAGATCCACTGAACTAAATGCTCTAAACATAATTATAAACTCTGACAGTCAACACGTTATAATTTCATTCGAAAATACGCGAAAAATCGATTTGTCATCCGTGGATTACTAACGACACCATCGACAAATATTAAATACCCTTTAGTTAGCTGCAGAGCCATGGCACTTCACATGTAAATCAAATATAAACGCATTTTAATTATCCAACATATTTAAATTAATATTCATTCAGAAAAAAATAAACGAAATTGCAACAACATCTACGTTTATTCCATGCCCTCCTCTTCTTTAATCGCCGTAATGGCCTGGGTCAAATTAATGGGTCTACCCATTCACCACAACAAGCAACTGTCGCACCAACGTGCATATTTCATTAACAAAAACGTTCAGCAAAATGTAGCAAAAACTAAAAATTAGCTTTTCTCTCCTACTCTCTCTCTATCTATCTCTGTTTATTTGCTAAAACTATAATTATTGAAATCTGTGTGCAAACCAACCGGGCTTGCTAATTTATTAAACCTAAGTTTGAAATGTAGACACAATCATTTTCTTAAAGCGATCACACGTATTTGCGCTGGTGAATTGTAGTTGGGCACCTCTTTGGCCGACTTCACCAGACTGATAGACCGAGAAGATGTTTTAAGGGACAGCAAAACAATGGATTAACGCTAGAGTGTTCAACAAACCGGGGTTTTCAGAAAACCAGCATTTGGGTTTTTTTTTATATAAACTGTGTTTTGAAAAAACCAAGTGTCAGATTTTTTAAAGTTAAAATTTTTCATTAATCGACATTCTGGTATCTAAGAGTGGCCTAAGAGTGGATAATATTTCCCAAATCAGAAGTAAAGAAATTGCTCTCATTTCTAAATACATTTTTGTTGTTTGTTTTTAATTGACCAACACTCAGGGTATGCATCCTATACGTTCAGTGCATTGCGTTGGTGAGTGGAAATTAAGGGGTCGAAAGGGAGAAATAGTGTGTAGTGGTTCTCGGCACTTGGCTTGAACTTCTAGATGTCGTAACTGTTTGGAAATACAGCATGGAGCGCAGTAATTTGCTTATTTGGAAATGAAATAAAAAAGATTATAAACCTTAAAAAAAATTATTTTATGTACGAGGGCGACCGCAAAAGTAACTGGCCTAACATAAAAAGAACCGTTTTTTGAAATTATTATTATTTATTTTTCAACATAATCTCCTTCCAACTCAATACACTTCATCAAAGCATTATCTTGATGAAAAAGAACTTTTTTTCTAAATGCGGTCGTTTTATCTTGATTTCTTCACTCAACCGATCCAATAATGCACAATAATATTCACTATTTATAATTTTTCCTTTCTCAAGATAATCAATAAATATTATACCCCTTGCATCCCAAAATACTGTGGCCATTACTTTTCCTGCTGACTTAACAGATTTCGCCTTCTTGGGACCACTTTTACCAGCTTCTATCCATTGTTTTGACTGTTCTTTGCATTCTGGGATGTAGTGATGGATCCATGTTTCTTCAACAGTTATGAATCGGCGCAAGAACTCTATTGGATTACGCTGATAAATCGCTAAAAGCTCCTCGGAATTGGTCCATTTTTTGGGGCAAAGTCAACAAACGCGGCACACATCTTGCGGATAGCTTTTCCATGTGGAGTTCATCATGTAAAATACTCCAAACTTGTTTTTCGTGTATTTTAAAAATATCAGCAAGTTCTCTGAGCTCTATTGGATTGCACAGATAAATCGCTAAAAGCTCCTCGGAATTGGTCCAACGGACGATTTTTTGGGGCAAAGTCAACAAACGCGGCATAGCTTTTTCGTCTAGCTTTTTCATATGGAGTTCATCATGTAAAATACTCCAAACTTGTTTTTCGTGTATTTTAACAATATCAGCAAGTTCTCTGAGCTTTATTCGTCTATCTTTAGTCACTTCATTAAATATTTTTCTAATGTTTTCAATAGTAGTAGCAGTTTTCGGTCTTTCAGAGCGTTGTTCATCTTCCTACTTGAACGACCCATTTTAAATTGTTGAACCCAGGATTTCACGGTGGAGTATGATGGTGCATTATCACCATGAACAGAATCCAATTCATCTTTGATTAACTGTGGCGTATAACCTTTCATATAAAAGTGTTTAATTACCGCACGAAACTCTTTATTTTCCATTTTTCAAAAATTATAAAACTTGTTTACTTCAATCACCTGCAACAAAGAAAATAATCATTAAATATTTTGGAAATTTTGACTGATGGCTTATAAAAGATTTCTTTTAAAAAACAAAAAAAAGTTGCTAGTAAAACAGAAAATGTGCCAGGCCAGTTAGTTTTGCGGTCGCCCTCATATTAATTATATTGGACAGTAAGGGAATAATTACATGGTTTTAAATAGTGTATCTGGCAAATGTCGACCTTCGCTATCCACACACTGCTGCATACGTTTTCTGAAGTTTCCATGAACTCTAACAAGCATGTGGACTGGTATTCTGCCAATTTCAGCCTTAATATTGTTAATTAGGTCTTCCAAGGTGTTGGGACGGTTGACATACACCTTCGACTGCAGGTAACCCCAAAGGAAAAAAACGCATGGGGTAAAGTCTGGTAAGCGTGCCGGCATGTTTACATCACCCCTCAAAGAGATAAGCCGTCCAGGAAACATTTGCCTCAAACAATTCATGGTAACCTTCGCTGTGTGTGCAGTGGCACCATCCTCTTGGAACCATGGATCCTCTAATTGCATAGCCAGATGAGCCGGCTGAAAAAATCCTTTATTATAGAGATTGTTCCTTTATTGAATTTTACTATCCTTAATACAAAATAAAATTAGCTTATAGCTAACAAATTATCAATAATACTATCTTATATCCAGCATACATTAAGTATGTTTCTAGAACTACATATACATCGATTCAAAAATGTTGTACGTATACATACATGTCACTCTTACAATAAATTTAATTAACTAGAAATTCCCCTAAAAAAGTATATAAAAGGGGATTGCTCAAACACTCTTCAAACTAACACTTAAAACACTACTTAACAATAATATTTACAAGACCCGTTCCAGTCACTGTTATTGGTCTGTGATGTAGACTAAATTGTCCAAATCATACGTACCATATGTCCCATGATAAAATAAAAGTTTATCCTCCCTGTAGAGGAGTCCCTCTCTTTCTAAAGTAGGAAGAGCGGCTGGGGGCAACCAGTCATCCTCAAGTAGCTTCCTTAGGCTGACATCCAGCCTTTAAGCTCTCCTAACTAGTCCGTTATCTAGAGAGGCTGCCCTCTCATGATACTTTATCCTTTATTATAGTCAAGTAACGTTCGGAGTTCGCAGTTATGGCAAGACGGTTCTCCTGGAAAAAGTAAGGGCCAATAATGCCAACTCGTTATATGGCGCAGCACACAGTGACGCGGTCTGAATGCAGAGATCTCTGGTGAAGTTCTTTGGGGTTTTTTCACTCCAGTACTGCATAGTTTGTTTGTTTACACGCCCACTAAAGTGAAAATGTGCCTCTTCAGAGAAGAACGCAATTGCGTTACGGAGTTTAGTCTTGGCAAGAGGTCCGCCGTGCCAAATAGTCCAGTGCTGACAATTGTTGGACCACTTACATTTTATACGGGTGAAATTCAGTTCATCGTGAAGAATCCGGTGGAGAGAACGTCTGGAAATGCCAAGAGCAAGTGATTGCTTTCGAGCAGAGCGATTGCAGTACTGCTGCTCTAATTCTCTCCACGTTTTGTGGTGTTGTAATCCTTCTCTCAGGTCCCCTTCCTACACATGACACATTCCCTGCTGTTCTCAATGAAGATACCCAATTTACAGTAAATTGCCGTCCAGGAAAAAAGTCGGCGTGGGGGAACAGAGAATCGTAAACGAAAAGCACGCTGCACTGCAATGATCGAGTGCGCATTTGAAAAATACGCTTCAAAACAAAATGACCTCTCCTCACGTGTCCAATGCATGATGGAAACTGAAAGGTAAACGAATACAAATCTTCCGTCAGCAACTATAAGCCACTCACACTCTCCACTCTCTTCGACCAACAGTGCCGCCACAGCCTGTAGCACAAAAAAGCAAATTACCGCGCTCCACCCTGTACATATTAAAGGTGAAACTAAACACGAATCTAACTTATACTACTCTGTTCCCCAGAGTTGGTGCAGTTATAAAGTAAGAAGAAATTTCGTCCAAGGAGTAGAAAATATTGCAACATACCTCTTAATTATAGAACATATGCTTCTGAAGAGGGTTGTCACGGACCCGAAATCATGATAAAAGTAGTGTGCAGCCACGAAAATCAATGTCACTTTGCCATTTTGTTAAAAACTTGTCTTCTATTTAAATATAGAAGCAAGAGGTCTTGAGCCGGTTTAATCCCTGTTCAATGTGTAAAAGCAACAGACCGAAATAAAACAAACGAGCTAAACATATGCTTTAAATTAAAATGTTATTTATAAAATAGCACTATTACGTGTGTTTTAGGTTAATCCAAGATATCCGGAAACAGTAATGTTAAGTCATTTGTAAAAAAAATGTGTTCATTTCTAAAGGACAAACATGTCAACAGCTCAAAATTATCCTGGAGTTCTTGGCTGCGATTGTCCTTTTTACGCAACTTACAATTATTGACTAGATCCAAAGTTTTAGAAGTTTGGCCGATGGAAATCGATTCTGGATCACTGTGCGCCGTGATGTTATGAGAGTCTGCACGACTATAATGGTAAGAACATCTAACAATTTTTCAGCGGCGGATTTCTACATGGTAAATGCCGGCCATGTAAGAACTTCTCTTTCAAATGCATTAGCCGTTCGAAGCCGGCATTAAACAGTAGGTCCCTGAATTGATTAAAGTTTTCCCTTTTTCCTTAATGTAATATTGTGGTATGTAAGTAAATTTAGTAAAAGCCTCTAATTAGACCCTGTGCATGTACAAAAGCAGGAGATTTATATGTTAGCCATGTAAGAACTTCTCTTTCAAATACATTATCCGTTCGAAGCCGACATTAAACAGTAGGTCCCTGAATTTATTAAAGTTTTCCCTTGTTTCTTAATGTAATGTTGTGGTAACTAAGTAAGTTAAGTACAAGCCTCTACCCAAGCTCTGTGCAAGTACTAAAAGGCAAAAACAACTTATATTTCTAAAAAAGAAATTAAGAATCGAGTACAGCAGGACATGATCAATAATGGACGCAAAACACGGACACTACTGACATGAGTAGTACGATACATTATTTTTTTCATAAATTTTTTTTTTTGAAAATCTGTTTGATTTAAATTTTTAAATAAAATATAAAAATTAATAATTATTGCATAGGTTTAACTTAAAATATATACCGATACTAGGGGTCGAACTTGGGACTTTTTGAATTTCAAGCGCGAACGGTGCCCAGCACACCCTAACCAAACAAATAGAGCTTTTTACGATGTAGATAAAAATAACTCATAAAAATAATAAGGTTGCTTTTTAGACCTGTGGTTTTCAATCTGGCCACACTTTTTTCGGAGTTGGTCTTTTTTACAGCTGTCACTTGATCTATGCTTAGTTAGGTTTGCCATTTCATAATGAATAGACTTACTCCGAAACAACGTTTGTAAATCGTGCTGAATGGGCCCAAAAGAGCTGGCCAAGAAACAGTTTTTTTTAAGCGATGAAGCTCACTTTTTGTTGAGTGTGTATTTTAATAACCATTATTGTCGCATTTGAAGTAATGAAAATCCACAAGGCTTTGTTGATGCGCCGTTACAACCTCAAACAGTCACTGTTTGGTGTGCTCTATGGGCAGAGGGATTTATTTTTTGTGGGGTTATGTGAAGTCGCTTGTCTACGCATATAAGCCCGGCACGATTGACGACTTGGAAGAGAATATTCGACACTTTATTGCTGGGATACGGCCCCAAAAGTGGTCGAAAATTGGGCCCCTCGTATTTATTCTAGCCAGACGCAGCGCGGCGGCTACTTGCCCGAAATCATTTGTGATTTCTTATCTTTATAATAAAGCTAAATTCTTGGCCATAATATGCAAATGGGTACTGTTACGAGCGTTGCGATTTATATTTCGGGTCCTGATAATACTTGTGTTCCCAGATGCAAACTGGAACTTCCATTGGAAACCTTGACATTTTTTAGCATAACTTCACTTAGCACGTTTTGTCGTTTGAGGGCGAATTGTTTTGTTTACAGTGCGTTGAAAAATTCATCTCTGTCAAAAAATGGAATTATTCCATTAACATTTTCGTGCGATGATTTTTTTACGATTTTCGGCGTGGGTTAACGAGAAAAGAAATTTTAAATCAACTTGTTTCGACTTTTGGCCATAAAGCACCATCAAAAACCACTGTTAATCGCTGATACCTAGTGTCCAGTCTTGGACGCCGTTCGCTCCAGGAAGAATTTCGTACAGGAAGTCCAACTTCGGCCACTTTGCTAGAAACCATCGATGCTGTACGTCAACTGATAAAGCAAGAGTACATGTGACATATCGTGAGATTGAGGCATTCTTTGGCATTGGTATGACAGGCATTAATAATAAATTACATGTTCATTTGGCCGTGATAAAAATTTCTTCTCGTTGGATACCTAATAATTTGACGAGTGCTCAAAAAAAGGCTCGTACAAATTGGTGCAAAGAGATGTTGAAAAAGTATAACTGCGGTAGCTTAAAGACGGTGTATAGCATTGTCACAGGTGACGAATCATGATCATAAGAGAAGACGAATCATTTTGCATCACGACAATGCGAGCTCTCACACAGCAGCTGAAACGATGAGCAATTTGACCACTCAAGATGTCGAATTGATGGGCCATCCACCGTACAGCCCTGATTTGGCTCCCACTGACTACTTCTTATTCCCTAGCATCAAAAAAATGCGCGGTCACCGTTTATCATCTTCCGTAGCTGCTGTCGAAGCGTTCATGTTTTCGAGGTGTCTCAATCGGAGTGGAAAAAGTGCTTCGAAAATTGGTTTGTGCGCATGCAAAAGTGTATTGATCTTAAAGGAGAATATTTGGAAAAACAATTAAACCATTTCCAATGATAAATTGTTGTGTTTTTATTGCTAGACCCGAAATATAAATAGCAACCCTCGTATATGCGTTTTATTTCTTCTTGAAAACCGCACGCCTGAAAAGTATAGAATGCGAATCATTGCAAAGAACTTCCCTTTTTTGCTGGTTTAAAGCGTCTCCGATCAACATTTCGATGTGTTGCAAACGGAATGACAAATGACAAATTAAGCATACAATCCATGGTATAGTGAAAAATTGATTAAAATAAAAAATTCTTTTCCTTTGAACTTATTTTAAGAAAATACATAAATCAATTTCTTGATTAACTTTACAATAGCTTACTAAAATTAATTTCCGATAGATGCCAAAAATTATATTGTGATTATTTGCGCGCATCGCACATATAATTAACGCGATCATAATGCATTGGACAAAAGACATGTTAGTTTTGCAAAGCGAAATAAACCAAACAAAAAAGAAAACATCTTTCGACATATTTAATACTGGTATTTATGTAAATTCATATGTTAAATCAATCAAATCTGGCTTTTTGTTCGCTCATACCTTGGGACATGTGAAATTTATCCTTTTGTTAAAATTCGCTTTTAATGGCATTATAAAATGATAACAATGGCATTATAAAATGATAACAATGGCATTATAAAATGATAACAATTCTGGTTATTGGATAGGAGATATTTTGCTGGACGGTGGTTTATGGTGACACCTTGTCGGTTATTAAAGACATTATTCAAATTTGGTGCATATTTTATGGGAATATTAATGTATTTAATGTTCGTATACTCGTATGCTTATTGAGTCGGTCCAATGAACTGCACTTAAAGATTTCGTATTTTGTGGAATGGAAATTTTTCAAAACCAAAATTTTTAAAAATGATTTCATTTTTTTGTAGAAATAAAAAAGGGAAAACGTCTTTAGGTGCGGTCATGCCAGGCCGACCCATATTTTTCTCCACCGTAATTATGTTACAAAAGCGCAAAAAAGCTACCCTTGGTCCCATGTGACCGATCCTAAACTCAACGAAAACTCAAAATAAATCTATATTTTGTTTCGTAAAAAAAATTGCATTAATGTTATTTTCCATATGTCATATTGCCGTCCTAATAACAGTACCAATTTGAACCATTGTTTGTTCACAAAAAATTAAGATTTGTAAAGAGAATACTTAAGAAAGTGTATTTTTTGCGAGGTTACTTAAGTCCCTGCAGGAAAACTTGTACCCCTGGGCTGATTTCGCCCATTGACAATACCATACCTCGTATGAATCCTATTCGCTCTTATAAATCCATGCCAAATAAGCTTGTAATCGAATGTAATATGTGGCTTCTAAAGCTTTAAGTACTACGTTCATATCTTTATGGCCCAGTTTTACTAAAGTTAATTATTGGTCGCTCATAAATTATTATGATTCTATTGAGAGCCATCCCATGGCCGAAAAAAATGTAGCTTCGAGCCAATATGGAGCGTTGAACAGGCTGTCGCGGGATAGAGGTTTAGTTTTCAGTAGGTAAGTTTGTGGTTTCTAAAGCTGCAGGACCTCAAATCAGGGGGGACCTTTGAGTGGAACCCTTGTTTAACCATGTAGCTATTTGGCATGAAATTGGATCTAATATCAGACTTTATGAGCTGTAGGTTCTTAAATCGGGAAAACCCTTGTATGATATCAAAACTTGGACCGATGAGACCAATTTCAATAGTGTTCGTTTTTAGTCCAAACCTGACAAGCTTATCAACTTCTATCAAAATCTGTTCATAACTATGGCATGTTTTTATACCCTGAACCACTCCGGGGAACAGGATTTTATAAGTTAGTTTCATGGCAGATGTTTGTATCTACCAAAAATATTTGAGCTAAGCCCCACCTTACCTATCGACGTATAATCACCTGCTAATTCAATTTAACGATATTTGTCTATCCGTCCAAATACAATTGTTGTCCGATTTGAGTAAGACGTAAGTAAGTTTCTTGGACCAAGGACTAGCGCTATAAAAACTAAAGAAAATCGGTTAACCTTACATCCAATCTTGATGAAATTTAGCAAAAGCTGTTTTTTTTGACATGGACATAGGACGGAAGTTATGGAAGTTGAAGGGAACCGATTTGGATTTAAATAAGGATCGCTTAAATATGTTCCTCCATTTATTTATTCGTTTAACTCCAATCTAGATGAAATTCGGCTGAAGTTAGTTTTTTGGATCAAGGACCGAAGTTATAAAAATTAAAGGAAATCGGTTTAGATTTAGCTAAACTCTTACACATATACTTGGTAGGGACATAAATACTATTACAACATTGAACACACCCATTTTAATAGTAGAACCGAACATACCCCGTTAATGGTGGTTTTTCAAAGCTAACCTCAATAGCGTTAGTTTGTAACGGGATTTAAAAATTGTTTCAACTTTCATCATGGAGTGATCAGATTATGAGAACCGTACGCTGTAATAGCGCTTTTCAAGTGTGAAATGAAAAAAGTGATATTTTCAAAACGCTCCGCCCACTAGGGATAAGCCGCATGTTCGTCTACCGATGCATAAAACTCTTTGAGGAGACTGGAGATCTCTGTTCGAACACCGCATGTCATCAATGCCGTTAAATCAAGAATTCACAGAAATCCGCTCCGAAAACAGAAAATCATGGCCCGTGAGATGAATATCACGCAAAAGTCCATGAGTCGAATCATTAAAAAAGACTTGGGACTTGGGGCTTTCCAACGACGTACCGGATAGGATTGAAAAAATCCAAACGTCTTTTGGTGAAGCACGCTGATAACTTGCACAGAAAAATTTTGTTCGCCGATGAAAAAATGTTAACCGTTCAGGAAAAATTTAACAAGCAAAATGAAAGAGTGTATGCGCGGTCAGCTAAGATAGCATTTAAACTGATCCCAAGGGTGGAATACCTTGGGATCAGTTTAAATCAGATGGAGTCACTGACCTGCTTTTTTGCGAACAAGGAGTCAAAACATCGGCCAAAGTTTACCAAGAAACCGTTTTGGAAGCTGTTGTGAAGCCTCTTAACAATTCCCTGTTCCAAAACCAGCCATGGACTTTCGAGCAGGATTCTGCGCCGGCTAAAACGCTAAACATAAGGCTAAAACCCTGGCTTCGAAACAATTTGCCAGCGTTCATTTCCTCTGAAGAATGGCCCCCAGGCAGTCCAGATTTGAACCATTGGATTACAAATTGTGGACTGTTTTAGAGGACAATGCTTGTCACTAAAGATACCCCAACATTGGATCTCTTAAGACTGCTTTGGTTCGAGCTGTGGCCAATTTTCCAATGGACGATCTTCGTGCAGCCATTGACGATTGGCCAGTGCGACTTAAGGCGTGTGTAAAGGCAAAAGAAAGAATATTATTTTTGGATACAATATACATCAATAACTATATTAAAAAATATTTGGTCCAAAAACATTCAGTACTTCTTATTTTACAGCATAAAACGTGTGTAACAGTATTCATGTCCCTACTAAGTATATTCCAGGGAAATAAAAAAAATTACAATTGTTTGCAGTGTGTCAAACACATTTTCATGGTAGTTTAGTAAAAGGCTTATAGAAAAACAAACACTTTTACAAAATAACTCAAAATAAAGTTTGTTCTATCAATAGAATCGTATATCAATTGAATCAATAATTTCGTGACTTTTCGAAAATTATTTTTCAACATAATCTTGTTTAGCTCAAAACACTTAGTCCAACGTTTCTCAAAATTTTTGTATCCCTTCCAAAAAATAGGATCTTTCGAGTTTCATAAAATAGGCATTCAATTGACTCACTGTTTGATCAATAATTTCATCGTTGGAGCTGAATATGTTTACACCAAGCCATTTATTTAGGTTTGGAAATAGGAAATAGTAACTGGGGCTAAATCCGGAGAATATACCGGGTACCACTTTGTAACCCAATTCATGCAATTCTGCCATTAAGACTGCACACGTGCGCAGCCTTGCATTATCGTTTGTTTTTAAAACCTAGTTTAATCGGTCCAATAATAATAATATACGCCGTTTATTGTTTTTCCCTTTTAAAGTTAATCGATGTGAATTATATCGCGTGCATCCCAAGAAACTGTTGCCATCACCTTATTGGCCGACAAAGACCTTCTTTGGAGCCGGTTCACCCAGATAAACCAATTGTGTAGACTGCTGCCTGGTCTCCGGAGTGCAAAAACTCTTTCGAATTGCGGTAAGACGACTCCAAAAAATCCTTTGAAGTTGACAATCGATTACGTTTATG
Source organism: Hydrotaea diabolus (assembly GCA_963513945.1). Classification (NCBI taxonomy): domain Eukaryota; kingdom Metazoa; phylum Arthropoda; class Insecta; order Diptera; family Muscidae; genus Hydrotaea; species Hydrotaea diabolus. The sequence goes on along the minus strand of OY740718.1, from coordinate 61,582,056 downwards.
ATCAATTGAGAGCAAATGCGGCATCCATCTTGTAGACAGCTTTCTTAAACCCAGTTGGGTCATGTACAATCGAAACCACACTGTCATATGAAATGCGTGTGGTATCAACAATCTCACGCACTTTTACTCTTTCGACATTTTCGGGTGTATTGACCTCAATTGGCCGACCAGAACGTTCAGCGTCATTTGTACTTGTGCGATCACAACGAAAGTCAGTGAACCACTTTTTTAACATTGAAATCGGTGGTGCAGAGTCCGCATTGTATTTATCAAGCTTTTCCTTGCTTTGATTGACAAAAAATAATGTTAAAGGAGCACTCGAAATTCACTATTCTCCATTTTTATCAAAATCCACGAGGTTGTATGTTTTGAACAGCTGTTAAATACAAACTTAATGACGGAACTCTCTCAAGCTTTGACAGCGGTCTACTAACAGATAGTATTTGATGGGAGCAGTGTTGCATTTCATATAACTTTGAGGGAAGTTGGAAAAGTCACGTAATTATTAATATGCCCTCGAATATCCGTAACTGAAATAATTTGTTTTGCAAATTTTTTACAATATGATGCGAGTATTTGTTTCATAAATAGTACTGGGACTCACTCGCTACCGTGCTATGGCCAGCTCAGGCTGTACCAATTCTTATGACATATTTGGGTCATAACTTTCCTGTTGGTGAGTGGTTGAGGCCCATGAATCGACTCTGCGGTTCTAAAAGTCTTAGCACTCGGTTGCTATTTCACTCCACACCGAGACGAATCTCCTCTCGCGATTTTGGTCGAAAACGCAGAGAAGGAATTCCGCCAGGTTTGAGCACATAAAATAACTTTGTGCCAAATAATTTCACAGAGATATGTATGGTATATAAAATATATTAAAGTGTAAATAACATACCTGTGGCTTGACAACCAATAAAACATTAAACAAACCACCACCAGAAAAAGATATGCTGCCAAACCGTATGCAAATCTCAAATCGTTTAAATCATGATTTTATTATTTAAAGCAACATAACAAAGAGAAAGAAAAAGAAATATATGTAATCATTTTCAATTTGTTGCCAAATACAAAGTCTAACACAAATAAACAAAAAATAAAACAAACAAAAATCAAAAAAACACTCAAAATAACTTCAACAAAATATGCCATACATAATTGTGTGGATGAATAAATTAAAATTTAAACTGTTATAAACCATATTTCATCTGTTATTATCTTTTGGAACACTTTTGCTGGCCTTGGAACAATTAACATTGTTCGAGCGAACTTCCATGTCATTTTCCCCCAACTCTTGCATGCAACGCCACATTGTTCAAACACCAATTCGTGAGTGATTTATGGTGGAGCAATTAAAAAAAACAAATTATGTGAGGCCTACAAAGAAAGAAGTCCACAAATTACGAGGTTTCAAAGGCGAGCTCCCCACATAAAAACAAACAACTCTAAATAAAGCGGAAATTCATTAGTAAATACCTAACTTATTAAATTAAATTTTTCTCACTCATCGCTATTTCAACTGATTTTAAAATTTACAAAGCGACTTACTTAAGTCCCACAACATCCCATTAAGAAACAAGGGGAAACTTCTCTCAAGTCAGTGATCTGTGTACGATTCAATTCCTGTACAAGTACTCACTGACCGGAACCTACTGTTTAAAGCCGACTTCGTACGGCTAATGCATATTTTAAAGGCCAAACATTTACATGGCTTAGAGATAAATCTCTTACTCGTAAAGTCGCCGGCATTCACGAGGTGAAAACCCGCCGCTTGAAAAATTGTTCGATTTTCTTACCTGGGGTTACTGCCATGATAGTCGTTCACACCTCCACCCAGAACGTGATTAACATCACCACCAACCAACCACTCAGCCCCCGTTCCCGCCAAGGTTTCTTATCGTCCGCCACCTATCCTCTGCATATCGGATATTTGCCTATCTGATTATTAATTAATTGCTTAAAAAGCATTTGGTTGTTGGTGCTTTTATTTTTCTGTTTTTTTTCTTGGCTTATTTATTTTGGATTTTGTTAATGAATGTCTGTCTGATGGTTTCACCGTTGGCAACGACAACTGAAATTAATTTGTATTATAATTAGTATTTATAAACTAATAAATAAAATATTTGTGTATGATTTTAATAGTGCTTTAATGAAGTTCAGCTGAATTTTGGCTCCTTCCCACGCTCCGCATCTTCCATGCTGCCATCGCTTAATCATTTCTCTGCAACCCGATATCGGCTGCTATTATACAAATTTTATAAATTTCTGATTATACTTATCTTGCTTTGTGGGGTATTTAGTAATGCATTTAATTTTTATTTTTTTTGCAGATTTTTTGCGAATCTCACATAACGAGTAAGTGGATATATCGATTGTAAGTTGCCACACATTTCCATCACAACTAACGCAGTAAGTATAATTTTTACTTTTGAATTGACATACTAAAACGTCGAGACCCGTAAAAGTTACTTTGGTTCGTACTTCACTACGTGGCGTACTACGTTTTGAAACATCTTTTAAAAATAAAACAAGTAATGACGTCGTTAGTTTCGGTCAGGCCGAACTTTATGTACCCTCCATTGTCTTTTAGCTGCTAAAGCGCAAAACAAGTCCGCTTTTTGACCAGGTTCGTTCCATGTATTCCTAATCATCCCTAATCTCACACAAAACTTCAAAATAACCATATTTTTGGAAACGTAGCAAGATTTGCTTTAGTTTAAGTACTCATATGACTATATTGACCGGCCGTTTCGACCCTTCGAGACGTTTTTTTGGGCCACATGATCCAAAACGTGCAGCAGCTATGGTATTTTCTAAGATTTTCACTGAGTCCCAACTAACAGTACAAATATGAAATATTGTCCGTTCACAAAAAAAATATGATTTGTTAAGCAAATACCACAAAAAGTGAACTTTTTCCGAGGTACCTTTAGTCACTTTTTTCCCCCTAAGCCGGTTTCGCCTATTTGCAATTACAAACAGCTTATATCCCTAAACCAACATCATACCTACCTAAATATTCGCTTATGCGTCGGCGTATACTGTCAGCATGGCATATCGCAGCAAAGTGCATCTTAATAAACGCATAAGCATGGCGTAAAGCTGTCAAATGCATTCAAAGGAATGCTAAAACGTGGCGTATAGCGGCAAAGAACCGCGGGCTTATATTGACTTACCACACCTAAGTGAAAGCGTAAGCGTGTGCGATTAGCCTCGCTTAAATAAGAGAGTCAACGTCAGCGTTTTCGCTGGCACACCTACATAAGCTCTTTGGCGTATATGGTGAGCGTGGCGTTTAGCGGCAAGGAAATGTTAACGTAAAGTTTGTTGCCACTCCTAAATAAGCAACTTAGCTCGGCGAGTAGCCACATTGCGGCGTATGGTGTCTAGCCACGCCTAAATAAACATGTCAGCGTCGGTAAGTATCCTTACCTATACAAACGTGTAAGCGTCGGCCAATAGTGTAAGCGTGGCGTATAACCGCTAAGTACCTCTAAATAAACGCTAAGTACATCTACTTAAAGCGTAAGCTTCTGCGACTAAGCACGACTAAATAAAAGCTTTAACGTCGGCGTATTGACTGATCAGACCTAAATAAAAGTGTATACGTCGGCGTATATCGGCAAAGAAACGTCGGTTTACAGTGACTGGCCACACACTAATTAAATGCTGAAGCATCGGCGACAAGCCGCATGCATCGGCGCATAGTGTAAACGTGGCGGATAGTGTAAGCGCGGCGGATAGTGTAAGCGCGGCGGATAGTGTAAGCGCGGCGTATAGTGTAAGCGCGGCGTATAGCGGCAAAATACATCCAAATGAACGCGTAAGCTCATCGTGAGCTGCCGTAAGCATGGCGTATAGAGGCAAACAAACTGAGGTCGTCGGCGTATTTAGTACATATAAATGACCGCGTGAGCATGGCGTATGACACATAACGACTAGCCACACCTAAACGAAAGCGTAAATACATAGACTTAAGTGTAGGCTGTTTCTAAAAAAACGAGAACTAGCCGACATTAGAGTATTCCACCGGACAAAGTAAACGCGTCGCACTGCCTTTTATTTTCGCATAGGTTCACATCGCTAGACGTCTGCTGTTGTTTTCTTATAATGGACAACTACTATGCACTGTATCGTGTTTGTGTGTGTATGTATAAAAAATGTTATTCTTAGATCATAGTCATAGCCATACGGTATGATTGCCGTAATCATATTATTAAAAACTTAAAACCCAACCAACCATATATATTCCGTTGCTACAACCATATTATCATTTCTTAATTTTTCAATAATTCTATTGTTACTAATATTAATAATGCAGCAATTATACTATTATCAAAATGAATTTCAAAACTTAAAACAATGGTTGCGACGAACCTTATTTTATTGCAGAGAACAAATTATTGTTGCCGGGACCATTTAGTAACCATACCTTTTCTGTGCGTGTACTCGTATGTAACTTTCAAAAGCGAAAATGACGCACCTACATTGAAACTTTTTCTCAACTAGAGTCAGTTGACTGCCACTAGGTGGAAAGAACTCAAGAACTTGCTAAACGAGGCAGATCATCTAAAATATCTATCAAACACTTCCAGACCGAAGGCATACTTCTAACACACCGGCTGATGTGTACGGCTTTTCTTTTAACAACCAAACAATAGTCCCGAAACTCCAAGGACGTCGGGTTGCAATCCTGTGGGACATACGTCCCTTTGAACAGACCTCTTTCTTGAACATACGAGGGCGACCGCAAAAGTAACTGGCCCAGCATAAAAGAACCGTTTTTTGGAATTATTATTATTTATTTTTCAACATAATCTCCTTCCAACTCAATACACTTCATCAAACGTTTTTCAAGTTTTTTAATTCCATCCGAAAAATAAGATTTTTCAAGACCTTCAAAATATGCCTCAGTTTCAGCAATAACCTCGCTATTGGACGAAAATTTTTTGCCGCCGAGAATTTTTTTTAAATTTGGAAACAAAAAATAATCAGAAGGAGCTAAATCTGGATTATATGGTGGATGCGGAGCAATTTCAAATCGTAATTCGGCCAGTTTTTGTTGAGTCAAAAATGCAGTGTGTGTAGGAGCATTATCTTGATGAAAAAGAACTTTTTATTTCTAAATGCGGTCGTTTTATCTTGATTTCTTCACTCAACCGATCCAATAATGCACAATAATATTCACTATTCATAGTTTTTCCTTTTTCAAGATAATCAATAAATATTATACCCCTTGCATCCCAAAATACTGTGGCCATTACTTTTCCTGCTGACTTAACAGTTTCCGCCTTCTTGGGACCACTTTTACCAGCTTCTATCCATTGTTTTGACTGTTCTTTGCATTCTGGGATGTAGTGATGGATCCATGTTTCATCAACAGTTATGAATCGGCGCAAGAACTCTATTGGATTACGCTCATAAATCGCTAAAAGCTGCTCGGAATTGGTCGATTTTTTGGGGCAAAGTCAACAAACGCGGCACCCACCTTGCGGATAGCTTTTTCATGTGGAGTTCATCATGTAAACTACTCCAAACTTGTTTTTCGTGTATTTTAACAATATCAGCAAGTTCTCTGAGCTTTATTCGTCTATCTTTAGTCACTTCATTAAATATTTTTCTAATGTTTTCAATAGTAGTATTAGTTTTCGGTCTTCCAGAGCGCTGTTCACCTTCCGTACTTGAACGACCCATTTTAAATTGTTGAACCCAGGATTTCACGGTGGAGTATGATGGTGCATTATCACCATGAACAGAATCCAATTAATCTTTGATTAATTGTGGCGTATAACCTTTCATATAAAAGTGTTTTATTATCGCACGAAACTCTTTATTTGCCATTTTCCAAAAATTATAAAACTTGTTTACTTCAATCACCTGTAACAAAGAAAAAAATCATTAAATATTTCGGAAATTTTGACAGATGGCTTAAAAAAGATTGCTTTTAAAAAACAAAAACAAAAAAGGTGCTAGTAAAACAAAAAAGGGCCAGGTCAGTTAGTTTTGCGGTCGCCCTCGTATGTTAGGCAGGACTGACATAGTTTCCAACAATTTACTTACTATATTTCCTCCACATTACGAGTACATTAAGGAACCAACGAGGATCTTCTCTCAAATCAGTGAGCCTTGCATGATTTCATTTCTCGACTCACTGACCGGGACCTACTATTTAACGACTCCGAATAGCTAAAACATTTAACACAGATGATTTTACATAACTAAGAGATAAATATCTTACTCGTCGGCATTAACAAGGTTTGGATGTTCTTACCCGGAGTTGAACCTGAGTCCACCCGTTTAATGAACAACCAGCCACTCAATCAAAAAGATTGCAGCTAGTTAGTACCAGAGAAGGCAAAAACTATTGTACAGAATAATACAAATTCTATGTCGCATATCGTATCGTATTTTCCGATTTTACAATTTCGATTCATTATTCGGCAAATTGAACTATTATTTGGCTAATTCCTCTTTTTAAGAGAAACTTGTTTTGTTTATAGGATTGTGGCTTATAAATATTTGCTAAAATACAGGCTACCGCATGAAAGGTTTTTATAAGTATTTAGCAATTATTTCATTAAAAGTTTATTCAAATATTCATCATGTAACTTCCGTTGGATTTTCTCGGAATACAAAAACAGCATGTGAGTGTTTAAATATTGCACAAGTATACATTTTTAATTTTTTTTTTGCTAAAAATTTCCAAAACAAAAACACTTTCTTTTGACCCCAAAAACATTTACCTGACATTCACACATTAATCCTGAATTTCTCATATTAATCGCTTTGAAATATTGCTGTTTTACTGCAGTAGCCAACAGATGGGTTCACATTGACAACGGCAGCTGTACGACATCACAACGGGTCGTTTATCATCATTATCACTTTGACCGGAGGTTGGATAACTATGCATATAATCGAGAGATCAACCAAGAGCGTTTTATATATAAATGTTTAAAGCAAACAGTGTGGACAGTGACTAAGGTCAAGATTCTGTCCATGATTAGTTGGTTTTTAATTCCACTTTTGAAACAAGACATGGGAAAACGTCATTAAGCTCAGACGGGCCGAACCTTATATACCCTACTTGAAACCTCAGCTAATAAAGCCAGAAAAAGTTCGTTTTTTGGACCTTTTCGGCCCGTCCCTTATTCGAGCCAAAAGTACTATTTATTTAGATTCTTAAGAATTGGCTTTAATTTGAGTGTCCATATGCCCATATAAACTATTGTTCGCCCGTTATGACATTTCGGGACGTTTTTTGGGCCCACATACGCCAGCAGCTGTGGTCTTCTAAGGCATTAACAGTGTTCCAACTTACAGTACCCATTTTAATCATTGTCCGTTCACAATAAAATTATGATTTGTTAGGAAAGTACTTAAAAACGTGTACTTTTTTGTAAGGTACCTTTGGGCCCCTAAAGGGAGAGTTTCGCCACCCCCATGCCGATTTCACCCCTAAACAATCACAAACAGCGTATGACCATTAGCCCTCATCATGCACAATTTCATGATTCTAATTGATTCAGGACTCACATGGCTAGATCGTCTTCGAATTTAACGACGATCAATTCTGTCTGTACCTCATAGGGTCTCCGATCTACATTTCATGGTGTTGCAAACGGAATGACAAATTTAGTATACCATCTACCCCTCGGTGCAGGGCTTAAAACTATGTTGAACATTTAATTCAAAAATGTTGTACTGTTTCTCTGTCTATATTTACTTCTACTGCAACCATATTTTGCCACCTTTGCCACCGCTTACAACTCATTTCCGTTTTCATTAAAATCTTCGGCGTGAGAAGTCGTAGACTGTCTAAGGCTACTACGTTTCATATCTCCGAAAGAGGTAGGTCAACCTACAATTTTAACGCGACTTCGGCTTACAAAACACATACATTATGAACCATCCGCAGTAAAAGTTGTTTGTGATATTCAGTGTCAGACACTCTGCGTTATAGTGGGATCAGTTGTATGACTATAAAAATATGTAAATCATGTGGGAATGTAAATTTACCTGAAATATTTATGATTTTTACTAAGCGAAGTATATGTTTGTGGCATCTTTTATTGCTTCAAAAGACTTGGGTTGTATCCATTTGAAGTCATCAAAAAAAAACAAAAGAATTATACATGCGAGTGCAGTTCACAAAGTATCTGATAATAGAGTTTTATTTAATTTCTGAACATTGTCCATCATTAATGAAAGGCAGACTAATAAAGGATGGTTAAATTTTAAGGGCCGATGTTGAATGTGAACCACACCTAAAAGTATAGTTTTCTTCTGCATTCGATTTCATATTTCTCAATTTCAGACTAACTCAATTTGAACCATGAATAGATACACTAGCGAGCAATGCGTTAAAGCTATTCAGGCTTATTATAAAAAGGGGGCTAAAAATCAAAATGCATATCTTGCACTTCGTGATTTTTTCGGTCGATTTAATCGTCCAAATGTGCGTACAATCGGAAAAATTGTGCAAAACTTTGAGCAAAACGGGTCTGTAGGAGATGTGAAAATACCAGTGCATGGCCGAACAGCTCTTCCTGCAGAAAATATTGCTGCTGTTCGCGATAGTGTGGCTGAAGAGACGTCCACCTCTACTCGTCGTCGTGCCCAACAATTTCACTTCTCACGCTCGTCGTTGATGAACATTTTGCATGCAGACTTGCATTTACACGCTTACAAGGTGCTATTGATTCAAGAACTAAAGCCTCTTGACCATTCGAAACGTCATCAATGGTCAGCATGGTGGCAAGAAATGGCAACACTGAATGATCAATTTTCGAAAAAAATCATCTTCAGTGATGAGGCACATTTTCACCTCAGTGGATTCGACAATAAGCAGAATTTCCGCATTTGGCCGAATGATAATCCAAGAGTGATTGTCGAATAAAGACTGCACCCACAAGGAGTGACTGCTTGGTGCGGTTTATGGGCTGGCGGTATCATCGGGCCGTAATTTTTCCATAATGAGGCCGGTCAGGCAGTTACTGTGAATGGTGTTCGCTATCGTGAGATGATAACGAACTTTTTATGGCCCGAATTGGAAGCTATGGATGTGGACGATATGTGGTTCAACAGGACAGTGCCACTTGCCACGCAGCTAACGAAACAATGGATCTTTTGCGCTACAAATTATTTCACGTCGAGTTGATGTTATTTGGCTGCCAAGATCATGTGATTTGACACGGTTGGACTTCTTTCTTTGGGGTTATTTAAAAGAAAAGGTGTACGTCGATAAGCCAACTTAACAACTCAAGAGCTGAAGGATGAGATAATTCGGCACATTAACGGCATAGAACCTCAATTATGCCTCAGCGTCATCGAAAATTTTGACCATCGGATAGAGGTGTGCCGCCGAGGTCGCGGCGGCCATTTGGCCGATATTTTGTTCCATACATAATGGAACCACACTAATATTATCAAAATAAAAAATGACAATAATTTCGTAAAAAATTTGTGTTTTATTTAAAATCAACATCGGCCCTTAAAATTTAACCACCGCTTACCAAACCTCCCGTCAGCCACTATGAACCACGCATCCTCTTCTCTCTTAGACCAACAGTGCCGCCACAGACTGCAGTGCAAGAAAGCAAATTACCGCGCTCCACCCTGTATGACGATAAGTATCTGAAACCTCTTGGTTTTATTAAATTTATTTATTGGTTATATAAATTGGGTACAACTAAAACGCACGATGCGTTTTAGTTGTACCATCCTTTATTTTCCATTCCATGGCAAAAGGTTATAAGTGAAATGACAGTTAATGTCGGTTTGTTTGGTTTAAAAAAATCAACTGTCGGTTTTTTTAAAACACGTATCTGGAATCGACTTCTGGCAAATATATTTCCCCCTAACTGCGATATCGAACAGTTCAAGCCAATAAACATTGCTCCCTTTGTCCCCCTCCGATTCCTTACTTTCCACTCGCCATCTACATATATTACATGTACTCGTATAGGGGACATCCTCCGATAAATGGTCATAAAAAATTATATCTACTTAGTAGGGACATAAATACTGTTACACACGTTTTATGCTGTCAAATAAAAAGTTCTGAATGTTTTTGGACCAAATATTTTTTAATGGATTTATTGATGTATATTGTATCCAAAAAGAATCTACTTATTCGAAATGTCCGCCTTTTGCCTTTACACACGCCTTAAGTCGCACTGGCCAATCGTCAATAGCTGCACGAACCTCGTCCATTTGAAAATTGGCTACAGCTTGAACCAAAGCAGTCTTAAGAGATCCAATGTTGGGGTTTCTTTTGTGACAAACCTTGTCCTCTAAAACCGTCCACAATTTGTAATCCAATGGGTTCAACTCTAGACTGCCTGAGGGCCATTCTTCAGAGTAAATGAACGCTGGCAAATTGTTTCGAAGCCAGGCCTGGGACGTTTTAGCCTTATGGGCCGGCGCAGAATCCTGCTGGAAAGTCCATGGCTGATTTTGGAACAGGGAATTGTTAAGAGGCTTCACAACAGCTTCCAAAACGGTTTCTTGGTAAACTTTGGCCGATGTTTTGACTCCTTGTTCGCAGAAATCATAAGAGACACCCCACCAAACCAAGACTGAAGCTGGGTGATGACCCTTTTCCACCCTTGGTATCAGTTCAGATGCTTTCTTAGATGACCGCGCATACACTCTATCATTTTGCTTATTAAATTTTTCCTGAACGGTAAAAATTGTTTCATCGGTGAACAAAATTTTTCTGCATCAGCATGCTTCACCAAAAGACATTTGCATTTTTCAATCCTATTTTTTTTTAAATAAATGTCCGATACGTCGTTTGAAAGTCCCAAGTCTTTTTTAATGATTCGACTCATGGACTTTTGTGTGATATTCATCTCACGGGCCATGATTTTCTGTTTTCGGAGCGGATTTCTGTGAATTCTTTAACGGCTTTGATGAAATGCGGTGTTCGAACAGAGCGTGGGTGGCCCGACCGGTGGCGGTCTTTTACATCTCTAGTCTCCTCAAACAGTTTTATGCATCGGTAGACGAACATGCGGATATCCCTAGTGGCCGGAGCGTTTTGAAAATATCGTTTTTTTTTTCATTTCACACTTAAAAAGCGCTATTACAGCGATACGGTTCTCATTATCTGCACGCAGAGAAAAAATATGGTTACTATATGGTCACGGCAACAATAGTATGTTCTCTGCAATAAAAGTATGGTCGTCGCAACCATAGTATTGTTTTTTGAGTTTCATTTTGACAATAGTAAGATTGCGGCAATATTAATATTGTTGAAATGTAACAATAGTATTATTGCCAACTTTAGAAATGAAAACTTGGTTGTAGCACAATATAAATATGGTTGGTGGGACAAACGTATTGTTTTCATGGGCAAAATGGTATTTTTGTTTAATTTGACAATGTTATTTTATATGTAAATTAATTTTTTTCAAAACAAACTACGGATTAGTATAACTGAAATATTTTTAATAAATGATTTTTTTTTACTGTTAAATAAATCACTCCTGTTATTAAGAGTTAAATGTATTTTTACAAAACTTAATAAAAATCTCTATTGCTGAATAACAACACAACAAAATTTTTGGGGATTATAGTATGGTTGTGTGTAAGTCATACTATGGTTGTGAGGATCATACTACGGTTGAATGTGAATAATAATATGGTTTTGGGGATCATAGTATGGTTGTGTGTGAATAATTATATTGTTATGAGGACCATAATATGGTTGTGGGGATCATAGTATGGTTATGTGTGAACCATACTATTGTTGTGATGATCATAATATTTTTGTGCCACAACCATATAACCAACAATAGTATGATGCTTTTCGAATATTGTTACCACAACCATACTTTTTTTCTGCGTATGACCACTCCACGATGAAAGTTGAAACAATTTTAAAATCCCGTTACAGACAAACGCTTGCTTAGCTTTCAAAACCCATATGACATTAACGGGGCATGTTCAATTCTACTATTGAAATGGGTGTGTTCAATGTTGTAACAGTATTTATGTCCCTACTTAGAACACTCCATAAACAGTCTAAGTATTGCGCCTGTTTTAGGATCCTGGCGTTCCTTCGATACAGTGGTACACTTTGCAGACCCCCCCCCCCCCCCCCCCCTATATGCATCGTCTGGTCATTATGTCTGACTCACTAGCTATTTCTTTACGTTCTTTAGAGATACATTGGCCCACTGTGCTCCATATATTTATAGTTGTTTTATTTAAATTAACAAAACGCGACTTGACGCCAAACATCGGGCTAATTTGCCTAACTTTATGTGGGATACAAAGCCAAGACAAGATCGAAAGAATACCACATCAACAAATCTTCTTTACGAACGCATTCAAATCTTTTTCATCAACCATAAATGAGATGAGATTTTATGATTTTATGTTTCTAATGTGTTGTTGCCTATTTGGTGTTCTTCTTTCTACTTCGATGGAAACATAAAGGCAAAGTGAGCCAAGGTTTTGATCTCCAATGGTGACGATTAAATCATCAATCACCAGCACACGAAAGAGGAAAGAAAGTTTCTTTTCTTTCTAGACCGTCAACAAATTAAGAAAGAAAAAAATTTAATCAATTTAGAATAGTGAGAATAGAAACGAAACCCGAAAGAAAAAAAACTTATAAAAAGAAACGTATCGAAATGAAAGTTTTCAATGTTCAAGTTGTTGGCGTTGGGAAAAGTTTAGCATCATGGTAAGTTTAAGGCCATTTGGCTAAAAGAACCCTATTCTTGTCATTTTTAAAATGTGTGTCCTTTTCCTTAAACAGTTTACCAGATTTATTGTATTGGGCGCACTGCTGGCTTTGGCCGCTGCTGATGTCAAGGAATTGTCGCGTGAATATTTGCCTCCCCAATCGGAGGCGGTGGCTGCGGTGAAACGCGATTATTTGCCTCCCAAAGTTGAAAGCTTGCAGGAAGTTCCGGAGACACAACAGGATGAGGTTGAGGACAACAACATTGAGTTGCCGGTCGTAGTGTCGATCACCAGACAAGCTGGCGGATTTCCGGGCGCTTATCCTGGTGGCTTTCCCGGAGGTTTCCCTGGCGGTCTTCCTGGTGGCTTCCCTGGCGGTTTTCCCGGTGGTTTCCCTGGTGGCTTCCCCGGCGGCTTTCCCGGTGGCTTCCCTGGTGGCTTCCCTGGTGGCATCTCTGGTGGCTTTCCTGGTCAAGGTTTCCCCGGCCAAGGCTTTACTCAGCCCGGCTTTGGCGGTCTAGGTGGCTTCCCCGGCCAAGGTTTCCCTGGCCAAGGTTTTGGTCTCGGTGCACCGGGCTTCCCCGGTCAGGGTGGTTTTGGTGGATTTGGCGTTCCCGGTGGATTCCCCGGCTTTTTCTCGGAACAAATCAAAGAAGAACCCAAGGCTGAAAGTCAAGAGGAAAACGCAAATCTGCGCGATGCCCCCGAAACTAGCTATGACAACGACAATGGCGGCTATCTCTACAATAAACCGCAAACCACTTTTTAAATGTGAATCATAGATTTGTGGCCATTAATAAAACGGCTTTTGTGTGAAATGATAAAACCAAATTATTTACTAAACTTTTTGTTGTTGAATTTCTATTGAAAACAATTGTTATGCAAATTAATGTGGGACAAAAAGTGAACTCAATGTGCGGTTTTTCAAATTAACGTTACAGTCTTGCTTTCTTTCAAGTGTGATCTCTTTCGCAATCGAATAATTATGTCGTCGCTCGTTGAGGGCAAAAATGTTACAACTTTGAATAGGGCTGCTTAGAGAAAATCCTCCGCAGAGGCAAGTGCTTTCAAATGAAACCAGGCACGAAGCTCAATCTTAGGTATGAAATTAATTTTAAGCTAGACTAGTCGAGAGAGTAGACTAAAAGCTATGAAATTGTTGTTAAAGTCGACTGGTAGAGATTAGACTAAAAGAAGGTTGACTGCTCAGATTGTCATATAAAACAAAAAATTTTTTTTTGCCAAACAACGATTTTGAAGTTACGCTAGTCTTGTCTATAATGAACGAAGTTTTTATCTCTCTATCATCCTTTTTTGTTTTTGCTTCCATCCACTTCATCTCTCAAGTAATCCATTGAAAAAAAAACACTCCAAAACAAATATGTTTTTGGCACTTTTATGCCAATTCGCCCGTTGGCCGATAACATCTTCAACTGGAGCACCAGTTGTTGTCCGCACACAGTTGCTATTGTTTTTAAGTGTTTAACAAAAAGACTTTGTGGGACTAATGGATTACATTGTGAAGACTGGCATTGTGATGATTTTTGGACTCGATATTAATCAAACGTGTTGAAGGATGGCTAGGTGGAGAGTTCGATTTGGTGAATGCTTAAATTATACAATGCCAACAATAGGAGTAGCATTAAATCATATCTTTGGCATTCAGGAATTGGAATGAACGGAGGCCATAATCGCCATCCAAACACGAGAACAGTAGTCATATATAAAAAATAAAACTTTAAAAGGGCCAAGGCTTAGGGAGTTTGAATCGACATCATTTAGATTGTTTAAAAATTGACAACCTTATCTTTTCAATCAAGATCATTTGATTAGGCCCACAACAATATCAATTCAGCAGTTAATGTCTTCTTTTGTTATGTTTACTCAAAGCTTGAATAGGCTTCCAAAATATAGGCCTTGCATACTAAAGATGAAATATAAACGTGCAGAAAATTATATTTAGTCGAAAAATAATTTCAATAGATTGCTGAGAGTAAGATCTTTGCGCTAGATATCGCCAAGGTATTTGGTTTCCCTGGGGCTTTGAGCAAATGAGAATCCACTAGTGATTGCTGATAAGCCGTTAAATCCACAAAGAGCGAGTGTTTGGTGCGGTTTACTTCTTCAAAAACAAGGTCGACCAAGCAGTTACCGTGAATCGTATTTGCTTTCGCGAGATGGCCGACTTCTTGTGGCCAGCAATCGAAGAAATGGACCTGGATGATATGTGGTTACAACAGGATGGTGCCACTTGCCACACAGCTATCAAAACAAAGGCTCTTAAGCGCGAGAAATTCAATGGCTGTCTTATCTCACGTCGTGGCGATGTTTAAAGGCCGCCGCGATCATGTGATTGGACTTCTTTCTTTGGGGACATTTTAAAGAAACAGTGAACGTCAATAGGCCAAGAACAATTCAGTAGCTAAGCAATGAGATAATTCTATACATTCTATAACTACATTTATTCTTCTTTGTGTCTCAGATTCATTGAAAAAATGGGACCATCAAATAGAGGTATGCAACCCAAGCCGTGGCGAGCATTTGGCCGATATTTTATTTTACCCATAATCTTCATAGATGTACGAGTAAAAACAAAAACAAACCAGGAGTAGATCGTAAATAAAAGCTTTGACCACGAAGGTCATCATACTCCACCATTATGCCTATTGCAAAGAAATATAGTTGGTATTGGACCATCAAAACGGCAACTCCGTGGATAGTACGAGGGCGACCGCAAAACTAACTGGTCTGGCACATATTCTGTTTTACTAGCAACTTTTTTTTGGTTTTTTAAAAGCAATCTTTTCCGAAATATTTATTGATTATTTTTTTTGTTACAGGTGATTGAAGTAAACAAGTTTTATAATTTTTGAAAAATGGAAAATAAAGAGTTTCGTGCGGTAATTAAACACTTGTATATGAAAGGTTATACGCCACAATTAATCAAAGATGAATTGGATTCTGTTCATGGTGATAATGCACCATCATACTCCACCGTGAAATCCTGGGTTCAACAATTTAAAATGGGTCGTTCAAGTACGGAAGATGAACAACGCTCTGGAAGACCGAAAACTGCTACTACTATTGAAAACATTAGAAAAATATTTAATGAAGTGACTAAAGATAGACGAATAAAGCTCAGAGAACTTGCTGATATTGTTAAAATACACGAAAAACAAGTTTGGAGTATTTTACATGATGAACTCCACATGAAAAAGCTATCCGCAAGATGGGTGCCGCGTTTGTTGACTTTGCCCCAAAAAATCGTCCGTTGGACCAGTTCCGAGAAGCTTTTAGCGATTTATCAGCGTAATCCAATATAGTTCTTGCGCCGATTCATAACTGTTGATGAAACATGAATCCATCACTTCATCCCAGAATGCAAAGAACAGTCAAAACAATGGATAGAAGCTGGTAAAAGTGGTCCCAAGAAGGCGAAAACTATTAAGTCAGCAGGAAAAGTAATGGCCACAGTATTTTGGGATGCAAGGGGTATAATATTTATTGATTATCTTGAGAAAGGAAAAACTATAAATAGTGAATATGATTGTGCATTATTGGATCGGTTGAGTGATGAAATCAAGATAAAACGACCGCATTTAGAATAAAAAAAGTTCTTTTTCATCAAAATAATGCTCCTTCACACACTGCATTTTTAACTCAACAAAAACTGGCCGAATTACGATTTGAAATTGCTCCGCATCCACCATATAGTCCAGATTTAGCTCCTTCTGATTATTTCTTGTTTCCAAATTTAAAAAAAGTTCTCGGTGGCAAAAAATTTTCGTCCAAAAGCGAGGTTTTACTGCTGAAACTGAGGCATATTTTGAAGGTCTTGAAAAATCTTATTTTTCGGATGGAATTAAAAAACTTGAAAAACGTTTGATGAAGTGTATTGAGTTGGAAGGAGATTATGTTGAAAAATAAATAATAATAATTCCAAAAAATCGGTTCTTTTTATGTTAGGCCAGTTACTTTTGCGGTCGCCCTCGTATATTAAGCAATATGCTACCCTTGAAATTTTGTAGATTTTCCATGAAGTGTCTCATATTCTGTATCGCGTTTTTCGAGAAAGGCAATATTTCTTGTTGCGTGTTTCAAAATTCCTGTTGATAGACTTTCGCAGTATGCCGTATTTTGACAACGACGATCGTGATAAGAGTGAATATTTATATTTTAATGCGAATCGTTTGCGCTTATAACTCGCCCAAAAAAATATGTTGCATATATTTTTCAAAGCAATAAATCTGTTTCTCAGCTTAACGTTGCCAACCAACACGTAAAAACTTGCTAGTTTGACGGAGCAAAAATCTGGAACAACACAACAGAGTCAAATAAACACCCGAAAAATTGAGGATTTTTACCGAACATACTTTAAGGGTTAAGGCTTTTGCTGCTTTATTTCATTTCGACTAGTTTCTTGTGAATGTAGTTCTAATAAAAAAATCAGCATATATATTAAGATGGGTCCGTCTATTTGAAAGAAAACATAACATGACTATAATGAAGTGGTTTTTCGTTCATTCCATGTCTAATACTTTCATTTAAAAGATCACTGTCGGTGCACACTACGCTCGTAAGACACAGCTAGAATAAACTCTCATGGAGTCTTCCAACTAGTACTTAATGGCACAATGTCAAGAGTGGGAAAGAAAATCCATAAAATCGTAGTGCATGCCTACATGTCTACCCAGTTTTGTATGAAGGGTTTTTGAAAAAGTATTTTCTTCGCTCCCGGCCATAGTTCACTCATTTTGGAGTATGTCACAATTGCTCAAAAGATTTTAGACTTCGTCTCAACCACAATTATAAATTGTGGTAATTGAAACAATCGATGTCGTTTTTTTGTTTTTTTTACTCTCCACCGAATGGTGAAAGATGTACCGATGAGGTCTCATTACATCAGGGTTAATTATTGGTCGCATATTATGCCCAATTTGAATGCAATAGGATATTGCTTATATACCAATATTATCCAATCTAAACAGAATTTATAATTGGGAATGTCAGAATTAGGTGTACAATGTGGGTTGCGGGTCATGAAATCTTAAAAGATTGCTTGAGTGTCCTGTAAAATCACGACGAGACGAAGGTCAAGAATATGTTGCAAATGGAATGTCTATTTTAAATTGCTCTCTATGCTATGATGAAGGATATAAAAAGATCAACCAAGCTGAGAGAGACGACAGATGTGTAATAAAATGGATGAATCCAGGAACTTTTGCAAGGACTGCAATTTATATTTCGGGTCCTGACAATACTAGTGTTCCCAGATGCAAACTGGAACTTCCAATGGAAGCTTTCACATTTGTTTCGCATAACTTCACTCAGAACGTTTTGTCATTTGAGGGCGAATTGTTTTGTTTACAGTGTGTTGAAAAATTCATCTTAGTCAAATAAAAAAAATGGAATAATCCCGTGAACATTTTCGTGCGTTGATTTTTAACGTGGGTTATCGAGACAAGAGTGTTTAAATCAACTTGTTTCGACTTTTGGCAATAAAGCACCATCAGAAAACACTGGTAATCGCTGGTACCAAGAGTTCAGTCTCGGACGCCGTTCGCTCCAGGATGAATTTCGTGAAGGACGTCCAACTTCAGTCACTTTGCCAGAAACCATCGATGCTGTGCGTCAACAGATTATGCAAGACCGACATGCGGCATACCGTGAGATTGAGGCATCCTTGGGCATTAGTTTGACAATCATCAATAAGACATTGCATGTTCATTTGGCCGTGAAAAAAAATTGTTCTCGTTGGATCCCACATAATTTGACGAATGCTCAAAAAAGGCTCGTAGGGATTGGTGCAAAGAGATATTGAAAAAGTATAACTGCGGTAGCTCAAAGGCAGTGAATAACATTGTCACAGGTGACGAATCATGGATATATGCATATGAACCCAAAACAAAACAGCAATCGACCGTAGGGGCCTTTCGAGACGAGCCAAATCCAACAAAAGTTGTTTGTGAAAGAAGTACATCGAAGCAAATGATTGGGTTTTTTTTTGTTATAACTGGCTATGTTGCCACAGTGCCCTTAGTGGAACGTAGGAGGTCAATTCTGAGTGGTATACAACCATCTGTTTGCCAACAGTGTTAGAAGAAATGAGAAAAGATAATAAGAGAATAAGGTTCATTTTGCATCACGACAATGCGAGCATTCATACATCAGATAAAACGTTGAGCTACGAGTATTTGACCCCTCAAGATGTCGAACTGCTGGGCCATCCAACGTACAGCCCTGAATTGGCACCCAATGACTTTGTGTTATTCCCTAGCATCAAGAAAAAAAAACGTGTTCAACGTTTTTCATCGCCCGAAGCAGCTGTTAAAGCGTTCAAAAAATCATGTTTTGGATGTGCCTCATTCGGAGTGAAAAAAGTTCTTCTAAAAATTGTTTTCTGCTCATGCAAAAGTGTATTGATCTTAAATGAGAATATTTTGAAAAACAATAAAACCATTTCCAATGATAAATTATTGTGTTTTTATTGACGGACCCGAAATATGAATATCAACCATCGTACATCAAGTCTGGATAGGTAATTTGACATAGATTTGGTGCACAGTTTTGCTTTCACTGTAGGTCATTACCCCTACCCGAGGGAACTTTGCATGGTGCATATATGTGACGCGCAAAATAGAAAGGGACCTAAGGGTAAAAACCAGTTTTGTTCAGGAGAGCCATTTTAAAGATTTAAATACGTGTATCTTTGGTGTACCATCACTTTTATAAAACGCGCATATCTCTGGGAGGGAACACTTTTGGGGCATGGGATCGGTCTTATTCGATGCTCAGATGTTGTCCACATCAAAAAACAAAAAGTAAAAATTGATTTTTTACGCTTAGGTCCCTTTCTTTTGCGGGAATTTAAGTGTTTCCAATTGAAAGTGTTATACAATTTTTGTTGTTAGTATTTTGTATTGTAAATTTTGTCTATTATTCAAAACATATTAAAGTATAGAAATGTTTTTTAAAATTTTCAATATATTCCTCTTTGGCTTTGGTACTTCGATCAATCGTTTAAAAAAAAACTTAGGAGGTAGCACGAATGTGATTTTGCGGATGTCGCTTTCGTTCCCGTTGAAGGGATTTTTTTAATGCTTCATTACCGGTGTGTTATTTTGTACGAACCCCAAAAATACCACAAATGCAGAAATTCAGGGGGTAAGCCACTGTTCAGCCAAAACGAAGCGAGGAACGTTGTTTTTGAACCAGTCCTGATGCACGCCAGCCTTATGCGATGATGCAGAGTCCTGTAGAAAAATACTGCCGAAATGTTTCTGTGCCCAAGGCTTAAGTGCACCTACTAAGACTGATTCACGTTACACAGTTGCATTCACTTTAACACCAGGTTCTAGAAATGCGACTTGAGGGCGTCCAACGGCGGTTACTGCGGCCCAAACCATGACATTGGGAGGAACTTGAGTCCTAGTGACAAATCTTTACTGCAAGTTATCGTACAAACTTTCTACTTGTCAGACCCTATATCCGGTCATTTTATATGTTAAAGTACTGCTCTATTGGTTAGTTTTTCTGGTCAGAAAAGACGATATTTGGTAATTGGCGATATTTGTTGAAAAATACTGCCGAAATGTTTCTATGCCCATGGCATACTGCACGTTCTAAGACTGGTTCAGGGTACACAGTATACAAGAGAAAGTGGAAATACAAGTGGAGGAAGTCAACCGCCGTCGGTTACTGCGACCAAAACCATGACGTGGGGAGGAGCTTGAGTACCAGTGACCAATATTTGTTCCACATTATCGTACAATCTCTCTACTAACCATATCTGGTCATTTTATGCGTTTAGGTATTGCTCTATTGGTTAGTGTTCCTTGTCAGAAATTTGGTTATGAGCTTGTAAGCGTTCTAACCCCTTTGCTCTTTGCAGTCGATGAAGTTTTTGTTTAGGCGCAAGGTTATGTGCCATTTGGATCTTGTAAGGCTTCTCACCGAGCTTCTTTTTTTTAATATCCGGTATACTTTTATGGAATATTGGGAGATCTGCGGCAAATTTCCTAGCACTCTGCCTGGGACTTCTTCCAATTCTTGCCTTCACCTTTCGGACCATTTCTGGCAACGTTAGTATTTTTTTCAGCCGCTACCATGCCTTTTTTACACCACCAGTTTCCTTGTATCGTTTTATTGTCCGATACACGAGCATTTTATTAATATTAACATTTTTTAATTCGCTGGACACAATGTTCCGCTTTAATTACATGTCATATAAAATTAATTTTGCTGAACTTAACACGTGTGCCTTGGTTATATTGTAAACATTGTAACAAAGTATTGCCATAATGTGATTGCGCTGATAGCTTGTAAGCTAAGTATGTTAAACTTTAATCCCCTTACCCTGTATTAAATCATAGATGTTAAAGAATTTCTGTAGGGCCCATTCCAAGGCTAATGTTACTATGGTTATGAAATTTCGTCGATGTCAATTTATTTTTTGCACTTTAATTACAAAAACAGGTGAACGGACATTGCCTATTCTACTCATAAAGTGTTTCCACGTCGGACATAATTGCCATCTTTATTTTTTTAGATATTACAAACGTTACCTTGTGCCACTGTCTTCTTTAATATTGTCTTTAGTAGTTTTAATTACCCTAAATCAATTAATATACCTTTTTCGCGGCGGCGTGTACAAAGATATTGAATTAAAAGTGTTTTAAGCCGAGCATGATAAAAGGTTTTTAGCTAAAGTACCTACGTTTATATGATTTTCACACGGCTTTTAACGAATTGCTGACATTTACTTGGGGAAATAAACAACTTAAGGCACAAATTTCGATTGATGGCATGGTGTGTGCCTCTATTAAAATGTTCTTCACTAGCAGACAACATACCTATTATTGGCACACCCTATTATGTATATCAACTGTGGCCAGGAAACAAAAGACTTAAGACACATACTTGTTTAATAACTGCTGGCAATATATGTGACGCGCAAAATAGAAAGGGACCTAAGGTTAAAAACCAGGAGAGCCATTTTAAAGATTAGGTCCCTTTCTATTTGCGCTTAGAATCGTCGACTTCAATTTCATAAAACGCGCATATCTCTGGGAGGGAACACTTTTGGGTCATGGGATCGGTCTCATTCGATGCTCAGATGTTGTCCACATCAAAAAAAAGTGAAAGGTTGATGAAAAGTTTTGTTCAGGAGAGCTATTTTAAAGATTAGGTCCCTTTCTATTTGCGCTTAGAATCGTCGACTTCACTTTCATAAAATGCGCATATCTCTGGGAGGGAACACTTTTGAGCATGGGATCGGTCTCATTCGATGCTCAGATGTTGTCCACATCATGATTTTTTTACCCTTAGTTCCCTTTCTCTATGCACTGTCACATATGTTAAGTAGGGATGGCGGATATCCAAACTGCATTTACGAATCGAAATATAAATACAGGCTTCTTTCAAGCCGTATGCAGCTGTATTATAAATACTAAGTCAATGTCATACACAAAGTCCCAAAGGTTTTCGTTTACGATGGCGTTAGAAGCGATACAAATTGTCTACGGAGAAATATTAAAAGTTTATCCCTTCGCCGCCATATTTGTAGTACTTATCCTGAAAGACTATCGATTACAGCTTGAATTGATATATGATCGATATTTTTACGAGGAGTTTGAATTTGCTTGCGTAATAAGTTTGTGTAGCATTTATAATTTAAGAAATGCAAGCATAAATATTTTCGCTAATAATGAAAAGAGAATATGTGACAGCGCATAGAGAAAGGGACCTAAGAATAAAAAAATCAATTTTCATTTTTTTCTATTTTTGATGTGGACAACATCTGAGCATCGAATGAGACCGATCCCATGCCCCAAAAGTATTCCCTCCCAGAGATATGCGCGTTTTATGAAAGTGAAGTCGATGATTCTAAGCGCAAAATGAAAGGGACCTAATCTCTAAAATGGCTCTCCTGAAAAAAACTGTTTTTTAACCTTAGGTCCCTTTCTATATGCGCGTCACATATAGTGAAAAAAATGGTGCTAACGAAGTTGGCCAATAGTGAATTTATACAGTCAAACAAATATAACTTTTTCAAATGATTTTTAGGCAATTATTGACTTAAGTCCCCCTACATCAAATTTGTAAGCTATGCACGATATAATTCTGAGACACAAAGACACAAAGGCTGTGCACGACATAACTGTTGGACTCACAGGCCGGGGCCTACGCCGGCTCCGAATGGCTAATACTTTTATCAAGGTAGTTTTTACATGGTTTAAAGATTAATCTCCTACTCGTAAAGTCGCCGGCAATTACGAAGTGGAGACGCATCGCTGAACATTGTTAGACGTTCTTACCCGGAGTTGAACCTGCGTTTAGTTATTGTATGACATCCACATTATTTTGAACTAAATATATGTTAACTATATGTTGCCACAGCTTAGGAGTTAGTACTGCTAACTGGTTAAACGTTATTTATGAATAAAAACCATTGGGTTTTTCCTAATAACACTAGCCAACAGTAGTTTTGTTATTTGGTTCTAGCATAATTTTTCTCATTGATTTTGACCTACTAAACCCGAAAATGAGTTTTAAAAATTTTTCTGTCGATTGGTTTTCGAGATACAAATATTTGAACTTTTTTTTTAAATTTTTGGAGGTACACTTACAATTTTGAGCATATCTTTCTTCTTCTTTGCTGTTAGCATCGTGTTTTATATTTTATATGAATTTTTATATGGTTTTTTCTGCCACATTTTTACTAAAAAAACGCCGTTTTTTAACCTTTTTAAGCCGCCAACATCAAAACTACTTACCCGATTTGAAAATTTTCTGAGAATGAGTTGTAGACGGCTCAATTTTATTTAATTTGAGTAGTAGTAGGATCAAATAGGTCAAAGAAGACGAAAGATATGCTCAAAATTGTAAGTGTACCTCCAAAAAGTTCAAAAATTTGTGTCTCGAAAGCCAATTGACAGAAAAATTTTTAAAACTCATTATCGTGTTTAGTAGGTCAAAATCAATGGCAAAAAGTATGCTAGAAACAAATAACAGAGAAAATTTTGTTATTTGTGACCTAGTGTAATCAATTCAATACCGAATAATCAGGTTTATTTTTATTCTAAACATACGCAGCTTCCTGATGGAGGTCGTCACGGACACGAAATCGTAATAAAAGCGGTGTGAAGTCAGGAAAATCAATGTCACTTTGTCTATTAAAATGTAGATGCAAGCCGTCTCGAGATATTAAGAATTTCTTCCTATTGCCGGTGCAAATGGGGAGACCTTTTATGCTGTTGACTTTTAAGAAATCGGTTAAAATGTGTATATTGCTCCCACACACTAATTTATGGATTATCTCTAGAAGCCAATATTGATGAAATTTGACAGAATTCCTTACGGCCGATTAGTAAACAGCTCAGATAAATATGGGTCGTACCGGTGCACGTTACGGCCAGTACAAAGATCTTTCCCGATATTAAATACAACCTCTCTACACCATCCATATTAATTTACATTCCAGTTAAATTTAGTTTGGTATAATATAGAAAGGGACCTGAGGCTAAAAACCAGTTTTGTTCAGGAGAACCATTTTAAAGATTAGGTCCCTTTCTATTTGCGCTTAGAAGCGTCGACTTCACTTTCATAAAACGCGCATATCTCTGGGAGGGAACACTTTTGGGGCATGGGATCGGTCTCATTCGATGCTCAGATGTTGTCCACAACAAAAAAAGAAAAAAAATTAAATTGATATTTTTCCCCTTAGGTCCCTTTCTCTATGCGCTGTCACATATAAAGATAGACAAAACAACCATTCTTGGCCCGATTTGCGTCATACGAGTATAGGCTCCTTTTTGGATAGTCACCGTACAAATAGTCTGACGACCCAAAAAATGTCTTTCCAAATGTCCTTAAAATAACTATAGGCTAGAGATATTTTTTTCAAATTAAAAAAAACCTGTAGAATCTTTATTGTTCATTTGAAAGGACATTTTATGCCATGTATTTTTTTTTTTTTAAAAATTTCCTTCAAATGTTGGCCCACCTACGCCTCAGGGTGTCCATTCTGAGGGTCAAATTTTGGATGACTTCTTCAAGCATGTCGACCGGTATGGCGTTAATGACACTTGTAATGTTGGCTTCCAAAACCTGAATCGTAGTTTGTTTGTGAGCATAGACTTTAGACTTTAGGTAGCTCCAAAGAAAAAACTCTAAAGGTGTGACATCACACGATCTAGTCGGGCAACTCATCGGTCCAAAACGTGAAATTAGCTGCTTTTCGAAATGACTAGATCCATTGTTTGAGCAGCTGTATGGCAAGTGGCAACGTCCTATTGAAACCAAATGTCGTCCAGAGTACGGGCTTTAATTGCAGGTAGCAAACAGTCCGATATCATGGCGCGATGCGAGCACAATTCGCGGTTACATTCCGGCCATCATTATTATTGTAAACATATGGGCCGATGATTCCACCAGCCCATAAACCGCACCTAACCATGGTTTGCTCTGGTTCAAATGGCACCTCATGAACCTCCTCTTGTTGCTCCTCAGCCAAAAAGCGGCAATTTTGCCGTTGAGTCAGAAATGGCTCTCATCAGTGAACAAAATTTTGGTCAAAAAACGTTTGGTCACAGCTGATTGGGAAATTATTTTTCATTTTAAGGCAGAAGGCTAAAAACGTAATGCTGGTTAATTTTAATTTTAACATTAAAAACACGGTTTTAAAAAATAGCCGAAATGCGGGTTTTATGAAAACCCCGGTCTTTTAGACACTCTACGCACAAACTAACATTTTTAGAAGAAAATCTTTACTTCCAAAGCTTTTATATTTTTTAAAAGTCCTGCTAGCAGTGGTCTTACGACCTCTTATTCGTACATTTTCGGTTTGCGAAATTGCCTAGAGAATGTCAGCTTATCCAAATCAGGTATTAAAAATATTTCTTAGGAATCTCGTGGACAGGAAAAACCCGAAAGCCATTAGAATTGCAAGAGCCATGCAAGAAAACAAAAGATTTAAGACACAAACTTGAAAACTTATTCCTTAAGGAGGTACTTCCTTAATAATTGCATTTCCTAAAGGATTATAAAACTGAATTATATAGATTGCATTCAGGCCTTCGAAACAAAAGTCTAAAGAAACAAACAATAACTCATTGGCTGCCGTTTTTTTTTCTACAGAAGTGGTATACATTTTGTTGAAAATTGTCTTCCATGGCCTACTTGTAAGCCTTGCAGTAAAAAATCGCATTTTTTCTAATTATTTTTTTATTACAAAAAAATAAAACATATGTATTTATTTACTTAAAATATATAATTTGTATACAGTTTCTAACGATTTACTTCTTCTTGTAAACATAACCACCATTGGGAGCATACTGAGTACCGAAATCGCCGCTGGAGAAGCTAACCGATGGGCCGGAGTAGGATTGCTGGAATGATGGGACAGAGTAGGTGGTCTGCACAGCTGGGGCGGAATAGCTGATGGCTGGAGCAGAGTATGTGGTTTGGACAGCGGGGGCGGAGTATGACTGCTGGTAGGCAGGGGCTGAGTAGCTGACGGATTGAACAGCGGGAGCAGAGTATACTTGTTGGACAGCTGGGGCAGAGTAGCTGACAGCAGGAGCGGAGTATGTGTTTTGGAAAGCTGGAGCAGAGTACGATTGTTGGACAGCTGGGATAGAGTAGCTTACAGAGGGAGCTGAGTATGTCTGTTGAACACCAGAGTAGGTTTGTTGGGGTGGCAAGTATTCACTGATGGGGGAGGCAACTGGTACACTGTATTCTTGTTGAACAGCAACAGTTTGCACGGCTGGCGCGGAGTAGGTTTGTTGAACGGCTGGGACAGAGTAGCTTTGTTGGACAGCGGGCACACTGTAGCTAACAGCAGGTGCCGAGTAGGTGGTCTCCACAGAGGGCACTGAGTGGCTAACAGCAGGAGCACTGTAGGTCTGCTGTGCAGGCGGCAAGTACTTCTTGGACAAGTGGCTGACATCAGCGGCAGCGACAGCCAAAAGAGCAAAAGCAATGAAGAATTTCTGCAAATACAAGTGAAAAAGACACAAACACAAATTTAATACACAGTATATTTTCAGGCACTTCAAAAATAATAGCCAACGAGACGTTTAAAATAAATCGTGACTTGTTTGTTGCGGTTATTCCAAGCCATATCTCAACGGATTGGTAATTAATTTGTAACGAAATGTTTCAATTTGAAATTCGCTATTCACACATTTATTGACACTTGTTTCTTCTATTTAATTGATCATTTTTTTTTGTTTTTAGATATTTGCTGTTCAATATTAACTCAATCTCAATTCTAATATTGTTCGACTAACCATTTTGTTATTTTGGGAATGAACTTAGAGCTCTGGTCTGGTAGTTGACAGTTGGAAGTAAACGTCGAAACTGATGATGCTGGTGTCCATCATTGATTAATTTATACTAAAACACCTCGATGTTAATTCAATATAGGTTTTGGTGTTTTTTTTATTGTTCAAACATTTGGCTGCAAAAGCCAACAAGACATTTCATAATTCTTTGGTTTTATGACCAAAATCCTATAAATTTGACTGGTGTTTGTATACAAAATATTGTTATAGTTTAAGTAAATTTATATACAGACAGAGTAGTACCTGCTAATAAAAATGCTAATGCACACATGTATCGGTGTAGCTGCACAGAAAAAGGCCTAAAACCCGTTTCATTCATCTTCGTTGGTTTGTCTGTGGCTTGGCATATCGTGGCCGCTGTAGTGTGACTGCCAGACAGACAAAGTAGAAACAAATTCCCTGCATTTTGCGATTTATTTACTTGTTGCTAGATGCTCGTATGTATCTTATTCTATTGTCTTTGAAGTTCATCTAAGTTTTAATCTCGACCACAGATAGACAGAGAGCTGTCTGCGAGTTAATGACAGATATTGAAATTGTTGTGACCATAAGTTATTGCCTAACGAGCTTCAATAAAATTAATTAATCTACATACGGCTACGTTCGCCAAATTTAGCATGACTTGAGATCAATTTGAGTGTGTAGATTAGAGGGTGAGATATAAGGCAAATAAACACGTTAGAGCGGTGTTACATTTGGAAAGGCCGAATCTTAAGTGCCCTTCACCATGGAGCGTGTTATGCAGTAACATCCATAAAAAAACTATAATGATTTGTCAAAGGTTGCTTCAGCCCTTGTTTGGAACAAATTTATTCCTTTTACCGAATTAAGTCTAATTTTGGTAACCCGAATAATCTACAACAACAAGACATATGCCTCATAAGGCCGATGATTTTGCAAGCATTAAATTAATTTCAAAGCCATGTTAGTATTTGGTAAAAAAGCATAAGCGGCGAGAAACAGTATATTAACCGTAGGTTCCTATTATTAAATACAGGAATTATATCTCGTCCAGCTTACTCATTTGAAAGAATTTTCTTGACTGTTTCTGAATAGAATGTCGGGCAAAGTTAGTATATACTAGAGAAATCTTCTTCTTTCCAGAACCTTTCAAATGCATAGGTGCTATTGATAGTTAAATTTACTATAAGTACTACAGGCCATCAATAGGATGTGTGCAGATCTTTTCACATGGAATGAGGCATCTTATTTATTTAACAATTTATATGTTATCCCTCCATCATAGAATAGGATGAAACATACCGTAATGATCACCTCCGATCATTACGAAATTCAAGATGTGATTGCACAAGGGGGTGTGGCACTGTCCACTCAACCCTGGACATATGATGACCATATCTTAGAACTTTTACAGATATGACGATGAAATGTGGAAAATATGATATTGGCATGACCAAGGTAAGGTTAGCCTAAAAGGGTAGCTCGCCGGAAAGAAATTGCGAGTTCTCTCTGAGGCCTAAATGGCCCATTGTGGAACCCCGATTTAAGACAGAGAAAACAAGAGAGAGATGGTATTGAGGAATTAAAAGAAGCGGAGAGGGTGTATACTCGAACCATAATGCACGATGTTAATTGTAAGTCTTTAATTTAATTTGATATTTCTGTCCTTCAGAGTTTGACAAATTCAACCATCGAGGGTACACAATTCAGCAGCGCGTTAAGACTGTTCAAGCCTTTTACGTAAATGGGCTTTCAAATCAATTATGCAATTCGCAATGCTTTTGGTCAGCATAATCGACCATATGTGTCCACAGTGGATTAATTAACAAGCAATGTGGCAATTATGCCACATGTGGCCAATGAGAATTCAAAAGTGATTGTGGAAAAGCCGATGATGCATCCACAAAGAGTGACTGTTTGGTGCGTTTTTTGGGCTAGGGGAGGCATCGTTCCGTACTTCTTCGAAAATAAGGTCGGCCAAGCAATTACCGTGAAAAATGTGAATCGCAAGATGATAAAGGACTTTTTGTCGCCATACGTTGAGGATATGGACCTGGACGATATGTGGTACCAACAGGATAGTGCCCCTTGCCACACAGCCAACAAAACAATGGCTCTTTAGAGCGTGAAATTCAATGGACGTGCGACCTCACGTCGTTTATGTGATTTGACACCTTTGGTCTTCTTTGGAGATACTTAAAAGAAATAGTGTGCGCCAATATGCCAAATGCAATTCAAGAAATTTAGGATTAGATAGTTGGGCACATCAACGACATTTAACCTCAATTATGTCTCATAGTGTTAGAAAATGTGGACCATTGGTTAGAGGTATGCCACCGAAGCCGTGGTGAGCATTTGGCCGATATTTTGTTTCACACATTATTTTCATAGATACTTTTGTCATAATATAAAATGTTTAGTTAATTTTTCTGAAATAATTATGATTTATTTACAATTAATATCGTGCGTTTTAGTATGACCACCTTTCTTATATTTTTTATTCTGATTTTGCTTAAGTCAAGCGTAGTGCGGTACGAGCGACCAGTGAACCATATCGCAATTGATATAGTCCCCAAAAAATATGCCGCTTCCAAACATTTCGATCATTTTCATAATTCAACCGACCTTCTGCATGGCAGAGTAGTGTAGGGTATCACATAGCCAGTTAACGCTGCCAGGACATCCTGTCCCGGGCATTATCGCATGCTGAAATGTAATCCGGCTTGAATTTAGAGCGAGATACGTTTCCATAATGATTTTTTTAAGGAAAACCTCTAAATATCAGTCGTTGGTCTAAATAAGCTGTTGTACGAATACTCCCTTGTGTAGGGGGTGTCTCGAGATGGCTTCTTCATCAATACAACAAACACAAAATGTGCAGAAAAAAACTATAAATATTTAATAATAAATTTTATCGAGCGATTATTAACATATTAAAAAAAAAACAAAAGACTTAAGACACAAACATTTTACTCGTTCATAATTTAATAGGCAAACAGTTGACGTGGATTATCAAAATTTTCTATTGCCGCAGTAACACCTACAGTTTTTAATGCTTTGCTTCTTTTACATAACAAAAGATATTAATTATCATATTTTTAATTTATGAAATCATTAGTGTCGTTTGTTTGGTATTAAAGGAAATGTTTGCTTAGCCTGCAGAATTAAATAATATTTAGCGAAGTTCAACAACCGCATCGCTCGAATATCGCGAAGGGGGTGCTAACGTAATGGTGGAGAATTTCGTTGGCGTTAATTTAGTTGTTATGGTATACCTATACTCATACATATATGAGTTTTTTAGGAAAAATTGATCAAACAAAAACATTTTTGTTGATATTTTCTAACCTAAACCAAGTTGGGTAGGTTACAAGCATAATTCCCTATACAATTTACTGAGCCTCGACAACTATTACATGTAAGGTTTCTCCAGGCGTCATACATAGCCTCGTAAGAACCATTGCCAACCTCAGCCAAGTCTCGGCAGACCCAGTTTCCACAGTCTCATAGCGTCTGTATGAAACTTTTGTCAACTTTTTGTTTACTCAGGGAATTGGAAAGCATGAGGCATTTTTGGAGCCTTAATATGCAAACGAAATAAATTCTCACAATGTATCAGCTCTATCACAAAACAATCTTATACTTCAGCTGAAAAAGGATACTCGTACTATCGTAACGATCAGAGAACAACATAAGCACACGTATACCTTGGTGATGACTTGCGGAAGGCCCTAGAATCGATACTTAACATGGAAAACCAAATAGGTAAATTTGACGATCTAACAGCGGTGAAAATATCTGCAATAGGAATCAGCAAGATGAAACGGAATGGTGGTGGAGATTTTAGCAACTAACAAGGCGACCGTACACTCTCTTCTGGTAGGCGCAAACCAGACGATTACGTAGCAACTCACAAGGCTACCGTATCCTCTAATCTGGTAGGCACAAACCAGACGATCCACACTCTCTAGCAAGGTCAAACACTGGCTACTGGGGTCGGCAGGTGGCGTATAACTGAACAGCCTGCAGATATACAGGTCAGCTGTGAATAACCAATAAGCAGTCGCAAACCAAGAGCGACAAGAATGGAGGGCGTGCTATAAAAAGGTACATGTTCCCAATAAAGTCCTTGCGTAATGGCAAATGAAATGCTGTCATTAAATATGCTTCCGCCACAGTGGTGCCCTCAAGTGAGGTAAAGAAGGAGTGTGGCGTCTCCTTGGTTTGACCTAGTCAAACAACAAATCCAGAAGCGTCTGATCCAAATTGAGCGGCTTTCTGGTCAGCGCCAGTCTTCAAGTGAGAAGCGGCTGAGTAAATCGTCCTGGCGATAGCCAAAAAAACGTTAGGGGTACGAACTCCGGTGAATAAAACAAAAGATAGAAAAGTTCCTAATGAGGACTAATACCCCAGTGTCGGGGGCCGTGAGGGGTTAGCAAGCAGGCTCTCGGGCGTCATTATCGAGCGAATGCACTGTTACTTTAGTAAGCTTAACTGGTAGAAGTAGGATTCCCGATGAAAAAACAAAAGATGTTTAACTCGTTTGTTTTATTTCATACTGTTGCTTTTACACATTGAACAGGGATTAACGGGCTCAAGACCTCTTGCATCTATATTTAAAAAGGAGACACGTTTTTAACAAAATGGCAAAGTGACATTGTTTTTCGTGGCTGCACACTGCAAAAGATGCAAAAGTTCTTCAACAATACTGAACTTACAACACCAGGGGACTTATACCCCAGTGTCGCAAGCAGGCTCCCTGGCGTCGTTATCCAGCGACTGTAATGCTACTGCAGTAAGCTTAGTTGGTAGGAGTAGGATCCCCGATGAACAAAACAGAAGAGAGAGAGAAGTTCCTTAACAATACTAAACTTACGACAGAGGGTACAAATAGTCCATCGTCAGTGGCCGTAAGGGGTGAGCAAGCATGCTACTCCATTAAGCAGATAATGCCACAATCAGCACCAATAGAACCCACGAGATTGAAGGTAATAGGCACCGAAGTGATCCCTTCGGTCGAAGCTCGACAATGCAAAGGTCTCTCCTAGCTACTATAAAGGGTACAAATAGTCCAACTTCAGTGGCCGTAAGGGGTGAGCAAGCAGGCTACTCCTGTACGAGTAAGCTTGGCTTGAACAGCAGATAATGCCAATAGAACCCACGAGAT
The DNA here is from genome assembly GCA_963513945.1 of Hydrotaea diabolus. Lineage (NCBI taxonomy): Eukaryota > Metazoa > Arthropoda > Insecta > Diptera > Muscidae > Hydrotaea > Hydrotaea diabolus. The sequence goes on along the minus strand of OY740718.1, from coordinate 61,549,884 downwards.
TGAAGGTAATAGGCACCGAAGTGATTCCTTCGGTCGAAGCTCGACGATGCAAAGGACTCCCCTAGCTTCACCATCTGAAGCTCACCGTCCTGTTGCTATTCGAATAAAAACATGTCCACCCGATAGGTGCTTAACTTTAACACAAATGCACCTTTTTATAAGCTAGGGGGACATATAAGGAGTCTATGAGAGCTAATGAGAAATACCATCGAGAGTATAAAAGTTTTCTACGAGCTGTGCTCAAGCGAGGTACGCCATAAGAAAGCGAAAGAAGGTATTCGCACCAGCTAGGCGTCAGAGACATCGCCATGGTTCAAGTTTAATTAGCCAAAAACAAAACAGCCTAAGCATTAAAAAGGCGGAGGAGAGTATTAATGCCAGCTAAGATCTGGATGGATGGTGCAGCCGCTTCAATTCATAGTGGGCTCGAATGGATAGCAAATAGAGTGTTTAAAACCGTAAGCCGACATTCCGGTTTTTATGTCCAAACCAAAAGTTGGTTTCTCAAAAATTGATAAAAACCCGACATGTTGGTTTACCCGGTTTTTGCTGTTGTGTTTTCCGGTTTTCAGATTTTTTTTGTTGAATGTAAAAGCAAAAAAAAATCATAATATCGAGTGCGAAATACGTAGCTACGAAAAAAGCACCTTAAAGTGTATTACTTGACTCAGAATCATCAGATGATTCGATTTTACGATATCTGTCCGTCCGCCCATTCGTCCTTCGGCTGTCTATTTAAAGCTTTTTTCAAACTACATGCCGCAATTATTGTCCGATCTTCATGAAATTTGGTAGAAGTAAGTTTATTCGATCACGGAAGGCCGTTTTTAAACACAACTAATTCAGATTTAGATATAGCTCCCAAGTGTGGAATCTTTATTGTTCATTCGAAAGGACATTTTATGGCGTTTAGTTTTGAATCAAATTTTGGCCGCAGCTACCCCTCCGGGTGTCCATTCTGAAGGTTCAATTTTGGATGACTCGTTCGAACATGCTGTAAAATAAAAAGTACTGAATGTTTTTGGACCAAATATATTTTAATATGTTAATTAATATATATTGTATTCAAAAAGAATCTACTTATTCGAAATTTCCGCTTTTTGCCTTTACACACGCCTTAAGTCGCACTGGCCAATCGTCAGTAGCTGCACGAACCTCGTCAGTATTAAGAGTATTAAGCCGGTATTAAGAGATCCAATGTTGGGGTATCTTTTGTGACAAACCTTGTCCTCCAATGGGTTCAATTCTCGACTGCCTGAGGGCCATTGAACGCTGGCAAATTGTTTCGAAGCCAGACCTGGGCCGTTTTAGCCTTATGGGCCGGCGCAGAATCCTGATGGAAAGTCCATGGCTGCTTTTGGAACAGGGAATTGCTAAGAGGTTTCACAACAGCTTCCAAAACGGTTTCTTGGTAAACTTTGGCCGATGTTTTGACTTCTTGTTCGCAGAAATGGAGGTCAGTGACCCCATCGTAAGAGACACCCCACCGAACTATGACTGAAGCTGGGTGATGACCCTTTTCCACCCTTGGGATCAGTTGAGATGCTTTCTTAGATGACGGTGCATACATTCTATCATTTTGCTTGTTAAATTTTTCCTAAACGGTAAAAATTTTTTTATCGGTGAACAAAACTTTTCTGTGCAAGTTATCAGCGTGCTTCACCAAAAGACGTTTACACTTTTCAATACTTTTTTTTTTGAAAGCTGCAGTCAATGAATGTCCGGTTCGTCGTTTGAAAGCCCCAAGTCCAAAGTCGTTTTTAATGATTTGACTCATGGACTTTTGCGTGATATTCATCGCACGGGCCATGATTTTCTGTTTTCGGAGCTGATTTCTGTGAATTCTTTATTTAACGGCGTTGATGACATGCGGTGTTCGAACAGAGCGTGGGCGGCCCGTCCGGTGGCAGTCTTTTACATCTCCAGTCTCCTCAAACAGTTTTATGCATCGGTAGACGAACATGCGGCTAATCCCTAGTGGCCGGAGCATTTTGAAAATATCGCCTTTTTTCATTTCACACTTGAAAAGCGCTATTACAGCGATACGGTTCTCATTATCTGACTACTCCATGATGAAAGTTGAAACAATTATAAAATACCGTTACAGACTAACGCTATTGAGGTTAGCTTCCAAAACCCATATGACATTACCGGGGTATGTTCAGTTCTCCTATTGATATGGGTGTGTTCAATGTTGTAACAGTATTTATGTCCCTACTAAGTACTTTTTGAACAAATTTAATATTTAACCGCCTTGCAATGGGCCAACTGATCAGTAAAATAAAAACGTCCTTAAATAGATGTTTTGATAAGCATTGCTATGATTGCTTAATCTAAAAATAACACTATCCAACAACAATCAAGTGTTTTTTTGAAAGGGCATTCTGAAAGGGCATGTTGAGTAGATCATTTTTGTAGAACAAACTTATAGTCCAGCTGGCCATCGTTTTGTTTTACAGTAAGTCAAAGTTTTCATTTTTTGGTCGGAGAGAAAAAGTGCAGTAAGGTAATGTCTGCGAGAACACTTATCGTCAGAGTGAAATTTTACGAGGATTATTTTTGTAGAAGATCATAACCCTCTAAGTCCTCTCCTTATAGGTTAATTTGATCTTTTTTTCGAGAAAACCAAAAAAGTCTTTTAAAAAAGGACATTTTAGGATCAAAATATTCTACAAAATTGTTTGCCGGTAAGGGTTTCAGTAAGGGTCACTGAAGACACCAAAGTTGTAGATAAAGCCATTTACGGCTAATTAGCAAATTCCTGTTCGGAACAGTTGCACAAAATAATAATGTTTGGGTACATTGCCCTAAACACAAAAAATATTTGCAGTATAAAACTTTAAAAAAAGGACATTTAAGGATCAAAATATTCTACAAAATTGTTTGCCGGAAAATTTCAGTAAGGGTCACTGAAGACACCAAAGTTGTAGATAAAGCCATTTACGGCTAATTAGCAAATTCCTGTTCGGAACAGTTACACAAAATAATAATGTTTGGGTACATTGCCCTCAACACAAAAAATATTTGCAGTATAAAACTTAACATAAAATAGTTCCTTATTCTTTTATTTGTTTGTTTTGTTGGGCTAATTGTGGTCAGTTTTATATATAATAGTTCGATCAAAATATGATTCCGTCAAAATATGATTCCATCATATGTTTTAGAACCCGTTTTTATGGGTGCAGTTACTGTGAAAACCGGATTTCGAGTGATGTGTAACCATGAAATAATTAAAATTGTATTATTATTATGCTATAGCAAAGCGAAAAAACTGGAATGTCGTTTAATGCCGTCTTTTTTACTTTTAACTACAATTTAACACTACAGTCGGCTTTTTTAATTCACGGTTTAAAAAAAACCCGAATGCTGGTTTTCTGAATCACAATTTTTGGGACACTGTAATGGGACACTAACGTTTGTCCCACTTGACATCAGGGATCATATGCTGCATCTCTTAAATTGCCCGTCCAAGCCCCCATCGCAATTCTCTTTGGACGTATCCAGTTTAAAAAAGGTGGATTTCCTTCTCCTGGCTTTTAAAGCAGATCACCCAAACTTATAGATGGAAAAGACTTACAATACTACATATCTTGTTGTAATAACATTTAGTAGAAGGGAGTCCGGTGACTTGGACAACTTAGAGAGAAGTAGGAGAATTATCATATCGTATGACCTTCCTTTGTTCGGTTGACAACAATACGAAAAAAATGCTCAAAAGCTATTATTGAAATCGAACTCTTGTACCGTACGAGTATGTGACAGCGCGTAGAGAAAGGGACCTAAGGGTAAAAAAAAATCAATTTTCATTTTTTTTTTCTTTTTTTGATGTGGACAACATCTGAGCATCGAATGAGACCGATCCCATGCCCCAAAAGTGTTCCCTCCCAGAGATATGCGAGTTTTACGAAAGTGAAGTCGACGATTCTAAGCGCAAATATAAAGGGACCTAATCTTTAAAATGGCTCTCCTGGACCAAACTGGTTTTTAACCTTAGGTCCCTTTTTGCGCGTCACATATACTGTGTTACATATGATGAGCTTGTCACCTGTTACCATTGTAGTTCCCACTTCAGCGCTAGTGACCGGTTCATCATCATCATCAGCTGTCAGCGTTGGAGACACTCCTCAAAATAAAAATCGCAAAAAGAGAAGGTGATTGAAGCTGCATTTGATTTAAATACACACTCAGTGGACACGTCTTTAAATATTTACCTGATTTATGGACATGCTTAGGTACATAATGTGGTCGATATCTATACATACATATGCTCAAATATAACGGGTAGTCCATGTAGAGGTAGATTTTTTTAGGGACAACATTTTTTTTTTGAGACAAAGATCATTTTTATATTATGTAAATGGGGCAGTTTAGAATTTGAATCGGCTGTAGAAAAAAGTACTGATAATGTTTTCAAATTTCTGGTTTTATTGAAAAGATCGAACTTTGCCATTTAATAAAGAAACATAATATCATTCATATGAGTACCACAACTGTCTCGGCCGTACCTCATCCCATCAACCCAATGTTTGAGAGCATTTTCGATTGTTTCGGGTCGAATTTCTTTTGTTTCGGGTCGAATTTCTTCAATGGTAACTTCGGGCTAATTCAAATTTTTTTCGATTGTTTCGGGTCGAATTTCTTCAATGGTAACTTCGGGCTAATTCAAATTTTAAATAGCCCACCTTGTATGGTTGACTGTCTTCTCAGAATGTGTGAATTTGGTGTGGATTTTGGAGAGGTGGCATTTGCATTGAGGCGAATATCAAGCAATTCGTGAGATTGTGTTAGAAAGTGCGACCAAAATCTTGGAATATTGACGCTACTGTGAAGAGTAGCCACATTTATTATATGCGACGCGCCAAATAGAAAGGGACCTAAGGGTAAAAACCAGTTTTGTTTAGGAGAGCCATTTTAAAGATTTAAATACGTGTATCTTTGGAGTACCATCACTTTAAAAAACGCGCATATCTCTGGGATGGAAAAAACTTTGGGGCAAGGGATCGGTCTCATTCGAAAAAGTGAAAATGGATTTTTTACCCATAGGCCCCTTTCTCTATGCGCTGTCACATATGCAAATAAATGTTTTTTTTGAATTTTTTAAAAGAAGCTTTTATGTGGACCACCCCGTAAAATAAACATGTATATCTTTACCTATTCTTGTCCACATATCTCTGTCTACGAGTATGTGCATAAATTAATACAAGCTGCTACAAAGTAGAAATCATATAGACATATAAATATATATTTATATATATACTCATACATACTAGTATAAATATATATATACTGCGGGCTAGGGAAACAACTTAATGACAGCCATTGTGATATTTGTCCCTATATAAGCAACATCATTAAGATGGTGCCCTCTTGTGTCTAGCAACGCACATGACATGGTGTCCGATACGACCGCGGAAGACTCTAGAAAATCATTTTACATTCAGTTCGGTTTTTGAGTCGAATCTTGTGGTGCGTGTAAATCTCAAAACGCATTCATTATTCGAAATTGCATTTTAAATCAGTTGACTAATTGACCCATTGATCATAGGTCGAACAATACGCATGAGTAGTGATTTGTTTTGCTCCAGTCAGGCGCGCGCGTGTATAATTATATTGAAGTTAATACTGTTGAAGCCGTGTGACTAATGTTGCCACTTAATCGTTCATTTATATGCGGAGCTGTGTCACCTTTGGCCCTATCAAGCAAACCACGACATTATGCTTTGCTCAAGATAATACAGTACCTGTGATGTGCATTAGATTTTTATAACTAGGGAACGTAATTTTGTGGGTTTTGTATGCCCCCAACTAATCTAAATTTGTCATTCCGTTTGCAATACCTCGAAATATTAATCGGAGATTTAACTATTGCTGGTCGCAAAGTTCTTCGACGATCTACTTATGTCCGTCCATACCCGTTCGTCTGTTAAAAGCTCGTTAGCGGCTAGCACACATCGATTTTGCGCGATGAAGGCCTAAAGTCATAAGCTGTTTGGTATTATAAATTTGCAAAATCGGAACCAAGCGAAGACATTTCCATTAAAGGGACTAAATCATCAGTCTAGTGGTATTTTTTTCAAAAAAAAATATTGGAAAGTAAATATTATAAACAAAAGAAATTAAAGAAATCACCATCTTTTTATTTTGTACATGACCTCGAGCCAGACAATTCAGAAAATAAAAAAATACAAAATTTCTAATCAAGTGTGAAATCTTTATTGTTCATTCGAAAGGACATTTTATGCCATTTATTTCTTGATTATAATTTCGTTCAAATTTTGGCCGCAACTACGCCTCAGACTGTCGTTTGAGCATTTCGACTGGCATGGCGTTAATGACACGCGTAATGTTGGCTTTCAAAACCTGAATCGTAGCTGGTTTGTCAGCATTGACTCAGGACTTTACGTAGCTCCAAAGAAAAAAGTCTATAGGTGTGATATAACACGATCTAGACGGCCAATTCACCGGTGCGAAACGGAAATAAACTGGTCTTCGAAATTACCTCTTAACAGATCCATTTTCTGAGCAGCTGTATAAAACCAAATGTCGTCCAGATTACGGGCTTCAATTTCAGGTAGCAAAAAGTCCAATATCATGGCGCGTTAGCGAACACCATTCACGGTTATGTTTCGGCCATTATTTTAGAAAAAGTATGAACCGATGATTCCACCAGCCCATAAAACGCATCAAAGAATGGTTTTCGCAGTGTAGGGTCCATGATGAAATGGTTAACAACACTGAAAAAAATAAAGTTTAACCCCACTTACGCGTAATCTGAACAAAAAAAACTATTAAAAAAATACCTCTAGATTAATCACCCGTTACTTCCGGAAAATTACATTGTTTTTAGAAATTGCTTAACAGTGGAGGCAAAATTGCATGAATTGGGTTAGGAATTGGTGCCTCAGCCGCCATATTCTTCGGATTTAGGCCCCAGTGACTATTTGCTATTTCCAAACCTAAAGAACTGGCTCGGTGGAAAGAGATTAAGCTTCAACGATGAAATTTTTGATCAAACAAATGCCTATTTTATAGACCACAAAAAATCCCATTTTATGGAAGGCTGCAATAATTGGAGAAACGTTGGTGTATTGAGCTAAAAGCTGATTATGTTGAAAACTATTTTTTTTTTTTGCAAAAAAACAACTGTTTTATTCGAAAATTCACGTAATTATTGATATGCCCTCGTATAATGTAAGGATATTTAATGAAATGAAAGCCAGAGTGTCCAGAACCTAATCCGAAAACCGACAATCCGGGTTTTTTGTCCAAACTCGACAGTCGGTTTCTCAAAAATAGCTAAAACTCCACATGTCGGTTTAGCCACTTTTTTGCTGACGGGTTTTCCTGTTTTCGGTTTTTGGTTGTTCGTATGGTATGAAAAACCATAGAAAATTCATAATATTCAAGTACAAAAGTCGTAAATATCAAAAATATTGCAGCTAGACCTGATATTTTTTGTGTCCCTTGACACACCTAATGATTCAATTTTACGATATCTGTCTGTCCGTCCGTTCTTCCGGCAACTGTCGTTTGAAATCTTGTTTTCAAACTACAGGTCGATATTCATTTAGTCAACAGATGGTTCAATTTTACGATATCTATCTGCCCTTTCGTTCTTCCGGCAACTGTCGTGCAAAAGCATTTTTTCAAACTACAGGTCGATATTCAGTAGTAGTTTAGCTAAATTTGGGTGAAGGCGGTTTATGTCGGAAAATCTGACCAATTTTGAAATTAAATATGACCTTATTTTTAAAATGTGGCTAAATTTAGAGCTGTGACGGGGCACTATAACTTTATCTCTAATTCGGAAAATAATTTCCAATATAAGGCAAAAGGCTTTAACCCGAATATAGGATAATGGAGGTTTTTTACTCTTAAAAACCTGGCAGTCGGTTTATTTAACATGGTTTTTAAAAAAAGAACTGAAATGCCGGTTTTCTGAAAACAACGTTTTTTTATCACTCTAACGAAACCCCATATAAAGAGTTGTCCAACTAAAACGCACCTTGTTAGTTGTAAATAAAACGAGAAGTTTTCAGAGAATAATCTAAATGTTTTTTTTTTATCGTGATAGAAGGATCTATTATCAATTATGTTATGACAATATGGTCCGGTGGTATACCTCTATCCGGTCCATATTTTCAATGACTCTGAGACATAATGGATGTTCCGAATTTTTTCAACCTTTAGCTTTCGAATTGTTCATTAGGGTGGAGTGAAAACATGCTTTTTTTTTAATTTGAAAAAGTTAACCTCGGAAAGAGATGTAGTCTTGGGTCCTAAAGAGGGGAAAAATAAAGAAAAAAATTTAAAAAAATGTTTAGGGGTCGCGCCAAAATAAACAAATACACATGTTTGAAGGCGTGAATTTTTCTAACCCCTGAACCGATTTTAAAGTTTTATGTCAATAAATGTTTGCAATAGCGTAAACCATGAAATAAGGACATGAAAAAATTTAAAAAAATTTTTCTCATTGTTCAAAAATTTCAAAAAGTAAAATAAGTCAAATCGTCCCTTCTTCAGAAAATTGACTGAACAATGAAATCGCCACCAAAGCTACAAATATTAGCCGATTATCCTCATATTTGCCTCAAATACTTTTGTTTGGGCACTGAACAAGCTCAATCTTTTAAATTTCGAATAAGTTAAGTCGTTAATTTTTAGGATTTTTCTAAAATCAACGCCAAAATAGCGATAATTTCCAAATTTCTAGGGAGTGGCGCGACCCCTAAAATTTTTTTTAAATTTTTTTCTTTATTTTTCCCCTCTTTAGGACCCCAGACTACATCTCTTTCCGAGGTTAACTTTTTTTTTTTGAATTTCTCTCCACCCTATTGTTCATGGCTTATTGACGTAAACCTTTTCTTTTAAAAATCCCCACAGAAAGAGGGTCAATAGGGTCAAATCACATAGTCCTGGCGGCCAATTAACATCGCCACGACTTGCGATAACAAGGCCATTAAATTTCTCGCATAAAAGAGCTATTGTTTCTTTTGTTGTGTGGCAAGCGACACCTTTTTCTTGGAACCAAATATAGTCCAGGTCCATATCCTCAATTTTTGGCCACAAGAAGTCCGTTATTATCTCGCGACACGAAAACCAATCACGCGTCGAGGTTGGCGCTTCTTCTGCTGCACTATCGCGAACAACATCAATGTTTTCCGCAGAATGAACTAACTGGTCGAGCGGGCACAGGTGTTTTATATTTTCTGCAGACCCGGAGTGCTGAAATTCGCGCACAATTCTTCCGATTGTGGACACATTATGGCTGACCACAATCCACAATCCACAATGTCCACAATCACAAAGTATACGAAATGCATTTCGATTTGAACGCCCATTTTCTTTAAAGACTTTAACAATTTAACACGCTGCTTAATCGTGTACCTCTCCATGTTTGTCAAACAATGAAACAAAGATATTTCAAATTAAGTTTGGCAACAAACTTGACGTTAAGGTGTGACTTACAATAAACATTGTGCATTATGGTTGGACCACCCTATAATATGAACTTGATATGAATACAAAGTTTAATTCGGGAATAGATTTATTTTAAACAGAATACTTCACTAGTTTGAAAGAAACGCCAGCCTACTGATAAAACAACTGACAAATTCACTCGGGGCCGACTTAATTTGGTCCAATGGCGTTTCCTTAAGCTAAAGTGATAACAAAAGAATTAAATAAGACGAGAGAAGAGGCAGATTACGAAGAGAAACGGTGTATGAAGTAATAAGTTGGAAGTTCGCTGGACATCACACTTAATTGTTCGAATTGGGTCTATTTAACCAGGAAGTTTTATCTATAATTTTCATGAGGTGGTTTAAGAGTAAAATCAGCTAGGTCGTTAAGATCGGCGAAATAATACTCTTGTTGTCCTTTGCATTAACATACAAGTGCTTCACAGCTTCCTCCTCCTGCCCGATTTGTCCATTTTAAATTTAGCTTAAGGGATATTCTATTCCAAAATGCGCTTATAGATAATGTCAATATCATAAATCTTTGCCTGTTCGGCCGCACATTCGTGTGGAATTATTTAAGGTCTCGGAGAACAATTCCGATCCCGAGCCAACAATTACGAAAAGTAAAAAAATCAGCCAGTCACTAACGAATATTCAAGTACAGACAAAAACCTGTCGCACTTTAGACCAATCTCTGATAAGTCATCAAATTAATTGCTAATTTTCGTTCGCCTTTGGACATTTAATGAGCCAATCAATGTCTAGAGATCTAGAGCAGGGTGATAATAACGCCATTATACACTTCTTATAACAAACTACTAAACGAGTAGTTTGACAATGAACACACTTTAAACCGTGCAAACACTTTCAAATGATGCTGTCTTACGAGTATAAATGTGTTTAGTTTTCTAAATGGACATTAATACGGCAAGGGGATCAACACGCTGTCACTACTTTAACACACGACAGATTAATGTCTGATTTACGTGATATCACCAATATGGCCGGAACCACGGTGCTCTATATCAGGCTAAAATGCGACTACCAACGCTAGTGCATATAAAGGAGGAGCTAACTGTAGGACCAGCTGTGTGGGCTTCATGTACCTCTTAGTGAGTAGTTGCGAACTAGTTAAAACCTCTGCTATTCGTTTGGTCGTACCACCTGCTTGAAACGCAACTCCATCAAGCATTCGCTTTACTTGCAATTTATGTGGTAAACCACAGTAGTCATATGCTGGGGTCTGGCCAGAGACTCAAGTCTGGTGCCGAGGTAGTTTAGGAGCCCCTAGAACTGTTGTTCTAGCCCGAAGTGTTTGGGAACGGACCTTCGGGAAGTTCCACGTCATAAAATGCTTGTACTTAGTAGGGACATGAATACTGTTACACACGTTTTATGCTGTAAAATAAAAAGTACTGAATGTTTTTGGACCAAATATTTTTTAATATGTTTATTGATGTATAATGTATCCAAAAAGAATCTACTTATTCGAAATGTCCGCCTTTTGCCTTTACACACGCCTTAAGTCACACTGGCCAATCGTCAATAGCTGCACGAACCTCGTCCATTGGAAAATTGGCCACAGCTCGAACCAAAGCAGTCTTAAGAGATTCAATGTTGGGTTATCTTTTGTGACAAACCTTGTACTCTAAAACCGTCCACAATTTGTAATCCAATGGGTTCAAATCTGGACTGCCTGAGGGCCATTCTTCAGAGGAAATGAACGCTGGCAAATTGTTTCGAAGCCAGGACTGGGACGTTTTAGCCTTATGGGCCGACGCAGAATCCTGCTGGAAAGTCCATGACTGGTTTTGGAACAGGGAATTGTTAAGAGGCTTCACAACAGCTTCCAAAACGGTTTCTTGGTAAACTTTGGCCGATGTTTTGACTCCTTCTTCGTAGAAATGCAGGTCAGTGACCTCATCGTAAGAGACAACCCACCAAGCCATGACTGATGCTGGGTGATGACCCTTTTCCACCTATGGTATCAGTTCAGATGCTTCCTTAGATGACCGCGCATGCACTCTATCATTTTGCTTGATAAATTTTTCCTGAACGGTAAAAATTTTTTCATCGGTGAACAAAATTTTTCTGTGCAAGGTATCAGCGTGCTTCGCCAAAAGACGTTTGCATTTTTCAATCCTATTTTTTTTTAAAACTGCAGTCAATAAATTTCCGGTACGTCGTTTGAAGGTCCCAACTCCAAAGTCTTTATTAATGATTCGACTCAGGGACTTTTGCGTGATATTCATCTCACGGGCCATAATTTTCTGTTTTCGGAGCGGATTTCTGTGAATATTTGATTTTACGGTTTTGATGACATGCGGTGTTCGAACAGAGCGTGGGCGGCCCGGCCCGACCGGTGGCGGTCTTTTACATCTCCAGTCTCCTCGAACAGTTTTATGCATCGGTAGACGAACATGCGGTTAATCCCTAGTGGCCGGAGCGTTTTGAAAATATCGCTTTTTTCATTTCACACTTGAAAAGCGCTATTACAGCGTTACGGTTCTCATTATCTGACCACTCCATGATGAAAGTTGGAACAATTTTAAAATCCCGTTACAGACTAACGCTATTGAGGTTAGCTTTCAAAACCCATATGACATTAACTGGGTATGTTCAGTTCTACTATTGAAATGGCTGTGTTCAATGTTGTAATAGTATTTATGTCCCTACTAAGTATAGGGTGATCCAACTAAAGGTATGTCCATTCTGAGGGTGCAATTACGGATGACTCATTCGAGAATTTCGACCGGTATGGCGCGAATGTTGGCATCCAAGACCTGAATCATAGCTGGTTTGTCGGCATAGACTTTGGACTTTCCGTAGCTCCAAAGAAAGAAGTCTAAAGGTGTGATATCACACGATCTAGGCGACCAATTCAGCGGTTCAAAATGTGAAATTAGCTGCTCTTCTAAATTACCTTTCACTAGATCTATTGTTTGACCAGCTGCGCATGGCAAGTTGCGCCGTCCTGTTGAAACAAAATGTCGCCAAGAATACGGGATTCAATTTTAGGTAGTAAAAAGTGCGATATGATAGAGCAATAGCGAGCACCATTAGACGTTACGTTTCGACCATTATCATATTTGAAAAAATATGGACCGATAATTCCACCAGCCCATAAACCGCTGAATATAATAGCACCTCTTGAACCACTTCTGGTTCCTCTTCAGCCCAAATGCGGCTATTTTGTTTATTGACGTTGCCGTTGCTCCAGAAGTGGGCCTCATCACTGACGCAATTTTAGTCGAAAACAGCGGATCTTTTTGTTTTTCGCCAAACACTCATTTCCATATTACAGTTGCCAACATTTGAAGGAAATTATATTCAAAAAATAAATGGCAAAAATGTCATTTATTATGAACAATAAAGATTCCACACTTGATTTAAGTTTAATTTTTTTTATTTTGAAAAAATACCTCTATATGGATCACCCTACATATTATAAGGATCATTTTAATCATAGAGATAGCGTTTTCAAAGTCGACTTTAATGAAGTCCATGGCGAACTGAAAATATCCCAGCGAATCATTCTACGCTAGTCCAAAATAAGCTTTAGGTTTCAAAGCGTTTCATTATTTTGTTCTCTTAAAAAAAATTTCCTATTGATCGTGTTTACTTAACTGAACGCACTGTAATGGTATGGGCAGCTGTGACCACAATTGGATACTGTCTAATCGTTGCCATCGAGCCATAGTCAATGCGAATTACTATCGGAAAAATTATTGGGAAGCTGCTTTAGAGCCGTGGCCAAGCAATTACTTCGGTTCTAGACCATGATTTTTGATTTTTAACCCAGTCCTGGTATGGACGCACCTAATGCCTTAAAGGCCATAGTCAAGGCATAAGGTGCCCAAATCGAGGTAAAGTAAAAAGATTATAAAATATCGATTGTTTTAACACATTTTAAAATTTAGTCGTTTGAATGTTTTTGGCTTATTGACGTACACATTTTCTTTTAAATATACCAACGAAAGAAGTCCAACGGTGTCAAATTGCATATTCGTAGCGGACAATTAACATCGCCACTACGTGAGATAAATCGGCCATGGAATTTTTGGCGAAAAAGAGCCATAGGTTTGGTGGCTATGTGGCAGGTGGTACCATTCAGTTGGAACCACATATCGTCGAGGTCCATATCCTCAATTTCTGGCCACACTCGTGAATTCTCATTTGCCCAAATGCGACAGTTCTGCTTGTTAACGAATCCACTGAGGGGAAAGTGTTCCTCGTCGCTGAAGAGGTTTTTCTTTGTAAAACAGCCATTTTCTAATGTCTGTTCAACTCTGGGGCTTATGGGGATTTCTAAAGACTCCACCCAGTCATTATAGGCCCTCGGGCCTTGTTGGGGGTACGGTCGGGCCTAGCCTTTAAATATGGGTGCCGTTCACCGTCGTCGAGCGGAAGAGTTAGAGATAGATCTCGCTCTGAGCGGTGAGGAAAACATGTCCATGTACAGCACGGTTTTAGACCGTAACATCTATATGTGGACACTTGTGTCTGCATATATGCTATCTCATGATCGTGCCTTTAACAGTGGGTGACCCGTCCCGCAATGTATGGCTCGCAAACTGGTAGTAGTTCGGCTACGAGGTCTGACCAGTGACTTTAATCTGGTACCACGGGTAGTCAGGAGCCCCCAGAACTGTTGTTCTGGCCTGACTAGTTGGGGCGGCCCTTCGGGGAGTATCGTGGTGGCTGTGGTTTAAACCCAAATCGCGGGGAGAGTTTCGGCTCGGTGTGGAGTTGCATCGCAACCGGGTGCTGTGACCCATAGAACAGCAGAGGTTTTAGATAGGCCTCGACCCCTAACCAAGGGGGAAGTTGTCCGTATAACACGCTTCGAATTGGTACCGGCGGGATTGGCCTTAAGGGGCGCTGGCCGTCGCTCGGTAATGGCTCCAGTGCGTTGGCGCACCATGGTTGAAGCTATCACAGCGAGAATCATGTAAAACACTCGGACGCTGTCTGTTCAACTAACCATTCGGCATATTGACGAAGCTTGAAGTAGTCAGTAGGCTTCAGCTATTGAGTCAATTGAACCTTTTAAGTGTGTAAGTTTAAATCTTTATTTAAAATTCCCATAAGTGATGTTCAATTGTTGGACACTACGACGTGTCGCGGTTGACGACTATCGCAAACAACGTCAATATTTTTCGCAAAACTGGGCGAGCATGCACAGATTTTTTCACATTTCCTACAGACCCGATTTGCTCAAATTTGAGCACAATTCTTTCGATTGTAAACACATTCGATCGATTTAGCTGACCAACAAAAACAAGAAGTGCACGAAACTCATTTGAAGGCACATTTTCGTAAAAGGCTTCCACAATGTTTAGCTCGTTTGTTTTATTTCGGTCGGTTGCTTTTACACATTGAACAGGGATTAAACCGGCTCAAGACCTCTTGCTTCTATACTTAAATAGAAGACAAGTTTTTAACAAAATGGCAAAGTGACATTGATTTTCATGGCTGCACACTACTTTTATCATAATTTCGGGTCCGTGACAGCAATCTTAACGCGCTGCTCAATTGTGTACCTCTTCATAGTAGAATTTGTCAAACACCGAAACAAAGAAATGTCAAATTCAATTAGGTTTAAAAAAACATAAAGCTTGACATCGTGCATTATGTTTGGACCGCCATTTATAGATCACAACATTTTTAATGAAAACTGAATTTATGTGGGCATTCCCAGAGCAATTGCAACTTAAATCGGGGTTAGGCAACCAATTTGACGTAAAGGTGTGATTCACAATTAGCATCGTGCGCACAGGTTGGACCACCCATTATTATAACTACCTCCTATAGTCGTTTGCCTATTTCCCTATTGACTACATCCATCGGTTTCAAGAACATTTTCCACAATTATTTACCATGCAAATGGCATAATTTATCAACGACACACTCTTCCGTTTGTGTGACCATATCTACCATAACCTTTTAGCCCACTTACTTATAAAATAAAACCTTAATTTTGGGATGTTAACAAAACACACATCACGTGCAGATTTTAAAAACCTCTACGGAGGCTGGCCAAAATAAAACTCCGCCCCACGTACCCTAACTAGTTGGGTTTGGTACAAAACAACAATGCGACAGACCGTCATGAAGAGCATGGAGCAAAATGATTATTTTGATGATGAATAATATTTGAAATCAAAGAGGTTTCTACCGCCATCAAGTACGCACGTACCTACAAGTTATTGCTAATTATATATTTTATCTACATACAAAGCATCTAGTTTTTTTTTTTTGAATTCCAATGCTATCGACGATGTTTAATTGCGAATAATTATAACATTTGCCCGCGTTGACCGGACTCGAGTGTTAATTACTTTGTCGATCTTATGGTTTTTTCTGTTCAAACTTAACATTTTAAATACATTGGCTATCAGTATCATAATTGATTTGATTGAAATCGATATGAAATGATTGAATGAACATTTAAATCGATTGACTGTGCAGTGAATTCGATATGCATTTCCAATAAAGTCATCAGACAGAATCTAAGAATCATTATGCTTCAAATTGTTATGGTGGCGTTTTAGACTGCCCCCTAATGGTGTTTTGAATGCAAACAGTAACAGGTATATCAAATGAATTTTATTATAATAAATTGAAAATGTTTTGATGGATTTTGAACTGATTCGATAATTGAATCTATTAATAATCATAAGCCTTTCCCTTCGTTAATTGTGAGAGAACTTTAAAGTTGTTGATTGAAGTCTCACTATTTGAATGTGGTGTACTTATGCCTAAAGTTTTAATTTTGTTGCTAAATTTCGCCTCACAGTTCACTGGGGATCTACATCTATGGTTAAACTAAGTTATTGAAGCTTAATCTTTAGTTTAAATAACATTGCGTGTAGAAATACCCAAACAACACAAACACGCAATTCTCAGCGGGAGGTTTTAGAAAATATTTGAAAATGATTCCGCAGTTTCTTATGAACTTGAGCCCCATTTTAACCTAGGCTTGGCGGAAGTGTTTCCCTTAAGTCATGTTATTTTTAGGCGCACTCAACTCTAACCATATGGACAATTAACCGCACGTGGTAATTATGACACTGACAAAATATGCGAACTGACAGGCCAGTCACTAGAATTTGCATTCCAAATTTGTTCCGCAGATAATCCCAAGAACTTTTTTCAGTTTATTTCATGTACTTCACGAATTTGCCTTGAAATTTGACGGGAATTTTGTTGAACAATGTGTCTTCTTCTTCACGATCAAATAGCTGTTACTTGTTGATCATAAAATGTGACAGCGCATAGAGAAAGCGACCTAAGGGTAAAAAAAAACAATTTTCACTTTTTTTCATGTGGACAACTTCAAAGCATCGAATGAGACCGATCCCACGCCCCAAAAGTGTTCCCTCCCAGAGATATGCGCGTTTTATGAAAGTGATGGTACACCAAAGATACACGTATTTAAATCTTTAAAATGGCTCTCCTGAACAAAACTGGTTTTTACCCTTAGGTCCCTTTCTATTTTGCGCGTCACATATACCGTCACCCTATTGGGTAAGTGGCTATACTTAGTAGGCACACAAATACTGTTACACACGTTTTATGCTGTAAAATAAAAGAGTACTGAATGCTTTTGGACCAAATAATAAATATTGATGTATATTGTATCCAAAAAGAATCTACTTATTCGAAATGTCCGCCTTTACACATGCCTTAAGTCGCACTGGCCTGTCGTCAATAGCTGCACGAACCTCGTCCATTGGAAAATTGGCCACAGCTCGAACCAAAGCACTATTAAGAGACCCAATGTTGGGGTATCTTTAGTGACAAACCTTGTCCTCTAAAACCGTCCACAATTTGTAATCCAATGGGTTCAAATCTGGACTGCCTGAGGGCCATTCTTCAGAGGAAATGAACGCTGGCAAATTGTTTCAAAGCCTGGCCTGGGACGTTTTAGCCTTATGGGCCGACGCAGAATCCTGCTGGAAAGTCCATGGCTGGTTTTGCAACAGGGAATTGTACAGAGGCTTCACTCGCAACAGCTTCCAAAACGGTTTCTTGGTAAACTTTGGCCGATGTTTTGACCCCTTGTTCGCAGAAATGCAGGTCAGTGACCCCATCGTAAGAGACACCCCACCAAACCATGACTGAAGCTGGGTGATGACCCTTTTCCACCCTTGGGATCAGTTCAGATGCTTCCTTAGCCTACTTTCTGGATCAATGGGTATGTAAACAAGCAAAATTGCCACATTTGGCACAAAGAGCAACCAGAAGAGGTTAAAGAACTGTCATGTCATCCAGAAAAAAACAACGGTTTGGTGTGGTTTGTAGGCCGGTGGAATCATCGGTCCATATTTCTTCAAAAATGTAAAGGTCAATGGCGACCGTTATCGTGCCATGCTAACCGACAATTTGATGTCTGAAATTAAAGCTTGTGATCCTGGCGATATTTGGTTTCAACAAGACGGCGCCACTTCCCACACATCGCATCAATCAATGGATTTATTGTGAGAACACTTCGGTGGGCAGATAATTTCACGTTTTGGGCCGGTCGATTGGCCACACCATTAGACTTTTTCCTATGCGGATATGTAAAGTCTAAAGTTTATGCGGACAACCCCGCTTTGATTCAGGATTGAAGCAAAACATCACGCGTGTCATTTGCCGGTTAACAGTCGAAATGCTCGAACAAAGTCATCGAAAATTGGACTCAACGGATGGACCATCTGAGACGTAGCCGCGGCCAACATTTGATAGATATAATCTTCAAAACATAAATGCCAAATAATGTGATAGAAATTTTAGCATTTTTTAGCATAAACGTACTCAGAACGTTTTGACGTTCGACCACCATTTGTGTTGTTTACAGAACCTTGAAAAAATCAAAATCAATTTACAGAACCTTGAAAAAATCAATTTGGCAAAAAATGGAATTAACTCCAATCATTTTTCACAATTTTTATCATCATTTTGCACAATTTTTCATCATCATTTTTCACAATTTCGACGTGGATCATTACGACAAGACTGCATCGATGAACTTAGATCTTTGTAGGGCGATGAAGCACCATCCTTTAGCACTGTGAAAAACTGGTTTAATGAATTCAATCGTGGCCGAAGCTCGCTCAAAGACGAAGGTCGTCCAAAAACGGCCATTGTGCCAGAGAACATTGATGCAGTGCGTGAACTGATAATGCAAGACCGTCATGTGACATACCGTGAAATAGAGGCATCCTTGCTCATTTCCGCCACCAGCATACGTTCGATATTGCATGAACACCTGGCCGTAAAGAAGGTTTGTTCTCGTTGGATCCCGCACAGTTTCACAATCGCTCAAAAAAAGGTTCGTGTCGATCGATTGGTGCAAAGAAATTTTGAAAAAATACGATCGCGGTGCTTCAAAAGATGTTTATGTGATCGTCACAGGTGACGAATCATGGATCTATGCGTATGAGCTCGAAATAGAAATGAGAGGATGTTGGCACGGATTGAAGATTCTGAAGTAAAAGTGGGTGGTACCGCGCCCCTTTAAGGAATTGCATTTATGGCTGAAGTAATTGCAATGACTAGCAGATTATTCTAGACCATTTTATTGCAAAATCACACAAAGGGTTGTGGCACCACCCACACAACCCTAAACTTAAAACGACAATATCTTTATAACTAATAGAGATATGACTATGATATTTTCAACATATGCAGTGCCACGCCCCATATACACAGAAAAGGCTAGGTGCCGTTAGCTGTACGTTATTGATAATTTAGACAATACATTATAGTCATAAGCAATTTCTTGTTCATAGATCTAGTATATGTCTGTCATTGTTTTTGAAAAAAGTCTCAATAAAATAAACTAAAATAGAAAAAAAAACTAAAGCAAATGTTCGCCTGTAACTGCGGCAAAACTAATCATATGGCGACTGTTCCGCTTGAGCAACGTAGGATGGTCCATTCTGAGTGGTACTCTACAATTTGTTTGCCTGAAATCTTCAGAGAAATTCGAAAAACGAACAAGAGAAGACGAATCATTGTGCCGAACTCTCACATCGGCTCAAACCAGCTCCTTTTTGACCGGCCCAAACGTCGAATTGATGGGCCATCCGCCGTACAGCCCTGACACCCTTGGCACACAATGACTTCTTTTTATTCCCGCATCGTCGCCAGAAGATGCTGTTGAAGCGTTTAAAAACCATGTTTTGAAGGTGTCTCAATCGGAGTGGAAAGAAGTGCTTTGGTTTGAACGCATGCAAAAGTGTATAAATCATGCTGGAGATTCGCATTTTCATTATTAGGCCAGAAATATAGGGTGACCCATCTAGCAGTATTTTTTCAGAACAAAAAAAGTATAAAACTTCAAATCAAGTGTGGAATCTTTATTGGTTATTTAAAAGGACATTTTATGGCATTTATTTTTTGAAAATAATTACGTTCCGTGAGAAACGGGAAGATCCTCTGTTTTCGACCAAAATTTTGTTCAGTGATGAGGCCCATTTCTGGCTCAAAGGCAAAGTCAATAAATAAAATTGCCGCATTTGGGCTGAAGAACAACAAGATGAGGTTTAAGAGGGGCCATTATACCCAGAGAAAACCACGGTTTGGTGCGGTTTATAAACTGGTGGAATCATCGGTGCATATTTTTTCAAAAATGATGATGGCCGGAACGTAACCGTGAATGGTGCTCGCTATCGTGCCATGAGATCGTATGATACCTGAAATTGAAGCCCGTAATCTTGATGACATTTGGTTTCACCAGGACGTCGCCACTTGCCACACAGCTGCTCAAACAATGGATTTATTGAGAGGTCATTTAATAGAGCAGCAAATTTAACGTTTGGACCGGTAAGTTGGCCGCCTAGATCGTGTGATATTACACCATTAGACGTTTTTTCTTTGGTGCTTCATAAAGTCCAAAGTCTATGCTGACAAACCAGCTACGATTTAGGTTTAGAAAGCCTGCGTTAAGCGAATCATTAAAGCCATACCGGTCGAAATGCTCGAACGATTCATCCACAATTGAACTGTCAGAATGGACACCCCGAGGTGTAGTTGCGGCCAACATTTGAAGGAAAATATATTCAAAAATAAATTGCACAAAATGTCCCTTCGAATGAACAATAAAGCTGCCACACTTGATTTGAGTTTTTGTATTTTTTTATTTTGAAAAAACACCTCTAGATTGATTATCCGATACATGTGCGCGTATCTCGACCTGACTACTCCTTCTAAAATTATAATTAAAATAATAGAGACATATCAATGTTAACTATATGATAATGGCATTTTAAATATTAAAAAAAATTAAACTAAAACTATCCAAACTATTTTTTTTTTTAAAAAAAATGTGTTTAAGGTTCAGATTCAGTTTGCCAGTAAACACGGTGTAAGTATTTAAATCTTAGCAAATTTCACAACAAAGATTTAACTAAGACTTTCGTCGGTCTTATGGACCCTTGAGGCCCAAAAGTCCAATGAGCCGTTGGACCTAAAATAAGCTTTTATTGTCATATTCCCCATTTTAATAGGGCCAAAATTATTCCTATTTCGATTTTAAAAGATTCTACTTCGTTGTTACTTGATTTTTATTTTTGAGTTATTCTATTAAGATTGAGTCAAATGAATTTGCTGAATTGCGGTGATAATCTGTAGTCTTTAGCCACTATCGAAAAGGAGCATGGAAAATCGCAGATCCTATTGTAGCGTTTTCATTCCGTCCAAAAGATTTTAGTTAAAAAATTTGCCATTTTGTAAACAACTTGTCTTATATGAAAATGTATATGTGACGCGCAAAATAGAAAGGGACCTAAGGGTAAAAACCAGTTTTGTTTAGGAGAGCCATTTTAAAGACTTAAATACTTGTATCTTTGGTGTACCATCACTTTCATAAAACGCGCATATCTCTGGGAGGGAACACTTTTGAGGCATGGGATCGGTATCATGCGATGCTCAGATGTTGTCCACATAAAAAAAAAGTTAAAATTGATTTTTTTTACCCTTAGGTCCCTTTCTCTATGCGCTGTCACATATGCAAGAGGTCTCGTGAGCCGGTTAATCCCTGTACAAAATTGATAATTTTTTTTTGTTTTTTATTTTTATAAAAAGAATATTTTTATTTAGAAAAATATAAATTCATTTAATTAACAGTAGATGAGTTTAACAATTACGAGAAAATGAAGCTATGTTTTAAGCAAAAATACTAAAGTATGAAATTCGAATCACAGGTTATCAATTCCAAAATGATTTACTTCTTCTTGTAGACATAACCGCCATTGGCAGCATATTGAGTGCCAACATCAGCACCGGAGGAATAGCTGCCGGAGCCGGAAGAGAATGATTGCTGTTGGTAAGCGGGAGCCGAGTAGCTGGTTGAAGGAGCCGAGTACGATTGATGAACAGCTGGAGCCGAGTAGCTGACCGAAGGAGCAGAGTAAGTCTGTTGCACCGAACCACCCGAAGAGTAGGCCTGTTGAGTGGGTGGCAAGTATTCGTTGGTTGGAGCAGAGTATTGTTCCTGAACGGTGAACGATTGTTGGACAGCTGGACCGGAGGAGAAAGATGAGTAGGACTGAGCAGCGGGAGCGGAGTAGGAGCTATGACCAGCGCCGCCGGAGTAGCTTACAGAGGGAGCAGAGTACGATTGCTGGACAGCTCCCGAAGAAAAGGAGGGAGCGGAGTAGGATTGTTGTACGGGTGGCAGATATTCGTTGGTGGGAGCCGAGTACGATTGTTGGACAGCTGGAGCAGAGTACGATTGCGAAGAGTAGCTCTGTTGCACGGGTGGCAAGTAGCTCTTGGACAAATGGCTAACATCGGCAGAAGCCAAGGCCAAAAGAGCGAAGGAGGCAGCAACGAAAAGTTTCTAAAATTGAAAGGAAAATGAAAACACACTTATAAAATCGTATCACTTCGATTGGTTAATGTTCTTAGACTAGTATTTAACACATGTTATAGATTATGATGTAACTCTTTTTTTTCTTTTAATTTAATTGACACTTCAGCGTGTTTATTGGGCTTGCCCCGTATGAATTCACTTGATAATTCACTAACCATTTTTGGAAGAATTGGTGTGTATGGAGTGCTTAACCACTGATCTTTGTGAAGTAAGTGAGGGAACTGATGTTCTTCGTTAGTCGCACTCGCCAATTTATACCCAAAAACTATGTTTCGAGGGGGGTCCATGTCAGCGAAACCTTTAATACGCAAAACTCGGCTATCAGGCGGCAGACCTCTGCCGTAGCTGCTGTAAACAGGGCTAAACGAGTTTTTGGCACTTTACAATGTTTCCATAAAATCAAAGTAGCAAGCAACAGCAGCACATAAAACAAAACAGCAGCTAACAAAGCTTACTGCAAAAAAAAAAATACAACACAAAATGACCAATATTCAAAAAATACAGCAAAAAAAAAAAACGCAGCACTCAACACTCTTGAAACTGAAAACAAAAATGTTGGTAATTAAGAAATTTTGAGAAACTTTGGCTTTGTAAAGATTCTGCTTTTCTAGAAGAGAGCAACAGCGGCTGGAATATTGACAGCTAATGTTGTGAATGCGGACGACACAGCTCATCTAGAAAAATGTTAAAAAAAAATCAGATTGCATATTTACTTGTACTTCTGGTTAGTACACGTAGAGAAATGGGGTGAAAATAAACTTACAATATTCTAAAACTAGTAAAAAGGCTAGAGACGGGCGGGGTTGGCTATATTATTCCCTGCACTACTAGATATTCCAAAATACAAATCGAAAAATATATTTACGTTGGAAAAAATCCTGTCAGGAAGTTAAGAACTTAACTGTTTTTTCATTCCCATATTTCGCTGTTTAAAGGTGTCTGTTGCCGGCCCTTGTGTTTTTGTTCTTTTTTCCAATGTAAGCTTCCAATTTCCAATTTGGGCCTAATTTTTAAAAAAAATTAAAAATTCAAGCTTTGTTTTTTGTTGTCCATATGGCCGGACCGAACCTTATTAACCTCTATCATGGATTCCGACCCAATACTAAAAATTGTTCAAGCGGGCCGGACATCGCCCACTTTCCCATCAGAGCGTAGTTCTTTCGATAGCAACATAAATATATATCATTAATCAATCTATAGGTATTTTTTTCAATAGGGTTTTTTTTTACAGATTACGCGTGAGTTGTGTTAAACTTTATTTATTTTTCTTTTCGGTATTGTTTTCCATTTCATCATGGAAAGGCTAACAGCGCGATAACTATGGTGGGTGTCATAACGCCATACCGGTCGAAATGCTCGAACGAGTAATCCAAAATTGGGCCCTCAGAATGGACCCTCTGAGGCTTAGTTTTGGCGAATATTAAAAGGAAATTATATTCAAAATAAAAATGGCATAAAATGTCCTTTCGAATGAACAATAAAAGACTCCACACTTGATTTGAATTTGCACACTTTTTTTGATCACCTGTCACGAGATATGACCTTTTAAAGTTTAGAGTTGAAGTGGCGCTGGTTCTATGCCATTGTGTCGAATCTGAACATAACATGATCTATATTATTTTGCTAGCCAGCGATTTAATTTTGTTAAAATTTTATAACAATTGGTCCATTACTTTGGCTATGAATAGGGGTATTTTAAGGGGCCGTGACACCACCCACTTTTCATGTTTCCTTCTATACCAATATCATATGTTCTTAGTATAACGACACACCTTTAATAGATCTCATGAACCTTGCTATGTTTAGGGTTATATGGGCGGTTCCACACCCCCATTTCCAAGCAAATAGTAATATGACCTTTTAATAATGCCTGGCAAACGTAACATAATGTGAAAATTTCGTAACGATCCAAGTTGATCGGTTATATATAAGGAAAGCCCCCCAAAAAAAAATACAAATACTATATGTGACGGCGCATAGAGAAAGGGGCCTAAGGGAAAAAAAATCAATTTTTACTTGTTTGTTTTGATGTGGACAACATCTGAGCATCGAATGAGACCGATCCCATGCCCCAAAAGTGTTCCCTCCCAGAGATATGCGCGTTTTATGAAAGTGATGGTACACCAAAGATACACGTATTTAAATCTTTAAAATGACTCTCCTGAACAAAACTGGTTTTTACCCTTAGGTCCCTTTCTATTTTGCGCGTCACATATATATTTTTCCTGCGAATGATTCGGTCCTTGTTCGGGGCCAATTTTTACCTCTTGATAGATCCTATAAGCTGGAAATCCTTTTTGCTATCCATTTACATATATGAGTGTATAAGTACATAAAGGATGGTCCAACGATGACGCACGATGTTAACTGTGACTAAAACAAAAAGTTTTCAGAAAATTTGCTTAATACATTTTATTTTGATTGAAGCGCCGATGACAATTATGTGTGAAATAAAATATCGGCCAAATTTTTCCCACGGCTTAGGTGGCATACCTCTATCCAATCGTCCATATTTTCAATGACAGAGATATAATTGAGGTTCAATGTCGTTAATGTGCTGATCTCATCCTAAAGGTCTTGAGTTGTTCTTTGCTTATAGACGTTCTCTTATTCTTTTAAATATCCTCAAAGAAAGAAATTTAACGGTGTCAAATCACTTAATAGTGGCAGGCAATTTACATCGCACATTTCCCCGCTGCTGAAATTTGCGCTCAACCCTCCCGACAGTGGACACATTTGGTCGATTATGCTGACCAAAACATTTACGAAGTGTACGAAATGCATTTTAATTTGAAAGCCCATTTTCGTTAAAGGCTTCAATAATCATTACGCTCTGCTCAAATGTGTACCTCTTCATGGTTGAATTTGTCAAACAAAAAGAGTCAAATTAAGTTAGGCATAAACTGTGAGACTCACAATTAACATCACGCAGAAAAAAAGTATGGTTGGGGTGACAATATTCAAAGAGGATCATAATATTGTTCGGTATATGGTTATGGCACAACAATATTATGATCATTACAACAATAGTATGGTTCACACACAACCATACTATAATCCCCACAACAATATTATGGTCCTCACAACAATAGAATTATTCACGCACAACCATACTATGGTCCCCACAACCATATTACTATTCACACTCAACCATACTATGATCCCCACAACCATATTATGATTCTCATAACCATAGTATGTTTAACATACAACCATAGTATAATCCTCACAACCGTAGTATGATTCACACACAACCATACTATGTTCTCCAGAATTCTCTGTAAGAATTAGGTTAAGTTACTGTTCAACAATAGAGATTTTTATAAAGTAAATAATGTCAACATACATTAAACTCTTAATAACACCGTTCAACACGCTTTTGCACACATGAAGAAGACCTATATATTCGGAATCTACGTCGAAAAATAAACTACCCGTGTGTCCCAGTTTTTCTAGATCAATTCGTATTTTCGCGAAAAATGTGAATATATATTTGGTTAAAAACCACTTATATAGACATATTTTGTATTAACATACAAGTCCATATCCATAAATTTTTTGCAAATATAACGAATTGATGCAGAAAAATTGGGATACACGTGTATTTTATTTTTTCCTCCTCTTTCAGAATATACTAATTTTTTTCATGTGTGCAACCAAAAGCTTAAATTTGTCATACAGTGTAATAGGAGTGGCAGTAGATAAAATGTACTTATTAAAATTATATCAGTTATACTAATCGAAAGTAGTTTGTTTTAAAAAAAATAATTTACATATAAAAGTATTATTATTGCGTAAGATTCGCAAAAATAACATTGTCAAATTAAAAAAAGTTTGATCTTGCTGGTAGGTTTACCGTAGTTATATTATTGTTTACATAAACCCCAAAAAAAACAATACTTTTGTCGCACCAACCATATTTATATAGTTTCTACAACCATATTTCCATTTTTAAATTTGGCAACAATACTATTGTTATATTTCAACAATATTCGTTTTCAAAATAAAATTAAAAAAAAATACTATGGTTGCGACGACCATGCTTTTATTGCAGAGAACATACTATTGTTGCCGTGACCATATAGTAACCATATCTTTTCTCTGCGTGATGGTGCTTTAAGGTTGTACGGCCCTTAAGATAACTTCAGTTCAGCTGGAATGGCGTCTAGAATGCACATGTGACCATAAGTGTCAAGTTCCTTGGCACCTAGACGGGAAAGCTTTTTCTACCGGCTAAACAAATATTTTTAATCCGTACCACTCTATGGAGTGGTGCAAATGTTTGAGCTATACCCACCTTTAAGTCTCCTGATCGATTCAGAATCACAAGCCGATCATGTTCTGTTGACAAAGGTGGACGTTACAAAATTTTAGCAAATCTATTCAGATTTAAATATAGCTCCTACACATATACAGTGATGTTAAACACGTATAACTCTTGTTAAATACATTTTACATTTAAAAAAATTTAACGTGACTATGTGTGAAATATGACATGACTATGTGTGAAAAATACCACCATTTTGCTCAATACAAGCATTGGCTCTTTTAAGCGCATGTTGCATTACATGGAGTAATGTTTCTGGTTGCAGGCGCCGTATTTCGTCTCGAATATTCTGCTTGAGCTGTCCAAGTGTCTGTGGTTTGTTAACATACACTTTGTCTATTAAATATCCCCATAAAAAAAATCGGACGCAGTTATATCTGGTGAACGAGGAGGCCAAGGGAAATCTAAATTTTTTGAAATTATGCGTTCACCAAAAATTTCACGCAGCATGTGCATAGTTTGCCCAGCAGTATGTGCAGTGGCTCCATATTGTTGAAACCACAAATTAGGATGTTGCTGCACTATTGGCCGCAAAAAGTTGTCGATCATTGTTCTGTAAGAAGCCCCGGACCCATTTTTGGCGTTTCATCCTCTTTCTCAAAGAAATATTTGGGCCACCCGTTAGTTAATCGACTTTCATCTTAAGCCTTAGAAGCCACATAAATGATCAATAACTGTCAATATATTGGTCCACGCTTTTATAAAGCCCCAGTACAAACGTCCCTCCCGATTTTATATACAACCGCCCAAGAACACCACTTTTATGTGGACCTTTTTTTTTCTTATTTTTGAATTTTGCCATGATTTGGTGACGGACCCTGTGCCGAATATCCGGCCTATTTAAACATGCGTACAAAATATAATGAAATGTTCTCTCAGCCGAAAATTTAAAATAAATAATTATGTCGATTCGTGGCAACATTTGGTTTAATTTGAGTACCCATATTTGGGTCACAACCGCCGAAACGTTTAGCAACTCTGACCTTCTTCGAGGTGTTAATAGAGCTCAATTTAACAAAAATTTTGATTATGAAGCAAATGTTCATAAAGCCTTCTTTTGCCCCATGGTATTCCTTAGGGCCTTTAAAAGAAACATGACCCCCTCTCCCCCTGGGTCGATTTCGCCTACCCTCAATCCCGAACAGCTTATGACCATTGTCATGGAAATGTTCAGGGTCCTATGTTTATTCGTTTGACCGCTATTGTTCATTTAAATTAAACGTCTTAAAATTACGAAATCAATAGTATAATACTCGTACTAATATAATAGGGTCCCCAGTCAATATTTCGTAGTTTTTCAAACGGGATGACAATTTTATTAATAGTTAATAAAATTTCCAGCTGGAAAAAGTAAAAAGAATGGATAAATCGACTTATTTCCGCTAAAAAGTCAAAAGTCGACTTTTAATCAATTTTTTTTTAAAGTAAAGTCGACTTTTTGCGTTTATAACCCTAGTCGATACCCTTTTAGTTACAAGCGGGAGTGTCTGCAGTTTCGATGATCGCCACTTCACCATCATTAGATTCTAAGCAACAAATGTGCTGCAACTATGTTTAACTTTGCAAAATTTCAAAAAGATTTGATATAAAATCAGTTAAACATACTCGACGGCATCCGTCCTCAGTATAAAAAAATAGTGTCTAGTTTTAATAAGATCGGACAAGAATTGAGACCTGTAGTTTGTTTATCAGCTTTAGATGGATAGCCAACGGGCGGACGGGCCGACAGACAGGCAACTTTAAATGTGATTAGATCGGGATTCTAAGTCGGTCGGCACCTAGTTAGACTTAACTAGCTTAAGTTCCCAGGAAATTACTTTTACCTTATCAAATCCCGTTCCACAGTGTGTATAAAAACAAGTGTGTCATCTATCTAAACCTCCACGGGCGTTGTTCCATTTTCTATAGTTATAGTGGCCAACGTAAACTGTTGCGGGTTCTCTCGTTTTCTCAGTGTATTAGCTTATTATTTTTTGTGGTTAACGCTGTTTTTTTATTTATTCATTTTTCTGATTTATGAATGTGAATATGACAAAATTAGAAGACTACAAAATCTCTTAATTACCCACTAAATATTTACTACTCGTGTTCGAGAGTATCACTTAATTTGCTGGAACGCATTTTTTGTATACCTTTTTTTTGTCGGTTGAAATTGACATCATAATGTCCGCATACAATAAATAAATCATTAGTTTCTGCGTTTTTTTTTTTTGGTTGGAGGCAGGCGATTCGTTCATTAAGCGGAGTTTAACCCCCCAGATACAGGTCGCTATTGAGAGCATTTCAAAAGATCAAAAAACGCATTAACGAGAGAGAAAGAAATCTAAGAGATCTGCTAAATATAATTCAAACACTTGCATCTAATTCTAAATGTATTTATTAAGATGTTGATGAATTCAAAAAAAAACTATGGTATTTAGTGGCAAAGTGTAGAAAATGACTTGTAGTTCAGTTTGATGCAATTTTAATTTATTAACACTTAACACCGAGTGAACCTTATAAATATAATTATATGTCTATGTCGACATACGAGGGCGACCGCAAAAGTAACTGGCCTAACATAAAAAGAACCGTTTTTTTTGGAATTATTATTATTTATTTTTCAACATAATCTCCTTCCAACTCAATACACTTCATCAACCGTTTTTCAAGTTTTTTAATTCCATCCGAAAAATAAGATTTTTGAAGGCCTTCAAAATATGCCTCCGTTTCAGCAATAACCTCGCTATTGGACGAACATTTTTTGCCACCGAGAAATTTTTTTTAAATTTGGAAACAAGAAATAATCAGAAGGAGCTAAATCTGGACTATATGGTGAATGCGGAGCAATTTCAAATCGTAATTCGGCCAGTTTTTGTTGAGTTAAAAATGCAGTGTGTGAAGGAGCATTATCTTGATGAAAAAGAACTTTTTTTCTAAATGCGTTTGTTTTATCTTGATTTCTTCACTCAACCGATCCAATAATGCACAATAATATTCACTATTTATAGTTTTTCCTTTCTCAAGATAATCAATAAATATTATACCCCTTGCATCTCAAAATACTGTGGCCATTACTTTTCCTGCTGACTTAACAGTTTTCGCCTTTTTGGGACCACTTTTACCAGCTTCTATCCATTGTTTTGACTGTTCTTTGCATTCTGGGATGTAGTGATGGATCCATGTTTCATCAACAGTTATGAATCGGAGCAATAACTCTATTGGATTACGCTGATAAATCGCTAAAAGCTCCTCGGAATTGGTCCAATGGACGATTTTTGGGGCAAAGTCAACAAACGCGGCACCCATCTTGCGGATAGCTTTTTCATGTAGAGTTCATCATGTAAAATACTCCAAACTTGTTTTTCGTGTATTTGAACAATATCAGCAAGTTCTCTGAGCTTTATTCGTCTATCTTTAGTCACTTCATTAAATATTTTTCTAATGTTTTCAATAGTAGTAGCAGTTTTCGGTCTTCCAGAGCGTTGTTCATCTTCCGTACTTGAACGGCCCATTTTAAATTGTTGAACCCAGGATTTCACGGTGGAGTATGATGGTGCATTATCACCATGAACAGAATCCAATTCATCTTTGATTACTTGTGGCGTATAACCTTTCATATAAAAGTGTCAAATTACCGCACGAAACTCTTTATTTTCCATTTTTCAAAAATTATAAAACTTGTTTACTTCAATCACCTGTAACAAAGAAAATAATCATTAAATATTTCGGAAATTTCGACAGATGGCTTATAAAAAATTGCTTTTAAAAAACAAAACAAAAAAGTTGCTAGTAAAACAGAAAATGTGCCAGGCCAGTTAGTTTTGCGGTCGCCCTCGTAGCTAGGTGGGTGTCTTTGTAACCCCAATAATCTCAAATTTTTTTCTTTTGTTAGAGTCAGCAATTAATTTCGATCCTTTTTTACAATTTTTTATTTAAAAAGCTCTTAGCAATAGTTTTATTTGCATGCACATTAGGGTGGGTCGATTTGTAAGGACAAAAATTTTACGATATTGTGCCATCGATTTTTCCTCAGCTTTTGGCAAAATGAAAACAATTTTTCACGTATTTTTATTCTCACACGCTCATAACATATTGTGTTGTATGTGGCAATATTTAAAAAAAAAATAAATCAGCCGATTTTTTTTCTACTAAAAAAACCTTAAAAATAAAAGTTGAGAAAAAGTAAAAAAAAAAATTTAATTTGGTCGGCTCGAAAATGATTTTTTTTTATATGTCGTATAGGAACTTTTTTTTCTTCATGCCAAAAGCTATCGAAAAATCGATGGCACAATATCGAGTGCTAAGTCGACCCACCCTAATACACATGGCCCAAGTGTCGGACAGAATTAGTGGACAACGCCTATAGAAAAATCGATGGCACAATATCGGTTGCTAAATCGAGCCACTCTAATGCACATGACCCAAGTGTTGGACAGAATCGTCAGACGCTCTTCAAATCTCTAGGCTGAAATCTTTTCTTTGCCTGAAAGCAGTCAATAACTCTCCATGATCGATGACATATCTTGGTTCAGTATGTTTTCATACACCTAAAGTCAAAAGGCGTAGAGACAAACCTTAGGACATGAACCTCGAAACTTGCGAGACCATCGTGCTAGTGCGCAATCCTTTCAAGTATTCGTACCGTTTATGTTCAACCTAGTCATAAAAACGGGGTTAAGCTAGAAATCCTGCACGCAGAAAAAAAGTATGGTTGGGGTGACAATATTCGAAGAGGATCATACTATTGTTGGGTATATGGTTGTGACACAACAATATTATGATCCTCACAACAATAGTATGATTCACACATAACCATACTATGATCTCCACAAACATAGTATGATTCACACTCAACCATACTATGATCTCCACAACCATACTATGGTCCTCACAACAATAGTATGTTTCTCATACAACCATAGTATGATCCTCACAACCATAATATGTTTCACACGCAACCATACTATAATCCCCACAACCATAGAATGATTCACACTCAACCATACTATTATCCCCAAAATTATTTATTAGGTTGGTTTTTGTTGTTATTCAATAATAGAGCTTTTTATTAAGTTTGTTATTTTAAATTGCATTACTATTAGTTCATAGCCAGATTTGAGGCCATGTTTTTATTAAACTTTTCATTCAAGAAACAAAAATATATATTTCAACGGTCAAAAATACTTTTAGTTGCCAGCAGGGATGAATGCTACTTCAGCATCCGTAGACACCAAGTAACGAATGTTATTTTACCATGATCAATGGATATATACTTAAGTGCAGGCAGATTTTAAATAAACGAGAACCAGTCGATTTTAGAGTATTTCACCGAACAAAGTAAACACAATAAAAATCCCTCGAACTACCTTCCGATTGTTATTGTTTTTTTAATGGACAACACCCATTCACTGCATCGTGTGTATGTTTTTTTGTATATCAAAAAAACATACGCACACACATACATGTACGAGGATGCTCTATAAAACCCGTTTTGTTATGTTCATAGTCGCAACCATACTGTATGATTGCCGTAATCAAATTATTGTTAACGTAAATTTTAAACAACAATACTGTTGTTGCACCAACCATGTTTATATGGTTGCTACAACCATATTTTCATTTCTAAATTTGTCAACAATACTATTGTTACATTTCAACAATAGCAATATTGTCGCAATCATACTAGTGTCAAAATGAAATTCAAAAAACAATACTATGGTTGCGACGAACATGCTTTTATTGTAGAGAACATAGTATTGTTGCGGTGACCATAGTGTAACCATATTTTTTCTCTGCGTGTGTGTATTACAGCCCAATCGAAATAAGTTCAGTGACATGACCTTTGCCATGGAGAGCTTAAATAGCAACCATTTGGTAGGTACTTAGAGTTGATCTGACTTTTCAGTAGTATGGTTTAAGTAAAAATTCATATACAGGGTGGCTGATGAATATTGCTACATTAAGAAACTCAAATAGCTTAAGCTTGATTAGTTTAAAAAATAATGGAATTTAAATGTCCCCCTGCTCATCTTACTAAAAAGTACGTTGACCTGTGGGCCTACGAAATGTGGAGTTTCTGGATATCAGCTTCTTGGGAAATTTTCGTCGCAATTCTGTCATAACAGTCCAGGCTATGTGTGGAGTCGCACCATCTTGCTGAAACCACACAGAGTTGAAAGAAATTCGCATTCGGCGTAATTCTGGATAGAAAAACTCTCTCAACGTGCTCAAGTAGTGGTCTCCAGTAACCGTAACAGTGTGACCGTTTTCTTCGAAGCAGTAGGGCCCAACAATGCAGCGTAATGAAACTGCACACCACACTGTGGCAAGAAGTGGATGCAATTCCGTATCATGGAGTATCTGTGGCTTGGAAGCACATATTCGACAATTTTGTTTGTCTATGTTGCCGTTTAAATCGAAATGGGCCTCGTCAGATATGAAAAGACAGTTCAATATGTTTCCGTCCTCTTTCACCATTTGAAGCATCTTCTGGCAAAATTCCAAGCGAATCGGGAAGTCTGCTACGTTCAGTTTGTTGGCCATTTGAATTTTATATGGGAATAAGTCCAAATCTTTGTAATGGCTGCAATGACTAACTGTCTGCTTATACCCATTTGAGCAGATAAGCTTCTTGTCGAAACACTTGGATTGCTTTGTATGGCTGCTGTAGCAGCAATTGTTTCCTCCGTCTGTAAAAGAGTGTTTCGATGGTAAAGTCTTCTGTTGACTGTACCATGCTCGGCAAAATTGTTAGCAAATCTCATTATGGTCCATTTGCCTGGAGGATTGCCGCAAAACATGCGCCTTTACTCTCTTTGAACCGAATCTACGGACTCCAGTGCGTGATATCGGACTGGAGTTATATGAAATGCAACACTGCTCCCATCAAGTACCATCTATTCATAGACTACTGTCAGATTTTGAGAGTTCCGTCATTTAGTTTGGGTTTACCAGCCGTTCAAAACATACAACCTCGTGGATTTTGTTAAAAATGGAAAACAGTAAATTGCGAGTGCTTATTAAACATTATTTTTGCGGAAAAAACGTCAATCAAACCATGCCAAAGCTTAATAAAAAAAACTATAGGGACTCTGTACTATCGATTTCAATGGCAAAAAATGGTTTACTGACTTTGGTTGTGGTCGCAAGTACAAGTGACGCTGAACATTCTAGACGACCAATTTAGGTCAATACCCCCGAAAATGTCGAAAAATTTCACGATATCGTGAAGGCCAATCGCAGAGTAAATGTGCGTGAGATTGTTGATGCCCTACGCATTTTATATGGCAGTGTGGTTTTGATTTTACATGATCGGTTGGGTTTAAGAAAGCTGTCTGCAAGATGGTTGCCGCGTTTGCTCTCAATGGACCTCAATGGACAAAGGATTGTTTGAGGTTGTTTACTCTTAATAGAAATTCGAATGAGTTCTGTAACTGTGGATTAAACATGGATCTATTTCAACACTCCGAATCATCAGCAGCAGTCTAAACAATGGTTTTTTTTTGTGTGAACCGGCTCCGAAGAAGGCCAAGGTGGCTTTGTCGGCCAATAAGGAGATGGCACCAGTTTTTTGGAATGCACGCTGATAAAACTTCGATTACCTTCAAAGGGGAAAAGCAATAAACGGCTAATATAATTTTTGGAATTACGTTCTAGTTTTTTAAACTGGGAATGCGCAGATTGAGCAGACCAAGGCCCTGGTAAAGTTTCCAATTGGATAATGACAATAAAATCCTTGGTTTTATAAACTGAAGATAGCTCACATGAGGTCGATGTTCTGGGAAGTTTGTTTTGGTACGGAAACTAATAATACAAGTTTGTGGAACAGCTTTAAGTGAATACGTTTTTAGATGCGTTCCGCATTGAACATGTGGTATCTTTAACCCTTTGTGTCATTTATGGACATGGCAAAGAACGGCTTTTACACAAAAGATTTTTTTTACTATTTCCTTACCTCCACCACTTTTTTAATATTAGACAACATTATTTTGGCTGCATAACTCATCTATTAGATTTACATAAGTTCACTTTTTATAGTAAATATATCTGAGAGCTATTAAGACATTTACATAAAAGTCTCTTCGCAAAACCATCAACCAACTCTTTGAAAGGGCATAAAACTAATCTTTTGTTATAAGCCATTCATAGAAGCAGTTTGCACGTCCGACTCCTCCAAAACAACAGCAACAGAAAAACCGATAGGGAAACAAATGCTTTTAATGAACTTCACATTGTGAATGAACAACGGAAGAACCTCCAAACTACATGCGAGTGTGTCTCAGTTTATGTAACCTCTTTTCTAGCTGTTGTGATAGGGAAGGTCAGAAATGACGACATAAAACTGGTTCGTGTGCCTCTGATCGTGGGGAAGATCTAAACGGCAAACATAAATTTGTGGTTATCACAAATTCAAAAGAATGACTGTTTTACGATCCACAAGAATCAATTAAATACCACATAGCATATCTGAACTTGGTCCGACAGATCAACGACAACTATTGACAAAGCCATGGATGTTATGACTTTTCCTCAGCTTACAAATGGGGAATGGGTATGGCCGATATTGACTAGCTGCCTTGTGTAGCTAGCCACAATCAGCCTTAACCTTTTGCTTACGTTAAAATAAGCCACTCGAGAAAGATACTTGTTACACCATAATTACACAGCGAATGCAGAGTAACGCCAACCACCTTTCATGGTGCAGTCAATACCAATTATAGTGATCCGACCGCACATGAATGCGACAACGGCGCAGACATTGAGTGTCAACGGCATTCCCTGATCTTAAATTTGAAACAAAAGCAAACAAACAAAATATGAAACGTATCCGAAATTGCATAAAATTATATTGATTTTTATTTGATCATAATTTTCAAATAATCAAACTGAACCGTTATGTATGGACAGGTCAACCATAAGATAAAGTTACTTTCAAATGTTGGCCGTCTATTCTGCTACTTCCTCAGGTACGATACCATAACCCACAATACAATGTAAAATTATTAAAAAAGTCTGCGCGGCGGCGATGTGTACGCAAATGCGAAAAAGACATAATGAAATTAGTTTCCAACCCAAATGCCGAATGGGTGCCAATCTCAGCAGCTATAATTACAGAAAACAATTATGAAAAATTAACCCATTGAGAGGTTTCTATAAAGCATTTGTACTCCTGGCCATGAATTGCGTTCTAACGGGTGATCAATCTAGAGTTATTTTTTTCGATATAAAAAAATACAAAAGTTTAAATCAAGTGTGAAAAACTTATTAATCTGCTATTTTTTGGAATATGATTTCTTTCAAGTGTTGGCCGCAACTACGCCTTAGGGTGTCCAATCTGAGGGTCCAATTTTGGATGAATCGTTCCAGATTTTCTACAGGTATGGCGTTAATGACAGGTTTGTCGTTAATGACACGCGTAAGGTTGGCTTCACAAGCCTGAATCTTAGCTGATTTTTCAGCATAGCCTTTGGTCTTTACATAGCCCCAAAGAAAAAAGTCTCAACGTGTGATATCGCAGGATCTAGACGGCCAGCTCACCGGCCCAAAACGTGAAATAAGCTGCTCTTCGAAATGACCTCTCAATAGATCCATTGTTTAAAAAGCTGTATGGCAAGTGGCGACGTCCTGTTGAAACCAAATGTCTTCAAGATTACGGGCTTCAATTCCAGGTAGTAAAAAGTCCGATACCATGGACCGATAGGAGCACCATTCACGATAACGTTCCGGCCATCATCATTTTTAAAAAAAATATGTAACAATGATTCCACCAGACCATAAACTGCACCAAAGCGTGGTTTTCGATATAAAAGTCTTTCCAGATGCAATGGCAAACAATAATGAAAAAAAAAATTCATTATTGTCGGCCGGTCTCCCGGGCGACAAATAAACGTTTCTGGTCCAAGAAATGGCGCTATTGAAAGTTAAGAAAATCTATTTAAATTTCGATACTAACCACACGTACGTTGAACTGATTTTATATATTTCAGGTCTTAAGCTTAAAAAGTCATATGTGACAGCACATAGAGACAGGGACCTAAGGGTAAAAAAAATCAATTTTCAGTCATCGAATGTCATCGAAAGTCTGAGCATCGAATGAGACCGATCCCATGCCCCAAAAGTGTTCCCTCCAAGAGATATGCGCGTTTTATGAAAGTGAAGTCGACGATTCTAAGCGCAAATAGAAAGGGACTTAATCTTTAAAATGGCTCCCCTGAACAAAACTGGTTTTTAACCTTAGGTCCCTTTCTATTTTGCGCGTCACATATAGTATATTCAGTAAAATTTTGCATAGTTTATTACGATTGATCAGCTAAAATGGGTCATATAGATCTTTTTAGTATAGCCCGAGTTTAAAGGTCCAACACAAATTTACAACAGCTTTAGAACACTTATATTAATTCTTATTTCGATCAAATTAGGTATCGCTTAGTACAATAGGCCAACTTTAAATTATGCACCATATAGGTCTCAAGAACTCTCTTTTGAGATTTAAGCCCCACTACAGAGTTCAAAAAACCCGAGTTTCATTAAACCGGCATTTCGGGTTTTTTTTAAACCGTGTTTTAAAAAAAGCAACTGTCGGGTTTTATTTTTCGTGAAAAAACGACATTCTGGTCTAAGCCGTTCGCTTAAGAATGGAAATTATTTTCCCATTCAGTAAATGCATTAGAATCAATTGCGACGCCAAGAGGTTTCTTTTTGTTTAAAAACATAAAAGGGGTTTGAACCCTTTGAAAAGACTTCGTAGTTTTTGGGTACCAATATCCACATGAGACGTATTTTCGGCGGTCACTCAAATTTAGCCTTAAATATTTGGCTAAATTTGAGTGACTAATTTTATACTTGTCTTATTGTGAGTTGATATGCGCAGTTTGATGTAGAAGCCTTTTTCTGACTGCAATTTTTATGGAGACAATATAAAAACGAGTAAAAACGTCGTTAAGTTCGGCCAGAACCAACATTATAAACCCTCCACACTCCCTATGCTACTAAAGCGAAGAAAAATGGTAAAATTTTTGGGACCTTTAGGCCCATGCGTCCATTCCTATTCTCAGTCAAAACATCAAAATTACTCTATATTAGATTTTGGAATGCTCCACTTTTCGGTGGAGGGTATACATAGTAGGGTTTTGAACCCTAGTAGTAGTGTTTTGAACCCTTTGAAAAGACTTCCTAGTTTTTTTGTACCCATATCCACATGAGACGTATTTTCGGCGGTCACTCAAATTTAGCCAAATAGGTAAACTAATTTTATACTTGGTTTTATTGTTAGTTGATATGCGCAGTTTGATGTAGAAGCCTTTTTCTGACTGCAATTTTTATGGAGACAATATAAAAACGAGTAAAAACGTCGTTAAGTTCGGCCAGAACCATTATTATAAACCCTCCACACTCCCTATGCTACTAAAGCGAAGAAAAATGGTACTATTTTTGGGACCTTTCGGCCCATGCGTCCATTCCTAACCTCAGTCAAAACATCAAAATTACTCTATATTAGATTTCGGAAGACTCCACTTTTCGGTGGAGGGTATAAATATTTGTCGTTGTTACCTTATTAGTACTAAAATGAGTTTTGTCGACAGAATAATATATTAAATAAAATTAGTTGGTGTTTCCATTTTATGTTGTCAGATCTTAACATATTTAAATCCTTATATAACCATGTTTTTAAAAAGCCCCCGCACAAAGATGCCTCTTAATTTAAGTTTTTGTTCTGTCACGTATTAGGGTGGTTTCTGTTACACTGCTAGTTTAGAATTTTATTTAGTTTATAAAACGACCCGAGAAGTTGTAAGCGGCTTTTAAAAGTGTCCTGAATACAATCTCATGAATGAAACACTTATTTGGACATTAACAATTATCTCTTGACATTGGTCTATGCTTTAGAGTAACCCCACACCAAGTGTCCTTCCAATGTTAGGTTATTTCGTTCTAAAACTCTCTCAAATGTTGCATGGTTTGTTATGAGCGACAAATAATGAACTCTGGCGAAAATGTACCAAATCGGCCTATATTTTCATGTAGCCTCCAAAGATACTTTTCGTTTTAAGACTCTGTCGCTCTAGAAATTTTATATTGTATTCGGTCTTGTTCAAAGTTATCGAAGTACACCATATAAGGCCAGTAAGTAGCCCTGATGAATTGGACCATATCGGCACATGTTTTCGAATATACTTCAAGTCTATGTTTTTATATAGTTCTACTCATACTATTGTTGTGGGGATCATAGTATGGTTGTGTGTGAATAATTCTATTGTTGTGAGGACCATAATATTGTTATGGGGATCATAGTATGGTTGTGTGTGAACCATACTATTGTTGTGATGATCATAATATTGTTGTGCCACAACCATATAACCAACAATAGTATGATGCTCTTCAAATATTGTTACCCCAACCATACTTTTTTTCTGCGTGTAGTTCTCAAGAACTCTCTTTTGAGATTTAAGCCCTACTACAAAGTTCAAAAAACCCGAGTTTGATTAAACCGGCATTTCGGGTTTTTTTAAACCGTGTTTAAAAAAAAGGCAACTGTCGGGTTTTATTTTTCGTGAAAAAACGACATTCCGGTCTAAGCCGTTCGCTTAAGAATGGAAATTATTGTCCCATTCTGAGAATGCATTAAAATCAATTGCGACGCCAAGAGGTTTCTTTTTGTTTAAAAACATAATAGGGGTTTGAACCCTTTGAAAAGACCTCGTAGTTTTTTGGTACCCATATCCACATGAGACGTATTTTCGGCCAAATAGGTAAACTAATTTTATACTTGGTCTTATTGTTAGTTGATATGCGCAGTTTGATGTAGAAGCCTTTTTCTGACTGCAATTTTTATGGAGACTATATAAAAACGAGTAAAAACGTCGTTAAGTTCGGCCAGAACCAACATTATATACCCTCCATATCCCTATGCTACTAAAGCGAAGAAAAATGGTAAAATTTTTGGGACCTTTAGGCCAATGCGTCCATTCCTAACCTCAGTCAAAACATCAAAATTACGCTATATTAGATTTCGGAAGACTCCACTTTTCGGTGGAGGGTATAAATATTTGTCGTTGTTACCTTATTAGTACTAAAATGAGTTTTGTCGACAGAATAATATATTAAAAAAAAATTAGTTGGTGTTCCCATTTTATGTTGTCAGGTCTTAACATATTAAAATCCTTATATAACCATGTTTTTAAAAAGCCCCCGCTCAAAGATACCTCTTAATTTAAGTTTTTGTTCTGTCACGTATTAGGGTGGTTTCTGTTACACTGCTAGTTTAGAATTTTATTAAGTTAATAAAGAGACCCGAGAAGTTTTAAGCGGCTTTTAAAAGTGTCCTGAATACAATCTCATAAATAGAAAACTTATTTGGACATTCACAATTATCTCTTGACATTGGTCTATGCTTTAGAGTAACCCCACACCAAGTGTCCTTCCAATGTTAGGTTATTTCGTTCTAAAACTCTCTCAAATGTTGCATGGTTTGTTATGAGCGACAAATAATTAACTCTGGCAAAAATGTACCAAATCGGCCTATATTTTCATGTAGCCTCCAAAGATTCTTTTCGTTTTAAGACTCTGTCGCTCTAGAAATTTTATATTGTATTCGGTCTTGTTCAAAGTTATCGAAGTACGCCATATAAGGCCAGTAAGTAGCCCTGATGAATTGGACCATATCGGTACATGTTTTCGAATATACTTTAAGTCCATGTTTTTATATAGTTCTACTCAAACGTCTCTCCCGAGTTAAGGTTCTGGCAAACTAGAAGTCACACATTAAGCCAAAAAGAACGTGTCTTGAACCCGATTGGTCCATGAGTGCGACCCAAATATCCACCAAATCATTTAAATAAATCTGTATTCATTCATTAGGATTTATTGCGTATCTTAACTGCGATAGCGTGATCTGCGATATATATCATGCTCAACTCCATTATTGTAGTCCTTACTGCCACAAAGACAAGTGTGCGCACCCCAACAAGTTTTGACCACAAGAAATAGTAGAAGAAGACTACTGTAATTTGAAGATGTTATTTTCACTTCGAAAAATTTGGTATCACTATCTCGCTTTCTTCTTTTCCTATTATGTATTATAAATAAATTTAAATTTTTGCATTGAAATAATTTTTTATTTTTTTTTATGTATTTTGCAGAAATTCATCTAGAGAATTTCCGGAAATTTTTTCTTCGACACAAGTTGTTGCTGTCTGGAATGAGACGTTAACTGTTGACCAAAACAACCTCTGTATTTAAATCTCTGATAGATGTCTTCTAAAATCAAGAAATGCCCTTAATCACCACGTATCTCGTTGTGGCATGTAGGACATTCTACTGAATTTGAAGCTGGTAAGTTCACTAAAAATGTTTGACATCACAACTACTATTTTTTGCCAGTCTGAATAGATCCTTAAATATTTAATATTCTCAAGCTCTACTTTTTGCCGAGGAGTTGTACAAATTCTCTTCTCAGGCGCTTAAAACTTCAGAATCGTGAAACGCTTCGATTGCGGTACGACGTATTGCTAATTTACTACCAACGCTTTATAATACCAATTGGACCTTATCAGTCCACGTTTTTTAATATCTTTCACACAGAGATACCTCACTTCCGATTTGAGGTCATGCCACTGTTAAATCGAAAAGTTTAATCCCAACATGCTTAAATTTCGCATGGTAGGGTGTGAGGGACTATAAAATATATCAGGTGAAATTGAACTACATTTAACGGTACAGGGTCTTTAATAGCCTGTATACAAAGGTCACTCCCGCTTTACGTTCCGCCACACCACATGACACATTTTGCTTCCGTTTTTGCTTATATACGAGTATAGTGTAGTGCATTATGGGAGATTTTTAATCAAGCGTAGCAAAACGAGCCATATTGCTTCTTGTGTTTATACTTATATATCCCCAATACCTAAGTTCTTTTCGAATTTCTATTCTGCTGATCCACAAGCTAAGCTAATTTTTTTCGATTTTACTTAAATTCAGTATATTGGAATTTGCACCTCGCTCCCAGGAGCTCGAAATTATTATTATCGAACATATTAATAATTATATCGAATATCTATTTCTATATAGGAAACTTCATAAGTGGGTATTAAAACTGATAAATTTGTAAAGTTATCTTTTCACTCGAATTTGTGTTTCACACCAGCCGAGGCTTACCGGTAATGGAGCTCCTACAATTAGATCGACATGTTACACGCCATGGGTTAACCAAATCTGTCTACACAGCGAATAATTAATTTTCAGTCTGAACGAACGCTGTGGCGTAGAGAATCGATACAAACAAATCTCATGTAATTAAATTCAAAGAAAAAAAAAAAAACAAAACATAAAACCTGATGAACTACAAACAAATCTGTAAAATGTTTCGGACAATCGATAACCGGCATTTAAATGCACTAAAGCCATAAGCGGGTTAACATGCGAAATTTTATTTTACTTCGTGTTGACCTGTCGCATTGTCATGCATCACTTTTTGTTCGCACATTTGCCATCAGCAGACCGAAGACATAGGGGGGAGGACTGACTAATCATGATTTCTTCTTCGTGTGCGTCACGGTACACTGCGTTGACAGCGGGTGATATAACCTTGCAACATCTATGGTACACACAAATGTGGTACCATACAGTAGGTTTATTAAGAGGTTGACTCGTACAAAAAAAGTATGAATGTAAATTTCCAAGGAGTGTAAGATATGGGGCCATCGTGGTCTGATGGTTATATTGCACGACTATTGTGCTTGTAAACCAGGTTCAATTCTAGTACGAACGCCGAACTCATCAGCAGCGAGTTCCTACTAGAGTGTCCAAAACCGAAATCCGACATTCCGGTTTTTATGAACCAACCCTTCAGTCGGTTTCTCAAAATTAACTAAAACCCTTTATGTCGGTTTACCTAGTTTTTTGCTGTAAGGGTTTTCGGCATTTGTGGTTGTTGCATGTAAAACATCATGTCCATTTCAAGATTGTCATCAAACTACGGGCTGCTATATATATTTCTGGCCTAGGTAACACTTAGTGTTGCCTGGCGCCATCTGACATTTCCATTGGAAAGTTTGACATTTTTAAAATTTTCGTAAACGTACTCAGAACGTTTTGGCGTACGACCATCATTTGTGTAATTTACAGTGACTTGAAAAAATCAATTTAGCAAAAAAATGGAATTAACTCGTGAACATTTTTGTGCGATCATTTTTCACAACTGTCACGACAAGACTGCATCGATAAACTTAAATCTTTGTATAGCGATGAAGCATCCTATAGCACTGTGAAAACTGGTTTAATGAACTCAATCGTGGCCGACGCTCGCTCAAAGACGAAGGTCGTCCAAAAACGGCCGTTGTGCCAGAGA
Organism: Hydrotaea diabolus; assembly: GCA_963513945.1. Classification (NCBI taxonomy): domain Eukaryota; kingdom Metazoa; phylum Arthropoda; class Insecta; order Diptera; family Muscidae; genus Hydrotaea; species Hydrotaea diabolus. Next base: position 61,506,904 of record OY740718.1, on the reverse strand, counting down.
ACATTGAGGTCGTGTGTGAACTGATAATACAAGATCGTCATGTGACATAACATGAGATAGAGGCATCCTTGCGCATTTCTTCCAACAGCATACATTCGATATTGCATGAACACCTGGCCGTTAAAAAGGTTTGTTCTCGTTGGAACCCGCACAATTTGGCACTCGTTAAAAAAAGGCTCGTGTCGATTTTTGCAAAGCTATTTTGAAGAAACACGATCGTGATGCTTCAAAAGACGTTTATAAGACCGTCGCAGGTGACGAATCATGGATCTATGAGTATGAGCCCGAAACAAAACAGCAATCGACCGTGTGAGTCTTCGAAGACCTGCCAAATCCAACGAAAGTTCTTCGTGGAAGAATTACTTCGAAGCAAATGGTCGCCTGTTTCTTCGGCAAAACTGGTCACGTGGCGACTGTTCCGCTTGAGCAACTTAAGGACGGTAAATTCTGAGTGGTACACCACAATTTGTTTGCCTGAAGTCTTCGAAGACATTCGAAAAACGAACAAGAGAAGACGAATCATTGTGCACCATGACCATGCGAGCTCTCACACATCAAGAATAAAGTGCGTGGGCAACGATTTTCGTCGCCAGAAGATGTTGTTGAAGCATTCAAAAACCATGTTTTGGAGGTGTCTCAATCGGAGTGGAAAAACAATTGGTTTGAGCGCATGCAAAAATGTATAATTAATGATGGAGAATACTTTGAAAAACAAAAAACCATTTTTGATGATAAATACTCGCATTTTCATTATTAGGTCAGAAATATATATAGCAGCCCTCGTATAATACGACTATTAACACTATCAGGAGGGTTCAATTTAAAGATCAGTTGCGACGGCATTACCTCCCTCTTGGTAAGGGGTTAAGGACTATCACACTCCTTCACTACCCTATTGTAGAACCCCTTTTGTTAAGTAACTCCACGCAATTTGGATGGTAAACTACAATCACCGAGTTCGCTCACAAAAGATCGGGCTAGAACAGCAGTTGTAGGAGCTCTTCTTACTACCCGCGGCACCAGGCATGCATTACGTGACTACTTCCAGTTCGAGTCCAGCACGCTCTTAATGGTCAATCAAGGAATCGCTCTATCAAGCATAGAAGATGAATATTACTTATCTTGTACTTTAGTCTTGATGGGAAGCTCTCTGGTTACCTTAACATGATTCAGGTGTCTCCTTTCGCCCTTGCATATATTCTACCCTATAAAAAATTTTACTACTCCGATGATATCGCACCCTCGCCGAACAATTTTTTAAAACGGCTTCTAGCTCTGCTGCAAAGATTTGTCGATTCGAACGCTTGCGATTTCTTCTTTTCGAACCTCATCCTTATTTTATGCTATTCTTGTGTAGGGTATCGGGTGAATAGCGTTTACCTGTTGTCAAATCTATTACGCTTGTTTTTCGCCTCAACTTCAGCGATCAACAGTATTTCATTTAAATGTCGACCGTTCGCGTATCCGACTGTGCATTAACGAGATTTTCGGGTGATGAACTGATGCTGGGGCGCTGTGATCGCCAAGTGATGGATTGAAACGCATTGCGACAAGCGAAGGGAGAAACAATCGAGATGTGGTTTGTTTTGTTTCACCTTTTATCGGTTAACATCGATTTTGACAATGAAATTGAATTAGCATTCATTAGCATTAGCTCTGGTGTGTTTTCTTCCATGTTTGTTTTTGGCGCGTTGATTAAATAATGCATTTGCTTGAAATGCCTGAAGTTCGTTAAAATGTTCAGGAATACCGAATCTGACGCGACAGCGTGTGGTCAAGCGGTTAGGCGGGCCTTTTTTCAATCGCACGCCAGTGAATCAATAAAATTGTAGAGGTTCGAGATTTGTCCCATCTGACTGTGAACCAGTTTGTCGCTTGTGTTCCTGATTATTTTCCAATATTCTTGACTACATTATTTTATGGATCTTAATAAACGTAGCTGCAAACTTAAAAAAATAAAACAAAATATATTTAAAGCGACATTTAAGCTGAAATGGCTGTGGAAAGCTTTTAGTTCGTTTTATGTGGATCTTAAATTTCAATTTGAATTAAGTTAAAGTGGCAGGCGTTAAATTAAGACACACAAAAACACAATTTTGCAGCAGGTGATTTATTGTGTTAAAAATCGAACAATAGTTGCGAAAACTGAACACCTGGACTGCATTTTTTTAAACGTTATTTAATACAAATGAGTGCCATCTTTTGTATGGGAGTTGAAACGTCTGAATGATGATGATGATTTTGGGGGATGCCGTAGTTTGACATGACATGATGTTTTGTAGTCATATGCAATATTGGTTTGTTAATACATGGACAACATCGGGATTATCCCTTGACAAGTGGGTAGATAAAGTTCGGCCGGGCCGTATCGTATATACCCACAGTAAATGATCGCGGTCCATAGTGACATAGTCGATGGGTTGTCATGGTGCATTGGTAAGCGTGCACATCTGTCGTTTTATAAAACCCTGTTAAAAATCCGGTATATAAAACCATCAGCCGTTTGGATTTGATGTTAAACTGTATGTTCCGGCCAATTAGTATCAGAACTACATCAAGCTCAGCTCACTGACTCGAGAGAAGTTCCCCGTTTGCTCCACCATACAATACCAAGGGTTTTCTGTTTGTAACAGAAAGGGTTAACCTACTATTTGCCTGTCAATTGACTACATTATTTTATGGATCTTAATAAACGTAGCTGCAAACTTAAAAAAATAAAATATATTTAAAGCGACATTTAAGCTGAAATGTTTGTAACATAAAGGGTAAACCTACTACTTGCCGGTCAATATTGAGACCTGACGTAAGCTTTCTCCCCTTTTATGGGAGCTACTTCATTCAACACTTGAGTAAAAATGTTCCAGTTTCGCAAGACGTGCCAAAATATGCACCAGAATATACTGTGCCAAATTTGATGGCGGTTTGTAAGACAAAAAACCATAATCGTATTTTGGATATGAGCAATACCAAAACATGCACTGATGTGATCAGCACAAAAAAGGAATGTTGCGACGGATAGGTCTATAACTGTGACCGGCACTTTAAATCAGCAACAGATGGAAGACATATCTAAACTACAGTGTCCAAAAAAAGGGGTTTTCAAAAAAAAAAACGTCATTTCGTGTTTTTTTCAAAACAGTGTTTTTAAAAAACCCACTGTCGGATTTTTTAAAAGTAAAAAACCAGGCCGCCTTGGTTTAATAGAATGGTGCACTACTATCGTGCCAGTCAAACCAGGTTCAACGCCGGTCATCTAACAATTTTTCAGCAGCGGACTTCCTCCTCGTAAATGCTTGCGGCTTAACGAGTAAGAGATTTATCTCTAAGCCATGTATACATTTCTCTTTAAAATGCATTAGCCGTTCGGGGCCGGCGTTAAATCAGCAACAGATGGAAGTCATATCTAAACTACAGTCTTCACAAAAAGGGGTTTTCAAAAAAACGTCATTTCGGGATTTTTTCAAAACAGTGTTTTTAAAAAACCCACTGTCGGATTTTTTAAAAGTAAAAAACCAGGCCGCCTTGGTTTAATAGAATGGTGCACTACTATCGTGCCAGTCAAACCAGGTTCAACGCCGGTCATCTAACAATTTTTCAGCAGCGGACTTCCTCCTCATAAATGCTGGCGACTTAACAAGTAAGAGATTTAACTCTAAGCCATGTATACATTTCTCTATAAAATGCATTAGCCGTTCGGGGCCGGCGTTAAACAGCAGGTCCCGAACTGTGAGTATATAAAAATGTAATCGTGCTCACTCCACTGAGTTGAGAGATCTTTCCCCTTGTTTCTAAATGTGCTGTTGTGGGACTTAGGTATTTAAGTAAAAAACTGACATTTTAGTTTAAGCCTTTTGTCTAAGAAAGAAAACTATTTTCCGACTAAAAAGGAAAGTATTTAATAGTGCCCTAAAATAGCTTGAAAGTAACCCAAATTTTACAAATAAGGTCATATATAAATTTGGTTTTATTTGGCGCCCATATGTCCATGTAAAACTTGTTCTGACATAGGGCCCGTTACCCTAATTTAGTCAGACTACAAAATAGCCATTTTAAAGCCATATGTCCATGTATATGGGAAGCCACTGTTGGGGCCCCCAGATAATTTCTATGGGGACCATATCAAAAAATAAACCTATTTGACTCAAATCAGTCCAAAATTAGTTGTTTGTCAATCAAAATATACCATACCAAATTCGATCGAAAACAGAATTAAAATGGATGTTCTAGAGCGGTTGTTTGTTATATTTGCACTGGGGCTTGATCCAAACGTGGACCAGTATATTCCTTTTTTACCTGTTTTAATTACTGATCGATCAGAATGAACTGTACCCAATTTCATAAATATTCGATGTACTATGTGGCTTCTAGAGTTAAAAACAGAAAATCGGATGAACATACCTGAGTTAATTACTGAGCGATCACAATGAACTGTACCCAATTTCATAAATATTCGATGTACTACTATGTGGCTTCTAGAGTTAAGGATGAACATATGTGTGGGAGCTACATCTAAATTTTAACCGATTTTCATAAAAGTCAACAGCCTTTATCCAAAAAAAAAATACTTTTGTAAATTACACGAAGATCGGACAACAATTTATAACTGTAGTTTGAAATCAAGCTTTACAAAGACAGCAGACCGACAGAAAGATATCGTAAAATCGAATCAACTGGTGATTCTGAGTCGCCCGACACACTTAAAGGTGGGATCTAGTTATATACGAGGGCTGCTATTTATATCTCTGACCTAATAATGGAAATGCAAATATTTATCATCAAAAATGGTTTTTATTGCTTTTCAAAGTATTCTCCAGCTAGATTTATACACTTTTGCATGAGCTCAAACCAATTGTCGAAGCACGTTTTTCCACTCCGATTGAGGCACCTCCAAAACATTAGTTTTGAACGCTTTACAGCATTATCTGGCGACGAAAATCGTTGACCACACTTTTTTTCTTGATGTGCGGGAATAAAAAGAATTCATTGGGAATCGCTCAAAAAAAGGCTCGTGTCGATTGGTGCAAAGAAATTTTGAATAAATACGATCGCGGTGCTTCAAAAGACGTTTATAAGATCGTCACAGGTAACGAATCATGGATCTATGCGTATGAGCCCGAAACAAAACAGCAATCGAACGTGTGGGTCTTCGAAGACGAGCCAATTCTAACGAAAGTTGTTTGTGGAAAAAGCAATTCCTGTTTCTTCGGCAAAACTGGTCTTGTGGCGACTATTACGCTTGAGCAACGTAGGAGGTCCATGCTGAGTGGTACACCACAATTTGTTTGCCTGAAGTCTTTGGAGAAATTCGATAAACGAAAAAGAGAAGACGAATCATTGTGCACCCTGACAATGCCAGCTCTCACACTTCGGCTCAAACCAGCACCTTTTTGAACGGCCAAAGCGTCGAATTGATGGGTCATCCGCCGTACAGCCCTGACTTGGCACCCAATGACTTCTTTTTATTCTCCCACATCAAGAAAAAAAAGCGTGGTCAACGAATTTCAGTGAATCGCTTGTGGGACAACAGGCAGAACTGTGTCTTACGCGCATTAAAATCTACTATATTCACTCGACTCCACGCGGATATGGCCAGTAAATCCCGGCCAAGTGTCTCTTCCATTATTCGCCTTTTGTCTTCAATCTCTTGAAGACTCGGCCTACGGTCGAATGAATATGAATGACATAGGTTGCTGGCATCCGCGAAAGAGTAGATTTGATTCACGGTCTGACCCAAAAGATCACCAATGAAAATGAGAAATATTGAGGGAGAAAGGACATTGCCTTGTGACCCACCCATCTACAAGAACTCGTATAGTGCGAGAAAGCTCGATATAAATCGAACAAATGTATTGCCGACACCAAACGCGATCAGCTTTGATAAGAGTACACCGTGCCCGACTCTATCAAATGCCTTGGATATATCCAGAGCCACGACCTTACTCTCACCAAACTGGTGGACAGACCGACTCCAGCTTTCCGACAGGAAAGCCATCAGGTCTCCCGTAGAGCGATTTCTACGGAAGCCATACTGTCGATCGCTAAGCAGGTCGTTAGACTCGAGTTACCCTACAAGATGGTGGTTAACCATGCTCTCCATTACCTTGGAGAGCGCAAAGCAGATCGCGATTGGCCGATAATTCGCAGGATTATTGGCTTCACCCTTTTTAGGGATCGGCTGGACGTTTGCAACCTTCCAACACGCTGGGAAGACTCCTGCACGATACGCAAGGTTGCGCAGTGGACGTCGCTAGCGTCGAGGAGCACTTACATAGGACTAGTGCCGAGATACCATCCGGGCCCGGAGACCTACTAACATTGGCACCGATTACTACTTCGTTGGTTAACAAAATGGCGTGGCTATGATTCCAATCGATCACCGCCAATTGTATGTAGCAGAAGTTAATTTAATCTTGAAAATCGTTGACGATATTAAACGAGATATGTAAGAGGCAACCACACAGCCAACTCTTGTGAGATGACCTAACCTAATGTATCTATAAGTACATATACCCGTTTTATTCTTCTCAATCACTGTGCCACCATTTCATTCACAAGATTAACGCCGAACATATGAAATGCGTTAATCTTCCAACGTAACCAAACTGGGAACTTTCAGTTTTCTTGCACGTACCCACACACGTACGGCCAGACGGGAGTACAATTACTCATCGGGTTTTTGCCTTCATCTTCATTATATCATCGTCATGTTGTATTAGTACCCGTGTACACGGTTGGACATCGACGGCATGGAGCGATACTGACTGACCTATGTTGAGTGTTACCGGTTGGTCTCATAAAAAACACGCTTTGTGTTGTGGTAATAACCCCAAGACACTCGCGCTCGCATTGTTAAGAACTACACATGTATGGTTACATGTGTAAATGTTCGTGAACTTGACGTGCGTCTGCAATTTATTATTCATTTTTGTGGCTTGCAGATACAGTGCTCAACGTTTAAATAAGGGCATCTTAATAAAAACTCTACGATGCTATGCAAATGAAGCAGAAAATTTGATAATTTCGGCCGGGAAAAAATAATCATATTTATCTACCGGATTTCGTCCCTAGCAGTTACAGGCACGATAGAAAATAACCATGAAGTATTAAGTCGCATCGTATTACCCAAACAGACTTGCAGATAAACCTGGTAAACGATAAAATACAAATCACCAAACTAAATTGTGGAAAAAAGCTTGAACAGTGTATCAATGTTAACTTGAATCTTATCCGGCACGAAAACACATCCCGGCTTCGCAGGTTTAACCAATTTAAGATTGCATGCGCACTAAAGTAGTCAATTACTCTAATCTGTAGTGTACGTAGTGGCCTTAAAAAAGGGCTTGGACTCATCAACTCTGAAACCCTAAGCTAAATCATCCTTCATCATGGATTGCGGTCAACAGTATCAAATCCGGTGTACCACACTTCTTTGAGGCAAGACCTATCCAGTACTAATGGGTGGTCCAACCATTATGCATGATGTAACTTGTGAGTCACACCTCAACGTCAAGTTGTTTGCCCAACTTAATTTAACATTTCTTTGCTTCAGTATTTGACAGCCATGGAGAGGTATCCAATTAAGAAGCCTTTTTAGAATATATGGACAACTTTCAACAAACCGGGTGTTCAGTTCTTACTGCAGGCAACCCTGCCACTTCTTACTTTATTGTGCGTTGGGAAATTTTTACCACCAGCTTAATACGACTTTGTGCGAGTGTAGCGCAAAGGGTAGTAGGGATTGTCCCAATGAGTAGTTGCCGCTGTCTCGCAGCATCTTATCGGTCGTTGCTTCTTATAAGTTTTAAGTATTGTTCGTTATCAACTACCGCCACGCATCAACCCTTACTCGAGGTACATAAAATTTACATTGCAATAAAATTATGATTATTCTCTTTTCCTTTTTCCGCTCAAAACCCCCTCTTGGCATATACGGCCAATCATTTGGTCCTTCGAACCGGATTCATTCGAGAAAAAGAATAATTCAATTTTCTTTCCTTCTTCAAGGAAACAAAAAAAAATAATCATCCATCATCGCTCTTTATATATCCTCGCTGGAATATAAATTCAAAAATTTACAAGGTGCGTACATTGTGTTCATTTTTTTCTCAACAAAGTGCTATCGCCGCGAGTGTTAAATTCCATAAACCGTTCAAAAAAAGTGCTGGTCGCCAAAATACCATTGTGCAAATTCTCGTTCAGTTAAACTAATTAAATATTTATTTGCTTTGTTCGAATAAATGGTGCTGTGGAATAATTGACAAGTAATAGTAAAATCTGTCGTTGGGTTTTTATAACAAAATCCAAAATATTTTCGCTCTATCGGTGGTTGAAAAATAATAATAAGGAGTTAAACAAACACCTGGTCTGTCGGAAATGTGAAAACTCCTGAACATGCTCTCTCACAGTCCGTTCTGCCATTTTGTGCACTTTGTGATTTTTTTTGTCAGTATTATCGACCAAATGTGCCCACAATCGGGAAAATTGTGCACAAATTTCAACAAACCGGGTCTGTTGGAAATGTGAAAACTCCTGTACATGCTCCCACAGTCCCTTCTGCCATCATTTATCGTGCCGTACACTTTCGAAAGTTAGGTCTGCCAAGCAGTTACCGTGAATGCGGTTCACTATCGCGAGATGATAACATACTTCTTGTGGCTAGAAATGTGGATATGGATATGGCCTATATATGGTTCCAATAGGATGGTGCCATTTGCTACACAGCTAACGAAACAAAGGCTCTTTTAAGCGAGATCACTTTGACACCGCTGGACTTTTTTCTTCAAGGATATTTAAATGAACAAGAAAACGTCAATAAGCCGAGAACAAGCACATTGAATCTCCATAATGTCTCAGAGTGATTGATAATATGTACCGGGTCCATAGTATCAATGTCTCAATCACATGTTATTTGGCTAAGAACCCATCTACAACAACAATTAATCCAAATCTACAATCAAAATCATGCGTTTTAGTTGGACCAGCGTTATTTTTTTCATAAAAATGTGTCACGAACAAATCCCTTAACTGTGTTAATATAAATCTTTCCTGTCGTATCTAATAATCTACTAATTTTTGCGAGCTGATTAAATTTAAGGACCGGACCCATATAACCGTTGATTTAAGCTGTATGTATTTTTAAAAGTTGCAGTTAGGGCTTAAACCCTAAAACCGACTTGTTTGGATTATATGTATAAGTATTTCAATGAAAGTTTATATTTTGGATTACAAGTACGAGTACAAGTACAAGTAAGCCAGGACGTTTTTCTCGAATTTGTACATTTAATTGATCTAAAAGGTTGCAATAGTACTCTGAATTTATTGTTTTACCCTTTTGCAGATATGCAATCAATAAAATACCTTTGAAGTCCCAAAAAACCGTTGCCATAACCTTACCAGCCGATTGAATTGTTTTTGCCTTCTTTGAGGCACTTCCTCCAGCTTCAGTCCATTGTTTGGATTGTTCTTTTGTCTCTGGATTATAGTGGTGGATCCATGTCTCATCAACAGTTATCAAACGACGCTTAAAATCCATTTTATTTCGCTGAAAACGATCCAAACAAGCTTGAGAAATGTTCATTCCTATGCGTTTTTGGTCGACTGTTAACAAGACCGGCACCCATCTTGCAGAAAGCTTTTTCATCTGTAGTTCTTCATGCAAAATTAAATGGACTCGATCATTTGAGATGCCCATGATATTAGCTATTTCACGCACTTTTATTCGTCGATCATTTAATACCATATCATGCACTTTGGCTACAATTTCTGTTGTTGTTGCTGTTTTTGGACGTCCACTACGTGGTTCATCTTCAATGCTTGTACGACCACGTTTAAATTCAGCAACCCAATTTTTTACTGTTGCATATGAAGGAGCACTTTCACCTAACACATTCACCATATCATTATGAATTTCTTGTCCCGATAAACCTTTTTTATGTAAATATTTAATGACACCACGCATTTCTAATTTTTCCATCGTAAAAAATCGCGGATGCGTCTTTTGTGAACACCTGTTTCTATATGAAGGAGTTGCCAGATCGAAACAAAATTTAACATGTGTTCATAGCAGAGATGGAAGTTTCCAAAACACTTAACTTTTTTCTGTTTATACCGCGCTTTTTGTGCTAGGCTAAGAAGTTTCCGAACCGCCCTCGTAATGTTACTTGCAAAATCATATTATCCCATACTGTCCAAACCATGCTTGAACGCAATTTATGGTGCTGGGTAAATAAGCTTAGACCCGGGAGAAAATATGCACAAATTATCTGACGCATTGTTGGAGTTTAAAATCTATGACACCATAAATTTCTACATTCCTTCCGGTTTATGTTATTGATCGATAAGTAAAGTTATGAAACTCTGCAACTGTACTTATCCGAATTCATGCCACTGTTGCCAATTGACTTACTCAAGATGTAAACATCGCCAGCATCCAAAGATTTCTTGGAAAGCATAGCAGCAAAGAAGCCGCACACAATACAAGAGCATTGCAGTTTCATAGAGGAGTGTGAGTTGTGGTCCAACTGGTTATTGGCTTAAAACTGCATTTGTTATGGTCGAAAAATATACAAAAGGGTAATTAGGACACTGCGCTTGGCAACAACATGCTACGGGGTGTCCATAAAAGTATTCCTTTATTCACTGATTTACTATCTTTTACATGAAATTAAAGAAAATGAAAGGCGTGTACGAGTATTTTTGGAAGAGTGGTTCCTGAGCATGAGTAAGACATACGGCAATTAAGTCAAGGTTGATTCAAAAATTAAAAGACGTAAACATTGTCCAGATCAAAGAAAGAGAAGAGCAGAGGATGAGAGATTTCTGTATGCTTTATTAAATAGCACCTTGCCTAACTTATGGAGTTGATTATTTTTTTCCATAACGAATCATTGGAATGGTTGTAATCGGTTTTTTTTTGATAAGATTGTCATCAAGGGCAAACAAAAACGTTTTTTTTAATTTTAGGGTCTCATTAAAAACAGCTGGGATTGTTCAGAATGGAAAATCAATCTCGTTTACTCCAAATATCTTCCTTATTTGGCGCCTAACCTAAAAGGTAAATCCAATTTTTTTCAAGATTGCGCCAAAACTTTCTACTTTTAAGATAGAATAATAGAAGGACCTAAAGTGGATGACATATGCGAGAAAATTAACTGTCACCTCACTTAGCACGCTTTATCAATGCGAGCAATATGCAAAAACCCGCTTCCAAATCATCAGTCACACTGTTTACTTAATGGACCGCAGAAGTTTGATTGTCACTCAATTTAAAATTCGATGACGTCAACTCCCGACTACCAACTACCCCAAATTCCTTGGGGTCACATTGTACAGACTTGTTTACTTAATGGACCGCAGAAGTGCGATTGTCACTCAATTTAAAATTCGATGACGTCAACATCCCGACTACCAACTACCCCAAAATCCTTGGGGTCACATTGGACAGACTTTTTCGATCCTCTGCAAATGCTACATACAGCCATCTGCGATAAGCTCAAAAGCAGGAACAAGGTCCTCAAGTCACTTGCCGGCAGTACTTGGGCAGCCGACAAAGAAACCTTGTTGACCTCTTAAAAAGCGAAAGGTCAGTCTGTAGAGATATACGCAGCACCAGTGAGGTCGGCGAACGTGAGTATGACGCAGTGGGAGACTTTAGGCTTGTCAGAATGCCGCCTTCAGAACATTAACAGGGTGTCTCCGTATGTCTTCTGAGGGCCATCTACATGAGAAGACGAAGGTACTTACCGTACGCAGACACAACTTCCTGTTGTCTAAGCAACACTTGCTGGGGTGTCTTCGCAGTAGTCATCCCAACCACCATCTCATGGACAGGATGTCTCCGCCCAGGCAGATCAGGTACGATATTCATGATTTAGAGGGAGACGTCTAGCGGTATAAGAGAGAGCATTAAGATCATCCAGCATTAATCAACCAGGTTAAAACGACATTCACGCTGACAATGTCGCAGCTGCAGCATTCACCTGGAAGAATGTAGTGCTAGGGCAACATCCCCCGGAGATTTCACCTTAGGAGAAAATGCTACCTCGGCAGACGTGCGTGGTGCTGTCTCAGCTGAGATCTGGATGGTACCACCGCCTCAATTCGAATTCCAATAAAACCAGAAATTTGAAAAAATTATCAGTACTTTTTTTACAACCGATTCGAATTTAAAATGTGAAATCGCCCACCCTGCATCCCGATGTGCCATCTTCTTGCCAACTGTTTATTTGGCTTTTTCCTGTACCTTATGTACGGAGGAAACGCCGGCTGAGTTTTTTTTGTAATTTTATTTTACAATGGACATTTTAAGGCATTTATTTTTTGAAATTGATTTCCTTCAAATGTTGACAGCTGTATTATGGAAATGAGCGTTCGGTGAGAGACGGGATGATCCGCTGTGTTCGACCAAAATTTTGTTCAGTGATGAGGCCCATTTCTGGCTCAACAGCGAAGTCAATAAACAAAATTGCCGCATTTGGGCTGAAGAGCAACAAGAAGAGGTGCCAGTATACCCTGTGCGGTTTATAAGCTGGTGGAACCATCGGTGCATATTTTTTCAAAAATGATGATGACCGGAACGTAACCGTGAATGATGCTCGCAATCGCGCCATGATATCGATCTTTATGTTACCTGAAATTAAAGCCCGTAATCTTGGCGACACTTGGTTTCATCAGGACGGACTTGCCATACAGCTGCTCACACAATGGATCTATTGAGAGGTCATTTCGAAGAGCAGAAACATTTTTTTGGGCCTGTGAGTTAGCCGCCTAGATGTTGTACTTTTACACTTTTAGACTTTTCTTTGTGGCTACGTAAATCCCAATTTTAATGCTGACAAACCAGCTACGATTCAGGTTTTGAAAGCCAACATTGCGCGTGTCATTATCGCCGGTCGAAATGCCTTAAGGATTCATATAAAATTTGACCCTCAGAAGGGACACCTTGAGGCGAAGTTGAAGGGATTTGAAGGAAATTATATTCAAAAAATAAATGGCATAAAATGTCTTTTCGAATGAGCAATAAAAATTCCACACTTGATATGAATTTTTGTATATTTTTTGTTTTGAAAAAATATATCTGGATTGATCACGAAAAAAAGAAAAAATATGGAAAGAACACGTAAGGTCCTTAAGGTTAACGTTTCTGCAGGTCCTCAACATCCCATTGTGGCATAAACGGAAAACTTCTCTCAAATTAGAGAACGGTGCACGTTATAATTCTTATTCTCACTGAACGAGATCTACAGTTTAACGCCGGCTTACTCGTAAAGTCGCAGTCATTTACGAGGTGTATACCCGCCGACGAACCTGGGTTTACTTGTATGATATTTCTGCCCACTACTCATAACTCTAATGGGTCCTTCGCAATCGTAGGCTCAGGAGACTACATTAAAAATTGCACACTCTTCAATTATTAAATAATTTATTTTCTAACCTAAACGTTTCCTAATATCTGTCTTAAACTGTATCTATAATTAATAAATATAACCACCATCGGCGGCATATTGAGTATCAATGCCGGCGGAGGCACCAACGGAATGTTGCTCAACAACTGTGGTGGTGGAAGCGGATTCTGGACCGCGTTGGTACACCAAACCGGTGTTGTAGTGCGTTTCTGGTTCCGGTGCTTGCTCGGGTTCCGGTGCTTGTTGTTGTTGCGTCCAGTAGGCAGCTTGTTGTTGGGTAAAGTCATCGGAACCGGGAGCGACAGCAGTTTGGAAATGTTCCTCGACAACGGTGCTGGTTGCGGCAGCAGCTTCTTGGCCGGGTTTGTAGATCAAACCGGTGTAGTATTTCTTTTCTGGTTCCTGGGCTTGTTCTTCGACAAAGGTTGTGGAGGTTTTAGTTTCAAAAGAAGCGGAAGCACCTTCCTCTTGCTGTTGTTGTTCTGAAGTGAAGGTTTCAGCAGCAGATTCGTGTGTAGCTTCTTGATTTTCGCTCACAGAGGTCCAGTAGGCTGCTTGTTCTTGTGTGAACGTGTCTGAACCGGGTGCGGGAACCGAAGTTTCAGCGCTGATGGCACCTGCACCGGCGGCTCCTTGGTTTTGATCAACAGAAGTCCAGTAGGCGGCCTGTTGTTGGGTAAATGTGTCAGAACCGGGAGCTGGAACCGAGGTTTCTGAGCTAATTGTATATGTGCTGGCACCTGCAGCACCTTCTTCTTGGTCATTCTTCTCCTCGATGGCGACCTCAGCTGTGGGGATTTCTGGATGGGGAACCACAATGGCACCGGTATAGTATTTCTTCTCGTCGATTTCAACTTCAGTAGTCGGTACTTCCGGGTGTGAAGCAACAACAGTCTCTGTTTGGAAGTTAAGATCACCAGCAAAAGCTGGGCCGTAGTTTAAGTTGTCGATTTGAATTTTACCGGTGAAATATTTCGTGTCCTCATCTTGACCTTGGTTTTCTACTTGGCCGGAAGAAACATCTTCCACTACGCTGTTGTGGGTAAGCTCAACGGCAGCAACTTGAGGGATTTCTTGGCTTTGTTGGGCATATTCCACATGTCTGTGGGCACCCAGGCGGGCCATGTGTGGGGGCAGGTACATATTGTTCAAATGACTGACATCGGCAGCAACGGCACCCAAAAGGGCCAGGGTAATCAGCAGGAATTTCTGTAAATATGGAAAAACCGATTATACTCATATGCTTGGCATAAATCCTTCCAAGACATCCTACCATTTTGTTTGTATTTTTCTCTCTTAGAGTGGGCTTCGTTGAGGTGCGTATCCAAAGACTCGTAATCCCGTACTGATATTCTTAATGCCGCTGGACCAAACTATTTATATGTGACATCAGAAACCACCAAAAAAAAAACGTAAGGAAAAATAAACTTCGCTTTAACTGAACAAATACAAAAAAAAAATAAAACTAATAAACGTATTAGCGCCAATCGCCTCTAAACTTTTCATTTGTGTTGGATTGAGCTAAGGCTGTGTTTTTTATTTTCGTTTTTTGTTTTGTCTTAACTAATATTCAAACTCAAAATGAAGAAAAACAATCAGAAGCAAACTGAAAATAAATAAATATTCATAGAAGATCATAAGAACATACAGAATTTAATTAAGAATGCTTGCCGTAAGGCAGCCGACTAAGAGTCAGTCATAAAAAGCCAAGAACTCAATTCTGTTTAGAACTCTGTCACCGATTGAGATGCTCACATATTTAGTTAGACATACCGGTACGGGCGGTATTCATTTCTTCGGCAAACGGGTTCATGGCAGCTGAGTTCATTGGCAGCGGTTTTATGATACCCTATAAACGCCAAAAGATTAGTCAGCAAAAATAAATAAAAGCAGCGCCACGGAAATAGTTTCAATAAAGGAAGGAAACACATTTGCAAATATTTGAAACTGAAGTACTTCACCCAACTCCTTATTGAGGAAACCAGTAAGGACAAAGAATATGATACCCTCAAAACACTCTTAAGACTCCATAGCTCCAGTATATGGTCCATAACTCCATATGTGACAGCGCATAGAGAAAGGGACCTAAGGGTAAAAAAAAACAATTTTAATTTTTTTTCTTTTTTTGATGTGGACAACATCTAAGCATCGAATGAGACCGATTCCATGACCCAAAAGTGTTCCCTCCCAGAGATATGCGCGTTTTATGAAAGTGAAGTCGACGATTCTACGCCAAAGATACACGTATTTAAATCTTTAAAATGGCTCTCCTGAACAAAACTGGTTTTTATCCCTAGGTCCCTTTCTATCTTGCGCGTCACATATGTGTTTTTCGGAATTGTTGGTGAGAGGAATGTGCTCGTATATGGTTTTTTTTAAAATATTTTGCTCATTAGGGAGGGGATATATCGTTTTTTTAAACAACTCTTTGCCCTTTAATCGGTTAGATCCAATATCGGGAGGTATGACCATAGACAAATCCGGCTGATTTCACAGTTGTGTGTCTAATGTGCGTACTAATGCCACGCATCAAATTTAAGTAGAATCTAATGAAACGCTGCTTTCTTCGATCGATGGGGGCGTTATTAAAATATGAACCGATTTTTCCCAATTTCCCTATTAACGACCTCCAATTAAATTAAAACAAACAATAATTGATGGACAGACGGATAGACCTTGTCTGTCGTTCTATCCGTCTGTCTAAACTGACTCAAAAAAAAAAAAATTCTGAGCCGATAATATAATTATAATTATTAATGGGTCTATCAACCTACTTATTGGGTATTACAAACATCAGCACAAACGCATAACATTCCTGTACCACTCCGAGATGCGCGATAACAAGTAAAAACGTTTCAGTCGTTTGCACGCAGAGAAAAGATATGGTTACTATATGGTCACGGCAACAATAGTATGCTCTCTGCAGTAAAAGTATGGTCGTCGCAACCATAGTATTGTTTTTTGAATTTCATTTTGACAATAGTATGATTGCGGCAATATTAATTTTGTTAAAATGTAACAATAGTATTGTTGCCAAATTTAAAAATGAAAATATGGTTGTAGCAGCAATATAAATATGGTTGGTGCGACAAAAGTATTGTTTTCATGGGTTTTATGTTAACAATAACATGATTACGGCAATCATACCGACAAAACCTTAATTTTTTCATTAATTTGACAATGTTATTTTTACGAATCTTACCCAATAATAGTAATAATAATTAAATTTTTCAAAAAAAAACTAGGGATTAGTATAACTAAAATATTTTTAAAAAATGATTTTTTTACTGTTAAATAAATCACTCCTATTATTACATAACTTACTTAATAAAATTCTTTATTGTTGAATAACAACGTAATCCAGTCTTTACAAAAAATTTTGGGGATCATAGTATGGTTGTGTGTAAGTCATACTATGGTTGTGAGGATCATACTATGGTTGTACGTTTAACATACTATGGTTATAAGGATCATAATATGGTTGTGGGGATCATAGTATGGTTGTATGTGAATAATTCTATTGTTGCGAGGACCATAATATTGTTTTGGGGATCATAGTATGGTTGTGTGTGAACAATAATATTGTTGTGCCACAACCATATACACAACAATAGTATGATGCTCTTCGAATATTGTTACCCCAACCATACTTTTTTTCTGCGTGTGTTTCGACTTACATAAACCCAAACCCAAATGCAGGTTTTAAATTTTTCGTCGTTCCACCCTTTTTACTTTTAGCGATCCAAGTTTATGTCGGAGATACAAGAATGGGCTACACTTTTTTATTATGCGCATATAAAGATGAAATTATCCTACCGCAAAAATATCCTCTAAAATTCACGCATTTTGAAAAAATTTATGTGGGTTTCAATCTGCATTTGGATAGAATCGTTAATGTGGGGTGTTCTAGGAGGGGCGTGGCTTAGGTTTAACTTTTTTTTATCAGCAAGTGTTATTTATAATCGATCTTCTTATAAACAATTTTCATCAGAATTGCCTGAATAGATAAATTATTATGCGAATACCAAAGTGACGGAATTGTAGCATTCGCATTCCACTCTTTTCGTACTCGCATAGTCATTATACGAGGCTGATCAATAATTCCGTGGCTTTTCCAACTTCCCTCGTAGTTATATGAAATGCTCCCATTAAGTACCATCTGTTAATAGACTACTGTCAAATTTTTGAGAGAGTTCCGTCATTTAGTTTGTGTTTAACAGGTGTTGAAAAATACAACCTCGTGAATTTTGTTAAAAATAGAAAAAAGTGAATTTCGAGAGCTCAATAAACATTATTTCAATTCAATTCATTTTTATTAGTTAGATAATATTTGAACATATAGCGTATCCATCTTCTTCGAAAATAGTTTCTCCGCTAGATTAGTTGTTTAATATTCTGAGGCAATTTTTGCCTCGATTTCTTCTCACTCTTGAGGGCACGCTGAGGGCAATGGCCTCGTTTACTGTATTCGTAAAGTGTTCAAGTGCAGAATCAACGAGCTCTGTAGTGGAAAATTCTGCATTGGGCAGATTAAGATTTTGATTTATAAAATGTGAATACCGAGCTTGATAAATACTATGGGAACTCTGCACAATCGACTTCAATGGTAAAAAAAAGTGGTTTACTGACTTTCTTTGTAGTCGCACAAGGACAAATGACGCTGAACGTTCTGGACGGCCAATTGAGGTCAATACACCCGAAAATGTCAAAAAAATCCACGGTATGGTGTTGGCCGATCGAAGTGTAAAAGTGCGTGAGATTGTTGATGCCATACGCATTTCATATGGCAGTGTGGTTTGGATCAGTTGGTTGGGCTCTCAATTGACCATAAACGTAATCGTGTAACAACTTCAAAGGATTGTTTGGAGTTGTTCAACCGCAATTCATTTGAGTTTATGTGGCGTTTTGTAACTGTGGATTAAACATGGAACCATTACAACACTCCGGAGACCAAGCTGCAGTCTTAACAATGTGTTTATCCGGGTGAACCGGCTCCGAAGAAGGCCAAAGTGACTTTGTCGGCCAATAAGGTGATGGCAACAGTTTTTTTTGGGATGCACGCGGGTTAATCTCCATGGATTACCTTCAAAGGGGAAAAACAATAAACGGCGAATATTATGCCAACTTATTTTAATGATTTAATGAGGATTTAAAACAACGACCCCATATGGCCATGAAAGAAGTCCTTTTTCATCAAGATAATGCACAGGTGTACGTGTGCAGCCTTAATGGCAAAATTGCATGAATTCGGTTAGGAATTGATATCTCATGCGCCATATTCTCCGGATTTAGCTCCTATTGACTATTTTCTTTTTCCAAACCTAAAAAAATGGCTCGATGGAAAGAGTGTCAATTCCTACTATGAAATTTTTGATTAAACAAATGCCTATTTTATGGACTTTGAAAAATCCTTTTTTTTTGAAAAAGATACAAAAAATGGAGAAATGTTAGACTAAGTGTATTGAGCTCTAAGGAGATTATGTTGAAAACTAATTTTTTTCGAAAGGTCACGGAATTTGTGTATGCCCTCGTATATATTGATCATCGTAAATTGCTAAGACGATCTAGCGAAGTTCATCGGCGTGTTTGTTAATCGCACGATGGCTGTCAAACGAATTAACGTAAGATCTTAAAATTTTCCTTGCTGATGGTTTATAGCCATAAGCTATTTGGAGTTGTAAATGGGGAGAATTTATCACAGGAAGAAAGGAGTTTTCTAACGTACATTAGTAAAAAGTACACCTTTTTAGTATTTGCTTTAAAAATCAAAATGGCCTAAATCGGTACTCTTAGTTGAGGCGCACTTAATCCTTAAAAAAACATTGTTGCTAGACGATTTAGCTCAAGTGACCCAACAAAATGTCCCGCATACTTCAAGCAATATTCAATATGTGCACTTAAATAAGAGCAAAACCAAATATAGAGTAATTTTGAAGTTTTGGCTGAGAAACATACGCATGGGACCAACAAACGGACCTTTTTCGCACTTTTGTAGCGCACGGATGGTAGAGAGTATAAAGTATTAAATTTTTACTTGTTTTAATATTAAATGGATTCAAAAATAAGTAAAATGATACACTTTTGGTAGCCGATTTTATGCTACTGATGAGATCCTTATGGCAGATTTATGTATGCACGTTACTCGTGTATACATAATAAAGTATTTTTCCCTGTTCCAATTTTATTCATTTATAATCCCAAACTGCATTTCATTATAGGAGCACTGATGCTTCAAATTTCATCCTTAGATTTATTTGAGTTTTCTTTATGCTGGTAGAGCATTGCACAGTCGACCATATCCGACTATAGAGCACGTTACCCGTGTATACATAATAAAGTATTTTCCCCTTTTCCAATTTTATTCATTTATAATCCCAAACTGCATTTCATTATAGGAGCAATGATGCGTCAAATTTCATCCGGTTTAGATAAACGGGCGGGCACAAATTTCGTTTGAGCACTCAAACTAAACTTGATTTAGAAAAACTCATACAGTTTTAAAAATTTCGTATTTAGATCCGTTTCCGCATTTGTGTCGTATAAATTATGAAAATTTTAAGTGTCATAATTTCGTTTTTTTCACTCAACTAATTTTGAAAACAGAATTCACTCGTCCGCTTTGTAGCTTTATGCAACCTCGAGTACCGGTTATAATCAAATATGCAGCATATTCAATTTAAAAATATTGGTCAAACGTTTAAAAAGTAAGACATACCTGCACATTTATATCGAGCTGTATATACGAGTATTTTTCAATTATTTAGTGTAAGTTAAAGTTAAATGAAACGGTATAAATATTACAAAGTTTCTCAAGGAACTCCAGTGGGTGGCATCTTCTCACCACTGCTTTGAGTCACCACAATAAACGGTATACAAAGGCTCTTAACCGAAGAAGGTTAACCAAACCCGCTATGTAGACAACGGCGCAATATAAGAGACAGACACCTAAAACCCTGTGTAGAATGGCCTGTAATGCATTGGAACTGTCGCGCAACTGGGACTTAAATGTAAACCCGGAGAAACAGAGATATGCCTCTTTACGTGAAAGACGAAGATTCCAAAGTTTGAGCACCCTCGTTTCCCAGGAAGAGTCATGAAGCTGACTTATTAACTTATGTACCTTTGAGTAATTCTTGATCAGAAATTGTTTTAGAATGGTATCAAAGATAACAGAACAGAAAGGGCATAGACGCTGGCCAATGTATAAGTAGAGGGGAACAATCGGAGCAAACTAACTAACTTAGGTCTAAGATAACAAACTGGCTCTCTACAATACTCGTAGTAGAAATGCCAGCTATTACATAGGCGGTTATAATTTGGTAGACTTCAGTGACTAAGAAATGCCACATAAAAATCTGGATAAGGAGCAGAGAACCTCCTATCTGAGTATCATTCTACTAGGATAATGGAAGTGAATCTTATTATAAGCCCGATTGATATTTATATCAACCATATGGCGTCCAGCACTGCAAAAATATTGATGGCATCCTGTCCTGTCAGCAAAACTACCTGGAATTATTCATAGGACTCGCACCACTAGATTTACAGACAAAATTCCGGAAAGGGCTAGTTGCCTATCCCAAACAGAAATCCCAAGCAGAGAGTCCTGGTAAGATGGGTTCTGTATATTAATTAAACCGGACATGTAATCTTTGATTTGTTGTTTTTTATTCGACCTTTTTGGCTAGTTTCCTATCCCAAACAGAATTCCCAACCAGAGAGTCCTGGTAAGATAAGTACCGATATTAAATAAACCGGGCATCCAATCTTTGATTTGTTGGTTTTTATTCGACCTTTTATGTACACCGACGGCTCGAAATTTTACAATAAAACAGGAGCTGTGTTCTTCATAGAGAACCTCTGTATCGGAAAATATATCCAAACCCAGACCTCAATACAGCATTCCAAGTAGAGAAAAAGGCCACCACGGAATGTCTACAATGGTTCAACTCCAATAACAAATACGAAAATTTATAAATGTTTGCAGGCTCTGTCCTCAACCACAGTCAAGTCACGAACGCTTCTGGAGTGTAAAGAATAAATAGCCAATTTAGAACGAAAAGCTAGAAATCTTATGGGTTCCTAGACATTCTAATTTTGTGGGCAATAAAACGCTGACGAACTTGCAATGAAAGGGGTGGCAGTTGACATTGACAACGCCTTTCTTTTTCAATCATTAAGAGCTGAAATTAAATCTTAAGCCTTGGCCGCTCACAAAACGCTATTTAACGGCACATCGGTGGCAAATCATCAAAACGCTTTGGAAAAAGAAGATAATTACTAGGTCTAAACTTAACTTAGCAAGATGAGGGCGGTCTTTCCAACCACTTACCACATCAGACACATCTCTTCCGCATTGGAAGTATGGAATCAAACATGTGCAAGGCCTGCGAGGAGGACATTGAAACGATTGATCACATTCACTGTCCCAGCTTTCGCGAGAACGAGACTGCAACATTTTTCGACCTTGAGCGCATAAGTGGTATGTGTTGGAGGTGGATCAACGGGCCATGTACTGACTTAGGTAAATGCACTTATTCCGCCCGGGAAATCCTGGGTAACTTATCCGGGAGTCCTGGGAAATTCATTAATTTTTATTACCACAGTCTGACATTACCAAGTGGAATTCGGAGGAGCTAAAGTTGGAAAATTGTTTACGTTAAAAAATTCTTATAAAAAACACTAATTGATTTAAAACAAATGAAGCTTTGAATAGAAGATAATGCAAACATACCAGCAGATCTATTTAATATTTTTAAACCAATTAAATAAGCTTTGGTTGAACAAATTTTTTACGCTTGAAAGAATTAAGAGAGACAAACACCATAAGACCTTACTAAAGTATATTGTTCGAAATGTGAAAGTCGATGACGTTAACATCCCGACTACCAACTACCCTAAAATCCTTGGGGTCACATTGGACAGCCTTTTTAGATCCTCTGCACATGCTAAAGCTATCTGCGATAAACTCAAAAGTAGGAACAAGGTCCTCAAGTCACTCGCCGGCAGTACTTGGGGAGCCGACAAAGAAACCTTGTTGACCTCTTACAAAGCGATAGGTCGGCCTGTAGCAAACTACGCAGCACCTGTATGGTCGGCGAACGTGAGTACGACGCAGTGGAAGAAAATTCAGACTTGCCAGAATGTCGCCCTCAGAACATCAACAGGGTGTCTTCTTATGTCTTCTGAGGACCATCTACATGAGGAGACGAAGGTCCTTACCGTGCGCAGAAACAATTTCCTGTTGTCTAAGCAATACCTGCTTGGGTGTTTTCGCAGCAGTCATCCTAACCACCATCTCTTGAACAACCATCTCTGCCTCCGCCCAGGCAGATCAGGTACGATCTTCATGATCTAGAGAGAGAGGTCCAGCGGTATAAGAGAGAACCTTTAAATCATCGAAACTATCAGGCAGGTCTGAACAACATTGACGCCGATGAAGTCGCAGCAGCAGTATCCAGCTACCGTGTGAATGTAGTGCAAGGGGCTCCCCTAGCACTACATTAATCTCGAATCACAATTGGCATCACCATTTCGGCTGATTATTCGATTTTCAAAAACAGTGCGTAAAATATCAATTGTTGCATTGATTGTGTGAAATGTGGCCATGTCTTATTGAAAACTCGTTGAGCATGGCGCGGTTATGCTCACCTTTGACCGCAGCGGCTGCTCCTTGCTTATTTTGGAAGAAAATGGCCCAATGATGCCGCCAGCACAAAATCCACACCAAACTGTGACTCGTTGTGGATGCATTGGTTTCTCAATAAGTAGTCTCACCTCAATCTCTCACCTTCAAATGCGGCAGTTTTGCTTATTGACATAGCCACCGAGATGAAAATGAGCTTTATCTTAAAATGCGATTTTCGGTAAAATTTTTCACCTCTTGCCAAACAATCTTCAGCCTACTGGGCAAAGCGAAAACTCATCGGAGTGTTCCATTATTGAATGACAAATTTCAACCTTTCCAATAAAACCGTAAATTTGAACAAATTATCAGTAGCCTTTTTACAGCCGATTAAAATTTAAAATGTTAAATCCCCAACGCTTTATTCAATTAACTTTTTTTGTTTAGCTCGTTTGTTATATTTCGGCTTTTTGCTTTTATACATTGAACAGGGATTAACCGGCTCAAGACCTCTTGTATTTATATTTAAATAGAAGGAAAGTTTTTAACAACATGACAAAGTGATTTTTGTGGCTGCACACTCGCTTTCATCGCGATTTCAGGTCCGTGATGACCCTCTTCAGAAAGCTTCGCAGCAATTTTTGAAAGAAAACCCGAACTTTTTAAGATCAGGCTCTCACCAAACGAATGAGAAATACTGTTGTTGATCTTCACTTTTTTTAAATTTCTTTATAGATATTCATTTATTTGAAAATCCTTTGATTTATTTTTTTCATTTTCCGCAAAATTAGCTAAATGTGTTTATTTACATTGCAAGAGAGAATTTTTTGGAATCTAACATAAACGCAGAATTATACAAGAAAATATTTTACGGCAGTATTTGCGAAATAACAATATTTTTCAAACAGACATTTTACAATTAAAAGAATAAATAAATTACGAAAGAGTGTACTAAATTGGCAAAATTGAAAAAAATATAATTTTTTTTTCGAAAATGTATTATTTATCCCTAATACGTTTAAACTCATCTTTGCGCATCACAATATTTTAACTCTCTCGGAAGTTATAACAATTTGAAAACAATGTCCTACATAAAGGGTGGTCCAACCATAAGGCACGATGTTAATTGTGAGTCACTCCTTAACGTCAAGTTTGTTGTCTAATTTAATTTGCCATTTCTTTGCTTCAGTGTTTTACAAATTCAACCATGGAGCGGCGCGTTGCCTTCAAATCATCGGGTGCATTGTGCGCAAATTTCAGCAAACCGGGTCTGAAGGAAATGTGAAAACACCTGTGCATGATCGCCCAGTTCGTTCTGTCATTGTTTTGTCACCGGACCGTACTTCTTCGAAAATGAGGTCGGCCAAGTAGTTACCGTAAATGGCGGTAGCGAGAAGATAACGGACTTCTTGTGGCCAGAAATCGAGGTTAAGGAACTGGACGATATGTGGTTTCAACAGAATGGTGCCACTTGCAACATAGCCAACGAAACATTGTTTTTTTTTTGCGCGAGAAATTTAATGGCCGTGTTATCTCACGTAGTGGCGATGTTAATTTGTCGCCACGATCATGTGATTTGACACCGTTGGACATCTTTCTGTGGGGATTTTTAAAACTTCAATATGCCAAGAACAATTCAAGAGATTAAGGATGAGATAATTCGGCGCATTTACGACATTATAGTCTTTGAAAATATTGACCATCAGATAGAGGTACGCCACCGAAGCCGTGGCAAGAATTTGGCCGAGTTTTTGTTTCACACCTAATTGTCATTGATGCTCTACTCATAAAATAAATTATTAAGATAATTCTCAAAAAACATTTTGTTTTTTTACCATTAACATGGTGCGTTTTAGTTTGACGACCCTTATATACATAACCCGTTTAAAACTTATGCGGCACAGAATCGGAGTCTTTTGTTTTTTTTATGGTGTCCCAATAATTATTTTGAGATGCTACAATCGGAATGACATCCAATAAAGGGGGAGTACAAAGTACTTTTTTCCAACATTAGCAATTGTATGGTGTTTTCTCGAAATGTTCACAGTATCTCGGAAAATGTAAGATAATCTATACATTTACTATTAAATACTTCTGCAGTAAAAAAACAAACATATCTAGGGGACAATGAAACACTTTTCGAAAATTGCAATTGTTCTACGACAAATGTAAAACTTGCACTCCAATAGCCGTGTATACCGACTGTAGGTTAATTAGTAAAAATCAAAACATCTCGATGACGACACGCGACGGACATCTGATACTAAATTGATGTTAATTCTCACCGAGATGATGAAAGCTAAAACTTTAAACGTGTTATCAGAACGTAAGAAGCTATCTCATAATCTATAGAATATGAATACTCGTACATATGCATGTGCTCATGTATTATAGATCTAATGAACGGACGGGTCACGATTATGACACTAACACATAAACCACAGATTCTCCCAGACACTCATATATGGAAGATTGGACATTAATTACTGAAAAGGCCATAATGCCATTCAAGCTCACAAGAATATTATGTTACAAGAGATTTAAACAAATAGGCGAATTAATAAATCTTTTGTATTTTCGGACGGCAAAATATCGTTACAAGTTTCGTAAGCGTGTGTCTCCGTGTTTGTATCCAACAAATCTACGTTATTTAATTGTCTTAGTTAATTTGTTAATGATGTAATCTATTGTTTAGCGGCTAGAATTTATTTAACGGGGTCTTCTAAAAACCGTAGCACATTTTTGAAATAACAAGTAATCAACTTACGTTCGAAGGGACCAAAGCTTATAATTCCTCTCTCATAGGTAGATAAGGCTTTCAAAACTTAAGATTTGAACGAGTGATGTCACGCCATTTTATATCGGCCATTGAGGCGATTTTAAGGGTTCGTGGACCCGATTGTAGTTGAAAGTGACGAATATGTACGGAAAAACCACAAACGTTGTTTCGGATATAGTAGTTTTTCCAGAAATTGATTCAGTCCTTGTCCTTTGCAATGCCAACCTCTTCAGACCAACAACTGCAAAATATCGGCCGCCTAGTTTTAGAACGTTTGCTTTCCACAAACAGGCAGAAGGACTAGATTTTTGCAGAGATTCAGAATATAAAGTATACTTAAGGGCTCTACGATCTGTATTTCGAGGTGAATATTTCTCATGAATATTTGTTCTCAGCGTGTTTTTTCCAAACTATGAATAATAACAATATGTGACGCGCAAAATAGAAAGGGACCTAAGGGTAAAACCCAGTTTTGTTCAGAAGAGCCATTTTAAAGATTTAAATACGTGAATCTTTGGTGTACCATCACTTTCATAAAACGCGCATATCTCTGGGAGGGAACACTTTTGGGGCATAGGATCGGTCTCATTCGATGCTCAGATTTTGTCCACATCAAAAAAAAGGTGAAAATTGATTTTTTTTTACCCTTAGGTCCCTTTCTGTATGCGCTGTCACATATGCTGTTTATATCCTCAAGTACTCTGTGGATCAGGGTATTTTCAGTTAGTTCCTTTGTAACTACCAAACATTTTAGAGCTAGACCCAACTTTAAGTATACCGATCGTTATCATCTCGCTATAGCGAACGCCATTCATAGGTGTTTTCACATTTCCTACAGACCCGGTTTGCTGAAATTTGTGTGCAACTATCACGATTGTGGACACATTACGCCGATTATGCTGAGCAAAAAATCACAAAGTGCACGAAATGCATTTCGATTTGAACGCCCATTTTCGTTAATTTGTTAGGAGTAAGTTTTTTTGGACCAAAGATGGACCCTATTGAAACTGGAGCAAATCAGTTCAAATTTAAATGTAGCTCCCACATAAATGTTCATTCGATTTTTATGGTTTTAGCTCTTGAAGACAAATATAACTTCAAATTTTGCACAAATAGGTTTATGAACCAAGGGACAAAGTAATAGAAATTAAAGGAAATCGGTTCAGATTTAGATACTGCTCCCACACATTCGTTCATCTGATTTTATGTTTTAGCTCATATTTAGATACATATTGCATACAATCTTGATGCAAGTAAGTATTTCTTTGGCCAAGGACGGAAACTATTGTAATTGAAGAAAATCGGTTCGGATTTAGATATAACACCTAAACAAACGTTAAACCTATTTTAAGTCTTTAGCTCTAGAAGCGACATCTTGGCGAACTTTAGCACACGATAGTTATTAATACTAAATAAGGACGTGTGTCCTTATTTAGAACTACAGATAATCGGTTCAGATATAGATGAAGCTCCCACACACATATGTTCATGTCATTTTATGTTTTAAGTCCTAGAAGCCAAATGCTACACTCAATCTGGATAAATTTAATACAGTTGAGTTTTTTGGCACAAGGATTGAATTGAAGGAAATCGGTCCAGATTAAGGTATAGCTCCCTTATATATGTTCAACCAATTTTATATATTCAGCTCTGGAAGCTTCATAAAACAATCTGGATGAAATTTGACACAGTTCCTTACGACCGAGCAGTTACTAGCTACACGTTTTGATATAGCTCCTGTAAAAAAACTACTGATAATTTTTTTCTATTGAAATGGTTAAACTTTATCATTTACGAGGTTTGCTATATATCTCAACACTAAGTGTTGCCTGGCGCCATCATACATTTCCATTGGAGAGTTTGACATTTTTTAGCATAAACGTACTCAGAACGTTTTGACGTACGACCATCATTTGTGTTGTTTACAGGGACTTGAAAAAATCAATTTGGCAAAAAAATGGAATTAACTCGTGAACATTTTCGTGCGATCTTTTGTCACAACTTTCGACGTGGACTATCACGACAAGAGTGCATCGATGAACTTAAATGAAGATGCAGAAGCATCCTATAGCACTGTGAAAAACTGGTTTAATGAGCATCGAGTGCATCGATGAACTTAAATGAAGACGAAGAAGCATCCTATAGCACTGTGAAAAACTGGTTTAATGAATTCAATCGTGGCCGACACTCGCTCAAAGATGAAGGTCCAAAAACGGCCGTTGTGCAAATCTGGATGAAATTTGACACAGTTCCTTACGACCGAGCAGTTACTAGCCCAACGTTTTGATATAGCTCCAGTACAAAGGTCCCTCCGTATTAAATATACAACTGCATAGGAACCCCAATCTTAATTCCGATTTCAATAAAATGTGGTTTAAAATATGACGATGGTCAAGCAACCAATCTTATGTAGCTCTTTATGTAGCTTATTTACAATTGTCTTTTATGAACATCCAAAAGAGTATAAGGGTATAATATAGTAGGCCAAGCCCGACATTAGCTTTTTTACTCATTTTTTTTTTTAAACATACCCATTTTAAAAGGGGGCTACTCACAATTTCAACTTTAACCATGGACGTTTACAGAAATCTATTGAATGTTTGAGCTATTAACCGTTTGTTTTAAATATTTAACGTTTTTAGGAAAAAAGTTATTTAAGAACCACATTAAGCAAGTTTAAGCGCTTTCGGTCATTACTCGCTAATTGTATATAAAATAAAAAAAAATACAAAAATTCAAATCAAGTTCGTATTGTTCATACGAAAGGACATATATGCCATTTATTTTTTGAATATAATTTCCTTCAAATGTTGGTAACTGTAATATGGGAATGGGCGTTCGGCGAAAAGCAAGAAGAACCGCTGTTTTCGACCTAAATTGTGTTCAGTGTTGAGTCCCATTTCTGGCGCAACGGCAACGTCAATGAACAAAATTGCCGCATTTGGGCTGAAGAGGAAGCAGAAGAGGTTCAAGAGGTGCCATTATTTCCAGAGAAAACCACGGCTTGGTGCGGTTTATGGGCTGGTGGTATTATCGGTCTATATTTTTTCAAAAATGATGATGGTCGAAACTTAACTTTTAATGGTGCTCGATATTGCTCTATCATATCGGACTTTTTACTACCTGAAATTGAAGCCCGTATTCTCGACTACATTTTGTTTTAACAGGACGGTGCCACTTGCCAAGCAGCTGGTCAAACAATGGATCTAGTGAGCGGTAGTTTTGAAGAGCAGCTAATTTTACATTTTGGTGAATTGGCCGCCTAGATCGTGAGATATCACACCTTTAGACTTTTTTCTTTGGGGCTTCGGAAAGTCCAAAGTTTATGCTGACAAACCAGCTATGATTCAGGTCATGGAAGCCAAAATTATGCGTGTCATTCACGTCATACCGGTCGAAAGGCCTTGAATGAATCATCCAAAATTGCACCCTCAAAATGGACACTCTGAGGCGTAGTTGCGGCCAACATTTAAAGGAAATTATATTCGAAAAATAAATGGCATAAAATTTCCTTCGAATGAATAAAAAAGATTCCACACTTGATTTGAATTTTAGTATATTTTTTATTTTGAAAAAAATACCTCTAGATGGATCGCTCTATATATCTTTAAACTTTTTTCTACAAATTTCAGACGGTTCATGGTGCATATAGTTCATCAGATCTTGTAAACAAAGAAAAAATTCTCGTAAGGATTTGAAGTTATCGTCTTAGCGACTACTTAATCGTTTAATAAGCGTTCGATTGGACACGCCTATTATGAATGTGTACTTAGTCTAGAGGTACTTTTAGGATTTAAGTGAAAATGATTTAGCCTTTGGGCCGGTTGATCATAAGCCCTATTCGGAAAACAATCCACGATCCTAGCTTATATCGTTTGAGCGTTTGTATAACGAATACAGCTAGATCGTCTTAAAATGTCAGACAGGTCAGACATTTCAAGTAGTTGCCAACGGAATGACAAATTTCGTATACACACCAACTAAGGTGAAGACTGTAAAAAAGGGTAAAGTTTAAGTACGGATCAATGGCAGACGTACACTTTGTTGGATTGGTACTACAACTAATTTTTAGACTTGGCCTTCATACTCGTAAGAAATATTAACAACCGTCACTTCTTTCCACAATAACTAAGCCACAAATGAGCAAAGTACTGTTGAAACTTCTACACTTGTATCAGGTGTGTATGTCACCACATCCGTGTCATTTAATAAATAAATTTATTTAAATTAAATTGGAATATGTCTTGCCTATTCAAGTGTCTTCAGTTTATATATTCAATGCCAATAAAATCAATCTATAAATTATTCCGTCTATCTGATTTGTACCGGTTGTTGAAAGAATCGATTTGTTTGTTTTTTTTTTGGTACATCCCCAATTTACAATGTTCCCGCATGCAGTAGACAATGATTGTTTTTAATCTGAAATTTAATACGACTTTTGTTAATTTTTTTCTTTTGAAATGTGCCTATTGTTTGACTTTATTTTAATTTATTATTATTGCTTTTTTTTAACCCGACTTATTTATGGCCTATATTCTAAACAAGGTTGCTGTTGATGACTATGAACAGTGAAAATGACTCACTTTTCTTGGGGGAAGGTTTATCTTATTTGGTACGGACAAAAAGTGTAAAGCAATTTTTATGGTTGACCAAATCCGTTTCAGGACTTTGTAAATCATTTGAACCAAATCCGTCTGTGCGGCTAGTTTGCATGATAACGTCGCAAGTCGTAAACGTTTGTCAGAACACCCTATGTTATTACAAATTGGCCATATTGTCACACCCCTTCGTTACCTTTCACACAAATGTACCATTTCGGTAGTAGTGAATAAGTAGCGATTTGATCACTAATAGGTGATCTATCATGAGGTATTTGTTTCAATAGCCCTTTTTCACAGATTTCGCGTGAGTTGTATTCAACTTTATTTTATTTTCAATATTGTTTGCCATTTAATCATGGAAAGACTTACACCGAAACAACGTCTTAAAATTGTGCAACTGTACTTATATAATGGAAATGAGCGTTCGGTGAGAAACTGTTTTCGACCACAATTTTGTTCAGTGATGATGGCACATTTCTGGCTCAACAAAAAACGTCAATAAACCGCATTTTGGCTGAAGAGTAACCATAAAAGGTTCAAGAGGTGCCATTATACCCAGAGAAAACCACGGTCTGGTGCGGTTTATGGGCTGGTGTAATAATTGGTCCATATTTTTTCAAAAATTACAATGGTCGAAACGTATCCGTGAATGGAGCTTGCTGTGGCTTGTCCTTGATATAGGAGTTTTTGCTTCCTGAAATTGAAGCCCGTAATCTTGACGACATTTGGGTTTAAGAGAACGGCTTCACTTGCCATACAGCTGCTTAAGCAATGGATCTGTTAAGAAGAGGTCATTACGAAGAGCAGCCAATTTCACGTTTTGGACCGGTGAGTTGGCCGCCTAGATCGTGTAATATCATAGCTATAGACTTTTTTCTTTGGGGCTACGCAAAGTCCAAATTCTGTGCTGACAAACCAGCTGCGATTCAGGTTTTGGAAGCTAACATTACGCGTGTCATTAAAGCCAGACCGGTCGAAATGCTCGAAAGAGTCATTCAAAATTGCACCCTCAGAATGTAAACCCTGAGGCGTAGTTGCGGCCAACATTTGAAGGAAATTATATTCAAAAAATAAATGCCATAAAATATCCTTTCAAATTACTAATAAAGATTCCACACTTGATTTGAATTTTTATATTTTTTTTTGTTCTGCAAAAATACCTCCAGATGGATCACGCTTTATATATATTTTAATGAAAAACTAGAACTGGCAATAACTTTTACGCTTTATATATATTGTTGTAAGTGAATAGTTGACCTTTAGTGTTGTTATTTTATGAAATTATTTTTCGGCTTGAGGTCATTTATTTAAACTCGTTGTTCTATGTGTTGTTTAATTTTTATTTATCCCAATATTTCGATTGACTTCGTCAATCATCTTCAGGGGTTGTCACTAACAAAATACAAAACATGATTACATTTAAAAAAAAAAACATTAACACAATATTTGAAAAATAATTACATTAACAAACAATGTCGTCCGTCTGATTATCGCTGCCAACTGATTTTTGTTTTTAATGAGTTTTTTAATGAAAAACTAGAATTGACATTAACTTTTTCTTTGTACTGGAAAATTCTTAGAACAATCCACTAGTTCTTAAGTGTAGAGTGTCAAATAGCAAATCCTTGCAGACCATTGGTGGTCGCAGTAAGTAGTCCGACTGTTCTTGCCACAGAATGACTGGCTTGTGCGTCGTGTAGCGTCATTTGTCGAAGCCTGGAGTAGCAAAAAAAAAAAAAAATGTGCCGATCTACTTGAAAACTAGAAGTTTGAGTATCGCTGAGGGTGAAAATATAGTCTCGCTTTCCTTCGACACATGTTTAAATTGGTCAAAAAATGCATATTTGGGTTTTACTAAAACTCTTGCTGTTCTGAAACGGACAGACCGATTTGTCCAAAATGTATGTCATACGAAAGAGAATTCTACGATGAATATCATGCGTTCAAACTTTAATTTATAAAAAAAAATAATTTGTTCGTAGCCTCAGATTATTTTTTTGTAATGTACCAGTTTTGCGCATAAGCCTAACAAATCCAAAACAGTAATTCGGTTTTTTGGACCGCCATAATAATTGAAGTTATGAGGAAAACACAATCATAAATAAGTAATATTGAAAATAAAAAAAGTATAACATACGAATATGAAAAAATGTTATATATAAAAAGTTAACCACATAATATAGCTTATAGTGTACTCTTGCATTTGACTTAAATTTCGTACGAATCGGGCCATCCGTTCCAGACCAGCAAGAATTTTTTATAGCTAAAAAAATCCATTTTGCCATTTTAACATTTTTAAACCCCCAGAAAACAAGTGGACAAATTTAATTTGGCCTTACCGAAGCTTATATGCCCTCTATCATGGATATCGATCCAATAAGAAAATTTTGTCAAGAGGGGCGACACTGACCTCTTTTCCTTTAGGGTGCGTTATTTTCCATACCACCATCATATATACCAACTCTTATCGCCATATCGGTATTAGTTCACAAGATATAGCATTTCAAAGTTCAGTGTGGCAAGGGCGGGGCCACGCCCAATTTTAACACAATATAGTCTATAATAATAATATAATAATTGTAAAAATAGAGTAATCATTGATTTCGTTCTTTTAAAATTTCATAACGACTGAGATTATTTAAAGAGAGTGTGGCGCAGCCTACTTTTTTCCTAGATGTGTTT
Source organism: Hydrotaea diabolus (assembly GCA_963513945.1). Taxonomy (NCBI): domain Eukaryota; kingdom Metazoa; phylum Arthropoda; class Insecta; order Diptera; family Muscidae; genus Hydrotaea; species Hydrotaea diabolus. The sequence goes on along the minus strand of OY740718.1, from coordinate 61,473,814 downwards.
CGATCAATGTCAACTTCATACGTTTCCAATAGCATCATTATATTTCTATTAGTTCATAAGAAATTGCATATTTATGTTCAGGGTTGTGTGGGTGGTGCCACCCGCCTTGTGAAATTTGGCCATTACACCGTCTATAATAATTTCCTAGTCATTTATTTAATTCTGTAAAAATTTTTAACGATCGATCGGTCCATTATTCAAAGCGGGCTTGCCATCGCCCTCTTTTCCTCCAGGATTTGTTTCAATCTATGGCAACATTATATGTTCCAAATATCTTCGTCGGATCTCTATCAGTTCATTAGATATGTTCTATTTAAGTTCAGGGCTGTGTGTGCGGTTCCAGGCCCACCTATCCAATCTAACCATCTAGCGTAAATGGCGTAGTCATTGCTTTCATCCTATTTACATTTTATAACGATCGGTGTATTATTTTCGCCATTAATGTGATTTTTTAAAGGGGGCTTGGTCCCGCCCACTTGTCATTCGGGATGTGTTTCGATCCATTCCAATGTATTTTTTTCAAATATCAGAGTGTCTTTCACAAAGACGTGCTGACATGGACTAGGCTAAATTTTCTGAGAGTTTCAGATCGAGTTTTGTTAAATATCTACATGTCATTTTATTTCAAAATGATTAATTCGCTAAGATTAATATCTCATATTTACTGTTAGACTAAAGACAACAAATAAGCATTTGCGTAGAATTCCGTTTCCTGCTCATTAGTGTTGCTGTTATAGTTAAGGTAATACTTAGTTAAATTTAAAAGGACCATTTTTATAACAGCTGCGGTGTCCGAGTGGTTAAGGAGATGGACTTGAAATCCATTGGGTTCTACCCGCACAGGTTCGAATCCTGTCCGCAGCGAAATGTTTTTTATCGTAGTATTCCAATTTATTTAGTTTTTGTAAATCTTAGTTAAAAACAATTTTATTTAGTACATTGTGTTTGGCAAATATAACCATACGAGTACAAATTTGTTTATATCCCTTAATCTGGTTTAACTATTAATGCAATTAGAAATTAGTTAAATTTCAATTACCAAACAACCTTTTATAGAACAAATGCAAAGTCCTAGCTAAATTGTTTAACAGCTATCGTGCTTTTAACAGAAACACGAATGTATGGGTATGGGCTTGATCGTCTTCAAAATTTACGATGATCAATAATAGTTTTACATAAAAGGGCCTCCGATCAATATATCGAAATGTTGCAAACAGAATGACAACTTTAGTATACACCCCATCCTTCGGTGGAGGCTATACAAATGTTGATGCATATATTGGTTAACGAACTGTTAAACACAATGTTCTAAAAAACTTTTTGTTAACTAGTGTTTACAGAAATTAAATTAATTGGAAGACGACACACAAAAACATTTCGCTGCGGACAGGATTCGAACCTGTGCGGGTAGAACCCAATGGATTTCAAGTCCATCTCCTTAACCACTCGGACACCGCAGCTGCTATAAGAACGGTCCTTTTAAAAATTGTTAATGAGAGGGAAAACAGTTTTTTTAGTTTCATTTAACAAAGTGCTGCGAATCAATAGTGTTCAGTTTTTACGAGTATATGTATGTGATTCCGTAAAGAAACTTTTCACTCGAGATTATAAGAGAAAAAGTTAGCATCTGCCAAGATCATGCGACTAGTCAAAGGTCGATTATTTTTTCTCTAGTTCAGTTTGCGTATATCAAAGCATCCTAACAACTGTAAGTTCGTAGCGAGCTACTATGTCCGTGACGGACATGAACTCAAGGAAATGATTGCATCGCTGTTGACAAATATACGAGTATACATATTTTTCTTGTACATCAGATTGGAATGCCTGTGACAAATTACCAACATTCACATGCTCTTTACAATATTCGAATTTAACTTGTTGCCATTAGCTTCAAAGTCAATATTAACGTTTTTCTTTTCCTATGAATATCATCGAATACGGAAGCGTTTGCTGTTTTTGTTTAACACCAACAACCAAAAACATACTTAAATATTAAAATGTGGGTAAAATTGCAAACTCCCATAGCTGTCCGTTCCTTCAAAGCTAGATTTACTTGCACACACGCCATCAAGTGCCTCTCTTTCGGCTCCAAGAGTTTATTGTTAAAGCGACTACAAATACCGCATATGGTGGTTGAAAAAAAATCAATCTGTTTACATACTAAAAGTCAATAATCGTCGACAATAATATCGTCAACATTAGCAAATAGTTGGACTTGAGATGATGGGCTTGTCGCCACAGACATGGTGTGGCGTTTGTCATATGCGTCATTTCGTAAGAAATATCCAGAGCTAAAATAAGGTAAACCTGTAGTTTACCGCAGAAGTCAAGTTGAAGTTAACAATTGTCAAATCCAATTATTATAAGTGTTTCGTTCCTAACTCGCTTATTAAAAGAGTAAGTGGTCGCTACCTTATAGACGATACCTTCTTAACTTCACGAGAAATTTTTGAAATTTCTTTGTTTGCAAGAACCCCTTTGATTTAAATATTTATAATTATTTATAATGATTTAAATATTTATAATATATGATTTAAATATTTATAAAGAAACTTCTTCAAAAAATACTATAAGCGAGTAACAACCGAGGCATAAACCCGCTAAATATTATGCTTAAATAACTTTCTTTCCAAAAATTTTAATTATTTATTTATGGATTTCTCTTAGTTATAGCGACAATCGAACACGGCCATTATAACATGAATGATAATGGCTAAAGTTTCCCTTTAAGCGATTAAAAAAAGCACAAGTTCAAAAAAAGCACATGTTCACTTTTTTATTATTTGTTCAACATTATTTCCATTATAGAAGAACGAATCATGGCTTAACTTGGGATCGTTAATGCAGACTAGCTTTGCACCTCCAAAGTGGGTATGGTTGTTGAACCAATGAAATCTTGTATCCCTAAATCACAGGCTCTATGATTCTAACACTTACTGTATTTTCTCCACTATTCGAAATATGCATGTACATTGGTTGTAATAACCAATGTCTGAGGATCAGAGAAAAGTAAAACAATTAAAAAAGTGTCAGTCGGTTGATTCGACATACGTACACCCTCGCCCATATATGTGACAGCGCATAGAGAAAGGGACCTAAGGGTAAAAAATAATCAATTTTCATTTTTTCTTTCTTTTTTTGATGTGGACAACATCTGAGCATCGAATGAGACCGATCCCATGCCCCAAAAGTGTTCCCTCCCAGAGATATGCGCGTTTAATGAAAGTGAAGTCGACGATTCTAAGCGCAAATAGAAAGGGACCTAATCTTTAAAGTGGCTCTCCTGAACAAACCTGGTTTTAAACCTTAGGTCCCTTTCTATTTTGCGCGTCACATATGGGTGTGGAATTAAAATTATCCTTCCTTTCGTCCTCCGTTGCTTGAAGAGTATCGATTTTATCGATATCTCGTTATGGGTCGACTGAGTGAAAGGTGCTCGAGTGGGATGTGACATCCACTTTTTCTTTTACGCATACAAATACGAAATAACAAAACAAAATTCAAGAGCTATTCATGCATTAGGAAAAAAGTTGTGTGAATTGCAATCATCGCTCGGATTGTACCGTGTATGTAGAAGGGGCAAAAAGGGGCGTGACTAAAGCTTTAAATTTTCGTCAATTAGTTTGATTTATATTTTGTTGGCTAATTACTAATTTTTAGCAGAATCGTACGAAAAGTATTTAAATTATTATGCGAATACCAAAAAGTGGGCGGAATGGTGCATTTGCAGTGGATGTACAAGAATTGGGCGTGGCAGACAATTTTTTGATATGGTAGTTCAAAGCCGCTATAAAAATAATGCGTTGTTTAAAGTTAATAGAATTTCACTTACTGCGAGATAGGTTATGTGGGTTGTTATCTGTACTAAACTAGTGTCATTTGTGTGGCATATATCAGAAGGGGCGTGGCCAGGAATCCACTTATTTATCACCAAGTTATTCTTATAATTGTGGTATTGATTTTAGGTTAGTTAGATCGTATGAGAACCATTAAAGATATTTCAAAAATATAAAAGTGGGCTGAATGGAGCATTTGCACGGAAGGCACCAGAATGGTATCAGCTTAAAATCCTAATCTTAAGTATTGATTTTTAATGTCGTATGAATAGGTTTAAAGAATTTTCAAGAATAGCAAAAGTAGGCGTATTGGGCATTTGTGTGGAATGTACCACAAGGAGTGTGGCTTTATATTTTTTAAATAACCAATCACCAACGCAATGCGGTGCATTGCGTTGGTGATTGGAAAGTAAAGGATCGGAGGGGGGAAAGAGGGAGTAATGTTTATTGACACTTGCCTTGAACTTCTGGATGTCGTAATAAGTGGGAAATACATTCGCCGGAAGTCGATTCCACATACGGACTGTACGAGCGAAAAACAAATGTGATCTGTAGTGTATAGTGCGATAAACTGGCCAATCGATAACAAACGGGTGTGAATTCCTAGAAAGTCGCGCATCCCTGCCGAACATCCTCACGTCAGGAATAACGCGACGGATGTCTGATGAACACACACCATGAAAGTAGCGATAGAACAGCGTCACGCAGCCCACATTCCGACGATGCTTAAGGAAAACAATAGAGTTGGATACCCTACTGTCACCTATCAGCACAATCGCTCTCCTTTGAACACGGTCAAGTAGCTCCAAGAATGATTTTGGAGCACCTGTCCATATATGGGAGTTGTATTTCATCTTCGTCCTGATGAAAGTTGTATAGACATTGAAAAGATCAGTAGGAGTTTTTTTTTTTTTTTTTTTTTTATATAAGCTTTATTTGAATTATTGAATCTGCTCCAAAGGAGCCTAACAATAAGTATACGAATCTTAAGTATAATTCAATAATGAATCCTAGTATGGATTTCTTGTAATGTGGGTCTCTGCTAATTGGCAGGAATTTTAATTAATTTGGTCAAAATAGTATATAACTGGTATGGATCACACGTGAGGATTTTAAACCTGGTTTGGCTTAAACCTCGTGATAAAGGTCCAGAGGACCCTTACAGTCATTTACTGAGTGTTCGCGATATTATGTAGAGTGAAGAACTCTAGTTATGTATGTATAACGGATAACTCTAGAATAGCAGAGTGGACGACGTAATTTGGGTTTTGTAGGTTTTTCGCGTTGACTGTTTTAAGGATCACGTATGAGAGCATTTAAGCCACGTGACGTAGAATGAAGGATTCTACACAGTCTTTTTTGATTGTTCGTCCGCGATTGATATTGACTGTTTTAAAGATCACGTATAAGAGCGTTTAAGCCACGTGACGTAGAAAAGGATTCTACACAGTCTTTCGGGCGCGTGTGTTCGCGATTACTGTTACGGATGAAGATTAGAAAACACGGCGTTCGTTTCTCCGAAGTCTTAAAGATCTGGGACTGCACAATAATTGTCTAGCAAGTATGTTATCATGACGTTCGAGCTTCTCTTTGTGCTTTATATTGATTTTTTGAATTGCCTCTTTAACGAGAGGTATTTTCAAGTCTCGGTGGATATTTTCATTCCTCATATACCAAGGGGCACCGGTAATAAGCCGCAATGTCTTCGATTGGACTCTTTGGATTTTGTCGAGATTGCTCGAGCTTGCTTTGCCCCATAGCTGGGCACCGTATAACCAGATAGGTTTGATTGCACTGTTGTATAGCAGGACCTTATATTCAAGACTTAGTTTTGAGTTCGCGTTTAGGAGCCAGTGAAGTTGATGGACCTTAAGTTTCAGTTGAGTTTTCTTGGCTTCGATATGACTTCTCCAGGTGAGTCGGCGATCCAGGTGGATTCCAAGGTATGAAACATGATCAGATTGAGAAAAAGGGATATTGTTTAATTTCAATGTCGGACAAGTGCTAAAATTCAGTGTGAAAGTTACCTGTGTGCATTTAGCCTCATTGACTTTTATTCTCCAGTCAGAGAGCCAAGATTCTACTCGTCTGAGATGTACACCTAGATTCATAGATGCAATATCCTGCTTTTTATGTGTGGCCATTATAGCGGTATCATCGGCAAAAGTGGATGTTAGCACGTTTGGGCTGGTAGGAATATCTGCGGTAAACAGAATGTAAAGGATAGGCCCCATGACGCTTCCCTGGGGAACACCTGCAAGTATTTCGCGGTCATCGGTGACGTGTTGTCCACATTTGACTCTGAATCTGCGGTTTTCTAAGTAAGACTCAAGAATTCGATGCGTATTTGCCGGTAAGTATTTGCAAATTTTGTAGGTCAAGCCAAAGTGCCAGACTTTGTCAAATGTTTGAGCAACATCCAGGAATACTGCGCAGCAATATTCTCGCCGTTCAAATGATTTTTCAATTGCTTGGGTCAGACGGTTTACTTGTTCGATAGTGCTGTGACCTTCGCGAAACCCAAACTGATGGTCTGGTATTATGTTATTTGACACGAGAAACGGTTTTATTTTCGATAAAAGAACTTTTTCAAATAGTTTGGATAAGCAGGGAAGCAAACTGATCGGCCTGTACGAGGAAGGTATTGATTTGTCCTTTCCTGGCTTTAAAATCATTTGAATCAGAGAAATTTTCCACACTTTAGGAAAGTACCCATGTCTCAAAATAGAGTTAAATAATTTTGCCAGGAACTTCACAGCAATATAGGGAAGTTCCAAGATCATTTTAGGCGTGATAAGATCATATCCAGGTGCTTTACCTGGATTCACGGTTTCTTTAATGACATTCAGAACTTCATTTGCGTTAGTAAACAATGGAATTACGGCAGACATTTTATCAACAGGTGGAAGGATGTCGCTACTTGCAGGATTTGGGCGAAATACCTGTGATAGATGGTTTGCAAAAACATTGGCCTTTTCCTCTTCTGATATTGCCCACTTGCCATTTGCGTCGCGTATTGGAAATTGCGTTTCGGTGGGCATACTAGTATTTCTTAATGTTTTCCATAATGAGAATTTGGTTGAAGCAGTCGGAGTTAAACTTGCAATGAAACTAGCCTGCTGTCTACTGTCTTCTTTTCTAAGTGCGCTTTGCAACCTTTTAGTAGCTTCAGTCAGTCTTAGTCGTGCCGCTGGTGACCTATTTCGCTGCCATTCGCGACGGAACCTCCTTTTTTCACTTACAAGGTGCTCTATTTCCCGGTTAGTGTAAGTATTCAAACTATTTGTCACTTTTATTTGTCTGTGTGTAGCGTGAATGGCCGCCTGTTCCAGGATTACGTTCAAGTTGGATACGTTGTTATCGATCTCATCCGCGTTAGAAATTAGATGATTCGAATCTAAATGACTACTAATGTACTTCCTGTATTTTAACCAGTTAGTTTTGTATGAAGTAAGCCTTAGTGGGTCATCTACAAGTACTGTCTTCCCGTGAAGAAGAAATATAACTGGCGAGTGGTCTGACGATAAGTCAGTACAGGTACTAGCAGATAAGTTAGATTTACTAACTCCTCTTATTATACCGAAGTCTATCAAGTCAGGCTTTTTGTTAATATCAGAAGGCCAATATGTAGGTTGACTGGGAGATATAAAGTCCAATTTATTTTGACGTCGCATTAGACATTTATACAGCTGGTTTCCCCTAGGGTTTGCTAAGCGGGATCCCCAGTGCGTATGTTTGGCATTGTAGTCACTAGCAGCAATAAAGTTGTGTCCGAGACCATTGAAGAAGTTCAGAAGTATATCTTCTGATATCGCGAACCGCGGGGGGAAATATATTGCTGAAATGGTAAGAAAACTACCTTGAATCTGGATACGAATTGTTGTCGCTTGGAGGTAGATTTGTGAGACTCCTTCAGCGACTTCATGTTTCATTCGTTTACGTATTAGGATTCCAGTGCCCCCATGAGCCTTACCGTCGGGGTGATGAGTACCATAAAATCTAAAATTAGGTATCTGAAAATTGTATTTGTCTGTGAGATGAGTTTCTGATAGTAGCATTATATCAATATTCTGCCGATCTAGGTACTCGGTCAGTTCGTGTCTATGTTGGTTCACACCGTTTGCGTTCCATGTACATATCTTAAGAGGGCCTATTTTTTGGTAAGTAGAGTTTGAATTAACTGATTCTGGTTTCGCATGAATTCTTGCATCATTGATTGCATAGTTGACATGAACATGTTTATACTCTGTACCAGTTGTTGAATCATTGATTCAGAGTTACCATGTTGTTGCACTGGGGCATTAGGTGTATGCGCCCTTAGAACATTCGCGTATGTTATACCGTTTGTAATGCCGTTTCCGTTGCTAGAGTAAACTGGAGTCTGTTGGATGTCGATTATAGGATTCGGCGCGTTTCGGTTAGAAATGAGTTTACGCTTCTCTTCTAGTTTACGCTTAAGTTCTTTGTAAACCCTACAACCTCTGTAATTTGCGGTATGTTGTTCCCCGCAATTACTGCACTTTTTCTGTTCCTGCGATTTAACTTTGCAGGCGGACGATTGGTGTAGATCACCACATACAACACAAACGGTTGGCAAAGTGCAGTATGATTTTGTGTGTCCATACTCTTGACAATTTTGGCATTGAACGGGACCATTTCTTTTGTGGGGTTCTTCGACCGTGATTCTTCTATATAACAAATATTGAAGTTTGTATATAGGATGAACTTCATTTTTCTTTAGTTTCCGCGAGTCAGGTTGAAGTTCGACCTTGAACATTGGTTGGGGAACCTTTTTATTGTTAAGAACGTTCACCACGGAGTGAACGTTAAAATTCTCTTTTTCCAGTGCTCGTTTTACTTCATCTGGTCCTACAAATGATTCAATGCCTTTTAAGATTACCGCGATACCCTTACTACTCTTAAGACGATACGTGTAAAAATTTTTATTTCTATCGTTAAAATAACTAGAAATAGCGCGAAAGCCGTTTTCGGTGTATGCCTGAATTTTAGTCTCGTTAATGTTCCCTTTCTTTATTGGCACTATGTGAAAGCCACCACTACCAACAACTTGGGCAATAATATTTACTAGCTCATTTGAGCTACTCTCACGTAGGTATATTGGGGGCGGCCTTGGAGTTGCGGCATTTGCCGAGGTAGAAGATTGAGGTTCTTCTTCGCTCAGCAATGCAAACCGGTTCTTACCCGTGACGGACGTTGTTGGTTCTTCACCGTTCACAGTTTTGCAACTTTTTTTGTTAGAGTTGCCTTTGGCTGGGCTGGATTTACGCTTTATAGTAATGTAGCGATCCATGCCTGTCTGTACCGCCTTTAATGGTTTGTCGTTGTTTTCGTGTGTTATTTCTGTGTTCGCTGTGTTTCCACCTTCTTTGTTATTACTGTTGTTGCTAGCACTGCCTGGTGAGAGAGTTTGTCTTAGTGGCGCTACCTCTCTCATTCCATTGTTTACATCTGCATTTATCGCGAAGTATGCATTCCGCGAACTTACACTGCAGAAAGAGTGTCTGCGTTGTTCCAACTCTTGAGTGAGACGATGGCTCATCAAGCTGTGGGTTTGTTTAGCTGTGTATGTGCCTTTTTTAATTCTGGTTGTTTTGTTACACTGATTCTTACACAACTGGGTTAGTTGTTCAACTTAAAATTTTTATTTTGTCAAAAAACTGTTTGAATTCCTTACAAGTTAATACTTATAATGAATTCAAACAATTTTAGATAATTGTTTTCCCGACAATTGAGTTTATTTTTTGCACTTTCCCTGCTTATTTTATTTTATTAGAATTAATTTCCGAGAGGAGTTCTTTTAACGACCGTTCTCTTCGAGCGCGCGATGCGATCAGTAGGAGTGAAATATTGTTTGCACCGCTTTAAAAAGACTATGTATGCACTTGAGTGCTTCTTTCGACACTTCGAATACATTTCTTGCCCAACGATCGTCACATTGTATGTTCATGCCCAGAACATCAAGAGCTTCTGATTGTTCAATATCTGTACCATCGATAGAAAATGACGATATTGTTGGGTCAGCGAACCGCTTGTAAGACAACAAGCAGCACTGTGTCTTACGCGCATTAAAATCTACTCTATTCACTCGACCCCATTCGGAAATGACCAGTAGATCCCGGCCAAGTGTCTCATCCATAATTCGCCTTTTGTCTTCAATATCTTGAAGACTCGGCCTACGGTCGAATAAATATGAATGACAAAGGTTACTGTCATCCGCAAAGGAGTATATTGGATTCACGGTCTGACCCAACAGATCATCAATGAAAATTAGAAATAAAGAGGGAGAATGGACAGAGCCCTGTGGTACAGCCTATGTTTGTTGGAAGAGAGCCCATCTACAACAACTCTTATAGTGCGATCTCTAAGAAAGCTCGATATAAAACAAGCGAAAGTATCACCGTCACCAAAAGCCATCAGCTTTGATTAGAGTGTACCGTGCCAGACTCTATCAAAGGCATTGGAGATATCCAGAGCCACAACCTTACTCTCACCAAACTGGTGGATAGACCGACTCCAGCGCTCCGACAAGAAAGCCATCAGGTCTTCCGTAGAGCGATTTCTACGGAAGCCATACTGTCGATCACTAAGCAGGTCGTTGGACTCTACTTATAGGTACCTCACAAGATGGTGGTTCACCTTGCTCTCCATTACCTTAGAGAGCGCAGAGCAAATCGCGATTGGCCGATAATTTGCAGGATTATTGGCTTCACCCTTTTTAGGGATTGGACGTTCGCAACCTTCCAACACGCTGGGATGACTCCCGCACGATAAGCAAGTTTGAAAAGGTTGCGTAATGGACGGGCTAGCGTCGAGGAGCACTTACATAGGACAAGTGCCGAAATACCATCCGGGCCCGGGGACTTATTTACGTCGAGCTTCGCTAGAACCCTTTTTACCCCACGTGTTCGAAAAAATATCTAAGGCATGGAACTAGATACGTTTTCGATCACGGGGAGAGGTCGATTGCTTTCCGGCAAGGAAGAATTTCCTGCAAACATATGGCTTATTGCCAATGTCGTAAGCAGTTTTTTTTTTAAATATTACGACGTGCACGAAAACTCGTTTAATTAGCTACCAATACTTTTTAAACTGACATGCAACATAATATTTTTCTCCAAAACTGCCTATAGGATTGAAAATGGGCAAAATTGCCACACCCCTTCTGGTACATTTTACACAAATGTACTATTTCGCACCATTTTGGTAATCATCTCATATCTTCAATACTATTTGCACGATTATACTGAAAATCAATACTTAAAAATGAAGGTAGAAGGTAAACTGGGTGACAGGGAATTCTAGCCACGCCGCTTCTGAATCCTCCCACGAAAATTACCCTATTCCATAGAAGATTATAACTCACATAACTTGTCACCTAATGCACGAACTTGGAACACAGTGATACCATAATTACATCTTTTAACTCTCATGTGAGAAAAAATGTTTCACACGCCCCATTGTGGCACCTCCCATGCAATGTACCATTCCGCCCACTTTTGGGCTTCGTGAAATATCTTGAATCGTAAGAATGGCCTTACGATCCATAATTATAACATTATAAGGATAACTTCGCGACAAATAATTGGATTCCTAGCCACGCTCGTTTGTATCTTACACACAACTCGTCCTATCTTGGTGTAGATTTTAACACACATAACTTATCTCTTGACTTGATGAAGTTCGCATTTTACATTATGCACGCGTACAAAGAGTGAATGACACGCCCCATTTTGGTACCTCCACTTTTTTATTTGCATAGTAATCATAATACTATTCATACGGTTGTGTCGGAAATAAGTATAAATAATTAGATAGAGATGAATGGAGTAATAAGATGGATTAATGGATTTTTTACCACGCCCCTTCTTGTACCTCTCCCGCAAACTACCCCACATAACCCACATAATTTTTTCCCTTAAGCATGAAAATCGCTTGAATTTTGTAGTTTGCACCAAATTTTTTCATCGTTAAACGCCCACAAGAAAAGAGTGGATGGCACTCTCCATTCTAATAACTTCCACACAAACGACCGTTTACCGCTACGGTAATGGAGGATGGAACGTTAGAAAATGTAAAATCCATATAAGGGTGAGGGTATATGTAAGTCGGATACACCGACTGAAGATTTTTTACTTGTTGTTAAAAAGTTTTACCAAATAAAAGTATGGCTTGGACACGCATTATTCGCCGGGTTTGGTAAATTCCTACAAAAAAAACATCTATAAATAAACAAAAGCTATGTTTTGAAGAAAACAAAAGTCTTTTGGTTGATTCAAGATTTGTTAACAATTTTGTTTTTTTATTTTTTATTTCTTGCTCCATGCTTTTATTGATTCTTTTCAGCTTAAAACAAATACTAACAGATTTTAGATTAGCCACTAATGTAAACATTTTACCGCATTTAGTGTTTGCGACATACTTCGTCATCATTTCGGCCACTAAAGAAGATACGAACAATGATACGTTGTGATAAGCTTATCAAATTTTTTCGGCGAAAAACTTACTGCTTGTAGCTGAAACTTTAATCGAAAATTTAATATTTTGGCGGTTAATATTGGATAGGTAGATACCCTTCATCATCAAAGGATTATATATTTCCGATACGAAAAACTCAAGTTGTTTCCGTGAGCAATCTCCACTGAAAACCAAAAATGTTATAAATGCCTTTAACATGTTAATGTATAAGCACTTGTGTCCCTCAGCTTTCTAGTAACGATTAGAGATTAGAGTAGTTGTTGGAGATTATTATGCCATTTGATACAGGTATAAGAGGGCAATACACTTCGATAAAGGGCAATGCACTTCGATAGCCGCTAAAGGCTCCAACTATTTGTTAGCAGCGTTTATTTGATTATTTCTTTTAAAACTAAAATAAAGTAGATATTAAAAATACAAGCGAGCAAGTTGCAGTCGGTTGAATCACATATACATTCAACCATAAACGGTTCACTTGTAACGCTTCTCCTGGCCAAGCAAAATACGAGGGCGACCGCAAAAGTAACTGGCCTAACATAAAAAGAACCGTTTTTTGGAATTATTATTTATTTTTCAACATAATCTCTTTCCAACTCAATACACTTCATCAAACGTTTTTCAAGTTTTTTAATTCCATCCGAAAAATAAGATTTTTCAAGACCTTTAAAATATGCCTCAGTTTCAGCCATAACCTCGCTATTGGACGAACAATTTTTGCCACCGAGAATTTTTTTTAAATTTGGAAACATGAAATAATCTAAAGGAGCTAAATCTGGACTATATGGTGGATGCGGAGCAATTTCAAATCGTAATTCGGCCAGTTTTTGTTGAGTTAAAAATGCAGTGTGTAAAGGAGCATTATCTTGATGAAAAAGAACTTTTTTGTTCTAAATGCGGTCGTTTTATCTTGATTTCTTCACTCAACCGATCCAAAAATGCACAATAATATTCACTATTTATAGTTTTTCCTTTCTCAAGATAATCAATAAATATTATGCCCCTTGCACCCCAAAATACTGTGGCCATTACTTTTCCTGCTGACTTAACAGTTTTCGCCTTCTTGGGACCACTTTTACCAGCTTCTATCCATTGTTTTGACTGTTCTTTGCATTCTGGGATGTAGTGATGGATCCATGTTTCATCAACAGTTATGAATCGGCGCAAGAACTCTATTGGATTACGCTGATAAATCGCTAAAAGCTCCTCGGAATTGGTCCAACGGACGATTTTTTGGGGCAAAGTCAACAAACGTGGCACCCATCGTGCGGATAGCTTTTTCATGTGGAGTTCATCATGTAAAATACTCCAAACTTGTTTTTCATGTATTTTAACAATATCAGCAAGTTCTCTGAGCTTTATTCGTCTATCTTTAGTCACTTCATTTAATATTTTTCTAATGTTTTCAATAGTAGTAGCAGGTTTCGTTGTTCATCTTCCGTACTTGAACGACCCCTTTTAAATGGTTGAACCCAGGATTTCACGGTGGAGTATGATGGTGCATTATCACCATGAACAGAATCCAATTCATCTTTGATTAATTGTGGCGTATAACCTTATATATAAAAGTGTTTAATAATCGCACGAAACTCTTTATTTGCCATTTTTCAAAAATTATAAAACTTGTTTACTTCAATCACCTGCAACAAAGAAAATAATCATTAAATATTTTGGAAATTTTGACAGATGGCTTATAAAAGATTGCTTTTAAAAAAACAAAAAAAAGTTGGTAGTAAAACAGAAAATGTGCCAGGCCAGTTATTTTTGCGGTCGCCCTCGTAAGCCCTTGGCCAGAGGTACTAAGAAGGTAGTTCTTATGTTAAAATTATTAGCGCCTAGTTCAAATACCAATAATATTCATAACAACTCATTATACCGTACCACAGGTTTTCATGACTTAGTGCTGAAGTTTCTAACACCTACTAATCGATTCAGAACCATTGTCTGATGTTAGAAGGCGATGTTCGTCCGACTACCTGTACAGCTATCGCTCTGATCAAAGCATAGGTCGCATATGACGCGTGATCCATTTCGAGGTTCCCTAAATTTTTAAAGAAAAAACACAGAAAATTCAAACTGAATGGGAAATGTTTGTTATCATTTGAAAGAACATTCTTTGGCATCTATTTTTTTGAAGATTCTGTCTATCAAATGTTGACTCGTTTTCCAATTTTCGATGACTCGTTCGAGCATTACGACTGGTAACTGGCGAATGACACGCGTGATGTTTTGTTCCAAGGCCTAAATCGAAACTGGTTTGTCCGCATAAACTATGGACTTTACATATCCCCACAGGAAAAAGTCTAACGTTGTGATATCACACGATCTTGGTGGCCAATCGACCGGCCCAAAAAGTGAAATTATCTGCTCACCGAAGTGTTCTCTCAATAAACCAACTGATTAATGCGATTCGTAGGAAGTGGCGCCGTCTTGTTGAAACCAATTTTCGCTCGTTCCCTACACGAAAAACGATGCAAAATAAAATGACGAACACTACTGAATATTTTGACAGCTAAATGATATTAGTAACTTTAACAGTTCCTACAGCAATTAAGAAATCTTTCGTAGCTATCTGGTCACCAGTGGTTAATCACAATAAAGGTTTCCAGTATCAACTCTTTTTACTTAATTTTAAAGATTAGACGAGCTTTCAACTTTTTGACCCCTTTTTTTGTTATACGCTACAGTCTATGCTTTACGTTCCCTTAGGTGTTTACAATCTGAATTTCGTCTTTTAGACGAACGTCGATTGCTTTTCCAATATTTTGAATCACTTATTAGAGTTTAAACCAAAAAACGTTTCCAGTTAAAGACCTTGCCTGTCAAAATGTAAAGTAAAATGGCGCATAACCCTGTTAACCCCAGAGTTTTTATTTAATGTCGCATTTTTTTCGGAAAATTCTCTGAGAAAAGGGTGTAACAAAGTCGAGGCGAACCAATACAGTATTTCTCCTAGCTTCGATTAATCACGAATTTCATTACGCCGCCATAAACCGCGTAAAACAATAGCGCATCAGTATCTGTTAAATGCACACGCGACACGGCAATGAAGAATCTGGCAGTTGTAACAATTGGCTCAAGGTGAATGCTGGATGGTTGGATGGCTGAATGGATGAAGAGCTTCAGGTTGTTTTGCTTGTGATGGCGTGAAAGTTGTCTACGCCAGATGCGATAAAACTGCCGAATGCCAAACCGCTAAGCCCATTCAAATACAAATTAAAGTAGGAAATGCACTCAATTGTCTTAAATCTCGTATTTCAATGACAATGCCGAATCCGATGTCAATGTTGCTGGCACTTCTATTCATAACATGCCAATATTTGTCAGATTGTTTTTGTCAATTAAAATTTAACCAGCGTTCATAATATTAAAAAGAAGGACGTAAAGGAAGCAATGTTTATTGAAATTTGACCCATTGTAATGGGTCAAATATCCTCAGTCAGGAATAAGACGACGTATGTCTGATGAACACACACCATGAAAGTAACGATAGAACAACGACAAACAACCCACACTCCGACGATGCTCCAGGGAGAAAATATGGTTGGATGCCATACTCAAACCTAGAAGCACTATCGCTCTCCTTTGAACACGATCAAGTAGCTCCAAGAATGATGGGAGTTGTATTACATCTCTGACCTGATGTAGGTTGTATAGATATCGAAAATATCAGAAAAAGTAAAATATATATATCTTGCACCGCCTTAGGAAGCCGATACTCGCACACTTGAGTGCTTCTTTCGCCACTTCGAATATCTGCCTCGCCAATGGGCCGCACACTGAATTTTCATGCCAAGGAGCATCTAATTTTTCGATATTCATACCACCACGACACTGTTGGGTCAATGAGACGCTTGTGAGACAACAAGCAGCACTGCGCCTTACGCGCGTTAAAATCTACTCTATTCACTAGACCTCAATCGCATATGGTCTGTAAATCCCGGCCAAGTGTCTCGTCCGTAATTCTACTTCTGTGTTTTATGTTTTGAAGACTCGGCCTACGGTCGAATTAATATGAATGATAGAGTTTACTTTCATCCTAAGGAGTAGATTGGCTTCACAGTCCAATCCAAGAGATTGTCAATGAAAATAACAAATAAAGTGAGAGAAAGGACAGAGCCTTGTGGTCGGCCTATGTTTTTAGATAAGAACCCTTTAAAAAAACGTCTATAGTGCGATCTTAAAAATCGCACTATAGAAGTTGTTACAAATTGCGGTAATCGTATTACCGACACCAAACACGATCAGCTTTGATATGAGTGCACCCTGACAGACTCTATCAAAGGCCTTTGAGATATCCAGAGTCACGAACTTACGCTCAATAGACCGACTCCAGCGGTCCGACAAATGGCCATCAGGTCTTCAGTAGAGTGATTTTTTCGGAAGCCATACTGCAGATCACTAAACAGGTCGTTGGACTCTAGATACCTTACGAAATGGCGGCTTTCCAGCAAAGGACTATTTCTACGAGAATTGAAATTGGTCCACATTGCTGTTTGTTTTGATATTATGCAGAGGTTTTTACCGATTTCAGAACCTATAGCTCAGAAAGCCAAATATTACAATCGATTCCGACCACATTTTGCACAGATCATTATGAGCGACCAACAAGATTTTCTGGAAAAAAAGACTATATCGGTCCATGTTTTAGAAAAGCTCTTACACAAAGGCCCCAACTGATTAAAGGTCCTGCAATTGTAGAAGCCATAATTTAAACCAGATCAAGCTCAAAATTTGCTTTGCAGGTTATGATCGACCAATGTTGTTGTTTTAGCGGCACATAGTACCATGTTGACAGCCCTTGACCGAAAAATTCCTCCTTCGGGTCGATTCGGGGCATATATCCGGCTGTCGTGGGATTTCTAGTCCATATGACCGTAAAACCTGACCGGATTTTTGAAATATAAATATATAAAATAATACGTGTAATTAGTACATATTTTTATTACGAGGGTTGCTATTTATATTTCGGGTCCTGACAATACTAGTATTCCCAGATGCAAACTGGAATACCATTGGAAACTTTGACAGTTTTTACTATAACTTCACTCAGAACGTTTTGTCATTTGAGGGCGAGTTGTTTTGTTTATAGTGTATTGAAAAATTCATCTCAGTCAAAAAATGGAATTATCCCGTGGACATTTTCGTGCGATGAGTTTTTACGATTTTCGACGTAGGTTATCGAGACAAGAGTGTTTAAATCAACTTTTTTGACTATTGGCGATGAAGCACCATCAAAAAACACTGTTAATCGCTGGTACCAAGAGTTTTTTAGTCTCGGACGCCGTTCGCTCCAAGATGAATTTCGTGAAGGACGTCCAACTTCGGTCACTATGCCAGAAACTGTGCGTGAACTGATTTAGCAAGACCGACATGTGACATACCGTGAGATTGAGTCATCCTTGGCCATTAGTATGACAAGCATCAATAAGATATTGCATGTTCATTTGGCCGTGAAACAAATTTGTTCTCGTTGGATCCCACATAATTTAACGAATGCTCAATAAAGGCTTGTTTGTGGATTTGTGCAAAGAGATGTTGAAAAATTATAACTGCAGTAGCTCAAAGGCAGTGTATAACATTGTCACAGGTGACGAATCATGGATCTATGCTTATGAGCCTGAAACAAAACAGCAATCGACCGTGTGGGTCTTCGAAGACGAGCCAAATCCAACGAAAGTTGTTCGTGGAAGAAGTACTCGTACCCCGAAGCAAATGATTGCGTTTTTTTCGGTATAACCTGCCATGTTGCCACAGTGCCTTTAGTGGAACGTAGGACGGTCAATTCTGAGTGGAATACAACCATCTGTTTGCCAACAGTGTTCGAAGAAATAAGGAAAGATATTAAGAGAAAACAAATCATTTTGCATCATCTCGACGTTTAATGCGTTTTGGACTTCGACCTCCTAGATAAGACTTTTTAAATATAATTATTTAAGTAATATGCTATATTAGCAAATACCCGCCACTTTGCGACCAATCTTTAACTATGGCGAAACTTTACCTTGTATTTCTGCATTTTTTTAGTATTGCCCCCAAATAAAGTTCCTTTTCGATTTCAGAGCCTGTTGCTTTAGAAGTCACATAATACATCCGGTTTCAACAAAATTTTGGATGACGATTAACAATCGACCAATACTTACCTCTGGAGAAATTAAATTATATCGATCCATGTTTTTGAATAGTCCCCACAAATTGGACCCTCCCGATTTGAGGTTCTGCCGCTCTGAAGCCTTATTATAAATCTAGTCTAGCTCAAATAGAATATATCGCATTATGTGCGACCTATACTTATCACCATAAAAACAGCCTCACGAAATATGTCCTAAGCGCCCTAGAAGAAACATATTAAGTATGTGCTTGCTCAAGCCTCAGACAGAGTCGCGG
Organism: Hydrotaea diabolus; assembly: GCA_963513945.1. NCBI lineage: Eukaryota > Metazoa > Arthropoda > Insecta > Diptera > Muscidae > Hydrotaea > Hydrotaea diabolus. The sequence continues at coordinate 61,455,098 of OY740718.1, read as the reverse complement.
ATCTTCTATACAGTGTAGGGTATCTCAAAGTCTACCAAGTCCGATTTTAGCCTTTTTTTGTTATTTATTTTAATGAGTTTTAAAGAATTTAAGAATTTTAAATTGAGCAATGATTAAGGATTTAATTAACACCGACTACGATAACAATTTCTTTGATGTAAACGTATCAGCGGTTGTCTTATGAAGGAACAACTGTCGCAGCCGTGGAATTTGTTTGCAACTCGTCGGTCTGAACACCACTTTATTAATGATATATTTTATCATTAGTCAAATTTAACCGGTTTCCTGTTTTTTGAGATTTTAGTAAAGAGCTCTAAATATTTGTTAAATAATCGCACTCATTCAACCGCAGGCGACTATACCCGGTCGGTTTAGTATTCAAATGGGGATTCTCATTGTATAATCTTGTCAATAAGTATGTTTTCGATTTTGAATTTCAATAAACAACGTTCTAAAGAAATTGAGTCATTCGAGCAAGAACTGCGGCTGATCAAAAAAGTCAAGATTTTGTATAAACATATAATCATAAATAAAGAAATGACGCATTGATTGCATAGAGCTCAAAACGGAATTAAGTAGCTGACTACAATTTCCTAAAAAGAGGAGACATAAACGACTGGCGCTATAGTAGTAATATTATTTTTTGACAACTGAAACAGTTTTTATGCCTCATTTTTATTTCATTGTGATAGGCAGACATCTTCTCGGTTAAAGTGTTGCATTCTTGAAAATCCCACAGTACGAATACATTCAAGCAGATGCTTTAAATTCTTTTGACTGGTAGTATTTGTTGGGATTGGAATGATATTTCATCGGAATAACACTCGAACTATGGTTTTCAAGTTAAATTTTGCATTTTAAATGTGCCGAAATGTGGAAAATATAAAGTTTATAACATTCACCAAAATAAATCGCACTTTCTTTTTATTGTCCTTATGACCGTTAAACCAGACCCGATTTTCTGAAAAATCTTAATAGTTAGTGCACACAGAGAACAAGTTATTTTGAAATAGGTTGAAACTGCAAAAACTTCGTTGCAATCGCCAATTGTTTATACTCCTAATCGTAATACAGAAGAGTATTTGTTTTGAAATACCACCAGACGATAAATATCATCATCGTATGATGCACACAACTAATTGATGGGTCACACTAATGAAACGCGAAATAGGTATTAAGTAACCATAACAAGTGGTTGTGCCAACAAATAGTCTTAAACATTTTGTTGTTGTTATTAATTAATGGCGATGATAAATATTATTTCATCATAACCAAAAAGTGTCGTCCCAACTAAAATTAAATGGTCAAAATGTTTTCATTTTGTCGAATACAGGTCGAAAAAGACGCTCTAATCTTAGATGCAGGATGTTAAAATGTGCTACGAAAATAAGTCCCATACGATTTCACTTAAGAGATCTCATCCCGAAAATTTGGTAAAACAAAGGAATATTCACTGCTTTGTAATTTATGTTATATGGTATAGAGTTGCAAAATCTAAAATTCCTTGGCCTATAAAAAATAAATCGGACCTACGAAAGCCGTCCTTTTGGGAATTTACTATAATCGCCTAAGTCTTTCATTTCTAGAAGAAATCATTCACCCCCGAGAAAGTCCGAACTTGTGTTGTGCATTTTACAACAGCGAACTAATCGGGTTTGGTTATTTGTTGTTGGATTTATTTGGTGTCACCACTAATTACACTAGGTTACAAATTATGAAGTTGAATTTATTTAGTGTCACCACTAATTACACTAGTTTACAAAATTTTGATTTTTTCCTGGTCCAGAGTTCTAAATATTTTTTTTCCTAGAGATTATGGCCTCCTAAGTACGAAAATGAATTTTAAAAATTTTGCCACTGATTATTTTTTAAAATAGAATTTATGGAATTTGTTTGCGAGATGTCTCATCTTTTTGGACCGTAACTCACGCTTAAACGCTATTACCGATTTAATCAAGAGTGGTCTCAAATGAAAGGAAATTGGCTTTTCTAAAACTTGTTTACATATTTTTTTTTTCAATTTTAAATCGTGTTTTTGCACAAATAATTCAATTTTTTAAATTTTAAATGCAACGTCAAAACTATTGAACTGATTTTAATATCTTGTATGAAAAAATTTTAGAAAAGCTAATTTTCTTTCATTTGACACTACTGATCAAATCGGTAATAACGTTTGGGAGATATGGTCCAATAAGCTGAGACACGAAAAAAAAATTTAAAAAAAATTCTATCTTGAAAACTACTCTGTGGAATATTTTTAAAATTTATTTTCGTGTTTGGGAGGCCAAAATCTATAGGGAAAAAGGTGGCAAGAGTGAGTTGTATTTTCGTGGGCAATTGTGTGAAGAAAATTTGAAAAGTAAGGTTTACAACAGTAGTTCTCATTCGTTTGGGGAGAGCCTGGCCTTATAGAGTTCGGTTTTACTTTCAACAATTGCAGCAAGGCTTTCTGAAGAGGGTTGTCACGGACCCGAAATCATGATAAAAGTAGTGTGCAATCACGAAAATCAATGTCATTTTGCCATTTTGTTAAAAACTTGTCTTCTATTTAAATATAGAAGCAAGAGGTCTTTAGCCGGTTTTATCCCTGTTCAATGTGGAAAACACTATTGTACCTATACATGCGACAGCAATCATTTAGTTAGAAAATGCAATTGGGTGTTACAACGAACCGGTTCCCTGTGTACAGCTATAAGTAAATATCGAATTAGAGCTTTTTCTCTGTCTCTACCCAGCCTTCGCAAGACTGAACCTCTCTCAACAGATTGGTTAAACAAAATTCTGATTTCAAATACAGCTGAGGAATCGACTGGAGAAAGTGAAGCGATAGGTTGATCAGTGGACTACGCAGATCAGTGTGAAAGGGAATGTAAGCGAGAAGCAGTGTAAAATTGTCAGAACACCGCCCAGCGAACTGCGACAGAGTGTCTTCTTATGATTTAGAAGATCAACAGCACGATGAAACGAAAATCTCTTCCATGCGCTGACACTACTAAATATACCGGCTAGGGTATTATGGAATGATCATCCGAATCACTACCTAAGGTATAGGCAGCCTTAACCTCGCCATGTTAGGAGGAGGAGAGGCTATTCCAACCGTTGCCACAATTTGCATTGAGCCCGAATTGATAGCATTGTGTCAAAAACTTTTCTCGGATACAGGCAGGGACCACAGGACACACATTTCCCCCGTTCAAAGATCTGTTCCAGTTTTTTGCGGAAACACGGTCCAAGTCGCAAAGATCCAGTACATAGTAAGCAAAGCTAGCAGCAAAAGACGGTCAAAACAGCAACAAACAAACGAACACACAGTTATGCCGCAGCAACAACAACTGGATAAAACTTACAGATGCCACTAACCTGCAGGAAGTAAACAGCCTGCAGGGAATAAAAAACAGAAATGCTGGCTTAGGCATTCCACCAAGTCGGGGGCATTATACAAATTAAAGTGAGACACTTCGAAAACCTAAACTAACCAGAAGGGGTCGTATTTATTCCTTCGCTCTCTTATAATTTTCGGAGCTTTCTAAATCAGGTCCTTTAAAAAAAGCCTTAAAATGGCATACGGTCACTCCGTCCACGCCACAATCGATATTTTACACGTCAAGTTCGGTCATTGTGTTATCTATCAGTCTTCTTGTCAATCACAGCTGGTCGAAGCTGCGATTTAACGCTGTTAGATTTTTTAAGGTTTCCATCAAGGACGAAATCAGGTCCTTCAAGGAAAGCATAATTCTGAGCCGTTGCGCCACTTTGCAATCGCAGATTGTTTAACTGAAACTGAATGAATGAGTATTTAATTCAAAGGGTCTGAGTTCAATGTTTCAAGGTATTGCACACGGAAAGACAATTTTAGATTACACGCGCTGACGACTGGCGCTAAGTAAAAATCTAGTGTTGAAAGTTAAAATAGCAGTGCGAACGTTTAAGAGTTTGAATTGCTTAACAGCTTTGATCCAAAGTAATAATTCAAACAACACAACTTGAAAAATGTATCTTCAAAGCCGGCACGTCATTCATAAAACGGCACGTTAATTATATTTGGAGCGTGAATAAATATTTTGTACTAAAATAGATTTTATTTAAATACGTCTGTATAAATTTATAACCAAAACGCTTTTGTTTGTTTTCAAACAAACTACACTGTAGTATTTAATGATTTTGTTCATGCCTTTTGCTAATATAATTTATGAACTTAATGGCTTTGTTTAAAACGTAGGTCAGTTTTTATTCAAACAATGACAATGAATCAAAAACATGCACACACTTGTGTTATCAGTGCAGTGACATTTCACTACACGTTAATATAATTCATTACATATTTTTTAACACTTTTTAAAAAACAATTATCACATTTTAAGTTTAATACTTTTGGCCGATTACAAGACTTGACTGTAAAAACGGTCAACATTAAACGATAATTGGGCCAGGTAGACTCATACTTTATCGATGAACAGAGTTAAAAAAGGTGTAGCGATTTCAAACCATAAATGGAATCAAAGTTACTGGAATTTTTTTCAAGGAAATTAGTACAGAATTCTACAGGACCTACACCACTGTTGTAGATAGAAGATGGATGTTTCGATGAGGTTAACAGCAAATCATGGACCTAATATTCCATTTTTACCAGAGCTAATAACTGGCTGCTCATAACGTTCATGCTAAATTTGAGCTTAATCGACATTTATTTATGGCTTTAGGCAAGCAGGACCCCAGATAAAATGAGCGTAGCGGTTTTATTTTCCTTTATCCATAACAAATTGTTAGTCCATTGTTTTTGCTTCTCACCATTTTTTTCAACTGTAATTTATAATAACGTTGTCTAAGATACTGCTTTATATGCAAACTTCACTAGCTAGACAACCGAAGACTAGCATCCCATTCGTACGATTTTAGCTTAGTGTATTTGGCCAATTTCCAAGTTAGAAAACTCAATCCTGTGAATTTTTCGTCCAGTTAAAAAAACTGTTTATCCACTGTATTTTTATTGCTATATCATCATTTGGCCCATGTGATGAAATAACAGTGGAGAAGGTGGGAAAAACTTTGTACCATTCTAGTACTTTCTTCCGCATATATTTAATTAGATAGGTATGGGGTGATCAATATAGAACTACTTTTTTCACAATATAAATATACGAAAATTCAAATGAAGTGTGAAATCTTTATTGTTCATTCGAAAGGACATTTTATTTATTTTTGTTTATTTTTCAACTACGCCTCAGGGTGTCCATTCTGAGGGTCCCATTTTGGATAACTCGTTGAGCATTTCGACCGGTATGGCGTTAATGACACGCGTAATGTAGGTTATCAAAAACTGAATCGTAGCTGGTTTGTCAGCATAGACTTTGGCCTTTATGTAGCCCTAACCAAAAAGACAAAGGGTGTGATATGGGTGTGCGGCCAACTCACCTGCCAAAAACGTGAAAGTAGCTGCTCTTCGAAATGACCTCTCAATAGATCTATTGTTTGAGCAGCTGTATGGCAAGTGACACCGTTCTGTTGAAACCAAATGTCGTCAAGATTACGGGCTTTATTTTCAGGTAGAAAAAAGTCCGATATCAGCGAGCACCATTCTTAGTTCCGGCCATCATCGTTTTTGAAAAATATGGACCGATGATTCCACCAGCCCATAAGCCGCACCAAACCCTGACTTTCTCTAGGTATAATGGCACCTCTTGAACCTTTTCTGGTTGCTCTTCAGCAGCAATTATGCTTATTGACGTTACCGTTAAGCCAAAAATGGGCCTCATCTTTGAACAAAATTTTGGTCGAAAACGTTTTTCACCTGACGCTTATTTCAATAATATATAAATAGTTGCACAATTTGGAGACGTTGTTGCCGTGTAAGTCTATCCATGATGAAATGGCAAACAATACCGGCAAGAAAATAAAGTTTAACACTACTCACGTGTAAACTGTGAAAACCCCTATTGACAAAAACCTCTAGATTGATCACCCTATCTAAAAAAATGATCTGTTTTGTAGGCCTTTTCGGCTCATGCGCCCGTTCCTAATCAAAATTTGCTTTAATTTAAGTAACCATATATGTGACGCGCAAAATAGAAAGGGACCTAAGGTTAAAACCCAGTTTTGTTCAGGAGAGCCATTTTAAAGATTAGGTCTCTTTCTATTTGCGCTTAGAATCGTCGACTTCACTTTCATAAAACGCGCATATCTCTGGGAGGGAACACTTTTGGGGCATGGGATCGGTCTCATTCGATGCTCAGATATTGTCCACATCAAAAAAAGAAAAAAATGAAAATTGATTTTTTTACCCTTAGGTCCCTTCCTCTATGCGCTGTCACATATTGACAGTTTAACGCCTTTTTTAACCATGCGAGAAGTTTTGTGTGCTACGTGAACCAAAACATCCAGCACCTTCACTCTTTTTTGAGGTATTTAATGCGTCTAAACTAACATTATCAATTTTAACCTTTCTCTGTCCGCAAAATATTATGATTTGTTCAGCAAATACTAAAAAAGGGTATATTTTACCGAGGTGCCTTTGGACTCTAGAAGGGAATCTTTTTTCGCCCTTATATTACTACGATCAATATTATACTTAGTAGGAACATACGTACATACTGTTACAACATTGAACACACCCATTTCAATAGTAGAACTGAACATACCCCGTTAATGTCATATGGGCTTTAAAAGCTAACCTCAATAGCGTTAGTCTGTAACGGGATTTTAAAATTGTTTCAATTTTCGTCATGGAGTGGTCAGATAATGAGAACCGTATCGCTGTAATAGCGATTTTCAAGTGTAAAATGAAAAAAGCGATATTTTTAAAACGCTCCGGCCACTAGGAGGTAGCCGCATGTTCGTCTACCGATGCATAAAACTGTTTGAGGAGACTAGAGATGTAAAAGACCGCCACCGGTCGGGCCGCCCACGCTCTGTTCGAACACCGCATGTCATCAAAGCCGTTAAATCAAGAATTCACAGAAATTTGCTCCGAAAACAGAAAATCAAGGCCCGTGAATCATTAAAAAAGACTTGGGACTTGGGGCTTTCAAACGACGTATCGGACATTTATTGACTGCAGCTTTAAAACAAAAAAGGATTGAAAAATGCAAACGTCTTTTGGTGAAGCACGCTCATAACTTGCACAGAAAAATTTTGTTCACCGGTGAAAAATTTTTCCCGTTCAGGAAAAATTTCACAAGCAAAATGATAGAGTGTATGCGCGGTCATCTAAGGAAGCATCTGAACTGATCCCAAAGGTGGAAAAGGGTCATCACCCAGCTTCAGTCATGGTTTGGTGGGGTGTCTCTTACGATGGGGTCACTGACCTGCATTTCTGCGAACAAGGAGTCAAAACATCGGCCAAAGTTTACCAAGAAACCGTTTTGAAGCCTCTCAACAATTCCCTGTTCCAAAACCAGCCATGGACTTTCCAGCAGGATTCTGCGCCGGCCCATAAGGCTAAAACGCCCCAGTCCTGCCTTCGAAACAATTTGCCAGCGTTCATTTCCTCTAAAGAATGGCCCTCAGGCAGTCCAGATTTGAACACATTGGATTACAAATTGTGGACTGTTGTAGAGGACAAGGTTTTGTCACAAAAGATACCCCAAGATTGAATCTCTTAAGACTGATTTGGTTCGAGCTGTGGCCAATTTTCCGATGGACGAGGTTCGTGCAGCTATCGACGATTAGCCAGTGCGTGTAAAGGCAAAAGGCGGACATTTCGAATAAGTATATTCGTTTTGGATACAATATACATCAATTAATATATTCAAAAATATTTGGTTCAAAAGCATTCAGTACCTTTTATTTTATTGTCCCTACTAAGTATATACCTTATAGGGTCTCCGGTCAATATTTTGTAGTTTTGCAAACGGAATGAAAAATTTAAAGGGTGGTCCAACCATAATGCACAATGTAAATTGTGAGTCTCAACTTAACGTCCAGTTGTTTGACCAACTTAGTTTTACATTTCGTTGTTTCTTTGTTTGACAAATTCAGTAAGAAGTACACTATTGAGCAGCGCGTAAAGATTGTTGAAGCCTTTTACGAAAATGGGTGTTCAAATCAAAATGCAATTCGTGCACTCATAGTTTTCTATTGAACGACAAACCAGCTACCTCAATAAGCGATTTAAAGTTAGATGTTAAATGTTAGTTTTAGATGTTAAATTAAAGAAATATCAGATGTTACGTACATGTGGATTCTAGAGCGGCATGGCTTTAATTATATAGGTACTTTTTAATGGAGGCCAGTTGCGACAATGTGGCCATTAGAGCGAGAGGAGCTTAAATCAAGGGTACAATAAAATTGGATCTATATCAAAATCTGTCCTGATTTTCTGGTATAGATTGAAAGAAAAATTTTCGTACTCAATGTCATTGGTGCAATGGCTTTAATGCCCCAAGTAATCGGAATGTCCCGAACTCTTAAACTCTATGGTTCTTTCACATACACTCTGCATAAAATTCCTACCTTCAATGACATCCCAGACTTTTGAATTTGACTTTCCGAATATGATTGCTGGGTAAGTCATCCAAGGGTCGATCTTTACAGTTAATCGATTTTAAATGACTACTACTGGTATTTTGTTACAGAGCCCTATAACAAGTTCTATTAGTAGATGCATGCTAAATATTATTTCACATATCAAAGTTAGTTGTTAGCACTTTCGAATTGGGGATTTTTTTCTTAGTCTGCTATCAGTTTCAAATTCGCTTGATCACATCTTTTGTTTGTCTTTTGTTTTCAGACCAATTACTGTCATTTTTTGCATCTTTTCAATGGCATGAATTCTCCAATTTAGTTTTTGGCATTTCCATCAATTTGGCTATGGGTTTATGGCAATTTTACTGTTTCTGTGCTAGTAACTCAAACCAAGTTTGGACACAGCATATGAATATGTCTGGGATACGTTGGCCCGAAGTCAATGTTCTCATCAATCAAACGGAGATAGTGGCTGTGGGTTTTCACAAACACCAGGGAATTTTTAATTCCTGGACTTTATGGCGACAGACCACAGAACCACATACAGCAGATCGATCTAATGAAGTTCGAGCGATGTTGTTTTATTTGTTTATTATTAATTTTTTTCAATAATGCTAATTTTTAACTGAGTTATGGAATTTTTTTTATATTGACAATAGACTGTTGTGAAATCTGACTGTTCTTCCCGGTCTGGCTAATGAAGTTAATTTTCGGAGGAGAGGCAATAAAAAATATATGATTATGAGCGTCTCTATAATTTGATTAAATCATATAGAATATTAAATTAATCAATTCGGTTTATTTCTGCTATTTGTGAGACTTGTGGCAAAACCCCAGCTGTTTGTTCTAAACCCCATGATCAAAGTGGAAGACGAGTGCCGATGTTAGCCAAATCCGGTCAGTGTGACTAATCAAAGACATTGAATCCCCCAACTCTTTGAACTTTGTTTTGTATTGCAGCTCATCTACTTTAGATGTCAACAATCTGCTTTTATTCTACTCTATGTGATTTTATTTGGATTTCAAAATTTTAGCGAATTTGAATTAAAATGAATGATGAATTATACTCAATTAATCGGTCTTTTCAATTCGACAGACACAAAAATCGTTGAGAGGCTATTTAAACTTTTTTAAGCTCAAGGTTGATTTGTAAAATGCTAAAAAGACATTATCAATCAATCAAAATGTATGCGTTTGTCATACTCTAGATACCGTGATTAGTCATGGGAAGGAGTTTTTAAAATATCCTAGCCGTAAAGAAGTTAAGACATCATATAGTTCAAACACTCATTCGCTATTGAAATGGAAACTAATATGTGGCGCGCAAAATAGAAACGGACCTAAGGGTAAAAACCAGTTTTGTTCAGGAGAGCCATTTTGAAGATTTAAATACGTGTATCTTTGGTGTACCATCACTTTCATAAAACGCGCATATCTCTGGGAGGTAACACTTTTGGAGCATGGGATCGGTCTCATTCGATGCTCAGATGTTGTCCACATAAAAAAAAGTGAAAATTGTTTTTTTTACCCTTAGGTCCCTTTCGCTATGCGCTGTCACATATAGACTTTCGACAAATATTAAAAACTAGACAATTTGTTGTTTTTAGTTAGGCATGTTTAAAGGGACCATGCGACTGATAATAGCTGATATAACAAAAATCTTATATTTCTACTTCTGTCTAATTAAAATATTCTCTTTTTTATTTCAGATAGTCATCCTTCAATTAACGACAAAAATTTTAATGGGAGAATGAAACATGAAGTTTGATTGTGCGCCGCTTTAACGCATTGGAGTCTATCATTTGTGGACGAAAGTTAGTTCAGGGGCGTATTCGGCTCCACTCCTCCCAGCGGATGTAATTTAGAAAAGATCGTCAACAGTTTTTCCGAACGTGTACCAATCGCAAGAGGGCCTTATCAGCGTGGTCCCTTAGTTTGGCCGCAGGAAACTATCGCTGCTGTACATGCTATCATTAATAGATCTCCTGCAATAGTTCCGGCAAAAAGCTAGTCAGCTGAAATGATTATCATCAGACGGACACTATACTCGCCAATGCATCACCCAGCATGAAGGTAAATGAAATTTTATTACTTAACATGTAAAAACGTTATTAAGTTCGGCCAGGCCGAACATTATGTACCCTCTACCATTACAACTTTTCCTAAACAAAAAAATATCAGCCAAAATTTGAAAATGGGCATATATTTGAGTTCCTAGTATTTAAGTACCCATATGCCCATATTATCTATTGATCGCTCTAACATCCAGCAACTATGCCCGTTTTGAGGTTCTAAGTGTATCCCAACAAACAGTACATGTTTTAACCATTGATCTTGCTCAAAAATTATGATTTGTAAAGCAAATGTACTTTTTCCCAATGTACCTTACGTCCCTTACAGGGAAACTTTTCTCGCCCTTGGCCCCTATTGGCCATTTACAATGCCAAACAGATTATGTCCACAAGCCACCATCATGCTAAATTTCAGGATTCTAGGTTAATTCATTTGAGCGCTGTCGTACCGTACACGGACGGACAACGCTATATCGTCTTGAATATTACCACGATCGAAATATATATTTACTAAGGCTATCTGATCAATGTTTCGGGGTGTTGCAAATGGAATGAAAAATAAGTGAAGAAATTAAGTTCGGCCTGGCAGAAGCTTATATACCCTCTATCATGGATTACGGTCCAATGTGACAATTTTGTGAAGGGGACGGGATCCAACGAGAATAGACCTTTTTTACGGCCAGGCGTCCATGTAATATCGAATGTATGATGGTAGAAGAAATGCCTAAGGATGCCTCTATCTCACGGTATGTCACATGACGATATTGCATTATTAGTTCACGCACGGCAAAAATGTTCTCTGGCACAACAGCTGGTTTTTGGACGACCTTCGTCTTTGAGCGAGCGTCGGCCACGATTGAATTCATTAAACCAGTTTTTTACAGTGCTATAGGATGGTGCCTCATCGCCATACAAAGTTTTAAGTTCATCGATGCACTCTTGTCGTGATAATCCACGTCGAAAGTTGTGAAAAATGATTGCACGAAAATGTTTACGGGTTTATTCCATTTTTTTGCCAAATTGATTTTTTCAAGTCACTGTAAACAACACAAATGATGGTCGTACGTCAAACCTTTCTGAGTACGTTTATGCTAAAAAAAATGTCAAACTTTCCAATGGAAACGTCAGATGGCGCAAGGCAACACTTAGTGTTGCCTATGCCAGAAATATATATAGCATAGTATATACCAACTAATATCGTCATATCAGTGCTAGCACACGAGATATAGCCTTTCAAAGTGCATGCTTGTATGGGAGGGGCCACGCGCCCTTGTATTTATTGGCTTTCTGTTAAAACTTATAATCGGTTCATTACTTTAGCCATAAATGCGATATTTTGAAGGCGATGTGGCATCGCCTAGTTTTTCACCACGTGTTTCGAACCATGCCAATAACATACTCGTATGTTCCAAATATATTCGTCAAATGTCTAACTCAGGGTTGTGTGGGCCTTGCCAAGCCCCTTGTGCCATCAAATCGTCATATCCGTTACAAATATCATCTGTCTATACAGCTCAATGTGAAAACTTCGCAACGATCAGAGTTGACACTGGTAAGAAACCCCCAAAAATACTACAAAAATAGTGATTTTGCCATAGGTTGACTCTGTCCTTGCGTGAGGCAATTGTTTTACATGTTGACCCCTCTTGCCTATTGCCAATACCAAACGTTTCAGTTCATCTACTGATATTTCTGATAAAGTTAAGCCACCAATATTCAATAGTGCGACCTGTAGTTTGCTTTTAACAGACAGACTAACGGACATGGCTAGATCATCCTGGAAATTTTCGACGATCCTGTATGAATATACATTAAGGTGTCTAAGACCAGTATTTCTCGGTGTTGCAAACGGAATGACAAAAAGAATATACCCTCCATCCTATGATGGTGGGAATTATTGTACCATCCACCCTTTGATGGAGAGTTAAAAAGTGGTGTAGACTATGCATCTCGACATCTATCGGCAGGTAGCATCAACGTGTGAGCTCAGATAATTCTCAGGTTTTACTTAACAAGCACAGACATCACATGGATATCCAATAAATAATTTCATAGTATACGTTCAGGCGTCTATAAATATTTAATTTTCTGAATTAAAGTATTGCATGCGATTTTTATTGTGTTTTTACAAGCATCGTAATTCAATTTGAAATGCGAGCGTAAGTAAATCTAAAGATCGATACATTCTGGACAGGTGGATTTTGAACGTTTATGACAATATCATTCTTAGTAAAAGCCGTGTTTTTTTCAAGTAACTAACTTCATCTTCTGCCAAATAATTTTCAGCCCATTGGGCGAAGCGAAAAAGCTTCGGATGTTATTCTATTATTTAATGACAAAGTTTAACGTTTCAAAAAAAGTATCATAATAAAGTAAACTAATTTGCCATTCCGTTTGCAACATCTCGAAATGTTGATCGAAGACCCTATAAATGCATTTAATATTTCAAAAAGAATTGTGATTCCTGGACCTTGTGTCCAAAAAATGCCACTTATGGTCTTAAAAAAATATGAAAATAAACATGAATTGAGTTGTTTACGGCTTATTCGGTATTCGAACACATTTAAGTATTTTTAACCACCCACCTTTTGTACAAAATTCTCCGCTGTTTTAGGGCCTTTTGCTTTAGAAGCCACAAATTCAATTCTAAGCGACTACTAATTAACTATGGTAACAGAATCGGGCCATATTATCATATTGTCCCCTTACAAAGAACAATTCAGATTATAGGACCTACCGTTCTGGAAAAAACATCGTTGTGCATTGTACGAAGCCTATAAGTCATTCTTGTGAAATTGGACCATATCTGTACATGTATTCGGGTAGCCCTCACACAAAGGTCACCCCTGATAGAAGATCCCTGCGCTTTAAAAGCCAAATTAAATCCGACCATGCTCAAATTCACATGGGCGATCAATGTTGTTGTAACAACAATATATTTTATTTTGAATTCTTGTTCATCTATGGGGGATCTGCTTCCATATCCAGGTGGAGTAAACTCGCCATTTGAACTAGATGCGTCCACAGAGACCTGGGGCTCAGCTGAGTGGGCTTGGCCGGACAATTGAAGTGGTGCAGCACGTTCCGAGACAGATGTCCGGAACGTTGACATCAATTCGTGCCCAATAAGAATTGAGGCGGCTGCACCATCCAGATCTCGGCTTAGCCAGAACCACGCGATCGATAATTTACTCAGGTGAAGCTGGACCGTATCTGTCCGTGTTTCTTTGGTATTTTAAAAACGTCAATTTCGGCGACATTTATTCGAAAATGTCGTCAATCGTCATTTGGTCAAATTTTACGAATATTTGTTACAACCCTTATAACCAGCTGCTTTACATTTAAGGGCAGGCAGATTTACATGTAACGAGAACTGCCGACAGCAGAGTTTACCACCGAAGAAAGTAAACACAATCAAAATCCTCGCTCTACATAGATACCAACACACATATACGCACGTCGTAAAGTACATGTTCACTGTTCATTAAAAACAACAACAGCATAATGCGTATTTTTTAATAAATTTCATTGCAATATTTGATAAAATGTTTGGATTATTTACGAAATTGAACGGTAATTAACCGGCTTGAGACTTCTTACATCTACATTTTAACAGAAGCCAAGGGTTTTACAAAATGGCAAAGTGACATTGATTTTCAGGTCCGAGACGGTCATTATCAGAAAGCTTCGCAGCAGTTGTTGAAAGAAAAACCGAACTCTTAGGACCAAACTTTATTCGTTTGGTGAGAGTCTGCCGTACCGTGTCCAGTCCATGTTTTTTGATGTAGACAACATCTGAGCATCGAATGAGACCGATTCCATGCCCCAAAAGTGTTCCCTCCCAGAGATATGCGCGTTTTATGAAAGTGATGGTACACCAAAGATACACGTATTTAAATCTTTAAAATGGCTCTCCTGAACAAAACTGGTTTTTACCCTTAGATCCCTTTCTATTTTGCGCGTCACATATAAGTAGACCCCATACAATTTACCATTCCGATTCTGACCTTGACCAATTTCTAGGCGCGGAATCTTTGTAGTAACAGGTGATTCGGCCAGCCCCGACTAACTTTAACATTTTTCTGGGCAGGGATACTATGAGAGACAGAGCACAATAAGTCTGCTAAAAACATAAGTCTAATGAAAAAATAAAAACAAAAATTCTATCGGCAAAAAAAATAATTATGGAGATGCCGGGGATTGAACCCGGGGCCTCTCACATGCAAAGCGAGCGCTCTACCACTGAGCTACATCCCCCACACGATCCTAGGGACAAAAGCGACCACAACTAAACAGAGATAGTAAAACTACGGCCCAAATGTGTGGAATGATTTTATTTAAATGAAGTTAAGATAAGAACGACGACAACAAAAAACGTTATTTGTTTAAAACAATTGAGTACGTAGCAGAAATGATTAATTACGAGTTTTGGTTTTAAATACATACTAGAATATTGTGTACTTCCCAAGTAATTTTCGTCAATGTTCTTATGTTGGTTTTTATACCCTCCACCGAAGGGTGTATGGTATTTAAAATTTATCATTTCGTTTGCAACAGCACAATATATTGATCGGAGACCCTATAAAGTAAAAATCGTCGTAAAATTCTTAGACGATCTAGCCATGTCGGCTCGTCCGTGGGTCTGTTGAAAGCACGACAGCGGTCGAACGAATCAGCCTAGGATTTTGCCTGTAGATGGCTTTTGGTCATAAGCTGTTTGAGATTTTGACTGGGCGAAATCAGGGAAAAAAGTGTTCTTTAAGGGACTCAAGGTACCTCGGTAAAAAGTACACTTTTTTATTTTTGCTTAACAACTCATAATGTTTTTGAGTCAAACAATGATATAAATGTCCACTGTTAGTTAGTAAGCTGTAAAAAACACAAAAATGCACAACGTTGATGCACTTTTTGGCTTGTGTGGCCCAAAAAACGTACCGCATGGTAAAAACGGGCTAAGTATTCAATAAGAACATACGAGGGCAAAAATTAATCAATCAATATGGCAAAAAAATAGAATTAACTCGTGAACATTTTCGTGCGATCATTTTTCGACGTGGATTATTACGACAAGAGTGCATCGATGAACTTAAATCTTTGTATGGCGATGAAGCACCATCCTATAGCACTATGAAAAACTGGTTTAATGAATTCAATCGTGGCCAACGCTTGCTCAAAGACGAAGGTCGTGAAGGTCGCCCAAAAACGGTCATTGTGCCAGAGAACATTGCTGCTGCCGTGCGTGAACTGATAATGCAATATCGTCATGTGACATACCTTGAGATAGAGGCATCCTTGGGCATTTCTTTCACCAGCATACTTTCGATATTGCATAAACACCTGGCCTTAAAATGGTTTGTTCTCGTTGGATTTCGCACAATTTGTCAATCGCTCAAAAAAAAAAGGCACGTGTCTATTGGTGCACAGACATTTTAGAAAAATACGATCGCGGTGCTTCAAAAGACGTTTATAAGATCGTCACAGGTGACGAATCATGGATCCATGCGCATGAGCCCGAAACAAAACAGCAATCGACCGTGTGGGTCTTCGAAGACGAGCCAAATCCAACGAAAGGTGTTCGTGGAAGAAGCACTTCGAAGCAAATGGTCTCCTGTTTCTTCAGCAAAACTGGTCATGTGCCGACTGTTCCGCTTAAGCAACGTAGGATAGTCAATTCGGAGTGCTACACCACAATTTGTTTGTCTAAAGTCTTCGGTGAAATTCGAAAAATGAACAAGAGAAGACGAATCATTGTGCACTATGACAATGCGTGGTCTAACACATCGGCTCTAACCAGCGTCTTTTTGACCGGCCAAAACGTCGAATTGATGGGTTATCTGCCGTACAGCCCTGGCTTGTCACCAAATGACTTCGTTTTATTCCCACACATCAAGAAAAAATGTGTGGTCAACGATTTTCGTCGCCAGAAGATGCTGTTGAAGCGTTCAAAAACCATGTTTTGAAGGTGTCTCAATCGGAGTGGAACAAGTGCTTCGACAATTGGTTTGAGCGCATGCAAAAGTGTATAAATCATGCTGGAGAATACTTTGAAAAACAAGAAAACCGTTTTCGATGTTTAATATTCGCATTTTCATTATTAGGCCAGAAATATATGTATATAGCAGCCCTCGTATCAGTTCTGATATAAAATACAATTTTGCTACTTTTATGTGGCCTAAAAAACGTCCCGCAGCTCAAAACGGGCGATTAGTACTCAGCATGGACATAACAGTACTAAAATTAAAGCAAATATTTCTGCTAATCAAAATATAGAGTAATTTAGAAGTTTTGTTAGAGATTACGAAAAGACGCATGGGCGGAATAGGCCCAAATAATGTATCATTGTTTCTTTTTTGGCTTAAGTAGCGTAGTGATTGTGGAGGGTATAAAAGTTTCGGCCAGGGCGAACTTAAACCACGTTTTTACTAGCTACTGTTGTTTTTATTGTCGAAAACAAGTGTGTTGCTTTAAAGAAGAACTTGGTTTTTTACGCAATTAAGGGAGATAAACAAAAACAGAAACTGACATCTCCTCCTAGTCGCCGCCATCGTCGTCATCATCATCAACTCTTCATGCTTTGTTCGAAATGTCATCATTTGTAATTTCCGTGCCGAAATGTCTCCTACCCCAAAGTATTCTTAGTTCCTGGCACTCTTTTTTTGTTGTGTCTCTCTTAATGCCTCCTGACATTGTTTTAGACTTCATTTTTTTTTGGCCTCGTTTGAATAGAAGTTGTCTTAAAGTTCGGATGTAATTTTTCTTCTTCATATGATGAAGTAGCGATGATTTTAATTGTTTCAGTTCTGGTGCATTTTTTTGTGTATTTTTTGGGAACTTTTATATTAAGGGTGGCCCATGTTGAGAAGTTGACGAGTCCGTTCGTTCGTCTGTCCATCCATTCATTCTATTCCAAGTGTCTTTGGTAAATTGCTGCGAGGCATGCTAATAACAAACAAGCATTAATGCAAAATGCATGTTCATGCATGTCATGATGTGAAAGAATGAATATTCGTAAATAAATATGTACTTGCTTAAATACTTATATACATGTGGACATATAAGTATGTATGTATGATTTTATATATATTTAAATATATTCTTTAAATTTCAATTAAATGTGTGTACAAAGAAATCTTCTGAATATATTTATCAAATATAGGGTGATCCATCTAGAGGTATTTTTTCAGAACAAAAAAAAAATATAAAAATTAAAATCAAATGTGGAATCTTTATTAGTAATTTAAAAGGACATTTTATGACATTTATTTTTTGAACATAATTTCTTTCAAATGTTGGCCCTAACTACGCCGCAGGGTTTCCATTCTGAGGGTCCAATTTTGAATGACTTGTTCGAGCATTTCGACCGGTATGGCTTTAATGACACGCGTAATGTTGGCTTCCAAAACCTGAATCGTAGCTGGTTTGCCAGCATAGACTTTGGACTTTACGTAACCCCAAAGAAATATGTTTAAACGTGTGATGCCACTCGATCTAGGCGGCCAGCTCAACTGTCTAAAACGTGAAATTAGCTGCTTTTCGAAATGACTTCTCAATAGATTCATTGTTTGAGCAGATGTATGGCAAGTGACACCGTCCTGTTGAAACCAAGTGTTGTCAAGATAAGAGGCTTCAATTTCAGGTAGCATAAATATCGATATCATGGCCCGATAGCGAGCGCCATTTACGGTTATATTCCGGCCATCACCATTTTTGAAAAAATATGCACCGATGATTCCACCAGCTTATAAACCGCACCAAACCGTGGTTTTCTCTGGGTATAATGGCACCTCTTGAACCTCTTCTTGTGGCTCTTTAGAACAAATTTCGTTTATTGACTTTGCGTTGAGCCAGAAATGGGCCTCATCACTGAACAAAATTTTGGTCGAAAACAGCGGATCTTTCCGTTCCATAATACAGTTGCCAACATTTGAAGGCAATTATTTTCAAAAAATAAATGCCATAAAATGTCCTTTTAAATTACAAATAAAGATTCAACACTTGATTTGAATTTTTATATTTTTTTTTGTTCTAAAAAAGTACCTCTAGATGGACCACCCTATATTAAATTTGTTGGTGTATTACTGCAGCTAAAGGCGAAGGCAGCAGAGTGCGCGCTCAAAGCCGAGCCGAGGCTATGTCTTCATAAGAAGAAATAATCGCGATTATCGCAGTCCAATTAGGCTTATGTCGACATTTTGTTAAATAAAACTTATAAACTCTACTAAAGAGCAAAAAAAAATAATACTTAAAAAATATACTTTTCATGGGCTATTTTGGCCCCTGCGTCAGTCCCAAATCTTATCCAAAACAACGAAATTACTCTAAATTTGAATCTATAGCAAAGTTTGCTTTAATTTCAGCAATGAGCCATCATTGTACAAAATCTCAGTATTTTACGTTCATTCGTTCACACAGACGGACGGTCATGGCTAAATCGTCTTAACATTTTATGACGATAACGAATATAAAGGGTGGGCCATTTAAGGTTTTTTATTTGAATCGATTGTAAAAAAAGAGCTGATAACTTTTTCAATTTCTGGTTTTATTGGAAGGGTTGAACTTTGTCATTCAATAATGAAACACAGTGTCATTCATATGGATCGGCAGTAACTGATCCGATCAACCCAATCTTCCAGTACATTTTTGATTGTTTCGGGTCGAATCTCTTTAATAGCAACTTCAATTCATGTTTCAACGCTTCAGTGTCTTTGGATGCTTTGCGTAACATATCTCCTTAATGGCTCCCCACAGAAAATTATAATCCAAAGGGCTCAATTCACAGCTTCGAGGCTGCAATTTAAAATCACAATTTCAGCTAATTATTCGATTTTTCAAAACAGTGCGTAAAATATCGATGGTTGCGTTGGCTGTGTAACATGTGGCCCCGTCTTGTTGATACTAAATGTCGTTCATGTCATTCTCTTAAATTTTTGGAAACAAAAAATTCGTTGAGCATGGCACGGTAACGCTAACCGTTGACGGTAACGGCGGGTCCTTGCTCATTTTCGAAGACAAATGGTTCAATGATGCCGCCAGTCTAAAATACACACTAAACAGTGACTCGTTGTGGATGCAATGGTTTCACAACAGTCACGTGTGGGTTCTCTGAACCTTATATAGGGCTACTTTGCTTATTGTCAAAGCCTGCGATATGAAATAAAGCTTCATCTGAGAACTGGATTTTTCTGTAAAATTCTTTACCTCCAGCCAAATAATATGCAGTCCATTGGGGGGAGTGAAATCGCATCGAATGGTGTTTCACTATAAAATGACAAAGTTAAATTTTTCCCGTAAACCCAGAAATTTGAAAAATGTCAGTCCTTTTTTTTACAGACTATTCAATAGGGTGGAGTGAAATTCAAAAAAAAAAAGTTAACCTCGGAAAGAGATGTAGTCTGGGGTCCTAATGAGGGGAAAAATAAAGAAAAAAATTTAAAAAAAATTTTAGGGGTCGCGCCACTCCCTAGAAATTTGGAAATTATCGCTATTTTGGCGTTGATTTTAGAAAAATCCTAAAAAGTTTTATGTCAATAAATGTTTGCAATAGCGTAAACAATGAAATAAGGGCATGAAAAAATTTAAAAAAATTTTTCTCATTGTTCAAAAATTTCAAAAAGTAAAATAAGTCAAATCGTCCCTTCTTCAGAAAATTGACTGAACAATGAAATCGCCACCAAAGCTACAAATATTAGTCGATTATCCTCATATTTGCCTCAAATACTTTTGTTTGGGCACTGAACAAGCTCAAACTTTTAAATTTCGAATAAGTTAAGTCGTTAATTTTTAGGATTTTTCTAAAATCAACGCCAAAATAGCGATAATTTCCAAATTTCTAGGGAGTGGCGCGACACCTAAAATTTTTTTTAAATTTTTTTCTTTTTTTTTCCCCTCTTTAGGACCCCAGACTACATCTCTTTCCGAGGTTAACTTTTTCAAATTATAAAAAAAAGCATGTTTTCACTCCACCCTACTATTCAAATTTAAAATGTAAATGGCCCGCAATATATATATTTTATAGAATAGAATGACAAATTTCATATACCTCCCAACCTTTGGTGGATGGCAAAGCTAAAGTCGGTCGTTGCGACTGCTACCTATACGAGTACAACACCACTCTGCTATTTTAAAGATTCTGTTTCAGTGTCTGTAGTTTGAGCAAGATCGACTGATTAATTGATTTCTGGAGCAGGAGGGATATATTTTATTGAGGCTACAAGAAAACATAGGCCGATATGAGTAAATTTCACTAAGTTATCGGTTGTACATAACAAGCTATGCTTCATTTGAGCTTAATCGAATTTAAAATGTACTACCTTAAAGTCTGTAACGAACTCCATATTAAATACTCCTATGCAATAGCAGTGAAAATTGTATTTGTACACTTTTTCACTTTTTAGGCTATTAAGGTTTTCTAGGAACAAACTTAGTACACGCTTTAACCCTGCCAACATTTTCTATCGAGGAAGTGACAGAGAAGTTGAAACTCTTCCTCCACGATACCATTTATTCATCGCAAAAGTGCCTTCCCTATAGAGAAGTTGTAACTTCAATAAGTCACTTCTGCGTAACTACAAAGAGTCACTTCTTGGTGCCTTCTTGGAAGTTACTTTTGATTCTAATATTTTCACATGTGATTTTTGGCTGGTGTTATTTACAACAATCTTTGAATTGTCGTCTGAATGATTTTAAGACGACGGTAATGTCAATTGCTTTTGTAATATTCAAACTATCTTGCAATTACCGTCTGGAAGTGACTAAGCGTATCACATTTGACGATGGACGATGAAAGAAATTTTCTAATGTTGGCTGGAATTTTTTTCGGAATTATGAATACTTAGTAGGGACATAAATACTGTTACAACACTGAACACACCCATTTCAATAGTAGAACTGAACATACCCCGTTAATGTCATATGAGTTTTGAAAACTAACCTCAATAGCTTTAGTCTGTAACGGGATTTTAAAATTGTTTCAACTTTCACCATGGAGTGGTCTGACAATGAAAACCATATCGCTGTAATAGCGCTTTTCAAGTGTGAAATGAAAAAAAAACGATATTTTCAAAACCCTCCAGCCACTAGGGATTAGTCGCATGTTCGTCTACCGATGCATAAAACGGTTTGAGGAGACTGGGGATGTAAAAGACCGCCACCGGTCGGGCCGCCCAAGCTCTGTTTGAACACCGCATGTCATCAAAGCCGCTAAATCAAGAATTCACAGAAATCCGCTCCGAAAACAGAAATCATGGCCCGTGAGATGAATATTGCGCAAAAGTCCATGAGTCTTGAGACTTGGGACTTGGGGCTTTCAAATGACTGCAGCTTTAAGAAAAAATAGGATTGAAAATTGCAAACGTCTTTTGGTGAAGCACGCTGATAACTTGCGCAGAAAAATTTTGTTCACTGATGATAAAATGTCTACCGTTCAGGAAAAAATTAACAAGCATAATGATAGAGTGAGTGTATGCGCGGTCATCTAAGGACGCATCTGAACTGATCCCAAGGGTGGAAAAGGGTCATCACCCAGCTTCAGTCATGGTTTGGTGGGGTGTCTCTTACGATGGGGTCACTGACCTGCATTTCTGCGAACAAGGAGTCAAAACATCGACCAAAGTTTACCAAGAAACCGTTTTGGAAGCTGTTGTGAAGCCTCTTACCAATTTTCTGTTCTAAAACCAGCCATAGACTTTCCAGCAGGATTCTGCGTCGGCCCATAAGGCTTAAACGTCCCAGGCCTGGCTTCGAAACAATTTGCCAGCGTTCATTTCCTCTGAAGAATAGCCCTCAGGCAGTCCAGATTTGAGCCCATTGGATTACAAATTGTAGACAGTTTAAGAGAACAAGGTTTGTCACAAAAGATACCCCAACATTGGATCTCTTAAGACTTCTTTGGTTCGAGCTGTGGCCAATTTTCCAATGTGCGAGGTTCGTGCAGCTATTGACGATTGGCCAGGGCGATTTAAGGCGTGTGTAAAGGCAAAAGGCGGACATTTCGAATAAGTAGATTCTTTTGGTGTACAATATACATCAATAAATATACTAAAAAATATTTGGTCCAAAAACATTCAGTACTTTTTATTTTACAGCATAAAACGTGTGTAACAGTTGTTATGTCCCTACTAAGTAATAAGGGCTATATAAAACTAGTAAAGAGCTAAAGTCCGGTTTGGTAGCCTATATTATACACTGCCCTTCTGGGTATTCATCCGAGTTAACTATTGTTCGCTCATTATGTAGCATCCAAAATTTTAGCACGATCGAGTTTAATTTGTGGCTTCTAGAGCCGCAGGACCTTAAATTGGAGGGGAACTTTGTATTGAAGCTATTCGAAAACATGGACCAATATGGCCCAATTTCACCAGAGATGGGCGCTGGTCGCTTGGAACGCTCTTTGAGAAATTTGGTCGGGATCGAATGTAATATTAATATAAGAGCTGGATGTTGTGAAATTGGGGGAAAAACCTTTGTATTTTATGACAAACCAATGATAACCATTGTGGGCCGCCATGGTGCGATGTAAGTGTACACGACTCATGCCACTTAATCCAGGTTTAACTCCGAGTAAGAACATTGAAAAATTATTAGCGGCGGTTTTCCACCTTGTAAATTCCGGCAACTTTACGCATAAGAGATTTATCTCTAAGCCAAGAAAGAAATTCCCTTTAAATATTAGCCTTTCAGGGGCGACGTTAAGCAGTAGGTCCATTGTGGGTCATTTGTACCTGTCCGGCCACAACGAAAATCCGTAAACCACCTTTTTACTATGGAAGTCGATGCAGCAGAGTGCTAATAGTATTTATTAAGCTTTTCCTTGGTTTGATTGACGGGTTTTTCGCAAAAAAATAATGTTTAATAAGCACTCGAAATTCTCTTTTTTTCCATTTTTAATAAGATCCACGAGGTTGTATTTGTTGAACTGCGGTTAAACACAAACTAAATGAAGGAACTCTTTCAAACTTTGACAGTAATCTATTAACAGATGGTACTTGATAAGAGCAGTGTTGTATTTTATATAACTTAGAAAGAAGTTGGAAAAGTCACGGAATTATTGTTATTCCCTCGTAAGTAGTAATGATATGCTATTTCAAAATTGCAACCATAGATGAACAGACGGACATAGCCCACTGGAATCAAATAGTCATTCTATATCGATCGGTATAATTATCATCGGGTCTACCTCTATTTCTTGTAGGAGTTGTAGGTATCATCCAGCCCGACTGTAGCCTTTTCATATGCTTACATTGCAAGTAAGTACCAGAAAGACCCTTCAACATCCCGCAACGAGAATTCATAATTAAGTTTGGCTTACTGAAATTATGTCCAGTAAAAATTCCAAACTCTCATCGCCTGTAATAAAATAACACTCCTAAATTAAAACACAATTAAAATGGCTTTGCATGTTAAGCCGGCTTAAATTGCCCTATCGAAAGCCGAACATCTCAATAACCACCAGCAACCACATGAACGGGACGGCAGTAGGCGACAGAGACAGAGTCAAACACCACCGGTAGGCCGGCCATGTGAGGCCATGCATAGTCATATTCAACGATATGAGCCACCAATATCTTTTAAGATGGCTTTAATAAACACAACAACAAGAACAATATGTTCGATCACCGAAACAGCAACAACAACGTCAATAAACATGCCTCATTATAAATGCAGCGCCGATTTGTTTTGTTGTCCCCTCTTTTTGAGTTACAATCTTTGTGCAGCAAAGTAATCGCCTGCCAGACCCGATCCGATCCGACCAGACCAGACTGTCTTATGAAACTACAGCCAGCGATATCTTAACTTTGTTTGTTGTTGTTGTTTTTGTTTCTACGTGCTTTTTTTGTTAGCTTCAAGGGTCGTGATTTTTTAATTCTATAAGGAAAAAAACAAGGCTTTGGTTAGCACAATAACAATAACAGCATTGGCCAGTTTTACGTGGCATTTGAATTGTGTGCTTAGCGCATGCGCATGTGCATGGCGTAAATATTTAACATTCGCATAAATTTAATACGAACAAAAAACAGAAAGAAAACACAACATTTGGAGGCGAAAATTTTGGAAGTGTATGGGTATTAGACGAACTGGATTTCAGCGCAGTCTTATTTGAAACTAGGAGCAAATGTAAGATTCTGGAATCTTAAGTCCGTTCTTACTTCTTGCATTATAATCAATTATTTATTACTCAAATCGTCTCGTGCACCCCCGAAATAGTAAAGATCCTGTGATTACTTAAACCTAGAACTAAAATTTACAGAACAACCAGTTTTCATATATTTTAGTACTTCACAGTATCCTATTTACTTAACCGTTCTTCTAAGAAGTCTGCTGTCAACTGCAGCTAAGACTGACCATTGCAAACGTATGGACTGCACGCATGTCTTGAGCTTACACTACGTAAAAATCTCGCTATCGTGTTTTCTTAAGAGACACATAGACGGGCGGACACGGCTATAACATCTTAGAATCAATACACATAGACGGACTGGCGAACACAACTAGATCGTTTTAGAAGTCATATCTTCGATCCATATTTCAAGGGTTTTCTATATCCTTCGCCATCCTATAGCTATTACAAAGCTTATATCACTAATACTAACAACATGATACCCTACGCGTCTAAGGTATTAAAGTGATTGGCTTAGTTTATACTACATTTAAGCAAAATCAGATTGAATATTTGATTTCTAGAGCGGAAGATCAACAAATCTAGAAGGAGCATGGAGGCTACTTAGTAGGGACATAAATACTGTTTATGCTGTAAAATAAAAGGTACTGTAACGTGTTTATGCTGTAAAATAAAATGCTGTAAAATAAAAGGTACACGTTTTATGCTGTAAATTAAATAGTACTGAATGTTTTTGGACCAAATATTTTTTAATATATTTATAGATGTATATTGTATCCAAAAAAAATCAATTTATTCGAAATGTCCGCCTATTGCCATTACACACGCCTTAAGTCGCACTGGCCAATCGCCAATAGCTACACGAACCTCGTCCATTGGAAAAATTGGCCACAGCTCGAACCAAAGCAGTCTTAAGAGATCCAATGGTAGGGTATCTTTTGTGACAAACCTTTTCCTCTAAAACCGTCCACAATTTGTATTCCAATGGGTTCAAATCTGGACTGCCTGAGGGCCATTCTTCAGCGGAAATGAACGCTGGCAAATTGTTTCCAAGCTAGGCCTGGGACGTTTTAGCCTAATGGGCCGGCGCAGAATCCTGCTGGAAAGCCCATGGCTGGTTTTGGAACAGGGAATTTTTAAGAGAATTCGCAAAAGCTTTCAAAACGGTTTCTTGGTAAACATTGGCCGATGTTTTGACTTCTTGTTCGCAGAAATGCAGGTCAGTGACCCCATCGTAAGAGACACCCCACCAAACCATGACTAAAGCTGGGTGATGACCCTTTTCCACCCTTGGGATCAGTTCAGATGCTTCCTTAGATGACCGAGCATACACTCTATCATTTTGCTTGTTAAATTTTTCCTGAACGGTAAAAATTTGTTCATCGGTGAACAAAATTTTTCTGTGTAAGCTATCAGCGTGCTTCACCAAAAGACGTTTGCATTTTTCAATCCTATTTTTTTTTAAAGCTGCAGTCAATAAATGTCAAGTACGTCGTTTGAAAGCCCTAAGTCCTAAGTCTTTTTTAATGATTCGACTCACTTTTGCGTGATATTCATCTCACGGGCCATGATTTTCTTTTTTCGGAGCGGATTTCTGTGAGTTCTTGATTAAACGGCTTTGATGACATGCGGTGTTCGAACAGTGCGTGGGCGACCCGACCCGGCGGTCTTTTACATCTCCAGTCTCCTCAAACAGTTTAATGCATCGGTAGACGAACATGCGGCTAGTCCATAGTGGCCGGAGCCACTATGGACTAGCCGCTTTTTTCATTTCACACTTGAAAAGCGCTATTACAGCGATACGGTTCTCATTACACTGTGGAACATTTTTGGGGTTATTGTCTGGGGGGTGAAAAATTCCAAGTCAGGGTGATGGTACTAGGTCAGTATATTAAAACCCTCAAAGGGTTTTGCGTTCGTATGTGCCAGTTTTTTTTATGAAAATTAAATAACTTCACTTAATTGTAAATAAAAGCAGAACGCGTTAATCGATTTCTATGATCTGTTATGTGACATTACGTGAAAGTTATAAGACTCAAAACGTTTTTCCGTTTGGGATTTATATGTTTTAAAAAAAAAAAAAAATTTTTTTGGCACATACGAACGCAAAACCCTTTGAGGGTTTTAATATACTGACCTAGTACCATCACCCTGACTTGGAATTTCTCACCCCCCAGATTGGCTGTT
This sequence comes from Hydrotaea diabolus, assembly GCA_963513945.1. NCBI lineage: Eukaryota > Metazoa > Arthropoda > Insecta > Diptera > Muscidae > Hydrotaea > Hydrotaea diabolus. The sequence continues at coordinate 61,428,263 of OY740718.1, read as the reverse complement.
GTACTGTGTTATCTGACCACTCCATGATGAAAGTTGAAACAATTTTAAAATCCCGTTACAGACTAACGCTATTGAGGTTAGCTCTCAAAACCCATACGACATTACCAGGGTATGTTCAGTTCTACTATTGAAATAGGTGTGTTCAATGTTGTAACAGTATTTATGTCCCTACTAAGTATATGAAATTTTAACCCATTTTGGCGCAATGTTTGTCAGGTTTGCTGGTCAATCAAAATGAATTTCGTCGAACTTCACTCTTGCTTATAAATGGCGTGTGATCTTTTGAGGTAAACTTTAATAAAACCTATATGACCTCATCATTTGTCAATTATGAAAAAACGTGCCTCATATCTCCAAGATCTGATTATATATGTGGCCTCGTAAGCAATCTCTTTTATATCAAAATATATAAAGGCTGTGCTGAATTCGATAAACACGTTGCCTCGTAAATTGTCTCTTAAGCGGCGAGCCAACAATTACGGGCGACCTTAAAATAGAGGCTATCTCAAAGCCAATGTCAACAATGCTCTTCCTGAGCAATGTGTTAGGTTTCGTCGGTTCATACAGGGGTTTTCATTAAGCTCATCTGTGCTGACTGTGAAATGGGTCCGATCGGATATCACAACATTGATACCAAGAAGTGTTATGTTGCATTGAAGCGTGTCCATCATGGCAATGATCAGGCCAACGGATACGTAGAAAAATTTCAACAGTTTGTTTTTATTCTCTTTACGATCAATTGTATTTTTGGTATCGTCATTTTAAAAATCTGAAAAATAGCTAAAAGCCAATTTCAACAATGCTCTTCCTGAGCAATGTGTTAGGTTTCGTCAGTTCATACAGGGTTTTTCATTATGGACATAACAATTTTATACATTAATAAAGTACAGAACATTTAAGACAAAGAGTTTCAATTTATTTCAGGTGTAGTGCAAACGTTACATTTTAGGAATGAAATTCGATTTCGGTCATTATTTCGGCTGATGCATTTAGGGGTATTTTTTCAGACCAAAAAATAATATTAAAATTTAAATCAAGAGTGGAATCTTTATTTATAATTTAAAAGGCCATTTTATAGCATTTATTTGTTGAATATAACTTCCTTCAAATGTTGGCCGCAACTACGCCTCAGGGTTTCCATTCTGATAGTCCAATTTTGGCTGACTCGTTCGAGCATTTCGACCGGTATGGCTTTAATGACACGCGTAATGTTGGCTTCCAAAACCTGAATCGTAGCTGGTTTGTCAGCATAGACTTTGGACTTTACGTAACCCCAAAGAAAAGTGTCTAAAGGTGTGATGACACTCGATCTAGGCGGCCAACTCACCTGTCCAAAACGTTAAGTTAGCTGCTTTTCGATATGACCTCTCAATAGATTGATTGTTTGAGCAGCTGTATGACAAGTGGCACCGTCCTGTTGAAACCAAGTATCGTCAAGATTACGGGCTTCAATTTCAGGTAACATAAAGATCGATATCATGGCGCGATAGCGAGCACCATTCACGGTTACGTTCCGGCCATCATCATTTTTGAAAAAATATGCACCGATGATTCCACCAGTTTATAAACCGCACCAAACCGTGGTTTTCTCTGGGTATAATGGTCCCTCTTAAACCTCATCTTGTTGTTCTTCAGCCCAAATGCGGCAATTTTATTTATTGACTTTGCCTTTGAGCCAGAAATGGGCCTCATCACTGAACAAAATTTTGGTCAAAAACAGCGGATCTTCCTTTTTCTAACCATTTCCATAATACAGTTGCCAACATTTGAAGGTAATTATTTTCAAAAAAATAATTGCCATAAAATGTCCTTTTAAATTACCAATAAAGATTCCACACTTGATTTGAATTTTTGTTTTTTTTGTTCTGAAAAAATACTGCTAGATGGGTCACCCTATATTTCTGGCCTAATAATAAAAATGCGAATCTCCAGCATGATTTATATACTTTTGTATGCGCTCAAACCAATTGTCGAAGCAATTTTGCCACTCTGATGGAGACACCTCTAAAACTTCAACAGCATCTTCAGGCGACGGGAATCGTTGACCACGCATTTTTTCTTGATGTGCGGGAATTAAAAGAAGTCATTGGGTGCCAAGTCAGGGCTGTACGGCGGATGACCCATCAATTTGCTGTTTTGGCCGGTCAAAAAGGCGCTAGTTTGAGCCGATGTGTGAGAGCTCGCATTGCCATGGTGCACAATGGTTCGTCTTCTCTTGTTCGATTTCGGAATTTCTCCGAAGACTTCAGGCAAACAAGTTGTGGTGTACCACTCAGAACTGACCCCCTACGTTACTCAAGCGGAACGGTCGCCACATGACCCGTTTTGCAGAAGAAACAGGCCATTTGCTTCGAAGTGCTTTTCCACGAACAACTTTCGTTGGATTTGGCTCGTCTTTGAAGACCCCCTCGGTCAATTGCTGTTTTTCTTCGGGCTCATACGCATAGATCCATGATTCGTCACCTGTGACGATCTTTTAAACGTCTTTTGAAGCACGGCGATCATATTTTTTCAAAATTTCTTTGTACCAATCGACACGAGCCGTTCTTTGAGCGATTGTCAAATTGTGCGGGATCTAACGAGAACAAATCTTTTTTATGGCCAGGTGTTCATGCAATATCGAATATATGCTGGTGGAAGAAATGCCCAAGGATGCCTCAATCTTATGGTATATCACATGACGATCTTGCATTATCAGTTCACGCACGGCATCAATGTTTTCTGGCACAACGGCCGTTTTTGGACGACCTTCACGACCTTCGTCTTTGAGCAAGCGTCGGCCACGATTGAATTCATTAAACCTGTTTTACACAGTGCTATAGGATGGTGCTTCATCGCCATACAAATTTTAGTTCATCGATGCACTTTTGTCGTGATAGTCCACGTCGAAAGTTGTGAAAAATGATTGCACGAAAATGTTCACGAGTTAATTCCATTTTTTTGATTTTTTCAAGTCACTGTAAATAACACAAATGATGGTAAAACGTTCTGAGTACGTTTATGCTAAAAAATGTCAAACTTTCCAATGGAAATGTCAGATGGCGCCAGGCAACACTTAGTGTTGCTGAGGCCAGAAATATATGAGGAGGTACTTTTCAAAACATGATTATTCCACTTTTGAAAAAAAAAAAAAATTTATTTTTTTTTGTTTGGTAGCATTGAATTGAATACTCTGCGAAAATAAAATGTTTCAAAATGTCAATAATTACACCAGGAAAATAATTGAAAAATGCATGATTTCATCAAAAGTAGATTATTCCACTTCAGAATGACATTATCCATTTCAAATATACATTTTTGGAACAAAATGTGATCAATCCAGAAGAAAAAATAAAAAAAAATTTTAATTTCTTTAGATTAAAATGAACCTAATGTTGTTTTATTTCAACTTAATATATCTGATACCTAATTAGTTTCAGCAAAACAAGATTAATCCACAGTGGTTTGAATCAAAACATGATTATTCCAACCAGCCGCATCAAAATAAGATTATTCCATTTTAAATCATGCATTTATTCCAAATATAGAAGTGCCAACTTTTTACATCCTACACAAAACAATGACTAATCTTTACGCCTTTAATAATGCACCAAAATTTCGGGTTAAATATATAGGGGCATACCCAAGAAACTATTTTCTCAATTTGTGCAAAAACACAAAAAGTGGAATAATCATGTTTTGAAAAGTACCTCCTCATATATAGCATAGGCAGAAGCAATGCATGCCTTTGAATTTAGATAAATAGACTGTTAAGAATTTCACTATCGCTGCTTGTGGACTAGTTTCAGGGTTTCTTACCACCAATACCACTGAAGATAAAAACGTTTTTTATAGCGTTTTTTATAAGAATGGTGTAAAAAGGATCCCTACACACAGAGAACAGATTCGTTGCCACAACCTATTTTTTTTGCCAATCAGAATCTGATATAATCAGTGACTTCAAGAGTGACTTCAACGTATGGAGCGATATGGACTACAAGCGATTGTCCTTGTCCAATGAGCAACGTTTTGTCGAAATCAGTTTTTATTTGCGAACTGCGCTGGGACTTCAACGAACAGACAGACATTGCTCAATAGAGCTAAGTAGTGGATGTTACAAACTCAGCACTAAGTCATACTACCCCTAACCACGGTGTGGTGTTGGGTATACAAAGTGGGTATCGGTGTCCACATTGCTTGACCATAGTTCACAATTTCTTTTTTTGTTGTCTTAGCGGAACACAGTGCCGGCGTGACAGCTCTTGGCTGAAGAATTCCTCCTTTGGGTCGATACGGAGCATAAAACCGGCTGTCGTTCTACCCTTGAATGAACTAATAATAAGTGCAACCTACTGTAGCTCCTCGCATGCGTACACTGCGGAGTTTATGTTGAATCGTTTGAATATATTTAAGCCAAGAATTGATTTGGCCAGTCTTAAACGCCTTTAAATATTTTGAACGATTTTATTGTAAGATTTTCTTTCAACCCCAGCTCAACTGTGCGATGTGTGGCCGGCCAGGCTGGCCAACAACTGCAGCCGTTGCTGCTGCTGACCAACAATATGGGTAGAGAGCCAGCCTTGTGGCAACTTAATGTATTGTGTGGCATGATGTTATTGTTGTACGGCTACAGATGACGATGATGCTGATGTTGTTGCTGTTGTTTGAAATGTTGTATTAACATATCATTTAAAATTCATGTAAAACATATGTAAACCATAGATAGATATAGTACGATAACGTGCGATATACTACAACAAGCAGCAGCAACGGCAACAGCAACAACACAGCCCCAGCAGCAACAGCAATAACCGCAAGAAGCTAGTCAGTGAACCTAGTCAGAGTCATACTAACTTCAGTTGGTTCTTCTAGTAGAATTCTTAAACAAGTCGCATATGTATGAGGTTAGAGCGCTCTGCGGTACCAGTATCAGAGTACATGTGCCACACAATGGAGTGGGGCAGCATTAAGGCGGTGGTGCAGTTTTTCGGCAGTCGGGCGGACGGACAGACGGACAGCACCTTAATCTGCATACCAATAGTAATGTCGTTGTCTTCAATACATAAAACGACATTATCATAGAGTCGCTCCAGCCAGCCAACAACAACTGCTGCCCGGCCAAGAAGGTGCAATATTTATGCCTAAAGTGTGGGCAAATATGGTTGCAATAGCGAAAACGTTAACAGCCACCACCACATCGGCAACAGCATCAGCTGCAACATAACTCTTCAATGAAAATGCAGCAAAGTTATGCGCCTGTTGAAATGAAACTGCAACAAATCTCAGTTAACATTATTGCCACTGTTTTGCATACCGGCAAACTAGCGAGCCCGCGAACGTACGTAAGTACGGGTGTATCCATCGCCCTTGGCCAAGGTTCGCAGGGACCATACATCACCCGTCTTGTGTCATGCTCCTCCATACAGCAACAACAACAACAGCAACAACATTCATACATGATGATACGCTGGCAACGAAAAGAAAGCATCGCTGCTGTTGTTTTATGAATAAATCCCACAAGTTGCCGGCCCATACGCGAATGAAGATGTCTTTTGTCGCATTTTGTTGCATTTAATTTGTAAACAAAACCCTCTTTAGTTTATGACTTTAATACTTCCTACTTGCCTGTTGTTGTTGTTGTTGTTGCTGCTGTAGTGTATTTAGCATATCCCAAGAATGGTAGCTCTCCTTCTTGGATAGCTTCAGTTTTTTTTTTTTCTTGAAAATAAATTTTATATAAAAGAAATTTGTATACAATTGTAATGTTGGCACGCATTTTTATATTCTGTGCTACAAATCGGTTGGTATTCTATACTTCGCACCTTGTTGGCAACGCAGAAAACTTACATAGAAAATCGTGCTGATGTGGAGAATCAATTCGCTTAGTTAGAGACATTCGCTCGTCGATTTGCAAGCCAGCTGGGCCACTAAAGCCGGCAGCAACAAAATCGTAGTTTAGTTAAAGGTAATGGGTTGCCCGTCGCTTCGCTCTTTTAGACTCTGACAGATGTATATAAGTATGTACATAAGATTAGTTCCCATTGAAGAGTGTCTTGAACTGACTTCTGTCAGAATTCTATTTTCTCCAAAATACCAAGCGTACGAAAATGGTTTCATTATAAAAATTCTTGATTTTGAAGAACTTAAAGAGAGATTTTCTTATTTTTGAAGAATTTCATACATATTATTTTAAAAATTGGTTCATACGTTGCTACGCACTGTTCGAAGACTATACGCAAGGGGTAATTCTTATTTATAAAAATGAGTCTCCCGTATAAGTCATTTGATTTGTGGCCGAAGTAATCGTTGCCAAAGACTGCTGAAGAAAACCCTTGGCGGGTTTAGAAACAGCTGTACAGTCTGCCTGGCAACCGTAGCAAATACATTTCACCAATTTCTTCTTTTTACGTTGATTCTGAAAAAGAAGCAACATTAAGGTCTCGAACCAGAATAAAAAACAGCTCAAGTCATAATAGTTTCATATATTTTTTGAATTGTTACAAAATTGCAAAGTGACATTGATTCTCGTGGCTGCGCAATAGTTTTTTTTAGTGATTTCAGGTCCGAGACGACAATCATCAGAAAGAGTCGCAGCAATTGTCGAAACGAAAATCGAACTCTTAAGACCAGGTTCTCACCAAAAGTATGAGAACTACTGTTGTACATCTCTCGTTACATATTTTTAATAATTTTTATGACAATATTTCACAATAAACGTAAAATTATATTATACAAATTTTACAATTTGTTAATATTTTTAAAGAAACATTTTCACGAAAAATGTGAATCTTTTTCATAAAATAGTTTCTTCATTTTATTAACATTTAGTCGGTCTGTTAAAGTTATTATGACTAAAACTTTGAACTAAAACGTAAACAACTAGTAAAATGTGTTGTCTAATGGTTCAGTCTCGGCCACAAATCAAATTACTTAATCGGTAATCTTATACAAATGAATGAGAATTACCGTATACACAAGTACAAAATTATGTTCTTAAAAATGGACCCAAATTCGATTCGTATTTATACAAGGAGAGAAAATCAGCTGGAAATCGGTCCGAACTACAAATATCCGGTTGGCTAAAAATACTTTTTGTTGAAATCACAAACATTCCATCATATTTATTGGAACCAAATTTGATTCATATTTACACACGGAGAGCAAATCGGTTGGAAATCGGTCCGAACTACAAATATCCGGTTGGATAAATACAGTTTTTGTTGGAATCACCAACATCTTTGGTATTTATGGTTCAATTATTTGTTTGACTTACCATAAAATGGTAGCTTCAATAATATTATGATTCGTACAGTCAACAAGTCTGTTATATCAGCCGAAATTGGAAAAACTATTGTTTGCCACAGTTGGTAGTTATGACAACCAACCAATTATGAAGTACATGTTACTTGGGTACCAATAAATTGTTAACTAAACTCCGTTTAGTAAGCTGTTGTAACACAAAGTGTAATACACGCAGAGAAAAAAATATGGTTACTATATGGTCACGGTAACAATAATATGTTCTCTGCAATAATAGCATGTTCGTCGCAACTATAGTATTGTTTTTATTTTAATTTGATTTTGACAAGAGTATGATTGCGGTAGTATTAATATTGTTAAAATGTAACAATAGTATTATAGCCAAATTTAAAAAAGAAAATATGGTTGTAGCAACAATATAAATATGGTTGGTGTGACAAAAGTATTGTTTTTTGTTTGCTTTATGTTATCGATAATATGATTATGGCAATCATACCGACAAAATCGTGTTTTTTTTCTTATTTTGACAATGTTTTTGTTACGAATCTTACTTTTTATATGTAAATTAATTTTTTTCAAAACAAACTTCTTTGGATAAGAATAACTGAAATATTTTTAATAATATTATTTAGTGTTTAATGTATTTTTACATAATTTACTTAATACAAATCGTTATTGTTGAATTACAACTTAACCAAATCCTTACAAAAAATTTTGGGGGGATCATAGTATGGTTGCGTGTGAGTTATACTATGGTTGTAAGGTAAAGTATGGTTATAAGGATAATTATATGCTTGTGGGGATCATAGTATGGTTGAGTGATAATAATAATATGGTTAGGTGGATCATAGTATGGTTGTTGTGTGAATAATTCTATTGTTGGGAGGACCATAATATTGTTGTGGGGATCATAGTATGGTTGTCTATGAACCATAATATTGTGATGATCATATTATTGTTGTGTCACAACCATATACCCAACAATAGTATGATGCTTTTCCAATATTGTCACCCCAACCATACTTTTTTTCTGCGTGTATGCAACAAAATTTCCGACTTTTTTCGAAAAAGTGAATAAATTATTTATTAACGGGAACCTGAGTATTTTTATGCTGTCCAAATAATTTCAGTTGGGGCGTGTCCTTTTTTTTTAATAAATTGTATAAATGTTATCGTGTTTGTTCTACTCAATTATTGCAATTATCATTTTAGTATAGATCTCTAAAATAAAATCAGAAATTTTTGAAGGCAAACAGCCCCATTTTTAAAAATATTTTTTTAATTAAATTTAATGAATAAGGTTTGATCAGAATGGCAACCAAAGTCGATACAGAAAGATTTAAAATACATTGTTTTACACCTAGTTTTTAAATAAACTGCTAAATATGACCGATTGAAAAGTATTTTGTAGCCAAGACTTCAGGTATTTATTTGAGCTATTTGGTGTCACTTTAACCCTTGGTAGCCGGCAATATTTAGGTTTTCTTTATTTAAATTATTTATTATAAATAGCTTTATCTTCCAATTTTTGACAGTTAGAAACCAAAATTGGATATATGTTGACCCGCTTAACCAATTTGACGCATAACACAGTTCCACTTGTGCACTTTATAAGACTCGAAAGTAAAAATCAAGGTGGGTGAATGAATATTTTAAATTTAAATCGGCTGTAAAAAAAGTACTGATAATTTTTCCAAAACTCAGGTTTTATTATAAAGGTTGACTACCATAACCGGCTCGGCAGTTCTGTTTTTTAAAAACAGTGCGTAAAATATCGATCGTTGTGTTGGCTGTGTGACATGTGACCCCATCTTGTTGAAACCAAATGCCGCTCATGTCATTCTCTTTAATTTTTGGAAGCAAAAAGTCATTGAGCTTGTCGCGGTAACGCTCACCGTTGATGGTAACGACTTCTTGCTTATTTTCGAAGTTAAATGGACCAATGATGCCCCCGGCCCAAAATCCACACCAAATAGTAACTCGTTGTGGATGAATTTACTTCTCAATATTCAAACTTCTCAATGAAATTAGGATTTTTCGGCAAAGAGTTCTTCATCTTCTGCCAAACGATCTTTTACCAATTGGGCGAAGCGAAAACGCATCGGATGGTGTTCCATTATTAAATCACAAAGTTTAACCTTTCCAGTAAAACCAGCAATTTAAAAAAAAATATCTGAACTTTTTTAAAGCAGATTCAAATTTTAAATGGCAGCCCCTGTATTAAAATTTAATAAAAACTTTATTTCCGTCAGAAAATCGAACATAAAAAATAGTACTATCAGTTGGTGCAGTAAACAAATGCTCGTGGTTATGACAACCGAATTAAGAGTACTTATTGCTAATAATCTATAACAACAACCAATGCATGTACAAATTCAGTTCCAATAATCGTACTAATTAGTTAGGGTTACCGAGACTTGGTCTCTTCAACCGATACTGTCAGTTCCCGCTACTGAAAATTGCCGTGTACCCAATCGACATTCGGTTGTAGGGATGGAATACATGAATAGTACGTGCAACCACCAACATTCAATTGGTAAAGAATTCGGTTGTGGCAACAACCGACTTAACATAAGCATTTATTTTGGGTCAGAACAATTTAGCCAACAAGTGATCGAATAAGAAGAAAAAGTTGGGCTTATATACCCTTCGCCGTTTCCAGGCAAGTTAAGGGCAAACAAAAATGTTCCTTTTTTGGGCCCTTTCGGCCCATGTGCCTTCCCTTGTCTCCGCTAAAACAAATGACTGTATTTCGATTCGTAGCAATCTTCTTTCATTAGATGATACCCATATGTGACAGCGCATAGAGAAAGGGACCTAAGGGTAAAAAAAAACCAATTTTCAGTTTTTTTTTTCTTTTTTTTGATGTGGACAACATCTGAGCATCGAATGAGACCGATCCCATGGCCCAACAGTGTTCCCTCCCAGAGATATGCGCGTTTTATGAAAGTGAAATCGACGATTCTAAGCGCAAATAGAAAGGGACCTAATCTTTAAAATGGCTCTCCTGAACAAAACTGGTTTTTAACCTTAGGTCCCTTTCTATTTTGCGCGTCACATATGTCCACATTGACTAGTGATTGCCCGTTTTGACCATGCAATACCTGCAAGCGACATGAACCAACAAATCCAGCAACTTTGCTCTTTTTTGAGGCATTAAGAACTAACAACACCCATTTTAGCCATTGTCCGTCTACAAAAATTATCATTTGTTAAGCAAATATTCAAACAGTGTACCTTTTATTGAGGTACCTTTAGTCCCTTAATGCGATACGTTTTTCCCCTCGGCCAATTTCGGCTATTTACAGTCTAATAACAATAGACTTTCATCCCGTAAAATTTTACGACTCCAGGTGGATTTTTTGAGCACATGAGTGCTCTAACGGATACACGGGCGGGCGGACATGGCTTGATCGTATTAGAGACTATATAAAATATTTTCTTTATACTCATAGGGTCTCCGATCAATGCTTCGTGATGTTGCAAACGGAATGGAAATTTACTATACCAATCAACCTTTAGCGGGGTTAGACCTAGGTTGGACTTGTATAAGGGCAGAAAGTCTTACCTGCACTTAACCGATGTTGGACTTTTGTTGGAGAAAAACTTCAGTTGATTTTATTGTAGCAGCACACATTGTGCCAGGATGACTGCCATCGGCCAAAAATACTGTAGTGATGAGCTATGGTGTCCTAAAGTCGACCCAGCTGAATATTTCATTCCCACTGTGTTTCTTCTTCTCTGGATTTGGTGTATCGGATCACATGATATGTATTTGTTTATGTGGTAATTTGCATGTTCTTGCATGTTAAATCAAGCATTCCATCATTGTGTTGTTGTTGTCGTTCTTCTTCTTGCAATTTGGGTTCATGCGGATCGCATTTTTGTCTTCTTTAGGGGATATTCATCAGTTGTTTAAATGTCCCTAAAACTTGAAAACTATTGTCCCATAGTTGCCCATAGCGCAGATTTGAATAGACCAAAAAAGGCTAAGTATTTATTGTTATTGTTACACTAAAGATTACACGGATGTTGGGCTGGACGAAAAGGGTAAACTTGTTGGGCCCCCATCGCATAAGCTACATTAGGCGCACATTAGAAAAAGTTTTCAAACGGAGCGGAGCGTTTTTGTTAAGAATTGGAAATTCAATATTTATTTTGAAAAACGGATGGTATGCTGATACGGGGCCTATAGGAAAACAAGATCTTATATGGTAAAATTTCTTCAAAAATAGAAACAGATCCGCCAGAGTAAAATAGGCAAAAGTTGGACGCATCTCGTAGCATGTGACTTCTTCGATAGGATTAATTGTAATGCCCCATATCCCAAAATATGGGTCAATATAATCAAATCTTGCCGAAACTATTAACTGTCCCTACAAATTGTGCCAAATTTGGTTAGCTGATTTGGGCTACAGTTCTGGGCTACAAATCTGTAGAACCCTTGTATGGAGAAAAAATTCAATACATAAACCGAAATGATCTCATTTCGTTAGGATACGTTACGGGCCTCATATGTGCCTTCTAGAACGGTATGGCCACAAATCGGGAGAGACATTTGTATGGGGGAATATACGAGGGCTGCTATATATATTTCTGGCCTAGTAATGAAAATGCGAATATTTATCTAAAAAAATGTTTTAATTGTTTGTCAAAGTATTCTCCAGCATGATTAATACATTTTTGCATACGCTCAAACCAATTTTCGAAGCACTTTTTCCACTCAAATTGAGACACCTCCACAGCATGGTTTTTGAACGCTTCAACAGCATCTTCTGGCGACGAGAATCGTTGACCACGCATGTTTTTTCTTGATTTGCGGGAAAAAAGAAGTCATTGGTTGCCAAGTCAGGGCTGTACGGCGGATGACCCATCAATTCGACGTTTTGGCCGGTCAAAAAGGCGCTAGTTTGAGCCGATGTGTGAGAGCTCGCATTGCCATGGTGCACAGTGATTCGTCTTCTCCACTTGTTCGTTTTTTGAATTTTTCCGTTGACTTCAGGCAAACAAATTGTGGTGTACCACTCAGAATTGACCGTCCAACGTTGCTCAAGCGGAACAGTTGCCACATGACCAGTTTTGCCGAAGAAACAGGCGACCATTTGCTTCGAAGTGTTTCTTCCACGAACAACTTTTGTTGGATTCGGCACATCCTCGAAGACCCACACGTTCGATTGCTGTTTTGTTTCGGGCTCATACGCATATATCCATTATTCGTTACCTGTGACGATCTTATTAACGTCTTTTGAAGCACCGCGATCGTATTTTTTCAAAACTTCTTTGCACCAATCGACACGAGCCTTTTCTTGAGCGATTGTCAAATTATGCGGGATCCAACGAGAACAAACCTTTTTTACGGCCAGGTGTTCATGCAATATCGAATGTATGTTGCTGAAAGAAATACCTAAGGATGCCTCTATCTCACGGTATGTCACATGACGATCTTGCATTATCAGTCCACGCACGGCATCAATGTTCTCTGGCACAACGGCCGTTTCTGGACGACCTTCACGACCTTCGTCTTTGAGCGAGCGTCGGCCACGATTGTATTTATTGAACCAGTTTTTCACAGTGCTATAGGATGGTGCTTCATCGTCATACAAAGGTTTAAGTTCATCGATGCACTCTTGTCGTAATAATCCACGCCGAAGGTTGTAAAAAATTATCGTACGAAAATGTTTACGAATTAGTTCCATTTTTTTGCCAAATTGATTTTTTCAAGTCTCTGCAAACAACACAAATGATGGTAGTACGTCAAAACGTTCTGAGTACGTTTATGTTAAAAAAATGCCAAACTTTCCAATACTAAGTGTTGCCAGGCAACACTTAGTATTGCCTATGCCAGAAATATATATAGCAACCCTCGTAACACAGCCATTTCATTTCTCGCCCAAAAAAGCCTTTGTTTCGTTGGCTGTGTGGCACCATCCTGTTGGGACCACATATCGCCCAGGTCCATATCATCAATTCCGGGCCACAATAAGTTCGTTATTATCTCGCGATAGCCAACACCTTACTTTTGAAGAGAACGTCCCGATTACGTACGTGATAACACATGGGAGAGCATGCTAATCTTGTGGTATTTTGAACCGAACACCTAAAACGATTATAAACATTTGGTGATTGCAACCGAAATCCTTTTTTTTGCAACGGAACATTAATAGTTTCAACCGATTTCCAACTAATTTTTCTCTGCGTGTAAGTATAGTGAAAATGGAGCCCCATAAAAATGTCCCTACCGAGTGAAGATTGTGCAACATATTAAAACCGATCTTGTTCAAATTTAGCAGGGTGCGTTGTGCTTCAGCTGAACTTGAAGCATATTCGCGCATGTGTTTATATAGACCACACATAAAGAACCAACAAGATTTTAGGTTCTGTCGCTCTAGAAGTTATTTCTAAAATTTCTCATGAAGTTGAACTAAGAGCAAATCCCTGCTTGTTTTTATATTGCCTTTACATGAAACCATTGCGATTTTAGGTTCTGTCGCTTTAGACGTCGCACATTAAATCCGATATTTTTTAAACTTCTCAAGACTTTACTTTACACGTCGAATTGGATCATACTGGTTCATGTTAAACAGAGGACACTTTAACTCTTTTCGCTTTGGAAATCTTATAGTATAAAACCCGATATTGCTTAAATATAGTGCGTTTTCAAAAAACAATCAATAGAAGACCTAATCGGATAAGTTTTAATGTAGTTCCATTAAAAAAGGTCCCTTAATGTCTTTACCAAACCAATATCTGAACGAATATGTGAGTTTTAGATTGGCAGGGCCTCAAATTCGCTGGAAATGTGAAAGTCACATATTCGTTCAGATCTTGGTTTTGTAAAGACGTTATAAGTCCTTTGTACACAACTGTACAGAACTCTATATGCAACACTGATGATGGGTCGCACGAGTTTAACTGTCGGATTTTTACATTGTTATTTTATAAATATTAATATGCAGGCTAGATGTGAAACTATTCATGGTGAAATAACAAACTTTACTGGATATTTTTACAGCTGGATGTTATTGGCATCTAAGATAGCTTCTGAAATATAAAAATTTGAAAAATTATTGTTACTATCAGATCGCCCAATGCTAGTTTAAATAAAGATTTACACCTACGCTAGGCTGTAAACTATTGATGGTGAAATAGCAAACCTTACTGAATATTTTTACAGCTGGTATTGGCATCTGAAATAGTTTCTGTAATTTCAAAATGTTTGCTACTATCAGACCCAATGCTAGTTTAAAAATAAATATTGACTGTACAAACCGATTGGAAATATTCCCACACAGAATTCGTCAACCCTATGTTCAAAGATGTGTCGAATTTTTTAAATTCAATTGAACACTTAACATTTATTGCGATTCCATAGATCGGCATGTAATCACTAACGGAGACAACAAAATTATTTTATTAAATATGCAAAAATTCACTATAAATTTCCAATACTTTATGGGTCACCAATATCGAATGCCGCCTGCCATAATTTATGCCGCCAAATAGGAAAATTGAATTAGAATTAGATACTCGCCACCACCATCACCGCCAACCAAACTTTGAAAGAAAATGTGCTGAAATTAAATTAAACACCCTCAACTAAATAAATGGTAATTCGTGCAACACGATTTCAACCAGAAATCATAATGTCTCATAAACTTCAAAATTGAAAATTGCACACAGAGTTTTTTTCTAACACCTTCTTGGATTACCATAAACCAGACCAGACTAACAAAAACGAGAGCCAACTGAAAACTTGTAAGAGAAGAAAATAACAAGGCTTTTAACCACAGGCTGCCAGCAAATTTATGCCACCTTCTTTATGACTTGTAATAGGAAAACCCAATAATTGTCCAGTAAACGTGGCGGTGGTAGAGGTGCGATGGCCTTTTTTTGGTAGTACTACACCAACGCCACCACTAAGCAAGTTGGTCAAAAAAAAAAAAACGAAAAGAAAGCAAGCCAGAAATTGTCTTAATAGAAAAACCATTGGTACCCCACAGAAATTACAAGTTCGGTTGCTCAACAACAGCTAAAAATTTCGGCAAGTGTGCAACTATTATCTCAATGGCGGTTATAAATTTCACATTACTTTAGGATCCTCAACGACTACGTATGTATGCCCTCTGTAATGATACGTTTGGGACAGAAACTGTTAACACATCGGCGAGCGTGGTTTAAAAATTATAAAATAGATTTGTTAGACATCTCCGAAAAAAATAGTCTCTCTAAGAAGCAACACATAAAGAATGTTCTCACACGCTAAGAATATCTGAAAACCAAACCAATCTGAACATTAATGGTGGCAGGATTACATGGAAGAGGCTAGCAAATCCATAAAAATACGACTACTTGTTTAGATTTGTGGCTAAAGCAACAATATATAATTCATGTACAGGTAAGCCTCTGTAAACGCAAAGCTTTGTCAAAATCTAAAATCGTTCAACTAAAATTTTTCAACTAAAACCATTCAGTCGAAGAAGACACACTCTATGTTGCAGCTATTCCACAGTTATATGCCTCTTACGAGTATACGTCGCAAAACCTTTTGAGGCAACACAAAATCTTGAATTGCAGCTTGTAGCATGAGTGCGCAGTGGTGAAAAAAATACCACACGGAACTAATCGCCAAACTGGCCCTAACTAAATAGGAAACATGAAAGGAAAACTCAATGCCAGAGTATTCTGAAGGAAAAATATATCTACACCCTCTCTCAAGGTACTGGATTTATTACTTCATGCCAGGGTATTGCGAAAAGCGAACAATGATGCATCCAACGCAAAGATATCACAAGAACTACTCACCGCCGGAGTGAGCAAGATGACTTATCCAGGATGCAACAAGAATTATTTAAAGAGTATTTCAAGATGAGAAAGATTCCTACAGGATACGACAAAGAATGCTCAAAGACGGAGTATTACAAAAAGGAAAAGGCGCCGCTATAAACACGCTTATCCCCACGGTAAATTGGCCAACCTTCCGTCAACCTTTTTGGTAGGCCGCAGTATGAACAGCTAAATCCTCGACAAAACCGAGGGAATTTGAAGTTATGTTTCCAAAATATACATAAGCCATAAAATCCGAACAGTAGCTGAACTAGAAAAATCCAAGTGAAATTTTGTTAGTTTCGATAGGTACATGGAGAAATTTCACACGAGAAAGATTTTGCACACGATGACTTCAGAAATGCTGCAGTGAAATCGTAAAGAATCACACAGTAAAATGAATTAGTAGGAAATCGTTTGGAACTGTAATGATTCGGTTGCAAAGGAGGAATTTCGGTTGCAATCACCAAATGTTTATAATCGTAATGGATATTTTGTTCGAAATCCTACAAGAAGATAAATATGAACATTGTACTGTACTCACAACTTATTGATCGGTCATACTTATGAAGCGCAAAAAGGGTATTTAGTTGCCACGACTGGTGGTTGTTGCATTTAATAGTTTGGCACACATTTTGTTGTTGTATCCAACTATCAGCGATGATAACTAAAATTCCTAACCAAAAACGGTATTTTTTTTAAAATATAATTAATTTTATAAAATTTAATGAAAATCGAACAACACTTGCGACATTTTCTTTGATTATAAGCTTTAGATGTACAGGCGGACATCGTTAAATGAAATCAGAAGGTGGTTATACGTCGATCGGTACACTTGAAGGTAGGTCTAGCTCAAATATTTAGGAGCTTCAAAACATTACCACGAAACTATTTAATATCTATCCACTGTCCAGCAGAGAGACGCAGAGCATAAACAGATGTTGTTTTCCGTTTTCTTTAGTTTTATTGCTAATTTTTTAAATTTTTTGCTGGTCAGTGCTTTTTGTACTCTCTACCATAGGATGGCAGTATATACTTATATAATGTTGGTCATGCCGCTTGTAACACCTTGAAATACTTACTGCGACCTTATAAAGTATATAAATGATCGATCTGACATGATAAAATAATTGAATACACAAGCTCAAGGTCGTATCGATCGTCATAAGATTCCAAGACGATCTAGCCATGTCCGTCTGTAGTCATGTTGAAAACACGATTCAGTCCAAACGAAAAGTCTTTAAAATTACTAGATTTATGTTTTATATTCTTTAAGTCGTTTATTTTTGTTTCTTGGTTTGTTGTGTTCATATGTTGTTATTATTTTTGAAAGAAAAGGAATTACTCCGCAAGCTTATAAGATTGATTTACCAATTTTTTATAGAGTAAAAATCACTCCTCATATTTTCCACGTTTTCCTTCTTATGGCCCCCCGTATGAGTACTTCAAGTAAGGGGTGTTTTTTATTGGGGTATAGAACTTTAAGTTGGCATCACTTTTTTAACTGGCGGCCATTTTGTCAGCTGTCAAGTGATTAATATTTAGTTTGGTTTGCCATTTCATCATGAACAGGTTGACAAAAGAACAACGCTTGCAAATCGTGCAAATTTATTTCGAAAGTAATGGTTCAGTTCGCGAAGTTCACCGCAAGCTCCGTCCATTTTATGGTCGACATAATCGTCCATCAGAGCAATTAATTCGGTTAACCATGGATCGGTTAACATGGACCATTGGATTATTTTCTTTGGGGATATGTAAAGTCGCTCGTCTACGCCAACAAACCAGAAACACGTTAGGGGACTTGGAAGCCAACATTCGTGGCGTTATTGCCAACATACGGCCCCATATGCTCGAAAAAGTGGTTGAAAATTGGACCTGTAGAATTGGCTTTATTCGAGCCAGCCGCGGCGGCCACATGCCCGAAATCATATTTAAACATTAATGGCATAAAATTATCCTTCCAATAAAGCCAAATTGATGGACATTAAAACGATTTTCTTGTGTTTTATTTCAATTCGAAGTTCTATACCTCAATAAAAAAACACCCTTTACTTCAATTGTATAAGCAACCAGTTTTTTGCCTCTGATCCAAAGTTTTGTTTTCAATTGTGGTATGTAGATTTTTAGATCTCTCCTGAAGGTTCAGATACTTGGTATGTTGCACCACACTACTCTACAGTTTCAATAACTGCAAATTACAGGGCACCAACTAACACTCGGTTGTACTAATGGGATAGTAAAAGTGAATATAACCTCAGTCATTCGGTTGACAACAAATTTCGGTTGTGGCAACGAATCTGTTCTCTGTGTGTGCATATTTTCGTAAAGGCCCCGTACTAGGGTCCTTCCCGATTTCAGAACATACAGCATTAGCAGCCACACATTACATTCGATTTCAACCTAATTTTGCATTGAGCCTTGCTCGCGAATTTCACCTATCTCTGGTTGGTGAAAGTTGGAGGTTGCGCTGGAATTTAACCCATCTCTGGTGAAATTGGACAAAATCGTTCTATTTTGAATAGCGCCCACACAAAGGTCTGCAGCTCAAGAAGCCACAATTTAAATCGGGCCACTTTCATATTGTGTACGTTAAATTATAAGCTACCAATATTTTACTCTAGTGAAACAAAGGCCCTTCCAGATTTCAGAATTTGCAGCTTTCGAAGCCATCGAATTTCGATGAAATTTCGCAGAGAGCGGTAAGATCGACCAAGACCAATCAAATTCATCCATAATGGTCTATGTTTTCGAATAGACTCCACACAAATGACCTTTCCGACCCTATCGCGCTCAAATTTAACTTCGAAAGTTTTTGGTCACTAATATTAATCCCAACGAAAAATATTGCGACCTTTCATTAAGCCAGGTTTTAAGTCCGAACTTGCTCAGGCGCTAGAAAGTGTCACGGTATCTTTTAACTAACGGAGTGGTGTATATCGTAGTCCGACTTAAACTTGTTTTGACTTGTTAAATTTTGACTCTCTTTTTCGCTACTTTCTTTTTGAAAGAAACAAAGAAATTTCAAATTAAGTTGGGCAAGAAACTTGACGTTGAGGTGTGACTTACAATGCCTTATAGTTGGACCACCCGAAGTATTTTGTTTGCATGGTCGTGCCAAACAGACTTTGCCAACTTCTAGTCGTTAATATCAGCACAACCTGTTGTTGATCTTAGCCTGCTTGTTTAATAGCACTGTGCAACACTTCTTTTTGGCGAAATGAATGCCTTAGATGAGTATAGAAAATTCAAATAAGGACATCCTTGTAGGTCTCAGTTATTTTTTTAAGGGCCAAGAAAGTTTTTATTCTACTTTTACTGTGCTACCCTTATGAAATAATATAAAAAATATTACGTACGAGTATTCCTTCATTTAAGCAAATTTTCGTGATGAGATGGCTGAAATGCAATCGCAAGGAGATTATTTTTGTAGAGATTTGCAATATTCTATATCTATTATTAGCGAGTTCTTTTCGTCATTTAAAAAAAGGTTTTGGTCACGAGAGTTTTAAGTATTTTTTATATTCTACAAAAATGTTCCAGTTTATTTCAGTAGGGGTCACCCACAATCGATTTCTCTAATTTTAGCGTGTCCTTTTTGGCCCTTCTGTCGAAAAAACTGCATTAATGTGGGAAAAATTTTCGTTTGTGGGAAGTCCGTTTTCCTCTCGCGATAGCGAACAGCATTGACGGCAACTGCTTGGTCGGCCTCATTTTCGAAGAAGTACGGCCGGCGTCATTGGGCCATAAACCGCACCAGACAGTCACTCATTGTGGATGCATTAGCTTTATAACAATCATTCGTAGATTCTCATTTGGCTAAATGCTGCAGTTCTGCTGGTTAATGAATCCACTAGGGTGAAAGTGAAGATGATTTTCTTTGTAAAGTCACCATTCTGTCTGTTCAACCAACCATTTGGCGTATTGCTGACTCTTGTAATGGTCACTAGACTTCAGCTATTGAGTTAAATGAACCTTGTAAGCGTGTAAACTCAAATCTTTATTCAAAATTTGCATCAGTGATATTCGTGAGATGTTCAATTGTTGGGCACGACAACGAGTTGAGTTTGACGGTTTTTCTGTCTATCGCGAACAACATCAATGTTTTTCGCTAAACGAACTGGGCGAGCATGCACAGGTGTTTTCACATTTCCTACAGACCCGGCTTGCTGAAATTTGCGCACAATTTTCCCGGCCTGAGGCGTACCGTTTTTGTTAAAATCTCTTAAACTATCGTTTGTGTGAGAGGTATTAAAATGGGGCGTGGCATCTTTTTTCTTATGGGCGTACAAATAGAGCATAAATATATTACTTAATACAAAATTCAAGCGAATTTTATGCATTAGGGCCAGTTTGGAGGGGTAGTGTGTTTGGCAAGTACAATAAGGGGCACGGCGCTCGAAATCCAATTATTCGTCACCAAATAAATCTTATAACTCTGATCGTATGTATCGATTTTGAGTTAGATCGTATGAATATTATTAAAATATATTATAGATTGCATGGGAGACACTAGAATGGGGCGTGTTAACCACATTTTTCATATGCAAGTATATAAGGGTGATCCATCTAGAAGTATTTTTTCAAAACAAAAAAAATAAAAATTCAAATCAAGTATGGAATCATTATTGGTAATTTGAAGGGACACTTTATGGCATTAATGTTGTGAAAATAATTACTTTCAAATGTTGGCAACAGTATTATGGAAATGAGCATTCGGTGAGAAACGGGAAGATCCGCTGTTTTCGACTAAAATTGTGTTCAGTGACGAGGCCCATTTCTGGCAGAACGAAGTCAATAAACAAAATTGCCGCATTTGGGCTGAAGAGGAACAAGAAGAGGTTCAAGGGGTGCCATTATACCCAGACAAAACCACGGTTTGGTGCGGTTTATAAGCTGGGGAAATCATCGGTGCATATTTTTCAAAAATGATGATGGCCGGAACGTAACCGTGAATGGTGCTCGCTATCGCGCCATGATATCGATCTTTATGCTACCTGAAATTTAAGCCCGTAATCTAGACGACACTTGGTTTCAACAGGACGGTGGCACTTCCCATACAGCTGCTCAAACAATGGATCTAATGAGAGGTCATTTCAAAAACAGCTAATTTCACGTTTTGGACAGGTGAGTTGGCATTTTTAGACATTTTTAGACTTTAGACATTTTTCTTTGGAGTTACGTATAATCTATGCTGACAAACCAGCTGCGATTCAGGATTTAGAAGCCAACATCAGAATGGAAACCCTGAGACGTAGTTGCGGCCAACATTTGAAGGAAATTATATTCAAAAAATAAATGCCATAAAATGTCCTTTAAAATTACCACTATAGATTCCACACTTGATTTGAATTTTTATATTTTTTTTTGTTCTGAAAAAATACCTCTAGATGGATCACCCTATATAAAGCCCTTATAAAGATGTAAGCGCTTGTCAAACGTCGAAAAGGGTCATTTGTGTGGGAGGTACCAGAAGGGGCGTGGCTTGAGTCCAGTTCTCAGGCTACATATTTTACCTTATATCTTCATTAATATGTATTGATTTTTAGTGAGATCGTGCCAATAGTATTGAAGATAATGCAACAATACCAAAAGTGGGTGAAATGGTACATTTGTGTGGTAGGTAGCAGAAGGGGTGTGGCAATATTTGCCATTCTTAATCAGTCAGTCTTCAGGCAGTCTTGAAAAAATATGCAAAATTCATAAACGATTGGTACCTTTAGCATCTTTCAAGAGTTATCGTGCAAACCAGCCGCCTAAATGACCTAATCAGTTAGTCATTCTTAATCAGTTAGTCATCCGGCAGTCTAGAACAAAATATGCAAAAATTCATAAACGATTAGTACCTTTAGCATCTTTCAAGAGTTATCGTGCAAACCAGCCGCACCTCCTAAATGACCTAAAAAGTCATGAAACGGATTTGGTTAAAGCATTTGAAGTATTTTTTCAATGCGTTACACTTTTTGTCCTTACCAAATGATGCATCCCCCTTTTCCCAGTAGGGCGAGGGTATAAAAAAACTACATATTTTTAAAGTATTTGCTCAATATGTCGTAATTATTTATGAACGAACCATGAATAAAACTAGGGCTGTTAGTTCAGACGCTCGAAACACATAAGAAAGGAATTGGATTGCTTAGGATCTATAAAAACCTAACTGTATCGGTTTAAGCGTTATTTATAATTTACATATAAAAGAAGTTCCTGGCAAACATAGGGTCTTCGGAACACTGAGACATCTTAAGTCGAAACAGCAGCAAGAAAATCAGTAATGCTAGGTAAAAAACGTTTTATCAGCAGACAATTTCTTATTTAATCGGGTTCTGGCGTTACCATTGCTTAATGTCAAACGTTATTCCCTTTACTTTCAAATGTCTATAAACTTTAAAATGTTTTTTTTTTTCTTTTCAGACAATTTATCCTATTCGGACAATTTTAAAGCCAAAATCAAGGCAAATTATCTGAGGGAAGTTGTCAAACTAGCACGGAATACGCTGTGAGAGACTTCGCTAAAAGGACTCAATGAAAGAGGTTAGCAAAATTCTGTTTTAACAAACTGGAGAGAGCACGTAGATGATTAAACTACTTGGAACCCAGTTCTAACAAAGGCCAAGGCTGAAAAATGATTGTGATGCCAACATAGAAAACCACACATTGATCAGATGGAAATAAAGGTAAGTTCAAACCACTCTAGTTTGTGATTTAAGTAATTGTAGGTCTTATGGTGCCGGATGTTGTGATGTTCTTAACCTAGGTTTAAAACCTTGATAACAATAGTTGACAATTTTAGTCGCGGTTCAACTCCCGACAACTGTTTATGTATACATGTCATTTTAAAAAAAAAATTCTCTGGCCTGCCTTAATTGGCTTTAAACGGAGTGTCCCGATTTGTGATCACAGGTCATAGATGTATGCGAAGTTTTTCATATGTCGCTTAAACAGAACTTGATCATTGATTAAAGCTAAGTTTTCCATTTGTCCCTTAAAGGAAAAATAGTGGAAACTCGTTCATTATTTCGTCTAATAATTTGCGAACTTTCATATATACGAGCTTAAAGTTTTTTTTTATATTTTATCTCCGCATTCGAAGAAGGCTCTATTTGAAAACTTTGTTGTTCACAAGCTGATTCCATATGTTAAGCAATAATAGACTTAAAAAATTATCTTCTTGAAGTTTTGCCAACATCAGCAATAAGCACAAGACAAGGTGAACTATAACAAATCATATAATATTTCATAGTATCGTAACTCAGCGTAACTAAACCCTTTCCAAAAGAAAAACGAAAACAAAGAAAAGCGCACGCAGATAAGATTATTTAAGTTTAAGATGAACAAATCTTCTATCCTCATATGTTGGTTACGACGTATGGAAGCGAGACCATTTCTCACATATCATAACCAGGCCTCTGTATAAAATGGCCAGCGTGTGTCTATGAAGTCTTACATTGTAGAGTTTGGTTTGAATTTCATTTTTATCGACCTCATGTTGGCGAATCATGAGTACCCAAATCCCTTACAAAATAAACTACAAATGTAAGTGTTATCTGAACGTGGTGCAACTAAAGAAAATCACATTGGACGGTGATGTCGGTTGAGAGGGGAAATAAAATGTTGACTGAAAAGTTGTATTCATTAAATTGGACAAAAATGTAGGCTTAATGATAAATAAGTCTTGCTGGGATCTTCATGGTCTGTTCAATAGAAAAGGTAAAATTTATTTCTTTTTCAAAAACCTATTCAAAAATTTTTATTTTGTCCCCTTTAAAGTAGTTCCCTTAAGGTATAATACACTTGTGTCCGCGTTTTTTTTTCAATCTTTGAAGTCGTTTTGATATGCACGTTTGGTTGTGGCCGTGGGCGCTCTCAACGATTCGGCTTTTATCTCCTCAATCGTCGCAAAACGCCGTCTTTTATCGGCTACAGTCACAGGCGGCCAAATCTGTTGAATACGGTGGCTAAGGCATGGTTTCGGTATTCCTTTTGCACAAAAAATACCAACAAGCAATAGCGGGCTTTGTGGGAAATTTGGTCGGAATATATGGCATTTAGAGCTAGCTGTATGTTCTGAAATCGGGACGGAGCTATTTATGAGGGCTATACAAAAATATAGACCTATGTGCTCCCGTTTCAACACAGTTAATTAATGGTCCGTCATAAAGTACCATGCAAAATTTAGTTTGTGGCTCTAGACCTGCAGCACCACAAATCGGTAGGGACCTTTGCGTAGGACATTGACTGATATCGTTCAATTTCACCCGAGATATGTGTTGGATGCTCTTCGGAATCGGGGGCGTTCGGAAATATTAAGTTCGGTGAAGAATTCAATATTCTGAAAATTATTTCAGACAAACGGCCTTCTCGCGATAGTAGCCAGTATCAGTATCAATAATCTGGCAGTAGTCTGATTGACGAAAGTATTTCCACTTGTCCACTATGGACGCACTTAGATTCGCTCTAGAGCAATTTCCCCCAAATTTCATATTTCCTGTGAAGAATTCAATATTCTAAAAATTATTTCATACAAACGGCCTTCTAGCGATAGTAGCCAGTATCGATAATCTGGCAGTAGTCTGATTGACGAAAGTATTTTCACTTGTCCACCATGGACGCACTTAGATCCGCTCTAGAGCAATTTCCCCCAAATTTCATATTCCCTGTGAAGAATTCAATATTCTAAAAATTATTTCAGACAAACGGCCTTCTAGCGATAGTAGCCAGTATCGATAATATGGCAGTAGTCTGATTGACAAAAGTATTTCCACTTGTCCACCATGGACGCACTTAGATCCGCTCTAGAGCAATTTTCCCCAAATTCCATATTCCAGGTGAAGAATTCAATATTCTGAAAATTATTTCAGACAAACGGCCTTCTAGCGATAGTAGCCAGTACCAGTAGCAATAATCTGGCAGTAGTCTGATTGACGAAAGTATTTCCAGTTGGCCTCCATGGACGCACTTAGATCAGCTCTAAATCAAATCATGCAATTATGTCTTGCTATGTGAAGTTAAATTCGAATTTAACTTAATTATGCTGTCTCGTCAAATAGTGAAGATAAATTCGAATTTAACTTTTTTAGCCCACTGGGGACCGCGGATTTTTCGCGTTTTTGAAAGTTAAATTCGAATTTATCTTTACTCACATGGCTGAGGCATGGTTTCGTTATTCCTTTTGCAAAAAAATTACTAATTTGCAATAGCGAGTAAGCGGTTCTTTTGTTCAAAAGTCAGCAATTATGGAAAGAATTTTGCTGGCACACTTTTCATGCCCAAAATTACTGAAAAAAATTCAGGCCGATATGCTAACACCCTCTGCAGCTTCTCGAATAGTGATCCGAGTACATCAATTTTCTAACTTTCACAACATTTTCAATGGTTTTTGCTGTGATGGATCTTTCAGGACGAGAGTTGTCATTCACGTCTTCACATATCACTTGTAAACATTTTTTTTGACTCGAGAGTACAATTACGAGTACCATATGCCATTCTCAAAATTTCAAGTACTTTTTAACACTCAATGCCCTTTTTTTCTTCAAAATTTGATGCAAATTCTTTGATCTATTTTTTCACACAAGAAAATCGCCAAACAAATAAAACACGTCTAGCTGTTTTGCCTCTCACAAATCTTAACCACACACAAACAAACTCAACTAAGAACAAATGTGGAGACAAGTTTGCCAACGGAAAGAAAAAGTGCTTATCGTAAAGGACAAACTTAAACTAGAATTGTTTGAACTTACCTCATCACACCCATTTGTCAGCCTTGGCCTTTGTAAGAAATGCGTTCCAGGTACTTTAATAATCTGCGTGCTCTCTCCAGTTTGTCAGAACAGAATTTTGCTAACCACTTTCATTGAGTCCTTTCAGCGAAGTCTCTTTCTTTCTTCACCGCATTGGTTTGCCAACTCCCCTCAGATAATTTGCAATGATTTTGGTTTTTAAATTGCCCGAATAGGATAAATTGTCTGAAAATGAAAATAGACATTTTAAAGTTTATTGACATTTGGAAGTGAAGAGAATTCGGTTTGAAATTAAGCACTTTTTAAAGATTTTAAAGTAACGCAAGCTAGAACCCCGATTTTATTAAAAATTGCCTTCTGATAAAACGTTCTGTCCCATAACCGAATTTCAAGCAGTTGTTTCGACTTATTTTGTGACTAAGATGCCATTAATGTTCCGAAGACCCTATGTTTGTATGGTACTTTTTTTATATGTAAATACCAAATAAGGCTTAAACCGGTAATTTGGTGAATAGAGTTTAAACAAGCTAAAAAAACGTCGTTAGGTTTGTATAGACTCTAAGCAACCCCAACCTTCCTAATGTATTTCAAGCGTCTGAACTAACAGTATAAAACAATACCTACAAGGGCTTTCTGGCCTAATAATGAAAATGCGAATATTAAACAGCAAAAATGGTTATATTGTTTTTCAAAGTATTCTCCAGCATGATTTATACACTTTTGCATGCGCTCAAACCAATTGTCGAAGCACTTTTTCCACTCCGTTTGAGACACCTCCGAAACATGGATTTTAAACGCTTCAACAGCATCTTCTGGCGACGAAAATCGTTGACCACGCATTTTTTTCTTGTTGTGCGGAATAAAAAAGTCATTGGGTGCCAAGTCAGGGCTGTACGGCGGAGGATCCATCAATTCGACTTTTTGGCCGGTCAAAAAGGCGCTGGTTTGAGCCGATGTGTGAGAGCTCGCATTGTCATGGTGCACAATGATTCGTCTTCTCTTGTTCGTTTTTCGAATTTATCCGAAGACTTTAGGCAAACAATTTGTGGTGTACCACTCAGAACAGTCGCCACATGGCCTGTTTTGCTAAAGAAACAGGCAAAGTGCTTCGAAGTGCTTCTTCCACGAACAACTTTCGTTGGATTTGGCTCGTCTTCGAAAACCCACACGGTCGACTGCTGCTTTGTTTCGGGCTCATGCGCATAGATCCTGTGACGATCTTGTAAATGTCTTTTGAAGCACCGCGAACGTATTTTTTCAAAATGTCTTTGCACCAATCGACACGAGCCTTTTTTGAGCGATTGTCAAACAGCGCGGGATCCAACGAGAACAAACCTTCTTACGGCCAGGTGTGCATGCAATATCGAATGTATGCTGGTGAAAGAAATGCCCACGGACGCTTCTATCTAACGGTATGTCACATGACGATCTTTCGTTATCAGTTCGCGCACGGCATTAATGTTCTCTGGCACAACGGCCGTTTTGACCATCACGGCCTTCGTCTTTGAGCGATCGTCGGCCACGATTGAATTCATTAAACCAGTTTTTCACAGTGCTATAGGATAGTCCTTCATCGCCACACAAAGATTTAAGTTCATCGATACACTCTTGTCGTGATAATCCACGTCGAAAGTTGTGAAAAATTATCGCACGAAAATGTTCGCGAGTTAATTCCATTATTTTTGCCAAATTGATTTATTCAAGTCACTGTAAACAACACAAATGATGGTCGTAGGTCAAAACGTTTTGAGTACGTTTATGCGAAAAATGTCAAACTTTCCAATGGAAATGTCAGAAGGCACCAGACAACACTGAGTGTTGTCTAGGCCTGAAATATGTATAGCAACCCTCGTAAGAGATATGTTAATATAGTTTTTTACTAATTTCATTGAAAAACTAGTAAAAAGAGTTAGAGTCTTGGGTGACCAACCACTCTGATATTCAGAAGATTATGTACCTCTGTCTGGAGCTTGATCATTGACGGACTCTATATATCAGAAGTAGTTATTTGTAGCTTTTATAGTATAATGCACAATAATGGGGTAAAATTGTAAACTTCAGGATCTTAAATCGGGAGGGACTTTTGTGTAGGGGCTATTCTGAAACATGGACCGATATGATCCAGTCTTGCAGGATGTGGGTCGCTCGTAACGCTCCATGAGTGGAGGCTAAATGTGGACCTATGTGCTACAGTTTCAGGAAAGTAAATTAATGGTCGCTCGCACCGTACAAAATTTGGGCGTGGCTCCTAGAGCTGCAGGACCTCAAATCGGGAGTGACGTTTGTGTGATAGCTATTCGAAAACTTAAACCGATACGGTCCAATTTTTCCAGAGATAGTGTTGGTGACTCGTAATGCTTTGTGGGAAATTCGGTCGGAATATATGGCATTTAGATCTGTATGTTCTGAAATCGGGAAGGAGCTTTGTAAGAGGGGTATACGAAAATATAGACCTATGTGCTCCCGTTTCGACACAGTTAATTAATGGTCCTTCGTCCCATGCAAAATTTGGCCGTGATCGGGTGTAGTTTGTGGCTGCAGCACCACAAATCGGTAGGGACCTTTGTGTAGGACCTTATTGAAAACATTGACCGATATGGTACAATTTCACCAGAGATATTTGTTGGTGACTAGTAATGTTCTGTAAGGTCGGAATCGGGTGTAATATGTGAAGTTTAGAGCTGTATGTTCTGAAAACGGGAAGACCTTTGTATGGGTGCTACACGAAATATGAAAATAAGGTCCTATGGACTCCAGTTTCACCCCAGTAAATTAACGGTTTTGCAATTTATCTATGCAAAATTCGGGCGTGATCTGGTGCAATTTATGGCTTCTAGAGCTGCGGGACCTTAAATGCAGAGGGACACTTGTGTGAGAGCTATTCGAAAACATGGACTCATGTGGACAACTTTCACCAGAGATGGTTGTTGGTCTCTAGATATACTTAGTGCTCAAGTATGATATTAAAATATGGACCGATGTAGACCAATTTTGATAGGGTTCCTTGACCCAAACTAATGTACCAAGTTGCAACAAAATCAGTTAATAACTGCGGCCTGTTCTTTGATCACAGCAATAGATGGACAGATCGACGGACAGATAGAGTTCGCCCAATAGAATTAGATATTGATTTAAGTCGATCGATATATATCGGTAAAATAGGGTCTATCTTCATTCCTTTAAGGTGTTGCAAATATCAGCACTCAGTGATAATAACCTTTACTCGTACCACAGTGTGGTGTAAAAAAGAACCGGTAACTATTACATGGCTTTGTCATTGGAGGCAGTCAATTGACACTACTCAGATACCATGGGATATATCACGGTACTGATCAAAAAAGACAGGTACCAAACGTGTCATAGTATTTATCATAGAATACACATCACATCGGTTTAATTTGATTGTTTAAAAAATTTGATCTGAATGTCAATTTTCATACAACTTTAAAAGGATTTCTAAATAAAATCCACTATCAGCAGATAGCTGAAATCCGCGGATATGTAAAATCTTTTGTGTGCGGTTTTTGATGTGCGAATTAATACCGCGAATTTGACGACTTTGAAATTTCAAGTAATTGACACCATTACATCCATACCGAACCAGTTCTGCGACAGGTTCGGTTTTCACCCAACCTCGATTCGGTACATTCAGTGTAATTGAACCTGAATTTCCCGTAGGATAAATAATGAAGTGAAATATATTTTATTTTTCCCTATTTAAATGAACTAGGTCAGCAAAAAAGCCGGTTGTCTCAGAATCAACCTTCTAATTTTATAACGGCCCAGTCGTCATAAGCATAGGCACACATGCGGGTCCGATCAGTGACCTAAATACTGTCATTGCATTTTTTGTGGGCTGTTTTTTAGATTTTACCCGCCCGAATTTAAAATGGTGCATGTTAGTTAAAATACCCCTTAAGATATTTTACGAGTTAGCGTCGTAGTGGTGTGATGGTTAGCGTGCATGACCGTCACAAAAGTAAACCCAGGCTAAAATCCCGGTAAGAACATCTACACATTTTTCTGCTTCGTTTTATCCCCTCGTAAATGCCGGAGACTATAATAGTGAAAGGTTAACTTCTAAGTCATGTAGAAGCTACTCTACAAAATGCATAAGGCGTTCGTAGCCGAATGTCCCGGTCAGTATGTATCGGAATTATATCATGCTCAGCTGGCTAATTTGAGTTACCCTTTTGCATCTAAATGCAATTTAAGAGAATTAATTAAGAAAATTTATTTTATTATACACTTTATTTCATATCGCATTAAAGTTATCCATATCATTAAATTTACATACACTTAAAACATTATATTAAAATAAAACCGGGGTTCTCAATTAATGCAATTAAATTAAAGCATCTTAAAGAAAGTAAAAACAAAGTTTTGTTAATGCAATGAAAACCGAATTATGTTGATTCGAATAACTGGGTCAGCAAAAAAAGAAAGTAGGTTTTTTCATTCCCTTTTGGTATTTGTACAATACCCGCTGTATAATAACAGCTGCGGTGTCCGAGTGGTTAAGGAGATGGACTTGAAATCCATTGGGTTCTACCCGCACAGGTTCGAATCCTGTCCGCAGCGAAAGTTTTTTTTTAGAAATATTTCAATTTTGTTTTATTTTTACGAATATTAGTTTAAAACAAGTAAAAAAGGTTAAGTTTGGCTGTGCCGAACTTTTGATACCCTCCACCAGATTCCCAAATAAAACCAAATTTGGTGCGGAAGTGTGTTCTTTATGTGCAAAATTTCGATAGGTCAAGCTATCGTCATATTATTTCTCAAAGCCCATGAGACCGTTTGTGTGGGAGGTACCAGTAGGACTTTTCCGATCTCAACAGAATTTGGCGCAGAGGTGTGTTCTATATAAAAATCTTTGTGTAGAAAATTTTATCTCGATAGGTCAAGTTTGTAGTGAGTTATTGTCATATTATTTTCAAGGCCCATGAGACCGTTTGTGTGGGAGGTACCAGTAGGCCCTTTCCGTTCTTAGCCAAATTAAGCGCAAAAGTCTGATCTATATATAAATCTTTATGCCGAAAATTTCGTCTCGATAGGTCAAGTGTGTGGTGAGTTATTGTCATATTATTTTTCAAGGCCCATGAGACCGTTAGTGTGGGAGGTACCAGTAGGACTTTTCCGATCTCAACCGAATTCAGCGTAGACGTGTGTTGTATATATCTTGATATGTAAAATTTCATTTCGATAGGTCAAGTTTGTGGTGAGTTATAGTCATATTATTTTTCAAGGCCCATAAGGCCGTTTGTATGGGAGGTACAAGAAATGGTGGCCCAATCTAAACCATTTTTACATAGATGATTTCGCCTATATAGAGATTATTATTTGCAAAATTTCAGTGATTTTACTTAAGAAACTGGACGGATATTTCCAAATAAAAAACTAATTTTTATGAGGTAGTGTCGGTTTATGGTCTCCAATACCAACCATGCTAGGTTAACTACACATGTTTGTGCTTAATTTCAGCTCCCTAGCTGTTTTCATGCAGGCTCTATCTTGTTTTCAACAGACGGACAGCCGGATGATTATTTCAAGGTGTTACAGACAGATTGACAAAACTAATATACCCTCCACTGTATGGTGGAGGGTATAAAAACTTCATTACGTTTTGTCTGGCATGTCGGAAAGTTTGTTAGGAAAATTAACACATTGCTGGCAATTTTAAAGCAAACATCTGACCTAAGAATCTAGACATAAAATAATGAAGTTAAATGTACTCGCATCAAGATCCCAATGCAATGTGAATATTAATATATTAAAAATCACTATAAAAGCAATAAGCAGCCACAAACATCATAACACTTTGCTATTTGGTTTAAAACTTGTCTTCTATTTAAATATAGATTCAAGGGGTCTTGAGCCGGTTAATCCCTGTTCAATGTGAAAAATTAAGATATTTGTGAGGTGTCGAGAAAAAAATCAACCTTTTCTACCATTTGTATGTCAAATGTGTATTTAGCGCCATATATGTCATATGTTTCTGTTGGAAATGACGCTACAAAAACATTAGACTTTTTTTGTATCAAACTAAAGGTCTCTTCAGGTTACCGTTGAGAATTTTCAAATTTCAAAGGTTAGTTTAAAAAAAAACAGTCGGAATTTCTTTACAAATTCATTTATTTAACCATAAAAATTAAAACTAATAAAAAATAACCAAAAAAACAGAAAAACTCTGTTTTATAAAATGAGAGGTACAATTCGCATTGAAACTAAGGAGCAAATCAGTTTTGATATTAAATAGAACAAGTAAAACGTCGATAATTTCAACCTTACACTGGGTGGAACGCCGAAATTTGCTTATTTGGGAATAAAATAAAAAACTATAAACCTTAGAAAAATATATTTTATATTTTAATTATATTGAACATAAAGGGAATTTTTAAATTGCATAGTTTTAAATAGTGTATCTGGCAAATGTCGACCTTCGCTATCCACACACTGCGGCATACGTTTTCTGAAGATTTCATGAACTCTAACAAGCACGCGACCGGCATTCTGCCAACTTCAGTTTCAGTATTGGTTATTAGGTAGTCCATGGTGTTGGGATGGTTGATATACACCTTCGACTTCAGGTAAACCCAAAGCAAAAAAGTCGCAAGGGGCTAAGTGTGGTAAGCGTGCCGGCCAGTTCACATCGCCCCTCAAAGAGATAAGCTGTCCAGGAAACATTTGCCTCAAACAATTCATGGTAACCCTCGCTGTGTGTACAGTGACACCATCTTGTTCGAACCATGTAACCTCTAATTGCATTTTCTCAAGAAAGGGCAGAAAAAAAGTCTGGAAACGCCAAGAGCAAGTGCTTGCTTCCGAGCAGAGCGTTTCGGAGATTGCAGTTCTGCTGCTCTAACTCTCTCGATGTTTTGTTGTGTTGTAATCCTTGTCCCAGGCCCCCTTCGTACACATGACACATTCCCTGCTGTTCGCAATGAAGTTACCTAATCTACAATTGATTGCCGTCCAGGAACACTTCCGCGTGGGGGAACGGCGAATCGTAAACGAAAAGCACGCTGCACTGCTATGATCGAGTGCGCATATGAAAAAAACGCTTCAACACAAAATGACCACTTCTCAGGCGTACAAAGCATGATGGCAACTGAAAGGCAGACGAACACACATCTCCCGTCAGCCACTACTTAGTAGGGACATAAATACTGTTAAACACGTTTTATGCTGTAAAATAAAAAGTACTGAATGTTTTTGGACCAAATATTTTTTAATATATTTATTGATGCATATTGTATCCAAAAAGAATCTACTTTTTCGAAATGTCCGCCTTTTGCCATTACACATGCTTTAAGTCGCACTGGCCCATCGTCAATAGCTGCACGAACCTCGTCCATTGGAAAATTGGCCACAGCTCTAACCAAAGCAGTCTTAAGAGATCCAATGTTAGGGTATCTTTTGTGAAAAACCTTGTCCTCTAAAACCGTCCACAATTTTTAATCCAATGGGTTCATTTCTGGACTGCCTGAGGGCAATTCTTCAGAGGAAATGAACGCTGGCCAATTGTTTCGAAGCCAGGCCTGGGACGTTTCACTCTTATGGGCCGGCGCAGAATCCTGTTGGAAAGTACATGGCTGGTTTTAGAACAGGGAATTGTTAAGAGGCTTCACAACAGCTTACAAAACGGTTTCTTGGTAAACTTCGGCCGATGTTTTGACTCCTAGAAATGCAGGTCAGTGACCCCATCGAAAGAGACACCCCACCAAAGCATGACTGAAGCCGGGTGATGACCCTTTTCCACCCTTGGGATCAGTTCAGATGCTTCCTTAGATGACCGCGCATACACTCTATCATTTTGCTTGTTAAATTTTTCCTTAACGGTAAACACTTATTCATCGGTGAAAAAAATTTTTCTGCGCAAGTTATCAGCGTGCGTCACCAAAAGACGTTTGCATTTTTCAATCCTATTTTTTTTTTAAAGCTGCAGTCAATAAATGTCATGTACGTCGTTTGAAAGCCTTAAGTCCTAAGTCTTTTTTAATGATTCTACTCACTTTTGCGTGATATTCATCTTACGGGCCATGATTTTCTTTTTTCGGAGCAGATTTCTGTGAATTCTTGATTTAACGACTTTGTTGGCATGCGGTGTTCGAACAGAGCGTGGGCGACCCGACCCGGCGGTCTTTTACATCTCCAGTCTCCTCAAACAGTTTTAAGCATCGGTAGACGAACATGCATCTAATCCCTAGTGGCCGGAGCGTTTTGAAAATATCGTTTTTTTCATTTCACACTTGGAAAGCGCTATTACAGCGATACGGTTCTCATTATCTGACCACTCCATGATGAAAGTTGAAACAATTTTAAAATTCCGTTACAGACTAACGCTATTGAGATTAGCTTCCAAAACCCAATTGACATTAACGGGGTATGTTCAGTTCTACTATTGAAATGGGTGTGTTCAATGTTGTAACAGTATTTATGTTCCTAATAAGTATAAGCCACGCTTACTCTCCAATCTCTTTGACCAACAGTGCCGCCACAGCCTGCAGTGCAAAAAAGCAAATCACCGCGCTCCACCCTCTACTTATTTCAACTTTTAAAGCGCATAAGAAAAAAGTGGATGCCACGCCCCATTCTAGCACCTTATACTCAATCGACGCATTACGAGATTTCGTTAAATATTGGCACGGAAGAAAGGAATATGTAAATGTCATATATAGGTGAGGTCGTAATGTAAGCTGGATCAACCGACGGAAACTATTTTACTTCTTTTATTTCTTTTTCGAATAAAGAATAACGCTGCATGGTCTGCACCTAGTAAAATAAGTCGTTAAAGATTCTAACAAAATCTGGGCGCAGGCTGTAAGCTGGCTAATCGTACAAATCTGAGCGCTCTCAAATGGATGAAGCAACTTCGTGCCTTATGTTAAGCAAAAATCTTCCGTTGGCACTTCAAATAGACATTAAAAGTTGAAGACGTAATACAAACTTCATATTTAAAATTTACGAAAGACAATACAAAAAGAAACTACAACAGCACCCCATTCACGCGATGTAATTGCTACAAAGTGTAATTTATTGTTTAATTTAACAAAATAATAGTCACTGCCCCCATTTCGACAGCCCGATGAGTTGCCATACATCACCCCTTCGACATGCCGATGTAAGCTTAATGATCATCTAAATATTGTAATGCGAATGTAAAGTAACATTTTTTATAAACTCATCTCGCCTTATTATGCAATCCATGAAAATGCTTGCGAGGGCATTTTCCCTGCCTTCCTCGTGGCTGGCTGGATGCGCCGATGAGATAGCTCTATAATTATGGCCACCTTTTTCTGGTGCGTTTTTCTCGCATGCACTGGCTGACTCTACTACACGGCATTGGCCAAATTGTATGGGTGTATACAACATAACAATTATTCGACGAATACTTCTTCTTCTTTTTTTTACTCATAGAAAATCAACTTGCACAAAAACAAAGTGAATAATCAACTTCCATGGGCAACAAAGTAACACAATACAAGGAACGGCACAATTTCCCCCCTTATTTGAAGTTTAGTTGGCATTGCCGGGACACTTAAGACGGCCGACATTGTGCATAACTCTTCGCTACTTACGTTCTTGCGTAGGTAAATATGTACTAGTACGAGTACATGGGCCGGTATTTATGCCAAGTTGACTGATGGTGACGGTGGTTGGTCTTGTGCTTTCAACATTGTCAGGGGTTGATGCCACAATTTAAAATGGCTTAAGACAGGTCAGTTATTACAGCAGAATACATACTACATTGACGCTACATGTAATAGAGTGTTCAGCGTAAACGTTTCAGCGGTAGAATTTCAATAACTCTCACTACCCCAATAAAAAAACGTCTTACTTAATTTGGCTACACAAGTTCAACCTGTTGCTTGTCCTATCCGCAATGAAAAAGACTATTAAGCCTTAATCGTGATCAATTTCTATAGGTACTTTCTGCGCAACTTAGATGCCCAGCTTATACACATTTCCCCCCAAAAGCGAACATAGGAGTTTTGGCACGTCTTCTCGAACAGCATCATTTGGTGTCAATAGAAACAGAAAACAGATTTGTTGCCACAACCAAATTGTTTACCAACCGCATGTTGGTTCTTGCACGTACCATCCATGTATTCTCATCGTTACAACCGAATGTTGATTGGGCACACAGCAATTTTCAGTAGAGGTAACTGACACTTTTGGTTGAAGAAAACAAGTATCGGTAATCATAACAGATTAAGATGATAATTGAAACAGAATTTGTATATGTATTGGTTGCTGTTATAGATTGTTGGTCATAAGTACTTTTTAAACAGATTTGTTGCCACAACCAAATTGTTTACCAACCGAATGTTGGTTCTTGCACGTACCATCTATGTATTATCATCGTTACAACCGAATTTTGATTGGGCACACAGCCATTTTCAGTAGAGGGAACTGACACTTTCGGTTGAAGAAAACAAGTATAGGTAATCATAACAGATTAAGATGATAATTGAAACAGAATTTGTATATGTATTGGTTGCTGTTATTGATTGTTGGTCATAAGTACTTTTTAAACAGATTTGTTGCCACAACCAAATTGTTTACCAACCGAATGTTGGTTCTTGCATGTACCATCCATGTATTCTCATTGTTACAACCGAATGTTGATTGAGCACACAGCAATTTTCAGTAGAGGGAACTGATATTTTCGGTTGAAAAAAACAAGTATCGGTAATCAAAACAGATTAAGATGATAATTGAAACAGAATTTGTATATGTATTGGTTGCTTTTATAGATTGTTGGTCATAAGTACTTTTTAAAAAAGTTTAATAATTCACCACCTTGCAATGGGTCAGCTGAGTGAAATAAATAATGTTTGAGCATCGCAATGTTGCCCCAATCTGAAAAGACTGTCAAGCTTTGTGTGGCCGTAACTCGAAAACAATAGGTCGTCACAAACAAAAATTGGTTGTTGTTTTAAATAAGAAGGAGGTCTATCTATGGCGAAAATTCTGATCATGTCTAAGTAATGTCGCCAAATTATAGTTAAGCTTGTTTCTATATTCTGGAAAATATATTTTTATATATACAGGGTGTCCGCCGGAAAGGTATACTTGTTGTTGTTGTAACAACAATATATTTATTTTGAAGTCTTGTTCATCTATGGGGGATCTGCTTCGATATCCAGGTGGAAGAAACGCGCCATTTGAACTGGATGCGTCCAGTGGGCTTGGCCGGACAATTGAAGAGGAGCAGCACATCATGTGGTCCCTAATGGCAGGCGGGACAAATGTCCGGAACCTTAGCATCAATTCGTGCCCAGTAAGAATTGAGGCGGCTGCACCATCCTGATCTCAGCTGCGCCAGAACCACGCGCGTCTGCCTAGGTAGTACCTTCTCCTCAGGTGAAATCTCCCCTTGCACTACATTCACACGGTAACTGGATACTGCTGCTCCGACTTCATCGGTGTGAATTTTGTTCCAACTTGCCTGATAGTTTCGATGATCTAAAGGTTCTCTATTATACCGCTGGACCTATCGCTCTAGGTCATGAAGATCGTACCTGATCAGCCTGTGCGGAGGCATCCTGTCCAAAAGATGGTGGTTAGGATGACTACTGCGAACCTAGCTGTTATTGCTTAGACAGCAGGAAATTGTGTCTGCGCAAGGTAAGGACCTTCGTCTCCTCATGTAGATGGTTCTCAGAAGACACCCTGTTGATGTTCTGAGGGCGGCATTCTGGCAAGTCTGAATTTTCTTCCACTGCGTCGTACTAACGTTCACCGACCATACAGGTGCTGCGTAATTTGCTACAGACCGACCTATCGCTTTGTAAGAGGTCAACAAGGTTTCTTTGTCGGCTCCCCAAGTACTGCCGGCAAGTGACTTGAGGACCTTGTTCCTACTTTTAAGTTTATCGCAGATAGATGTAGCATGTGCAGAGGACCGAAAAAGGCTGTTCAATGTGATCCCAAGGATTTTGGGATGTTGACGTCATCGACTTTCACAATGAGTGACAACCGCACCTCTGCGGTCCATGCAGTAAACAGTGTGGCTGATGATTTGTAGGCGAATACTTTCGTATTCCTCTCAGTGAAGCGTGAGAGGAAGCGTGCTAAGTCAGTGAGGTAAGAGTTTATTTTCTCTCATATGGCATCCACTTAAGGTCCTGACGCCAGAATTGTGCAATCGTCAGCGTACGACACAATTTTAACGCCGTCTGGTGGTGCAGGAAGTTTAGAGAGGTGGAGGTAAAACAGATCTGGGGATATCACTCCACCCGGGGGAACTCCTTGTTTAACTCTACGGGGCTTCGACTTTCTGTCTCTAAATTCTACATATGACTGGCGCCCACACATGTAGTTAACGACCTAACGTTTCAAACTGGGAGGAAGGGACGTTTCTTCAATATCCTCGAAGGTGTCGAAGGCTTTTGTTAGGTCAAGAGCCATGAGGGCCGTCCTATCGTTAGGATTGTTCTAGTTAAGGCCGCGACTTATATGTGGGGTGATGGCGTGTAAAGCAGTTGTTGTGCTATGCTGTTTGCGAAACCCTTGCTGGTGATCTGCACAAGGAAGGTGTTCGATCAGGCTGGGAAGGAGCAGTGCTTCAAGGGTCTTTGCCACTGGAGAAAGCAAGGAGATCGGCCTGTACGATTCTCCTTTACTTGCGTCTTTGCCTGGCTTCTGTAGCGGAACCACTCTGCCCATTTTCCAGGCATCGGGAACTAAGTGAGTGGCTAGCGACAGATTGAGCACTTTGGTCTTGTACTCTTCTACCGGGGCATCCAAGTGCTTTAACATCAGCATTCTGATTCCGTCCGGGTACAGCGCCTGTGATGACTTTGCGCTGCGGATGACATAGGCAACTTCGCCAACGGTAAATTGTGGTGGTGCCTATTCGACTCGAAGAGGGCGGATACGACGCAATGCCCTCCTTTTCGCCTTATCACTCTCTGGGTGCTTAATGAAAATAAAATAAAACGCGCACCGCATCGGATCTGTCACTGTTCTATCATCGAACGTGACAGCTGTCCGATCATTCTTCCTTCCAGGCCTAGAGAGCGATTTGACCACAACTTACAAATTCTGGAACTTAACTTGCACTGCATTAAGTGGTCTAGCCATTTGTTCCGCTTAAATTCGTTGACCAACCTACTGATCTCAGACTTGAGATCCCTATTTCCAGGGTCATTAGGGTTGGAGCGACGAATGTCATCACGCTCGTCTGCGAGTCCCGCTAACTGTGCTGGGAAATTTGGTCGTATTACGGGTATTTGACCAGCAGGGATATGGCGAGCGGCTGATGCGTTGATGATGGCCCGGAACTTTTCCTTGGCTACCCGAAATTCCGACAGAATATCTAGATTATGAAAGCTGCGGTTGGTGGCTTCTCTGAAGGCCTTCCAATCAGCCTTTTCTGATTGAGAAACGTACGGCGTTCAGAGGTTATGAAGTCAGATGGTCTATTATGGAATTATGGGAAGGTGGTCCGATTCTAGTGAGATAACGGGTTGATCTGGCCAGGCGATGCCGTAGTAATGTCTGGCGAGCTATGGCAATTGCCCATAATTCGCGTGGGGCGTCCACATTCACTGTTCAGAGCTATCAATTTGATCTGTCAAAGCTATGCCCCTCTGGTCCTTGTCTAGGAGAGAATGCCACAGTTCGTGGTGAGCATTCAAGTCTCCTAGGACCAAGCGGTTATTGCCTTGTAGCACATTGCTACTGCCAGGCAAATAACGCGGGGCACAGCTACCAACCAATCACAGGACTGCCGGTTCTACGGACCGGATTGACTCGAGGAGCAATTCTTCGACCAAGGGCTGTCACCCCGGTACACAGTTGCCGCTACAACAACAACCAACCGGCGGCATGTATACGTTGTACAGCTCTATCTCGGCAGTTTCAGGCTTGACTGCTACCCCCATACATTCCATGTATGGGTCTCTAGAGTCAAGCTCAGGCGAAATAGGTCTGTACTGCACAGAATGGTGTAACAGGAAAGCAAGTCCCCCACCTCCACTTCTGGTGCGATCCTCACGTAGCGATCCTCATTGTTGTATCCGTCACAACTGTGCAAGCTGCAGGTGACATTCAGCTTCGTTTCTTGAATCGCAACGACCATGATGTTTCTCCGACTCATAAATTCTATTACCTCACTGATTTTACCTTTCCGAAGGACACCCTGTATGAACGACCAGTAAGAAAATGTTTCTTAACGCCCAAAACGTGTACGTGGTAGACTAAATTCTAAAGTCGAATTTTTTAAACGAAAAACTATGAGAGATTCAATTTAACATTAAATTACCCAAATAACAATAGCCAAGTGAAAGCGGTCTATTCCGCCTTGGACTAGCTAACAAGTGTCTGGACAATCTATAATCAAAACATTACCATCGACACGACTGGTATACTCCAAATTTAGTTACAGTGATAGATACTTCCGAATCCAGCGTCACAATTTGTATTATGAAACAAATTGCCACAAAACTGTTGTAAGAAATAACCCCGTGTGTTTTTATGGAAATCAGTAATTTTCCAATTTGTAGCGTGACTTCTTGAACACAAGTAGCGTTACGAGTATACAAGCAACCCCTATTCTGGCTTCGTACTTGGTTGAGCCGATAGCAATATTTTGGAGCTGTTAATAATGGCCGCGATAATGTGGCGATACAAATAAGTGCTGCTATAGAGAAAAAAGCGACGAATCAAATGGAAATTTGGTTAAATCAATGCAATGCAATACCCTAAACTCCTGAACAGCAAAGAAGTGGGCGGGGGGGACAAATCCAAGAGATGCAACATCGATGATATGCTGATTTTTTCATGCCACTCAGGCCAGCCACATCGCACAAAGTGGCAATTCATCAGAAAGTCGAACGAACAGTGCAGTGAACGACGTCAAAGTGATGGCATAACAAGGGAATCATGGTGCTTGGTGGCTTCTTTCCCCGATGATCGGCGATAATTTTGTAGCAATTATACCAACTATTTTGAATAGTTCAAAGGCCAAATTACTGAAACGAATTTCGTACAACAAAACAAAGGCAGCAAAAACGAAAAGAAAGGCAGCTTAAGGAAGGCATAGCGAAGTCTAAGCACAGACCAGCCAGCCAGCCAGCTAGGCATAGTGGCTGCCACTGCTGCCAGTCGCCTTCAGCTGTAACAACACTTATTGTCAGATTTACACTTCACTGCGGGAAAATTGTACCATGCGATCGATAACAAAACCAACCGAAACTTTATACAGGCTACCCCCCCGAAAGAAAAATGAAAAACTCAAACGATGGATGGGATTGAAATGGAATAAGCGCAACTCTCAAGAGTTTTGGTAATCTAACGATCGGTAGCACAGAGAAGAACCAAAAAAAAAAAAATAACAAAAAGGAATGGCCTATGGTAGCGCTGACGGCCGAAGGCAAATCAGAGAAACATTGAAAAAGCATTAAGCCCGATACGGACACTGTGCTGATATTGGTGGGGTGATACTGATACTGCGGCTTTGGCAGCAGCTTAGCAGTTGATCCTCATGATCATCATCATCATGACCGTCATTATCGTCGCCGTCGTTAGGATCGTCAGCAAGTGATCGCTTAGTTAACGTTACGCTAAAGTAGTTTCAACATTATCAAGATGTTAAGAAGCATTTCATCTTGAAGGGCCCTACACATTTTTACAGGGCATTGGACATAAAGTTGTAAGTATAGTAACTTACTTAGTTCCCTCAACAGCCCTCTAAAAGATAAACTAGAAGCTTTCCTTAAATTGAGAAGGTGTTTACGAAATATATCGTATACTGGGAAAAGAATAATTGCGCTTGATTTTTAAAGTGTTTGTAAAACCGGTATGCAAATTTCAGTCGGTCGATCCGAATGAATTTTAAATTTTTCGCGGATCGATCTTTTTGAAATCTTGTAAACCGCCTTTACTGTGGAAGTTACAAGAATGGGGCGTGGCCTTCCCATTTTTCTTATGAGCATACAAAGACGAAATAAACATATAGACGATAACGAAATTCAACCGAAATATAAGCATTAGGAAAAACATTATGTGGGTTCTAATCAACGCTTGAATGGTGTCGTTTATGTGGAAGGTTCAAGGAAGGGTGTGGCAATTTTTTGTCAGATATTCTCACTAATTTCTTTTACTAAAAACAAACTTTCTCTGGGTTTAGCGACATACCGAGTATCTGAACCTTCAAAAGAGAATTTTTGGATCTAAAAATCCACATTTTTGTTAAACGAAAAATTAAAAAAAAAATTAAAAAAAATCAAAAAAATCAAAAAACTGTTGCACAATTGAAGTTCCTGAAGTACTCAAAGGGAGGGTCATGACGAAGAATAGTGGAGGATGATTTACTGGAAACAAAATTGGCTAATCGATTGGCTTAAAGCCAGCAATAATCGAATTATTTAATTTCAAAAAAATATCACTAAACAACGCTTTTTTATTATGATGAAGTTTTGATTATCATCACCACTAGAACAAAATGTTTAAATATAATATTATAAACATATTTGTTTGCACCGAATCATTGAAATTCCAACCAAATTTCCAACTGTGTGCATATAATAGGGTGTACAATGATGTGATGTAGCGTCTAATAAGCTACTGAGCTTATTATAGGTGTATTAATGCAACGACTAAAAATCTACGACCAAGGGGAGGGTAAATGTCAGTCGATTCAACCGACTAAAACTATCTAAATATTTAAAGACAAATGGAAAGTAAATATTTGTTCCCAAAACATGTATAAAACAAACGATCACTTATAAAAAAGTAGGGAATGATGTTAATGTAAAAAGCTATAAACCTTCTAGAAAATATTGTGTACCATCCACCAGGGATTCGCTATGGAAATGTCTTGTTTTTGGCCCTTGAATTCATGAGCCAAATCTTTAAAATAAATGAATACGAGTATATGTTTTTTTAGAATAAGCATTAATTTCAGTAGAACAAATTTGTTAGTGGTTACGTCTTTCGACTATAAGTGCCGTTTTCTGGCCGCCTACGGTAAACGAACCCGACCTTAATCTCAGTAAAAATAAAGCCATGTTTGGAGTCCTGGTTGATTTGCATTACTTCGAGTACCCCTAAGCCCATAAATACCAGAGGTCGCACCTTTTGACCATACTGACCAGGTCCCCGATCAATCTTTGGAGGTGTTGCAGATGAATGACAAACTTGGTATACTCTCCGCCCTATGTAGGGTGTTCAATGAACTGCCCTTTTTTCAAAAACTGCAAGCGAACTGCAAAGTGTAATGCTTTTGGGGGGAATTTAAGAAACCGGTTATTCGACAAAAAAAAATTGGATTAATAAAAACCCGGAAAAGGAAATTTTTAAGAAACCAACGGCTTGTTTTATCTTAAAAAACCTATCCGCCGGTTTTTAAAAACCGAACTGATCACCCTTGGCCTACAGTATAGGAATAAAAAGAGAGGAGTTTTTTTTTAAAATTATCAATATAATTTTATTGTGTAAAAATTTTTAATCTACTGTGCTGAGTTTTGCGAACAATAATAGCGCCTATTGAATTCGAAAAGAACGACCATATTCTTGTTTCGTTTTATAGTGCTTCGCATTCGCTAGTAAATTTGAAAAAAATTCGCAAGTGCTGCAACTTGCTGGCATACTTAACTAAACGTGATGTCTGCGAGAGCTAAAAGCGCTTTCCTTCTTCTATTGAAAACATTCATTAATGCGAGTACGTACGGCAATTGAACTTAGAACCAAACGACAGATTCGTTGCGCTTTATTTTGGGAAGCTCTGAGCTGTTGTTCTTACGTTACGAGGAGCACTTTAACGTGGTACGTACAACTGGCGGAAGCTCCCACTACTTGATTTCACGTGCAACACGTTTAATAAGCAATTTTGATTTCAGAGCAGATTGTGTTGTTTTCGACCGCAACAATAACAACAACACATTTGGAAGACTAAACAACCTAAGTCTTTTTGTCGATTTCTTTAAAAATAGTGTGACGTATATTAAGTCATGAAGTTATGAGTGGTCGCTTGTTACCCTACAATTGGTGCATAAGTCATTTGAAAAGTAAACTAGTAGAAAAGCTATTGTCGTGCGTAGTCGGCTATATATATTATACCATGCACTTCTGTCCAGATCACATGTGCACAAAAGCCGACTGCAAACAGGTTTTTGGACCCCTTGGACTGGCTGTATATTTACCAAGATTAAAATAAAAATGTGGTAATAGGATATTTCAGAAAATTTAATTGTTTTCACCTGCTTTGATTACTGAACGATCGTTATAAACTGTGCCAAATTTCATCAACGCTGAACTAAATATGTGGCTTCTAGAGCCATAGACATAGACATATGTGTGGGAGCTATATCGATATCTGAAACGATTTATCCGTAGTTTCGTTTTCCAATGCCTTAATCGTGCTGATTTTATTGAATTCTCGTAAAAAGTCGTATGTATAAAAGGTACTAGAATGGAGGCATGCCCCATGCGATTACCACAAAAGGGGCAAATGATGCACTTACACTGGGGGTGCCAGAATGGCTCGTGTCAGCCACTCCTTTTGTACGCCATTAAAAAAATATTATTCAGTTCGCAATTTAAGCAAATATCATGCATTAAGAGACAGGTTATATATGTTGGTTCTATACTTAGGGTCATTTGTGTGGTAGGTACCAGATAGGGCGTGGCTAGGACTCCGATTACTTGCCATCAAACTAACCTTATATTTTTGCTTTTAAGTTGTGATTTTGAGCTAGATCGTATAAAGAATACACCAAAAATGGGCGGAATTGTCAATTTGCACTGTAGGTTCCAGAACAGGGCTTATCAACCACTTTTTTCATATGCAAGTAACAGGCTTTCCAATAGGGACATAACAATTTCGTATTTTTATGTCAACACACCCTCAAACAGTTGTAATAATCTTTCAGTGTCAAAACGTTAGTCGAAGTTAACATTTTCATCATGGTAAAGTTCACATACGAGCAACGTTTGGGAATCATTAAA
This sequence comes from Hydrotaea diabolus, assembly GCA_963513945.1. Classification (NCBI taxonomy): domain Eukaryota; kingdom Metazoa; phylum Arthropoda; class Insecta; order Diptera; family Muscidae; genus Hydrotaea; species Hydrotaea diabolus. Next base: position 61,383,510 of record OY740718.1, on the reverse strand, counting down.
AATTACTACCGAAATTCGAATCGGTCGTCGCAACTTTAAGAGCGCTTACTCCAATTTTCGGCCGTAGTCCCACCCGCTAGTATGAGCGATGAAGTTCATTTCTGGCTGGGTAGATTTGTCAATAAACAAAATTTGCGTTATTGGACAGCAACAAACCCTCATGGGCTGCAAGAGCTGGCTGTAATAATCTTAATATGATTGTAGCTACTATCTTATGGTTAGTCGGATCATGAAACCGTTAACAGAACGTATGTAATTCCAACCGAATATGTGTAGTGCGGACCGATTTCCAACTCATTTTTTCTCTGTGATCATGTACGTAGAATGCCGGTTTTTGAGCCTCCAGATAACTTGTTTGGGGACTTTATATAGGATGGCGCAGAATCCATCTCGATGGGGAAATCAGTACAGAATTGAAGGTTTGCTTGTTCTCTCCGAAACGTCTCATGCGTGACGCACCAAAAGGGTTGCTCGCTTTCTGACAGAGCACACTCAGTATTACAAAAGGTGCCATAAAAGAACACTGCTGGATAGACTGAATGACCGACCGCACGCATGAGACTTTCATGTGAAGACTTCTGCAGCAGTTGTTTAGATGACGAATAGTCAGTCGCCTCGGCAGCCTCTGCTATAAGCTTACAAAGAATTGCATGAGTATCGACTCGAGTTTCTAGTTTTGTAAATAATAGAGGTTCATCAATAACCTTTACGACCTCAAACAAAAAGTTTTTAAAAAAGTATCTTAATATTTTATATTATAATAGAAGTATCTATGACAATTAAGTGTACGAGTATAACAAAATATCTGCCAAATGCTCGCCACGGCTTCAGTACCATACCTCTAATCTGATGGTCCATTTTTTCAGTGACTCCGAGATATAATGGAGGTCCAATATCGTAAATGTGCCGAATTAGCTCATCCTTTAGCTCTTGAATTGTTCTTGGCTTATAGACGTAGCCTTTTTTTTAAAATATCCGTAAAGAAATAAGTCCAACGGTGTCATATCACATGATCTTGGCGGTCACTTAACATCGCCACAGCTATTGAATTTCTCGCGCAAAGTGTTATTGTTTCGTTGTCTGTGGAGCAAGTGGCACCATTCTGTTGGAACCACATATCGTCCAGATCCATATCCTTGATTCGTTATCGTCTGGAACATCATTCACTGTTACTGCTTAGCCGACCACATTTTCGAAAAACTACGGCCCGATGAAAACTCGAAGGCAGAACGAAAGGGCCGATCATTGCTTAAATTTGCGCACTATTTTCCCGATTGTGGACACATTTAGTCGAAAAATCACGAAGTTCACGAAATGCATTTTTATTTAAACATCCATTTTCGTTAAAGCCTTCAACATCCATGATGCGCTGCTCAATTGTGCTCAATTGGTTGAATTTGCCAAGCACTGAACAAAGAAATGTCGAATTAAGTTAGGCAATAAACTTGACGTTAAGGACTGCTGTACAATTAACATCGTGCATTATGGTTGGTCCACCCTAAATATCTGGTGAAACTCGTAGAGAAATCTTCGTGGCGCAATAGAGCCTAATAATACGTTTGAAAGCAAAATGCAACCGAACTCCCTTTCCCTTCATTCACCACTTCTTCTCATATTCATATCTCCAATCGTCTTTCTCAGCTTATTCTTTATGACTTTTAACTTAAGGGAACCACAATGGACCGAATTTAGCCAGCCAATGATGAACTTGTCAGTTGTTTACCTTAACGGCGGGAGTCCCATTCAACCTAGCCTAAATTTTGTGCAAGAGCCATAACTTAAATAAATACTCACATAACCCATTTACGTCTAACCTGGTTACTCGATCGATCGTTATAAAATGTGAGGAATTTCTTCAAGATTGGGTGCAATAAGTGGCTTCTAGAGCATAATACATTAAATACATAAAATCGTTGCTATGCTTGAAAGCTATATCCACATAAATCGAAACCGATTTTCTCTACATTAAATAGCGCCCATCCTAGATCTAAAAAAATAGTTTTGCCATATATCATAAAGATCAAACCACATTTGCGACTTGTTGTTTGATTGAAAACTCTAAATGGACAACCGGTTCTGAGTCGACCGGTAAACGTATTAAAAGTGGGTCCAGCTCAAATGTTTTCGTCAGTTACAGACATATGCCTTGAAAAGAAAAAATACAGAGTGTTAGATGGTATAAAAAATTGGTAAAATCTTGACATCTTCAATACTTTGAGTTATATTTACATTAGCTAGTCAATGCAAGGAAATTCAAATATTCTAATGTAGCATTTATAAGCCTCCATACCCGCTGTAGGGTATAAACGCCACTAAATTCTCAAAACCTTAACCAAAAACGAAAGACAATACTTCCGTTGAGAGCGTTATGCAGGACATTCATGGCATTCTCCCGGTTATTGATCGATATCATAACACTCATTTAGTTTATGTTTGAACATGCTCTGCTGCTCCCTTGTGAGACAGCACGGGGGATGCCCTTTCATTTCTGTGGAAGCTGTTCTGGATTTAAGCGCACTTGACTTCAGTGTTTGACCTTTTTTCAAAACAAAAAAAAGAAGAGATTTTTAACTTTTTTCCTTTATTTTTGGCCTTTTCACTCGTTCTTCGTCTTCAATCTTGTGTGGAAATATCTGAACGTACTTTTGCTGTAAGTCCACAGTGCTCTTAACCATTTGCAATGAAATGATATCGTCTTTCATGGCCAAGGAAAAGGTACGCTCCGCCGGACGGACGAATGAACGTTAATTCATTTTGGCTTATTTTTGGTCAACAGCAATCGATCTTCTAGGTTTAAATTTCATTTCGTACTACTGTTTCGTACGAGTACTTGTGTTTCTTTCTGGAGGCTCATTCTTTCGAGGATGCCTTTAATTCGCGATATCCTCTATTTTGCCATGCCATGCATTTGTGTGTGTGTGCGGTGGTTACGTTTGTGGGATTTTGATTTTGTTTTACATGGAATTTGTACTGATTGCTTCCAGTCATGCCCGATTTGTGTTTTGTAGCCCGTCTCTTGTGGCTTTTTTTTTTGGTGATTTGCCCGCTTTGATTAGGACAGATGATGATTTTTTCATTGGAATTTTGAAAACTGAGCTTATGTTAAAGGAATGAATTTTAATTGATGTTTTTTTACGTTGACGGTTTGATTTTTCCATTATTTTAATGAATTACTATTAGAAATATAGTCACGTTAGTTCTCGAATACATTAGATGATGATCGAGATCAATTACTTACTCAAGTGACCGCACCACAGCCATCTTTGATGGTCTTTGACTTGATGTAAAGAATATTTTTTGGTATTGCTGCTATTTAGACAACAACATCGTCCTGCGGCTGCTAAAGGTTTATTGTGTGTCTCATAAAAACAAGGCCCTAAAGCTTTGCATGATGCTTGGGATTGTTTATGGGCAAATTCGGTCTAAAAGGCAAAACAATTTTCCTTTAAAGGTCTAAAAGTATTTGTGAAAAAGTATTTGTTTAGGTATTTGCTTAACATACTTATATGTGGCAGCGCATAGAGAAAGGGATCTAAAGGTAAAAAATAAATCAATTTTCACTTTTTTTTTGATGTGGACAACATCTGAGCATCGAATGGGAGCGATCCCATGCCCCAAAATTGTTCCCTCCCAGGGATATGCGCGTTTTATGAAAGTGATGGTACACCAAAGATACACGTATTTAAATCTTTTAAATGGCTCTTGAGCAAAACTGGTTTTTACCCTTAGGTCCCTTTCTATTTTGCGAGTCACATATATTCATTATTTGCGGACAACTGTGATATACTTTGGGATTGTTAGCTGAGACACATTTATTAAAGTACAAACAAAAGGCAATGTTTTACAATGGTTTTCTATAAATATGGAAAAATATAGAATGATAATATTTCATTTTTGTTCATTGTAAGGGGTGATCTATCTAGAGGTATTTATCAGAACAAAAAAATATAAAAATTTAAATCAAGTGCGGAATCTTTATTGGCAATTTGAAAGGACATTTTATGGCAATTATTTTTTGAATATAATTTCCTTCAAATGTTGGCCGCAACTACGCCCCAGGGTTTCCGTTCTGAGGATCCAATTTTGTATCACTCGTTCGAGCATTTCGACCGGTATGGCTTTATTGACACGCGTAATGTTGGCTTCCAAGATCTTAATCGCAGCTGGTTTGTTTTCAGAGACTTTGGACTTTACGTAACCCCAAAGAAAAATGTCTAAAGGTGTGATATCACTCGATCTAGGCGGCCAAGTACCTGTCCAAAACGTAAAATTAGCTGCTTTTCGAAATGACCTCTCAATAGATCCATTATTTGAGCAGCTGTATGACAAGTGGCACCTTCCTGTTGTAGCCCAGTGTCGTCAAGAATACGGGCTTCAATTACAGGTAGCAAAAAGTCGATATCATGGCGCGATAGCGAGCACCATTCACGGTTGCGTTCATCATTTTTGAAAAAATATGGACCGATGATTTCACCAGCTTATAAATCGCACCAAACCGTGGTTTTTCTTTTGGTATAATGACACCTCTTGAACCTCTTATTGCTACTCTTCAGCCCAAGCGCGGCAATTTCGTTTATTGACTTTGTCGTTGTGCCAGAAATGGGCCTCATCACTGAACACAATTTTGTTCGAAAACAGCGGATCTTCCCATTTCTCACCGAACGCTCATTTCCATAATACAGTTGCCAACATTTGAAGGTAATTATTTTCAAAAAATAAATGCCATAAAATGTCCTTTCAAATTACCAATTAATTTTCCACACTTGACTTGAATTTTTATATTTTTTTGTTCTAAAAATATACCTCTAGATGGATCACCCTATACTACGATCCAAAAATTATTTATTAAAAGTTTAGAGTCGAAACCACATACACGAGAAAGTGTGCTAACCTATGGGCCGACACTAACGACGTTTTTCTAACTAAAAAAGGTTTAACGTTTTATATTAACGGTCCGAAATCCCAAAAAAATTTAAAACTTTTACCGCCTTTCTTGTGAATGAAAAAGACCGGATGAAAAAATCCATATGAAACAAATTTTTTCTCTATGTATTGGCATTAGTATTTAAAAGCGCCCATGGAGAGCGGGCGGGCCGATCAGCATGAAAAAAGTTCTGTTGAATATCTTTAACCTAGGCGGATACAATAAGCTATAATTTCTCTATTACGTCGGCTTTGCTAAAAGAAAATATCATTTTTTTAATAAGTGAGGGATAGGATTGTCATAAATTCCTCAGTCATGAGAGGTTCAGGCTTATATAAATTATCCCAATATTGAAATATTGAAGACTGGGTGTTACATAATATTCCGCTTTGATTTTTGACCGTTCCCGTTTATGGTGAGGTACCCCCCTGGCAGACATCCTTTGCGGGCCGATCAGCATGAAAAAAGTTCTGTTGAATATCTTTAACCTAGGCGGATACAATAAGCTATAATTTCTCTATTACGTCGGCTTTGCTAAAAGAAAATATCATTTTTTTAATAAGTGAGGGATAGGATTGTCATAAATTCCTCAGTCATGAGAGGTTCAGGCTTATATAAATTATCCCAATATTGAAATTTAATCTAAAACAACACTGTAGGTAAGGTTGAAAGGGTAGCTCGACAGGAAGTAATGGAGAGTACACGGGGGCCTATTAAAGAACGCTGATAATAGGGAGAGAACGAGAGAGATTGGGATAATGAAGAGTTATACGAAGGAGAGAGGTTATACAGAGGTTATAGAGAGAGGTAATAGAGATTTTTGGCAGTTATCCAAGTTTTAAGTTATGATCCGTTATGGTTTATCAACTGGTTCGAATAGTTTGGAACCAACCCAACCGTTTAACAAATTTTAAGAATGATTTGGTTGGTGAGTCCGCTATTTGGGCCAGGTCAACAAAGTATATACACCTATCCCTCGATTTACACGATAGATACCTTCCGAAAAAATCATGTAAATCGAGGTAATTTCTATAACCCTCGATTAACACGAGATATAAAAAAATAGTGGTAAAGCGAAATTGTGCAAAAAAAGTATCGTGTAAATCGAGGGATAGGTGTACTGCCTAAGTAGGCAAGTCTACATTTTTGAAGACGCGTGCAATCATAGCATAGCAAATGCTCCACTGATTCCTCTTCTTCTGTGTTCTGGCAACTTCTACAAAAGTCTTTGCACGGTATGCCCATACACGCCGCCATAGTCCCAAAACAGCCCCGTGAGGACTTTTATGAGAGTTGGCATCGATTGTTTTCCAAGAGTTAGCAATTTCCTTGTTTTTTCCAGTCTATTTTTGGCCGAAAGACCGGGTTATTCTTGTGTTGTGAATTGAGCTTTGAAAATCGCCACTTATTCGTCGATTGCATTTATCAGATCGACGAGCGGGATGTGTATGTCTGGGATAGTTGGTTCGTCCACTGCCCATTCTGGCTCTCAAAATTTTTAAAATTCGAAGTACTAATGATGTCATACATCATCAAAGAGATTTATGTTTCAACCGAAAATTTAAGCCTTCGCCTCGCCCTCATCTGCTGAATTCATACAACTAAAACTTAAGAATATGGAAGCACTCCATAATAATCATTCATAGTAATTTTCAGAGCCCCTCTCAAAAAAAAAACACCACAGCTTACCAGTCATATAGCGCAATATGAACATTGTTTTGTTTGTTTTTCACTTCACCTTTTATTCGTTTTATAATTCAATGTCATCTCTATGGTTGGCTGAGTTTTTGATAAGTTAAGTGGTCAGATTTGTACTGTAGCAGCCACCAAACAAATTGGAAACTTTATAAACTGTTGGCTTTTTGTGAAGATCGACACACACATGTACACACAAAAACGGGGCATACAAATTAAACCAAGACGTCATACTAGGTTGAATGTGCCGCAAACAAAAAAATAAGCAAAACAGAACAAATATGTAAATTTCAATATGCAGTAAAATTTCGGAGACCACCAGACCATTGGCATGGGCTTGTTTTTTGCGAGCATTTCTGAAATGCAAATTAAAAAGAAAAGTTGTCAAAACCAACGGGAGAAGGAAATCCAAGACTGGGTGTTACATAATATTCCGCTTTGATTTTTAACCGTTCCCGTTTATGGTGTGGTACCCCCCTGGCAGACATCCTTTGCGCCCATCGACAGGGTAGAAAATGCCATTTCACAGTGATCATGCATGCGGCTGTGGCCGCTTTGGTGCGGCAAATAAATCACACAAATAAATTGGCCACTTGCAAGTGTTGACATTTATTGTCGTCAACACTTTGTGTAACAAGAATCGTTTTGCACGCTTTTTTGCAAGTATGTAATTTTTCGTCTACCAAAACGGCGAATCGGTCGTCACTTACACTCCATTCGCACCGCATCGCACAGCACACCAGTTGTAACTTAACGCTGATCGCCGCTTTAACTGTTGAGCGATCATTCACTCACTCCACTCGACGCGGGTCTACTCTACTCTGCTGGATGTCAATTTATTTTGTGTGATATTCTTGCGAGTGTGACCATATATTGCAAAATGTAATTAATGTTGTGTGCGTCGTCTCTACTGTCTCACCAAAAGCGGGTCTTTCGAAAGTACAACAACGCCGTCCGACAAATGCGTGATTCTTTTACAAAACCCAACGACCAGAAAGAAAGAAGAACCACCGAGAAGGGGACGACAACGCGATCGTCATCATCATGAAAGCGGCAAACGCAAAATGTTGTGTCAACAAAATGACAGTTAAAGTGACAGCAAACGTGAGTTGCACCAGATTTTTACAAACATTGACACCTCGCCATTGCAGGCAACAGTACCGCAGAGAACCAATGTCAGCTCTAGAACTAAGCCATCGTGAGCTCCAAGGCACAGTGGTTTCGTTATCACATTCTTATCTTAAGTAGTCCAGCGATTAAAAGTTTCATTCTCAGGGATCTGTAACTTCAGGCGGAATACATAAACAAAGAAATCTTTAAAAAGACCGAAAGAATCAAATCGATATACGAGTACATATCAGGTTTTTATAAGGCTCTTTTCGACACTCCGGTAAGAGGTAGAGTTTCTCTCTTCCCAGACTTTTTCATTTTCCGGGAAACCGGGAAACATTTTGAGTTTTCCGTATTCCCGAAATTTCCGCATCACATTCTTATCTTAAGTAGTCCAGCGATTAAAAGTTTCATTCTAAAGTTTCATTACATTCCGAAAGAATCAAATCGATATACGAGTACATATCAGGTTTTTATAAGGCTTTTTTCGACACTCCGGTAAGAGGTAGAGTTTCTCTCTTCCCAGACTTTTTCATTTTCCGGGAAACCGGGAAACATTTTGAGTTTTCCGTATTCCCGAAATTTCCGCATAACAAGCAAACTATGTTAATTTGAATGTATGCATATATCTTTTTTTTACCCTTCAACGCAGGATAGATGGTATCTTTAATTTGTCATTCCGTTTACAGCACCACGAAATATTGATCTGGGAGCCTATAAACTATATATAGGGTGATCCATTTAGAGGTATTTTTTCAGAATAAAAATAAAAATATAAAAATCATTTATTTTTTGAAAGTAATTACCTTCAAATGTTGGCAACTGTATTATGGAAATGAGCGTTGGGTGAGAAAGAGGAAAATCCGTTTTCGACCGAAATTTTGTTCAGTGATGAGGCGCATTTCTGGCTCAACGGCAAAGTCAATAAACAAAATTGCCGCATTTCGGCTGAAGAGCAACAAGAAGAGGTTCAAGAGGTGCCATTATAACCAGAGAAAACCACGGTTTGGTGTGGTTTATAAGATGGTGGAATCATCGGTGCGCATTTTTTCAAAAATGATGATGGCCGGAACATAACCGTGAATGGTGCTCGCTATCGTGCCATGATATCGATCTAATGCTACCTGAAATTGAAGCCCGTAATCTTGACGACACTTGGTTTCAACAGAAGGGTGCCACTTTAAAAGTACATTTTATGGAATTAATTTTTCAAAAATAATAACCTTCAAATGTTGGCAACTTTATTATGGAAATGAGCGTTCGGTGAGCAACGGAAAGATCCGCTGTTTTCGGACAAAGTTTTGTTCAGAGATGAGGCCCATTTCTGGCTCAACGGCAAAAGCAATAAACAAAACTGCCGCATTTGGGCTGAAGAGCAACAAGAAGAGGTTCTAGAGGTGCCATACAGCTGCTCAAACAATGAATCTATTGAGAGGTCATTTCCAAATTAAAGCCATACCGGCCAAATTGCTTGAACGAGTCATCCAAAATTGGACGCTCAGAATGGAAACCCTGGGGCGTAGTTGCGGCCAACATTTGAAGGAAACTATATTCAAAAAATAATTGCCATAAAATGTCCTTTCAAATTGCCAATAAAGATTCCACACTTGATTTGAATTTTTATATATTTTTTGTTCTGAAAAAATACCTCTAGATGGATCACCCTATATTTTGGAATTATTTATTTCGAATAGGCAAATCCAGCGGATTTAACTTGCTTGTAATTTGGACTTTGAACGCCATACCGGTCGAAATGCTCCAACGACATTTGAAGGAAATTATATTCAAAAAATAAATGGCATAAAATGCACTTTCGAATGAACAACAAAGATTTCACACTTGATTTGAATTTTTATATTTTTTTTTGTTCTGAAAACATATCTGGATGGATCACCCTATATTATTAAAATGGCCGTAGAAGACTACAGCTTGATAAATTGCTTGTTTTAAAAATTAAAATTTGCTTAAATGTGTATAGTCAACGGCGGATAATGGATTATAGACATAAGCTATTTAGGATTGCTATTTAAAATTGAAAAATAGACGACAACGACAGGGTGGAAACAATTTTTTCTTTAAAAGGCTAAAGATACCTCGTAAAAAATTTACCATTTTTAAGTACTTTTTCAATGGAGTGTGTATAAAATTTGGTCCGGCCAAACTTTACGACGTTTTAACTTGTTGTAGTTGGGACCCATGGACTTTTCTCTGTGTATAGACATGTGGATTGTTGGATTTTGTAAAGTCTCCACCGGCTCTTTGCAAGAGCCTATCCTTATATAAGTAATAAATTTTAAAATTAATATACGTTCAATGTTTAACTTTATAAAAAAATGTCTATAACGAACTTTTAATGGCAAAACAAGCAATGTTTCGAAAACAAACCACTGTGCAACGTATAAATAATGCAATAAGCGCAACGCCGTCGGGCCACGCTGAACGTTGCTGGTAAGTTGGTTGCACGCCGAACGAGTCCATGCGAAATGCGTCAGTTGGCGTAAATTGTAATTTGACAGTTTAAGCGTGTTTGGCATTTTTAATGAACCCCACCATCCCCATGTTAACATTGTAATTGTATGTTAAAGTGCGTATTGACTTCGTTGAAGTCGGAAATTTATGTTCACCCTTCTCTCCTTCGCCCCGTTCCGTTTCGAATGGTCCAGGTCGGTGCTATTGGCTGAAATTCGAGCTGAAGATTGGCCATTGGCTATGGCGCTTTAAAACTTGTCATTTAATTGTCAATTAAATTGCTGCATATTGGCGTTGACATAGTGATCATCGTCATTGGCCATAAGCCGATCGTGTACAAGTGAATCGTTGTACTGTCCGGCGGTGTTTCCAGGTTGCCACGACAATGACGGACGGTTCCATATATGAACGTATGTTTGCTGTACTCATGTATGCCGAATCGTTCGGAATTAGATTTATTTGCTGTGACAAAGAAAATGATAAGCTTGTAATGATATTAGAAAGTGGACTCGGTGAGAAGAGTTTTTGTGCCGCCAGTCGGCTAAAAATGGGTGGCATTAAATGTGAATTTTATATGCTGTTAAATTTTTGTTTTCCTTGGAAATTTGCTCAACATTAAGTAGCTTTGAATATAGAAGTGACCTATAAACCAGTTCGCAGGCTTAACGCAAAGATTTTAGACTGCCTATGGAAGAATATGTCAAGTTTCAGTGCTTAGTCAAAAACCGCATACAAAATGAAAAAACTCTCCTTTTTTCTTTCTTATGTGCTTCTTAGCACCATCTCTGAGAAACTCTGTTCGATGCCATTTCAATTTTAGTTGGTTCATGCTCTAGGTGACAGTGGTGGATGTGGTTGGCCATGTGAGATATTTCAATCTTTTGCTAAAAAAAACTGAGAACGCTTGTAATTTTTCTGGAACCTTAAGTACTTGCATAGCGTTGTAAAGAACTATAGGGTGATCCATCTAGAGGTATTTTTCCAGAACAAGAAAAATATATAAAAATTCAAATCAAGTGTGGAATCTTTATTGGCAATTTGAAAGGACATTTTATGGCATTTATTTTTTGAATACAATTTCCTTCAAATGTTGGCCGCAACTACGCCTCAGGGTTTTCATACTGAGGGTCCAATTTTGGATGACTCGTTCGAGCGTTTCGACCGGTATGACTTTAATGACACGCGTAATGTTGGCTTCCAAAACCCGACCGTAGCTAGTTTGTCAGCGTAGACTTTGGACTTTACGTAACCCCAAAGAAAAATGTCTAAATGTGTGATATCACTCAATCTAGGCGGCCAACTTACCTGTCCAAAACGTGTAATTAGCTGCTTTTCAAAATGACCTCTCAATAGTTCCATCGTTTGACGGCGCACTTGCCATACAGCAGCAAGTGACACCGTCCTGTTGGAACCAAATGTCGCCAGGATCACTGCGCGATAGCGAGCACCATTCACGATTACGTTCCAGCCATCATCATTTTTGAAAAATATGCACCGATGATTCCACCAGCTTATAAACCGCACCAAACTGTCATATAATGGGTATAATGGCACCTCTTGAACCTCTTTTTGTTTTTCTTCAGCCCAAATGCGGCAATTTTGTTTATTGACTTTGCCGTTGAGCCAGAAATGGACCTCAACACTGAACAAAATTTTTGTCGAAAACAGAGTATCTTTCCGTTTCTTACCGAACGCTCATTTCCATAATACAGTTGCCTACATTTGAAGGGTATTATTTTCAAAAAATAAATGCCATAAAATGTCATTTCAAATTACCAATAAAGATTTGAATTTTTATATTTTTTTTGTTCTGAATAAATTTCTGTAAATGGATCACCCTATATAAATGAAACCGAAAGAAAAATGCAATCTACTGCGGGCCAGCTAAGGTCGGACGTCGGCTATAAGAAAACAAAGCGCATTGTCGTTCCATTTTATCAGCAAGCAAAATCAGACTTAAAGCTGTGTTTGTAAAGCGACGGGGCCTCAAATCGGGGGTATTTGCATTGGAGTTTTATGAAAACCGATCATATCGATACCGATTGGGTTGCTTAGTGATCTCTAATACCGCACTATAATAAATTTGAGCAATATCGAAAGTAAAATATAGCTTGTTGAGTGGCAGGACCTAAAACCATGAGGGACCTTTGCATGGGGATTACAGGAAAACATGAATGTTGTCAAAATTCACCATCGGTCACAAATGACCCTTTTTTTCCATTTTGATAAAAATCCACGTTCTGCTAGAGCTACAACACACAATACTGCTACTTCAAAAATGAACTTAAATCTGCAAAGAAAAAATAAAAAAAATGTAAAGTTTCCGGAACCTGATGGATGGTATTGCGAATTAAGCCTATCAGTTACTCTGAGAAACAAACAGAACGGCAAACCGTTGGCTCATTACCATTCAGGGTAGTGCAAGGGCGTTCTACATTTTTAACAAAATAAGATCAATGACTGGGTAATTATTTTTAGACTGTACAAATAACAAATTGGACAAGGTTGTGACACCGCCTTCTCAACCCTAAACGCTAAAAGCCATATTTCGTTATATCATGTTGGTACTATAAGAAACATACCCTGACACAACGCAAGCATGCTACCATGCGATTTCCAATCAGTAAATTGCTGCGATAACCGGCAAAATAACAAAATCAAGTTTGCCAATTTCTTGTGAAGGCTGTAGCCGGAACAGGCCCTTTAGTGATGATTCTACTATATTTATACTGAGTGCTGCGTTCTTAAGGGCGAGTCGTTTTAAAAATCGCCCAAGTGGCAAGGAAAGTCGTTTTCTATGCCTTGAACGATACCACTAAAATAATTTTGATGTCCTGAATTTTTTGCAAAATCCCACTTTGACCCATTAGGTATACGATAGTTGTTGTTGCTCCATATTGCGGTGTAGAGGATGGTGGATTCATTGTAAACTAAAGAATATATAAAAAAAACGGGGATAAATCCATATTTCAAACTTTGGTACCAATAACATAATACAAGAAACAGTAACCAGCAAACTAAACCTTCAGAATTCGGTCAGAATTCTGTACGACAATCGGCAAAATGTTCCGATTTCTTACCGAGTTCGTAACGAAAAACGTATGAGAGAGTTGACAAATATTCTGAACTACTTCTCTGAAAAAAAATCCTCAGACAGATGAACAGAATTCGTAACGATTTCGCAACGAATTCTCGATAGAGTTCAGATATTGTTCAAAATTGTCTGATATCAGACATTGTCGGCAAATTTGGATCACTGGGTAGCAACAAAATTAAGCACACACCCAAACAAAAATGTCTTGTTAAAACAAAGATAGTATCTTTGAAATGGCTCCAAAGGCGAAATTTCTTGTTTTCTAAGAATTTTGTTTTGGACTCGATTAAGGCACTCTAAATTGGCCAAGTTAATTTTTTTTGTCACTTGAGCCATTTTTTTCCTCACTGCAAATCGACCCGTACATCTCTGTTATTTCAAAAGTATTTAGTTGCGTGGTCTCTGACTCATGTTTCTATTTTACATTTAATTAAACAGATACCAAAAGTTATTCAAAAAGCAGACAAAAATATTTTTAGTTACAGTCTAAAGCAGTCTAAAGCAGCAGTGACTGCAGTTTCGACTTAAGCTTCTTCGCTATCATCGGACACCAACATTTTTAGAAAATTTTTCAAAAGTAAATAAGATTCGGACCGAGCCTTACAGCGCTTTAACAGACTTATTTACGTTACCCATTGAGCAGCAAACGGAGATCTTCTTATATATCAATGAGTTGTTGTTATACTCAGACCGGCACAATGGTTTTCCTGCTCAACTTTTCTCTTCTATTATTCCGGAAAAAAGTCTGTTTAACTCTTCTAATACTCCCGCTTACCTAAACTGCAAGTCCTTGCCCAAGAGCTTGCTTCCGCTTTCATAAAGACACTGCCAATCGTAAAATTTAACTAAGTAACCTATATGAAATAAGGAAACTACAAATGAAAGTTGTTTGGGGAGCGCATATCGGTTTTCCGCCGATAATTTGTTGCCTTTGCTGCAAGAGCAGTAAACGCTAGAGTCTTAAATTTCATACTAAATTAGGCGGTCACTTTAAACGCTTTGCATTCACCAAAAGACGCGGCAAAGCCAAGACCGCAGAAATAACGCAAAAGAAAACAGAAATGAAATCTATGAAATTCAAAGCAACAATCCAATAATTTCTATAATTTTCCAAAGTTAAGATAATAATGTGCCACACCAGCAACACGAACCGGCAAAAGTCGAAAGAAGTTAGCAAGGAAGCGGCAGCAAAGGAAGAGTGGGGACCAATTTTCACATGGCATAAAGGATGCCCCCTAACAAGCGTTATTTTGGCATGGACGGCAAGTAAGAAGAGCAAAAAGAAAAATTGCACGCGTGAACTTAAGGGTTCATTGGCCAATTTTCACTTGATGCTACGAAACCAGTTGTCATGGTTGTTGGTGTTGTGTTATTGTTGCTGCTGTGCTTGTCATAGCCCCGCCAAAAGGAGAAGGTTCCACCGGATTCTGGAGTACTGGTGACTTGTCCGCTTGTGCTTTTTTGTTTCGCCTGTTCGTCTTGGCCGTTGTGTGATGATCATGAGCACGACTTTTCGACGCTCATTGGGTGTCGTCATGAAGTGATCTTGTTCGCACATAAGACAACATTCAATAGCAAGAGCAACGCAAAAACTGCAGAGCTGTGTTTTGCTGGGCAACATTGTCCTCTTCGTTGGACAGTAAGACGTACGGACGAACAGCCAGACAGACAGACAGACAACCGAGCAGTCACTCAACATTCGTTGGATTGCGTCCATGGACGAGAAGTCAGTCGCTGCTTAAGACTCCGTAGATAATTGTGAAAATGTACCTGAAATTATTTGCTTAGATTCCAAAGTGCTCGTATGTCTGTATTCCGCCATGCTGGTGGTGGCATTGCCCTCTCGCATTCAAGCGGCCCCAAACATACACCCACGTTTCTTACGCATTAAAGAAACACCTTCCCCCATTGGCGCTATCTTTCATATCTTTGAGCACCAAAAACTACAGCAACAACAGCGGCGAAATAGAACGTATAAGAAAAACTATAAAAATTCTTTAGAATTTGAACGCAAAATGCTGCAGAATTGAGATCGTGGCTGCCTTTTGGAAAATTCGTGCCGTAAACATTTCAGTACCTTCTTTGGCGAGGCAACAACTTTATCACCACTCTTGCAACTATCGCCAATTGGTTCGCTTTATATATGATGATACTCGTACTTGCAGCACTCATTTCACATCTCTCGCTAGGTCTTCCGTCTGGGCCATGGTTGTTTCTTATTTTGGTAATGATCATTTCTCTTTTTTTTGCCGTTTTAATTTTTGAGTTCAATTTTTTATTTAGTTTCCTATGAATTCTGTGTGTGAGGTATACTATGGAGGATGGTGGACTGCGCTTAATACGGTGTATGTAACAGGCAGATACCGTAGATCGTTAGGATTAAGAGATGAGTTCAGTCTCCTTGATTTCTCGGAAGTGTCAGTTTAAGTTTCACTTGGCCCCAATGCGAGGGTTGCGATTTATATTTCGGGTCTTGACTAGTGTTCCCAGATGCAAATTGGAACTTCCATTGGAAACTTTGACATTTTTTAGCATAACTTCACTTAGACGATTTGTCATTTGAGGGCGAATTGTTTTGTTTACAGTGTGTTGAAAAATTTATCTCAGTCAAAAAAATGGAATTATCCCGTGAACATTTTCGTGCGATAATTTTTTACGATTTTCGGCGTGGGTTATCGAAACCAGAGTGTTTAAATCAACTTTTTGACATCTAAAACCACTGTTAATCACAAGTACCAAGAGTTCAGCCTCGGACGCCATTTGCTCCAGGATGAATTTCCTGAAGGACGTCCAAATTCGGCCACTTTGCCAGAAACCATCGATGCTGCGCGTGAACTGATTAAGCAAGACATGTGACATATCGTGAGATTGAGGCATCCTTAGGCATTAGTATGACAAGCATCAATAATTTGGCCGTGAAATATATTTGTTCTCGTTCGATTCCACATAATTTGACGAATGCTCAAAAATACTCGCAGAGGCTCGTATGGATTGGTGCAAAGAGATGTTGAAAAAATATAACTGCGGTAGCTCAAAGGCAGTGTATAACATTGTCACAGGTGACGAATGATGGATCTATGCATATGAACCCAAAACAAAACAGCAATCGACCGTAAGGGTCTTTCAAGACGAGCCGAATCCAACAAGAGTTGCTTGTGGAAGAAGTACATCGAAGCAAGTTATTGCGTTTATTTTCGGTATAATCGGCCATGTAGCCGCAGTGCCTTTAGTGGAACGTAGGACATCAATTCTGAGTGGTATACAACCATCTGTTTGCCAATAGTGTTCGAGAAAATGAGGAAAGATAATACGAGAATACGGATCATTTTGCATCACGACAATGCGAGCTATCACACATCAGCTGAAACTATGAGCTATTTGACCACTCAAGATGTCGAAATGATGGGCCATCCACCGTACCGCCCTGATTTGGCACCCAATGACTTCTTCATCAAGAAAAATAAATGCGTGGTCAACGTTTTTCATCAACCGAAGCAGCTGTTGAAGTGTTCAAAAATCATGTTTTGGAGGTGTCTAAATCGGAGTGGAAAAAGTGCGAAAATTGGTTTGTGCGCATTGATCTTAAAGGAGAATATTTTGAAAAACAATAAAACCATTTCCATTATTTGTCTTTTTATTACCGAATTATAAATAGCAACCCTCGTACGGTGGAAAAAGGGGATCTGCTGATCGAAACATAAGTATCTTAGAAGTTTGCTATAAATATGATTATGAATCAATTGTAGGCCCTTAAAACATTTGCCGGCACGGAGGATTATGAATGCCTGGATTCTTTGCTATACACCAAATACATTTTGATACGTTCTAACTTTATCCAAACGTAATATATTGGCAGCACATTTCTAACATGTTTAAAATTGGTTAGAGAAATCTTTCTTGTTGCTGATCAAGATTTTGATGATAGAGGTCATACCTTATATCTGTAGGTAAAACGAACTCATTGACAAAGACGAGAAAGCTGAGATTTGAACTCATACCACCATCTAGGGATGATGTACACATCTTCCGTGTTTTATATACCATTCTTTTCCTCGGCTCATTATTGCACAATGCAGCTGTCGTAGGTAGAGACAACAGTTTTGCAAATGTTGAGTCATAAATTGGGCGCAATACTTAAATCTAGGTTAGGAGCCGATGGTTCTTTGACATTTTGGAAAGTAGTCAGATTTCAACAAAACAAATCAACTCCAGTGACCATTCCCACTACTGCCGGTTCTATGTACCGGATTAGGCCGAAACAAACAATCTTCGCCGGGGGCAGTCACCTCAACAATATGTGTTTTTTGTTTATCCATTTTTTCGTCGTGAGCACTTCCCAGAATACCTGCTCCGAACATTGCTGATCTGAGCCGGAATCGAACAAAACGCTTGACCTTAGGTCTGCTCGGTTTGTCAGAACCGTATACACCATCGTGTCACGTCTGTAAGGTTTAATCGTTGCATAGATGAAGTGGGTGCACTTCAGGAGCTGTTCAGGTCTGAACCACTTTAGGGAGTATAGCGAAACGGAATTTGTTGCCTCGTGCTGTATCAACGTAGTTCGCACTAGGTCTCTGGAATTGGTGTCATCATCGTCGGCTTTTGTTTCGTCGTCCTCATTATCTTCCAACTATAAGACCTAACACCATTGCTGTTGCCACCCCAGACAGTGCATCAATTTTGTAATTTAATTGCAATGGCCTACGCAACAAAATCAGTGAGCCGCTGCGTTGCAAGAAACTAAACTGAATGCAGCTGCACAGATGTGACGGATACAACGTGCTACGTAAGGATCGCACCAGAAGTGGAGGTGACGGACTTGCTTTCCTGTTACACCATTCTGTGCAGGACAGGCCCATCTCGCCTAAGCTTGACTCAAGAGACCCGTACTTACAATTAATGGGGGTAGCACTTTAGCCCGGAAATCCGAGATCGAGATGTAAGACATATACTTATAGTAAAGAAGGATAGCATTTGGTTAAACTGGTACTTGGCACTTTGCCTTATGACGTACACCACCAATATCCCACTATCAATCATGCCACTCTTTTCAAGAACATTGCACACACGTCCCTTTCGCAGTCTTATGAGATCCAATGTTGGGGTATCTTTTGTGACAAACCTTGTCCTCTAAAACTGTTCACAATTTATAATCCAATGGCTTCAAATCTGGACTACACGAGGACCATTCTTCAGAGGAAATGAACGCTGGCAAATTGTTTCGCAGCCAGGCCTGGGACGTTTTAGCCTTATGGGCCGGCGCAGAATTCTGCCATGGCTGGTTTTGGAACAGGGAATTGTTAACAGGCTTCACAACAGCTTCCAAAACGGTTTCTTGGTAAACTTTGGCCGATGTTTTGACTCCTTGTTCGCAGAAATGCAGGTCAGTGACCCCATCGTAAGATCCACCCCACCAAACCATGACTGAAACTGGGTGATGACCCTTTTCCACCCTTGGGATCAGTTGAGATGCTTCCTTAGATGACCGCGCATACACTCTATCATTTTGCTTGGTAAATTTTTCCTGAACGGTAAAAATTTTTTCATCGGTGAGCAAAATTTTTCTGTGCAAGTTATCCAAAAGACGTTGCATTTTTCAATCCTATTTTTTGTTAAAGCTGCATTCAATAAAAGTCCGGTACGTCTTCTGAAAGCCCCAAGTCCCAAGTCTTTTTTAATGATTCGACTCATGGACTTTTGCGTGATATTCATCTCACGGGCCATGGTTTTCTGTTCTTGGAGCGGATTTCTGTGAATTCTTGATTTAACAGCTTTGATGACATGCGGTGTTCGAACAGAGCGTGGACGGCCCGACCGGTGGCGGTCTTTTACATCTCCAGTCTCCTCAAACAGTTTTATGCATCGGTAGACGAACGTGCGGTGAATCCCTAGTATTACAGCGATACGGTTCTCATTATCTGACCACTCCGTGATGTTGAAACAATTTTAAAATCCCGTTACAGACTAAGGCTATTGAGGTTAGCTTTCAAAACCCATACGATATTAACGGGGTATGTTCAGTTCTACTATTGAAATGGGTGTGTTCAATGTTGTAACAGTATTTATGTCCCTACTAAAGTATATATCGAGCCATAAGCGCTAACCTATCGTAAGTGAAAAAATGCAAATTTTACAGGAGACGGTTTTTATTATTTATTTCAAACAACTTTATTAAAAATGCAAATGTTTTAATGCAAAAATTTAAGATTTCTACCTACTCATATAACTGTATCAAAAAACAAAAAAAAAATCTGAACACATTTGCGATTGCTGCAGCAATTTGATGTGTGACTTACGATAAAATTGCTACACAATAAAATTTAAACAATCATTTACGATAAAATGCAAAAGCTTTTTTTTTGATGTTTTACTAACAATTTTGTCATTTTAAAAATACAAAACGATGAGGCTTGTCCTAACGATTATTTTTCAGCAATAAAATTTTTTTTCCAAAAATTTGACTTACGATAGGTTAGCGCTTATGGCTCGATATGGTGGACTCACCATCAACTATATTGAGAATTTGATGGTTAATGTTGGCAACAACACTATATTTTGGTGACAGCAAAGCTCTTTCGCCTAACCAGCTTTCATCTGAAATCTTGCAGTTAATATCTGTATATGTGACTGCGCATAGAGAAAGGGACCTAAGGGTAAAAAAAATCAATTTTCACTTTTTTTTTGATGTGGACAACATCTGAGATCCCTCCCAGAGATATGCGCGTTTTATGAAAGTGATGGTACACCAAAGATACACGTATTTGTCTTTAAAATGGCTCTCCTGAACAAAACTGTTTTTTACCCTTAGGTCCCTTTCTATTTTGCGCGTCGCATATGTGACCCGGCCTATTAAAAGGTGGCTTATGACTCACAAAAAAAATTTTCCACTTTTTTTTGGTTTCGATAGTTTTTGGGACGCTCTTTCACGTGGTGAAAACTAGAAAGTCCTAACTTGCTTAGAAGTGTACTAAAAATGTAGAGAAAGAAGAGCACAAATGAAAGAAAAACAGAATTTTATTGAAAATCCAGAATCAATATAATAAATGAAATTGAAAAATCTAAAAACGGGATTGAACGCTGCAAAAACGATTTTACCAAAAAAAAGCTGTTTTGCAAAAAAATTATTTATTTAGCAGTATTAAGTAGTTTTCTTCGTCGCTCTCCTTGTTAAAACCTTTGAAGTTGCTCGTTTTTCGAATCTCCTTCTGGAGATGAGGCCTTACGTTTTCTGGATTTGCTGTTTCTGGCAATTTCTTTTTTGAGTCATAAGCCACCTTTTCATAGGCCAAGTCACATATACTTTACATTGGATATTATGTCAACAAGTTGCAGAATCCGCCTCAAAATCTAATTTCACCGTAACGTCTTTCATAGCTTCTCCATTTCTAATTTCTAAGAAGTTCGCTAGCATGTGTTCCAGCCTCCGCATCATTAACAACATGCACTGATGATGATGATTGTAAGACTCATTTGTTTGTTACTTCGGTTCATAATTGAGAGCCCTTCAAGCATGCATTTGTTTTATCTGCCGATGTTTCTCTAGGTTTCACAGGTAGAGTTTGCCTAAAGTCACCAGCAGGTACTACAACCATTCCACCCATAAGTGCTCTGCAGCTTCCGATATCTTGCAGACTCCGATTAAATGACTCGATCGCATGTTTGTGGGACATGGTGCACTCATCCCAAACCAATAATTCGTACTTTTGCCATAATAAACTTCAACAGCTATTTTTGTTTATGTTGCAAGTAGGAAATTAAAGTTTCGGCCAAGTTTTACGGTAACTTTTATACGGAGTGGGCAGTCCGGCCAACATTGGGGAGAGTAGCCGCTGTGCCAGAACGCTGCGGTGGTATTACAATCTTTATGGCTATGAGCCAATAGAACATTTAGCAGAAATTTTTTGCCAATGCCTCCAGGTACATCTATAAATAAAAAAGCTCCTTCCTCTCTGATTATTTCTGTCAATTCCTTATTAAAAGTCAGTCATTGTTCAGGAAGCAGTTTGGGCATCATTTTCTCAATTTCAGCATTTATAGTTAGAAGATTTATAGTTTGATTTGTCATCGAAAGGATTACCCAATCCAGCAGGTCTTGCCAAAGTGACTTAAATCATATCCGGTCATTGATATTCATTTGTCCTCAAAAATTATGAGTGCTTCGGTGTAAACTACATCATCGAAATTTTCGCTGGAATTGGCCAACAGTTTTCTGCGTAAAATGAATTCCGAAAATCATTTCTACAACGCTCCCATAGCTCCAAGGATTTGGATAACCCACACATGTCAATTAAAATCGAAATATTTCCCTGAGTTTAGAAGGAAGTGAACATAAAACCGTCTCTTGTATGGCAAGGTCCAATTGAAAATCATTCTCTTCTAACCCCCACTCTCCACATGTTTCTCTAAACGTTTCAAACACACACCCATGAATTGTTTTGAAATCAATGAAAGCAGTTGGTCAATTTACGTGGTGCAGAAGCATTCGTAGACAATAGCATTTCTTCAAAATAAAGAAAAAATCCCCCTTTGCCACGCCCACAGACTAAAAATCGAAAAATCTACTATGAAACATATTTTTCCTGACAAAAAAACCGACCAACGATGAGTTTTATGATGTTTATAAAGATTTTTCCGAGCGAGTTTCTAGGAAATTTAAATATAAATAGAGCAAAAACTTTAACTCCGAAGCCTTTTTTTCAAGCACTTTTACGTTGGACAAACGTAACCCATAATTCGGTGTGAACTCATGCAATGCTAATATCAGTCGCTGTTCCAATTGTGTTAGAACTAGCAAAGAAAATTAATCTGTGCCATGTGCAATGCTAGAGCAGTTCTCGAAACTGACGACGATGAGAAAGATGATGATGACGATGCTAGTGATGACTATGGCGATGAGAAGAACATCGTCACAGGTAGGACTTGTTACAATGCCATGCCGTCGATGATCACGCGGTTCACGCGTTTTCAAAATTGTGTTACACATATAGGCCGCTCTGTTTAGCCCAGCTCATCTCAGATCAGACCTTAAACGAAACTCCAGTGCAGGTATATTTTATATGGCCCAGGTTGGTAAGTAATCTTATAAATTCTCTTATTTATTTATTTTTTTGGTAGTTAACTTAACTTCTTTTTCGTTTCAGCGTATTTTGATATCTTTAAATCTACACTATTTCTAATTTAGTTTAGTTTCGTTCGGGATTTTGGTGTTGTTCGAATTTTTGTTGTTTAAAGTTAATGTTTTCTTACGGACCACGAGGCTGCTTTTCTTCCCTGCCCCCATACGCTGATGTTGATATTGTGATTTTGCACCAATTTTTACAGCAATTTTTTTCGTGTTATGCGCTTTTCCACTCAAATCCAGCCGCTGAGGATTGCTCTTCCTTCTTCATGTAACAGTTTAGCGTTTATTTCATTTGAAAAAGTCGTGATTTATTTTTGTTCATCTCTGTGGCTATTTTCCGACCATCTCCGTTGTTTTGCTTTTGGTTTTTTAGCAGTGGGGTCGGTCGGTCACTTGAGCGTTAGCATTAACGTGGCTAGTGTTGAAAGGGAGGGGGCCCGGCGGTAGGAGCGGGACGAACGTCTGTTGTGCTGAGTGAGGTCTGTGTGAACGTTTAAATTAAAGTGCAGTTTTTCACGCCACAACACGCAATTGTAATGCAGTTAGTTTCTGTTTTTGCCACAGAATAATCTTGAGAACATTTCGTTAAGTGATCTAATTTGTTGGCCAGGCATTATGGTATCGTAGTTTTTCAGTTACCCGTAATACCTGTATGAGAAAATTTGTTTCCAAATCGTTTAAAGGCATAGAAACCGAAAAAAGGACTCACATCAAATGGTGTTATTACATGCTGTAAAAAGATTCGATCATGTGGGAAGTAGGAAAAATGTAATACTTTTCTTTTACAATTTTGTATCAATAAATGGATGTCACGGAAGCTGAAAACCCATTGCCTTATAATGGCTACTAATTTTAGATCGTTGCGGGCTCATTAAAGCAATGCAAAGGAATATTAAGGAAATTATTAAATATCTTCTCCATATTTCGTTTAGGGAATAACTGGAAATGCTGCTAATCAGTAATTTTAAAATTAAAAAAATTTTCAATGATTTGAAATATTGATCGGATACCCTATAAAAATAATATATTCTTGATCGTCGTTAACATTTAAAGACGATCTAGCCATCCGTCCGTCCGTATGTATGCTAAAAGCAGAATTGCGGCTTAAAAAGAAATAAGGCTTGAGTAACCTAGCCATGTGTGGATTTTGACTATTGATCGCCTGTTTTGATACGGGAGGTTTTTTGGGTCATTTGAGCCAAAACGTTGAGCAAGTATTAAGGTAACTTGAAAAGTGAGATTTAAAGCAGTAATTCTCATACGTTTGGTGAGCTCCTGGTTTTAAAGAGTTTGGTTTCCCTATCAACGATTGCTGCGAAGCTTTTTTCGGACCCGTTATTTGCCATTTTGGAATTTTTATTAGAGGTCTCGAGCCGGTTAATCCTTGTTCAATGTGTTAAAGCAAAAGACCGAGATAAACATATATGTGACGCGCAAAATAGAAAGGGACCTAAGGGTAAAAACCAGTTTTGTTCAGGAGAGCCATTTTAAAGATTAAATACGTGTATCTTTGGTTTACCATCACTTTATAAAACGCGCATATCTCTGGGAGGGAACACTTTTGGGGCATGGGATCGGTCTCATTCCATGCTCAGATGTTGTCCACATCAAAAAAAAGTGAAAATTGATTTTTTTTTTACCCTTAGGTCCTTTCTCTATGTCTTATTAAGCCTATTTCTGAAGCTCTACATTTGGCTATAAATCTTAGTGTAATTTTATTAAAAAATTGTGTTCATAATATATGTTCAAATTTGCTATGTAAACGATTCGTTGGATATCGTCTTGGAAGATTATGAATGCATCTCAAGTTTTTGTTTTGTATTATTTGAAGTTTTTAAATGTTCGATGTTGCAGCCTTTGTTGACCAGACTTGACATCCGTAGGTCTGACACACATTTTTTTTATAGGCTGTTTCCACTACGGTCGCGTCCACGTCCGCGTCAACGATTTATCGAAAATTTGTAATGGTGTTTCCATTGTGTTTTGCGTCCACGTTTGCGTTCAAACAGCTGTTTGTGTTTATTTGTTTTTTTTTGCGGTGCGAAAAGTTTAATATTTTTGTGTTGAGACATTGTCATGGAGTTAAATGATATTATTTTGCTAACCGCAGTAAAAAATGAGGATCAAATGGTATTGCGCCTAATGGAAATGTGCCGTAGCAGCAGCGCTTTATGTTTATGCTGATAAACAGCTGTTTTAATAGGGATGTGCAATTTGCGGTGTTGCCATTAATAGGTATGGGTGGGTTTCGATTGCAAAAATAATCGAATTTAAAGTAAACGCGACTTATCGGAAAACGCGTCCAATATGAACAAGACTTTTTCCCATACCTAACTGCATATGGTTTTGTATAGGCTTTAACGCGCGTTCATTGATTTGTGGACGCGGACGTGGAAGCGAGCGTAGTGGAAACAGCCTATTAAATCAATATTTTATTCTTATAGCTTAATTTTGACTTTATATATATCAGTGGATATAAAGCACGTCCACATTTGATAGCTTTTTCGCAAATATGAGCGATATGAACTTTAAATGTAAGTTTTTTTTTATCAAATAGTGCACCTAGATATTTGACTAAATCTTCGAGAGGGATATTTTTCCTTGAGTAGACAACGTTAAAGTTTGAGTTCATTTTGGAGATTTATTAAGTGGGAATATTATCGCCTTCGTTTTCGCATAGCTTATCTTGATTTTCCATCTACTCGTATCGAAGTATTTTTGAGAGATTGCAATGGCTTTCTTCGTGTTCTTGACAATAGCATTAGAAACCTTTCCTGTTAAGATTAAAGCAGAATCATCTGCATAGAATGCACCACTTTTTTTACCTTTTTATTATTTTTTGTAAATAGACAGGATATCCAAACTGGTTCATTTCAAAAAAAGGCCATTGTGCCAAATGGAATTGAATACCTCTTCTATTTCTAGATACACAACTTTCGGTTATGTTTGTTGGATTCAATAAAGTTATATACTCTTTTCAACTGGTGCATAGTTGAGTGTTTTCTTCTAAACCTTAACTGTTCTGTATTTATAATAACGCGTGATCCATTTCGAGGTTCCCTACTTTTTTTAAGAAAGAGAACACAGAAAACTCAAATTAAATGGGGAATGTTCATTATTATTTTTTGAAAGAACATTCTTGGCATATATTTTTTTAAGATTATGTCTATTAAATGTTGGCCACGGCTACGTCTCAGATGGCCAGTCGTTAAGTACAACTTTCGATGACTCGTTCGAGCATTTCGACTGGTAACTGGCGAATGACACGCGTAATGTTTTGCTCCAAGGCCTGCATCGTAGCGGGTTTTTCCGCATAAACTTTAGACTTTACATATCCCCACAGGGAACGGTGTGATATCACACGATCATGGTGGCCAATCGACCGGCTCAAAACGTGAAATTATCTGTTCACCGAAGTGTTCTCTCAATAAATCCATTGATTGATGCGATGTGTGGGAAGTAGCGCCGTCTTGTTGAAACCTAATGCCGAGATCACGAGCTCCAATTTCAGGCATGAAATAGTCGGTTGTCATGGCACCATAAAGGTCGCCATTGACGGTTACGTTCTCACCGGCATCATTTTTGAAGAAATATGGATCGATGATTCCACCTGCCCACAAACCACACCAAACCGTTGTTTTTTTTTTTTTTGGATGAAGTGGCAGCTCTTTAACCTCTTCTGGTTGCTCTTCGTCCCAAATGCGGCAATTTTTCTTGTTTACATACCCATTGAGCCAGAAATGGGCCTCATCGCTGAACAAAATTTGGCTCGAAAACGTCGGATCTACTTGGAACTTTTCAAAAGCCCATAGAGCGAAGCGATGTCGCTTGGGAACGTCGGGCGGCTTCCGTTCTTGCACAAGCTGTTTTTTGTATGCTTTCAATTTAAGATCTCGACGTAAAATACGCCAAGTCGTTCCATACCGAGTCCGAGTTGCTGCGCACGGCGCCGAATCGACTCTCCACGGACTTGGTGTACACTCTCCGCTACGGCCGCTACATGTTCTTTACTGCGTGCTAGACGTGGTCTATTCGGTCAAATATTATCCAATAATGAATGCTGGGTCTCAAGATGGCTGATGGTTTTGGGAATAGTACGCTCAGTAGGCCGACTAGGTTGACCATAAGTTGAACGAAGTGCACGAAACACATTCCTTACTGAACGTGAATTTTCGTAATAAAGTTGAACGATTTGTAAACGGTGTTCAGGCGTAGCTCTTTCCATGATGAAATGCCAAACAATACTAAACAAAAATAGCATGACACGACTCATACGTTATCTGTCAAAAAACTGCTATTGAAAAAAGTATCTCTACTTGGATCACCCATTAGCTTACGAGTGTTTAGATCCGCTTAATCATCATCACTTTTGCTGTCAATTTGCATGTTTGAAGTAGCAAAAGCATCAGAAGTGGTTGGCTGTGGATCTCTGTATGTTTGTGGTTCTTGCTCTTCGTCAGTATCCTCTTTATCGGTTGCTCACATTAGCGCGGTATAGAATCACCTAACATTGAATCTAGTTTTTTTCCTCTGTATCTAGTTTCCATGGTTGAAGCTACTTGGTGAAAACGTTCTCCTTGCGTATAAGATTCGGTGGATAGTTGGTTTTCAAACTAATCCATAGGGTGATGGAGAAAATGAATTTTTAATGACATATTCACATTAAGTTTCTCAAAGTCTTTCAAAAGACTTTCTATCTGCTTCTCGTTTTTTACCAAGAACATTTTCAATTACGTCTTTAATTGCATTCCATGTTATTAATTGATTTTGATGCAAAGAATTATGAAAATCATGACTTGGTTCGAGACCTTTTTGTGCTTTCTTTTTCAGAATCAACTAAAAAATTGGTGAAATGTATTGGCTACGGTTGCCAGTCAGACTGTACAGCTGTTTCTAAGCCCGCCGAGGTTTTTCTTCAGCAGTCTTTGGCAACGATTACTTCGGCTACAAATCAAATGTCTTATACGGGAGTCTTATTATGATTAATGAGAATTACCCTTTGCGAATAGTCTTCGAACAGTGCGAAGAGCAATCTTCATAGCTCAATAACATTTTCACCAATTCCGTTTCGCATGGGCTTTTGTTGAAAACCATAGATGCAAAAGCACAAAGTGGATGTACATGAACTCATACGAGTACATGCGTTGTACATTAGGGCGTACCAATCCTTATTAAATATGTTTTTGTTTCGTTCACATTTATTCGGTCTTTTATCAGTATTATGACTTGAACAATTTTTTTTTTTGGTTCGAGACATTTTTGTTGTTTCTTTTGCAGAATCAACTAAAAAATTAATGAAATGTATTGGCTACGGTTGCTAGGCAGACTGTACAGCTGTTTCGAAGCCCGCCGAGGTTTTTCTTCAGCAGTCTTTGGCAACGATTACTTCGGCTACAAATCGAATGTCGTATACGGGAGTCTCATTATGATTACGAGTAATGAGAATTACCCTTTGCGTTCTTTTGCAGAATCAACTAAAAAATTGGTAAAATATATTGTAACAAAGAACATTTAGTTCGAGCTCCCGACGTTATAGAAAATGCACTGGTATCGATTGGGGTGCTCTTTGAGGAAGCTGCCGAGTCCAGGAACAAAGATATAAAAAAGTTCCGACCCCAGCGTACTCGTAAAATTTCACGAGTTTCAACAAACACGGATTTGTCCAATCGTTTGCTTCTAAGCTCGGACCCTTTTACAATGGGGCAGGGAAAATGACCTCCCCAGAACAAATTAATTTTATTAAAGTCTGTTTTTGATTTGGTTGAATAAGTCAAAATGAATTTGAACTATTAATATGGTATTTTGTACAACTATATCTTATTTAGAACTTGATTTGAAATATAAAACAAGCATTTTTGTTTGAATTCCCTACTATGACTCTTGAAATATTTGTTGGATTTAATAAGATTTGATTACTTTTCGTTAGTATTAGGCACGCAACTAAACCAAAAGGGAGATACGAGATCTGGCCCAGCCGAACTTAAAGCCGTTTTTTTTTGTTTTCATTTATTTCACACATTTATAAAGCCGTGACAAACGTTTGGTATAGAATTTCGCGAAATTCCGCGGCAAATACGACCACTAAGCGATGGTTCGTACTTCGGGTATTCGACCAGCAGGGATATGGGATATTTTAGCCGACTTTTCATTGAGCATCAGCGCTCTTCGAGACGAAGAGGCACCACCAAAACTTACCGTTGGCGAAGTTGCCCATGTCATCCGCAGCGCAAAGTCATCAAAGGCGCTGGGTCCGGACGGAATCTCAATGCTGATGTTAAAGCATCTCGGAAGTAAAGTATATGACCAAAGTGCTCAATCTGTCGCTAGCCACTCACTTAGTTCCCAATGCCTGGAAAAAGGGCAGGGTTGTTCCGCTACTGAAGCCAGACAAAGGCGCACGTAAATGAGATTCGTACAGGCCGATCTCCTTGCTTTCTCCAGTAGCAAAGACGCTTGAAGCACTGCTTCTCCCCAGCCTGATAGAGCATTTTCCTTGTACTGATCATCAGCATGCGTTCCGCTTTACGCTTTAACTGCCTTATACGCCATCACCAGACGTATAAGTCGCGGCCTCTTAACCAGAACAAGCCAAACGACAGGACGGTCTTTGTGGCTCATGGACTTACATAAGCTTTCGACACGGTGAATCATGCCCCTCTGTTCGAGGACATTGAAAGAACGTCGCTTCCGCCCAGTTTGAAACTTTGGGTCGTAAACTATATTCGTATGTGTGGGCGCCAGTCATATGTAGAATTTAGGGACTGCAAGTCGAAGCACCGTAGAGTGAAACGAGGAGTTCCCCAGGGTGGAGTGATATCCACGGCTCTGCTTAACCTCTACCTCTCTAAAATGCCTACACCACAGACAGCGTTGAAATTGTGTCGCACGCTGATGATTGCACAATTCTGGCATCAGGACCTTAAGTGAATAACATATGCGGGAAAATAAACTCTTACCTCACTGACTTAGCAAGCTTTTTCATCGCGAGGAATGTGAAAATATCTGCCTCCAAATCATCAGCCACACTGTTTACTGCATGGACCGCAGAGGTGCGGTTGTCACTCAATGTGAAAGTCGATGACGTCAACATCCCAAAATCTTTGGGGTCACATTGGACAGTCTTTTTCGATCCTCTGCACATGCTGCAGCTATCTGCTATAAACTCAAAAGTTGGAACAAGGTCCTCAAGTCACTTGCCGGCAGTACTTGAAGAGTCGACAAAGAAACCGTGTTGACCTCTTACAAAGCGATAGGTTGGTCTGTAGCAAATTAGGCAGCACCTGTATGGTCGGCGAACGTGAGTACGACGCAGGAAAATTCAGACTTGCCAGAATGCCGCCCTCAGAACATCGACAGGGTGTCTTCTTATGTCTTCTGAAGACCGACCATCTACATGAGGAGACGAAGGTTCTTATCGTAAGCAGACATATTTTTCTTGTTGTCTAAGCAGTTTTGCTTGGGTGTCTTCGCAGCAGTCAACCTAACCACAGTCTCTCGGACAGGATGCCTCCGCCCAGGCAGACCAGGTACGATTTTCATGATCTAGAGAGAGAGAGAGGTCCAGCGGTATAAGAGGGAACCTTAAGATCATCGAAACTATCAGGCAGGTCTGAACAAAATTCTCGCCGATGAAGTCGCAGCAGTAGTATCCAGATACCGTGAGATTGTAGTGCTAGGGGAGCATCCCCCCGGAGATTTCACCTGAGAAGAAGGTACTACCTCGGCAGACGCGCGTGTTTCTGGCTTAGCTGAGATCTGGATGGTGCAGCCGCCTCAATTCTTACTGGACACGAATTGATACTAACATTCCGGACATCTGTCCCACCTGCCATCAGCAACCACATGATGTGCTGCGCCTCTTCAATTGTGCGGCCAAGCCCACTCAGCTCACCCCCAGGTCTCTGTGGACGCATTTACGAGTAGTTCAAATGGCATGTTTCCTCCACCCGGATATCGAAGCAAATCCCCCATTGACGAACAAGACTTCAAATAAAATATATTGTTGTTACAACAACAACAACTACGCGATGGTTAGATAACGTTTAACTTATCTTATCGGAGCGTGTCCGTCTAACTGTTTTTACTTTGAAAAAAACTTTGTGATTACACAAGTCAGTTCAATAATTCTTCTTCGCCAATGCGGACGTTCTAATAATTTTTAAAATCGCATGAGGAAAACACAGACGAAATTCGAGGAATATTTTTTTGTTTTTAATCACAAAAAACAAGCGGCCGGAAAAAAATTAATTAGAACTGAGTATTCAAGTAATCGCGTTGTTTCTATTTCAGGCACACGCATTGCTACATTATGTCCCTACTACAGGAAACCGTAAAGAAATGTATCGTTATTGTAGTTGGCTATAAAGCCAGTCGATGTGGCCTAGATGATGATCTTAAGGCCATAACTGAAACCTTTACGAATTTATTCGATGCTGAAGTCATTTGTTGCGTTGATTACACTCGTAATCAAATAATAGCCAAATATCGAGAATGTAAGTGTTTCGGTCAAAAATACAATAAAGGGTCAAGCACACTGAAAAGAGTGTTTTTTTCTGTAAAACGGCAGAAAAAATATAGCGTGGCCCATCTAGAGGTATAAGTATTTTTTCAGAGCAAAAAAAATATAAAAATTCAAATCAAATGTGGAATCTTTATTGGTAATTTGAAAGGACATTTTATAGCATTTATTTTTTGAAAATAAGAACCTGCAAATGTTGGCAACTGTATTATGGAAATGAGCGTTCGGTGAGAAACGGAAAGATCCGCTGTTTTCGACCAAAATTTTGTTCATTTCTGGCCCAACGGCAAAGTCAATAAACAAAACTGCCGCATTTGGGCTGCAGAGCAAGAAGAAAAGGTTCAAGAGTTGCCATTATACCCAGAGAAAACCACGGTATGGTGCGGTTTATAAGCTGGTGGAATCATCGGTGCATATTTTTTCAAAAATGATGATGGCTGGAACGTAACCGTGAATGGTGCTCGCTATCGCGCCATGATATCGCTCTTTATGCTACCTGAAATTGAAGCCCGTAATCTTGGCGACACCGGGTTTAACAGGACGGTGCCACTTGCCACACTGCTGCTCAAACAATGGATCTGTTGAGAGGTAATTTCGAAAAGCAGCTAATTTTACGTTTTGGACAGGTGAGTTGGCCGCCTAGATCGAGTGATATCACACCTTTGGACATTTTTCTTTGGGGTTACGTAAAGTTCAAAGTCTATGCTGACAAACCAGCTCAGGCTTTGGAAGCCAACATTATGTTTGTCATTAAAGCCATACCGGTCGAAATGCTCGAACGAGTCATCCAAAATTGGACCCTTAGAATGGAAACCCTGAGAATGAAAACCCTTCAAATGTTGCGGCCAACATTTCAAGGAAATTACATTCAAAAAATAAATGCCATAAAATGTCTTTTCAAATTACCAATAACGATTCCACACTTGATTTGAATTTTTATATTTATTTTGGTTTTGAAAAAATTATTCTAGATGGATCACCCTATAAATGCAGTTGAATACGCCAGTAGGCGCACGCCTACACAGTTTAATCGCAACTTGTGGTATGTGGAAAAATGAGAAATTGATATAAATTAATTTCAATACATTTTCAATTAGAATTTTAATTTTCAAATAAAATTTTAAATGTCAAATTGATAATGAAAAGAAGCCAGTCAAGGCAAAACAGAGAACGCTGCAGATAAAAAGTAAAATGCTGAATGCAGCATAATTATTGCCAAGTCCTGCCAAATTAAATACAGGCTTGTTAGAGGACGGATGGTCTTTTTTTTACATTTTTGACATTGCTTCTGAAGTAACGGGTGATCAAACTAGAGGTATTTTTTTCAAAAAGTACAAAAATTCAAATCAAGTGTGGAATCTTTATTAATCATTCGTAAGGGCATTTTATGTCATTTATTTTTTGAATATAACTTCCTTAAATGTTGACCGCAACTACATCTCAGGGCCCAAACAAAGATCGATCACGAGTTGAGCCATATTTTATGTCTGAACTTACCACTGTGCGTTAAGTGCGATCTAAAAGTAACCCTGGTGAAATTATGCCATAAGAATTCTGCCACATATTAAATCTTCAAATTAAACATTACGCATTATGTAAGTTAGGGTGGGTCGATTTATAAGAACAAAAATTTGTCGATATTGTGCCTTCGATTTTTCGATAGCTTATGGCATGATGACAAAAAAGAACAACAAGAAACTGATTATCGAGGCGCCCAATTTTTAATTTTTTGACTTTATCGAATCAGTAGTTTTTTTGGTATGTATGTTTTTTTTTGTATTGTATGAGGCAATGTATATTTGTATGTCAACTTGGAAAGGTAATATTTATAAAATAATATTTGTATTACCTGCTAAAAAAAACCTTAAAAATAAAAGTTGAGAAAAATATGAAATTAGGGCGTCTCGAAAATGTTTTTTTTTTAAATATGCCTTAGTTAAACTTTTTTTTCTCATGCCAATGGCTATCGAAATAATATTGATTGCTATAAAGACTCACCCTAATGTACGTGCCATAACCAGCCCTGGTTATAGGTACTTATCCGTGTATGTTCCCGATTTGGTGGTCTGCCACTAGTCATATTGAAATCCGATCGTGTTTAAACACAGAACAGTGAACGTTTTCTGCATGCCAGAGCGTTGTAGGGTATCATCAGCCCTTTACTACTACGGGCATATCAATAATTCCGTGACTTTTCCAACTCGTATTTATATGAAATGCAACACTGCCCATCTCATCAAGTAGCATCTGTCAATACTCGTACACTACTGTCAAGTTTTAAGAGAGTTCCCTCATTTAGTTTGTGTTTAACAGCTGTTCAAAGCATACAACCTAGTGAAATTTGTTAAAAATGGAAAAAAGTCAATTTCCAGTGCTCACTAAACATTTTTTTGTGGAAAAACCCCGTTAATTAAACCAAGGTAAAGCTTGATAAATACTATGGGGACTCTGCACCCTCGGTTTCAATGGTATACAAGTGGTTTACTGACTTTGGTTGTGGTCGCACAAGTACAAATGACGCTGAACGTTCTGGACGGCCAATTAAGGTCAATACACCCGAGAATGTCGAAAAAAATTCACGATATAGTGTTGGTCGATTGAAGTTGATGCCATACGCATTTCATATGGCAGTGTGGTTTCGATTTTACATGATCAGTTGGGTTTAAGAAAGCTGTCGGCAAGATTAGTGCCGCGTTTGCTCTCAATGGACCATTAACGAAATCGTGTGACAAATTCAAAGAATTTGTTTGGGTTGTTTAACCGCAATTCAAATGAGTTTTTGCGGAGTTTTGTAACTGTGGATGATACATGGATCCATTACAACACTCCGGAGACCAATCAGCAGTCTAAAAAATGGGTTTCTCCGGGTTAACCGGCTCCGAAGAAGGCCAAGGTGATTTTGTCCGCCAATAAGGTGATGGCAAAGTTTTTGGAATGCACGCGGCATAATCCACTTCGATTACCTTCAAAAAGGAAAAACAATAAACGGCAAATATTATGCCAACTTATCGGGCCGATTTATAGAGGATAAAAAAATGACCCCATATGGCCTAAAAAAAGTTTTTTTTCATCACGATAATGCAATGTAATGGGACACGTTGGACTAAGTATATTGAGCTAAAAAGAATGCAAAAAAACTTTATTTTATTCGAAAAGTCTCGGAATTTTTTGTTTGCCCTTATTTTGTCAGTCGTATTTCCCTAAAACCCCACATTCTTTCATTTACTTTTCAGTTAAAACTGACGAGTGGCTACTTAAATTCAATGTCGTCGATTTTGTTACTGTATTTTGCTTGGCTCATGGCAACACAGACGGTCGAGTTATATGTGGCAATACTGCATACGATGACATTGCCGATGTCCGGAGATTACTACTTGCCCCCCTGTTTAAGATTAAGGAATTAGATGGAAAACTCAAATGGCTTGTGGTGCAATCATGTCGTGGTGCTTTAAACGATTACGAGCCAAGGCGCCAAATGGACGGCAAGAAATCCGTTTTCCCCGATTATCACTTCATTTCGTACTGCACTGGAGAGGGTACAATCAGCTACCAGATAGGCGTGGGGGGTAAAATTTACATACAATCCCTATGTCGAGAACTACAGGAAAATGCCTCTAAACAGAGCTTGTCGCGCATGTTGATCAATGTCGGTACAGCCGTAGAGGCATATGGCGCCGAGAATAGTTTTAGTCCATTTGCAAAACCAGAATTTATTAAAAACTGTGAAGATTATACATTTTTTTAAGCGCTCTGATATATGTGTCAATTAAAGTTAATATATCTTTTAGACTTTTTATTTACCATAAGTTTAAAATTGGAATTCTTCGATAAAAAAAAACGTTCGCTTGAATCTATTTATCAATAAAAATAATGAAAAAAACTAAAAAAAAAACAGAAATGACTTTTTTAAAAGTTAAAATTCATTTGTATGAGGGATACTCAAAACTATGGTCAGATGAGGGCAATTTTTCGTAATTTTTACCAGTGTTATTAACTGGTCGCTCATAACGTGCTATGGAACATTTGAGTAAGATCGGATTTAGTTGGTGAATTCTAAAGCGGCAGCACCTTACATGGGAAGTGGCCTTTGTATGGGTTATATTCGTAACTATGGACCAATAAGGTCATATTTCCTTTGGGTTGAATACTGGTCGCTTTAATGCTACAGGGTCTAAATTTGTAAAGAACGTTTGCATGCAATTTTAAGAAGTTTTTGTTGCTCTTGG
Organism: Hydrotaea diabolus; assembly: GCA_963513945.1. Taxonomy (NCBI): domain Eukaryota; kingdom Metazoa; phylum Arthropoda; class Insecta; order Diptera; family Muscidae; genus Hydrotaea; species Hydrotaea diabolus. The sequence continues at coordinate 61,348,353 of OY740718.1, read as the reverse complement.
TCCAAACAGTCATATTATTAAAGTTTATCGAGATCGGCTAATATTTGCGCCCCTTGCATTGATTACACCTGTAGATGGGCGGACTTCGCTTAGTGGAATCGGAGAGTGTTTATTTACATGCCCTAGAGATAAGGGACCTAAGGGTAAAAACCAGTTTTGTTCAGGAGAGCCATTTTAAAGATTTAAATACGTGTGTCTTTGGTGTACATAAAACGCGCATATCTCTGGGAGGGAACTTTTTGGGGCATGGGATCGGTCTCATTCGATGCTCAGATGTTGGCCACATCAAAAAAAAAGGTGAAAAATGTTTTTTTACCCTTAGGTCCCTTTCTCTATGCGCTGTCACATATGTAGGCTTATCAAATTTGAGCCATAAAAGAAGAATTTTGTACCTCACAGAAGTCGGAGGAGTAAACGCATTAGCACAATTATTACTACTTATATTGTTGCCTTCTTACTACTTATATTGTTGCCAGAAATGCCACCTTCGGTCAGTGGGAAATCATTTTTCTTAGTATAGAGTGATCCATCTAGAGGTATTTTTTCAGAACAAAAAAAAAATTCAAATCAAGGTGCAATCTTTATTGGTAATTTGAAAGGACATTATTTTATGGCAATTATTTTTTGAAAATAATTTCCTTTAAATGTTTGCAACTGTATTGCGGAAATGAGCGTTCGGTGAGAAACGGGATGATCCGCTGTTTTCGACCAAAATTTTGTATAGTAATGAGACCCATTTCTGGCTCAACGCAAAGTCAATAAACAAAATTGCCGCATTTGAGCTGAAGAGCAACAAGAAGAGGTTCAAGAGGAGCCATTATAACCAAAGAAACCCACGGTTTGCTGTGGTTTATAAGATGGTGGAATCATCGGTGCATATATTTTCAAAAATGATGATGGCCGGAACGTAACCATGAATGGTGCTCGCTATCGCGCCATGATATTGATCTATATGCTACCTGAAAGTGAAGCCCGTAATCTAGACGACACTTGATTTCAAGAGGAAAGTGTCACTTGCCATACAGCTTCTCAAACAATGAATCTATTGAGAGGTCATTTCGAAAAGCAGCTAATTTCACGTTTCGGACAGGTGATTTGGCCGCCTAGATCGAGTGATATCACACCTTTAGACATTTTTCTTTGGGGTTACGTAAAGCCCAATCTATGATGGAAACCCTGAGGCGTAGTTGAAGGAAACTATGTTTAAAAAAAGAAATGCCATGAAATGTCCTTTCAAATTATCAATTAATTTTTTTGATTTAATTTTTTTTTTGTTCTGAAAAAGTACCTCTTGCTGGATCACTTTATATAAGGACTGACTGTTGCTCTTCACTTTTCATTTTGGAACAGACGAGAAACTTTTCTCAAATGAGTGATATAATATAACGATATAATTAATGTGCACTCAGACCACATGTTTAGAACTTTGTATTAACAAGTATATTCTATAAATATTTCATAATTTCTACAACTATGTACGAGTATAACCCACTTTGCTATTGTTTAAACACATTGCTAAACATCAAACATAAATAGCGATAAGCGTTTTAGCACAACAATTCACTCGTGAAAAGTGGATGACACATGAATTAAAATGTCATTGCATCGTTAGCGATACGAGTGTAACATGAGTCTTCCAGTCTAAACACTTGGCATTTTTTACAATGTCAATCCATGGAATCCTCAAACAATTAACTAATGAATTTTTAAGTAATAACTACCAACGACTCATTGGATTGCTACTATACTTATAGTTGGCAGTTGTTGGGTTAATTACGATATGCCCAACCTACTGTTCGTGTTTCTTGCTAGGTATTGTATCATAACTTCATTGGAACGCTTGATTTGGCGTAGGTTGTGCAGTACTGAATTTTAAGGCATTCGGTGAAATGAAATATTTACAGTGTGCATACATTGAATTCAAGGCATTCAATGCCATTCAAAATGTCACACAAAACGACAGGTATTTAATGTGAATTATTACTCGTAATTAGTATAGTGAATGTTGGAGAAGTTACGAAAAGTAAACATATGTACATATGCTTATGGCCCAAGTACCCAAGTCCTACATCTACAAAGTTATCTATGAAAGATTTACATATCTCTTGAGTCCATTGAGATCCCAATAGGAAAGTTAAGGCAGTTAGACAACAAAATAAGCGTTTCCAAGTACTTACTTTAGGAAAATTAAAGGTTTCTTCTTGAGCATATTAAATAATTAATTTTGTTTTATGTAATTTAAAAAAAATACAGTTCTGTTTTTTATACCCGAAAGGTATACTAAAGTGTCCTTCCGTTTGCACCATAAAGAAATATTGAGCAGAGACTTTTGTATATAACCTATCCATGTTCGTACGTTCGTGTGGCTGTCCCTGTGTCTGTTGAAAGCACGATAGTGGTTAAACGAATCAGCCTAGGATCCATTAATTTTACCTGTTGATGTTTATACTGTTTGAGATTGTAAATCGGCCCAGGGGAATAAAGTTTTCCTTTAAGCAACCAATGGTACGAGAATTGCTATATATATTTCTGGCCAAAGAAACACTAAGTGTTGCCTGGCGCCATCTGACATTTCCATTGGAAAGTTTGACATTTTTTAGCACAACGTACTCAGAACGTTTTGACGTACGACCATCATTTGTGTTGTTTACAGTGACTTGAAAAAATCAATTTGACAAAAAATGGAATTAACTCGTTAACATTTTCGTGCGATAATTTTTCACAACTTTTGACGTGGATTATCACGACAAGAGTGCACCGACGAACTTAAATCTTTGTTTGGCAATGAAGCACCATCCTAAGGCACTGTGAAAAACTGGTTTAATGAATTTAATCGTGGCCGACGCTCGCTCAAAAACGAAGGTCGTCCAAAAACGGACATTGAGCCAGAGAACATTAATGCCGTGCGTGAACTGATAATCTTGGATCGTCATGTGATATATCGTGAGATAGAGGCATCCTTGGGCATTTCTTCCATCAGCATACATTCGATATTGCATGAACACCTGGCCGTAAAAAAGGTTTGTTCTCATTGGATCCCGCAATTTTAAAAAAACGATCGCGGTGCTTAAAAAGGCGTTTATAAGAAAGTCACAGGTGACGAATCATGGATCTATGCGTATGAGCCCGAATCAAAACAGCAATCGACCGTGTAGGTCTTCGAAGGCGAGCCAAATCTAACGAAAGTTGTTCGTGGAAGAAGCACTTGGAAGCAAATGGTCGCATGTTTCTTCGGCAAAACTGGTCATGTGGCGACTGTTCCGCTTGAGCAACGTAGGACGGTCAATTCTGAGTGCTACACCACAATTTGGTTGCCTGAAGTCTTCGGAGAAATTTGAAAAACGAACAAGAGAAGACAAATCATTGTGCGCCATGACAATGCGAGCCCTCACACATCGGCTCAAGCCAGCGCCTTTTTGACCGGCCAAAACGTCGAATTGATGGGTCATCCGCCGTACAGCCCTTACTTGGCACCCAATGACTTCTTTTTATTCCCGCACGTCAAGAAAAAAATGCTTGGACAACGATTTTGGTCGCCAGAAGATGCTTTGTGGTGTCTCAATCGGAGTGAAAAAAGTGCTTCGACAATTGGTTTGAACGCATGCAAAAGTGTATAAATCATGCTGGAGAATACTTTGAAAAACATAATTGATGATAAATATTCGCATTTTCATTATTACGCCAGAAATAAAGGGTGTCCCAAGAAGAACGCAATTTTTAAATCTGGCAACATTCGAAGTGTCATTGTTTGACATTTGAACAATTGTTATTGTTTGTTAGTAGAAGGTACGAGGTTAGTAAAAATGGAGCGCTACACGAAAGGGAGTTCGTTAATTGGGTATTGGAGAGACAACATGAAAATGCTGATTTTGCCGATAAAATCATCTTCAGTGACGAGGCCCATTTTCATCTTGATGGCTTCGTCAATAGGCAGAATTGTCGCATTTGGGGTGCGGAAAATCCTCGAGTGATTCACGAGAAGCAAATGCATCCTCAACGTGTCACTGTGTGGTGTGGTTTTTGGGCGGGAGGAATCATTGGACCTTTTTTTTTATGAAAATGAGGCAGGTCAAGCGCAAACAATCAATGGTGTTTGGTATCGTGAAATGATAACCAGTTTTTTCTTGCCTAGAATTGAAGAAATGAATGTGGAGGGCATGTGGTTCCAACAAGACGGCGCCACATGTCATACAGCCAGAGAAACAATTCAATTGCTGCATCAGTCAATTCCCGGTCGTGTTATTTCGCGTTTTGGAGATCAGAATTGGCCGTCTAGATCGTGCGATTTAACACCATTAGATTTTTTTCTTTGGGGTTTTTTGAAGTCGATGGTTTACGCGAATAAGCCGACGACGACTCAAGCCTTAAAAGACGAAATTGGATGCTGCATTAATGAAATACCGCAGCATTCATGCAAAACGGTCATTGAAAATTTAATTAAAAGATCGCGTGCATGCCAGCAAAGCCACGGCGGCCATCTGCACGATATATTGTTCCATACATAACCTCATACTGTCCACTTTACGATATACATAATAAAGTTTCACGATTTTTTTTTAAATATCTGTGTTTTATTTAAAATTTAAAAATTGCGCTCTTCTTAGGACACCCTTTATATATAGGCAGCACTTTCCGGCAGCATAAGTTGGAAAATTCAAATGGAACAACAGTGGTTGAAAAATTATTAGCTTCGAGTTCAAGAAGTTTGTAGATACCTATATTTTTTTACTATTTTTTGCATAGGGTGGACGATTTAAAAATTAAAATTTGAATCGGCTGTAACAAAAAAGTATTGAGGACTTTTTCAAAATCCTGGTTTTATTGGAAAGGTTGAACCTTGTCATTTAAAGGTGAAACACCATCCGTTGCGTTTTTGCTTTGCCCAATGGGCTGAAGATTGCATCGCAGGGCATGAAAAATGTTACCGAAAAATTAAGGTTTTATATGAAGCTCATCTTCATCTCGAGAAGCCAATGCATCCACAACGAGTCACAGTTTGGTGTGAATTTTGAACGACATCATTGGGCAATTTTTCTTTGAAAATGAGCATGGAGCCGCCGTTACAGTCAACGGGCGAGCGTAACGGCGCCATGCTCTACGATTTTTTTTCCGAAAATTCAGGAAAAGACATGGACGACATTTGGTTTCAACAAGACGGCGCACATGTTATACAGCCATCGCAACCATAGATATTTTACTTACTGTTTTTCCAAAATTAAATAATTAGCCGAAATTGTAATGTCAATTAGCTGCCTCGGAGCTGTCAGTTGAGTCTTTTGGATTATTTTCTGTGGGGAGCCATTAAAGATAAATGTTACGGGAAGTATCCGGAGACAATTGAAGCATTGAAACATGAAATCGAAGTTCCCATCGAAGAGATTTGACCTTAAACAACCGAAAATGTACTAAATTACAGCCAATTTAAATTTAAAGTTTTAACTAACTTTAGAACTAACAAGAAGCAGAAATAGTTCCCATATTTGTTAAACCCATCGATTCAGAATCTCTATCTGGTTTGGTTAAACGTGTTCCGCCTGTCTCTTTATTACTGTAGACAAACTATAGGTCGCTCATATGAACAGATCTCTGTAAAAGGTAATACATACGAGTATTATTTAAATTAATTTCATTTTTTCAAATTTTAATTAAATTAATAACCAATAACAAATCCAAGTAAAATTGAATTGAACTAAATTATTCAAGATTTCAAATATACTCCATATTAAAATCCCTCAGGGTTTGAGGACCTGAAGCCTGCATTAAATCCAGCTCAAAGTCTGCTTTAATATCGTGCAGAGGTATGTATGACAAAAAGGGTGTTACTAGTAAAATAGACCTGTTTTTTCTGAAAGTAGTCCTTTTTACTTGTTCAACTGACTAGTCGTTCAAAAGAAAAGAAAATTCTTGACATGCAATAGATTTTGATTTTAGTCCATATCCGATGTTGTATCTTACAAAAGTATAGAAAGCTAAAAATAAACTGATCTTTCTATATTTTGAAAACAGATTTGGCTGACGTTTGCGTTCTTATTGGTTATAATGCTTTCCAGCCTATGCCAACGCTATCTTTACAAACTTTACTTGCACAAATGTCTTGTGAATAGTTTCCCGACTCTAAGTGATCTTCCATGTTTCTTTTGCTATTCTTCAAACCGAGAAAGAATAAAAACCACGCCACCTCATAACAGCAGCAACAACAAATATGAGAAGTGAGTAAAAAAGCGAAATTAATTTCGTATTTAAATTAAGCATGTTTTATTACACGCAGCCATCATTTAAAATCACTGAAGCTGAACGAAACCACTCGCTGTTTTTAGGTACGTTCAGCCTTTTAACTTTTTTTTGTTGGCTTGTGTAAATTTGTTTTTGTGCTGTCGAGTAAGAACAAAAATTTCCCCTTATCCATGATGGGTATATGGCGTAACTACTTGGAGTCCATATGATCATACAGACACACACATTTACTACGTCCATGCAGAGGTATCTTCTAGGTGGGGTGCCACTCCCCTACGAGTATGTAAATGCAGTATGAATGTTTATAGATTTATGTCGGGCCAAATTTGATTTTGCATGTTGCCGGCTTTGCAGCTGACGGCAAAAAGACCGAAGAGAAGAGGCTCATTTGTAAAGCATTTAATTGCCAGTTAAGCTGTATTTAATCCACACCAATCTTCAACACTATGGTATACCCCACCACCGGAACCGGCAACAGCAGAAGCGGCAGCGGCCGCTGACAACAGATGCAACAACATTGGCAAAGTCATCAACACCGTCATTATTCTCATCATTATAATTTCTCAGGCTGGCAGTTTCATTTTCATTAATGCCAGCCAAGGTGTTTGCTGTATTCTTGACTAAGTTTTTAAGCATTTTTATGAGTTTCCACTCCTAAAATTGATACTTTTATGTATGAAAATGCTTTTTACGAGGATAATATACAAATTGGGGGAAAATCCTGACAAAATCCTAATAAAATCTGGCAGTTGTTTGACTTTAGTATTTATAAGTATACTGGGTGTCTTTAAAGCAAAATGAGTCAGGTAGAGAGAGGTGTGATATACTAGGCTATGTAGTCATTGTGAGAATTTTAGCTGGTGTAAAAAATTTTAAGTTTTTCTAATCGATAGCGAGTCGATATACCTGGTCTGCGTCGCACACTCTAAGCTACGGCAATCATATTGTCGCCCGACCCCGGCGTCGTGCAGTGCGTGCCAGTCATATAAACTTTTTGCACAAATTTACGTACAGGCGCATGGGTGTCTATTTTCGGCAGGCACTTCTTTTGAATAAGCGCACTGTTTAGGCTGTCTACAGAATTGAGGCTTTAAAGAATACAGGGTGGTCCAAAAGACACCATTGGGCTTTTAATAACTTTTTCTTTTATAGATTTTTTTAGATAATATCTATAACACTTGGAGAATGAATAATGGAGAGATTCACAACTGAACAAAGAACTAGAATACGAGGTCTGCTATATATATTTCTGGCCTAATAATGAAAATGCGAATATTTATCATCAAAAATGGGTTTATTGTAGCATTCTCCAGCAGGATTTATACACTTTTGCATGCGCTCAAACCAATTGTCGAAGCACTTTTTCCACTCCGATTGAGACACCTCCAAAACATGGTTTTTGAACGGTTTAACAGCATCTTCTGGCGGCGAAAATCGTTGACCACACATATTTTTCTTAATGTGTGGGAATACAACGAAGTCATTGGGTGACAAGTCAGGGCTGTACGGCAGATGACCCATCAATTCGACGTTTTGGCCGGTCAAAAAGACGCTGGATAGAGCCGATGTGTGAGACCACGCATTGTCATGGTGCAAAATGATTCGTCTTCTCTTGTTCATTTTTCGAATTTCACCGAAGACTTCAGGCAAACTAATTGTGGTGTACCACTCAGAATTGACCGTCCTACGGTGCTCAAGCGGAACAGTCGCCACATGACCGTTTTGCCGAAGAAACAGGCGACCATTTGCTCCGAAGTGCTGCTGCCACGAACAACATTCATTGGATTTGGCTCGTCTTCGAAGACCCACACGGTCGATTGTTGTTTTGTTTCAGGCTCATACGCATAGATCCATGATTCGTCACCTGTGACGATCTTATAAACGTCTTTTGAAGCAACCCGATCGTATTTTTTCAAAATTTCTTTGCACCAATTGACACGAGCCTTTTTTTTGAGCGATTGTCAAATTGTGCGGGACCAAACGAGAACAAACCTTTTTTACGGCCAGGTGTTCATGCAATATCGAATGTATGCTGGTGGAAGAAATTCCCAAGGATGTCTCTATCTTACGGTTTGTCACATGACGATTTTGCATTATCCGTTCACGCACGACATCAATGCTCTCTGGCACAACGGCCTTTTTTGGACGACCTTCGTCTTTGAGCGAGCGTCGATTGAATTAAGTAAACCAGTTTTTCACAGTGTTATAGGTAGTGCTTCGTCGCCATACAAAGATTTAAGTTCGTCGATGCACTCTTGTCGTGATAATCCACGTGGGAAGTTGTGAAAAATGATCGCACGAAAATGTTCACGTGTTAATTCCATTTTTTTGCCAAATAGATTTTTTCAAGTCACTGTAAACAACACAAATGATGGTCATACGTCAAAACGTTCTGAATACGTTTTTGCTAAAAAAAAATGTCAAACTTTCCAATGGAAATGTCAGATGGCGCCAGGCAACACTTAGCGTTGTCTAGGCCAGAAATATATATAGCAACCCTCGTACCAATCAACTCAAATTATTTTGTTACCCCTATAGCGGCAAAGTCTGATATCGGTACATATTACATCTAACTCCCACTAAGTTGTGCATAGAGCGTTACGAACGAACAACAAACAACTCTGGTTAAATTGGATCATTGCGGTCCATGTTTTGAAACATCCTCTTTTTTCCTTAATTTTCGGTCTCGACGCTCTAAACGCCATACATCTAAAATAGCGAAGCTTGGAGCGTTATCCCTTGTGAAATTGGAACGGTCTGTCTTTCGTTTAGACCAAAGAAATATGTCCTTCCCTCTCTAGAAGAAACATACTCGCATTAATTAAGACCTTTCTCAAGCGCTAGACAGAGGCTAGGATTTTTTTTTAATATCAGAGTGGTGTAGGTTATTAAATAGATGGTCACGCCCGACTCTAGCCTTTGTTACGAGTTACGAGTCATGTAAAGAAGACGTTCAAGCTATAAAATATTTTCGCGGCACTGTTCAGCTTTCGCAAGAATGAGGCTCTAACTTCTCTCAAATGGAACAATTTCTGGTTTGAAATACATGAGACGAATGGACTGGATACTTGTGGGCCGCCGTGGTGTGATGAAAGAGTGCACGACTATCATGCCAGTAAACGCAGGTTCAACCACATTTAGGAACATCTAACCGGATTTGAACCTGAGGGTTTTCACCTCTCAACTGCCAGGGATTATACAAGTAAGAGATTTATCTCTAAACCGCTTAAAAACTTCTGCATAAAAATGCATTAGCCGTTCGGAGCCAGCGTTAAACAGTAGGTCGCGGCCAGAGAGTATTAGAATTGAATCGTACACAGCATACTGATTTGAGAGAAGTTTCTTCTCGGTACCTTATGGGACGTTGTGGGACTAAAAAATGGACTGGACAAATCCTGAGTAGTTCTTGGACAATATGTTGTCCAACATTTTTCTCCAACTAATAAAGAGAGATTTTCTGAGCTGTCCTTAGAACAAATAGATGGCATAAGTACATACCGAATTCCAGTATACAAAACCTAACAGGCTGTATCAGGTATTCCTTTATGTAATTCTCATACGTACCTCATATGTAACATTCGTTTTCCTTTGATGGTTAAAACAAAAATTATGCAAGAAAAAATCTCTGCAAGTCTTTTTATTAGCCACAAAATGTTCGTATTCTCTCCTTTTGCACGTTTAGATTCAGTTGACTGCGAGAGAAGAGTAGCTCAGCGATTTTTTTCCTTTTTTTAGCATTTTGATGGCTTAGAAGCGAAAAAAATTTAACGCCAACTTTTCTGTATAATTAAGCATAAAAAGTATATTTTGCTTAGCAGCTAAATTTGTACACCGCCATCAAGCAAACCATGCCAATCCAAATCAACCAACCAAACAGCCATCCATCCTCATCCAGCAAGTCAGCCAGCCTGCCCGCCCTCCATTCAAACTGGCCACTTCATATAAGTCGAAAACTTATAGTTGTGGTCTTTTTCCTCTCACTTTTTGGTTTGTACAAATCACGTGTCGTTCTTTTATCAGGAAAATCTTTAAGATTTTGATATTTCTTGAGTTTATTTGCTTTGTACGGCAGCAGTTGGAACTCCACCGCATATGGGCAACTAAAAAGGGGGCTTGCTTTTCTTCACTTTTGTTTTTTTTCTTCTGATTTTTTTTTTGAACATTTTATTTTGAGTTAATTGACTTTTAAGCATTTCGTCCATTTGTTCGTATTTATGGATTACAAAGTGTATGAAGGCGATGGGCGAGGGCTGGATGGGGAGTGCACTTAAGTACCTTCTATTTGCCACTTACATTGGAATACATACGAATACAGCAAAACATTGAAGACTTTGTAAGTTCTTATTTGTTGCTTTTTCCCATAAAATGGAATCGCAATGCAAAGTTTTCTGGCGGGGTTAACCCTTTGGTGACGGAGTTTTCCATGAGATATCAAGGAGGTCATCTTACTAGGCTTAAAACGGAAAATAAGCATTATCAAAGTTACGGATCATTTGTCGCTGCGTAACATCAATGCGAGGGCAATTCGTCGTACCGTAGAATTGAGTTCACTTAGTTGGATCCAAGGCCACCAATATGGGCACTATGAATGGAGACTGAAAAATGTGGATTGTCTTCAACCTGATAGGTAGCTAATTGCCAGGGAGTTATACCCGCTGATTTTGCGTTTGGATTTAAACCTACTGCCTACTGTTCGGATTTAAACCTACTGATTTTGCGTTTGGATTTAAACCTACTGCCGTGAAAGATTATGGGGATGCAAGACGTTAAGGCGACCATTCGCTTTTTGGGGGCTGGAAATGTTGTCTAGAGATCAAAATTTTTGCCAAAGTACGATACCCATGTCTGGTCCTGAGGCCAATGACGTGATACAAGTCAATAATGTGAACACATTCATAAAATTTTCGACCAAGCTTTACTGCATCGACAAAGATTGACTGTTTGGTGTGGTGTATGCCATGGCACTAACCTTTCCGGTTAGTGTATGGTCAACCATGGCTACATATGAACAATTATAGACTCTTTCTTAATCCTTTCAGAGCATGTAACATTAAATTAAGTGGTTGGTCTAGCCACTCTTGGTATCGTACATAGAATCTTAATCAAATAGATTTCTGAAAGCTTTCCGCAAAATAATAAGTATACAACCTGTCCATTAATACCCTTTTGTCAGAATCGTTAAAAGGCCCGGGCACATTGAAATATTTTTTTTCTCACACTTCGTATTTTTATAATTGCGGTTGAACTTCACCGCTTAAATTTCGATTTGTAAACCAAAACGGTCGAAGGGGCATACTATTCTATAATTTCCTCTAAAACAAAAAAAATTAATATATTTAGTAGGAGGCAGAAGTCGCTCCAAGACCCGGAGTCGGAGTCCTTCCAACACCTGTAGTCGGAACGGCGTCGTCCGATTGTTGCACAACTCCGCGGCCCTGATATAGGGTCAGAAATACGTGGTCGACAATGTGATACTCTACATCACACTTATTTTCTGAAGTTTCCGCCCCCCTGACGGGAGCTTCAACAAGGTCAAGCATAATTTTTTACTTCAAGAGCTATGTGAAACATACTGGTAGACCACATCAATTTCAGCAGTGCTACCATGCCAACCGCTTTGGAAGACCAACATCCTAAAAGCTTTTACAGAAAGCATGCTGACAAAAGTGATTCCATTTAATTGATAGCATATGTGACGCGCAAAATAGAAAGGGACCTAAGGTTAATAACCAGTTTTGTTCTGGAGAGCCATTTTAAAGATTAGGTCCCTTTCTATTTGCGCTTAGAATCGTCGACTTCACTTTCATAAAACGCGCATATTTCTGGGAGGGAACACTTTTGGGGCATGGGATCGGTCTCATTCGATGCTCAGATGTTGTCCACATCAAAAAAATAAAATAAAATGAAAATTGATTTTTGTTTACCCTTAGGTCCCTTTCTCTAGGCGCTGTCACATATATAGATATTCAATAAATAATGGCCCAACTGTAGCAGCACTAAAAAAATAAAACGACTAAAGTCGTAAGGGGCCGACTATACACCAAGAAAGGCCGGAACTAATATGCAGCTCCTTTAGCGGTAGAAACATATTCTACTTCAAGAGCTTTGTCAAACACATACCGACCCAATTTCACCAGAGATAATTATGGGTCGCTCATAACTCAATTTCCTTCATATAAGCTATATTAAATTAACAAAGAAGCCACACCTTTGTGTGAGGGCTGTTTAAAAACATTATTGGTCCATGTTTTTAAACAGCCCTCACATCGTAATCGGATGTAATCTGAAGTTTTTAGAGCTGCAGGTTCTCATAATAAAGACGGACATTTGTATTTGTATTGGACAAAACTATGTAACGGGCGATCAATCTAGAGGTATTTTTTACAGATTGAACCCATTTATGGCTCAACGGCAACGTCAATAAAAAAAATTGCCGCATTTGGGCTGAAGAGCAACCAGAATGGGGTTAATAGGTGCCATTATACTCAGAGAAAAACACGGTTCGGTGCGGCTTATCGGTCCTTATATTTTTAAAAATGCTGACGGCCGGAATATAACAGTGAATAGAGATCACTGTCGCGCCATGATATCGGACTTTTGCTACCTGAAATTGAAGCCTGTGATCCTGGCGACATTTGGTTTCAAAAGGACGGTGCCACTTTCCAAACAGCTGCTCAAACAATGGATCTATTGAGAGGAGAGGCAGCTAATTTCATATTTGGACAGTTGAGTTGGCCGTCTAGATCGTGTGATTTCACACATTTCGGTTACGTAAAGTCCAAAGTCTACTCCGACAAAGCAGTCACGATTCAGGTTTTGGAAGCCAACATTACGCGTGTCATTTAAGCTATACCAGTCGTAATGCTTTAACGAGTCATCAAAATTGAGGCGTAGTTGCGGCCAACATTTGTAGGCAATTATATTCAAAAAATTAATGGCATAAAATGTCCTTTCAAATCAACAATAAAAGTTCCCTACTTTGTAGTTGTGTATTTTTTTTTTGTATTTTAAAGAAAATACCTCTAGATTGATGTTTTTGTTTTATTAGATTATTATCGCTTACTTTGTAATATGTAGCAATTTAGTTAATCGGGTTCAATTTGTGGCTTCTAGAGCTGCAGGACCTCAAATCGAGAGGGACCTTTGTGTGGCACCTGCCCGAAAGCATGGCCGATATGGTTCAATTTCATTAGATATGGGTGCTGTAGCTTGTGACGCTTTGTGCGAAATTTGGTCGGAGTAGGATGTGAGATGTGGCTTTTAAAGCTGCAGGTTCTGGAAATCGGGTAAACCCCATGAATGATATCGATGTGGACCAACTTAAGTAGGGTTCGGCTCGAAATCATATAGAGATTCCGAATCAATCAGTATACTTATCGTGGGTTGTATATTAATTACGTTAAGATGTTACAAACATCAGCACAAAGTAATATAGGGTATCATGAGATAGATACAGAGAGAGCGAGAGAGTAAGAGAGAGAGCTAGAGAAAGAGAAATCAAAAATGTTGTAAAATGTTGGATTCGTATTTTGTTATATAGAATCAACTACGCAACATATTAGTAATTACACACGGTTGAAAATCGGTCCGAACTACACAAATTTTGGTTGGATAAACCGAATTTCTGTTGCAATAACCAACATTCTATATTATTGATGGTATCATGGTTCGAGATATTAAATGATGGTTGCTACAACCATATCCCGGCATTCACAGCCGTTAACACAGTTATACCTACCGAACTCAGGTTTACTAATGGTTGCGACAACTGGCGGTTACGGAAATTGTGATGTTCATGTTACTTTGGAACTAATTATTGGTGGTAACAACAGATAATTTCTTTCTAGTGACCAAACCCGGTTTAGATCGCTGTTGCAACATAAAATTGGTTATTTCAACATCAACATAGAAACTTTACAATATTTTTTCCGTTCTAGTCACTTTAAAATCATTGTTTATGACGAAAACATATTTCGAAATCCAAAAAAAAAAATTAAAAAAGAAATGGTCAGACAGTTTAAGTTTCTTGGGTTAGACGGATAATGCGTCCAAACGACACAGCCATATTAATAAGCGAACTGTACTGTGTATGCAAATAACATTCAGTTGTATGGATGGATAAATGGATGGTACGTAAAACCACAAACAAATCTGTTCTCTATGTATATGTTTATATTAAAATAATGTTAAGGGTATTTATTGCAAGGTTATAACCTCGTAATGCAAGGGAAAATGAGCTGTACTTACCGTATTTTCGCTGAGGATTAATGCATGTCACGTTGAGATAAAAAAATTATCCTTTGAAGGTGTGGAGTGCAAGGAGTTGCAAGGCCGTATACCGATTTGTTCATATCGACGAATACACTAAAATTAGAAAAGATACATTTTTGATTAATACCTTACTAAGTGAATAAATTAACTACTACTAATATTCAATTTTCTAATCAGGCGGTGTCCTGTCATAATTGGCACAACCCACTATAAAAATTATTTTCCATTAAGCCGCCACCCATTATGTTAAGACAAAGTGCAAAATCAGAGATGCTTTTTATTCCCTCTATAGAAAGCACAGCTACTGTGCAACTTCTCTATAGCGCCATGGCCACACGTCAAACTGGTTGATCAAACTCTTGTATGTATTGGTAATATTTTGTTTGGCTTATCACAGCCACACATCAAACTCATAGCATCAAACTTCATTTCAAAGTTGTTATAAAAACGAAAGGACGGTGTTTTTTTGGACGCAAAATATTTTGTTTATATATATTATATATAAACTACGATAAACTTCGATAAACTCCAAAATAAAATTCTTTTCTTCCATTTGTACAAAACTCGCGTCACCAAAACAAAACACTTATCGCTTCGAAAAATAAAAAAATAATGAGAATTGAAGTATTTTCGCGCACACACATCAAACTGGCTTCAAACTGACTTCAAATCTCTGTCGCGACGAAGCAAATATCTAAATGGTTTTGATTTTCGTCAAACTCACATCAACCTATCCGTGTGAGTTTTTTTTCACTAACACAATCAAAAAAATGCGAGTTTGATGAGCGAGTTTGATGTGTGGCCATGGCGCTTATTACATAGAATAATATCCTTAATAACACATCGATGATTACTAGGGTAGCTATTTATATTTCGGGTCCTGACAATTTTTTTACGATTTTCGGCGTGGGTTATCGGAACAAGGGTGTTTAAATCAACTTGTTTCGCCCTTTGGCGATGAAGCAGCGCCATTAAAAACCACTTTGAATCGCTGGTACCAAGAGTTCAGTCCTGGGCGCCGTACGCTCCAGGATGAATTTCGTGAAGGACGTCCAACTTCGGTCACTTTGCAAGAAACCATCGCTGCTGTGCGTGAACTGATTAAGCAAGACCGGCATGTGACCGTGAGATTGAGGCATCCTTGGGCATTAGTATGAAAATCATCAATAAGATATTGCATGTTCATTTGGCACTAAAAAAATTTTGTTCTCGTTGGATTACACATAATTTGAAGAATGCTCAAAAAAAGGCTCGTACGGATTGGTGCAATGAGATGTTGAAAAAGTATAACTGCGGCAGCTCAAAGGCAGTGTATAACACTGTCACAGGTAACGAATCATCGATCTATGCATTTGAACCCGAAACAAATCAATCGATCGTATGGGTCTTTCAAGACTAGCCAAATCCAACAAAAGTTGTTC
Organism: Hydrotaea diabolus; assembly: GCA_963513945.1. Classification (NCBI taxonomy): domain Eukaryota; kingdom Metazoa; phylum Arthropoda; class Insecta; order Diptera; family Muscidae; genus Hydrotaea; species Hydrotaea diabolus. Next base: position 61,332,427 of record OY740718.1, on the reverse strand, counting down.
GTGAAAGAAGTATATCGACAGCAAATGATTGCGTTTTTTCGGTATAACCGGACATGTTGCCACAGTGGCTTTTGTGGAACGTAGGAAGTCAATTCTGAGTGGATTACAACCATCTGTTTGCCAACAGTGTTCGAAGAAATGAGGAAAGATAATAAAATAAGGGGGATCATTTGCACCACGACAATACAAGCTCTCACACATCAGCTGAAACGATGAGCTATTTGACCACTCAAGATGTCGAATTGATGGGCCATCCACCGTACAGCCCTGATTTGGCACCCAATGACTGAAGAAAACAATTATCACCGCCCGAAGCATCTGTTGAAGCGTTCAAAAATCGTGTTTTGGAGGTGTCTCAATCGAAGTGGAAAAAGTGCTTCGAAAATTGGTTTGTGCGCATGCAAAAGTGTTTTGATCTTAAAGGAGAATAGATTGAAAAACAATAAAACCATTTGCATTGATAAATTATTGTGCTTTTATTGTCGGACCCGAAAATAAAGAGCAACCCTCGTAGGTAGTCTCTGCGCTATATTCCGTCCAGAACGTTGGAATATTACATTTTCTTGATAAAATTTTCATCTGGAGTCGAAGATGAGCAAATTATTCGACTCCTGCTCCGACTTCAAACAAATTTTAAAAACTTCGACTTTACATCACCCCCCATAATGGGTTAACATTTCTTTGCTTTAGTTTTCATTTGCGTTGTTTTTAATGTAACTAAATTGAAATGAAAATTAATTCGTATTTAATTATTTCACTTATGTTTTAATTGTATGCAACTATAATGTAATCTTTGTATTCGGATATGTTCTTTAAAGACAAACATGGCATTTCAGGTCATGGACGCCAGCAGTGGCTACATCATCGTCATCATCGTTGCGATGCATCTGGAACTGAGAAATGTTCAGGTTTTGTTTGTTTTTTTTTTTTAATTTTTTAGTTCTGAATGCGCGGCGGCTCTTTGGCACTTTCGTTCAAGTCTCACTCATGTGAGTATGCACATCCAACCACCAAACATAATTATGTTTTAAACACTAAAATTAAAATAATTTTTATGGTTTTATGCCTTAAAACGGAAATTATTCAAATGTTGTGTTGTTCTCTTTTTCTTCACCGTCTTAAGAACGGATCGGCATGTCATGAACAACCATCAGCCATCCATCCAACCCATTGCAAAATACTTTTTTTTATTGTGTGCACCTTTTGTTTATTTTTATCCGCATTACATATTATTCGGTGGTAAGAATGGTGATGTGGCATGACAATTGATAATTTTACTTTAGTTTTATATAAATTGTTTGGTTTCATAGTAATTTATTGGAGTACCAACAATTATTGCCATTTTGCGGATAGAAATAACTCGTACCTGCTTCGTATACATACAACAGTGCATAATTCTTCAATCAATTAAAGATGCCTTCTTATCGCCCCGTAATCTTTGCAACATGTAGCACTTACAGAAAACAAAAGAACGCGGCTTGTATTAATGGCCATAATTAATAAACAGACTTTGGGCAAAATTATATTCAATTAAATAGTTGAATATACTTAATGCTTAAATAATGTGTGCTCCTGTGGATATGATATGTTGTGTCTGGCAGGACGACAAATATCCGGTGTTGTCCTGGAGTACCAAATTATGAATATAATGAAAAAATTACAAATGGAATATAATTTGTTTTAATATACAAATATTCACAACGTCAATATCCGAAGACAAATTAAACTAAAGTAATATTGACAAAGTAAAGAGGCAAAAGGATCCATATGTGGCAGCTTTTAAGTTGGGTTTGTGGTACGAGGTACGATTGCCTTAAAGTCTGTAGCAATCGAATTATTTTATTTTTAAAAATATACCATTAAAACCATTTTTTTGTTATGGTGCAGTTATAGTTATCATAACTTATAATTGGTTACAACAACAAAATATTTGAAAAACTTTTGGTTGTCACAACCACCGCTTTGCAACCAAATCATTGTATCGGGTGATCAGTCTAGAGGTATTTGTTTCAAAACAAAAACAAACAAAAATTCAAATCAAGTGTGGAATCTTTGTTGTTCATTGGAAAGGGCATTTATTTTTTAAATATAATTTCCTTCAAATGTTAACCGCGACTAAGTCTCAGCGTGTCCACTCGGAAGTTCCAATATTGGATGATGCTCGAACGATTTCGACCGGTATGGCGTTCATGACACGCGTAATGTTGGCTTCGAAACCTAAATCTTAGCTGGTTTGTCAGCGTAGACTTTGTCAGCGTAGAATTTACTTTAGACTTTACGTGGCCCCAAAGAAAGAAGTCTAAACTTGTGATATGACACGAACTAGGCGCCCAACTCACCGGTCAAATACGTGAAATCAGCTGCCCTTTGAAATGACCTCTCAATAAATCCATTGTTTGAGCAGCTGTATGGCAAGCGGCACCGTTCTGTCGAAACCAAATACCGTCAAGATTACGGGCTTCAATTTTAGGTAGCAAAAAGTCCGATATCAAGGCGCGATAGCGAGCACCATTCACGGTTACGGACATCATCATTATTGAAAAAAATGGACCGATGATTCCACTAGCCCATTAACTGCACCAAACCATGGTTTTCTCTGGCTATAATGACCGCTCTTGAACCTCTTCTGGTTGCTCTTACGTTGCGGTTGAGCCAGAAAGTGGCCTATTAAGTGATGAGGCCACTTTCTGGCTCAACCGCAACGTCAATAAATTAAATAACCGTTGTTCGAAAACAGCGGATCTTCTCGTTTCTCACCGATCGCTCATTTGCATAATACAGTTGCCAACATTTGAAGGTCATTATCTTAAAAAAATAAATGCCATAAAATGTCCTTTCAAGTTACCAATAAAGATTCCACACTTGATTGGAATTTTTTTATATTTTTTTTGTTGTTCTGAAAAAATACCGTCTCCCTATACAACCGATGTACTTGAAGTACTCATGGAAAGGGTCATGACGAGGAACGAGGAAAAACTGGAAAATATGATGGAAGATCTTTATCTGAAAAAAATTGCCTCAAAGTCAGGTATAAACGAATTATTTTATTTTTAAAAAATTAACATTAAAACCCTTTTTTTAGTTATGATGAAGTTTTAGTAATCATCACTTATAATTGAGTACAACAACAAAATGTTTTTAAAGCTTTTGGTTGCCACAACCACCAGTTGTGGCAGCTAAATACATTTTTCACATTTAATACCCTTTTTTAAATATCATTTTCACATTTCATTGGCAAGACCGATTAATAAGTTGTGAGCACAGAACTATGATCATATTTATCATCTTGTGGTGTTTCGAACCGAATATCCATTACGATTATAAGCATTTGGTGATAGCATCCGAAATTCCTCTTTGCGACTGAATCATTGTTGTTCCAACCGATTTTGTAATTTTTTCTCTGTTTTGAGTACTGATTGCCCGTTTTTATCATAAAGCCCAATTTTTGGTTCACTTGAGGTGTACTTTCTTCTGAGGTAACATTAGTTCCATAGTTAGCATAGTTACCATCCTGAGTGATGCAGTGCGTCCCTTTGACACCTTTTAAGTCAATAAAAAAATCAGATTCGGGCGTTCTTAGCGGCTGCGGATACACACAATTCTAATTATCCACACAAGTAGCTTAAGTGCAGCTAATACGAGTATAGACTGCTTAGCAACGTTTTTATGTCATTCGAAACAGTCTGCACGAATATTAGATCATGTCACCTTTCAACATGACCTTTCTCCTGTAGCGTATCCACTTGTTGTGTCATTGTCACCACGCCGTAACACATGACTACTTGTTGTGTTAGGCAAGAAGGCGCAAACAAAAAAAAATTGCAAACATTAAACATTCTTCTAATACTCGTAGTAGCTAAAAATTAAACCAATGAATACATGGAGGGCCGAAGAAAATGAGCTGGCTGGCTGGCTGGCGGCCGGATGGGCAAACAAGCTCGCGGAGCATCAACCGACCGAACGGCACAGAAAGATGTCTCAACAATTTCGTGTAGAAAACATTTAAATTTAAATTACATTTTCGTGCTACCCCCAAAAAGATGTTGCAATAAAATTTCAGCAAAACAAGTGAATTCCTTGTAATCCTACGGCGGCACACTAGCGACGACCATTTCGCAACTGAGCCCATATTCTTCCTGTCGTCTTTTACTGCAACACCAACTATGAACACGTCCGAGAATGTACAAACGCTTTCGCAGATAAAGGTGTATACAGGAGAGGTGCTGCAACCGTGGCTGTCGTTTGGTCCCCCGGTGTTGAGAGCGGGCGTTGTAGGTTGCAGCTTTTGGTGACATTGTTGACCGTTTTGTTGGCGCTTGTCGTTCTTGTATTTGGAGCCATAATTTTTGTATTTGTACACCAGTGTTACCTTTCCTTGCGAGTGCTTCGCCCAAAAAAGAAAGACAGCTGAACACCACCAAGACGACACCTTCTTTGTTGCACCACACAAAGAAAAAAAAAGCAGAAGAGGAGAAGAACGTCCATGCTACAAGTTAATGTCGTTTGAAGGAGACAAACAAACGACGTCAACGACAACCACAATAACAGCGGCAATTACATCCATACGAACTTGTTGCAGCGACAAAGTGTTTTGGTGTAATTTCATGTTTTCTGTTGCATTTAAATGTGGCATGTGGCAACAAGTACTTGTTGCATTTCTTAACGTTGTTTGTCTGTCAGTCTGCCTTTGGTCGTTTTGCAAATTTATCATGGGGTCATTTTAACCTTTTATATCTGTTTGGTTTGGTGTACTCGTAACACCGCAACGATTTTTACGCATGAAATTGCAATGTTTCACGATGTTATGGTTGCAGCAAAATTGGCGACAGCCAAATAGTCAAATTGGAGGAGGCTACTTGTCACGCTGCGTTAATATCAATGCCCTGAAAACCAGCAATCGTTACTATTTAAATAGTGTAGAGGGGAAATCATGCTCAGTCATTATAAAAGTGCCACAAAAAATGGAGTTTTTGATTTTGTAAAACCCGTATTTGGAAAGGCTATAGTGCAGCAATCTCTATTTTTTTCAAATATGTAAGACAATAGGCGTGTTCTATTGGTACTCGCTTATGAGACGATTAAGTGGTGGCTAAGGCGATAACTTTAAAACCTTACGAGATTTTTTAAATTTATTTTTACACTAGAACTACTTGGCTTTATAAATCAAAACCCGTTTGATTTGAAAATTTTTAATTTGTAGAAAAAAGTTATTCAAGAAATACTATAAGCGAGTAATAACCGAGATCGCTTAAACTCGCTAAATGTCATTGTTAAATAATTTTCGTCCAAAAAAGTGTAATTATTTTAATCAGACGGGGTTTGACCGCAAATTTGTCTATAGCGTCCAGGGAACAAAATCATTTTTATAATCTTGGACAATGGTGTATAGTTATCGCGTTAGCGACCTTCTAAGCGAGTTACCATTAGAACACGGCCAATATCAAATACAGTCATGGACAATAAAATAGGTGTGGGTATACTCGTATTTAAATGTTCGAACAATTTAATAATGTTATTTAAAATATTTTTGGTTGGAATTATTTAATACGGGTAGTATTTCTAAAAATAATAATGTGCAAATGCCGTCAAAAGATAAAAATTTCGGCCACATGTGCGGACAAAAAAATAGGGTCTACAGTAAATTACAGTAAGAATATGATATAATGTACAAGAATAAAAAAACTTTAGACGCGAAAAAAGCTGCGTAAGAACAAATATCATAACTGGAAAAATATGAAACAGACCCATGCGAGGGTTTCTATTTATATTTCGGGTACGGCAATAAAAACACAATAATTTTTCATAATGGTTTTATTGTTTTCTAAATATTCTCCTTTAAGATCAATACACTTTTGCATGCGCACACACACGCCAATTTTCGAAGCACCTTTTCCACTCCGACTGAGACACCTGCAAAACATGATTTGTGAACGCTTCAACAGCTGTTTTTGACGATGAAAAACGTTGACCACGCATTTTTTTTCTTGATGTTAGGGAATAAGAAGAGGTCACTTGGTGCTAAATCAGGGCTGTATGGTGGATGGCCCATTAATTCGACACCTTGAGTGGTCAAATAGCTCATCGTTTCAGCTGATGTGTGAGAGCTCGCATTTTCGAGCTGCAAAATGATCCGTCTTCTCTTATGAATTTTTCCAATAGTTATGATATTTTTCCAATATCATAACTGGAAAAATATGAAACAGACATATACGAGGGTTTCTATTTATATTTCGGGTCCGGCAATAAAAACACAATAATTTATCATAATGGTTTTATTGTTTTCTAAATATTCTCCTTTAAGATCAATACACTTTTGCATGCGCACTCACCAATTTTCGAAGCATTTTTTCCACTCCGACTGAGACACCTGCAAAACATGATTTGTCAACGCTTCAAAAGATGCTTCGGGCGATGAAAAACGTTGACCACGCATTTTTTTCTTGATGCTAGGGAATAAGAAGAGGTCACTGGGTACTAAATCAGGGCTGTATGGTGGATGGCCCATTAATTCGACACCTTGAGTGGTCAAATAGATCATCGTTTCAGCTGATGTGTGAGAGCTCGCATTTTCGTGCTGCAAAATGATCCGTCTTCTCTTATTGTCTTTCCTCATTTCTTCGAACACTGTTGGCAAACAGATGGTTGTATACCACTCAGAATGGACCGTCCTACGTTCCACTAAAGGCACTGTGGCAACATGGCCGGTTTTACCGAAAATAAACGCAATCATTTGCTTCGATGTACTTCTTCCACGAACAACTTTTGTTGAATTTGGCTCGTCTTGAAAGATCCATATGGTTGATTGCTGTTTTTGTTTCGATTTCATATGTTTAGATCCATGATTCGTCACCTGTGACAATCTTAAATACTGCCTTTGAGCTACCGCAGTTATACTTTTTCAACATCTCTTTGCACCAATCCAAACGAGCCTTTTTTTGAGTATTCGTCAAATTTTGTGGGATCCAACGAGAAAAAATTTTTTTTCACGGCCAAATAAACATGCTATATCTTATTGATGTTTGTCATACTAATGCCTAAGGATGCCTCAATCTCACGATATGTCACATGTCGGTCTTGCTTAATCAGTTCACGCACAGCATCGATGGTTTCTGGCAAAGTGGCCGAATTTGGACGTCCTTCAGGAAATTCATCCTGGAGCAAATGGCGTCCGAGGCTGAACTCTTGGTACTTGTGATTAACAGTGGTTTAAGATGTCAAAAAGTTGATTTAAACACTCTGGTTTCGATAACCCACGCCGAAAATCGTAAAAAATCATCGCACGAAAATGTTCACGGCATAATTCCATTTTTTTAACTGAGAATGTCCAGAGACCCATATGAATTCTAGAGTTCCACATCGTTCTAAATTAGGAGCGATCAGGACAGTGCCTTGATCGCTCCTTAGCTGTATTTGTTATTTGAGTTGAGCCATAGTACTCAATTCGTGGTGGCCTTAATCTCTGCTTGTAATACCGTAGCGAGGTCCAGCAGTCGGAAGTATTTCTCGATACAAAATTTCTTTATATGTGACGCACAAAATAGAAAGGGACCTAAGGAGAGCCATTTTAAAGATTAGGCCCCTTTCTATTTGCGCTTAGAATCGTCGACTTCATTTTCATAAAACGCTCATATCTCTGTAAGGGAACACTTTTGGGGCATGGGATCGGTCTCATTCGATGCTCAGATGTTGCCCACATCAAAAAAAGAAAAAAATGAAAATTGATTTGTTTACCCTTAGGTCCCTTTCTCTATGCGCTGTCACATATAGAACCCCGCTAAAGATTGGTTTCCCACCCGCATTATTTAATATAAATATTATTTTCCCTTGTAATAATTATTTAATTAATATAAGGGACACTATTCCAAATTTTCTGCCTGGGTTTTATGTTTGGAGAAGGAAACTAGTCCTTTTTGAAATTCAACTTCTAACTCACTCGAGTGGTGCGAAGCCACTTAAAATTTCCAGAATGTTTTCATGGCGGGATTTCCGGTCTCCAGTGATGCATTATTTTACTACCATTGTCTCGCTATAGGAGATTCTGATAAATCCCCTCTCACAAGTGGTCATATTCTTATAATATTTACAATAATCCGTTTGCATTTCGCAATGAAATTTATTTACATTGTCAAACAAACGATTCCGACAATTTATCCTATGTAAGAAACTCCAAGAAGAAAGACCAGATAAAAACTTCAACAACTCAACGCATTTGGGAACAAAAAGCTCACTCACGCCATGGACGGCGATGTCCGTCCATGCAGCAGTGACAGCAAATATTAAGACATTTTCCAACATGAAGTCATAATGTTGTCGCACAACAGCGTGCAACATACTCGCTCGTATAGCATACGTTTATGAGTTTTTGGCCATTTCAACAATACGCTGGACGCCAGCTAAGAGGCAAACGGACGGATGCCAGCGAATGTTGCCGGGCAAACATGACATTAACAAATGTTAATCCATTAAGGTGCTGTCAATAGGAAAATATGTCAAAAACAAATTGATCAACTGACCGACCGACCGACCCGCCAGCCTAAACTAAACAACGAACGGGTGAAGACTAACGCCAGCCAATGTAAACCGAACCCAGCTCAGACAATTCCATCCATGGCAGCTACTGTGTCGTAGCTACCAATTTATAAGTTCCATGCATGTTTGAGCTAAATTTCTATAAGAAAATCATGTTGTTGCTCTTAACGATAGTAGAGACTAAGAAAACAAATCACTAAAAACCTGTAAGATTAAAGATACATTTACAGAGATATGGATATAAAGAGTTAAACTCACAGTAAACCATAAGCAGCATAGCCACTGGTGGCAATTGCACAGAGACATACTCAGAAATCGTAACATGTTAATTAAGTTAGTGCTTGCAACCACAACCAGTGCTGCAAAAAGAAAACTCGACGCAGTTGCAACAAATCAACTTAATCAACATCCATTAATCGTCAATGAGGCACTGTGGCTTAGTAGACTCTACCGATGGTTTTATATTTCCTTCAAGTTTTTGCTACAAGTAGATGAGTAGAAATTTGACCACTTACCTGCCAATTTATCCGTGATCGTTTTAAGCGGCGACGATACCAATTGAAAGTCATTGAAGAATACCAATCATTGGTTATCTGCCTGCCAGAGTTTACTGCTCAAATATTATTTCCCTGTAAATAAATAAAAGAGTAATTTTTGAACTTTTTTTTCCATACTTATTTTAAACAACTAAAATATAATAATATTACATTTGGCTTTGTTTTATAATTTATATTTTAAGAGTTTAAGAATAGTATCTTCTTCTTCTATATAATAAATGTTTATTTACAAAATTAATTATTTTACACCAAGACATTAATAATGGAAGGAAAAAATTTACAAAAACCTATATGAACCTTTTTTTTGTTAATAAAGATAAAACTTAAAAACTACTTAAAAAACTAACTATGAATTTACCAATTCATTAATATGCGTGTATATAGATGTTGAACATTTCGTGTTAAAATTTTGTGTTAATTTTTCAATCCTATCGATTACAAGTTCTATACCCGCGTTATCGTGAAGACGTTTCGTAGAATAGAAAAATGGAAGGTTAAATATCAATTTCAGTATCTTGTTTTGAGCAACCTGCAATTTCTGCAAGTGACAGTGTGCAGAAGAAGCCCACAATGGCGCTCCGTAGAACAGAGCAGATTGAAATATAGACTTAAATATTAACATCTTATTGCTTAAACTAAGGCAGGATTTTCTATTAATAAGTGGATAAAGCATTCTGGTTAACAACTTAACTTTATTAATGGCATATGGAATGTGATTTTTAAACTTTAATTTAGTATCTAACATTATACCTAAGTACTTTACACTTTGTTCCCATTGGACTTCCCTGTCGTTTATCATCATGTTAGTTTGTGGGAGGAAACATTCCTTTCGTTTTCTTGTAAAGTAAATTGCCTGACTTTTCTGTCCGTTTATCATAATCTTCCACTTCTGAAAGTAACTTATTAATACCGATGTTGCAGCTTCAAGGTTTCTGATGACGTCTGTAGCTAAATAGTCAGAGCTTAATACTGCGGTGTCATCAGCAAAAATGGATACCAAGCAGTTATTAAGCTGAGGAATGTCAGCCGTATAAAGATTATATAATATAGGGGACAGGCATGATCCTTGTGGACAACCTGCAGTAATGGGCACTATGGCTGAACTAACTGAATTGATATGAACTCTGAACGTTCTACCCTGTAAAAAGCTTTGAACTAGTGAAATGAGTTCTCCTGGAAAATTCAGCTTAATAAGTTTATAAATAAGGCCATCGTGCCAAACGGTATCGAAAGCTGCCTTGATGTCCAATAGAATCATGCCAGTAGATTTTTGTTCGTTAAAATTCGAATTGATTATTTTTTTTATTCTTATTAGCGGTTGAATTGTATTGTGTTCCCTACGGAACCCGAACTGTTCTGAGGGAAGTATATCATTCGCATCTAAAAAACCTGTTATTTTTTCCTTGATAACTTTTTCTAAAATTTTGCTAATCGAGGAAAGAAGACTCACTGGTCTGTAAGAACTTGGACAGTCTAGTGGTTTATTCGGTTTTCTTATAGGGATAACACGTGATTCTTTGAATTCTCGCGGAAAGTATCCCAACTTTAAGCAAAAATTAACAAATATGGTTAAAAACCGAATACCTTTCCTCGGCAAAGCTTTGAGACATCTATTATTAATCCCATCTATACCTGGTGCTTTCTTGTTTTTCAAAGACTTGATAATGTCATATATTTTCGAAGTGTTGATACCGAAGTTTTCTGAAGGATTTATTATAACAGACCGAAATGTATCAAGACAATCTCTTACTTCGGCTGTAGTGGAAGGATCTCCAAATGTTGATGTAATGGAATGGTTTGCAGCAAAATTCTGGGCCAGTATCTCACATTTTTCATCATTAGTGGTAAAACGAGTAGAATTGTGCTTGAGAGTAGGAATATTATTTGACCTCTTTCTTAAAATTTTGGACAAATTCCAGAAAGGGGAAGCGCCTTTATCTAAACTATGTAACATTCGATTCCAAGATATATTCCTAAATTTTTCAGTTTCCACATTTACCCTTAGATTTAAACTTTTCATTTCTTGATAATCCGCAGCATCCCTGTATCTTTTCCACATTCTCCGGTGGTAATTTCTTCGTCTAATGAGAGATCTAATGTGTAATGGAAAAGGTTTCCTTTGAAAAGAGAATTGCCTCGTCGGCACACTAGTAACTACAGCTTCATTTAACACTCTTTTAAAATCGTCCAACATGGTGTCAACATCCTCGATACTTGTTATTGAATTACGACGGGGGAGGAATAGATGTCGGTTTATATAAGTAGAAAAAGCGACCCAGTTCGCATTTCTGAAGTCAAAGCTACGTCTTTCCCTATTGGAAAAACTGTTTTGAAGAGATATATGTACCGGTAAGTGATCCGAACTTAGGTCGTTAATAACCTCTGCCGGTGTGATTTGCGGGACCATATTAGTAATAAACAAATCCAAAGTTGAACTTTGTCTGTTTATATTTGAAGGGACATAAGTGTGATCACTAGGAAAAATGATGTCAAAATGGTAGGAGTCCTGTTTCTGAAATAATATGTTCCCCCCGCAGTTAGAACGGATACAACCCCAAGAGCTGTGTCTACTATTGAAATCTCCGCCTAGAATAAAATTATTACTTCTGGTCAGTCTGTTGATGTCAGATGCAAACAACTGCTTGCGACTTCCGTCGGGACCCACAAGTCCGCCAGGGAAATAACATGAGTAAATGTCCACATAGTCTGTGTTTGTGAACAGTCGTATTGAAATATTTTCTACTAAATTAGTATTTACTATGGGAAGTAATTTGTGAGGGATATTCCTCCTAATTATTATAGCAACTCCACCGCCACGTACTACTTCTCTATCATTTCTATATACAAAGAAAGCTTGGTGATTTAATGATAGGTGCGGTTTTAACCATGTCTCTGAAACTAAGCAGATATGTATGTTATTAGTAATTAAAAATTCAAATAGTTCAATACTCTTATTTCTAATGCCTCTTGCATTCCATGTTATTATCTTAATTTCGGCAATCATCACGACAAAAACTTGCAGGCAAGGTTGGTAATTACCTCGAACTGATCCGCTTTATTTTGGCAATTTCGTAAATTGGAGATTAATTCAAATGTTATATTCTTTATTTCTTCAGGTGAAAATAGGTCATTTGAGCTATTGTTCATGTTGAAATTGTTCGGAGTAAATCTTGGAGCATGCCAAGAGGATGATGTAGTTGGTCCGTTTTGCTGCAGACTATTTGGAAAATTGCCATCGTAATTTGTAAACGTTGATGCAGAAGGGCGTGCAGGACGACGAGGTGGCTGAATACGTTCACGCATTTTCAAATAATTTTGTTTGCTTTTACATTCATCTGAATTTGATTTGTGAGCACCGCTGCAATTTGCACACTTTATGATCGATTCCTTGCAGTCAGAAGTTTTGTGTGGCCCAGCACAATTAGCACAAAACGTGTTGACTTGACAGCGACTGGAGCCATGGCCGTACATTTGGCAATTATAACATTGAGTAATTTTCGACTTACTGGCTCGTTGGAAATCCCATTTCACCTTTATGTATTCAATCACAGAATACTTTTGTCTTAATTCTTTCATAGTGATGGTTTGCCTTTGAAAGTAGACTACATAGATTATAAATTCATTATTGCCTGTGCCTTTCTTTTGCACTAACTTAACATCCAAACAGTTGAGACCCATTTCTGTTAGTCGATTTTTTAAAATATTTGGATCATGTTTGTCAAGACCAAAAAGTAAAGCTTTATATGGTTTTTCGTTTTTGGTGCCGAAAGTAAAATACTCGTATTTATCTTTGAGAGCTTTGCAAATTCTTTCAAAATCAGTTTTCGATTTACAGAAAAGTTTCAATCCAATTGAAATCTTTCTGATGGCATAATCTAAAATACCAGCATTTTTGCAAATATCGTGCAATTCCACTATTTTACATTTAAGTATTGTAATCGGGGGGATGAGTACCTTAACCGGTTTTGGTGTACTTTCTTCTTCAATGTCATCTTCGACAGTTTGAAGTGGAGAAAAATAATTATTTGTAGGTGCTTTACTTGCTGCACTATCATTTGTTTTTGTCTTTTTACTTCTCATCGTAACGACTTGCTCGTTCGCAACATTCTGTGCATAAGCACGTTTAATCTTGTTTTTTGTTTGTTTATTTTTTGAGTTTCTTTTAATGCTGCAGTTGTTGTTAGAACGTAATGGTCGTTGTTGGTATTAACAGCACAACTTGGAAAAAAATAGTATGCGACACTAGGGAGAATGATTGAAACACAACTGTTCACAACAAGTGATGAATTCAGACTGACTAAAATATATTTTTAAAAAAAAAGTGAATTACTTCACGAACACGAGGAGAAGAAAGTCTGCCAAGTTTAAGCAAACACATCACCGTCTGGTAGACAGACGTACGTTTCGCTGCTGGTGTGGAACGAATCATCGGTGCCGTCCGTATATGTGTGCTGCCGACAAGGTCTCTACTTATTTTACGAAACATTGCTTGAATTTGTATATGCGAATTATTGAGTTTAAAAGTGGGGACACAAGCGACACATTAAAAAAATTCCTACCATATTAAAGAACTACCCGTCTGAGGTTTTTAGTAGGTGGAAATTTTAGCAAAAATTCATTGATTATATTTGGACTTCAGGTTTTCTGAACACTCAACCTGGGAACTTTCGTGAGGGGTTCTTTGCAAATCAGACCATAAAACAAATTTTCTATCCCAATGCAACCGGCTCTATGTGCCGGATCGAATTGAAGCAACAATTCTTCGGCAACCAGGTGCCGCTGCAAGAACATAAAACAAGTAAAAGAAACGCCGTTAAGTTAAGTGTGGCAGTACTTAGTAGGGACATAAACACTGTTACACACGTTTTATGCTGTAAAATAAAAAGTACTGAATGTTTTTGGACCATTTTTTTAATATATTTATTGATGTACTTATTAGGGACATAAATACTGTTACAACATTGAACACACCCATTTCAATAGTTAAACTGAACATACCCCGTAAATGCCATATGGGTTTTGAAAGCTAACCTCAATAGCGTTAGTCTGTAACGGGATTTTAAAATGGTTTCAACTTTCATAATGGAGTGGTCAGATAATGAGAACCGTATCGCTGTAATAGCGCTTTTCAAGTATGAAATGAAAATAAGCGATATTTCCAAAACGCTCCGGCCAATAGGGATTAGCCGCATGTTCGTCTACCGATGCATAAAACTGTTTGAGGAGACTGGAGATGTAAAAGACCGCCACCGGTCTGGACGCCCACGCTCTGTTCGAACACCGCATGTCATTAAAGCCATTGTATCCAAAGAGAATCTACTTATTCAAAATGTCCGCCTTTTGCCTTTACACACGCCTTTAGTCGCACAAGCCAATCGTCAATAGCTGCACGAACCTCGTCCATTGGAAAATTGGCCACAGCTCGAACCAAAGCAGTCTTTAGAGATCCAATGTTGGGGTATCTTTTGTGACAAACCTAGTCCTCTAAAACCGTCCACAATTTGTAATCCAATGGGTTCAAATCTGGACTGCCTGAAGCTATTCTTCAGGGGAAATGAACGCTGGCAAATTGTTTCAAAGCCAGGCCTGGGACGCTTTAGCCTTATGGGCCGGCACAGCATACTGCTGGAAAGTCCATGGCTGGTTTTGGAACAGGGAATTGTTAAGAGGCTTCACAACAGCTTCCAAAACGGTTTCTTGGTAAACTTTGGCCGATGTTTTGACTCCTTGTTCGCAGAAATGCAGCTCAGTGACCCCATTGTAAGAGACACCCCACCACACCATGACTAAAGCTGGGTGGTGACCCTTTCATCCTTGGGATCAGTTCAGATGCTTCCTTAGAAGACCGGGCATATACTCTATCATTTCGCTTGTTAAATTTTTCGGGAACGGTACAAATTTTTTTATCGGCGAAAAACATTTTTCTGTGCAAGTTATCAGCGTGCTTCACCAAAAGACGTTTGCATTTTTCAAACCCAACTTTTTTTTTAAAGCTGCAGTCAATAAATGTCTGGAACGCCGTTTGAAAGCCCCAAATCTCAAGTCTTTTTTAATGATTCGACTCATGGACTTTTACTTGTTATTTATCTCACGGGCCATGATTTTCTGTTTTCGGAGCGGATTTATGTGAATTCTTGATTTAACGGCTTTGATGACATGCGGTGTTCGAACAGAGCGTGGGCAGCCCGACCGGTGACGGTCTTTTACATCTCCAGTCTCCTCAAACAGTTTTATGCATCGGTAGACGAACATGCGGCTAATCCCTAGTGGCCGGAGCGTTTTGAAAATATTGCTTTTTTCATTTCACACTTGAAAGGCGCTAATACAGCGATACGGTTCTCAATATCCGACCACTTCATGATGAAAGTTGAAACAATTTTAAAATCCTGTTACAGACTAACGCTATTGAGGTTAGCTTTCAAAACCCACATGACATTAACGGGGTATGTTCAGTTCTACTATTGAAATGGGTATGTTCAATGTTGTAACAGTATTTATGTCCCTACTAAGTATTTTTTGAATATAATTTTCTTCAAATGTTGGCCGCAACTACGCCTCAGGGTGTCCATTCTGATGGTGCAATTTTGGCTGACTCATTCGAGCATTTCGACCGGTATGGCGTGAATTACACGCGTAATGTTGGCCTTCAAGACCTGAACCATAGCTGGTTTGTCAGCATAGACTTTGGACTTTTCGTATCTCCAAAGATAAAAATCTTAAGGTGTGATATCACACGATCTAGGCGACCAATTCACCGGTCCAAAATGTGATATTAACTGCTCTTCGAAATTACCTCTCACTAGATCCATTGATTGGCCAGCTGCACGGCAAGTGGCACCGTTTTGTTGAAACAAAATGTCAAGAATACGCGCTTGAAATTCAGGTAGTAAAAAGTCCGATATGATAGAGCAGTAGCGAGCACCATTGAAAGTTACGTTGCGACCATCATCATTTTTGAAAAAATATGAAACACCAGCCCATAAACCGCACCAAACGGCGGTTTTCTCTAAATATAATGACACCTCTTGAACCTCTTCTGGTTCCTTTTCAGCTCAAATGGGTCTGATCACTGAACACAATTTTAGTCGAAAACAGCGGATCTTCCTGTTTTCGCCGAACGCTCATTTCCATATTACAGTTGCCAACATTTGAAGGAAATTGTATTCAAAAAATTAATGGCATAAAATGTCCTTTCGTATGAACAAAAAAAATTCCACACTTGATTTGAATTTTAGTATTTTTTTTTATTTTAAAAAAAATACAAAAAAATACCTATAGTATGCGGCTTCAAGGGCTAAGGACATAAAACCGGTTGAACATATGTATGGAAATTATATCTAAACTTTAAACTATTGTCTTAAAAATCATCAGCCTCCGTCTCCGTTCAAGAAATTACTTCTGAACATTTTATTAAGATTGGATTTAGTAATTGGCTTCCCGAAAAACATTAGATTCGGTGAACATATGTTTAGGAGCTACACGAAGACAAAAGGTACGTATGGTTGGGATAACAATATTCGAAGAGCATCATACTATTGTTGGGTATATGGTTGGGGTACAAAAATATTATGATCAGTATGATTCACATACAACCATTCTATGATCGCCACAACCATATTATGATCCCCACAACAATAGTATAATTCACACATAACCATACTATAATCCCTACATCCATAGTATGATACACTTAACCATACTATGATCCTTAAAACCATATTATGATCCTCAAAACAATAGTATAATTCACACATAACCATACTATGATCCCTACGACCATAGTATGATACACTTGACCATACTATGATCCCCATAACCATATTATTAACCTCACAGCCATGCTATGATCCTCACAAGCATAGTATAATTCACGAGCAACCATTTTTAAGTTGTCAACGATAGAGATTTGAATTAAGTAAATTATTTTAAAAAACCATTTTACTCATTATAATAGGAGTGATTTATTCAACAGTAGAAAAAATTCGTTAAAAGTTAACCAAATCAACCAAAACATTTTAATTTACATAAAAAAATACAATTATTGCATAATATTCGTAACAAAAACATTGTTCAAAAACCATACACAGATAAGAAAAAATACAATCATATAGTATGATTGCCGTAATCATATTGTTATAAACATAAAACCCAAAAAACAGTTCTTTTGTCGCACCGACCAAATTTTATAATACTGTTGTTACATTTCAACAATTCATACATTGCCGCAATAATATTATTGTCAAAATGAAACTCAAAAGACAATACAATGGTTGCGACGAAGTTACTTTTATTGCAGAGAACATATTATTGTTGCAGTATCCATATTTGGTAACCATAGTTTTGCTCTGCGTGTATGTTAAAATCTAAACCAATTTCAATAGCGTCCATCCTATGTACAAAATTTTTGGACAACATCCAGGGTAAACCGGCGTGTCGGATTTTGTATATTTTTAAGGACATAAAAACCGGAATGTAGTTTATCGGTTTGTTGGTGTCGTTTTACCTTTCTGTAATCTTAAAAAAATTGACATACAACAATTTTAATCACCAATTTTTGATGAAAAGTTATCAATTCTGGCAACTATAAGTTAAAGCAAATTGCAATTGGGCTATTCCCTTGGTATACCGATTAATCATAGCAATCATACTGCAGCATAGCCAAACGAATATCCATTAATACGAGTATTTTATACACATATCAAATAGATTTTTCTCTGCTTTTATGTAGATAAATCGAGCTGCCCGAATTTATACTGGGTCAGAACATTTAATTTATCTCTTAATTATCATCATATGTGACGCGCAAAATAGAAAGGCACCTAAGGTTAAAAACCAGTTTTGTTCAGGAGAGCCATTTCGGTCTCATTCGATGCTCAGATGTTGTCCACATCAAAAAAAGGCGAAAAGTTGATGAAAAGTTGTGTTCAGGAGAGCCATTTTAAAGATTAGGTCCCTTTCTATTTGCACTAAGAATCGTCGACTTCACTTTCATAAAACGCATATATCTCTGGTAGGGAACACTTTTGGGGCATGGGTTCGGCCTCATTCGAGGCTCAGATGTTGTC
Organism: Hydrotaea diabolus; assembly: GCA_963513945.1. Classification (NCBI taxonomy): domain Eukaryota; kingdom Metazoa; phylum Arthropoda; class Insecta; order Diptera; family Muscidae; genus Hydrotaea; species Hydrotaea diabolus. The sequence goes on along the minus strand of OY740718.1, from coordinate 61,314,276 downwards.
CACATCAAAAAAAGTAAAAAAAAATAAAATTGATTTTTTTTACCCTTAGGTCCCTTTCTATTTTGCGCGTCACATATATAAAAATCTGCTATCATTGTTTTTGGTTTTTGAGGGGTTGAGAAATTTAATATGTTGTCAACACCGCCAGACAACGCATTTAAAACACTGTGCTTGTACATCTACATCTGTTACCAACTGAATCGAGGCTTTCGCCTGAAGCTTATTACACGTCTCGACGCTAGTGATTAACGCATAAGACCAACGCTTACGTTGTGAAATTGGAAAGAAAAAAAAGACGAAAACAAACATTCAAACTGTTTTTGGCTCGTGTTGCCAATAAAATGCGTTCAGACCACAAATGTCAAAACGGCATTTAATTACACCGAAAAATACCAGAAGAGGCAAAAGCGGCTGTACATTTAAATGCTCCTCTAAATTACCAGCCAGCAATCGTATGGTGGCCTGTTTAGCTGCCCGGGATAAGTGTTTCGGTACACATCATGCTAGTGTTGTTTGTACTCGTATGCGGTTGCATTGTAAGGCCGTTTTTCTATTCATGCTTACTAATCCGCAACCGATTCATGCACCATTAAACAAATCACTTGTACTTAATCACAACAACAACAGCAGCAGAATGGCTACGGCTATGTACGGAAGAGAGTGTGTGCTATTAACTGGAATCACAAATATGGCCTAAAAGGCTTTAGCGTGAACCCACTCACGTTACTCTCGAAACGTAACTCGTACCACTCGAACACGCAATCACTCATTTAAACCACGCACCACTAGCAGCACTCAATACGAGGACACAACAGTTCATATTCCTTCGTTCCTTGCTGCAGTCAAGTGCCCGGGTACAGCAGCTACACCAACAACAACGAGGTGAAAAATTAAACGCATTTGGAAAAACTTATGTCACTGTTCATCGATACACAAATAGTGATGCAGTGCTGTGACGATTTGTTTAGGCCAATGTAAAAAGGGGCCCCTCATGAATTATATGATCCAATTTAACCAGAGGTTGGTGTTCAAAGTGGACACGTTTTGTATTGTGTGTTGGCTTGTTGATGCATATTCAAGTGCAGCGAGAATAAACTTCCAATTGTTTGTCCGCCTGCAATTAAATTCTATTCTTAGAGATAAGTGATGGACGCACAATCCACTGAACGCATAACTTAATAAACGCATAGGGCGATAAGGGCCTGTAATAAGTGCAACAACTCCCACATAGAAACTTTTGAAATCTGCGACACTTTTCAAAGAAAACCTTACAACTCTTGTCCAAAATCGAGGCAGAATAAATCTACTCAACTACTCGTACTCATTTATGTCAAGAACTGTGTTTCCTTTTACAGTTGGTGTTGGACGCTCGTAAGGATTCAAGGGAAATTTGGTCGGATATAACTGCGGATTCCGCAATCAGGAAGGACCTTTCTATCGAGATTTATTAAAATATGAACCTACTCGGTTCACTATTAATTACTGGTTGCGCCATCGGTTTAAATTTGTGACTTCTTGAGCTGCTGAACCTAAAGTAGGGAAGGACTTTGTGTTTGGCCATTCTCAAACATGAACCTACTCGTATATAGTCCAATTCAAGCAAGACCGGAAGTACATTTTGAATTAAGAAGAGGCAGAATTTAAAATCTGAAGGTAATTTTGTTAGGGGGTTATATAAAGGAGTGAAATGGTTTAGCTTCATTAATTAATTATTGGTTGTTCGTGATGTACCATGCGAAACTTCAGGGTAAGCGGATTTAATTTGTGACTTCTAGAGCTGTAGAATTATTTATCGGAGGTCCCTAATGTGGGGGATATTTAAAATCATGGTGTAATTTTTAAATAGAACGGCTGCGCCATCGATTGTCTATTTAATGGAGAGGGTAGTCCTAGACCTAGTACGTAGTATACGAGACAAGAGCAATAATATTTTTAATATAAGTACAATTGAGTTGCCTGTATGACAAGCGTTTAGCCCCAGCACTTCTCTAAACTTCTGAATTTGAGTTGCCTGCGATTTATGAGAAAATATCCAAAGCAATTGATTACACTAGTTTACAGCCATTTTGGTCCAGAGTTCTAAATATTTTTATATATATGTATATACAGTGGTGGAGAGAATTTGCGACATATGTAAACTATTCAAGCTAATATTTATTCCCGTGTTAATTTATTTATCTAGGATTTTTCTAAAATGTTGCATGTGTTGTAATGACTATGTACCATTGATTTTATCTGGTTCTTTCTTTGCATTTCGGTTTTATGAATTTTTAAGTACAACTAATTCGAAAAAATATTGGACAGCAATTTAGCACAAATTAAAAATCTTTATTCACAGAGTAAAAAACTCAAAACTAAATTGTATATTTCATTCAAAACTTAGTTTTTAGTTGGATATCCATTATTTTTAATAACTGCTGGGCATGCTTTCCACCAGTGACATACAGCGCTCCTTCGGGATTGTGTACCAAGCCTTTTGAATTCCAGTCTATAAATCGATCAAATTTTTGGGTTTAACTGCAGTAATATATTTCTCTACATCATTCCAAAGATTCTTAATAGGATTGAGATCCGGTGATTGAGCTGGCCATTTTAAAATATTTATTCTGTTTTGTTCCAAACAACTCTTCACTGTGCGTGAAGTGTGTTTTGGGTCATTGTCATGCTTGAAACGCCACCTCAGTGGCATATTTTCATCTACATATGGAATAATTGTACTAAGATGTAAATTTTTGTAAACATATTGATCCATTCGTGTATCAATTTTAACGATTGGTCCAACACCGTGCCCAGAAAACGCAGCCCACACCATCACATTTCCACCACCGCGTTTTACCATCTTAGATGTGTACTTTGGGTTATGCTGCATGTTTGGAGGACGCCATACATATTGTTTACCGTCAGATCCGAACCTACAAAATTTCGATTCGTCACTCCATAGGATGTTTTTCCAAAATATTGTTGGTTTATCTAGATGTTCTTGTGCAAACATAACTCGGCTTTTTAAACTTTTTTTGATACGTATGGCTTATGTCGAATAATGCATCCCCGTAAATTTTTCTCATTAAGTCTTCTTCTAATGGTTCTCGAGGATACGTTAATACCATTTTTTTCTGAAAGATCTCTCTGAAAAACACTTGAGCTCTTAAATGGATCTGCTACTGAGGCTCTGTATATTAAAGAATCCTCCTTTCGAGTAGTTTTTCTAAATTTAGGACACTGCTGAACATTTTGCATATTGCTTCCACTAGCATTTAATTGCTGAATAACCTGACGTTGGGCCTCTGTACACCATTTTCCTTTAGCCATGTCTAACTCGAAATGTTGTTAAAGAACACATTCACTCTAACAAATTATTTTCAAAATTTACCATTTAAGCAATTTAAACACGAAAATTAACCGAATGTCACAGCTTTTGTCTAGTGTGCTAAATTGTTGTCCAGCTCAGATTAGGAAATACTTGCTCTAAGTAGTGAATAGCGAAAAAAGGTACATAAGAATAATAAAAAAGTTAACGGGACATATCGATCACACCATAAGTAACACTTAAGAGCAAATGTTTGAACCAAATATCATTGTCTAAGGAACTGACAAGTGGTGGCAACCAACACATGTGATGTGTGCTAAATTCATGTCCACCACTGTATATAAATTATAGATAAAGATTTTGGCCTCCTAAATACGCAAATGCATCTTAAAAGAATTTCCTCTGATTAGTTTTTAAGATAGAATTTTTGAAATTTGTGTACGTTTTTATGATCCAAAATGCACAAACAAATCGTAAAAAAAATCTAAAATTTCTATCCTGAAAACTAAGCAGAGGAAAAGTTTCTAAAATTTATTTTCGTGTTAAGGATGCCAAAATTCATAGGCAAAAAATATTTAGAACTCTGGACCAGGAAAAAAATAAGAATAATAAAATAATGTACACTTGTGTTATAAAGGGCGTTGCAACCATAATGCACAATGTTAATTGTGAGCCACACCTTAACGTCAAATTTGTTGCCCAATTTAATTTGACATTTCTTTGTTTCAGTGTTTGGCAAATTCAACCATGAAAAGTACACAATGCCCGGCCAGTTCGTTCGCGAAAAACCATGATGTTGTTCCCGATAGTGTGGCAGAAGAGGCGTCAACTTTGACTCGTGAACGGTATTCGCTATCGCGAGATGATCACGGACTTTTTGTGGCCAGATATTAAGGATTTGAACCTGGACGGTATCTGGTTCCAACAGGATCTTGCCACACAGCCAACGAAATAATGGTTCTTTTGCGCGAGAAATTCAATGGCTGTGTTACCTCACGCCGTGTCGATGTTAATTGGCCGCCACGATCATGTGATTTGACACCGTTGCACTTCTTTCTTTGGGCATATTTAAAAGAAAAAGTGAACGCCAATAAGCCAAGAATAATTCATGAGATAATTTTGCACATTAATATAAAAATATGGACCATAGGATAAAGATATGCCACCACAGCAATGGCGAGCATTTTCCCAATATTTTGCTCCACACATAATTGTCATAGATCCTTTCATCATAATAACAAATATTAGGATAATTCCAAAAAAACTTTTTGCTTTATTTACAAATAACAAAGTGCGTTCTACCCATTGTATTATTAGGAGGTTGATGGATCTGTCCAGAAAATTCTTATTTTTTATTGGCTTCATATTCTTATTGATTTCAGCTAAAGCTTTAGTTTTACAGCATATTATGCAAACCAGTTGCCAGCTAGGCCCTCTATTGAGCCTGATCCTAACCCGATATTATCCTCGCCGATATCAAGTGCTCGTTTTTCCTAGTTATGCTGCAAGGTGCAAATTGGTATTAAATGAAAAATGATTGTAAAGCCTCAGCCACCACGTTATTGTTGTTGTCTTTGCTAGATTTCCTTAAACTGTGGCACGATTTATTTTAACTGCAACTCATTAATCGCAATCGACACACAACATAGCACCACCACCAACCAGCCCCACCACTTGCAACACCGAAGACCCACAGCAAGTATAGGCTATATTCGGAATATGCATAAGAAGGAATTTCGAGAAAAGTGCGAAGCACTTGTTGGTGAAGTCAAGTGGCAAGTAGTCAATACAATCGCCTCTCACAGAAACCAACGACGCGGCAACAACGGCTTAATTTCGTGTACGCAACAGCTTAACCGCATACAATGTACGAGTACTCCTGCTTGGCTTAGCTTAGCGCAAACAAATCGAATCGAGTTTTGTCGTGGTGGCAGTGAAGCTATCGCCACGACAATTGCTCCTCTTAACGGCGAATATATGGTTGTCATTATCATGGCTTTGAGTGGTTACGCCTTTTGTCATTTGTTTTCTATGGAGGCAGTTGCTCGTTTTTCGCCGAAGCTTACAGGAATTTCTTGTTCATGTTTAGAATTTACTAGAAAATATTTGTCGGGGGATATTATAATCTAATAATAACTCTTGTATAGAGTTTGACAAAAAAGAAACGAATTTAATGGGGACTGAAAATGGCTTAAGGATGGATTGACTTAAAACCCTACGAATGATAATTAAACTAACAATTTAAATAAGATGAAATTTATAAATGTTGCATCTTAAGATGGATATAATGTTCAGTTAATATCTGGACGAAGTGCAATTGCACAAGTGCGTGCGTCAAGTATGACTATGCGTGCACCTATGGAATCCTGATGGGGCAACATTGCCAAAGGTTTATCTTGACGTATTCAAGCTAAGATACTCGATTGCCAGCCCCGAAGGAGAACGACTTTAATAAGTACAATTCAGAGAGTTTAAGTTAATTCCTTTTTCTGCATAAACATTACAACTTAATTATTAATTGAGTGTTTATAGTAGCTAATGTATCAAGTGGAGGAGTAATTTTTCAAAAACCATTATACATTTCTGTTTCTTCATAATAAGAATAAGTTAAAACTAGATTCATATCTCAAGAGACCAGCTCTGAGATATGAATAGGTTCGGAGTAGGAACATATGACATTAAAAGATTTTGTTAACATGCTTAACTTGACTTCTGCAATACCACTTTTTGTGATCTGGTGGTGTCGTACCGTAAAATAATATCTACACACAGAGAACAAATTTGTTGCCACAGGCGAATTTTTTGCCAACCGCATAATAAAGATCATCATCGGAACTGAATTTATATATGTATTGCTTGTTGTTATATATGGTTGGTTTTAAGTATGGTTGTCATTAACATTTGTTAACTGGAACTGCGGATGGTTAATTGCATCAACTCGGTTGATCAAAGTAATCTATAAATCCAATTTGTCAAACTTGTAAAAGATTTTTAGAAAAATTTTAAAATATTTTTTTTAAGATCTTTTTAAATCCAATTTGGAAAACAATAATCTATATTCTAAAATATTTAGAATAATGAGTCAATACTTACATCTATTTGTTTAGATTTCTAAATGTGTTTTCGTCTTAAACTAAGATTTTGTAGTGACTAGAACAGATAAACTATTGTAGGGATTATATTCTGATGTTGGGAGCAAAAAAACGGGGTTTTCTGACTATAAAAAACATAACTGTTGTCACCACTAGTTGTTGGTACCAAATACATAATCGGTTGTTTTCTATAACGTCCGGTTGTGGCAACCAGCAATTTATCTGAATTCCGTTGGCATAACCGATTTATTGGCTGTCATTGCCGCAATAGTAAAATAGCAACCATCTTGTAGTATGTCCAACCATACAACCATCAGTACCATGGAAAGTTGGCGATTGCAACAGAAAGTGTGTTTAACTAACCGAATTTTCATTATTCGCACAAATTTTCAACTGATTTTTTCTCTGTGTGTAGAAAGATTATTTATAAGCTTAAAGAAATTTCCACGTAGTAAATGTAAAAGTTTCTCTATAAGATTCATTAGCCGTTATAAAACAGTTTGTTGCACAGCCCACTTATTTAAGAGAAATTTTCCCGTTTGTCTACTAATGGGATTTTGAGGGGAATATATGTATTACTGTCCTGTCCTATTACGTATCCTGTCAATCCAAGTTTCCAAGAGCTTGATGGCGCCTTGTGGCTTGCTTGTAATTTTCCTCAAGGGTCTGAATCATTTGATTATATTATTCTCATAACATCGGTATAAGATCCACTCTTAAACCGGTTTCGGCAAATTTGACATCCGTGGTAACGAAAAGCACGTTTAGACAAAGCCCTTTAAGCATAAATATTTGGTACGAGTAATTTTATTCCGAAGATGGTCTCATCGACGAATATGTCTTCAGTTATTTACCAAGTTCTCTGATACTGATAAAGGGTACTGTGATACTGAATTTACTGTTTCGAGAATTCGACACGAAAATCTGTCGCTGTAAAAATATTATATGATTAAACAATTTCAAACTACGTTAAGTTCGGTCAGGCCGACCCCTATATATCCTTCAGCTTAGCTATGTTAAGCACAAGGAAATGGTCAGTATTTTGGGCCCTTTCGGAACCTGCTTCCATCACTAATCTCAGACAAAACTCCACCGAAGAGCGGATAGACCTTTTTAATGGAAGCATTACAATGCATAATTATAATCTCCACCATTGATGCGAGAATATAAAAATATGTCATTCCGTTTGCCACACCACGAAATATTGATCGGAAGTCCTATAAAATATACATACGGTTGATTTACGTTAAATTCTAGGCATGCCTTCCATGTGTCAGCCCGTCCGTCCGAGTGTCTGTTGAAAGCACGATAGCGGTCGAACAAATCGACCTAGGATCTTTAAATTTGGCACAGAATATCTTATAGTCATTAGATTTTTGGGTTTGTAAGAGTATTGATTCATTGCATCGTGGAAACGACTGAGAGCATGTAAAGTACAATCTGTTGGACATTAAGCCATCTACCGCGCAGAGATTGATAAAGAAAGAAATCGCCGTAGCGAAAACTGATCTTTGATCACAAGCACTGTGTTTCTGTGCTGTCCAATCATATAAATGGAACTCTAATAGAGATCTATTGGTTTCAAGAAATTTGTATATTTGCTTAACTCCGACAAAAAGAAGCAGATTCAGTGTCCTCAATCCCACGACAGCCTATCACAGACAGTTCTATGTACTGGATTGACCCGAAGCAGCAATTCTTCGACTAAGAGCAGTGACCCGAGCACAATGTGTGTCACTACAACAATAAGCGGTTTCCTTATCCAGCTGGAAAATGAATTTACTCTTCAAAAGTTTAAAATGAATATTTCACCTAAAAAAGGCGCCTTATCAACAAAAGGCGACCTTCTCCTCGGTTGAAAAAATGTTTTTTTCCATTTTCAAAACAAAGCTTAAATTCGACAAACGAAATTTTTTCAGTGCCATCCTTCTTGGGCTAAAAACATCATTACCTTTCAAAACTATTATTGCCATATCTCCTATACTACGAGCCTTTTTTGACAAAAGAAACATAGTCTTTCCTGGCAAAAAAAGATAATTTACGTTCCATAAATTTCGACTAAAAATACAAAACAAACTACACAATATATTTCAATACTTTTATTTTTGTTTTTAAAAAAAAAACAAAATATAAGAAAAATATAATTTAAGCAGTCATTGCTGAACAAAAAAAAAAAATAAAAAATAATGTGCGTCGGCCGGGAATCGAACCCGGATCAACTGCTTGGAAGGCAACTATGCTGACCATTACACCACCGACGCCCCTGAACAACAACCCTTCGTCTAAAGTCTATAATTTATAAACCTCTCTTAGAAAGAATCAAAATAAAAGTACAGTTTTTTTTCAAACTCTATTTTATCAACACACGACCAGTAAATAATTCGATTTATAATATAAGCATTCTAAATATTCGAACAAATGTTCCCCCTTTGTTGGTGTTTTATGAGTTTAACCTTGGTGTGACGCTAGTGTGTTTATAGTTTTGCTTGTGACTAGCGTCATAAATTTGTATTCAGGGCAACATCATAGCATGACGTCACATTATCTTCTAGAACTCATTAGGGGTAGTTTAGTTAAGCGCAATACGTTTACTGCAATAGTATTATTGCCAAATTAAGACATGAATTGCACAGCAATACGAATTAAGTTGGTGACACTACAGAATTGTTGTTTAAGTTATATCAAAACAAAAGTAAGATTGCAGCAATCATACTGTTTTAGAAATGGATTTTCAATAGGGACATTACAATTTCGTATATTTATGCCCATAGCGCTTTCCATTGAGGGTAACATAACATACAATTTCGTATATTTATGCCCCCTAAACATTTTGAATGATCTTTCAGTGTCAAAACGCTAGTCGAAGTCAACATTTTCACCATGATAAAGTTCACTTACGAGCAACGTTTGAAAATCATTCTAAATGACTACCGAAATTCTGAGTAGGTGGTCGCAACTTTAAGAGAGCTTACTCCAATTTTCGGCCGTAAAAATCGTCCTACCCGCCAGGCTGTGTGTGCTATAGTGGACAAATTTGGATCCAAATTTTCACTTTTGGATGTTCCGGTGCCAAGGAGAAGCCGTACCACTTGATCGTCGCAGCCGTAAGTGTATCCATTCAAAATTAGCCAAATCAGTCGATTCCACGTCTTTCTTAGGAATTGGGCATCTCTTAAACCACACTGTGGCCTTTTTTTGTGAAAATATCTCCATGTTGTCCAATTAGTATAGCCGAGACGGCTGATGATGGGGTTGACATGCGTGGTAACCAAAATATCGATTGTGGGCGGTATGGTATGGGGCATCATTCTTCTAAAACCAAAGCTCGTTCAAGTTCATGTTTTCATTCTACGGTCGCTTCCAAATGAGCAGCAAACTTTCACTCTTTGCATTGGCTTCTGGACGTTTACTTTGGGGTTTTTCAATCCCGAGATGCGGCAGTCTCGGAGGCTTTTGTGACACTTTTATGTACCATTTCGGATCCAAAATGTACACTGGATTGCTATTGGAGTTACTGGTTCCCAGCGTACGATTTTCTGAGTGTTTATATGTGTGAAGTCCTAAAATTGTCACTAATATAAGTGATTTTAGATCGTGCACTATTTGAATTCACTAAAAGTTTAATTTTGAATATATTAAATGTCCCTTAAAAACGCTCAGAAAATATACTATTTTTAAAATACAGGGTGGAGCGCTGTAATTTGCCTTTTCGCACTACAGGCTGTGGCGGCACTGTTGGTCGAAGAGAGTAAAGAGTGTGCGTGGCTTATGTGGCTGATGGGAGATTTGTATTCGTCTTCCTTTCAGTTGCCATCATGCATTGGACACGTGAGGAGAGATCATTTTGTGTTGACGCGTATTTTTCAAATGCGCACTCGATCATTGCAGTGCAGCGTGCTTTTCGTTTACGATTCGCTATTCCCCAACGCAGACGTGTTCCTGGTAAAACAAACCCCAGAGTCCTCTGCATTTGGACCGCGTCACTGTTAGGTGCTGTAATTTGCCTTTTCGCACTACAGGCTGTGGCGGCACTGTTGGTGGAAGAGAGTGGAGTGTGTGCGTGGCTTATAGTGGCTGATGGGAGATTTGTATTCGTCTTCCTTTCAGTTGCCATCATGCATTGGACACGTGAGGAGAGGTCATTTTGTGTTGACACGTATTTTTCAAATGCGCACTCGATCATTGCAGTGCAGCGTGATTTTCGCTTACGATTCGCTATTCCCCAACGCAGACGTGTTCCTGGTAAAACAAACCCCAGAGTCCTCTGCATTTGGACCGCGTCACTGTTGAGTGCGTCATATCACGAGTAGGCATTGGCACTTACTTTTCCCAGGATAACCGTTTTACAGTAACCGTCTCACTGTGAACTCCGAAAGGTACTTGACTATGATACAGGATTTTTTTAGCCGGCTCTTGAGGCAATGCAATTACTGAATACATGGTTCCAACAGGATGGTGCCACTGCCCACACAGCCAGGTTTACCATGAATTGCTTAAGGCAATTCACGGCTTATCTCTTTAAAGGGGTGATGTGAACTGACCAGCAAGCTCACCAGACTTAGCCCCATGTGATTTTTTCCTTTGGGGTTACCTGAAGTCGGAGGTACATATCAACCCTCCCAACTGCTTGGTAGATCTAATTAGCAATATTGAGGCTGAAATTGGCAGAATACCAGTCGACATGCTTGTTAGAGTTCATGAAAACTTCAGAAAACGTATGCAGCAAAATGTGGATACCGAAGGTCGACATTTGCCAGATATACTATTTAAAACCATGTAATTTAAAAATTCTCTTACTGTTTAATTTAATTAAATTATAAAATAAATTTTTCTAATGCTCATAATTGTTTCATTTCATTCCCTAATAAGCAATTACCGCGCCCCGCCTGGTTGAATATTGAGTAACTTTTGAATTATTGAATAACTTCTGAATTCCTTAAGGACACAGGAAAAATAATCATATCGATATGATCTCAGAGGATTTCATGTCACTTTTATACATCGAATGAGACCGATCCTATGCCCCAAAAGTGTTCCCTCCCAGAGATATGCGCGTTTTATGAAAGTGAAGTCGACGGTTCTAAGCGCAAATAGAAAAGGACCTCACATCAAAAAAAGAAAAAAAATGAAAATTGATTTTTTTACCCTTAGGTCCCTTTCTCTATGCGCTGTCACATATATCACTGTGTGGTTCGAAGAGTGTGGTGAACATTTCGCCAAAGTTGGTCTTGCCCAAATTAAAAACTTCTTTACTCGTTGTACGCATCTGATTTAACGATGTCCTTGATTGCCGGATTTTGTCAGGCTTCAAACCAAGTATTTGAAATTCTTTAATGCCTATTGCCTAAAACCGATTCAAAATCCCTTTAAAGGAAATGTATTTTTGTTTTGGTTGGAAGTTTTCATTATGGAGGGCTTTAAATCCACAATTCAGTTGCATGATATGGAAAAATCAGAAAAACTGCACAAAAGCCCTGTTAATGAAAAGGAAATTCGTTTACTTTTTTCATTTACGAAAATTAGAATTTGTCTATTCTTGTCCTCGACTCGAGATGGTGCCGAAAAAACTGATTTCACATTTTAAAACAAACAGAGATAGAGAAAAACTGTCCAAGTGTTAAGGAATGAATATTGAAGTTACCATACATAGAAATGTATATATATTTTACATGCATAGTAAGTTTACACTTGATGTCATTTTGTAACATTGAACATCAGAAAAATTACCCCAACAGAACTCGTCTGTAAGCAAATACTGCGACACATCCAGCAAGAAGGATATTTGAGCTGGAGAAGACAAGTGTTTCCAACACACACACACACACACACATTGGACGGAAAACAAAAGAAGAAAATGATCATGAAATGCCTGCTCACTTGACATGACCCCTTTTTCGTTGTTTGAGCTGGGCAAACATCTTCTCCAACAAGCAGTGCTTCGAGGCACTTCTAACTGAATGGATGCAATGGTGGAAAGGCGGGAGAGAGCATCATCATCGCTATCACGGCTAAAGTAAACGATAGTCGCCATGTGGTGGACATCTTTGCACAGTGTAATGAACAAATGAAAATTAGATAATGTAAATAGTAGTACAACACAAGATTTCTAAAAGACGAACACTTTTTTTGGCTTACATGGTAACTGCAGTACGAGTATTGTGCTGTAATATGTGTGTAGACTTTGCTGATGTACAGCCAAAGAAAATTCTATATTCAAGAGTTGAGCTAACAATTTGAGAAGGGTTCCATGTATTCCTTAGAGAAAAGCTACGTGTCACATTTATTACTAATTTGACTAAAGTGCAGTTGATGGTCTTCTAAAGAGTACTCATTCTAGCATTGATCTTAAAGTTTACTGTGTCCTACACACACAGAGAACAGATTTGTTGTCACAACCTACTTTTTTGCCAACCAAATGTTGGTGGTTGCACGTACAGGGTAGCGTACCAATTGTGCTACAACAAGAAAATAACTTTTTTTTAAATCAATGTATTTCATTTATTTTTTTATTGTATAGAAAATTTAATTTAATTTTATATGACTAATTGTATAGGGTGATCCATCTAGAGGTATTTTTTCAGAACAAAAAAATATAAAAATTCAAATCGAGTGTGGAATCGTTATTGGTAATTTCAAACGACACTTTATGGCATTTATTTTTTGAAAATAATTACCTTCAAATGTTGTCAACTGTATTATGGAAATGAACGTTCGGTGAAAAACGGGAAGATCCGCTGTTTTCGACCAAAATTTTGTTCAGTGATGAAGCCCATTTCTGGCTCAACGGCAAAGTCAATAAACAAAATTGCCGCATTTGGGCTGAAGAGCATCAAGAAGAGGTTCAAGAGGTGCCATTATAACCAGAGAAAATCACGGTTTGGTGCGGTTTATATGCTGGTGTTATTATCGTTGCATATTTTTTCAAAAATGATGATGGCCGGAACGTAACCGTGAATAGAGCTCGCTATCGCGCCATGATATCGATCTTTATGCTATCTGAAATTTAAGCCCGTAATCCTGACGACACTTGGTTTCAACAGGACGGTGCCACTTGTCATACAGCTGCTCAAACAATGGGTCTTTGAGAGGTCATTTCGAAAAGCAGCTATTTTCACGTTGTGGACAGGTGAGTTAACCGCCTTAATTGAGAGATATCACAATTAAGACATTTTTCTTTGGGGTTACTTAAAGTCCAAAGCTGACATACCAGCAATGATTCAGGTTTTGGAAGCCAACTTTACGCGTGTCATTAAAGCTATACCGGTCGAAATGCTCGAACGAGTCATCCAAAATTGGACCCTTAGAATGGAAACCTTGAGGCGTAGTTGCGGCTAACATTTGAAGGAAATTATATTCAAAAAAGTAACGTCATAAAATGTCCTTTCAAATTGCCAATAAAGATTCCACACTTGATTTGAATTTTTATATTTTTTTGATCTGTAAAAATACCTCTAGATGGATCACCCTATATTTGAAGATGATAGACCATCAATGACCTCCATGCTCATCTACGCATATGTGACACCTGATGAGAAAATTATCCATTGCGGCCTGAAGGGTTGAAGTTAAGATAGCTTTAATTAGTCTTCTAATGGACTTCTTCAGTTCAAATAGCTTGGTAAAAAAAAGTCTGGTGCAATCCGATCCGGTGACCTTGGGGGCCAGCGGAAAGTGAAATTTCTGAATATTAATTTGTTTGTTTTGGTTTTTTGTTGGAGCTGTACCGGTCTGGATATATGTGTAATTGCTCTATCTCACTTGAATCAAATGCTGTTGAATCGGATACGTCTTCTGGGTAAAAAACTACTTCAACATCTTTTAATAACGATCCCCATTGACAGTCACTGTTACACATTTCCAGACACATTCCTCTGTTGAAAACAGAATGACAAATTTAGTACATCACTCAACCTTCGGTGAAGTAGACACATAAAAGTGCCTTCTATTTAAATTGACGCATATCGAGCCATAAGCGCTAACCTATCGTAAGTCAAATTTTTGGAAAAAAAATTTTATTGCTGAAAAATAATCGTTAGGACAAGCCTCATCGTTTTGTATTTTTAAAATGACAAAATTGTTAGTAAAACATCAAAAAAAAAGCTTTTGCATTTTATCGTAAATGATTGTTTAAATTTTATTGTGTAGCAATTTTATCGTAAGTCACACATCAAATTGCTGCAGCAATCGCAAATGTGTTCAGATTTTTTTTTTGTTTTTTGATACAGTTATATGAGTAGGTAGAAATCTTAAATTTTTGCATTAAAACATTTGCATTTTTAATAAAGTTGTTTGAAATAAATAATAAAAACCGTCTCCTGTAAAATTTGCATTTTTTCACTTACGATAGGTTAGCGCTTATGGCTCGATACGTCTCGGATATCCGACAAAAACAGTACAATAGTAACACTTCCACTAGGCCTTGTCAAAGAAATCCAACTGGCAAACAAAAATTGGATTGAGACTAAAACAACTTTCGGTCAGTGTGACAAATCGATATAAGGGGATGTGTAGGAGAATAGCAGAAGTTTTGTAGATGACAAAAACCATTGAACATGATTAATTAGTCATCCGAACATGATGGTTTCAAGTCCTGAGTCACTAGAAAATTGTTATATTTTTATTATACCGATCGATTCAGAATCACTTTTTGATTCCATTTATCGCTGTATGTCCTTCTATCTGTCCATCTTTACTATTAATCTATGTACACATCGTAAATATGAATGTAATTCGAAGAAGCTTGGTGCATTGTTCAGGATAGGGCCAATGACGATCCATATTGCAATTCCTCCATATTTTGATGTCATACAAAGTTTTTACCCAATTTTAGATCCTGCAGATCTCCCACATAAAACTCCCATTCAGATAAAATTTCGACAAGTTTCGTCTAATCATGTTGACATTTCTAATTGATCATTTTGAGCGACCACTTACCCAGCTTAGTATAACTATCTTTTTATATAGGGATCAAAGGCTCCTTCCGAATTGAGGTCACCATATTTTGTGTAATGCGTTTCGAGGGAGCGATATTCGCTCTGGTTAAATTTGAATAGAATAGAGTTTCCGAGTCAAGTTTCTGCTGTTTATAAGTTAATAATTAAATCCGTGCTCAAATTTAGCATAGTGCTTTACGAGCGACTCATGGCCAATCATTTCTAAAGTTCGACCTGACATATCTTTTTCAAATTGAAGTTCTGCCGCTATTAAAATTTAAATTTTATCAAGCTCAAATAAAGCATAGATAGTTAAGAAACCTTTTACTATCTCTGGTAAATTGCTGTAATCTCGGTCTGTGTTACCATACAGCCCCCACGATATATATATATCCTCGTACATCCTGCTCTAGATGCCCGATCTTACTTTAACATCAAAGGTGAGGAATCTTCTAAATTATATAGGTAAGTAGGGTACCATATAGTCGGCCCAGGCTACTTTCACTTTTTTATCGTCAATCATACAGAAGGCTATTCCGTTTGCAATACCTCAAAATACCGGTCGGAGACCCCAAAAAGTACATGTATTCTAAATCGTTGTAAAATTCTTTATTACATGCTTGTCTGTTTGTCTATGGTAAGCAAACCACAGGTCGCATTATTGAAGCTAGATGGCTGAAATTTTGCCGAAATGTGTTAGTGATAGTACAAAAAATGAGCTAGGTCTATAAAGAGGTACAGATTGTCTCCATACAGGGACTGACTTAACCTCTGAAAAATCACTATATGCGACAGCGCACAGAGAAAAGGACCTAAGGGTAAAAAATCAATTTTCATTTTTTTCTTTTTTTGATGTGGACAGCATCTGAGCATCGAATGAGACCGAACCAATGTCCCAAAAGTGTTTCCTCCCAGAGATATGCGCGTTTTATAAAAGTGAAGTCGACGATTCTAAGCGCAAATAGAAAGGGACCTAATCTTTAAAATGGCTCTCCTGAACAAAACTGGGTTTAGCTTACTCCACTCCGTTCATCACGAAATTTTCACATTACGTTTGGTCAGGTAATATTTAAAAGGTATATTACGTTGCGATTGGAAAAGGGGCGTGGTACCTACCATCCACACAGTCCTTAAATTTAAAAGGCGCTATCGCATACAATTTTATCGTCATATCTCTAACAACTTATGATGTTGGCATAGATCGAAACCTTTGTGATATTTGGAGAGTACAACCTTGAACTTTGAAAGGAAATATCTCGTAAACGAATAACGATGATAGTAAAGGCTGGTCCAACTAAAACTCACAATGGGAATTACTAATTTTCAGAAAATAATCTTAATATTTTTTTTATTATGATAGAAGGATCTAAGACAATTATGTGTGAAGCAAAAGATCGACCATATGCTCCCCACGGCGTCGGTGGCATACCTCTATCCGATGGTCCATATTTTCAATGACTCTGAGACAATCGAGGTTCAATGTCGTTAATGTGCCTAATTATCTCATCATTAAGTTCTTAAATTTTTCTTGGCTTATTGATGTACACTCATCCTTTTAATATCCCTAATCTAGCGGTGTCAAATATCGAGACGACGTGTGATAACACGGCCATAAAATTGCTCCATTGTTTCGTTGGCTTCGTGGCAAGTGTCTCCATCCTGTCGGAACCACATATCGTCCAATTCGGTCCATATCCTCAATGACCACAAGAATCCCGTTATATTTTAGCGAAAGCGAACACCATTCATGGTAATTGCTTGCCCGATATAATTTTTGAATAAGTAAGGCCCGATGACGCCGCCAGCCCATTAACCGCACCAAACTTTCGCTCTTTGTGGATGCACCGGCATTTCAAGAATCACACATGGATTATCATTTGCCCAAAAGCAGCAAGTCAGCTTATTATCGAATCCACTGAGGTGTAAGCGTGCCTTGTCACTGGAGATGATTTTCTTTGTAAAGTCACCATTCACATCTGTCTGCTCTACAAACTATTTGGCGTTTTGACGACGCTTTAAATTGTCATTGTTCTTTAACTCTTGAGTTAATTGATTTTTGAAAGCGTGTAAATTCAAACCTTTATTCAAAATTCGCATCATTGATGTTTATGAGATGTTCAATTGTGGGGCACGACGACGAGTAAGGTTGACGGCTTTTCTGCCACATTATCGCGAACACCATCAATGTTGTCCGCAGAACAAACTGGGCGAGCATACACAGGTGTTTTAACATTTCCTGCAGACCCGATGTGCTTAAATTTGTTGATAATTCTCCCGATTGAGGACACATTTGGTCGATTATGCTGACCAAAAAAATCATGAAGTGCACGGAATGGATTTGATTTGAACACCCATTTTCGTAAAAGAAAGAAACAAAGAAATATCAAGTTAAGTTGGGCAAAAACCTTGACGTTAAGGTGTGACTCTCAATTAACATCTTGCATTATGGTTGGTCCACTCTTTAGGTATCTAAGATGTTGGCATGGAAAGAAACATTACGTGATAGAAAAGGGGTCGAAACACGCCCCCTCCATGATGGAGGGTAATTATTTTTGGCTTGCTTAAAATTGATTCTTGAATCCATGAGTCCATTTTGGAATGCGCTACATATTGAAGGTTATACAGAATTTGGTCGGAGGTAGTTTCCGACTTTCTTAATGAAACATGAGACAACTTTTGCCACTCTTCGAGTGTAATGGAAGATACATGTAAAATGTTTCATCACCACCATCATGTCGTCTGACACTAACACTTTTGTTGCCTGTTTCGGACTTGACAAACATTGACGACAACAACAATCCGACAGAGATAAACAGCAATTAGAAGACCGAACAGCTCCGTCCGATAGGGCTTGCAACTTGCTGCCCATGGACATGGACAACGAACATGGACATGGACATTAACATGCAATCCCACCCTTTCCGTTGCAAAACAACAACAACAACAACAAAAGAAACAGACGAAAAGACGAGAAAAGAAAAACTATTAATGGCACGAATTTTCTGTCTGTAAACATGGAGGTGCTGGTACTTACATTAAATTACACTAAAAACAGGTGCTATTGGCCGACGTTGTCATCATCAGCGTCGACAGACAGCCAAAGAAAGGGCAAACTGAAATATCCCCAAAAACTTAAACGAAAGTCTAAAGATGTTTGCCAAAGTCCCCGAAAAAAAATAAAACATTAAATGAAGCTACTCATGCCACTGCAACATGCAGCAGCAGCATTTTCGATCTCTTTGCTGCCTTCGCTCGCACGGCATTTATTCGCATGATTTTAATTAAATGAACACCGTCGTTTACGGGTTATTAAATGGACAATGACAATTTAGGCCTGTTTCTGTTTACGGTGCTTCGCACATTTGTTCGCAGGATTGCCTTGTCTGGAAATTTTGAGTTGTTGGCACATTTTTGGGGGTCAACACACACGTTAATGTGACAACATATCCCTTAGTTGGCAGGAGCGTGTGGCGTAGTCCGTGTCCTGTCGTCAGTGATATTTATGTAATTGTTTTATGAAGTTGTAATAGAATTTGTCAATATGCAAGGGCATTGTCAAAATTTTGAAACTTAAAAAAGCGTGCGAGTATTTTCGTGCGTAAGCGCATATGCGAATGGAATTTGTGCCGCATATGACGAATGTCTATTATGACATGTGGCGCGAATGATTAAGCATTGATGGTATTTGTCAGGAATGCAACTGGTACGAGGGTCGTTTGATACGTTGCCGTTTCGATCATAAAACCACATTTTTTTACAAGAAACCTTATTACTTATTAAAATAGTCTCCTTGTGATCCGATACAAGTTGCCTAACAGTTGTAAACTGTCATTATGACATCCCTGTGGTCACTTTTCTTTTTTTGGTCGCTGAGTCTGACCCAATCTCCGCACTTAAATTCGGTATATTTTATTCTCTTATAACATTCTCCCCAAAAATTGTAATTATTTAGAACAAAAAGGTTATAACCGAAATTGTCCATAGTTTTCTGCAAACCAAACCACTTATATTTTCTATGGTCATTTTTATACCAATAGTGGGAAGCTATAGCGTTAGGCGATTTGCCAATCTAAAACGGCCATAGATTAGTAGGGGAAACTGATTGCTCGCTCTGACCATTTGTTGGCATCATGAGCCGAAACGTCCAGCAGCTATGCTATTTTAGAAGGTACTTATTTCGTCCTTACTAACAGCTTTAATTTAACCCCTGTTCGTCCCCAAAAAAAATTGATATTTCCATCGCAAACAGTTTAAGACTAAAAGCCATCATCGTGCCATAGCGGCCATCTTATCTCTATTGTCCTTTCAACGGACGGACGGACGGACATGGCTTAATATTCTTAGAATTTACGACGATCGATAATTTCTACACTATATAGACTCCGATCAATATTGCATGGAGTATTAAAGGGTATGAATAAATTATTATACACTCCACTATTAAATAAAGGGTATAATGAAGGCTAAAGTCGGGTTGGACCAACTTTTTGATACCCTTTACCACTCTGCTATGCAGAAGACTCCGCTCAACGGTCCGCGATTTGATTAAGGTCGGTGTGACGTCTCATTTCATATTTGGTTTTCAATCTGGCCACACTTTTTTCAGAGTTGGTCTTTTTGACAGCTGTCACTTGATTTATGCTCAGTTTGGTTTGCCATTTAATAATGAATAAACTTACTCAGAAACAAAGTTTGCAAATTGGGTAAAAGGACCCAAAACGAGATGGCCACCGATCGTGATCTTTAAAAGAAAATTTTGTTCAGCGATGAAGCTCACTTTTGGTTGAATGGGTATGGGTACTTTAATAACCAAAATTGTTGCATTTGGAAAAATGAAAATCCACAAGCCATTGTTGAGACGCCGTTTCATTCCCAAAAAGTCACTGTTTCGTGTGCTCTACGAATCATATTTCTTCAGTTTTCTTTGAGTTTTTCGTGCCTGAATTGGAAGATGTTGATGTGGACGACCTTTGGTTATAACAAGACGGCGCTTCATGCCATGCAGCAACGAACCAATTAATTTATTGAAGGAAACTTTTGGTGAGCAATTTATCTCGCGTCGTTGACTTGTGGCGTGGCCTCCAAGATCGTGCGATTTGACACCGCTGGACTATTTTTTGTGGGGTTTAATGAAGTCACTTGTCTACGCAGATAAGTCAGACATGGTTGACTCCTTGGAAGGGAATATTCGGGTCGTTATTGCTGGCATACGGCCCCAAATGCTGCAAAAAGTGGTCGAAAATTTGGCCTCTCGGCTGGAATTTATTCCAGCCAGCAGCGGAAACCACTTGCAAGTAATCATTTGTAACACATAATGGCAAAACCTTTTCTTTATAATCAAGCTTAACTCTTGACCATAACATAAATTTATATAAGTTTAATTCCTTCTTGCAAACCACACGTCTGAAATAAACCCGAGCAATAACGGATTACTAGAGCGGCTAGACCTCAAATCGAAATGGATCTCAAAAAGGGGCTGAAAAATTCGGTTTGGTCATAACTGGGCTCATAACGTGACACGCGAAATTTTTGCGGTATCGGCTTTACTATGTGGCTTCTAGACGCTGTAATATCAGAAGATGAAATCTCGATCTTCAGGGACAGTTCGAAAATTAAGGCAAATACGACGACTGCCGGACAAATGCATGAATTATCAGGCAGGGATTATCGCAATCAATACAACTGCAGACATTATTATGGAACTAAGCACCTTCGTCAAATATCCGAACATATGTGCACAGCATGACAATCATTCAGGCGTTTTACTGTATGACAAGAGTAGGCTCATCAGCGGTGAACGAGCCAACAACCACAGACATACACCCCGCTCGTCAAACTGATGAATGCAATCGACGAAGTGGCCTTTGAAGCAGGGTCAAGGTGGAACTAAATTAATAATTGCAGATAAGCACAGTATCTCTAGTCGGCAATAGATCGAAAAGGACAAGGGAAATGTTAACATTCGCATAGCTCATCAACGAGATGGCAAACGATTCTGTCACAGTTGGCTCAGCAGCAATGAGCGATCCAACAACCCCAGCCAACAACCCCAGACACACACCCGCTCGTCGAGCTAATGAATGCAATCGACAAAGTGGTTGTTTTAGAGGCAGGTTCAAGTGAAACTCATTTCATAATTGCATAATAGCCCGCACTGTCGTCATAAGATCGAAAAAGGCCAAGGGAACTGTTTACATTCGGAAAGCGATCGAAGACGATCGATCGGAACACGATAGGAGGCCTTACGAAGCAGTGCTTAGCTGGAACTGAGGCGGCATATACGGTCATTCCGTTTAAAGACTACAGGAGAAGTTGCTAGGATGGAGACAAATTGCACCTTCCCAAACCAGACATTTGAAAAAATTATCAGTACTTTTTTTTACAGTAGATTCAAATTTAATATGATAAATCGCCCACCCTACATAACTTTCGCGGCTAAATAACTTCTTTTAACACCTTCTCTTTTCCTATAACTTTGCAATCTTCTTCTCTCCCTCTTTCGCTATCACATCCTATTCAGTAGGATTTTACAATGGGGGTAAAAGGCCTCCGAGTGAACTAGCCTTTTCTCCCTGACCTCACCGTGTGACTATTGCTCTTTTGCTTCAGAAATGTGGGGACAAATCCATACTGCATCGAAGCATTCGAAATGTTGCCAACCATCGGTTTAAAATTACCACTTGTCTACAAACACGGCACCCATCTTGAAGGCAGCTTAATTATATTAAAATAATGATCATGTAAAGTGGGCAGCTGTTCGATTTGGTTGTATTGGGTTGGAACTCAGGCTCAAATCCGGCTAAACACATCTAAAATTTTTGTAAGGTGTGTTTCTACCTCGTAAATGCCGGCGACTTTACGAGTAAGAGATTTATATAAGCTATGTAAAAAGTTGTTCTTTTTAAAAAATGAGTAGACCGACCAGTGAAAAAAAGAATTGCACCGCGCACGGCTTACTTGTTGTTACCAATAATTTAAACTACTCTGGAAATGTTAGCCATTATTGGGGATGTTACGGAGAACGAGCTCAAAATAGACATCCAAACTTATAAAGCCGAAATAGATTTGCCTACGATTTCTGCCTCCTGCTTTTCACAAATGTTGGCAAATATTTTCTTATTTAAGATCACAATTTATGAATTTTTATATCACAAACAAATCTTCGTTAGCATGGCTTACTCATGTCATATAAAACATGAACTTTAATTAAAGTCCATAACAAAGACCGTCAAAAGACACATGCAAATGAACAACAAAATAATGAAAGAATGAACCACTGTTTGCAGAAAGGTACAACAAAATCAGAAGGCTTTACATTTTCTTATACATCCTCGAAAAAGGGGGACAAGAAGTACGGTTATTGCTAAACAAATATGACTACTATCATACACTCAGAGAAAAAAACTTGTATATGCCTTCTAACAGGATCACTGTCACCGGTATGGTTAAATGTATAAATTCGGAAATAAAGTAGTAAAACTTCGATAAGTTCTACCGGACCGAAACGTTTATACTCTTAACCATTGCGGTGTAGTACGGCATTGGCCGGATTTGGGTATTTGATCGTTGGTCCATGTTTGACAGAACCAAATTTTGGGGCCCGTAGTTAGATTCGTTAAAAAAAAATTCATTGTTTTGTCAACGTTTCTATTGTTGAATCAAGCCGAAAAGGTATGAAGGGATGATGACGGCCTTAAATTAAAAAAAGAAGCATATTGTGATAAGTAGGTTAATTCTACTGTTTGTTAACCATATGTCGATGTTTAAAAGCACCTTATTGTCGGGACTCTTTGGATCTTTGAACTATGGTCCAAGGCCTTAAATATTATCGACGTGTGGAATACGAGGGCGACCGCAAAACTAACTGGCCTGGCACATTTTCTGTTTTACTAGCAACTTTTTTTTGTTTTTTAAAAGCAATCTTTTATAAGCCATCTGTCAAAATTTCCGAAATTTTTAATGATTATTTTCTTTGTTACAGGTGATTGAAGTAAACAAAAAATCGTCCGTTGGACCAATTCCGAGGAACTTTTAGCGATTTATCAGAGTATAATATAAGGGGTATAATATTTATTGATTATCTTGAGAAAGGAAAAACTATAAACAGTGAATATTATTGTGCATTGTTGGATCGGTTGAGTGAAGAAATCAAGATAAAACGACCGCATTTAGAAAAAAAGAGTTATTTTTCATCAAGATAATGCTCCTTCACACACTGCATTTTTAACTCAACAAAAACTGGCCGAAATACGATTTGAAATTGCTCCGCATCCACCATATAGTCCAGATTTAGCTCCTTCTGATTATTTCTTGTTTCCAAATTTAAAAAAAATTCTCGATGGCAAAATTTTTTCGTCCAATAGCGAGGTTATTGCTGAAACTGAGGCATATTTTGAAGGTCTTGAAAATTCTTATTTTTCGGATGGGATTAAAAAACTTAAAAAACGTTTGATGAAGTGTATTGAGTTGGAAGGAGATTATGTTGAAAAATAAATAATAATAATTCCAAAAAAACGGTTCTTTTTATGTTCGGCCAGTTACTTTTGCGGTCGCCCTCGTAAATGTTAAATTCGGATTCGTGCCAATACGTTTTGTTGTTCTTTAACACCCAAATGTCCATAGTTGAAGGTCGATTTTTGGGCCCCTGTGAAACGATCCGAGTGCAAAATTGACCCAAATATAAAATAAAGTTGCATCTTCAGACAAATCTTGAAATTCAAACACTTTAGAAGATTCCACTGGTTTTGGAATTTACATAGGTTCGTAAGGACCTATTTTTGGCACTCTACCGACCTTATATTCATGGGTCAATGATTTTAAATTAGTTATCAGTCATTTAAGTTTAGATTAGAATCCTTCGCTCATATCTCCATAGTTCAATGTTTGGCGGTCCCGTAGGCCTCATGTGGGCTGGTCTAAGTTCCACACTGGAGCAAACGGAACATATATGAATTTGCGAGAAAATTTCTTTGCTTTTGGATACCCATATGTATCCGAACGTTACGAGCCGAATTTGGGGCCTCATGCTCCATCGACCACGCCCATAAGGCCTTAATTTGGCTAAAGTTTTAAAATTGATTTCATATTTAGATAATTCATAACATTTTACTGTTTTTTATTACCCAACATTCGGCAGAATTCTTCGGAAAATTAATGTTACTTTTTGATATGTTGCGAAATTAAATAAATTTTTTAATATCGAAATGTCCAGAGTTCAAGTTGGCCTATATTTGGGCCCCTTGGGACCTTACCCTCATCGGTAAAGGCCTCAAATTTCTTCGAATCCTAAAAAGAGAAAACCGATGAGGCAGTCCAAGTAGCAAGTTGGCAAAGATCTTGAATTTAGGTACATATTTGGATTTGTTAAAAAACTTTACTGTTTCTGGATACCCGGAACATTAGCGGATGGTTTTGAGGTTAAAGCTTCTAATGTGTTCGAATCGTAAAACTAATGACATATTTAGAAACGTTACAAATTTTCTTTTTTCAGTCAAAATATAAGCAATTATCGTACAGGAAACTTGGGTCTTAATCCAAAAACAGGCAGAAGTTTGTGCTATGTAAATAAAACAAAAGCGTTCAAATTTCAAAGTTTTCCCTAGTATCTTGTAATCCATATTGATCCAACTAAAAATCCTCTAATTTTTGCACGGGCACATCTCATTCAATTTCAATTCAAGTCACCATTTCACATCCATCTTTGAAATACGGCCACATATCACTGCTGTTTGTTTATGTCTAGGCACGAGATGAAACTGCAAAACAAACCTTCAAAAAAAAATGTAAAATTTACTGCTAACACTTGAAACAAATCAACATTTTTCGAAATGAAGACAAACAGATGAAAAATCAGCTTTTTAGGTGTGAGGAACGGCATGACTGATATAGTTTCCAGATAAAGGAAATTGAATTTTTAATCAACAGCATTGCTACTGTTCTAACTCTACAGTATCTTGTTGACTTTGGAAGGGGTTTTGTTTGTTTCCACTTTGAAAGGCTTAAAGTAACATTGAGGCTTATAAAATAGCACTTTGCAGAGAGAAATAATTTTAAAAAAAAGTGGACATAAATCTGAAAATGATATAAAGTTTTAAAGGAGAACTTTAGATGTCCATCTATATAAATCAAACTCAAGCTTATGTATAGACCAAACACGATATGCTTAATGTTGCCCAAAGTTGGCTGCATTGCATACGAGGGTTGCTATATAATTTCTGGCCTAGACAACACTAAGTGTTGCCTGCCGCCATCTGACATTTCCATTGGAAACTTTGATATTTTTTATCATAAACGTACTCAGAACCTTTTGACGTACGACCATTATTTGTGTTGTTTACAGTGACTTGAAAAAATCAATTTGGCAAAAAAATTAAATTAACTCGTGAACATTTTCGTGCGATCATTTTTCACAACTTTCAACGTGGATTATCACGACAACAGTAATTGATGAACTTAAATCTTTGTATATCGATGAAGCACCATCCTATAGAACTGTGAAAAACTGGTTTAATGAATTCAATTCTGGCCGACTCTAGCGCAAAGACGAAGGTCGTCCAAAACGGCAGTTGTGCCAGAGAACACTGATGCCGTGCATAAACAGATAATGCAAGATCGTCATGAGACATACCGTGAGATAGAGGCATCCATGGGCATTTCTTCTACCACCATACATTCGATATTGCATGAACACCTGGCCTTAAAGAAGGTTTGTTTTCGTTAGATCCCAAACAATTTGACAATCGCTCAAAAAAGGCTCGTGTCGATTGGTGCAAAAAATTTTGAAAGAAATACGATCGCGGTGCTTCAAAAGACGGTGACTAATCATAGATCTATGCGTATGAGCCCGAAACAAAACAGCAATCGACCGTGTGGGTCTTCGAAGACGAGCCAAATCCAACGAAAGTTGTTCGTGGAAGGAGCACTTCGAAGCAAATGGTCGATTGGTGCAAAAAAAATTGAAAAAAATACGATCGCGGTGCTTCAAAAGACGTTCATAAGATCGCCACAGGTGACGAATCATAGATCTATGCGTATGAGCCCGAAGCAAAACAGCAATCGACCGTGTGGGTCTTCGAAGACGAGCCAAATCCAACGAAAGTTGTTTGTGGAAGAAGCACTTCGAAGCAAAAGGTCGACTGGTCATGTGGCGACTGTTCCGCTTAAGCAACGTAGGACGGTCAATTCTGAGTGGTACACCACAATTTGTTTGTCTGAAGTCTTCGGAGAAATTCGAAAAACGAACAAGAGAAGACGACTCATTGTGCATAATGACATCGGCTCAAACCAGCGACTTTTTCACCGGCCTTGAATTGGCACCCAATGACTTCTTTTTACTAAAGAAAAAAATGCGTGGTCAACGATTTTCGTCACCAGAAGGTGCTGTTGAAGTGTTCAAATACGTTTTGGAGTGGGAAAAGTGCCTCGACAATTGGTTTGAGCGCATGCAATAGTGTATAAATAATGCTGGAGAATACTTTGATAATAATAACAATAAAACCAATTGTTAATGATAAATATTCGCCTTTTCATTATTAGGCTAGAAATATATATAGCAGCCCTTGTAATCTTTATTTCAACAATTCGTCACTGACGTATATGCAATCCTATTTATACGGTTTAAATATTCTAGAAATGTTTCGTAGCCGTGTTTCGTTAAAAACACTTGCGTGGATATTCGATTTTTTGGTAAACAGCTTCTAGCAGTTTTAAGCGACATCGGACATTTATTTTTAAAATAAGCTATTTGTGCATAATAGGTTAGATTAAAATAAATACCTGCTCTTGAGTGTCGATTCAACCGGACGTCATGAGATTGTCCATTGTGTTACACTTGAAAGTAGAAATTCGAAGGAGGAGTGAAAAAGAGAGGTAAGCTAAATGAGGAGAGGATTGAGTAAGTCTTTACAGATAAATCTCTCCAAAGAATTTACATGCACACTTGCTACCTTCTTGTGGTCTCCAGTGAACCTATTCCCGAGTTGTTCCCGTAGACTTTGACAGTGGCACCGCATATGTTATTTTTAACCAATTCTTTAGAGTCGTAGCAGCATTCCACATATTTTACCATAATGGTTATCGCATCATCATGTTCATCATGTCAGATTACACATGATTCTTGATACAGAACTTAGTCACTTACTGTCAAGTCCGAGTAGTCTTTAAAGGTTTAGGATCAATGAATGTCTGGCCATTCGGAGCGCCGAGAATTTTGTAGTAGACTCAGTGCTTCCATGTGGTATTTAGCGAAAATATAAAATTATATGTGACTTCAAGAGCTTAACTACGAGGGCAGATCAATAACTCCGTGACTTTTCCTTCTGATTCTTTTGTTGTTATATGAAATACATCACTGCTGCCATCAAGTACCATCTGTTCATAGACTACTGTCAAATTTTGAGAAAGTTCCGTCATTTAATTTGAGTTCAACAGCTGCTCAAAACATACATCCTGGTAGATTTTGTTAAAAATGAAAAAAAATGATTTTCAAGTGCTCATTTAACATTAATTTTTGCGGAAAAACCCCGTCAATCAAACCAAGGAAAAGCTTGATAAATAATATGGGGAATCTGCACCATCGAATTCAATGGTAAAAAAGTGAATTACTGACTTGTGTTAGCACAAGTACAAATGACGCTGAACGTTCTGGACGGCCAATTGAGGTCAATACAACCGAAAATGTCGAAAAAATCCACGATATGGTGTTGGCCGTTAGAAGAGTAAAAGTGCCTGAAATTGTTGATGCCATACGTATTTCATATGGCAGTGTGGTTTCGATT
This sequence comes from Hydrotaea diabolus, assembly GCA_963513945.1. NCBI lineage: Eukaryota > Metazoa > Arthropoda > Insecta > Diptera > Muscidae > Hydrotaea > Hydrotaea diabolus. The sequence continues at coordinate 61,286,168 of OY740718.1, read as the reverse complement.
TTACTTGATCAGTTGGTTTTAATAAAGCTGTCTGCAAGATGCGTGTAGCTATTACCATTTCACCAAGATAATGCTCGGGTTTACACGTGTGCAGTTTGTCCATGGCAAAATTGCATGAATTGGGTTACGAATTGGTACCTCATCCGCCATATTCTCCGGATTTTGCCCCAAGTGACTATTTCCTATTTTCAAAACTAAAGAAATTGCTAGGTGGATAGAGATTTAGCTCCAACGTTGAAACTATCGATCAAACAAATACCTATTTTATGGACCTCGAAAAATACTATTTTTGGAAGGCATACAAAAATTAGAGAAACGTTGGGCTAAGTGTGTAGAGATAAAAGGAGATTATGTTAAAAATAAAAGTTTTTTTTATCAAAAAATACACTGTTTAATTCGAAAAGATACGAAATTATTGAACTGTCCTCGTATTTAATGGGGCTTATATGAAGAGGATTACCGATATGGTCATCCCGCGTTGGTTTCACGTCTCTCATAAGGCGAAATATTATATATAGGCAAGACTAAATGTTAAATGTTTGTTCGAGTACTTGAACCATGTTGCATTTAAAGCGACAGCAACTCAAGAGATCACAGCAGCAGTATCCAGCTATAGAGTGAATGTAGTGCTAGGGGAATATCACCCGTAGATTTTATCAGAGGAGAAAACACTGCCTCGGCAGACCCGCGTGGTTCTAGCTTAGCTGAGATGTGGATGTTGCAGCCGCCTCAATTCGTATTTGGCCTGAATTGATGCTAACGTTCCGGACGTTTGTCCCGCCTGCTCTCAGGGATCACATGACGTGCTGCACCTATTCCGTTGTCCGACCAAGCCCACTCAGCTGACCCCTCGTTTCTTTGGACGCATCCAGTTCAAATGGCGCGTTTCCTTCACCTGGATATTGAAAAAGATCCTCTATAGAAGAACAGGATTTCAAAACAAAATATATTTTTGTTACAACAACTGATAGCGGAATTGCATCGATAAAGACGAAATTTATTAGAAATATATATTGCTGACCTACGAGGGCGGTTCGGAAAGTTCTTAGCCCATCAATGAAAGATAATAGTTAGTTTTTCAAAAATATTTTTATTTTTCAATATAATCTCCTGAAACTTCAATACACTTAGTCCAACGCTTATCTAGCAATTCTATCCCTTGATTAAAATAGTTTTGCTCATGCAAAATTAAAATTAGCTATTTCACGCACTTTTATTCGTCGATCATTTAATACCATATCATGCACTTTGGCTACAATTTCTGCTGTTGTTGCTCTTTTTGGACGTCCACTACGTGGTTCATCTTCAATGCTTGTATGACCACGTTTAAATTCAGCAACCCAATTTTTTACTGTTGCATATGAATGAGCACTTTCACCATATCATTATGAACTTCTTGTCCCGATAAACCTTTTTTATGTAAATATTTAATGACACCACGCATTTCTAATTTTTTCATCGTAAAAAAATCACGGATGCGTCTTTTGTGAACACCTGTTTCTATATGAAGGAGTTGCCAGATCGAAACAAAATTTAACATGTGTTCATAGCAGAGATGGAAGTTTCCAAAACACTTAACTTTTTTCTGTTTATACCACGCTTTTTGTGCTAGGCGAAGAAGTTTCCGAACCGCCCTCGTATAATGTTATATGAGATATTTATCTTGAATCTGATTTCATGTGACTACAGGTTCTAAAATCGAGAAGAAACTTTGAAATATATTACCCGTGATTTCAATAGGGTTCCGTGAAATAACCAGAGCAACATGCAATGTTTCATCGAGATCGATTTATTTGTGCGATATACACTTTGATTACAGCGATATAAAAATGGACTGATTGTGTTTTCGATCACACGAATCAGTACAAGTAAAACGCACTGACAGTGCACCAAATTTGAACGGGTTTTAACGGCTTTGTCAGTACTTATTTTCAAAAAGGGTCTTTTGATCATCAAAAACATGAATAAAGCCAAAAGGCTCTCACCCAAACTTTTTATCGGCTGTGTTGATTGATGTTTCATTTGACCGATGGAAAAGAGCTATACGTATATTGATGGTATCACTATTTGACCGCCAGGACACCACCATGTATAGTGCTTGGGTTCATGGGACAAATTTGTTCCTAAGGCATGCTAAAGTGGGGGGGGGGGCTATAAAAATGATTAAATGTTTCCAAAAACAATTCCTAATGCGTGCTGCCCACCCCATTATATCGCCATACCTATCAAAAACATTGTATACGGTGTAAAATACAAAACTGCACTTTCATGTTCGTTACTCGTATATAAGAATACTTCATCCACAGGCCATTACTGTCATTATCGCTTTAAACTAGAAAAGCTTAGAACTATCATAAAATAATACAATGCAATTTCGCTACACAACTGGCATTTATTGCTGATGTTGTTCTGCGATAACGAAACCATAACTGAAATGGCCAAACACGCATCCGATTTTACCACGCACAGATTCACACGTATAAAATACGACGTTCTGCTTTTTCTCCCATTAAGAATTAAAGAACGCACCGAAATAAATATTCATATGAATTTGTTCGGCAAGATTGCAATGATAAGCTGAATTAATTAAATTCCTTCATTCACTCTTACATTTGTACCAATGAAATGCATCTATTTTTCTGCAGACATGGGCTAATCTACATTAAACTGGGTAGTGATACGCCATAATTAAATATCACATTCGAATGATAACTTTTTTATACCCTCCGCCGAAGGTTGAAGTGTATACAAAAGTTGTCATTCCATTAATAAAATGTCAAAATATTGAGTGAAGACCTTATAAAGTATATATACGAGTATTACTGTTCATTGTAAAATTCTAAGACGGTCTAGCTAAGTCCGCCAACCAATTAAACTTGGACCCTGAAATATTGCATTATGATCACTTCCTAAACAGTCATAAGCTGTTTGGAAAGTGGGAAATCGTAAGCTCCCACCTACATAAACTTGTAGGCGTCGGCGTATGCTCCCACCTAAATGAAAGAGTAAGCGTCCTTATATGCCCCATCTAATTGGACTCTTAAGTGTCGGCGTTAGCCCCGACCTTAATAAACGCGTATGCTTCGGCGTATACCCCCACCTAAGGAACGCGTAAAATGAATGCGTTAGTGTCGTAAACCCGTATTGCCCCACCTAAATGAACACGTAATCGTCTACGTACACCTCACCTAAATAAACGCGTAAGCGTCGGCGTATATCCCCTACCTAAAAAAACGCGTATGCGTCGGAGTCCCCGCACTGATTCGGGGTATTCCCCTACCTAAATACAGGCGAAAGCTTCGGATTATACCTCCACCTAAATAAACACATAAGCTTCGGCGTGTACCTACCTAAATGAAAGCGTAATTGTCGGCGTATGCCCCACCTAAATAAACGAACAAGCGTCGGCGTATACCTACACCTAAATATAAGCGTTAGCGTCAGCGTATACCCCCACCCAAAAAAACGTAAGCGTCGGCGTTGACCTACACGTAAATAAAAGCGTAAGCATCGGCGCATATCTACACCTAAATGAAAGCGTAAGCGCCGGTGTACACCCACACCTGAATACAAGCGTTAGCGTCGGCGTATATCCCCACCTAAATAAACACGCAATGAAAGCGTTTGCGTCGGCGTATACCCCACCTAAATAAACTCGCAAGCATCAGCGTAAACCCCACCTAATTAAACGCGTAAGAATCGGCGTATACCTACACCTAAAGAAAATCGTAAGCGTTGGCGTATACCCACATTCTCTTACTTAATGGGCCTCCACATAAATGAAAGCGTCGGCGTATTCTCCCATCTAAATGAAAGCGTAAGCGTTGCCGCATACCCCTACGTATACCTTTACCTAAATATAAGCGTTAGTGTCGGCTTATACATCTACCTCTAATAAACGCGTAAGCGACGGCGTATACTCGTATTCCCCCACCTAAACTATCCCCACCCAAATAAACGCGCAAGCGTCGGTGCATATCCCCACCTAAACGAAAGCGTATAAGCCCATCTAGGTCAGCGTACCTAAATAAAGGCGCAAGCGTCGGCGTATATCCCCACCTAAATGGACGATTAGGCGTCAGGGTATACCACCACCTAAGTAAGTGTCGGCTTCCATTTTAAATACCAACCGATCCGCAAGACATACGACATCTGGTAATTTATAAGCCTCTGGCTCTTCTCGTTTGGACTGAATCGTGCTTCTAACAGACAGTCAAACGGTCGGACATGGCTAGATGGTCTTAGATTATGACGAACAATATTATATTTAGTTTATGGGATCGCGGATAAGTATTTCGAGATGATACAAACACCCATCCTATGGTGGAGATTATAATTATGCATTGTGAAGCTTCCATTAAAACGGTATCACCCGCCTTCTGCTCTAGACTCACATATTGAATCTGATTTTTTTCTTAATTTCGGAAAGAAGCGATTAGTCTTCTGTATACTACAGTGGTGCAGGGAATCATATAATCGGTGTTGTTCGCTGAGGACATTTTTCATCGTTTTTTTTTTTTTGTTGGGGGATCTTTAATTTTGGTGAACTCATATCGCTCGTTATTTCACTTTATATCGACGGTCTGTGCGACAAGGCTTGATAAGAATTTGGTCACGCACTTAACTCTGTTTAAGCTAGATCGGCAGTTAATGAAATAAAAAAAAATTATTGGTTCGCTCAATGTGCTGACGGTTCATCCAATGAATAACATTCATTTGTAAACTTGATTATTGGGGTGTTTTCCTACACGTTTGGCTTGAATATTTCAAAGATAAAACATAAATATTAACACAATTTTATATGTTATGTTAAACCCACTCTAATAAACATTATTTTGCAGATAGACAGACGTTCGTTCGCATCATATCGTTATGAAAATGTTAATATTTTTGATTGCATTACACCTGTAAATTATAAAGTAATTAAAAACCTGCTAATAAACGCTAATAAACACAAACATAAACTTGCAGTTAATACGCTCCAGAAAGACACTTAATCTAGTTAAAAATCCGATGGACAGGCTTAGAAACGATCTAACCCGATCATTTGTGTACGCAATTCCCCGCGAAAAGAGAAAAAAATGGCAAAACTGATGAGTGTTAAAAGCATGAAATTATTCATTATTCATGTTTTTGGAATTGCACGTACGGAAAACCCAGAAAAGAGCTTGAAAGAGAAAGGAATTGCACACCTCAACATGTATCCAGTCTCAAATAAATCAATCGTTTCAGTTGAAAGCCTGCTGGTCCATTGTGATACACTTTGAGTATCGGAGAGAAAGAAAGATTTGAGATATATAGGGAGCGTTTCTGGAGAAAAGATACTCGTATATGTATGATAGATATTATGTGAGCTGGAATTCCTTAAAGTATCTGCGCGCTCGTTTCAAACTAGCATTACTACTCCTTTAGATTCTTGATTGCTTGGGCAGATTACATCGACACTACGTCGTCTTTTTCGAGGCAGCTTTTACAGTCTTCCTTTATTGATATGCCGAAACGCCAATAGCGCAGTGCCTAGTTAGGACTCCTGGGAGAGTCCTAATAGAACTTTTTCCAAAAGCCCGAAACTCATTTGTCCAAACTCGCCCAATAGGGTCATTAGGTTCGTGAGATCACAACCGTATATCGGTTTCCATCTTGATCCTGCCTTTGTGTTTGCCAGGTTGTTTACGTAATTACCAAGTTTAAGAGCTGAATTGCATTAACACCTCAAACGCTTTGGCTGCGTCCGCTGTTTCAGAACTAGTCCGCGGGATCTTTGCCATACCCGTCCGCCAGCACGATAACAAGAATATCGTAGTGCATCTGCACTGTGCGTGGATTTGGGATATGAAAACTAGGCTGTCAGAGATGCAAAGTAACTTAACATGTTTTGTGTTTAAGGCGTTAAGAGCTGTCATACTGCCTACTGTAGAGCTTAAAGATTTCTTTCCATAATTTGTCCAGCAGTTAACTGATTGGCTTTATCCGCCTCGCAGACAGTGCAACTAATGTGTCTAAAACCGAAAACCGACATGTCGGTTGTCATGTCCAAACCAGACTGTCGGTTTCTAAAAAATAGCCAAAACCGACATGTCGATTTACCCGGTTTTTTGCTTTAGGGTTTTCCGGTTTTAGGTTTTTTGGTTGTTGTATGTAAAAGCAAAGAAATTATTAATACTCAAATACGAAATACGTAAATACGAGTATCAAAAGTAGTTAATTTAAACCTACATTAAAGTTTACTGCTGCACTCAGAATCACAAGTTAATTTGATTTAACGATATCTGCCTGTGCGTCTGTTCGATCATCATGAAATTTGCCAAAGTAAGAGTTTTGAATAAATGTCGTTGACTTTTATGAAATTCGGTTAAAATTGAGATATAGCTCCCAAACATATGTTTTACAGTTTTTTTTGTGATATTGTTTACAGTTCATTACTATCGACCAGACAAAAATGGGTCTACCGGTCCACGTTTTGATATAGTTCCAGTGCAAAGATCTCTCCCGATATAATATATAACCGCTCTAAGACATTCATTTTAATCAAATTTGACATTGCATATTCTCTGCCTACATTTTCCATCGCGGAAGTGACTAAGAAGTGGCGCTAGGAAGTTAAAACTCATCGTCTGCGATACCATTTTCTTATCGCAGAAGTGTCTTCCGTATCGAGAAGTTGTACCCCCCGGAGTTAACATCCAGAAGTCACTTCTGCGTAACTACAAAGAACCTTCTTGGAAGTTACTTTTGATTCTAATTTTATTTCGCGGTCACTTTGACTTTGGCAGAAGTGTAAATTGTTGTTGTCGGCTGGTGTTGTAAACAACAAAGAATCTTCCAATTGCCGTCTGGATGATTTAAAGACGACTGTACAGTAAATTGTTATTGTAAAATTCAAACTATCTATCAATTGTCGTCTCGAAGTGACTAAAGCGTAACGCATTTGACGATGGACGATGAAAGAAACTTCCAAATGTTGGGAGGAGGGTTTTAATTGACAAACAACTTATCTTGGAAAGATTTGAGTCGAACAGGCTTATTTTTTGACAGAGTCCCCGTAAAAATTGCATACATATGGGTACCGAAAACCCAAATTCAAATATGACCTAATCTGAGAAATTTAGAGCTGTTCCATCCAGGGCACTTTAATGTTACTTCTGATTCGGAAAACAATTTCAATTCTTAGGCAAACCGGCCTGTCGGTTAATGCCGGTTTTTTACTTTAAAAAAAACCGACTGTCGATTTTTGATCGGGTGTTTGGAAACAATGGGTTTTTGGGCATCCAAAGTGCAACTCTTGGGTAATCTGCTAAAAATTTGAGGTGCAAACGTAGAGTAAATATAAATATTCCTCTATGTACTCGTATGCCTTGACAAGACCTCAGTGGGTTGTATTTCCCACATCGCTGCCAGACATGGTTGTGGAGCCGACCTCATCGCTCCTGTTATGCCTACATAGACCAATCTCTGGATATATGCAACCAAGGACCCATACGTCAGAATTGCTTAAATTTTGGTTGTGTTCATCTAGAAGATCATCTTTGGTTGCATTCCCTCTCTTTAAGAAGGCGCAAAATGCCTTCCTTCCTCTTTCCTCAGAGTTCAGTTTCCAAAACAAGAAATCTGGAGATTTTAGTCATCTGAATAATTTCCTTTGGCTTAAACCACCTTCTCATGTTTTAATGCCGATCCATTGAGTACATAGTACCTGCTAGTCATGGAAACAAGTGTTTTAGGAGCTCATCTTCCGAGGTCCAGCGGTTAAATTTTAATTTTAAAAATGACACGTAATATTTGGTCTTTAACTGAGAAAGCAAAGTGTAAGTGATTATGCTGAAGGAGTTCCAGCATCTACTTACACATGTTAGGAAAGATATCTTAGACTTGTGAAGGGAGCCCTAGACTAGGTTCAAATGGCTAAAACCCGGATGCATAATGACCTTGAGGAACACCTGTGGAAGTAAGTGACACAGAGAGAAGTGTGCCCAGGAAGACTCGTGTCTTGCTGGCACAACTGAGGTCAGGGTGGTGAGCCGTCTCAATTTATAATGTGCTAGAATTGAGACAACCTTACTGACCATCTGTCCGGCGTGTTAAGCAAAGTCGGACTTTAGAGCGGGAGGGACATATTTCGTACTGAGCTGATGAGCTTTGGAATTCTAGTTACAATCTTACTAGCGGATTGTTTATATACATAGACAGTGAGATATAAATTAAATAATAGTATATGGTAGTATATTTTTACTTACATATGTGTAATCCGGCAATTTCCTTGACACAAATCTAAAATTTAGGAATTTACTTGTATCTTTGTCATTAGGGTATTCCAGTTTTGAGAAGTACTCTTGGACCCGGGAAGTCCAAAAGGACTTGCAGGAGGTGCTGAAACAACAAAAAAAATACATTTAGTATTAAAATGAATCGGTATAGGCATTGTCAAATAATTTTCTTTATGTAGCTAGTGAATTCCAAGATTTCTTTTATCAGACAAATAATATAATTAGGAATACAGCTTAAAAAGATGTTTTCTCGTTTAATTCCATGTAGTGCAAATTTCAGTGAACCAAACAACATTCGACTGCACAGATGGAATTGTTAATACAAGCAACCATGAGAGTGTATGACATTATAGACAGTCGTAGTATACTAGTTGAGTGCGCAACTTTCAAACAACAAACCTAATGGTTCTAATCCAGCTTGTCTAGTATTCATTAGCGATGGACTTTTCGCCACATCCATGACGACCGCTTTACATTGTCTGTCAAAAATCACTTCGTGATTCAAAAGTACCAAGCGCAACTTGTAAAGATTCTTCTCAAAGGCAATTACAGAGTCACGACATGACTTTTCTCTTAGTTTATTAATTTAAACTACCCATTACAATTATGAATTAATAATATCTAAGGAGAGAAATTAGTAATTATACAAACGCAGCAATTTAGACGTTAGTTGAGGGCAACATTAAACGTTCAGGTAATTCAATTATGACAATGCGTACACTGAACTATGCGAGAGTACGGGAATGGCTGTCTGTCGGTGGCTTGGGATGAATGCTTCATATCCAAAGAAGGTGCTACTGAGAAACTTTACCAGGGCTCAAGCTGGTGTGTCAGTCGGTGGTATGCCATAGCGTTGCATTACTATTGCTGCCAAGAACGTAACGTGTTAACTGGGCATAATTTCGTTTGATATAATAGAATGTTACAAAGCAGCGATAATAAATATTATGAGGCAAATGTAAAAACGCATACACGAGAGACAGAGAAAACAAAGAAAACACTGCCTGCCAAAGTTTGGCGTGATCGAATTTTGTACTGTCGGTAGGAGTAAAGTTCTAATATGATTTGAGAAAAATAATAGACGTTAACTACCATGTCTTTGGTACACGGAACGACGGAGGCTGCGATAAGAGAAGATAAGTAGATGCAAATGGTCCCTAGAGCCGGTTAACCCCTGTTCAATGCGTTAAAGCAAAAGGTCGAAATAAACAAACGAGCTTTACATACTCGTATGTTAATGCAAGGCAAAAATTTTGGCAACGCCAAATAAATCCTTCTCAACACACGCTATGAAAAAATCTATATAAGTAGATGGATGTCACTCTGCCATTTTGTAAAAAACTTGTCATCTATTAAAATGCAGATGCAAGAGGTCTTTAGAGCCGGTTAATCCCTGTTCAATGCGTTAAAGCAAAAAGATGAAATTATATCTTGCATTGCCAACGGAGACAGCAGCACAATATTGAGTACTTTAAAGACAAACTTTAACCTGCTGGCGGTAAAGCTTTTGCGTCGTAGAGAAGTGAAAGGTGTGGGTATTATTTTCACAGATCAAAAGAACATTCGTTTGCCAAAACTAAGTAATTTTTTGATTATTTTTGAGAATGTACCATAAGTTTTGTTTAAGACGGAGTTGTGAATCCTCAACCATTAACACTGTAACTACCAAAAATAGTTGAGCTAGTTGATTCCATTTCCGTCCGTTGATTCTTTCTGGCTGTCTGTCTGTCTGTTCATCAGAAGCTTGTAATCAAATTACAGGTCGCAGTTGTTGTCCAATCTTTATTAAATTAAGCACAAATAAGTTTTGATGGACCAAGGTCGGACGCTATTGAAATTAAGGATAATCGGGTCGGATTTAGGTATGGCCCCCACACATGCTTATCCGATTTTTTATGTTTTTAGCTCCAGAAGCCACATCTTTTATTTAAACTTGATGAGATTTAGCACAATGTATTTTTTGTATCATGGACCAAAGTTATGGAAATTGAAGAAACACAGTTCAGATTAAGATATATCAGCCACATATTACTTAGTAGGGACAAAAATACTGTTACAACATTGAACACACCCATTTCAATAAGTAGTAGAACTGAACATACCTCCTTAATGTCATATGGGTTTTGAAAGCTAACCTCAATAGCGTTAGTCTGTAACGGGATTTTAAAATTGTTTCAACTTTCATCATGGAATGTTCAGAGAATGAGAACCGTATCGCTGTAATAACGCTTTTCAAGTGTGAATTGAAAAAAACGATATTTTCAAAACGCTCCGGCCACTAGGGATTAGCCGCAGGTTCGTCTACCGATGCATTAAACTGTTTGAGGAGACTGGAGATGTAAAAGACCGCCACCGGTCGGGCCGCCCACGCTCTGTTCGAACACCGCATGTCATCAAAGCCGTTAAATCAAGAATTCACAGAAATCCGCCCCGAAAACAGAATGATGAATATCACGCAAAAGTCCATGAGTCGAATAATTAAAAAAGACTTGGGGCTTTCAAACGACGCACAGTAGCGCCCGTAGAGCAAACGAGGTTGCAAAAATCAAAATTTTCATGAGCGCCGACGAAGTTTTGAATAAACCCATGTTATAGGAAACTTTTCAACGATTTCAAATCTGCCACTCTTAATAATATCACATTTTTAGTTTAGAAGATATAGCCGTTCAAAGTTGACCGACTTTCGGTTTTCAAAAAAACACACAATTTTTAGTGAATTTGTTGCTATTTCAGGTGTAATATCACGAAAAAAAGGTAACGAATCGCCTTATTTTTTGTTTGTATTGATTGATGTATTTATTAAATGTATAATGATAAAAAAAATTAACTGTTTGCTTTGTGTTTCTCCTGGTGAATCACTATTTAAAAACTATCCGTTTTTTCACTATTTTTCAACTTTGACGGAAAATAAAAAAAAAATCTATATTTTTCTATATTCGCCATATTTGCAAAACCTGTTCATTGATTATTTCTTAACATAATTCAAAAATTTTAGCTGCCCGTACGTGCCCGTTTGGCTTCTAGAGGTAAAAAAGGTTAAAAAGACATGGTTGCAGAAATTGTATGGCGTCCATCCCTTATATGTTTTGACTGACAGTAGTTTGATCTAATAGTTTGAAAAAAACTACTCAGTGAAATTAGCAGGTACGTACCTCACTTAAACAATACTTTGGCGTACAAATGGTCAAGAACAATATTGACTTATGGTCCCTATTTTTATTTTTAGGCATGGTAGCATAAACCTATATATTGCAAAATAAGGATAATGCCTGGATTACTCTACGACTGAAAGTTGGCGCAACAATTACTGAAACCATTAAACAATTTAAGTACTGAAAACATGGCGTTGAACAATTTTAAATTATTTGAACTGTTTAGAAAGTCAACCACACCAATTTTTTTCACGGAAGCTGCTTTAGAAGAACTTGATAGCTTATACGGAAATATTGAGAGAAGCGAATTATAAAAAATAAATTTTATCTGATATATGCGAATATTAAGGCAAAATGGGTGAAATCTAATCGAACCATTCAGAACTTCAACTCCAAATACGAGGACTGGCTTAATGAAGACACCATCCTGGATATATTGGCAGTAGATAAACCCACCACATCAACCAGAGGAGCAAAAGGAAGGCCAAAAAAAGTATTGAGGAGTGTTCAATTTTCACAAGGAAGAGGAAACTTGCCGATGCCACCAATGACTTCACCACGAAGCAATTATCGGACGCGCTGTCAATTAAATTTACAAAGGATAGTGAAAGAGTTAGGTCGCAGATAACCAAATCTGTTGCTGATGCAAGCCCACTGCGACTAAAAAGGATTAAGGAAAGCATTCCCACGCCCACAAACGCACACATTAAAAAGTATGGATCCGAAGAAGCCTTGGCCTTGTTTATGGACTTAGAACTTTCCAAAGAGAAATATGAGAAACTACGGACATCTTTAACGCGACACGGCGCTGACGTTTTACCCGGATACAAGCATATTACGCAAGCCAAAATAAATTCACGACCACTGCATACGGAGTTTACGGAAGTCTCTGCGAAAGCCAATCTGCAGGATCTCATGGGTCATACAGCAAAACGGTTGTTGGAGAGTCTTCCTGAAAATGAGGTGAAAATTCTTCCTGAGAAGTTGACATTGATCAGCAAATGGGGCTGCGATGGATCATCCGGACAAAGCGTTTATAAGCAAAGGATATCTTCCGATGACGCTACAATATCGGACGGAAATATGTTTATGGCATCTGTTGTTCCTTTGCGGCTTAAATCTGATGTTTCCCTACACTGGAAAAATCCACGTCCGTCATCAGTGCATTATTGCCGACCAATAATGTTTCAGTTTGCAAGGGAATCGGCAGAACTCATAAGGACCACGGTGAAGGACATTGAAGAACAAATAAGCAAGATTAAGCCTACAAAGCTGCAAATTGGAGAAGGAAAATATATTGAATGCAATTACGAGTTCCATCTGACCATGGTTGACGGAAAAGTCGTAAACGAACTGACAGGAACAACCTCAACAATGTCATGCCCGATTTGCAAAAAGAGTCAGAAGAACTTTGGTAATTTAAACGATTCTACAAATGAGGAGAATTACGAATATGGAATGTCACCATTGCACGCAAGGATAAGGTGTATGGAATTCTTGCTAAAACTGGCGTATACCCTACCACAAGAGGAGGAAAACTTCGATGAAAATACATCAATAAAGGATAAGGAAAAGATCAGAAAGAAGCAAATACAGGATGTTTTTTTTAAACAAGTTGGACTAAAAGTAGACTGTCCCAAGCACGGATACGGTAACTCAAACGATGGAAACACTTCTAGGAGATTTTTTGAAAATGATGAGGCAGTAACTAGAATCACTGGAATTGACAATCAAATCGTGAAAAGATTGGGAACGATCTTAGATGTTTTAAATGTCAATTCTACAAAATATGGAGAATATGCGTCGAAAACTGCATCTCTTTTAGCAGAAATGTATCCACAGAAGAAGTTGACCCCGACCGTCCATAAAATATTGGCGCATGGCAAAGAGTTAATTGAGTACCAGTCTTTGCCAATTGGAGAGCTTTCTGAAGAAGCACAGGAGTCTCTTAACAAATTTTATAAAAAATATAGATTGCAGAACACATTCAAAGCATCAAGGGTAAGGCAAAATGAGGACCTCTTCAACATGTTGGCAGCATCTTCCGATCCACTTATTTCTTCCCTGCGGCATGTGAAGTCAAGAATAGAGTTAGAAAATAATTATAATTTAGAAATGGTTAGTCTTTTAGATATACCTTCTCTTACGAACTGTGATGAATATTTTACAGAAAATTGAAAAAATAAATTTAAAAAAAAATATTTTTTTTTAAGAAAGAAAAAAAATAAAAACAATCTAAAAATTTAAAAATAATTTTTTTAGTTACCATAAAATTGATTTTTCTACTAATTTTAACTTTGATAACCCATAATTAGGCCCCTACAGAGCGTAGCACCCTTTCCAAACGCTCATTTCATAGGCTGAACAGTTATCTATCATATGCTGTTTAAACTGTTCAATTATCTTATTCGGTTCAAAAGATATGATTTTTGCAACGAAAAAACTCAAATGGCGCCACTGTGCGACGTACCGGACATTTATTGACTGCAGCTTTAAAAAATAGGATTGAAAAATGCGGTCGGTCTTTTAGTGAAGCACACTGATAACTTGCACAGAAAAATTTTGAAAAAAAATTTTGAAAAAAATTTTACCGTTCAGGAAAAATTTAACAAGCAAAATGATAGAGTGTATGCGCGGTCATCTAAGGAAGCATCGGAACTGATTCCAAGGGTGGAAAAGGGTCATAACCCAGCTTCAGTCATGGTTTGGTGGGGTGTCTCTTACGATGGGGTTACTGACCTTACATTTACCAGCTCCCCATTCTGTATAGTCACCTATTATATATAGATATTAACTCCGGAATTTCTATTTTTCTTCCGATCGACACTATTAACAGGCTGGTTTCATTGCCAACTTATCGTGTTTTTTTTTAATTCTCGTATAAGCTCATTTCGTCCATCTTTTAAAGTTTACCGGCTTTGCTTGTAACCTACTGATCAACAAATTTTGATATTCCTTATCGATTAATCGAGGTAATAAAAATCGATTTTGCTATCCGGTCTTCCACTTCGAGGCTTAACAAAAACCCCAAGCACTTGAAGACTATAGAGAAATGAACGCAAGATATTCCTTTATATAGGGTGATCCATCTTGAGGTTTTTTTCCAATTTTTTTTCGACTTTATTTCTTTTTCTTTTCAATATTGTTTGCCATTTTATCATGGAAAGACTTACACCGAAACAAAGTCTCAAAATTGTGCAGCTGTATTATGGAAATTAGCGTTCGGTAAGTATGGGCTTGTGGAATAATAGGTCCATATTTTTTCAAAAATGATAATGGTCGGAACGTAACCGTGAATGGAGCTCGCTGTCGCGCCTTGATATCGGACTTTTTGCTTCCTGAAATTGAAGCCCGTAATCTTGACGATATTTGGATTTAACAGGACGGCTCCACTTGCCACACAGCTGCTCAAGCAATGGATCTATTAAGAGGTCATTACGAAGAGCCGCCAATTTTACGTTTTGGACCGATGAGTTGGCCGCCTAGATCGTGTAATGTCACAGCTATAGACTTTTTTCTTTGGGCCACGCAAAGTTCAAATTCTATGCTGACAAACCAGCTATGATTCAGGTTTTGGAAGCCAACATTACGCGTGTCATTAAAGCCATACCGGTCGAAATGCTCGAACAAGTCATCCAAAATTGGAGCTCCAGAATGGACACCCTGAAGCGTAGTTGCGGCCACCATTTAAAGGAAATTATATTCAAAAAATAAATGTCATAAAATGTCCTTTCGAAAGAACCACAAATATTCCACATTTTGTTTGTTTTTTTTTTATTTTGAAAAAATATCTTTAGATTGATCACCCGAGATGTACGCCGGTGTCTGTGCCCACACATAATTTAATTTGTACTAAACCGATATGTAAGAAATTCACTAGCGTCTTTTCTTCAAAAAAGTACTAGTCAAGGCCACATGGTCGTACATCTTTTATCGTGGTACCTCGTAAAGTCGTTGTTGCAACATTCAATCGTTATGCAACAAAAAGAACGGTTGCTGCCTCCTTATAGAACATCAAATTCTACTAATTCTTCCGAAGCCGTTGCAATTTTACTATTTATCGAATTATTTACCAGCCCCCAACCCCCCCCCCCCCCCCCCCCTCCCTCTAGTTTCACCTCCCAAGGTCTATATATTTTCTCTGAAATTCCTATCATACTTCCGATCAACACCCTCAACCAGCTGATTTCATTGCCCAGTTTGCCTACGTGCGAGTACACACCGTATCTAATATACACATGTTTGTACATATGTAGTGTTCTCTTATATATTAATTAAATTAACCCTCTTTTTGTTAATTATATTCGGTAATCATTTATTTACTGCTATGTGTGGTATAATCATTTATCAGTTTGTGCTACCCACCGTCGCTTGTGCACCTCTTCACTTCCGTGCAGACCAGGCCACGACGCAGTCTTCGCGGCTCCACAGGTCTTCTGCGGCGTTTAGTGTAGATTGAAAACATTTATGTTTAATTAGTGGCCGAGTAAACATCAATTTTTATGTTGCCAAGAAATTATGAAGTGCTCTCGTTCTTAACAGTTTCTTTTTGTTTTTACTCGTCTTCAACGCGTCCATATAAAATGATTACACGCACTATAAAACGCATATGTTTCGCGATAATGCGGTGCGGTGCGGCCTGCGCGTTGCGAAAACGTGCAACGCCATGGAGGGGCAAAATCGAAATGGTATAGCATGAAATTACGCTGCACTCGTTGGACACATCTGCCTTTTGTGTATGTGGCACGTTTGTATAATAAAACGGAATGGAGTCCGGTTGAGTCGCGAACGAGTCGCTGCAACACTAGGCCATGCAATGCACGTGAACTAAAGTGTACAGCACATGCGTACGTAACCCCAAACGCTCGATGATGAAGTGTATTAGCGAATATTTATGCATACAAATATGCTGGAATCGTTTTAATTTATATCCTCATTATTCTCATAAATGACCGCTTCAAGAAGACAAAAGAAACAACAAAACAAAACCAGTATGACGAACATTTTATTATGCGGCAGATTGTGGCCGGTTGGGGTGCAGGTTATAGATATTTCAATAAATCAATTATTACCGTAATTAACGATTCTTTACACGAGTTGGCAGGGGGCATGCGACATGCAACCGATACGATACGAGTATGATAGGAGGAGATCTAAATTTTGAATGACACTAAAGTTATGTCAACAAGTTGGCAAGAGCAAAAAAAACTGCTGGGGAAGTTGGTTAAAGGTGTTAATTTTATGTAAGTAAAGCGTTTTCCAGCTCACGGCGACGTTGAAGGATGGCCCAATATTATGCAGCTTTATATGTGACAGCGCATAGAGAAAGGGAACCAAGGGTAAAAAAATCAATTTTCATTTTTCTTTTTCTTGATGTGGACAACATCTGAGCATCGAATGAGACCGACCCCATGCCCCAAAAGTGTTCCAGCCCAGAGATATGCGCGTTTTATGAAAGTGAAGTCGAAGATTCTAAGCGCAAATAGAAAGGGACCTAATCTTTAAAATGGCTCTCCTAAACAAAACTGTTTTTTAGCCTTAGGTCCCTTTCTATTTTGCGCGTCACATACGTTGTACTGCGTATTCATAGATTTTAATAACGCGTGATCCATTTTGAGGTTCCCTACTTTTTTTAAAGAAAAAAACACAGAAAATTCAAATTGAATGGGGAATGTTTAAAGTATTATCAGTTGAAAGAACATTCTTTGGCATTTAGTTTTTGAAGATTATGTCTATCAAATGTTGGCAGCGGCTACGTCTCAGATGGTCCATCCGTTGAGTCCTATTTTCGATGACTCGTTCGAGCATTTCGACTGGTAACTGGCGAACGACACGCGTAATGTTTTGCTCCAAGGCCTGAATCGAAGCGGGTTTGTACGCATAAACTTTAGACTTTACATATCCCCACAGGAAAAAGTCTAACGTTGTGATATCAACGGTGTGATCTTGGTGGCCAATCGACCGGCCCAAAACGTGAAATTATCTGCTCACCGAAGTGTTCTCTCAATAAATCCATTGATAAATAAATTAATTGATTGATGCGATGTGTGGGAAGTGGCGCCGTCTTGCTGAAATCAAATGTCGGCATCAAATATTCGGTTATCATGGCACAATAACGGTCGCCATTGACGGTTACGTTCTCACCGGCATCATATTTGTAGAAATATGGACCGATGATTCCACCGGCCCACAAACCACACCAAACCATTGTTTTTTCTGGATGAAGTGGCAGCTCTTGAACCTCTTCTGGTTGCTCTTCGACCAAATGCGGAAATTTTGCTTTTGTTTACATACCCATTGAGCCAGAAATGTTGGCATATTATGTTGACCATAAGTTGAACGAAGTGCAAGAAACCCATTTCTCACAGAACGTGAATTTTCGTAATAAAGTTGAACGATTTGTAAACGTTGTTCAGGCGTAAGTCTTTCCATGATGAAATGCCAAACAATACTAAACAAAAATAACATGACAGGATGACACGACTCACACGTGATCTGTCACAAAAAGGCTATTGAAAACGTATCTCTACTTGGATCACCCCTTATTATGCAAAAGGGTTTTTTCTAAGCTTGACTGAGCATATCGAAACGCAAGACAGGAAAAATACTCATTGCTATTGATTTCATTGAAAATACTAAAGGGTGTATTAATAGTATAAGTAATGCTGATTTTCCTCATACGAAGCACAGTGGTTGAGAATTTAATTTTACTAGCCAAAAGTCCAATTTTTTGCCATCACAGTTTTCTAAAAATTTGACGACATTCAATACTAAACATAATAAAACTAAGGCAGCAACGAAATTACAACCAACTTTTTGTAATTTTGGGCGTGCTGCTCTGCGAAAACAAATTGTCTATGTTATTTAAGAAGAAATGTAACTGTTTTACATTTGTGTAGAAAAAAATTGCTATTTCTCCAAAACTATTATCGATAGGGTAGCTAGGATCGAAGTCTTTAATATAAGTTATACTGTATTACTCTACTGTTTATACGATGGTTGCTATATATATTTCTGGCCTAGGCAACACTAAGTGTTGCCTGTCGCCATCTGACATTTCCATTGGAAAGTTTGACACTTTGTTAGCATAAACGTACTCAGAACGTTTTGAGGTACGACCATCATTTGTGTTGTTTACAGTGACTTGAAAAAATCAATTTGTCCAGAAAATGGAATAAACTCTTGAACATTTTCGTGCGATCATTTTTCACAACTTTCGACGAGGATAATCACGGCAAGAGTACATCGATGAACTTAAATATTTGTATGGCGATCAAGCAACATCCTATAAACTGGTTTAATGAATTAAATAGTGGCCGACGCTCGCTCAAAGACGAAGGTCGTGAAGGTCGTCCAAAAACGGCCGTTGTGCCAGAGAACATTGATGCCGTGTAAACTGATAATGATAAAACCGATAATGATAATGGCATCCTTGGGCATTTCTTCCACCAGCATACGTTCGATATTGCATGAACGCCTGGCCGTAAAAAAGGTTTGTTCTTGTTGGATCCCGCACAATTTGACAATCGCTCAATAAAAAAGGCTCGTGTAGATTGGTGCAAAGAAATTTTGAAAAAATACGATCGCGTTGCTTTAAAAGACGTCTATAAGATCGTCACAGGTGATGAATCATGTATCTATGCGTATGAGCCCGAAACAAAACAGCAATCGACCGTGTGGGTCTTCGAAGACGAGCTAAATCCAACGAAAGTTGTTCGTGAAAGCAGCACTTCGAAGCAAATGGTCGCCTGTTTCTTCGGCAAAACTGGTCATGTGGCGACTGTTTCGCTTGAGCAACGTAGGACGGTCAATTCTGAGTGGTAAACCACAATTTGTTTGCCTGAAGTCTTTGGAGAAATTCGAAAAACGAGCAATGCGAGCTCTCACATATCGCCTTAAACCAGGGCCTTTTTGACCGGCAAAAACGTCGAATTGATGGGTCATCTGCCGTCCAGCCTTGATTTGGCACCCAATGATTTTTTTTTATGCCAGCACATTAAGAAAAAAATGTATCGTCAACGATTTTCGTCGCCAGAAGATGCTGTTGGAGCGTTCAAAAACCATGTTTTGGAGGTGTCTCAACCGGAGTGGAAGAAGTGATTCGACAATTGGTTTGAGCGCATGCAAAAGTGTATAAATCATGCTGGTGAATACTTTGAAAAACAATAAAACCATTTGTGTTGATAGAAATACTCATTTTTATTATTAGGCCAGAAATATATATAGCAGCCCTCGTACGTGCTGTGTTGTTATACGTATGTTTCTAACGTACTATATCTAAGTCAAAATGGATCTTTGAACTTCTGAAGGTCAAAAGGGGTTAACGAGTTTTTCTTCCAGCAGTAAGATGAAAGTGGGCTCATTAAGTCCTTATATACTTCTGTAACTGTCTTGACCCATACGGGAAAAAATGGTTTTCTCTTTTTATTTTACCAGTTCATATAACTTATATTATATCGTTATTAATATTTGTACTATTTTCAAGATATTTTTACCTTATTTTAGCCCTTTGTAGATTTTTATTATTTTACCTATGTTTGAAATACCTTTGAACCCAGTATGACATTATTTCAAAATATATTAATAATATGGTTTATGTATAAACGTATGACCTACTTAAAATAAATAAAGAAGTTCAAAAAACAGAAAAAAAAATATAAAACAAAAATCATAAGTTCAACTTTGACTTATAATTCCTCAATCGCTACTGTAATCGACTGTAATTGAAACTAGAGGAAAGCTTAAGGAGTTGTCTTTAGAATAATAAAAAATTAAAAAACTCTGCCACTAAAAAATTATAGATGTTCTTACCCAGATTTAAACTTGAGTTTATACTTGCGCACACTAATCATTAGACCACGGCGGCCCATCTTGCAAATTCACAATAAAAAAAAACAAATTATCCTAACGTAAATGCACGAGGGTAATTGTGACTGCAAAAATGGTCATTCAAATCCAAATTCATTTCGTGTTAAAATGGAAACCCTGAGGCGTAGTTGCGCCCAACATTTTATTTCATTATATTCAACTTTAATTTTAACTTTAATTTTTCAACAACATTTTGGGGAAAAATAAAATTTAAAATAATTGTTTTTAGCTAATGCTAATAACATTCAATAGAACTCCTTACTTCACTACTATCTTCGTCATCATAATGTTCGCGAGTGTGTGTTTCAGAACTGAAAGATTTAATGGTATTGATCCAACACTTTAAAATTTCACGCACCGGTCATATGTGAATTACAAAGAAAGTCCTTTCATTACACCATTACAAAATCCTATTAACCATGCAATTGAGGATACATGTCCATGCGCTTTATAATCGATTCTTAGCCCGGGACTTTGCGCAGCCGCCGCATCGATATTTTGCGCGGTCAGATCGGTTATTATTTTATTAGGCACCTCGGCCGTGACGACCTTTCTTAGAAAGCTTCGCAGCATTTGTGGGAAGGAATACTGAATTTTGAAAAGATGCTTGTATTTAGATCACCCATTACTATTATTGAGTCATGTGTTCTTTTCTCCCGTTACACCATAGCTAGCTATCTTTCAAAACCATAGACATTTAAAATTTCTAAATCAAAGCAATTGAGTTTGAAATATACCTACACGAGCACAAATGTTCCCCATAAATCTGAATGGAAAACACATCAAAAGCTCAGAGTAACTAAATATATTAATTAGTTTCATATGCACATCGTTCCACATGAATCGTCAATTAAATCTTGCCACTTGCAACATTTTCCTGCTTACACTGAGTACAACAATTATATCCACATCCACCAAGTTCTACCAACCACAAGCAGTTCGAATTCGGAATAAAAAGAACTTCCAGACAGGCGGCATGCCAAGCACTGGGAATTCTGCCTCTGACATTTGAACGAATGAAGTGTAGAAATGAATGGAACACGTCAATGGTATTAAAATTTTTGATAATCTCTCAGCAGACAATCTTTTGCCAGGAGATAGTGGCAAAATGGTTTCAGAGGCCGGCCGGGCGGGCGGGCGGTTTGTCGTTTGGTGGAAGAGTTCTCATGTCTCATGGCGGAAGACGAACGTCAACTTTATGTGGCGTTAAAAACCAATTGAACGATTAATTATTCACACGATAAACTTGAGCAGAGTAGAGCAAAGTTACTTGGCCCAAAAATAAAAAAACAACAAAAACGATTGCAGCTAAAACAAATAGAACGAGAAGCAAATAATAAACGTAAGCATATATAAGTAGATGACATAGCCCAGTGTAAAATTACTGATTGAAATAGATTTGCTAGTGTGTTCTATTGAATTGATACGAGTAAATTCCTCACTTCCATCATTTTGGTAAAAGATATGTTTTAATTTCTTAGCATTTTTTTACTCCCAAAAGCATTTCAGCACCAATGATTTTTCTTTCAGGCACTTGAATATTTTCAAAACAGTTTATTTCTGTTAGACCAAACTAGTTTTGGATAGTAAGAAATACAAGATCCCAAAGCTGGGACCTATTCTCTTGGGACACTGAAATTTGGGGACTAAATACCTTGGTATTTTACTGGGCACAATGTTAAATTCATGTTTTTATACCCTCCACCATACAATGGAGGGTATATTAGTTTTGTCATTCTGTCTGTAACACCTTGAAATAATCATCGGAGACCCACCAACAAAGTATATATATTCTTGATCCTCGTAAAATTCTAAGACGATCTAGCCATGTTGTCCGGCTGCCCTTCTGTTGAAAACAAGATAGAGCCAGCATGAAAACAGCTAGGGAGCTGAAATTTGGCACAAGCATGTGTAGTTAACCTAGCATGGTTGGTATTGAAAATGGGCTATATAGCTCTACTGGAAGTTGGCGTTGAAGACCCTCAACCGACACTACCTCATAAAAATTACTTTTTTATTTGGAAATATCCGTCCAGAAAAGTCCTACTGGTACCTTCCACACTAACGGTCTCATGGGCCTTGAAAAATAATATGACAATAACTCACTTCAAACTTGACCTATAGAACACACTTCCGCACCAAATTTGGTTTAATTTGGGAATCTGGTGGAGGGTATACAAAGTTCGGCACAGCCATACTTAACATTTTTACTTGTTTTTATTTGCCCTTACAAAGAGATTCCGATTTTTATTTTGCTTTTGGTCAAATTGAGAACAGCGGGATTCCCCGTTTCTAAACTTTTAGTCGTTGAGTGTCAGTTTACAGAAAGTTTTTAGGTGATCAAGTGGGAAGAGAAATTTCTGCTCCGTATAAAAGTAATAAAATGAGTCAAAAGCGAAAGCAAAATTAATTTTTTTTCAAAAATATACCAAGCTATCGCATCAAACCCCTAATGTGACAATTGTTTGAAAGTAACAAAAATTATTATAAAAAAAATAATATAAATTGCATTGCAATAAATTTAATTTTTTTTAAAAAGGATTTTCTTAAAAAAATTAAAGAAAGCCCCATAAAAATATGTGTGAAAGAACATATTTGTCGGGTGTTTTTTGCTCATATATCACCACTGTGTATCCGATCTTGGTCATATACCGGGTTAAAGTGGTTTCATGTCTTACTCGCAAGTCATAGTAGACATTTGCGAATAAAAAGTTTCAGATGTAGATTAGGGTTACAACTGATGAGTTTTTTGTGATAGTCACGGACACAAGAAATGGCACCACGCACACTGCATATGACTCTGATTCGCAGTAGTTCTCGGTACATGCCAAGAAGCCGATTTTTAAGAGAACAAATTTTTAAAGCATTTCCCTCAAAGAATGAAATGCCTCTATAGAAGTTTTTCTACGTTTGCTGATTTATTTTATTTGACCTTTCTATGAAAAGGTTTACTGGGTGCTACTGGTTAGTCATAGTAGAGCACATGCTCGCTTATGTGCCACATGTATCAGCAAATAGTAAAACGACGGCTAAGACAATTTTATTTTTATGGTAAACAATTTTCCGTAGACCTTTTCATGGCTGCTCTCTGGGCTTGCATTGTGTGTTGTCTGTTGACTTCCGCTAAATAATATATGGGGAGAATTCTTAAAACGTTTTGGGAGGACCAAGAATACGGAACACGGAGATGTGTAAACTTTAACGGCATATCCTTGGCGACGACACAAACAACGGCAACTTTAACTATGGAGAGAAGTCTGACTCTTGACAAACATTTAACACTAGTGAGATCAAACTCTAGGGAAACGGCTTAAGGAAGCGACAAGAAGAAAATCGTACAAAAATGCAAGAGCAGATACAAAAGAGCTCATCAAAAGTTCGCATCCGTTGAAGTTATTAAAACACAAACATCGGTTCAAATATGTGTAGAAACATTGTTTGTGCATATATTTGTACACATGTGTGTAATGTGATCAAGGGAACGCCGTAAACATTTATACGCGGTTTACTGCATAAGTTCTAGAAAGCAGCAGATTGCATATGTGATCTTAAACGGGCACTCATCGAATAGTGGTGCAGAAATGTACCCTTAGTCGGAACCATTGCGATTTGTTTGCAACATTAAGACTAAAATAGTTGAAAAGTGCGAAATGGCCATAGACGAAAGTGTCAGGCGGCTAATCTAGCTTACATATACCCTTACGCATAGCAAATTAATTTTCTGCAACAAAAAAATCGGAAATAGTAATTTGGTCTATTCCCCGTAACACAAGATCAGCCAAATAAGAGGGCAATATTCGAAAGTTGTGAACCGGAAGTACTTTCAAATTGGATCGGATCCTATGAACTTTACTTTGGATCGGATCCTATGAATTTGCATTTTTGTTAACAACTTTGACATTGCGTCTAAAGTAGACCTATGGATTTTAATTTTAAATTTTCCTTATTTTAAAGAAAAAAAAACGTACGGCGCTAGCAGGAAACGAAACTCTACCTCCAGTTTGGTATACCAACGTTTTTCTGTCTATAATATTCCATTTACTCCAAACTTAGCCAAATTGCAATTTTTAGTCTTCGTTATCTTATTGTTATTTAATACCCACCTGTCTATTTCTGTATATTGTAAGCCGTTCTGCTATCTCCAAAATATCTGTAGAGGGAACTATCTCCAATAATGGCCTTAAATGGACCAGTATTGGGCATTTAATATGGTTGTTCTGCACGCAGAAAAATAAACAATATTATGGTCCTTACAACAATAGAATCATTTACACACAACCATACTATGATCCCCACAACCATATTATTATTCACATTCAACCATACTATGATCCCCACAACCATATTATGATCCTCATAACCATAGTATGTTTAACGTACAACCATAGTATGATCCTCACAACCATAGTATGACTAACGCACAACCATACTATGATCCCCAAAGTTGTTTGTAAAGACTGGAATATGTTGTTATTCAACAATAAAGAGTTTTAATAAGTAAGTTATGTAACAATAGGAGTAATTTATTTAACAGTAAAAAATTCATTTATACGTAAGTATTAAAAATATTTTAGTTATACTAATCCGTATTTTTTTTTTTGAAAAAATTTAATTTTTATTACTATTATTGCGTAAGAATCGTAAAAATAACGTTGTCACATTAAAAAAATAAAGGTTTTGACGGTATGACTGCCGTAATCATGTTATTGTTAACATTTAACCCATGAAAACAAAACTTTTGTCCCACCAACCATATTTATATCGTTGCTACAACCATATTTTCCTTTTTAAATTTGGCAACAATACTTTTGTTACATTTCAACAATATTAATATTGCCGAATCATACTATTGTCAAAATGAAATTCAAAAAAGAATAGTATGGTTGCGACGACTATACTTTTACCGCAGAGAACATACTATTGTTGCCGTGACATATAGTAACCATATCTTTTCTCTGCGTGAGGACAGATCAGTGAAGTTTTCCAAAAATCGGACAGATATATCCCGACTTCGACTCCGGGTGTTAGAAGACTCCGGACTCCGACCCTAGACTCTGGGTCTTGGAGCTACTTTAGCCTCCGACTAAATATATTTATCTGTTTTCAAGAAAATTAAAGAATCGAAACAGCTATAGTACACCCCTTTTATTGTACAACAATAAGCTTCATTTTAAAATCGAAATTTATGCCAGGAGGTTAAATCGGAGGTTCAAAAATAGGCAGCGTAAAAAAACACCAGTGTGCCAGGGCTCACAAAAGGAAATTAACAAAACTATACTCACTGGTCTATGTTATTGAAGTGAAACGGATAATGTCAATGTTGGTGATCGTTTTGCGGAAGGCTTTCAGAGGTCCGCATAATTTATGATTCTATTTATGTTACAAAAAAATTGTTAAACCGAGCACTAAATTGAATGGTACCTGTTCTGTCCGTGAATATCATAATAAGGCAGGCTGCTGAAGCACCTCAGTATTCAGAAAGCCTCCATAATTCTCCATAAGTGTGACAGTGTAATCCATAGCACGATGCTTGACATTCCTAGTATGGTTGGCCATACACATACCGTTCAGGTACAGACGGAGAACTAGCCGGCATTGCAGATATCGGTAATGGCTATCTTAGGATTTAAGGAGCTTGTTGTTTTTTTTATTGTAGCGGCAACTGTGTGCCGTGGTGACAGCCCTTGGCCGAAGAATTGCTTTTTTGGTCAATCCGGCCCATAGAACCGGCTGTCGTGGGATTAATTTGCGGTGTTTCAAATTGGTTAACGTTAAGGAAAGTACTATTTTGGGGTATTCTGGGAGTCAAAAAAAATGTGCTCGACTCCGAGCAAATTCTCGAAACTCTGACTGCACAGCCCTGGTTCTAAAGCGGTTGTATAAAAATCTGAGGGGAATTTTGTGCAAGGGCTATATCAAAATCGTTGTCCGATATGACTCATTAAGTTAGTTAATGTTCGATCCTTCGAGAGATGTTAAGGAAAATACTTTATTGGGGTATCATTTTTTATTGATCATATTCTGTTGTTTAATTTAAAAATTTAATAAAAAACTTTGATGCGAGCTAATTTCATAAGATTTGCTTGTTTTCGCGTAATCAGAGTGAACTGATGGGACTTAGTGAGTCGGCTCGCATAGATTCTGCAAAATAAATGTTCTTCATTTGACAAAATGTCAACCTTTATCCGGAGTCGGAGTAGAGCACATTTTTTTTTGACTCCGACTCCGAGCAAATTCTCGAAACTCTGACTGCACAGCCCTGGTTCTAAAGCGGTTGTATCAAAAATCGGAGGGGACCTTTGTGCAGGGGCTATATCAAAATCGTTGTCCGATATGACCCATTAAGTTAGTTAATGATCGATCCTTCGAGAAATGTTTTTAAGATTTTATGTGATATGTGGGCTCTAGAGCTTAGGTTGCATAAAATCGGTTGAACATACATATGTTTGGAAGCTATCTCTTTCCTTCATTTTCAATAGAGTCCTTGGTCCAAAAAACTTGCTGCTGCCAAATTTTGACAAGATTGGACCAACAAACCAAAGTGGAATTGTGTGGTTGTTTAAAGTTCGTTAGCGCACATTGAGTGCGTGCGGTAGAAATCAATAAACACTTCTAAGCATGTAGCAAACAAAACAAAAAATTATACTTTTTTTCACCGGAGCAACCATAAGCCTCAGAAATATGAATACGACTATTTTTTAAAAGTCATACTCACTTTTCGAGTTGTAAAAAGTACCAGAAATTTGAAAATGGCAAAAAGGGCAGCAAAAGTGGCATGGCTTAAAAAAAGGGTTAAACTTTCACTTTAGTCTCACAACGGTAACTCTAATTGCATGTTTATTTGGCTTTGAAAAAGATTTCTGCTCGATGGATCCCACATAATATGACAAACGCTCAGAGAATGCAATGCTCGTCTTTGCGAAGGCATATAATTTCACGAGAAATCTTTTATCTAGCCACTTTTGTGCAAAACCTTTTACACCTAGACAGTGAGAAAGGGGAATTATACTATAATTATAGGGATCATAACATGGTTCCGTGTGAAACATACTGTGGTTGTGAGGATCATATTATGGTTGTATATGAAACTTACTACGGCTCAGAGGATCGTAATAGGGTTTTGGGGATGGTAGTATGGTTGAATGTGATTTATAATACAGTTGTGGGAATCATGGTATGGTTGTGTGTAAATCATACCATTGTTGCAATGATAATAATATTGTTACAATAGTATGATGCTCTTCGAATATTGTCATCTTTACCATACTTAGTTTCTTTGTGTGGTTAGTTACGGCCTCAAAATTGTTTTTTCCGTTTTCGGTACAGATCTGCCTGCCATTGCCCTCGTGGATTAAGCTTCTGCTTAAAAGACTCAGCGTACAGGTGACAATGGATTAGCCATCCTTATTTCCGTATTCTCAATTTCAAAACTTGTTACGGTACCTACTCCTATTTTAAAATAATCTGTTTAAATCGGGCACCGGCGTACAAGCATATTATTCCTGCTAACGAGGCTTTGTACTGGATCTCCAGGTTCGAAATGTGGTGGCATGGGAGGGTATGGTAAACCTTCCCAGTAAACCAAACCTTCAGAACTCTGTACGACAATCGGCAAAATGTTCCGATTTCGGATCAGAATTCTTACCGAGTTCGTAACAAAAAAAAATGAGATGGTTGACACGAACTCTGAACTACTTCTCTGAGGGAATTCTGATGTTTTTGCAGAAATTGTGAACCGATTTCTCACCGAATTCTGAACTGTAGTCTTGGGAAATTCGGAAAGAAATTTCGATTTGTCGTATCAAATTTAAAACTAATTCTGAACGACTTCGGTCAGAATTCTGGCATTAAGTCTTATTAAATTCTGAGCTTATGTCATGGTAAATTCTGAATGTAAACAATCGAAAAGAAGAAAATATTTTTGTTCTACAAAAAAAAGTGTAAAACATTTTCAAAAAGGGTTCGGAAAGACTTTTAGTTACAAGCAGGGGTGTCTGCAGTTTCGCAAGCAATAGTTGTGCTGTAACTATGTTTAGTGGCTATACACTTAATGGCAACCAGTTTTGTATTTAACGAGAACTGCAGGCAGTAGATTTTTCCTCCGAACGCAATAAAAATCCCTCGCACAGATAAGCTAACCAAACGTTCAGAATTTGAATTTGAAATATAAAAATACCTCAGACAAACAGTTAAGAACTCGTTCTAAATTTGTTCCGACATGTCTGAACACAAGAACAACTGTAAAATATGAGGCAAATAACAAAAATTTTAAACGATTAGACTACCTCAGGTAAATAGCTCAGAGTTCGTTGCGACTTCGATAAGAGAAGTCTGAACAAAAAATTAATAAAAATCCCACAGGCAAGTCTAACAGAATTCGGGCCGAATTCGTTCAGATATTTCTTAACACAATAAATAAAAACAGAATTTGTAACGATTGTAAGAATTTTCGATAGAGTTCAGATGTTGTTCAGAATTGTCTGATATCAGACATTGTCGGCAAATTTGGTTTACTGGGTTATTTCTCTACTTGTTATGTAATCTATTTTCTAAACCGGGTACGTATATGTTACCTAGAAGGTCAAAATACACCTCAAATTATCAATATCCGAAAAACCGTTAACTTTACATTTGTACACATACGCACTAACATTGAATTTCCTTATAAATCCTAAAAGTGACATTTTTGTTTTTAAGATTTAGGGATAATGTACTCTTGAGTCCAAAAACTGTTTATGTCTAAGGGATATTGCCAATGCCATAATATAATTCTTATTTGGCACATCCCTAATTTAAGGGGGATGATACACCGTCAATCATTCGCCAAACTTTTGCAACATTGCTCGCATTTTTAGCTGCAACAATACATACGCATACATTTTCCAAAACAAATATGTAGGTACGTAAATGCGATTGTAAAATAATATCAAATGAAACACTTGAACTCAAAGTAGACAAATAACTAGATTCAAACTACCTGTTCTCGACGTCGCACAATGTCGCGATATTGGCCATAATTGAGAAAATAAACTTTAGCAATATGAAAAGGTTTTCTTCTCATTTCAATAGAAGACTACACTCAAAAAATTATGTTCGTACATTCTTCAAATTATTAACGAAGTATTTCGTACGTTTCGCGTTTATTGTAAAGTAGTTTTTCGGAATTCAAAAACCGTCTGTTTAAAAATGCTTTTTTAAACTTTCGTAATTTTTCCTTCATATGTGTAATGAAAATTTTCTTATATTCATTCGAAAATACTTTGTTCGTACTTTTTAGAAATATATTCGTAAAAATTTCATAATTTTTGCTTCATATATTTTACAAGAATGTTGTGATTTTAAATGATAATCAAAAAATAATTTGTCATGTCTATGAATATTTTTGTACAGTCATAATAATGATAAAAGACCGTATAAATATAAACAAAAAGAAAAAAACTATCGTACAGAATATTCTTCTACAAACTTTGAAACATTAATCCATTACAACACTCCGGAGGCCAAGCAGCACTCTACACCATGGGTTACCTTCGGGCGAACCGGCTCCGAAGAAGGCCAAGGTGACTTTGTCGGCCAATAAGGTGATGGCAACAGTTTTTTGGACGCACGCGGGATAATCCACATCGATTACCTTCAAAAGGGAAAAACGACAAACGGCGACTATTATGTCAACTTATTGGACCGATTTAACGAGGATTTTATAAAAAACGACCCAATATGGCGAAGAAAAAGTTTATTTTTCTTGAAGATAATGCACGGGTGCACCCGTGTGCAGTTTAAATGGCAAAATTGAATGAGTTTGGTTACGAATTGGTACCTCATCCACCATATTTTCCGAATTTAGCCCACCTTGACTATTTTCTATTTCTAAACCTAAAGAAATGGCTCGGTGGAAAAAATTCAACTCCAACGATAAAATTATTAATCAAACAAATGCCTATTTTATGGACCTCGAAAAAACCAATTTTTTGGAAGGAATACAAAAATTGCAGAAACTATGGACAAAGTGGATTGATCTAAAAATATTTTTTTTTTTTTTTGCAAAATAAACTGCGTTTTATTTGAAAAGTCAGGGAGTTATTGATATGCCTTTACTTTGCATAAAACTACAATTACGCTAACAGAATCATTGGGAATTCCGTTAAATATTTTTACGGAATTTCTAATTTTCCGTATCGAAAATCTCACAAGTTCAGGGTTAAAATCCTGCAGGGACCTTCAACGGCTGGGTTTCCACCATAAACTTTATGAGTAACAGACTTTTCTCCATGTCTCTTAATCTATAAAATCAGCCGTACGGAGCCTTCATAGAACAGTAGGTCCAGCTCAGTGAGTATAGGCATATTATCGTCCACAGTGTACTGATTCGAGAGATGTTCTCTATATAAAGGAACTTTTACAAATCGCGAGCTAACACATCTCCCCCAGTTTTAATACAAGTTGACTGACATTAACCTAACAATATATGCAGTTTGTCATTCTATTACAATGATACTTTTGTCAATGTCGACAAGACAGTATAAAACGCTCTATATCTAACTTTTACAAAAGGAAACTCCCTGGGTATATCTTATATCTTATTACCCTTCGTAAAAAGTCAAGAAGGAATTGGATTCGATACAGAATGACTCATTTTTAAGTAGAAATGACCCTTTATACTAGAATCATTAAAGACCACATTTTTAAATTTAGGAACAAAGGATGGAATCATATGCTTAGCAGGATAGGTAAACATTCCCCTACTATGTGGAAAATCTCCAAAATTTTAAGGAATTATTTTTACGACAAACTTAAAGAAAGCTGAACTTTTAGTCATCAATTTCTATCAAATCACCACATATCATCGAATCTGAGTAATCCAGCTATAGTAAATCAGGTCTCAAACTCAATTAATATTCTGAACGAATACGATGTCGTCCCTTCGGTGATTTCGATAAACACAGTCAAGAGTATCATAAAATCATTGAGAACAAATAGAATACTTAAAAATCTTCCAACGAAAGGATTTAAAATTCTTACTCTGATTTTCAATGCTTGTTTTAAGTTAGGATATTTTTCCTCGATATGGAACCAATCCAAAATCATACCGATTTTTAAACCAGGAAAAAATAATTGCCTCCCAGAATCATACAGACCGATAAGCCTATTGAACTGTATGAGCAAGGTATTGGAGACGGTTTGAAGGAAATCATAGTCGAATTTATCGAGGACAATGATATTATCCCTCCCCAGCAGTTTGGCTTCAGAAGGGAGCACAATACTATTCAGTCTTTAGTTAGAATTAGGAGACTGGTTAAGGATAATTTTAATGAAGGAAAATCTACAGCCATGGTTTTGTTAGATGCCAAGGCAGCGTTCGACACGGTGCGGCACGATGCCTTAATTCATAAAATGATGACAATAGGGTTGAATTTGTCCGTGGTGAATTTAAATAGAAGTTTTTTGTCAAACCGATCCTTTAAGGTTCATATTGGAGCTGAATCTTCAACTGCATACCCAGTACCGGCAGGATGCCCGCAAGGATCATGTCTGTCGCCATTATTATATAACATTTTTACATACGACTTTCCTTTATTGGACGGTTGCGACTCATCAATTTTTGCAGATGACACTGCAATTTTAAGTTCGAATATTTATGCGAATGATATTCTGTCAAACCTCCAGACTTCCGTGGACAGAGTTATAGAGTATTTCAAGAGTTGGAAAATTATGATAAATTCATCTAAGTCACAATCTATTTTCTTCACTAGAAGAAGAAAAGCCTATTTTGTGCCACAATCTGGAATACGAATAGATGACATAGAAATAGAATGGGAATCTAATGTCCGTTATCTGGGAGTCATTCTTGATAATAAGACGATTAGATTAAATATAACTACAAGGTCCTTGTATGCTTTCATTAATCGAAAGTCAAAATTGAACATCGAGAATAAAATTCTTATATTTAAGGTAGTTTTCCATAGCATTTTGTTTTATGCTGGCCCAGCATGGCATGACGCATCCGACTGTCACTTAAAAAGACTTCAGATTTCCCAGAATAAAATTCTCAAGATTATGTATGACCTCCCGCGATATTACTCAACCCTAAGGCTTCACTCACTCCAGAATATTCCACTCGTAAAGGATAAATTGAATAAGGGTGTCCCAAGAAGAACGCAATTTTTAAATCTGGCAACATTCGAAGTGTCATTGTTTGACATTTGAACAATTGTTATTGTTTGTTAGTAGAAGGTACGAGGTTAGTAAAAATGGAGCGCTACACGAATGAACAACGCATTTTCATTGTGAAATTGTTTTACCAAAATGGTGAAAGTTTTGCGGCTACAGTTCGCAAATTGCGATCAATTTGGGGTCACAATAATGCTCCAAAAGAGTCAACTGTAAAGAGATTAATGGATAAATTTGCCGAAACTGGGTCTGTTAGTGATGTAAAGACAGCAACGCGCCATCGACCAGGTCGATCGACCGAAAATGTCGCAGCTGTACGTGATGATGTCGCTCAAACTCCATCCACCTCAATTCGACACCGAGCTCAGCAAATTGGTGTCTCCAAATCCACTTTGCAGCGAATTTTGACGAAAGATTTGCATCTTTATGCATACAAAATTCAATTGACTCAGGAACTGAAGCCAGCTGACCATGGACAGCGAAGGGAGTTCGTTAATTGGGTATTGGAGAGACAACATGAAAATGCTGATTTTGCCGATCAAATCATCTTCAGTGACGAGGCCCATTTTAATCTTGATGGCTTCGTCAATAGGCAGAATTGTCGCATTTGGGGTGCGGAAAATCCTCGAGTGATTCACGAGAAGCAAATGCATCCTCAACGTGTCACTGTGTGGTGTGGTTTTTGGGCTGGAGGAATCATTGGACCTTTTTTTATGAAAATGAGGCAGGTCAAGCGCAAACAATCAATGGTGTTTGGTATCGTGAAATGATAACCAGTTTTTTCTTGCCTAGAATTGAAGAAATGAATGTGGAGGGCATGTGGTTCCAACAATTCAATTGCTGCATCAGTCATTTCCCGGTCGTGTTATTTCGCGTTTTGGAGATCAGAATTGGCCGTCTAGATCGTGCGATTTAACACCATTAGATTTTTTTCTTTGGGGTTTTTTGAAGTTGATGGTTTACGCGAATAAGCCGACGACGACTCAAGCCTTAAAAGACGAAATTGGATGCTGCATTAATGAAATACCGCAGCATTCATGCAAAACGGTCATTGAAAATTTCATTAAAAGATCGCGTGCATGCCAGCAAAGCCGCGGCGGCCATCTGCACGATATATTGTTCCATACATAACCTCATTCTCTCTACTTTACGATATAATAAAGTTTCACGATTTTTTCTTAAATATCTGTGTTTTATTTAAAATTTAAAAATTGCGCTCTTCTTGGAACACCCTTTAGTTTTCCCTCATAAAAGGTTTTCTGCTCAGTTTTTCCTTAACTTATATAACATTATTTAGGATAACAATATTACAAATTTTGTATATATATTTAAGTTGTAAAGTCAGTCAGACTAATCTCTTTGAATAAGTATATATCAATGTGCGAGTATATTATTGAACACTACAAAATATTATCCTTACAATAAATAAACCAATTGAATTGAAAAAAAACATTAGACGTTTTGGCCGTTTCAAAAACAAAATCTAGCCATTTTGTTTAGCTGAAAAATTTGAAAAGGTTGTGTTGTCGAAGTCGAAACTGCATACGTTTCATTTTGATTTGCTTGAAGCTATGAATATTTCAATATTTTTTTAAATAAACCTACATTTCAACCAAAGCAGGTGTTGCAAGTGGATTTAATATACTCGTAGCATCCATCCTTTGGTGGAGGATATAAAAGATCTGTTTTTTGGTCACTTTCTGTCCATGCATCCGTCCTTATCTCAGCCAAAACTTCATAATGACTATGTTTGGATTCGTAGCAAAATTAAATCGTGCCAACCAGTCTCACAACGGACTAATAGATCAAATAATACACTATTACTTTGTGGGTTGAGGGTATAACATTTTAGAATTAAGGATTTTATAACAATTTTCTCATCCGATTGTGACGAAAATTCATTTTAGAGTTTAATTTAATTTATTTTGATCAACAACGTCAATTATATGCGTTTGCAATCATTTTGTAGTCCGATTTCGGTGCTTAAGTTAAATGTGCCAAATAGTTACAATCATTCCTTTCTCGGTTTTAGGCTGCGCTTTATATAAAATCACGACACGGTGCGTCATTCCTCCTCCTTTCGGCAACCTTATACTAGAAAACCTTTATCCTCTATGTCAGTTTCTGGTTCTTCTATTAACAAGAGAAATGTCACAGACGAAAGTCATATGCAATGCAAACAAACAATATCCGGAGAGTGGAAGAAACTACAAACAAAAAGACGAGCAACACGGGATTGCAGTTTTTGCCAGCACTCCTTTAGATCCGGACACGGCAGTTGCCATTGATTCTTCTACTCTGCCACCTTTGGACAAATGCATAGGTACCATCCTGCCTGCATCTACGACACCAAATGCTGTAACAATGACGATGTTGTTGCAACAATGGTGTGCTGCCTGCTTGGAACGAGGAACATATTGAGCAGGCCTGTTGCCGCTTTAAGTGAATTCTTTTCATTCCGTCCGTGTGCCTTTTAGTTGTGTTATTTTTCCGTATTTGCATTCAATTGCATACAAAATGCAAACATTTGCACTTAGTTTCCCTTTCCAATCTGCAGTTAGTGTGCCACCAAATGCCACTTAGATTTTCAGCCATAAGAAATACAGGTTGGTGGCTACACTGGTAAAATTTTTAGATGAAAAAGTCAAACGTTGAACGAGTCGCCGTCTAAAATAAGCTATGCTCGGTTGGGATGACTTAACAAAAAACAGAATCTTAAAAAAAAACTAGAATAATAGCAAGTACGAAAAGTTAAAGTTGGACAGGGCCTACCATGAGACTAGCTTTACCACTTTGTTATTAAGAAGGTTCCGGGATTCTGCCTGAAATTAAAGCAAGGCCGGACTTGCTATGTTAATTTTAGAGCGGCAGGGACTTTTGGGGCTATATGAAATCACAGAGCCATATGGTCCAATTTGGTTTAAAATGTAAGTATATAATATAAGTTGGTGGTTTAAAATATAAGCAAGATCCAGCAGGAAGAACTCTTACAGAATGGTATACCACTAAGCCTTACAGGCCATAATATGCCACTTTTTTCAGAATGATCTGAAATCGGAATATAACTTTCAATGCTTATAACGACCGATGTGTTCACATTTCACTAGACTTCATAAGTAGTCCTTCAAAACTTACCAAACACCGTTCGAACACAAAAATAGTTTGTGCCTAATTGAGTGACAGTTCTTTATGCGGTAGGTCTCTAACTAGAACGAAGCCACACTTTTTTTTATAACCACACTTTCATATCGGTCATATTAGTAGGTCATATAAAATGAATGGATGGGTATAAATAAAATATTCGCTCC
Source organism: Hydrotaea diabolus (assembly GCA_963513945.1). NCBI lineage: Eukaryota > Metazoa > Arthropoda > Insecta > Diptera > Muscidae > Hydrotaea > Hydrotaea diabolus. The sequence goes on along the minus strand of OY740718.1, from coordinate 61,250,408 downwards.
TCTGTGTATCCATACTGAACATAACCTATCCTTTAAATTTTAATTAATTCTTTTTTGAAAAAAGGCAAAATGAACCATTTTGTCTTTAAGATATTCTGATGTTATTTTAGAAGATCTTTGTAACGCAAATTTGCCATTTTTAATATCATTTATATATATAATTTTTTTAAAAAAAGACACACACAAACTGAAATTAATTAGACAATATAATTGTAGAAGACAAAAGTACTCAAACTCCCATTAAAGAATAATTTTTTCACCTTTTCGAAAAAAGGACAAAAATGAGTCTCTAATCTTAGAGATAGGATGTTAAAATGGTCTACGAAAATAAACTCCATACGACATATCATCAGGGAAATTCGGTAAAAGAAATATTTACTACTTTTTAATTTATTTCATATGGCATAGAGTTGCAAAATAAAAATTTCCTTGACCCATAAAAAAATAATTCGGACCTACGAGGGCCGTCCTTTTGGGAAATTACTATAATCACCTAAAGGTAACATTTCTAGAAGAAATTATTCACCCCCCCGATGAAAGTCCGAAATTTGGTTACATAGTGAATTATGTAATAAGTTACAACAAGAATTCATCTATTGGAACCACCAAGTATATGTACCACAGTAAAATGTACTTCATAATTGGTTGGTTGTCATAACCACCAATTGTGGCAAGCAATAGTTTTTCTGGCTGTAAGTAACGAAATTTTAAAATATGGGTACAATATCGAGTCTCGTCGATGCTATATGTCGTACTTGTCTAAAGTATGGAACAATATTAAAAAGGACCCTAATTGTTTTTATAGTTTGTTAATTTAAAACGTCGAACATCTTCGAAGCCATCAAGAATAAGATTTCATGGCGTTCTCAAGCGATCAGTCAATTGGAAATTGTTTTGTTGTTTTTTTTTTTCAAAAATACATATTCTTTGCGTTCATTTGACCCTGCAATTCCGTACCCTTACAGAATTTCTTCAGTAAATCAGATAGTTCCTCCTATCTTAGGTTTTTCACTTATTAAATTTGCATCGTCTTAAACCAACTAGTACTTCTGGACCCGATGGTATTCCGAATGTACGAGGGCGACCGCAAAAGTAACTGGCCTAACATAAAAAGAACCATTTTGGAATTATTATTATTTATTTTTCAACATAATCTCCTTACAACTCAATACACTTCATCAAACGTTTTTCAAGGTTTTTAATTCCATTCGAAAAATAAGATTTTTCAAGACTTTCAAAATATGCCTCAGTTTCAGCAATAACCTCGCCATTGGACGAAAATTTTTTGCCACCGAGAATTTTTTTTAAATTTGGAAACAAGAAATAATCAGAAGGAGCTAAATCTGGACTATATGGTGGATGCGGAGCAATTTCAAATCGTAATTCGGCCAGATTTGTTGAGTTAAAAATGCAGTGTGTGAGGAGCATTATCTTGATGAAAAAGAACTTTTTTTTCTAAATGCGGTCGTTTTATCTTGATTTCTTCACTCAACCGATCCAATAATGCACAATAATATTCACTATTTATAGTTTTTCCTTTCTCAAGATAATCAATAAATATTATACCCCTTGCATCCCAAAATACTGTGGCCATTACTTTTCCTGCTGACTTAACAGTTTTCGCCTTCTTGGGACCACTTTTATTAGCTTCTATCCATAGTTTAGACTGTTCTTTGCATTCTGGGATGTAGTGATGGATCCATGTTTCATCAACAGTTATGAATCGGAGCAAGAACTCTATTGGATTACGCTGATTAATCGCCAAAAACTACTCGGAATTGGTCTAACGGGCAAAGTCAACAAACGCGGCACCCATCTTGCGGATAGCTTTTTCATGTGGAGTTCACCATGTAAAATACTCCAAACATGTTTTTCGTGTGTTTTAACAATATCAGCAAGTTCTCTGAGCTTTATTCGTCTATCTTTAGCCACTTCATTAAATATTGTTTTAATGTTTTCAATAGTAGTACCAGTTCTCGGTCTTCCAGAGCGTTGTTCATCTTCCGTACTTGAACGACCCATTTTAAATTGTTGAATCCAGGATTTCACGGTGGAGTATGATGGTGCATTATCACCATGAACAGAATCCAATTCATCTTTGATTAATTGTGGCGTATAACCTTTTATATAAAAGTGTTTAATTAACGCACGAAACTCTTTATTTTCCATTGTTCAAAAATTATAAAACTTGTTTACTTCAATCACCTGTAACAAAGAAAATAATCATTAAATATTTCGGAAATTTTGACAGATGGCTTATAAAAGATTGATTTTAAAAAACAAAAAAAAAGTTGCTAGTAAAACAGAAAATATGCCAGGCCAGTTATTTTGCGGTCGCCCTCGTATTATTGAAAGACTGCTCTGAATCATTGAATAACCTTATCCTTATTATTGAATCCATCGTTGAAATTGGGGTACTTTCCTGATTTATGCAAAAGGTCCTACTTGTATCCCCTTCATAAATCTGGTAGTCTGTTGGATGTATCGAACTATAGAGGGATTGCTAAATTAAGCGCTATTCTTAAGTTTTTGAAAGGAAAAAAAAAGTTTCACATAATGTGGCCCCTATACTCCATTCATGCCAACACGGATTTCGTAAGGGTCATTATACTATTACTAATCTACTCCAAATTTCTTTGCTTTTGTTTGACGTTATACACTGCCGCTCATCTGAATAGGTTTGGAGTTTTTGAAACATTAAATGTTGCATTTCTCAATTTGTGTTATACGCACACCAAATTTGTTTCTGTCCATTGTGAGATTATATATGTACACTCAACTGGGAGAAAAATCTAACGGTAAAAATCAACCGTTATTTTCTTGCATTGTTTTTAGCTTTTTCTTCGGTAGAATCATAGCAATTTTTTGGCTCATCACAATAGGTTCGAAATCAAAACCTTAATTTTTTTCTTAGTGAGCGGTAGTCACAGCACTAAAATTTGTTGAATTTTTATTTTTTGAAATATTTGGCATAATTTAATTTAAAAATTGCTCAACTTATTCGTAGTATGAAATAGTTAAATTCAAAAACAATTTAAAAATATGAAGTTATATGTCGCTGATAGCACTGTTGTTGTAAGCAATGCTATTTATTTTGCGCCCGAATTAGAGCATTTAAAAGCCCGAATTAGAGCCCCTACTATTTGGGGCTTTAAAATGTGGCCACTATTAGCGGTATGAAATTTCTCTAGTAGAAAAATTAATTTTTTTTGCATACGAGCTTTTAGTCCCTTAAAGGCCCCTACAGCTTAGCATAAGTCCTTTTTTTATTTGATTACACCCGTTAATCTCTGACAATTTTAAATTTCTCTCTATGCATTTCTATGCAAATAGACGGAAAATGCTTAATAATGCTGAGAAAAGTAAGTATTTACTATCTTTATCATCATTCTGTCTTTTTATTTTTACTCAGTTCTTCAGTCAATTGTATCTTTATGTCCATCCCGTCCAGCCCATTTTTGTGTTGGCTCGAGTCTCTTAGCCAGAAAAAATTGCAAACCATTGCCGTCAGTACTAAGCCTTTGTACAATACACCTTTAAATATCACATAAACGTCAAGCATTTAGGAGCCTTGGATGACGTCGTCAGGGTATCACGAGTTTTTAAGACGAAAAAAACAAATTTCTTTAAAGTGGGTTAAATTAAACTGCATCCACTCTAAATCGTCCGAGCCCTCTGCCATTATAGAGAATGTATGGATGTGGCCTGTGATGTTGATACGTATTTATAATGTGCCATTTGGAATAAAATATTTAAAAATAGTAAAAACTTCAAAAATGAAGGGAAGGAAGAGCCACAAATATATATTTATGGCAAATAGAAATTGTGCTGGGCAGCGTCAAGTGTATGCAGAATATGCGACACTCGGCAACTGAAGGACTTTGAATGCAACATTCAGAACATGTCAAATACTCGCACATTTTAAATGTAGCATCAGAGATGCAAGGAGGTCGGTTTATAAAGTGTAGTATGGGTTGGTTGCATCCTACGGAGTTAATGGGGATACTGAAGGATTGATGGATTTAACATGAATGTACGCAGAGTTATATACAAATGAAACATTAGAATCTAAAAGTTCACTTTCAAAAGTACAAGCGACTCGAACTACTGTTTATTCCTCATTTTGATCGGTTAGAAGAAAAATTAGAAGACGCTTTGTGGAACCGATGGTCGATTCTTCTGAAAATCCGGTTAAAAAACGGGTTTGATTACTTTTGTTCCACTTAACGTACAGGGTGGAGCGCGTTAATTTGCTTTTTAGCACTGCAGCTGGTGCCGGCACTGTTGGTCGAAGATAGTGAAGATAGTGGAGAGTGTGCGTGGCTTATAGTAGAGAGATTTGCATTCGTCTGCCTTTCAGTATAACCCATCATGCATTGGCCACGTGAGTAGAGGTAATTTTGCATGAGACACGTTTTCACTTCAGTGGGTGTGTAAACAAACAAAATATGCGGTACAGGAGTGAAACAAACCCCAGAGAACTTAACCAGAGACCTCTGCATTCGGACCGCGTCACCGTGTGGTGCGCCATATCACGAGTAGGCATCATTGGCCCCTTACTTTTTCCAGGATAACCGTCTTGTCGTAACTGTGAAGTCCGAACGGTACTTGACTAGGATACAGGATTTTTTTCAGCCGGCTATTGAGGCAATGCAATTAGAGGATACATGGTTCCAACAGGATGGTGCCACTGCACACACAGCGAGGTTTACCATGAATTGTTTGTGGCAAATGTTTTCCGGACGAATTATCTCTTCAAGGGGTGACGTGAACTGGCCGGCACGCTCACCAGACTTAGCCCCTTAAGATTTTTTCCTTTGGGTTAACCTAAAGTCGAAGGTGTATATCGCCCGTCCAAACACCTTGAAGGACCTAATTTACAATATTGAGTCTGAAATTTGCAGAATACCAGTGCTTGTTAGAGTTCATGAAAACTTAAGAAAACGTATGCAGCAGTGTGTGGATAGCGAAGGTCGACATTTGCAGGATACACTATTGAAAACCAAGTTATTGAAAAATTCTCTTACAGTTCAATTTAGTTAAAATATAAAATACATTTTTCTAAGGCTCTTATTTTTTTCATTCCCAAATAAGCAAATTACCGCTCTCCACCCTGTATAACACTGTAAGTAGGTTGATTATCAACTAATTCTTTCGAGCGATATTTATTCACTTCACACTGTTGTACAGGTTACAAGCACCTTTAAGGAATGGAGATAGACCATATGTAAATTATACCGGTCGACTCAGAATCACTATCTAATTCCATTAAGCGATGTCCGTCTATCGTTGTTAGAAAAGTATTGCTCGCAATTATGAAGCGATTTCAATAGAACTTGGTACATTCCTAAAGCTTGGCTTAAGGACTAACTCTGTCGAAATTGGTCCACATCAGTCGATAGTAAGATATCATGCATAGTTTTTTTTTCCGATTTCAGAACCTACAGCTCTAAAAGCCAAATACTCGTATACCTTCCAAACTTGGCATGGTATTTTATGAGCGACAAATAATTAGCTCTTACATATTAAATCCGACCTTGATCAAGCTTCAGATAGAGACATCCAAAAACGGAATTCAACTTTATATCCAAAATTTGAAAAACACTACATTGTTTTTGGATATTCTGATTACAGAAATAAGGTGAGCAGCCAAGAAGCTACTCCTGGTATATATTTCATTCCAGCATACCTCTCCGTTTGCCGCCTGTGGGGGTGTATCCAAAAAAAGAATTTTACACAACATACGTTTTGTTTATCAAAAAATACACCTCTTATAGCAGGAAAGACTCTCTATTATTCGTATACTATCTTAATTTTGTATAGATCTTACTTTTATTATGAAATTTGTATACTTTTTTCCTTAATTGATATCTCACTATTTAACATTCCTCAGCGAACTGTTAACGGTGCTGGTTTTTGTCTTCGCTAGTTAAATTCGGAATTTAACATCACACACACATGAGTAACAAGCTTGAGATAGACAGCAGACTGACGGAGAGACAGATAGCCAATATTTCTACCGTTAAATCGCATCAACTAGATATTCCGAGTCAATCGCTATCCTTACAAGTGGGTCTAGCTCAAAAACTATAGTTACGTATACTGTAGGTGATATTATTAATTAGTTTGATTTTACATTCAACAACAAAGAAACCGAAAAACCTGACAGCAAAAAACCAGGTAAACCGACATGTCGAGTTTTAGCTATTTTTGAGAAACCGACTGTCGGGTTTGGACATTAAAACCAGAACGTCGGTTTAATATCGATTCAAGCTTTTCTATAGCCCCATTACAAATGAATCTATCGATTTCAGTTTACCTCACAAGCCAAATTTTATATCTGATCTTCCTAAAGAAGACTGTCTGTTACTACACCAATGATAATATACTTGATTAAAACTTAATTAGAAATACTAAAAGATTATGACTATAATAATGTCAGGGCAGAGATAACCAACTATTCGGGTGTTCTATTTCATTAAAGAAATTATTTGGTTTTTCATTTACATAAAAACCATAAATATAAAAAAGCTTACACATTAGGGTGGGCCGAGATTTGTAGAGACAAAAATTTGTCGATATTCGATTCTCTCAGTTGTATTTCTATTCTACAAGGGATGATATATACGTACATCTGGCCTAATAATGAAAATGCGAATATTTTTCATTAACATTGGTTTTATTGGGTTTCAAAGTATTTATTGGGTTTCAAAGTATTATATATGATTTATACACTATTGCATGCACTCAAACCAATTGTCGAAGCACTTTTTCCACTTCGATTGAGACACCTCTAAAACCTGATTTTTGAACGCTTCTGCAGCATCTTCTGGCGACGAAAATCGTTGACCACGCATTTTTTTTTGATGTGCGGGAATAAAGAGAAGTAATTGGGTGCCAAGTCAGGGCTGTAAGGCGGATGACCCATCAATTCGACGTTTTGGCCGGTCAAAAAGGCACTGGTTTAAACCGATGTGTGAGAGCTAGCATTGTCATGGTGCACAATGATCTCTCTGCTCTTGTTTGTTTTTCGCATTTCTCTGAAGACTTAAGGCAAACAAATTGTGGTGTACCACTTAGAATTGTCCGTCCTACGTTGCCCAAGCGGAACAATCGCCACATGACCAGTTTTGCCGAAGAAACAGTCGACCATTTGCTTCGAAGGCCTTCTTCCACGAACAACTTTCGTTGGATTTGGCTCGTCTTCGAAGACCCACACGCTTGATTTCTGTTTTGTTTCGGGATAATACACATAGGTACATGATTCGTCACCTGTTACGATCTTATAACCGTCTTTTGAAGCACCGCCAATAGTCAAATTTTGAGGGATCCAACGAGAACAAACCTTTTTACGGCCAGGTCTTCGTGCAATATCTAATGTATGCTGGTGGAAGAAATGCCCAAGGATGCCTCTATCTCATGGTATGTTACATGACGATCTTGCATTATCAGTTCACGCACGGCATCAATGTTCTATGGCACAACGGCCGTTTTTGGACAACCTTCACGACTTTCGTCTTTGAGCGATCGTCGGCCACGATTGAATTCATTAAACCAGTTTTTCACAGTGATACAGGATGGTGCGTCATAAAAAGATTTAAGCTCATCGATGCACTCTTGTCGTGGTAATCCACATCGAAAGTTGTGAAAGATGATCGCACGAAAATGTTCACGAGTTAATTCCATTTTTTTTGCCAAATTGATTTTTTCAAGTCACTGTAAATGATTGCCGTACGTCAAAACGTTCTAAGTACGTTTATGCTAAAAATTGTCAAACTTTCCAATGGAAATGTCAGATGGCGCCAGGCAACACTTAGTGTTGTCTAGGCCAGAAATATATTACATTGTATGTCACCTTGGAAAGGCAATATTTAAAAAAAATATATTTTTTCCTACTAAAAAACCTTAAAAATAAAAGTTGAGAAGAAGTCAACAAATTTAAATTTAAGGGTTTCGAAAATGATTTTTTTATAGGTCCGGTTGAACTTTATTTGTCTCATGCCAAAAGCTATAAAAAATCGCAGAGAAGACTTTATGAAAGACTGAATTTGAACAATTTCTTTTTATCTTAATTTGACTTTAAAATTATTTTATTTGAGTATCTTTGCCTAATTGTGGCTTCCACTACTAAGAAAATCCAATGCACGAACCTACATTCGCTTGTACTCAGGAAGTACTGGAGTACACTGAACCAACACCATTTCGTTGGGGACAAATTCAAATCTGTTCTTTGCCGTTTGTGGATTTCTATCTGGGCAGTTGCAATTTATAAATAATGTGGATGTCACCGGTACTCCGTGGTTATCATATCATCCTCGTTAGACTGGGTGCCACAAAAATGTATCATGTTTATTTCACATTTCGACATAAGCTCTTTTTTATAATTATTTTATTTTTGTGATTATTTTTAATAGTTTTTATTTTGTTTTATATGTACTCGTATGTGTATATATTTCCTTTCCCGGGGACGTCCGAAAAAGGAAAACCACATGGAAATCCCAAACTCCCACATGCGAAATGAGAGCCATTTTGGAATTGTAAACAGCCGCATAACGGTATCATCACGAAGGCACGGTGGAACACAAACAAAACTAATGAACTTTTATGCTTTCCGCTTTTCCAGAGCATCGAGCTTTTCTCGTTGTAGCTGTTGTTATCGTGAAAACGACCTGTTCTAGGGCTGGCCATCAATTCCAACTGACATAACATCTATCTTGGGCAGCAAACACCACTTCACCCATACACCATGTGTAGATACATCCAGAGGGGAAGAGGCAACTGAGAGATAAGCGAGTGAGATGTGAATGCGTTCTACTCTAGTTCGCCCAAAGTAAAATGCCAGTGCAAGCAAGCAAACGCTGCCAACAAGCATTTGCTAAGCGCGCACAAACAAGTGTTGCCGTCAGTCCAGCCAGCGGTGGCGTCATAAATAGAAATATTTCTATTGATAAGTTCTATGAGCGTGAAGACGAAAATAATAATTTCATATTTACGCAGGCCGAAGCGCCTGCCGCACGCCCGAGGTTAGCGAGGTCATTTGTACAAGCAGTCGTGGCCGAGTGGTTAAGGCGTCTGACTCGAAATCAGATTCCCTCTGGGAGCGTAGGTTCGAATCCTACCGGCTGCGTTTCAATTTCTACAAGCATGAACATTTTTGCAAATTACTTCCAATTTATAAGGGCAGAATGTTAAAGCAGTCGTTTAATATAAAGGGTGGTCCCTCCCACCGTAATGTACGATGTTAATTGTGAGTAACACTTTAAGGTTTGCTTTTTGCTCAACTAAATCTGGCATTTCCTTGCTTCAGTGTTTGACAAACTTAACCATGGAGAATTACACGATTGGGAAAAAGCGCGTTCATATGCATTTTGTGCAATTCGAGATTTTTTTTGGTCAGCATAATCGAAGAAATGTGTCCATTATCGGGTGAATTGCGGGCGAATTTCAGCATACCGGATCTGTAGAAAATGTGAAAACGCCTGTGCATGCTAATGCCCAGTTCGTTCTGTAGAAAACGTGGATCTTGTTCGCGATAGTGTGGCAAAAGTCGTCAACCTTGACTAGTGAATGGTGTTCGCTATCGCGAGATGACAACGGACTTCTTGAGGCAGAAATTTAGGCTCTGGAGCTGGATGACATGTGGTTCTAACAGGATGATGCCACTTGCCACACAGCCAACGATAGCCGTGTTATCTCAAGTAATAGCGACGTTAATTGGCCGCCACGATCATGTGATTTTACGCTAGTGGGACTTATTTCTTTGGGGATATTTATAAGAAAAAATGTACACTAGAAAAGGTACGCCAAGTAAAATTCAAGAACTGCCTAACGACATTAAACCTCTATTGTGTCTCAGTCATTGAAATTATAGACCATTTGGCATATGATAATGCTCTGTAAACTTTTTATTTTATTAACTATTAAGATTGTGCGCTTTAGGTGGACCACCCTTTACATAACCTGGTGGATAAATTTACAAAACTAGATACTTGGTGGGCCAAAAGTTACCATGGGGTTTAAAAATTTAATAACTTTTTCAATTATATATATTTTTTATTTTTTTTTCAGATTATATAAATAACCCTTGGAGACTAAATAATGGAGAGATTCACAACTGAGCAAGGAACCAGAATAATAGAAGTTTATTACTAAAATCAGCGATCAATCTGCCAGAAGGCGTTCTGCTCAGCTAGAAATGTCTCGTCATGACTACGGTGCATTTCAAAAAAAGACTTACGAGTACTCTTACACCCAGATAAGGTGCAAGAATTAAAACCCGCAGATCATCGGCAACGTTTAAATTTTGCAGTTACATTTCAACAGTTGGCTAGAAATGGAATCGGCTTTATTGAAAATTTGATTATGATTGATGAAGCTCATTTTAATTTGAATGGCTTTGTTAATAAGCAAAACTGTAGGTTCAGGGGATCTGGAAGTCCAAAATTCATTCTAATTGCACCCCATTAGGTGTACAGTATGGTGTGGGATCACATCTGCAAATACCATTGGGCCTAAGTTCTTGGATGAAGATGGAAGTTCTGTTACCGTAAATGGAGAGCGGTATCGGTTTATGATAAAAAAAATTTTACGTCCTGCTCTTGAAAACAGACCTGAGATGTGGTTTCAGCAGGACGCAGCCACTGCCCACACAGCTAGAGGCACAATGACACCTTTAAGCCAAATTTTTGGAGAGCAAATAATTTCAAGAAATTCGGAAATTATTTGGCCAGCGCGATCGTCCGATTTTCAGCACCCGACTATTATCTTTGGGATTATTTGAAGGAGCGAGTATATGTGAACAAGCCCGAGACAATCCTTCAACTCAAGTCGGACCATTGTTGCCGAAATTCGAACGTTACAGCCACAACTTTTGAAGGATGTTATTGAAAATGCTCTAAAACGAATCATTGTGAAGCTTTTTTAAGCGATATTATTTTTCATACTGACTGTAAAAAAGAATTCCATTTTGTGCATTATACTCGTTTGGTCTAAGAAAAAATATAAAAAAATAATAGATGAAAAAGATATTAATGTTGCTTACCCCATGGTAACCTTTGGCCCACCCTGTACGTACGTGAACAGCGAAAAACAATAATAGTTCCAAAAACCGTATGTAGTCTTGACTAGAATATATGACGACGAGTATTTGCTAGTCGGATCATAATTACGAACAGCAGTTTGATTACAACGATAGATGGACAGACGGAAGGACATCGGGTAATTAATTAATCGGGAAGTACCTTTGTCTGGGAGCTATATTCAAAAATGGACCGATATGGTTTAGTTTTGCCAGAGTTAGTTATTGGTCCCTCATAGCGAACCGTGCAGGATTTGAGAACGATCGGATTTAGTTTGTGTCTTCTAGAGCTTAACGACCTCAATTTGGGAGGGACCTTTCCGTGGCGGTTATTCCAAAATATTGACTGGCATGCACTATTTTCGCCAGAGGTAATTATTGACCGCACATAATATTCTACTTAGTAGGTACATAAATACTGTTACACACGTTTTATGCTGTAAAATAAAAAGTACTGAATGTTTTTGGACCAAATATTTTTTAATATATTTATTGATGTATATTGTATCTAAAAAGAATCTACTTATTCGAAATATCCGCCTTTTGCCTTTACACACGCCTTAAGTCTCACTGGCCAATAGCTGCACGAACCTCTACCATTAGAAAATTTGCCACAGCTTGAACCAAAGCAGTCTTAAGAGACCCAATGTTTGGGTATCTTTTGTGACAAACCTTGTCCTCTAATACCGCCCACAATTTGTAATCCAATGGGTTCAAATCTGGACTGCCTGAGGGCCATTCTTCAGAGGAAATAACCGCTGGCAAATTGTTTTAGCCTTATGGGCCGGCGCAGAATCCTGCTGGAAAGTCAATGGCTGGTTTTGGAACAGGGAATTGTTAAGAGGCTTCACAAGAGCATCCAAAACGGTTTCTTGATAAACTTTGGCCGATGTTTTGACTCCTTGTTCGCAGAAATGCAGGTCAGTGACCCCATCGTAAGAGACACTCCATCAAACCATGACTGAAGCTGGGTGATAACCCCTTTTCCACCCTTGGGATCAGTTCAGATGCTTCCTTAGACGACCGCGCATGCACTCTATTATTTTGCTTGTTAAATTTTTTCTGAACGGTAAAAAGTTTTTCATCAGTGGACAAACATTTTCTGTGCAAGTTATCAGCGTGCTTCACCAAAAGACGTTTGCATTTTTAAATCATATTTTTTTTAAAGCTGCAGTCAATAAATGTCCGATACCTCGTTTGAAAGCCACAAGTCTTTTTTTTAATGATTTGACTAATGGACTTCTGCGTGATATTCATCTTACGGGCCATGGTTTTCTGTTTTCGGAGCGGATTTCTGTGAATTCTTGATTTAACGATTTTGATGACATGCGGTGTTTGAACAGAGCGTGGGCGGCCCGGCCTGTGGCGGTCTTTTACATCTCCAGTCTCCTCAAACAGTTTTATGCATCGGTAGACGAACATGAGGCTAATCCCTAGTGGCCAGAGCGTTTTGAAAATATCGTTTTTTTATTTCACACTTGAAAAGCGCTATAACAGCGATACGGTTCTCATTATCTGGCCACTCCATGATGAAAGTTGAAACAATTTTAAAATCCCGTTACAGACTAACCCGGGGGTAACGGGGTATTTTCAGTTCTAATGAAATGGGTGATGTAATGTTGTAACAGAATTTATGTCCTTACTAAGTATGACCATTTTTAGACGATTGAATTTAATACGTTATTTCTAGATCGATATAGGTCTAGTATAACACACTGAGCAATGGCGGACATAATCTGTGATTTCGAAAGCAGCACTGCCAGAATTTAGGAAGGATAAATGTAAAGGAGCCATATGAAAATATGGACCACTATTTTAATTGCTATTTTAAATCAAGAGATTTGTTTTTTTTTTCGCTTATATCAAACTTTGCGAAATTCGAGCAAGATCAGATTATTTATGTAGCTTCCTAAGCGGTATGATCTGAAATTGGTAAATACCTTTATACTATATTAAAACATAGACTAATTTCTTTGATATTTGTTTAATATTGTGGCACGTACTTTTATTATAAGAATCGATGTACGGACACCGGTCAATGGAATCAGATTCTGAATAGAGGAGTTAACTAAACATAAAATCGGTAATTATACGCATTAACATATTATACCAAAGATTTGGAACATTTTCTATGATTTTAAAATGTTATGGCTTGGTCACATGCCACAGACCGCTTACTACAATGTTCCCATATGTGACGAGCAAAATAGAAAGGGACCTAAGGTAAAAAACCAGTTTTGTTCAGGAGAGCCATTTTAAAGATAAGGTCCCTTTCTATTTGCGCTTAGAATCGTCGACTTCACTTTCATAAAACGCGCATATCTCTGGGAGGGAACACTTTTGGGGCATGGGATCGGTCTCATTCGATGCTCAGATGTTGTCCACATCAAAAAAAAAGTGAAAAGTTGATGAAAAGTTTTGTTCAGGAGAGCCATTTTAAAGATTAGGTCCCTTTCTATTTGCGCTTAGAATCGTCGACTTCACTTTCATAAAACGCGCATATCTCTGGGAGGGAACACTTTTGGGGCATGGGATCGGTCTCATTCGATGCTCAGATGTTGTCCACATCAAAAAAAAAGTGAAAAGTTGATGAAAAGTTCTGTTCAGGAGAGCCATTTTAAAGATTAGGTCCCTTTCTATTTGCGCTTAGAATCGTCGACTTCACTTTCATAAAACGCGCATATCTCTGGGAGGGAACACTTTTGGGGCATGGGATCTGTCTCATTCGATGCACAGATGTTGTCCACATCAAAAAAAGAACAAAAGTGAAAATTGAGTTTTTTACCCTTAGGTCCCTTTTTCTATGCGCTGTCACATATAATGGCAGTACCTTGTCCTCCACTTGCTGGTGGGTATATAAGTTTCGTCTCGACCACACTAAATGATGTTTTTCAATGATGCTCATAATTTTTTGGAATCTGTTTTTGGTTTATTTTGTGTTTCAACTGACACGCAACAGATATTTTATTTTATATGAATTTAGGTCAACTCGGCTATAGAAATAAAATAACAATAGTCAAACATAATGAATATTTAATTATAATTTTAGCCACGCAATAGTCGAAACATCACTGACCCTTTGAGTTCATTGTTTCTTTTGTTGTTCATTAAGTTGTACGATGCATGTGATGAATCACAAACTGTGAAATTCTAGAGCCTATATTTTCACATAAAATAAAGGTCAGTGGACAGATAATATATTTGTTGTATTGCCCAACATGTGATTTTAATAATTGTATATATACCACATAGTTCCAGTATCCAGCAACTGGAGATTTCCCTTACACTTATGAAAAAAAAAATTAAATGTAAATAAGGCTCTGGAGGGAGTGTGTGGAGTGTTTGAGGAATCCACGATAACTAAGACTGGATAAGAACAAACACAAAAACGTATCAATAGAAAGGGACCTAAGGGTAAAAACCAGTTTTGTTCAGGAGAGCCATTTTAAAGATTTAAATACGTGTATCTTTAGTGTACCATCACTTTCATAAAACGCGCATATCTCTGGGAGGGAACAATTTTGGGGCAAAGGATCGGTCTAATTCGATGCTCAGTCTTTAAGAAATGTTGATTTTTTTTGCATATGTGAAAGCGCATCGTGAAAGGGTAAACAAATCAATTTTCACTTTTTTTTTTGATGTGGACAACATACATCAAAAAAAAGTGAAAATTTATTTGTTTACTTTTAAGCCCCTTTCTCTTTGCGCTGTCACATATGCAAAAAAAAATCAACATTTCTTAAAGACTACACTCGGACAGGTTGGACTACATTTTACACTACACCATATACTTAGTAGGGACATAAATTCTATTACACACGTTTTATGCTGTAAAATAAAAAGTACTGAACGTTTCTGGACCAAATATTTTTTAAAATATTTATTGATATATATTGTATCCAAAAAGAATCTTTTTATTCGAAATGTCCGCCTTTTGCCTTTACACACGCCTTAAGTCGCACTGGCCAATCGTCAATAGCTGCACGAACCTCGCCCATTGGAAAATTGGCCACAGCTCGAACCAAAGCAGTCTTAAGAGATCCAACGTTGGGATATCTTTTGTGACAAACCTTGTCTTCTTAAACCGTCCACAATTTGTAATCCAATGAGTTCAAATCTGGACTCCCTGAGAGCCATTCTTCAGAGGAAATGAACGCTGGCAAATTGTTTCGAAGCCAGGCCTGCGACGTTTTAGCCTTACGGGCCGGCGCAGAATCCTGCTGGAAAGTCCATGGCTGGTTTTGGAACAGGGAAATGTTAAGAGGCTTCACAACAGCTACCAAAACGGTTTCTTGGTAAACTTTTGCCGATGTTTGACTCCTTGTTCGCAGAAATGCAGGTCAGTGACCCCATCTTAAGAGACACCCCACCAAACCATGACTGAAGCTGGGGGATGACCCTTTTCCACCTTTGGGATCAGTTCAGATGCTTCCTTAGATGACCGCGCATACACTCTATCATTTTGCTTGTTAAATTTTTCCTGAAAGGTAATTTTTTTGTGCAAGTTATCAGCGTGCTTCACCAAAAGACGTTTACATTTTTCAATCCTATTTTTTTTTAAAGCTGCAGTCAATAAATGTCCGGTACGTCTTTTAAAACCCTAAGTCCCAAGTCTTGTTTAATGATTCGACTCATGTACTTTTGCGTGATATTCATCTCATGGGCCATGATTTTCTGTTTTCGGAGCGGAGTTCTGTGAATTCTTGATTTAACAGCTTTGATGTCATGCGGTGTTCGAACAGGGCGTGGGCGGCCTGACCGGTGGCGGTCTTTAACATCTCCAGTCTCCTCAAAATGTTTTATGCATCGGTAGACGAACATGCGGCTAATCCCTAGTGGCCGGAGCGTTTTGAAAATATCGATTTTTTAATTTCACACTTGAAAAGCGTTATTACAGCGATACGGTTCTCATTATCAGACCACTCCATGATGAAAGTTGAAACAATTTTAAAATCCCATTACAGACTTACGCTATTGAGGTTAGCTTTCAAACCCCATATGGCATTAACGGGGTACTGAACACTACTATTGAAATGGGTGTGGTCAAAGTTGTAACAGTATTTATGTCCCTACTAAGTAGTTATTTCGTTCTAAAGGGTGTTTTTTATTGAGGTATAGAACTTCGAATTGAAATAAAACACAAGAAAATCGTTTTAATGTCCATCAATTTGGCTTTATTGGAAGGATAATTTTATGCCATTAATGTTTAAATATGATTTCGGGCATGTGGCCGCCGCGGCTGGCTCGAATAAAGCCAATTCTACAGGTCCAATTTTCAACCACTTTTTCGAGCATATGGGGCCGTATGTTGGCAATAACGCCACAAATGTTGTCTTCCAAGTCCCCTAACGTTTCTGGTTTGTTGGCGTAGACGAGCGACTTCACATATCCCCAAAGAAAATAATCCAATGGTGTCAAATCACACGATCTTGGTGGCCAATTGACAGGTCCATTCCGCGAAATTATGCGCTCATCGAATGTTGCCTTCAATAATTCGATTGTGACGTGCGCTGTGTGGCATGTAGCGCCGTCTTGTTGGAACCACAACTCATCCACATTCATGCCATCCAATTCGGGAACAAAATAGTCGGTTATCATGGCTCTATACCGGTCTCCATTAACGGTAACTGACTCTCCAGCATTATTTCGGAAGAAGTATGGCCCAATGACTCCACCAGCCCATAGAGCACACCAAACAGTCAGTTTTTGTGGATTTAATGGCGTCTCAAGGGTCTCATGTGGATTCTCTTCACTCCAAATGCGGCAATTTTGCTTGTTGACGTAGCCATTCAACCAAAAATGAGCCTCATCACTGAACAAAATTTTGTGATGAAAATCAGCATCGAGATGAATCTCATTTTCGGCCCATTTTGCAAGCGTTGTTCTTTTGTCAACCTGTTCATGATGAAATGGCAAACCAAACTAGTTAGTTAAAAAAGTGATGCCAACTTAATGTTAAAAAAGTGATGCCAACTTAATGTTCTATACCCCAATAAAAAACACCCTTTATATGACATTTGTGCAAGTCTGGATTGATTAGGTGGTCCCGATTGAAATCGTGAGGGTCGTTTGCAATGCTTACAATAAAAAAATAAAATCCAGTCTTTGCAGGGTAGGTCATAACACGTATTAAAGAGCAGTAGGACCGAAAATCGGGACAGAGATGTTCATGAGCTCTATGGGGAATCATAGATAAACATGGGCTTGCTTCTCAAGAATTTGTTATTGTCTTTTTCATAAAGTTCTAGTGAACTTGTTATGCACACAGAGAATAAAACAGTTGGAAATCGGCCCAAACTACAAAAGTTCGGTTGGATGAACCGACTTTTTGTTGCAATAACCAACATTCCATAGTATCAATGGTAAAATGATTCGAGATATCATATGATGGTCGCTACAACCACATCATGGTATACATAATTAAAAACATAGTTATACCAACCGAATTCAGTTTATATATTAGTTGCGACAACTGGCGTTTATTGTAACCAACCAATCAAAGGGTCACTTTTCGATGGTATGTTTTTGTTGGCTTATTAAAAACATTTCCAAGATGAGACCTTGACTTTCTTTATGCTACATTTCATACCCTATCTAGCTCAAATACGCATGATGCGTTTTAATTGGCATACAAACGACCCCTACAAAATTTTACCATATCGGCCGATGCTTTCACATAGGCCCCATACAAAGGTTCACAAAATGAGCCATATATTATGTATAGTATATTTTTTCCTTGAGTGTAATACAAGTAACACAACAAAGTCCTTTAAATGACCTTTGTTGTGGTCGTCATACAAACGGACCACAATAGTCCATCGCCTGCACAAATGGAGAACAAACGGCACAAACAAAAGGAAGGCAAGCGTCATTCCCCCAAAACGCGCTACTACAACAGTATGCACTAAAATAAAATGTCAGTGCCGGATTAGAAACCGTGCACCATGAATGTTGCAAAGCCCTTCGTCAATGCAACCATCCAGCGTAACACAGCTTCCCACTCTTCGAGACGTATGAACTTCCTCACGTACATTCAGTTCGTTTGAGACTGTGCCAACGAAACTATAAAATTTTAACATTACCCTTATGCTGAAGATGTAGTTGTTGCCTGGCTGGCCCATTGTGGGTATAAATGTTCCAGGATGTTCCAAATGCCATCAACGCCAACTGCGAAACACAGCCTTCGTCGCATAACAAAGGGAAAACCCGTAGCGTACGCCAGAAAATGCATAGCACCATTCACTCGTCTCCGTGTCGTCCTTGTTGTTCGCTGTCGTGGGACAGGAATGGGGCTAGCGTGTTACGAGGTGGAGTTTGTTTTCCTGCCATCTTTTTCAGTCGGCGCTTATTAAAAATGCGGTAAAATATTAAGTTGGGCGAACAATCATCTACTCCTACTCAACGGTGAGTGTGAGATTGTGTGTCGTCGCGGCCGTTGTGGATGCACCACGTTGCACGCAAGGACATTTGAAGGATAAATTCGCGTGAGAACCATTCATTGAATACGAAAACAGTAGGAAGGACAAAAGAAAATACGTAAAAAAATTGGGTGTTGCACACAGAGCACCAGCGGAATGGCATAAAACTGGTGAAATTAAAAGACTTAAATGATAGATGAGGGAAATTGCTCTGGAATACAATGGGAAGACATTAGGTGTGCACAAACAAGTCGTAAATTTAATTGGATTTGAATGAAATGCATGCCATCCGAACATGAGTACAGGAGGACCAACGGTAAGAGGTCCTACTGAATTTTACCCTATCACATATGGATGGAAATCGATTTCGGGTTTTGTGTATGGAACATTTTCTATATGCTATTTTCTCAACATCACCTAAAGGCACAATCGGAAAACTGTTGTTCCTTATAGCAGAAAATAGATTTTGGGGGTTTCATATAGAAAAGCAGAACTTTAAGCAAGACGTATGAACCCGGATATATGCGATCGTTTCATGGTCTTGTTCACTCGTTGTGGGTGCATTGGCTTATCGCTTCGGCGAGATTAGTGAGAATCATGACGTGGACTTTGCCAAGGACTTTCTCTGTAACCGCGGCCTGAGCGCTTGTCATTAGAAACTGATATGGGACCACGTTTAAATACATTGGACCAATACCGTACGGTTGTCATAGATGATAGAGGGTCCAAATAGACAGCATCCAACTTAAATTATATTTCTTTGCCCAAAAATAAATAAAAAAAGGGAGTGTCGTCTAACAGCATTTTTGAAAATATAGGAAGTGTACGAGGGCTTATATATATTTTTCTGGCCTAATATGGAATATGCGAATATTTATCATCAAAAATGGTTTTATTGTTTTTCAAAGTATTCTCCAGCATGATTTGTACACTTTTGCAGGCGCTCAAACCAATTGTTTGATTGAGATTGAGACTCCTCCAAAACATGTTTTAGAACGTTTAAACAGCATCTTCTGGCGACGAAAATCTTAGACCACGCATTTTTTTCTTGATGTCCGGGAATAAAACGAAGTCATTGGGTGCTAAGTCAGGGCTGTTCGGCAGATGACCCCTCAATTCGACGTTTTTTCCGGTCAAAAAGGCGCTGGTTTGAGCGGATGTGTGTGAGCTCGCATTGTCATGGTGCACAATGATTCGTCTTCTCTTGTTCGTTTTTCGAAATTCTCCGAAGACTTCAGGCAAACAAATTGTGGTGTACCACTCAGAATTGACCGTCCTACGTTGCTCAAGCGGAATAGTCGCCACATGACTAGTTTTGCCGAAGAAACAGGCCACCATTTGCTTCGAAGTTCTTCTTCCACGAACCACTTTTGTTGGATTGGGCTCGTCTTCGAAGGCCCACACGGTCGATTGCTATCTTGTTTCGGGCTCATACACATACTTCCATGATTCGTCACCTGTTAGATCTTAAAAACGTCTTTGAAGATTCGCGATCGTATTTTTTCAAAATTTTTTTGCACCAATTAACACGAGCCTTTTTTTGAGCGATTGTCAAATTCTGCGGGATCCAACGAGAACAAACCTTGTTTACGGCCAGGTGTTCATGCAATATCGAATGTATGCTGGTGGAAGAAATGCCCATGGATGCCTCTATCTCACGGTATGTCTCATGACGATCTTGCATTATCTGTTTATGCTCGGCATCAGTGTTCTCTGGCACAACGGCCGTTTTTGGACGACCTTCGCCTTTGAGCGAGCGTCGGCCACGATTGAATTCATTAAACCAGTTTTTCACAGTGCTATAGGATGGTGCTTCATCGCCATGCAAAGATTTAAGTTTATCAATTCACTGTTGTCGTGATAATCCACGTCAAAAGTTGTGAAAAATAATCGCACAAAAATGTTAACAAGTTAATTCCATTTTTTTTGCCAAATTGATTTTTTCAAGTCACTGTAAACAACACAAATGATGGTCGTACGTCAAAACGTTCTAAGTACGTTTATGCTTAAAAATGCCAAACTTTCCAATGGAAATGTCAGATGGCGCCAGGCATCACTTAGTGTTGCCTAGGCCTTAAATATAAATAGCAACCCTCGTAGTATGCCCTTCAACGTATGGACTTTAGCTCTCCAAGCGTTTCGGTTTTTATCGGCTCAATCATCTCGAAATGCCGTCCTTTCATGGGTCTCTTCAATTTTGGGAACAGGAAAAGTCGAAGGGACCAAGTCTGGTAAATTCAGGCATGATTACTGTATTCTCTTAGGCCAAAAAATTACGCATAACCAATGAAAAGTGAGCGGGTTTTTCCTTCAAAATTCAGTAATTTTTTAAGAAACTTCGCTGCCACACGCTTTATGCACAAAGTTTTTAGAAAACATTGTATGGCAGGAGCTAACCGATATGACGATATGCTCTGTAACTTCCCTTATAGTCATTCGACAATTCTCCATAACAAATTTCTTTACTTTCTCAACATTTTTATCAATTTCTGATTTGATGGATCTTCTAGGACGAGTTTCTTCATTAAAATTTTCTCGACCTTCTGAAAAAAGCGTTTACCGCTTCTAAACATTTTTCTGACTTAGAGTACAACTACCATATGCCGCGCTCAACATTCCAAGCTTTTTGACCACTTTATTAAATTGTTTACCCAAAATTTATGCAAATTCTTTGATAAATTGTTTTCCACACCAAAAAATTGTCGAATAAGCAAAACATGTCTTATGCCTCTCACAAACAAAATCAACTACGAACATATGTTCGAGACAAGTGTGCCAACAAGAAAATCGAATACAGTTAGACTGAGAAATTTCAAAAATCACCTTTCCTAATGAACAGACCTCGTATATATTTTGGGTTATTTTTGTGGCGCTGAGGGTGGAGCACAGACTTCATCCTGACAATGTTAAACAAGGGTCGTGAACTGACTAACGTAAAATGCTCATGCAATCTTTAATAAACGACATGAATACACCAATTATGTGAACAATAAATATGTAGAATACGAGGGCGACCGCAAAACTGACTGGCCTGGCACATTTTCTGTTTTACTAGCAACTTTTGTTTTTTAAAAGCAATCTTTTATAAGCCATCTGTCAAAATTTCCGAAATATTTAATGATTATTTTCCTTGTTACAGGTGATTGAAGTAAACAAGTTTTATAATTTTTGAAAAATGGAAAATAAAGCGTTTCGTGCGGTAATTAAACACATTTATATGAAAGGTTATACGCCACAATTAATCAAAGATGAATTGGATTCTGTTCATGATGATAAATACTCCACCGTGAAATCCTGGGTTCAACAATTTAAAATGGGTCGTTCAAGTACGGAAGATGAACAACGCTCTGGAAGACCGAAAACTGCTACTACTATTGAAAACATTAAAAAAATATTTAATGAAGTGACTAAAGATAGACGAATAAAGCTCAGAGAACTTGCTGATATTGTTAAAATATACGAAAAACAAGTTTGGAGTATTTTACATGATGAACTCCACATGAAAAAGCTATCCGCAAGATGGGTGCCGCGTTTGTTGACTTTGCCCCAAAAAATCGTCCGTTGGACCAATTCCGAGGAGCTTTTAGCGATTTATCAGCGTAATCCAATAGAATTCTTGCGCCGATTCGTAACTGTTGATGAAACATGGATCCATCACTACATTCCAGAATGCAAAGAACAGTCAAAACAACGGATAGAAAGAAGCTGGTAAAAGTGGTCCCAAGAAGGCGAAAACTGTTAAGTCAGCAGGAAAAGTAATGGCTACAGTATTTTGGGATGCAAGGGGTATAATATTTATTGATTATCTTGAGAAAGGAAAAACTATAAATAGTGAATATTATTGTGCATTATTGGATCGGTTGAGTGAAGAAATCAAGATAAAACGACCGCGTTTAGAAAAAAAAGTTCTTTTTCATCAAGATAGTAATGCTCCTTTACACACTGCATTTTTAACTCAACAAAAACTGGCCGAATTACAATTTGCAATTGCTCCTCATCCACCAAATAGTCCATATTTAGCTCCTTCTGATTATTTCTTGTTTCCAAATTTAAAAAAAAATTCTCGGTGGCAAAGGTTATTGCTGAAACTGAGGCATATTTTGAAGGTCTTGAAAAATCTTATTTTTCGGATGGAATTAAAAAATTTGAAAAACGTTTGATAAAGTGTATTTAGTTGGAAGGAGATTATGTTGAAAAATAAATAATAATAATTCCAAAAAAACTGTTCTTTTTATGTTAGGCCAGTTACTTTTGCGGTCGCCCTCGTATTTATATATAAATATTTAACATGACTCAAAGATGAACTCTTAATTGTAATGCCACCGGCTGTTACAACGTATAAACCCGTCTTTGAAAAATTGTTAGATGTTCTTAGCCGGACTTAAACCTTGGCTTACTTTTAGAGATCGTCGTGCACTCTAACCACCCTACTACGGCGGCCCACATATACCATTAGTACTTTAATAAATCCACATAATTCCCAATCAACACCATAATTACGCGATTATTTCCTAGAACTGTTTCGGGGAACGGCAAATAATAAAAAAATAGAAACAAAATAGCATACTATTCGCTGGAAGTTCATTAGAAATTCAACTAGATACAGACTGACATTCATCAGAAAATCAACTCAGCCAAATGTCAAAACATCTGCACACTTTCGTTCGTACATGTCGTAGTAGGTTTTTTCGGATTTTTTTGCTTGAGATTTTCTCTATAAGCATCAAACAAATTAAATGGAAATTGTTATGAAATTCAAACTGAGTTAATGCAATTTTGTTGGGAAATTTACGAAATGTTGTTTTTTTTTTGTACGATTCTCGTTGTGAAACTTCTGACACAGACAAATGAGAACTGCAGACGCAGTGAGAAACAAGTGCAGCTGATCTTCAGACGTACGAATGCAGCAGTGACAACATAATTATTGTGCCTGCATCGAAATCAAATGCATCAGTAAAATACATGAGAGTGGGTCGATACGAAAAATCGTTCCCGAAATATACAACGGATTGAGTGCTGCATTTGGACAGAATTTCGCTTAACATCGAGTTAAGGAACAAACTAGGAAGTTATGTAAAATCGGTGAGCAGAACATGATATATTTTGTATATTCCTGACTTACAGTGTGAAGCTGGCAACGAGCGAACTAATATTTTTTTAGATTTTCTTTTCATGTCATTAGAGATACGTTTACTACTTGTAAAGGTGCCGACATAGACCACTGCAAAGTCGGAGATGTTCTACCCAATATTAAAAAAAAGATTTTGAGTTGACAATGGCACCCACTTTCTGAAATATTACTAAACATAAATAACAACGATTCTTGGGACCATGGCCTACTACTTACATGCTGTATTTGGATGGTTTTAGGGCTTTGGACTCTTTGTACAATTGATTTTAAAAATGATGTTATGCCCCTGTGTTTGCCATATTTGAATGGGCTTTTAAGCCCTAGTGTCAGGTCCATTGGTGCCCGACACGTATGTAAAATGATCTCCATATTCCGAATGTCCGTTTTGCTCCACCACGTATATAAGTAGTTTTCAAGATATCGTAATCATGGAATTTTTCTTACTTTTTTCATTAATCTGCCTTACACTTCAGCAATTCTTATCAGATTAACTTAAAAATTAGTAATATTTATTTGTAAGAAATCATTCATGTAATTTATAATTTATAAAAATCGAATTAAAATTGTGGAAGTTATAGAAAAACAAATAAAAATTTAGTGTTTTATGCTGAAAAATGTTTTTTATGTTGAAAAATGTTGTTTTCAACTAGCAATGGTACCCCAATTCTTTAGCTCTCCCACTAGTTTTTGCACAAAACTACAAAAAAACGCACTTTGACAATCCAACGAAAATTGCCGTAGTTATAGCAATTTTTGTAAAAATTCATAGGATTTTTTCTCACTGTTAGAACGAGAGCTTGTGGCAGACGGACGGACGGGCTGACATACATCGTCATATCGAATCAGTCGATCATTCTAAGGCGAGTCTAAGTCAATCAGTACACTAAATGGCAAGTCTAGCTTATCTATTCTTTATAATGATAAACATGGGCATTTATAGCCTATCATTTGATCAAACACGAAATTAGCATCGGTGTTCAGGAGCGGCTATGTCGGTATCTAATCGAACTAATCAATTGTGCCAAATATCATCAAGATAAGATATAATATGTAGCATAAAGAGCTGATAAAATTACTTGAACAAATGTATGGGAGCAATATCTTAATCTGAACCAAGTTTTAGTTTTAATAATGTCCGTCATTGGTCCAAAAAAGAAACTTTTGCAAGACTATCATTTTTAAAAAAACTTTTTCATTACATCACCATTAAAAAATATAATTTATTATATAAAATATGTTTAAATATTGAAAATATTAAGCAAAATACTACAAATCATAAGTTAACTTAAGTCCCATCTTTCCGGGCTATGCGCTTTTATAGAACTATATGTGACAGCGCATAGAGAAAGGGACCTAAGGGTAAAAAAACCAACTTTCACTTTTTTTTTTGATGTGGACAACATCTGAGCATCGAATGAGACCGATCCCATGCCCCAAAAATGTTCCCTCCCAGAGATATGCGCGTTTTATGAAAGTGATGGTACACCAAAGATACACGTATTTAAATCTTTAAAATGGCTCTCCTGAAAAAAACTGGTTTTTACCCTTAAAAAATGAAATATCGGGCTTATAGGAAGTAGGAGCTATATCTAAATCTGAACTGATTTTCTTTAATTTCAATAGCGGCTTTCCGGGACCCAAAAAGCTTTCTCTTCGAAATTTTATGAAGATCGGCAACCAATTTGCGTTTGTAGTTTGACTGCACGCTTAAAGAAGACGGACTGGCATACAAAAGAGTCAATCATTCTAAGGCGATTCTAAGTCGATCAGTATAAGCTCATATATTCTTGGTAAACACAAACATTTGCCATGAAACTTACTTATAATACTCGTACCCTGCTGCACAGAGTAGTGCAGGGTAAACAAATTGGCATTTAAGGTCGAGGAATATGGTAATATTTGATCGAATTCGAAATTATTATCGTCGTTTTAGAGCGGTTGTTTTGCTATCTGATCGACCAAATGAACCGTGCAAAATGTATTCAAGATTTCATTTTTATGTGGCTCTAGAGCTAAAGACATTAAATCAATTGAACAAATGTCAATTTCGTGGTCCAAAAACATTCTTCGGCAAAATTTCAACAGGTTTGGATGTATAATATGTGCCTAGTAGGGCTAAAGACATAGATATGTGTGTCAGCTATGTCTAAATGGTAAGCAATGCGCCAATGTGCCAGTCCTTAATACAAAAAACTAGCTAACTAACTTCTGCCAAATTTCACCTTAGTCGGTCTACAATTGCGACATGTAGTTGGACTACCAGCTTTAGATGATTAACAGGCGGACATTCGCCCTTATTCTATTTGCCGTAGTCAACAGAAGACTACGTCGTTTTTTGTATTTTGTTTCAATTTCGTATTCCCGTTGGCAATATTGCCGTATTTCGAAGACTGTTAAATTAAGTTTGGTATTCTGTAAGAAAAATTGGCGACGCCGTTGTTTTCAATTGGCATTGATTTTGGCGTCGGCCATTTTAGTGTTGCCTTCAATGTATTGTTTACGTTAATTTTGATTTCATTAGAAAATTAAATGGAAAAAATTAAAATAACAAATAAGCGCCAGTTCGAGAAGCTAGTGGAAGAGCTTAAAAATAATCCATCACTAGCCAGAGGATTTCACAAGGGCACTGTTCCTAATAATTTTAATGAGCAGTGGGAGAGTATTGCCACTGTGGTAAATTCTCATGGACCCCCAATTAGATCTGGTGCTGGATGGCAAAAGGTAAGGTAAATAGTTTGGTTAAAAACTATGCTGTTTGATGGAATTCTTTCTACAGATTTGGAGGGACCGAAAATTCTTCGTCACTCGATGAGTCCGAATCGGATAGAAAAAACATTTTTATTTAAACTTTTTTTTACAAACAAACTTTTCCCACGAAAATAGCACATAACTTACATATATTTCATCAAAAACAAGAAATAAAATGAATCAGCTGACTCTAACATTAGATATGTGTGCTGTATGTTATTGACATTTTCGATAAACAGGCAACGGCGTCGTAATACTCTTACAGAATACCAAATTAGCATAGAATTGATGTTGTCTTCGATTTGAGTTGCTGTTGCCTTGAAATTGCCGTTGATATTGCCGACGCCAAATAGAATAAGGATGAATGTTTAATCGAAAAAGCTAAGGATTCTGAGTCGAGCGGTACATCAAATATATTTGATATCTTCAAATATTAGGCATGAAGCCAACCCATAATAAACTGTGGGGTGGTCCTGGGTATAATCCACTATATAGCACGATTTTCAGCTCAGTTCGATTATCGATTATCGATAACCGAATTTACTAATTTAAATTCAGTTTTCAACTTAAAGCTATATTCTATGACACCATAGGATGGAGTGTGTATATAAAAGTTTGGCATTGGAAATACTTTTCTACGAAAATTTAAAATGGACCAAATCGGACCAACGGGAAAAAGTTTCATTTTGAGGGACTAAAAAACTAAAGAGCAAATTGTTTTTAAATCATTTCCACTGTTAAACTGAAACATGTAACTTTTAAATTAAAAGCCGTAGGCAACGACGCATAGAACATCCCATTTCTCTCCGATTGAAATATATACTTGTAGTAAGATTTGGCCTAATGTGGGACTTGAATCGGCTTGGATTTCTAGCTACTCATATTGTGGTACCTTAACATAATTTTTTCAATACTATAAAATAAAAAAGAAGATGGTAAAATACACGGCCAGTTAAGCCATGGTGAATGTACAAAAATTGTAGGTCTGTTGACTCTAAAAGGGTTACTTTTTTCACAGGTACTTTTAGTCCCTATAAGGGTAACTTCTTTCCGTTATGCAATATTTACCAATTTGCAATTCCAAACAGTTTGTGCTACTTAAGGTGACTGGAATTATTCCTTCAATCGACATGCGGGTGGGCGTAAAACATTACGACGTTCAGGAATATATCGCACTTATTCAGAAAAAGGGTATTAACTCAAAATGTTTCTGTTTTCCTATAACTTTTGTCGTTCTTTTTATGAAAAAGTGGAGATACCGATGTAAAATTTTAACAGTAAGTAAAGATGGCCATTGTGTAGATTTTTCTTACTAAAAGCATAATTTTTAAAATTTATAGTTATGAAGTCTCCCATTGATATTTTAAGGTGTTGCAAACGAGATGACAACCTTATGGTAGAGTGAGCAGAAATTACAATGTTAATGGTAAAAGGTAAATTTAATGAGTATTGGTTTTGTTTCTGAATACAGAACAACCCACCTTATTATACACATTCGTATACACAAACATTAATATTTTGAAATGTTGGAGAAAATAAAAAAAGATTCCTAAAAGATGCCAACGTAACAAAATAACAGCAACATCAACGTCAACCGACAAAATCGAATGATTTACAGATGTAGAACACTGGAGGAAAGGGTAGCCAACGGTTTGGCATTAAAGAACACTTAAAATAAATAAGAAAATAAAAATCAAAAAAATTAAAACATGGGTACTCAGAAATCTAAGAAGAAACTGAAGCATTTGCGAACCTTGCCTTAATTATAAGGAGGATTGCCGAAGTATATAATTTTTATTTTTTTAACAAATCTCCTATTTTAGTTATTTGCAACTTAAATTTCCATTTTTCGCTTCGAATTTTGATACGGTCACTAGTTGTAATATATTTTAAAATTTCATGTAGCAATGCAATAAAATAAAATATTATTGCTCAATAAAAGACAATCACGGGGAGGTTGGCTTTACTACTCGTAAACACAGAAAAAACAAATTAGCCAAATTTAAAGTTCTGTCCAAAAAACAAGAGAATACCTTATAGGTCCCTTACACGACACGGCTACGGTAGATTAAAAGTGTTTCGACAGTCTGTGCTGGAAGATTTTGTGCTTAAAAAAGATTTTTTTTTAATTTTGATGTGGCTGTAATGTAAGATCGTGTATGATGGATTTGGGAAAGACAAAATAATACAGGCGATTTTTTTTGCCCATTATCATGATTTACATGTCTGGGTTCTTAAAAGTTACGATCATGCCAAAAAATAATGGGACCTGTTAAAATTTATTAATATTTTTGTTTTAATAGATACTTCACTTAATGCTTTGTGGTTGTAAGATTAAATTAATATATTAAGTTTCCCCTTGTGCCTTAATGGGATGTAGTGGGACTTTAATAAGTAAGTTAAGTTTTAGGGATTGTACTTTACACTACGAAGGCAATGACTGTCTATCACGTTTTGAAAAAGTTCTGTTTGGATGTGCCGCAGGTGTCGAGTTCTAGCCCTATTGTGGGAATATATTTCTTTTAAACAATTTCTTTAATATACTCGTATATAATCTCATAAAAATTAATACAAACAAGTGAACACGTAGTCAAGTTTGGCCAGGCCATATCTTATAACGTTGACCAAATTCACAAAAATTGTACTTTTTGCTGATTTTTCCACTGCAAATCCCAAAATGATTGTGACTTTAAGACATTTTCGTCAATCAGTCCGTTGGACCGCTATCGTGCTTTCAACTTACAAACGGACAGATGAATATGCCTTGATCGTCTTAGAATTACGACGATCAATAATATCGCTAATCCTGCAAGTCCAGAAAACGGAGTAAAAAAAATCGATTTCTTTGGCGAAGGGTATACAATATAAGACATATAAAAATGATTCTGATTACGGGGACTGCTATATATACTTCTGGGCTGCTATAACGAAAATGCGAATATTTATCATCAGAAATGGTTTTATTGTTTTTCAAAGTATTCTCCAGCATGATTTATACATTTTTGCATGCGTTCAAACCAATTGTCGAAGCACTTTTTCCACTTCCATTGAGACACCTCCAAATCATGGTTTTTGAACGCTTCAACAGCATCTTCTGGCGACGAAAATCGTAGACCACGCATTTTTTCTTTAAGTGCGGAAATAAAAAAAAAATTCATTGGGTGCCAAGATAGGGCCGTACGGCGCTGGTTTGAGCCGATGTGTGGGAGCTCGTCTTCTCTTGTTCGTTTTTCGAATTTCTCCGAAGACTTCAGACAAACAAATTGTGGTGTACCACTCAGAATTGACCGTCCTATGTTGCTCAAGCGGGACAGTCGCCACATGACCAGCTTTGCCGAAGAAACAGCCTACCATTTGCTTTGAATTGCTTCTTCCACAAATATCTTTCGTTGGATTTGGCTTGCCTTCGAAGACCCGCACGGTTGATTGCTGTTTTGTTTCGGGCTCATACACATAGATACATGATTCGTCACCTGTGACGATCTTATAAACGTCTTTTGAAGCACCAGCGATCGTATTTTTTCAAAATTTCTTTGCACCAATCGACACGAGCCTTTTTTGAACGATGGTCAAATTGTGCGGGATCCAACGAGAACAAACCTCTTTTACGGCCATGTGCCGATGCAATATCGAATGTTTTATGGTGGAAGAAATGCCTAAGGGTGCCTATATCTCATGGTATGTCACATGACGATCTTGCATTAATCAATGTTCTCTGGCACAACGGCCGTTTTTGGACGACCTTCACGACCTTCGTCTTTGAGCGAGCATCGGCCACGATTGAATTCATTAAACCAGTTTTACACAGTGCTATATGATGGTGCTTCATCGCCATACAAAGATTAAAGTTCATCGATGCACTCTTGTCGTGATAATCCACGTCGAAAGTTGTGAAAAATAATCGCACGAAAATGTGGACGAGTTAATTCCATTTTTTTTGCCAAATTGATTTCTTCTAGTCACTTCAAACAACACAAATGATGGTCGTACGTCAAAACGTTCTAAGTACGTTTATGGTAAAAAATATCAAAGTTTCCAATGGGAATGTCAGATGGCGGCAGGCAACACTTAGTGATGCCTAGGCCAGGGATATAAAAAAACAACCCTCGTAGTATTTGTTGTTGTCGTGGCAACTGGCTATCCGGATCATAAAACCGGCTGTCGTGGGATCATATTTGTATTCCGGTTCAGTGCACCTGTCATTCTTCTTCGAAATATCAATCCACCAAGACTGCAACGAAACCATACTTTCAGTGAAAATACAGAAATATACATAGCAACCCTCGAAGTCATACATGACTATTTGTTCAACTCAATCAAATGTAATAGTTATTTGAAATATTTGAGGGTCTATATCAACTTTCAGGGCCCAAAAAGACCGTAAAGTTAAAATAAAAGAAATTTTACTGCTTATTAATATCTGAATTTACTTTTGACTGGAGATCACACTGATATTGGGAATCACACTCGCACTGGTGGCTTAATGAAAGCCCAGCATGAAAGCCAATTTTAAAATACAATCCAAAATAATCCAATATGCAGTCGTTTTTAAGATCGGACTTAAATTTTGGATTCGGCATATGAGACCGAAGGTTCAAAAATATGGGTGTGGAAATATAAATACTGGAATCAGACGACTGCGAAGCTATGAGTTTATATATTTTAGAATTGTCTTAGATTAGGACTCGAAAACAAAATGCAAGCATGCAATATTATAAAAAATGTACAGTATCAGCCTTGCCCATTAATTTACTTTAAATACACGTATTTCCAAAAATAAAGACACCCTTTCCTCAAAGCGAAAAATATACTCAGAAATCATAATAAACTTCTTGAAGGCTTCAAATGCTATAAAAACGATGTTACACATATTTCGATAGATTTTTTTTTTCTCCTCCGTCCATACGACACACAAAGACGAAATGAAGAAATTGGGAATAGAAACACTAGAAGGTGAAGGGAGGCGGTAGGAAAAGTTACAATGCACTGTTGTATGATTTGGTTTAAATTGCAATTGCACGTGCTGAGAATAACATTACCACCAACTGCTTACATTTGGTGGTTTGTGGTGCCGGCAAGCGTTGGCCTTTTGCTGGCATCGTCGATGGTGCTGTTTAAACCGACGACCACACCAAAATGTTGATGTACGCTTTTTGGGACTAATGAATAAATTGCAGTCAGTGGTCATAGGAACCCCTACACGAAGATGGGCTGTTAATTTCAGGCAGTCGAAAAGAACTAGGTCAAATAGTTTTAAAACATCTATCATAAGAATCACATTACACGTGGTAATTATAGAATTCTTTCTTCAGCTCAGACAGTTAGTTAGAAGTAACATGGCTGCCACTGCAAAGCGTATGAATGAAATAAAGGGCGTTAAAAATGCTCATTTGTAGAAAAGTTGTAAAAAAAATATGGACATCGTATTTTACTATTTGATGCTATTGTAAGATACACTTTAGTGGAGGGTTAGGGACTACACGACCACATATATTGGCTGGTCCATCTAGTGGTTTTCTTCAAGAATCATATGCCATCGTCTTCTTAAACAAAGGTTTTGTAATGACTAAAAGCGATCAATTATTATAGGTATTATATTAAATTCTGATGTTTGGATAATTAAAAATATGTTACAGCAGCAAACTTAACGGGGATTGGTTACCACAACGAAATGCTATGTTTTCACCACCAATTACACTGTAAGTTAACTTTCAAAATGAAACAGAAAAACACCGAGACATTCTCACTTAATTTTGGGCCATAGAACACAGTGGTATACTCCGTTTAATATGATTAGGTCGAAATAAATTTGATAAAATTAGACTAAATAGTGACACAAA
This sequence comes from Hydrotaea diabolus, assembly GCA_963513945.1. Classification (NCBI taxonomy): domain Eukaryota; kingdom Metazoa; phylum Arthropoda; class Insecta; order Diptera; family Muscidae; genus Hydrotaea; species Hydrotaea diabolus. Next base: position 61,218,194 of record OY740718.1, on the reverse strand, counting down.
CTGAAACTAATTGAATTGTATTCACCTTAATATAAGCGACCTTTATTGTTAGAGTTAAGTATCAACAAATAAACAAAAAATAATGTCATTTCAAAAGACTCTTCGAGGACATTTTCCATATATAAAGGGTTTTCCAATAGGGACGCAGTTTTATGTCAACGCACCCTCAAATATTTTTAATGATCTTTCTGTTTCAAAACGTTAGTCAAAGTCAACATTTTCTTTATGGTAAAGTTCTCTTAAATTTCTTACGTTTGGAAATCATTAAAAATGACTACCGAAATTCTGAGTCGGTGGTCGCAACTTTAAGAGCGCTTGCTCCAATTTTTGGTCGTTATAATCGTCCCATCCGACAGGCTGTGCGTGCTATAGTGGATAAATATGGATTAAAATTTTCACTTTTGGGTGTTCCGGCGCCAAAAAGACGCCGGTACGCTCGAGGCGACGAAAATATCGCAGCCGTAAGTGTTACCGTTCACAATGAGCCAAATTAGTCGATTTTACGTCGTTATCAGGAACTGGGCATCTCTTAAACCACACTGTGGCGAATTTTGCGAAAAGATCTTGGTCTTCATTCTTATAAGATCAAACTAAATCAAGCACTAAAACCACTTGATCATTTGATTATTGAACGCCGAAACTTCTCCGATTGAGAGCTGGCAAAGTTTCCCGAAAATTCAGAATTTCATCGAAATATCATCTTCAGCGATAAAGTGGTTTTGTCAGGATGAGTGGTTTTGTCAATAAACAAAATACAGCAACAAACTCACATGTGCTTCAAGAGACACAACTAAATCCGCAAAAAATTAGTGTGTGGTGTGGTTTTTATGCCAGAGGTGTGATTGGGTCGAATTATTTTGTCGATGAAAAAATCGTCATGCAACCATCAGTGGAGAGCGCTATCGTGCCATGTAAGAAAATTACTTCTGGCCAAAATTGGATGTGCTTGACATCGCCTAAAAGTGGTTTCAACAAGACGGTGCCACACAGCACGCTTTACAATCGATTTACTGAAAGTCAAATTTGGTGAACGTGTTATCTCGAGAAATGGTCCGGTCGAATAGCCACGTCGTTCATGCGATTTAACGCCATTGGATTTCTTTTTATGAGGCCACATCAAGTCATTTGTCCATGCCAACAACTTTAGACAAGCTCAAAGTCAACATCCAACGCGAAATTATCAACGTTCCGGTCGAAATGTGTGAAATTGGGTCCAAAAAAATAGATCGACGTACACGGGCTCGTGGTGGTCATATGACCGAAATCGAATTTCATTCTTAAAATGTAACATTTCCGATACACCTGGAAGAAATTTGAACTCCATATCTTAAATATTGCATGTTTTATTAATGTATAAAATTGTTATGTCCTGAATGGAAAACCCTGTATAAGTCCACAATAAAAAGAAAACTAATAAAAAGCTACTTTGCTAACTCCAAAAACCTTTAAAAATCTCCCTAATGCAATTTGATCTAATCAAACAATTATTGGCATTTAAGTGGAACAAATAAACGAAGGTTATTAAATTTACCGATTGAAAAATATTTAAAACAGAAAATGTTTGTATACTCTCTACCATGAATTACGTTTTAGTATGTCATTGGCACTCCCAGTGAAAAAATATGGTTACTAAATGGTCACGGCAACAATAATACGTTATCTGCAATAAAAGCATGTTCGTCGCAACCATAGTATTGTTTTTTTGAATTTCATTTTGACAAAAATATGATTGCGGCCATATAAATGTTGTTGAAATGCTAAAATAGTATTGTTGCCATATTTAGAAATAAAAATATGGTTATAGCAACCATATACAAATGGTTGGTGCGACAAAAGTATTGTTAAAAAGTATTATGGTTGAGGAGATCATACTATGTTAGCAGGGATTATAACATGAATGCGTGTGAATCATATTATGGTTTATTGATAATACTATGGTTGTATGTGTATTGTTGTGCCACCACCACAAACCCAACAATAGTATGATGCACTTAGAATATGTCACCCTAACCATATTATTTTTTTTAGTGCATCAGAGATCATAGAGCCTGCAAAATGTCGAGCATTAGCCATTCAATAGCAAATAAAGCTATAGAGGCCCGTCAGGGCATACTAAAATTATATCATGCACAGCACATCACGTACAGGTTGTCAAAGTACTATTTCCTTTTGTAGGGTGTACTATATATGAAGTTTGCATTATTTTGCTGTGTGCATGTGCGCCCTGCAGTGTGCATTCGTACGCTGTTAACTGTTTTCCTCGTATAATGAACGGTGTGTGTGTGTTTTGTCAGCCTAAGTCGCGCTTTTGGGTGAAGCAGAATTACCGGCAGCTACCAACAAATGCTACAGCTGCGTTTGAAAGACTGCACAGCCAGCGAATGTAGCGGAGTACGCGAACATATCTCGACGCCTACACACGCAGCAGCATTCGCACAAGATCAGATTGCAGAAATGCAAGTATGAAATTTGTTTTCATTTCTTTTGCTCCGCTTTGTGGATTTTCTTTTTGGGGTTTTTCTTTTCAGGAAACGTGCGTAGCATTCGAACAGACAGACGCTGACGCTGCCTGACGGTGGCGATGAAACTACATTCGAACGGCTTGAAGTGGTGGAGGCGTCATGTTACGGTTTTTTTCATTTTATTTCGTTTTTTTCTATTTCTTTTGATGTTGGTGTTGCAACTAAAAATAGCTTCGTTAGCCTAAGACCTATGGGCGACATAAACACAGACTGCGCGGTGTGTTGCCCAACCACGTCTTCCTGAACTGTTTCTTCGTCATCTTCTGCGTGCTGCTTGGAGACAGAAAATGACATGATTTAAATTAGTTCAAAACGGTGAGAAAATTACAGTCATTGAAACGACAGAAATTTTCAACCTAAACGTAATGCTAGGTACACACGAGGCAACCGTCGAGAGCAACGTGTTGCAGCAAATGTTTGCTTTGTTCACAAAACACGTGGCTAGACACAAAGCAACGTTTGTTGCAACATGGATGTATTGCGGCAACGGCTGCCTAGTGTATATCCAGAATAATGCGGGGCATTTGCTAATTATCAAAGTGTGGTGTAATCTTCAAATTGGTTCTTGAACCAAAAATCAGTGCACGGGCAATGAAGAGGATGGACAATTTTGGAATTAAATGGTGACATTTTTGTAGCATTAAACAGTCGTTCCGGTCAGAGAGTACAAGTAAAGGAATTAAATTGTACATTTGAAAGAAGTTCCCCGTTCTTAATTAAAGGAATTTGTGGGAAATATGTTAGTAAGGTGTAGGTCGTTCAGTGGATACCAAATTTGTCGATGCTTTGCAACACCTCAAAATATTGATCGCAGAAATTTTAAGACGATCTGGCCATGTCCGTCTGTTCATCTGTGGGTCTCTTACAGATGAACAGACGAATTAAGCTACGAGTAATAACCTTAACGATGGTGGCTTAACCACATGGTTTTAAAGAGATGCGAAATCCAACAAGGAAGAAAAAAGTTTCCTTTTATATCGCGAGCAGCAAGGCTTTTTAGTTGGATGAATCAGATTTTTTAGTATTTTGTAATAATTTTAAATATAACAAACAAAAATGGCTTTCGGTGATGTTAAAACCCCACAAGGTGTTAAGGAATTGAACCATTTCTTGGCCGACAACAGCTACATCAGTGGTTATGAACCAAGCAAAGCCGATTTATCTGTGTTCGAAGCCTTAGGCAAGGCTCCAACTGGTGTCTTGCCCCATGTTCAACGTTGGTACAAACACATTGCCTCCTTCGAAGCCAGCGAAAAAGCTGCATGGGGCGGTTCCCCTGTGCCTCAAGCTGCCGATGGCAAACCCACCGTCGCTGCTCCTGCTACCGCCACTGATGATGACGATGTCGATCTATTCAGCTCTGATGATGAAGAAGAAGATGCAGAGGCTGCCAAGATCCGTGAAGCACGTGTGGCCGCCTATGCCGCTAAGAAATCAAAGAAACCCGCCCTTATTGCCAAATCCTCCGTGTTGCTAGACGTTAAACCTTGGGACGATGAGACCGACATGAAGGAAATGGAAAAATCCGTACGTACCATTGTGATGGACGGTCTCTTGTGGGATGCCTCCAAACTGGTTCCAGTCGGTTATGGCATCAACAAATTGCAAATCATGTGCGTTATCGAAGACGAGAGAAGGTTTCAATTGACTTGTTGACCGAAACTATTCAAGAATTCGAAGACTTTGTGCAATCTGTTGACATTGCTGCTTTCAACAAGATCTAAGAAGCAGACTGTGACAATCGCTATTATTTATCTGTCTTATGAGTGTCATCTTCATTGGAAATGAAATTTCAGAGATATTTTTATAATTTGAGCAAACATAAAAAAGGTTCCTTGGAAAAGTAGAAAATTTTTCTTCAACAAATCTTAATTTTTAGTTAACGTAAAATGATTTAAATGGGTCGCACTAAATACCTTTAAATAGGGCATTTTTGCTGGATAGTTTGACTAATGTAGATCTAAATCAGCAATCAATAGGTAGTATAGACATATGAGTACTCAAAGTAAAAGTGTTCGTTTTGGATCCGAAATGATTTATAAAAGTGTCGTGTATCTATGTCATCTGTGACGATTTTGTTTTAAGTTTTTTTTGTCTTTTTATGCTGATGGTTATTTAATGGTTTATACAAGAGTCTAAACTTTGACTTTCAGGATAGAAATTTTATAGGAGCGCCCCATAATAACTCAGTTTATCAAAAAATTTTGAAACTCTATCGAAAGCTCTTGTTAAATGTTCCGTCTTTCTCTCTTTTTTGACTTATAAATATTGAACTTTCCTGTATTAAATGCATTATATATCAGATACTCTTGACAAGGGGACTTACCGATACGCTGAAAGCCAGTTATGGTTTTTTCGTTAAACGCCATCAGGCTGATTTGGCTGAAAGAAACGGAAAAATTTGTTATTCCTGGGTTTACTTTATTTCTTGGTTTTCCAGAATCGAAAGTTATTTATAAAATAATAAAATAATAAAAAATACAATCTAATAAATATATAAAAAAATAAGTTTAGTAAAAAATTTTAAGTATTAAAATTTCCCTCTTTCTTCTGACGTATGTTTTTAGAGCACCAGATTTTTATGAGTCATGCATTTTATACCATATATTTTACAAATCACAGTGGAAAACATTCGGAAATCACTATCATATTGGGACTACTTTAAGAGTTCAAACTTCTTAGCATTGTACGATTACAAAATTGTACGAATTAAAGACGGTTGCACAACAAATTAAAATATTTTTTATTATTTTGAAGACTAAGCTGAGATTTTAGTCGGACTGTTGAACGGACTATGGTGTATAAGATTATGCATGGCCGTACCGCAGGACGGCCGAACCCTATATACTAGGGTCCTTTATAAGAACAATAGCTTGTCGATATTGTGCCATCGATTTTTCGATATTTTTTGACATGAGGAAAAGTTTTACTACGGCAAATCAAAAAAAAATCATTCTCTACGATGTTCTCGGTCGTATTTCTATTTCCGGGCGCTCATATGTTATATTGTCTTGTATGAGGCAATTTATATTTGTACGATTATGTATTGTATGTCACCTTGAAGAGATAATATTTAAAAAATATTTTTTTATTACTCGTACCTACTAAAAAACCTTAAAAATAAAAGTGGAGAAAAAATAAACTGGAAGTTTTTTTTCCTCACGGCAAATGCTATCAAAAACCGATGGCACAATGTCGATTTTTTAATAGACCTACCCTCTTATATACCCTCCCCGAATGGTCGCACTAGAAAACCCCAGTTTGGCTAATGCGAGCCTTCTTCTATTAAAGCCTCCACGAACAAACCCCCAACCTCCTGAACGCCCGATCAATCCTCAAGCGACTAAATTCCTAAATTCGACTTAAATTCATCCCGCAGCGACTGAACTCGTACTTATCGACGGTCGGGACAATGCCCATTCCATCCAAGTCCCTTATGTCGTTTTACAACGTATATACCAACAAGACATGCTTCCAGTCCTCTGCACAACCCCCACATCTACAATCAGGAGTCTTGGTAAGACCCCTTCAATGAAGGAACTAATTGAGAGAGCCATGGTAGGTTAGTAGGAACCCCGGACTAAGGCCGAAGTCCGAGCGTCCCGTTTGAATTCATACGTGACACGGCCCTTGTCACTTTCCGTCCACCGCTGCCTCCACCTTGGAATCACGCACTCCTCTAGGCGTGCCTTTACCTCCCGCATGTCAAACACAGGTGCCGAAAGCCAATCTACCTTCAGAAGTGGTAGTTCCTTCTTGACCTTAAAAGCAATCGCTCGGCGGATTACTTCCAGTTCAAGGGACACTACAAACAGAAGGCCTGCAACGCGTCCGTTGAAACCGTCCTGCACACTGGCATACAAGCCAGCATGGCTACTCGCTGGCACGACAAGACCTCGTTTCTGCCAGAAACAGACCTAATCGTCTCATACCATATCGGCGCACCTTATGTTGCGCATAGTACTAGTGGCACGCTAGCTAAGGCCTCAGTCACTCCTAAGGATCCGCCTAACTTTCGCAACAATCTTTCACCTGAGTGAGATGAACCAAAAAGTTCTTTCTCTCACTCATCATTATTCCTAGGTATTTGACCTCAGCCGCATACCAGAGACTAACGTCTCCAATGCTTACAAGAGGCGGGCGAGACCGTGACAAGCTGCCTTTCAGCCGCATCATCACGGTCTTGTCTCTGACACTCGCACCCCGTTCAGACACAACACACATGGCCCCCTCACCCTGAGTCTCCAGAGCAGAACGAGACAGTTCCTTCAATCAGGATATTCAAGTCATCCGCATACGCGCACACGTTGTATGACAGACCAAGCTGCCTCAACAAGGGATCCACCAAAGGCTCAAACCGGCTTAAAAAAGCCGACAGACGTTTTTTTTTTTTTAAAAAAAAATCGCCGAAAGGGCGGTGTTCTGAAAACCTCGGTTTTTTCGGCATTTTGTGCACTTCGAGATTTTTTGGTCAGAGTAATCGACCAAAATTTAGCAAACTGGGTCTGTAGGAAATGTGAAAACATCTGTGCATGCTCGCCCAGTTTGTTCTGCGGAAAACATTGATGTTGTTTGCGATAGTGTGGCCTCGACTCGTGAATGGTGTTCGCTATCGCAAGCTGATAACGAAATTGAGGATATTGCCTTGGACGATATATGTGACGCGCAAAATAGAAAGGGACCTAAGGGTAAAAACCAGTTTTGTTCAGGAGAGACATTTTAAAGATTTAAATACGTGTATCTTTGGTGTACCATTACTTTCATAAAACGCGCATATCTTTGGGAGGGAACACTTTTGGGGCATGTGATCGGACTCATTCGATGCTCAGATGTTGTCCACATCAAAAAATAAGTGAACATTTATTTTTTTACCCTTAGGTCCCTTTCTCTATGCGCTGTCACATATGGTTCTAACAGAATGGTGCCACCTGCCACACAGCCAACAAAACAATGGCTCTTTTACGCGATGGCTCATGTCGTGGCGATGTTAATTGGCCGCCACAATCATGTAATTTGAAACCGTCGTCGTACTTCTTTCTTTGGCGATATTTAAAACAGAAAGTGTACGTCAATAAGCCAAGAACAATTCAAGAGTTATAGGATAAGATAATTTGGCACATTAACGACATAGAACTTCGCAATGTCTCAGATTCATTCAAATTATAGACCATCGGAGAGAGGTGTGCAGCTGAAGCCGTGCCGAGCATTTGGTCTACCTTACTTTGACTTACACTTAACTGTCAAATTTCCTTCTTAATTTATAAAAACTATTAAAATAATTCTCTGAAAACCTTTTATTTTATTTTGAATTCACATCGTGCGTTGTAGTTGGACCACACTTTAGTTAAATCGCTACGAATCTTCACTGATACAGGTTCATTTGTGTGGTTAGTATTAGAAGTAGCCTGGCCGCGAATACAATTATCCAACGTTAACCCTGTAACTGTAAGAGATTACATTACCAGAATAAACCATACGAAAGCCACTCTATAAAAGACATCAGGGTTTTGAATAACAGCAGATTCCGCTCAGTAGGTATAAGAATTGTCGTATCATAAAAACAGCTCAATTATTTCTTACTGGAATTTTGGTGGAATTAAGTAAACAATTGTTGACTAAAGCGTTGATGAGGGATAATTATATACACACGATTATCAAGGAGACTCTTATGATTCCTCAACTATCGTCCAGTTTCATGCTTAACGCATCAATTAAATGGATTTATTTTATTTCATACATTTTCAACTTTTTTCCTTGGAAATTGCAGCCAGTCTCTCCTTTCCGAAAATTGATAGACGCTGTTGTTTTTTTCATAATTACAATTATATTAACACATTAAATGTGGAAACTTTCCACCAGATAGGAGATGTGTGCAGAGTTAAATACTGCTATTAAAGTCTTTGGTGTTTTACAAAACACATTTTAGCAGAGGCTGTAGTCGTAACACACTTTAATTGAACAGTTTTCTTTGTAAATGTTTTCATTTGTGTTTCTTTTCAGCGGATTGCAAAATAGCAACTCACATATGGCGCTTAAATGTTTTTCAAGTATCCACACGCCGCTATGAAACGGCTAAAAACAATTGCCAAAAATCTCAATAGGTGGTAAATTGAAACTTTCAACTCCATTATTGGATGTCATAACATACAAGACAAGACAGACAGCAAGGCGTACGGACAACCAGAAAGACAGACATTCGGTTGGACGGACAACAAACCGCATACAATGTGCAACGTCTTATAGGACAGACAAAGGTGCCCGAACGAGGGCGGATCTAATGTAACTTTCTGCAGTTTGCCTCATCTTCCCTGCACAGAGAAAAGCAAGCTGATTATTATCAACTAAACGAATTGTCAACAAAATTATCTCAGTTTAACAAAGTTTTTGCTGAGTTTTTAAAAATTATTAAAAATTTTGAAAAAACATTTATCAGAATAGAGTATCATTTTTGACTAATTCGTTATTTAAAAATGTTATTTGAATGCAATTTTTATAATTCGAAAACGATGACATACGAATGTTTCTCGTAAAACAAACTCTACTGTTATTAATTCCCCTTAAATGTACGTATCAGCCGGATCTTATACACTTTGTATCCGCTTAGCATAATTATGGCAGAGGAAGGATTTTATATACCCAACACTGACCTCAGTTTTCAATTGCCACTTTCCCAACAAACTATAATCGATTGTTAAACGAAGTTTTTTGTGTTTATGTTTTCTTATGGGAATTGGACAGAAGGAAATATTTTTGCTAATTTCTTTAAATACAGTTGAATCCCAATTACTCGTAAACACAAGGGATCTGCCATTTGATACGAATTGCAGGGGTTTTTGATCTAACGATTTTAACTAAGAACAAGTAAAAAGGTCGTTAAGTATGGCCTGGGCAAACCTTACATGTCCTCCACCGGGTCTACGCAACTTAAGCGCAAAAAAGTGTCCGTTTTTTGGGTCGTTTTGATACGGGCGTTTGTCCCTTATCTCAGGCAAAATTTAAAATTTACTCTATATTTGGAATCGCAGCAAAATTAGCTTGTGTTAAAGTATCCATATTAACTATTGATCGCCCGTTTTGACTACACGGTACGTTTTTTGGGCCACGTGAGTCAAAGCTTCCATCAGCTATGCTCTTTTATTGAGGCATTAAGTGCGTCCCAACTAACAGCACCCGCTTTAACCATTGTCCGTCCACAAACAAGTTATGATTTATTAAGCAAATACCAAAAAAAAGGGTAATTTTTTGCATAGAACCTTCAAGTACCTTTGCTTTAAAGGTTAACTTTTTTCCCCCTAGGGAGGATTTCGTCCATTTACAATCTCCAGCAGCTTAAGCCATAATTCCAGATCCTAGGTTGATTTGTTGGACCGCAATCGTGCTTTCAATAGATACACGGAAGGACGGTAATATACTTACATGTACTTTACGGGGTATCCTATCAATATTTCGTGGTGTTGCAAGTGGGGGTTGCAATTTATTTAATGAAAGGAACCTTAAGGTTGATTTTGGGATTTTACATGACAGCGTTGAGATGTTGGCATAGCAAAATGTTAGCAAACTGATCACAATCAAGTAAAAACGTCGTATGGACCAGGCCGAGCCTTATATACCCTCCATCGGCCCTACGCTACTAGAGAGCAACAGAGAAAATGAGCAACATTTTGAAATTACTCTATATTTGTGGCAAAATTTGCTGATGTTTGAGCACCCATATATCCATATGGACTATTTATCGCCCATTGTGACTATACAAATATGTCCTTTGTTGAACGGGGTTTTTAATAGGGACATAACGTTTTCCTATCTTTATGCCAAAGCACCCTCAAACATTTTGAATGATCTTTGAGCGTGAAAACGTTAGTCGAAGTCATGGAAAAGTTCAGCTACAAGCAACGTTTGGAAATCATTTAAAATTTGTACCAAAATTCTGAGTCGGTGGCTCTGGCAAAGCTTCACGAAAATTCAGAATTTCATAGTAAAAAAATCATCACCGATGAAGCTCATTTCTGGCTGAGTGGTTTTGTCAATAAACAAAATATGCATAATTGTACAGCAAAAAAACCACATGTGCTTTAAGAGACACAATTGCATCCGCAAAAAATTACTGTGCTGTGTGGTTTTCATGCCGTAGGTGTGAATGGGCCGTACTTTTTCGTCAATGAAAACATGTGCTTTAAGAGAGACAATTACATCCGCAAAAAATTACTGTGCTGTGTGGTTTTCATGCAGTAGGTGTGAATGGGCCGTACTTTTTCGTCAATGAAAACAATCGTCATGTCACCGTCAATGGAGAGCGCTATCGTGCCATGTTAGAAGATTATTTTTGGCCAGAATTGAATGAACAAGACGCTGCCACTAGCCACACAGCACGAGTTACAATCGATTTACTGAAAGGCAAATTCGGTGAACGTGTTATCTCGAGGAATGGTCCGGTCGAATGTCTACCTCGTTCATGCGATTAAATGCCATTGGATTTCTTTATATGAAGCCATATTAAGTCATTGATCTTTGCCAACAAGTCAACAACTTCAAACGATCTTAGAGACAGCAAGCAACGCGAAATTGCAATTTTCTGGACGAAATGTGTGAAAAAGTGGTAGAAAATTGGGTCCAAAGAATATATCGCTTGGGGTTGTTGTGGTGGTCTTAATACCGAAATCGAATTTTATTCTTAAAATGTAAAATGTTGCACTACATCGGAGTAAATTTGAGCTCTATATCTTAAATATTTTGTGTTTAATTACCCAGCAAACCAAACCTTCAGAATTCGGTCAGAATTCTGTACGACAATTCGCAAAATGTTCAGATTTCGGATCAGAATTCTTAGCGAGTTCGTAGCGAAAAACATATGAGAAGGTTGACACGATTCTGAACTACTTCTCTGAGGGAATTCTGATGTTTTTGCCGACATTTCGAACTGATTTCTGACCGAATTCTGAACTATACTCTTGGGAAATTCGAAAGGAAATTTCGATTTCTCGTATCGAATTCTGAACGACTTCGGCCTGAATTCTGGCATTAAATATTATTAAATTTTGATGTTTTTACCGACATTTCGAACCGAATTCTGAAAAAGTTCTGAGCTTATGTCAAAAAGAAGAAAATATTTTTTTTAAATATATTTTTCTACAAAAAAAAAGTTGTAAAACATTTTAAAAAAGCGTTCGAAAAGACTTAGTTACAAGCAGGGGTGTCTGCAGTTTCGCAAGCAGTAATTGTGCTGTAACTACGTTTACTGGCTAAACACTTAAGGACAACCAGTTTTGCATTTAACGAGAACTGCCGGCAGTACAGTTTTCCTCCGAACACAATAAAAATCCCTCGCACAGCTAAGCTAACCAAACGTTCAGAATTTGAATTTGAAATATTAAAATACCTCAGACAAACAGTTAGGAATTCGTTCAGAATTAGTTTCGACATGGTTAGGAGAAGTCTGAACAAAAAATTAATAAAAATCCCACAGACAAGTCTAACAGAATTCGGGCCGAATTCGTTCAGATATTTCTTAACATAATAAATAAAAAAAACCTCAGACAAATCGAACAGAATTTGTAAAGATTTCGGTAAGAATTTTCGATAGAGTTCAGATATTGTTCAGAATTGTCTGATATCAGACATTGTCGACAAATTTGGTTTACTGGGTAAATATACGATTTTTGTCCTTAATGAAAAACCCTGTATTTATTGCGTCCCACCAAACAGTGCCCATTTTAACCGCGTCAGTCCACAAAAAAATATGATTTGTTAAGCAAATACCGTAAAAGTGTACTTTTTACCAAGGTACTGTCCCAAACAACTTAAGCCAAAGACATGCACAATTTCTGGATCCTAGGTTGATTCGTTTGATCGATATTGCACTTTCAAGATACATACAGATGGACGGACGTGGCTAGACGGTCTTAGAATTTTACGACGATCAAGATATATATACTTTATAAGCAAATATTTAAAAATGTTTACTTTTTACCAGGGTACCTTAAGTCCCTAAATGGTACACTTTCTTCCCCCTGGGCTGATTGTGACCATTTACAACCCAAACAGTTTATGACCATAAGCCACCTTTATGCATAAAAATGTGAACGACAAGTGTATCTATTATAATTATGAAATATTGTTCGAGCTAGTAATGTTTTGTACAGGGTGTCGCCGGGAAGGCATACGACAGGGTGTCCGTCGGGAAGGTACTCTGTTTGTTTATAATTTTTGATTAAATGAAAGAGAATGTGTCTTTTATTGATAAATGTTTTATTTGATGTCTGCAATTAGGTATGGAATATAAGTACAATATCAGATAAATGTCCGCCTCTGTTAGCTTCACAAATGCGAGCATTTTTGAGAACATTTTTTATAACATTCAGCACGGCGTCGAATTGAGGTTGATGGATTATTTTAAACACTTTCTTGAGCAACAGCGATAATTTCAGCCGATCTTGCAGTACGTTGTGGTCTATGCTTGGGCCTATCAGCTACAGAAACTCTTTCTTAGAAATCATTCACTACACGATAGATATTGCGTTTTGTTGGCACGTTGTTTCTCCTAAAAAAAATTACGTAACTTTCTCATCGTCACAGTAATCGATGATTGATTTTGATAAAATGTTAAACGATTTATCGAATATTTTTGCATAATACATTTGCCATGTTTCTTCTTTACGACTGGCAAATATGAACTGTCAAGACTAATGTTTACCAAAATGGCGGCAAAAGAAAGTTGTATACCTTCCTGGTGGACACCCTGTATTACAAATTATATCACATTACCAATTTTGATTTTTAAGAGGTCAAACAGACTTCGTATTCCAAAAAATACGAATTATCGAGCGGGCCAAATGTATTTAATTTTTACAAGTAAAAGTGATTTTTCATGGTATCGACAGTTTGGTGCGAGTTATAGGAGTTTTTCAATTAACAGGATACGAATTCAAACGATTTTTTTACGGGACTGGCAGTTTAGTACGAGTTATTAAGGTTTTAAATAGACAGGGTACGAATTATCACGATTCTACTGTTATAGTCAGTTCTCGAATTTTTTTAGAGCTGACTATAACAAAACTCAATAAACTACTCATATTTAGCATGGAATCGGAAATCTGGCACAACCGAAAGCCTGAGTTTCTTAATTGTATTGTCAAAAAGGCAAATTTATAAACGAGACGTGTAAGATTACCCACTTCTTATGACAGAACGCGAACCCAAAAAAGGTTTTTGGCAAAAGGTAACTTTTTTGGAGGAGTCATCATTGAAACGATGGCTGATTGTATATTTTAGAATGTCTACCGCGGAAGCTGCAAAGACGCCGAAAAGAAAGAATCAGTAAATTATCTGCATGGAACCTGTTGCAAACGGTATGAAATGACAACCGGAGAAGTTGCAAAGATGCCGAAAAGGAAGAATCCGTAAAACATCTAAATTATCCCTTGCAACAGGTTCCATGACGACAATGATCAGACTGATATCGTACAGTTGACTTCTTTACCGAGATTTATCGACAGTACCTAATGGTTTTAAAGCTCTCTGTGTACTAAATCATCCATATTTCTGTCTAATCTTAAGACTCGGGCACACTATAGCCTTTTTTTTCTTACGCTGCGTATTTTTATACCCTCCACCATACATTGGAGGGTATATTAGCTTTGTCATTCTGTCAGTAACACCTTGAAATAATCATCGGAGACCCAACATAGTATATATATTCTTGATCCTCGTCAAATTCTAAGACGATCTAGCCATGTTGTCCCGCTGTCCGTCTGTTGAAAACAAGATAGAGCCTGCATGAAAACAGCTAGGAGCTAACATTTGGCACAAACATGTGTAGTTAATCAGCATGGTTGGTATTGAAAATGGGCTATAAAGCTCTACGAGAAGTTGGTTTTGGAGTCCCTCAACCGACACTACCTTATGAAAATTAGTTTTTTTATTTGGAAATATCCGTCCAGTTTCTTGAGCAAAATCACTGAAATTTTGCAAATAATAATCTCTATATAGGCGCAATCATCTATGTAAAAATGGTTTAGATTGGGCCACCATATCTTGTACCTCCCATACAAACGGCCTTATGGGCCTTGAAAAATAATGACTATAACTCACCACAAACTTGACCTATCGAAATGAAATTTTACACATCAAGATTTCTATATACAACACAGTTCTACACTGAATTCGGTTGAGATCGGAAAAGTCCTAGTGGTACCTCCCACACTAATGGTCTCATGGGCCTTGAAAAATAATGTGACAATAACTCACCACACACTTGACCTATAGAGACGAAATTTTCGGCATAAAGATTAATATATAGAACTGACTTTTGCGCTTAATTTGGCTAAGATCGGAAAGGCCCTACTGGTAACTCCCACACAAACGGTCTCATGGGCCTTGAAAAATAATATGACAATAACTCACTACAAACTTGACCTATCGAGATGAAATTATCTACATAAAGATTAGAACACATCTCTGCGCCAAATTCTGCTGAGATCGGAAAAGTCCTACTGGTACCTACCACACAAACGGTCTCATGGGCTTTGAGAAATAATATGACGATAACTCACCACAAGCTTGACCTATCGAAATGAAATTTTGCGCATAAAGATTTCTATATAGACACACTTCCGCACCAAATTTGGTTTTATTTGGGAATCTGGTGGAGGGTATCCAAAGTTCGGCACAGCCAAGCTTAAAATTTTTTACTTGTATTAATAACGGTTGTCTAAAAACATTAAAAGGAGGATCAAAAACTTGCAATCAATAAATGAAAGACTTTTCTACTCGGACACTGCAATATCATGAAATTTTTGTAAGTTTTTAACATACTCGTATATTTCAATGTTTTGTTGAAACCAGAAATGAAGAAAAATTCAGCGTAAAAATAAAAAGCTTCAGTATGTTCAGTCCTTAACTCATTTATATTTCCCTCTTTAGGTTGGGTACTCCGTTTATACTTTGAAAACTTTTTATGGCATTCTAAATTGCCACTCGCCTTATAATGGCGCCCATACAAATTGTTACAATCGATATCTACTTCCAGCATCTCTGCAGTCATTACCACCATCCAGTCGCCCCTCGTAATGCAACATATTTATTTAGTGGCCTTTTAAGGCAGTTGTTTTGACAGGGTCTCTAATAGGGGGCTTCACATACAGTGCGAGAGCGAGCGGTGGCCATTGTCCAATCAACCATTGATAGAAGGAATAGTGCCATCCGGGGGGTTCTCCGCTCTATCTCATAATATGGCTGGTGGCTAGAAATAGGCATAAATGGCACGCAAGCGCCTGTGGTGCCCAAAACTGCAGGAATTCCAAATGGAACAACACCAAACACAGCTAGCGGCAAACAACATTTAGTCGGCAACGTTAGCAACAAATGAAGAAAACTACCAATAATAAGTGTAATTAATATTTATGAGAATTTAAACAACAGCACCACAAACAACACTGCCATCACTAGCTATGTATGGGGTACGCTTTTATCTTCAGAAGAAAAGGAGACCAGAGTTATTTGGGCCATCGATCGATTTCATATTCTATTACCCAGTAACGTCGCCGCCACTCGGTGATATTTTGCGAACGCCAAAGTCGGCGTAAACGTTTTGTCATCTACGATGACAGTTGGGTGCGTCTTCAAGTGACAAATGCTAACGAGCCACAAGCACTTCTGATTATGGGTGACATTTTCATGTTCGTTTGCACAGCGGTGCGATGCACATTGGGAGAATGTGATTCCAATGTAACTTTGGTGTGTTGGTGAATATGAGAGTGTTAACTTGGCTTAAAACTTAACTTTGGTTGGGTGACATGTTCTTAGATTTGTTGAGATTTTTTATAATATTAAAGCTAACAGTCTACTGCAGACATACACACACTTTTCAAAATAAATTTGTCAGCTTCACTGAAAGCATGACTAATGTTTAAATCAACTGTCAGAGACGATAAGTTAACTTAGGAAAGGCTTCGTTAGAGGGATAGGTTAGCCGATGCGGCAGCTCAGGGCACATCTCAAGTAAGCCATTTTTTGAGTTACCCACGGCTTCATGCCGTATGTGATAGATTGTGTGACTGTTAACACAACAACACGTGTAAAAATCTCTTTCTCCAACAGATACGTTGACGTAGAGTTTTTCGACAGCCATCAATGGACTGCTAACACTGTGCAACACTTTCATTGGGGACTGAACGATTCCTTCGGGAAATGAATGACCTAGGTCAGTTAACTAAATTCCCAAGAATAACAGGTTGCAACAGGTAGGTCTCAGATATCTTTTTATTAACCTAAGCAGTTTTTGTTTTGCAATGCAATACCGCATGCAATAAAATAGTAGCAAATTTTCGTGATGTGACGTGTGAATTGAATTCGTATGGTGATTCTTTTTTTAGAACATTTTAGTATCCTCTCTTTTTTACTTTTGGCGTGTTCTTTTCTTCCTTTTTTTCTAAGAAAATTGAAAAATGAATGCTATAACGGGAGTTTTGGGTAGTTAACGTTATACAAAAATGTTGTCCAGTTAATTTTGGTAGGGGTCAACGAAGACTAAAAATCTATATCTAAATTTAAGTATGTCGTTTTGGTCCTTTTATAAAAGAATTTCATGCATGGGGGTAAGTACTTAAATAGTCGGATTTGGGTTAATCTGTTCTTCTAAATATAGTCGTTTTAAGGTTAAAGTATTCAAATAAAATACTTCTTTTATGTATAGGTCGTCGGAAATAAAACCAGGATATCTTCAAAACAAAACCGTCAATTTCGTCCTTTAAAAAAAAAAAATTTGGAAATAATTGTGATTTCGTAGACGAAAAATTCATCAGTTTATCTTTTTTGGTTATTAAATATCAGAATTAAGTTATGTTTAAATTATAATCCAAAATATACACAGACGTGAATTTGCCCCTTTGTAGGTTAAAATGTTCAAATAAAATACTTCTTTTTTGTATAGGTAGTCTAAAATAAAACCAGGATATCTTCAAAATAAAACTGTCATTTTCGTCCTTTAAAAAAAATAAAATTTTGGAAATAATTGTGATTTCGTCGACGAAAAATTCATCAGTTTATCTTTTTTTTGGTTATTAAATATCATAATTACTTTATGTTAAAATAAGAATCCAAAATATACACAGAATTGAATTTGCCTTCATAGAAAACATTGACTATTTTATTTTGAAGATATCCTGATTTTATTTAAGACGCCCAAAAAAGAAAGCAGTAGTACTTTAGTAGAATATTTAAACCAAAAACGAGCACATTTACCCACATTCATGGAATTTCTTGAATAAAGGACATGCAAAAAGACAATTTTATACAAAAAAATATAGAAGTTGTACTTAATTAGAATCTTTAAACCAAAACGACTACATTAACACCAACATTAATGCAATTTCTTAAAAAAATTCCAAAACGGACGCGCTTAAGAACGATTTTTCGTCTTCGGTGTTTCCTACTGAAATTAACTGTGCAACATTTTCTTAGAACATAAAACTACTCTAAACTTCCATTCAATAATATTCTTCACTTTTCTCGAAAAAAGGACAAAAATGCCACATGAAACTAAGAGATATGATGTGAACATTTCTTTTTTTTTGCCGTTGAATTGTTGACAATTCTTCATCGAATGCACATGTTCATATTTATACAAACATACTCTCAGTGTATTTTAACACAGGTATCAGGAAGGTAAATTGATAACACAATTTACCCTCTGCAAAAATTGGCAGCACTTAATGCAAAACAGCTGGCCTTCTGTTTTTTTTTTGTTCAAATATTCTGTCATTCGTTCTTTTTCAACCAGCAGCCAAGCAGTCACCATCTATTCGAATTTATTTCAAATAAAAGATCGTAAAGTTGTGTAAGATTAAAACCTTGTGGTGTCAAAAATTTTATAACTTTTCCAAAAAAAATAATATATTTTCTGGTTACGACAATCCCATCAGGTAAAATTCTTTTTATATTGTCGAGTTCCTCAATAAAAGTAAGTTTAATTTATAGTGTTTAAACAAGTTGGCGGGATTATATTCGGACCTGTGCATTTGCCTAGATAACATCTTATCCAAAGCGACATCAGCAGGTTGTCGGAGGTACTGTCTCCTAGTCAAGAATCTAAAATAAATCTACACAATACATATAGAGAAGGTACCTACCACATCCGACACCTGCATTAAACTTTATTAAAAGAGCATACCACGAACGTACTTGCATTGCTACACAATTTAGTGGATTTTAAAAGACGTGTACAATTTATACCATTCCGAAGAAGGTTACGAAACTTCCTGAAGTTGACTTACACAGCCATCCAGAGATAACTATTTCCGCATCCAACATCAATTATCCCGAGGATTTCTTTCCTACATTTTCTACAAAAAATTCTACATTCTGGACAAATCAAATATAGCAATCATCCTCACATATACTGGCCCGCTGCTTTAATTTGTCTTGAGATGATCACGTACCAAATACTCTGGTACAGTAAAACCTACCAGCAAAGAAATTCCTTCGAAAGTACATTACATAACGAGTTGGAGAAACCACAGATGACTGACATACGAGTATAATGAAGCTGCAAATGTAAAACAAACTACCTTTCTAAATATAAGGCAAATTCGTTAACAATTCGTGTACATAATTAAAAAGAATAATTCAAATTACGGATAAGTAGCTCCCTTCAATTCCCACAGGAGTTAAGGCAAATTTTTAAGAAATCATAAAACTCCCCCCCCCCCCACAAGCAGGTGATCATCATACATCATCAACGAGCATTGGAAAGGCCTCTTCAATATTTGCGAGATGGGTAGGTGACTTATTTTATTAAATGTTTGTGGTTAAAAATATTAATTATTAAAAAGAAACTTTCGTACCATTTAAAGTTCTAAGTGAATACCCCTAATGGTCGTATTCTTTATTAATTTTTTTCTTTTTTTAAATTGCCTTGATTCATTATGATTTAATTTCATTCATCATTCCTCTCCATTTATTCCATGTAGTTATTTTCTCTGCCTAATTTCTCTTTGTTTTGATTCCTTGATCTTTTCATTCATCACAATATTGTTTTATTCAATGCGAATTTCAATTGTAAAAAAAACTAATCTGAGTAGATCAGCACAAGAGAGTCTTGCAAAAACAACACTCAGTTTGTCAATGAGTGAAATCAGTGATATTTAAATTGTTGGTGTACTGCTGATATTTTAATATTTCAGCTGCAGTTCTTTTTGTTTGTTGTGTTCTCTCTCTCTCTCTCTCTCTCTCTCTCTCTCTCTCTCTCTCTCTCTCTCTCTTTTGTGCTTAATTCTAATAAAACTAAGGTCATGCAAAAAGATCCATACAAGAATAGTTCCTACACTCGATGAAATAATAAATTAAATTACTGATTAATCCATATACGAGTATTTTAGTATTGAATTCATTTGTAATTTACGTGTATGATTTTAACTATCTCTATATACAATCTTGTAGGCTTAAAAGAAAGGCTTAGTTCACTACAATGAAAAACCAATAATTTTATCTCTTACTTTGTAATATTATCTCTAGTATGCTTTGTATAGTAAACCACTCAAAATCTAATTATTACCTTACTATAGAAAATATTTAATACTTTACAAATGAATAAATTTATGAATTAGTATGGCTGTATAAATAACATAATGGGTTTCCTTGGTTCGATGTTTCAATTAGCTGAACGCACTGAAGGAAATTTGATCCTACGAACGGCCAATCGAAGTAATAGTACGCTGTCAAATCGTCGTCATCTAGCCTGCTGCCAAAGCCAATAAGACTTATTATCTGGAGAATTTTTTGGAAGCTACTTTAGAGCCATGGACACGCATTTTTTTGGAAGTAGTCCATGGGCGTTCCCACTGCCTCGTTACGCTCGTGTGAACGAAGAATGGTTAAAAAACCATGTTACAATAAACTATTCCATCTGGGCCATTTGAGCACTAAAGAAGTAAACACGTCGTAAAGTTCGGCCAGGCCGAACCCTTTATACGGTGACCCATCTAGGGGTGTTTTTTCAGAACAAAAAAAATATAAAAATTCAAATCAAGCGTGGAATCTTTATTGGTAATTTGAAAGGACATTTTATGGCATTTATTTTTTGAATATAATTTCCTTCTAATGTTGGCCGCAACTACGCCTCAGGGTTTCCATTCTGAGGCTCCAATTTTAAATGACTCGTTCGAGCATTTCGTCCGGTGTGGCTTAAATGACACGCATACTGTTGGCTTCAAAAACCTGAATTGTAGCTGGTTTGTCAGCACAAACTTGGGACTTTACGTAACCCCAAAGAAAAATCTTGAAAGGCGGCCAACTCACCTGTCTAAAACGTGAAATTAGCTGCTTTTCGAAATGACCTCTCAATAGATCCATCGTTTGAGCCGCTGTATGGCAAGTGGCAACGTCCTGTTAAAATAAGTGTCGTCAAGATTACGGGCTTCAATTTCAGGTAGCATAAAGATCTATCTAATGGCGCGATAACGAGCACCATTTAAGGTTACGTTCCGGCCATCATTTTTGAAAAAATATGCACCGATGATTCCACCAGCTTATAAACCGCACCAAACCGTGGTTTTCTCGTTTTGAACCTCTTCTTGTTGCTCTTCAGCCCAAATGCGGCAATTTTGTTTATTGACTTTCCCGTTGAGCCAGAAATGGGCATCATCACTGAACAAAATTTTGGTCCAAAACAGCGGATCTTCCCGTTTCTCACCGAACAACGCTCATTTCCATAATACAGTTGCCAACATTTGAAGTCAATTATTTTCAAAAAATAAATGCCATAAAATGTCCCTTTAAGTTACCAATAAAGATTCCACACTTGATTTGAATTTTTATATTTTTTTACTGTTCTGAAAAAATACCTTTAGATGGATCATCCATTATATGCTCCACCATCAACACGTGGAAGAAAAAAGTGGTAAGTTTTTTGAACTATCGGGCTCTCGGAAGACACACGGACTGACATAGTGGATGGTTTTTCTACGATCAATAATATATATACGTTACAGGGTCTCCGATCAATATTAAGTGGTGTTTCAATCGGAATTACAAATTTAATATAACATCTACTCTTCGGTGGAGGGTTTAAAATTATGCCAGTATGGATGCGCTTAAGTAATCAATCCATTGTACGGAAATGGGCTAAAATATCGTAAATGGAGTCTGCGAATTTGATTATTTCCATACAGTTGTAATTTGAATCAATAAAAATTATTTCACACAAAAAATTATGGTCGTATGAGTAGGAAACACTTCAATCGCCTTACCCTGTATAATTAAAAACATATGTATCTGTCTTTTTTTCAGCTATGGAGAGGCACACATTTGAGCAGCGCGTTAAGCTAGTTTGTTTTATTTCGGTCTGTTGCTTTTACACATAGGGCAAGAATGAGTTGTATTTTCGTGGGCAATTGTGTGAAGAAAACATGAAAAGTAAGGTATACAACAGTAGTTCTCATTCGTTTGGTGAGAGTCTGGCCTTATAGAGTTCGGGTTTACTTTTAACAACTGCAGCAAGGCTTTCTGAAGAGGGTTGTCACGGACGCGAAATCATGATAAAAGTAGTGTGCAGCCACGAAAATCAATGTCACTTTGCCATTTTGTTAAAAACTTGTCTTCTATTTAAAATTAGAAGCAAGAGCTCATTAGCCGGGTTAGTCCCTGATCATTGTTGAAGCTTTTTACGAAAATGGACTTTCAAATCTAAATGCATTTGTGCACTTTTTGATTTTTTTTTTGGTCAGCATAATTGACCAAATAAATGTACGAGTATCCACAATCAGGAGAACTGTGCACACATTTCATTAAACCGGGTTTGTAGGAAATGTGAAAAGGCCTGTCCATGCTCGCCCAATTTTACGGCAAACATTGACGTTGTTCCCGATAGTGTGTGATGACAATTCACAAAAAAGATTTAAGTCTACGTGCTTACAAGGTTCAATTTACTCTAGAGCTGTAGCCTACTGACCATTTCAAGAGTCGTCAATACGCCGAATGGTTGGATGAATAGACAGAAATGAATGGTAACTTTACCAAGAAAATCGTCATCAGCGACGAGGCACACTCTCATCTCAGTGGATTCGTTAACAAACAGAATTATCGCATTTGGGCAAAAGAGAACCTACAAGTGATTGCTAAAAAACCGATGCATCCACAAAGTGTGACTGTTTGGTGCGGTTCATGGGCAGGCGGCATTATTGGGCCGTACTTCTTCGAAAATGTGGTTGGCCAAGTAGTTACCGTGAATGGTGTTTGCTATCGCGAGATGATAACGGACTTCTTGTGGCCAGAAATTGGGGATATGGACTTGGACGATATGTGGTTCCAGTAGTGTGGAATCTTTATTGGAAATTTGAAAGGACATTTTATGGCATTTATTTTATGAAAATAATTACCTTCGAATGCTGGCAACCGTATTATGGAAATGAGCGTTTGGAGAGAAACGGGAAGATCCGCTGTTTTCGATCAAAATTTTGTTCAGTGATGAGACCCATCTCTGGCTCATCGGCAAAGTCAATAAACGAAATTACGCATTTGGGCTGAAGAGCAACAAGAAGAGGTTCAAGAGGTTGGCACCAGAGAAAACCACCGTTTGGTGCGTTTTATAAGCTGGTGGAATCATCGGTGCATATTTTTTCAAAAATGGAACGTAACCGTGCATGGTGCTCGCTATCGCGCCATGATATCGATCTTTATGCTACCTGAAATTGAAGCCCGTAATCTTGACGACACTTGGTTTCAACAGGACGGTGCCACTTGCCATACAGCTGCTCAAACAATGGATCTATTGAGAGGTCATTTCGAAAAACAGCTAATTTCACGCTTGGACAGGTGAGTTGGCCGCCTAGATCGAGTGATATCACACCTTTAGACATTTTTCTTTGGGGTTACGTAAAGTCCAAAGTCTATGCTGACAAATCAGCTACGATTCAGGTTTTGGAAGCCAACATTACGCGTGTCATTAAAGCCATACCGGTCGAAATGCTCGAACGAGTCATCCAAAATTGGAGCCTCAGACTAGAAACCCTTAGGCGTAGTTGCGGCCAGCATTAAAAGGAAATTATATGAGACAGCGCATAGAGAAAGGTACCTAAGGGTAAAAAAAAATCAATTTTCCTTTTTTTTTGATGTGGACAACATCTGAGCATCGAATGAGACCGATCCCATGTCCCAAAAGTGTTCCCTCCCAGAGATATGCGCGTTTTATGAAAGTGAAGAACGATTCTAAGCGCAAATAGAAAGGAACCTAATCTTTAAAATGGCTCCCCTGAACAAAACTGGTTTTTAACCTTAGGTCCGCGTCATGCAAAAAATAAATGCCATAAAATGGCCTTTCAAAATTCCAATAAAGATTCCACACTTGATTTGCATTTTTAAAAATTTTTTTTTTGTTTTGAAAAAAATACCTCTAGGTGGATCACCCTATATTATTGTTAGAACACCTTTTGCAACAAATTGCGATTTCTATGACTTTGAACACACATATTTGATTGTTCACAGGTACACCATTTTCATTGTGAATCACTGTTTACCACAAAACAGTGCATTCACAAAAATATCATTTAAAACATTTACAAATTCACTTACCTTTCGCTACCCATAAAACAATCAGCATTTTATACAGAGACTGCTTTTGTCGTCATCATTTCATCACAGAGTTTAAGCTGGACGAATACCTATCAAAGGTTCACTTCTATTATTTTTTAACAAACAATGTTCGTCGTGCCATTTACAAAAAGACAAAACAAAGGGGTCCTCATTAAAATAATATCCACTTTGTTCCATTTGTTGTTCTTGTTTTACGCGATGCACATATTTACGTTCTTGTATGTTGTTGTTGTTTTAAGACACCACACGATGATCATCCGCATATTAAAGAGCCGACCGACCGCCGACACACGACACGTCATCACCGATCACACGAACGATTAACAAAATACACAACACGATTATTCGCGAAAACTTTGTAAGAAACTATTTTTCACACCGTAAAACACAACAACACCTTATATGGAGTTCGTAATAAATTTAATATTTCGGCAATTTTCTATAATTTGTTTAAATTAATTAATATTTCAGTAATTTTCTATAATTGGTTTAAATTTATTATTCACAAATTGTACTTTGACACCATTAAAGACACGGAAGAACTGAAAGAATGAATTGCGTTTGATCTTCTGTTGGTTCTTCGAAAACAAAGGCACACTCGGAATGAGTGTGAAAGTAAACTCGTCATATTTGAGATTTCTGTGGCGAGTGCAATAAAGGAAGGAAAACAATAAAAATAACAGACAAGGAAAAGCAGGGATGATTAAATTGATTCTTTGGTACTTTATTTGATACTTTTTGTTTGCAAAAGTACCGTGGTACCCCCGCAACTCATTAGATACCTTTTTCAGTATGGCGACAAAAGAACTTATACATTTTGCGCAAATGAATAGTTATTTTGTTCGTATTTATTATTTTTATTGCAGGAATAAATGCTTAAACCAAAAGAAACTCATTGAATAGAATTAAAATAGAAAGCACGTAAATATAAGTCGATTTTTTCGATTTCCTCATAAACTTGCTAGGAAAAACGAAACAGATAAGTCGGTCTTAATATGTAATTTCTAGAGCATGGGGACTTTACGAAAAACATGTTTCGTGGAAGGCTATGAAATCATAGCTGCAAAGGCAAAATGTCACTAGAATTATATGTAGGTTGCACTGGGGCTAAATCCGGAGAATATGGTCGATGAGGTACCAATTCGTAACCGAATTCATGCAATTTTGCCGTTGAGACTGCACACGTGTGCACAAGTCGAGCTTTGATTCGAGCTCATATCAATAATTCCGTGACTTTTCGAACAAAAAACAGTTAATTTTTGCAAAAAAAAATATTTTTCGACATAATGTCCCTTTAGCTCAATAACTAGTCCAACGTATCTCCAATTTTTGTATCTTTTGTTTGATCAATAATTTCATCGTCGGAGCTGAATCTCTTTCCACCGAGCCATTTCTTTAGGCTAGGAAATAGTCACTGGGTGCTAAATCCGGAGAATATGGTGGATGAGGTACCAATACGAGTACGTAACCCAATTCATGCAATTTTGCCATTGAGACTGCACACGTATGCACCCGTGCATTATCTTGATGAAAAATAACTTTTTTCTATTACAATAGGGTCGTTCTCTTTCGCTATTATCTTTCGCTGTTTATTGTATTTTTCCTTTTGAAGGTAATCGATGTGGATTATCCTGCGTGCATTTCAAAAAACTGTTGCAATCGCCTTATTCGCCGACCAAGTCACCTTTGCCTTCTTAGGAGCCGGTTCACCTGGAGAAACCCATTATTTACACTTCTGCTTGGTCTCCGGAGTGTTGTAATGGATCCATGTTTCATTCACAGTTACAAATCACCGCAAAAACTCATTCGAATTGCGGTTAAATAACCCCAAACAAACCTTTGAAGTTGTCACACGATTACGGTCAGTCAGAGCAAACGCGGCAGACTGCTTTCTAAAACCCAAACTGATCATGCAAAACTATCTCCCAAACATCTACTCTTCGACCGGTCGGATTTTTCGGATGTATTGACCTTAATTGGCCCTCCAGAGCGTTCAGCGTCATTTATACAAGGTGAAGCGCAATTTGCTTTTTTCAACGACAGGCTGTGGCGGCACTGTTGGTCGAAGAGAGTGGAGAGTGTACGCGGCTTACAGTGGCTGATGGGATATTTGTATTCGTCTTCCTTCCAGTTGCCATCATGCACTGGACACGTGAGGAGAGGTCATTTTGTGTTGAAACGTATTTTTCAAATGTGCACTCGATCATTGCAGTACAGCGTGCTTTTCGATTACGATTCGCTGTTCCCCCACGTGGACGTGTTCCTGGACTGCAATCCATTGTAAATTGGGTAACTTTATTGAGAACAGCAGGGAATGTGTCATGTGTATGAAGGGGACCTGAGAGAAGGATTACAACACCCCAAAACACCGAGAGTTAGAGCAGCAGTACTGCAATCTCCGAAACGCACTGCTCGGAAGAAATCACTTGCTCTTGGCATTTCCAGACTTTGTTTTAGCCGGATCTTGAGGCAATGCAATTAGAGGATACATGGTTCCAACAGGATGGTGCCATTGCACACACAGCGAGGGATAGCATGAATTGTTTGAGGCAAATGTTTCCTGGGCGGCATATATCTTTGAAGGGTGATCTGAGCTGGCCGGCACGCTTACCAGACTTAGCCCCATGCGATTTTTTTCCTTGGGAGTAACCTAAAGTCGAAGGTGTATATCAACCGTCCTAACACCGTGGAAGACCTAATGCACAATATTGAGGCGGAAATGGACAGAATACCAGTCGACAGACATGCTTGTTAGACTTCATGAAAAATTCAGAAAACGTATGCAGCAGTGTGTGGATAGCGAATATCGGCATTTTCCAGACACACTATTTAAAACCATGTAGTTTAAAAATTCCTTCAAGCTTCTACCTGGTTTAATTGACGGTTTTTTTTAAAAAAAATAATGTTTAATGATCACTCAAAATTCACTTCATTCCGTTTTTAATAAAATCCACAAGGTTGTATGTTTTTAAAAGCTGTGAAACATAAAATAAATGACGCAACTCTCTCAAAAATTGACAGTAGTCTATTAACAGATGGTTGTGGACAGGAGCACTGTGCACATATAACTATGAGGGTAGTTCGAAAAACCTTGGAATTATTAATACACTCTCGTATTTTTAGGTTAAGTCGCTCATAACGCCCTTTGCTAAATTTGAGTGAGATCGGTTATAAGAAAAAGACTTGTAGACCGAGCACCAAATCGGGGTAAAAATATATATGGGTAAACCAATATTTACCAATATTACAAGGATTGATATGATCTTTTATATTGCGCTATAAAAAATTTCAAATAAATAAAATGTGGCTTGTGGAATGAAAGGAACTTAAATCTGGAGAGACCATTCATGGGGGCTAAAGGTGGATGCTACATTAACTAAAAGTTCATTGATATGATCCAACGTACCATGCAATGGTTTTATTGACTAGACGCGAATCGGAAGTAACCTTTCTTTGTGCTATTCTGAAAACATGGACTGTTAGTGACTTAGTCACGTTCTGTACTCTATTTCGTCAGAGTTGGATGTAATATGTGGCTTTTTTTAAGATGAGGATTTTGAGCTGAAACCGGATAGGCCTTAGTAAGCTGTCATAAATTGGCCCTACAATGAACAGTTTTCGGAATCAAAGCCCAAGATGTGACATACCGTGAGATTGAGGCATCTTTGGGCATTAGTATGACAAGCATCAATAAGTTTTTGTATGTACATTTGGCCATAAAAAAATTGGTTCTCGTAGGATCCCACATAATTTGAGGATTGCTCAAAAAAGGCTCGTATGGATTGGTACAAAGAGAGTTGAATAACACAGTACAAAACATGACTTCGGGACTTAATTCTGATAATTGTTTGTGAAAGTAGCCCGAAAAAGAAGAACTTCTGCATCATAAGTTTGATCAAGGTACATCAAATAATAATTTAATAGTTAATTTGAAGTTAGTGAGTATAGTATAGGGGAATTTTTCACGTTTTAGGCTCCTTTTATTTGTCATAACTCGAGAACCTCTACTCCAAATATGGTGAAATTTAAAAAAATTAAAAACTACAATTCTTTTTATCTGTTCATACAACGTTTCGCTACACAAGTATGAAGAAATAAATAAATAAACATGCAAAATCAATAAAAAAAAGTCATCAATGTTTTTCCAAAGAATTTTGTGCATATCTCGGACAAATTTTTGAAATTCATGGACCTTGACTAAACGAATGATGCAGAAGTTCTTCTTTTTGGGGCTACTTTCACAAACAATTATCAGAATTGAGTTCCGAATCAATCACCTGAAAACTGTTGTACTGTGCAATTATATCTGCGGCAGCTCAAAGGCAGTGTATAACATTGTCACAGGTGACGAATCATGGATCTATGCATATGAATCCGAAACAAAACAGCAATCGACCGTATGGGTCTTTCAAGACGAGCCAAATGCAACAAAAGTTGTTTGTGGAAAAAGTAAATCGAAGCAAATGATTGTTTTTTTTTCGGTATAACCGGTCATCTTGCCACAGTGCCTTTCGTAGGACTTTCCACTGTTGCCAACAGTGTTCGAAGAAATGAATAAACATAAAAAGAGAAGACGGATCATTTTGCATCACGACAATGCGAACTCTCGCACATCAGCTGAAACGATGAGCTATTTGACCACTCAAGATGGCGAATCGATTAGCCATCCTTCGTACAGCCCTGATTTGCACCCAATAACTTCTTCTTATTCCCTAGCATCAAGAAAAAATGCGTGGTCAACGTTTTTTATCGCCCGAAGCAGCTGTTGAAGCGTTCAAAAATCAGGTTTTGAAGGTGTCTCAATCGGAGTGGAAAAAGTGCTTCGAAATTGGTTTGTGCGCATGCAAAAGTATTAAAGGAGAAAACGAGTATTTTGAAAAACAATAAAACCATTTCTAGTGATAAATTATTGTGGTTTTATTGCCCTCGTATAACTATGGGCACTCAGGGTATTTAAAAGCAATACAATTTGATCCCGAATCGATTATATATCAAAATATGATGTGATTTGTAAGTTTTGCCTATATTCAGACGAAAGAGCGATCTCTTCAATATCGTATTCATGACTACTGAACTATCACAATTTATCTTAAATAGCGTCTTAATCCAGAGGTCATGTCTAGCTATACGTGGCAACCGCCTTACACAGCGTACAATTTACGGTAGCTGACTGCAAATATATTAAATTCTCGGTAAATTGTCCATATTATCCAAATGACGGACGGCTAACCTTCAAAACAAAGCGACCTTTCTAAGGAAATAACTTGAAAATGTCTACACTTAAAACAAAACCTAATTACAAAACCAACAAACTTAAGTCGGTGAATGATATTGGCCACAATTTTCTTGGTATTTTTTGTTTTATTTGGCTGTCTTATTAAAAAACGCAAGACTGAATTTTTGTGTTTTTGCTGGCATTAAGTCAATTTTGGTTTTTGTTGGTTTTATCGACCTTGAGTTTCGTTACATAAGACCAACTGTAGCGATGCGTGGTGGCATGACGTGATTTATGGACACACAAATGTTCGCATGAACAATCGTCCGTATAAAAGTGCATACAACCGGTAAGTGAGTAATGCCGATCATTGTACCAGCGATGACGGCAAAAGACCTACATACGAGTAACCACAGCGTCGGAGTAAGATTTAAACAGGCCCTAGGCTAACATTGCGACAGGGCTACCTGGTAAAAATGTTCGTATTTTATTTTTTTTCCAGTCAGACTATAAAATACACAAAGTTTCAACAGCAGCAGCAATAATTTTTACCTAACTTTGACTCCATACAAAATGAGTCGCTCTAATGTACATACATTAAAAGTTGGGACGCTGATATTTTACTGTGTGATCCAACATTTTACATATTACATTAGAGCAAATCAGTTAGCATGGAATTAGAAAAAAATTATACCCCTACAGACGAAAGTCGAACGAATGGCACCCTACACTGCACAATAAATTTCTTCAAAGCCCTCTGAACATATTTCATTCTAATGAAACTTTATACGTTTGCTAAACTTGTATACTGAGAACAGATTTGTTGGTGGTTACACGTTGAATCCATGAATACAATCGGTGCAACCGAATGTTGATTGGGTACACGTCGATTTCCAGTAGTGGGAACTGATACTCTATAAGCCGTATTTGATACCCAATTATGCTTAAATTAAGCATAGTGAGTTATAAATCATTTGTTACCAACCTTGGTAAGTTAGGACTATATTGTATCATTCTACATGTGGGTGTCTTAAAACCAAACCTTGTAAAATTGAACTGCTGTACGAGGTTGCTATTTATATTTCGGGTTCGGCAAAAAAACAGAATAATTTATCATTGCAAATGGTTTCATTGTTTTTCAAAATATTCTCCTTTAAGACCAATACACTTTTGCATGCGCACAAACCAATTTTTGAAGCACTTTTTCCACTCCGATTGTGACAGCTCCAAAACATGATTTTTGGAAGCTTCAATAGCTGTTTCGGGCGATGAAAAACGTTGACCACGCATTTTTTTCTTGATGCTAGGGAATAAGAAGAAGTCATTGGGTGCCAAATCAGGGCTGTACGGTGGATGACCCATCAACTCGACATCTTGTGAGAGCTCGCATTGCCGTGATGCAAAATTATCCGTCTTCTCTTATTATCTTACCTCATTTCTTCGAACACTGTTGGCAAACAGATGGTTGTATACCACTCTAAACTAACCGTCCTACGTTGCACTTAAGGTACTGTGGCAACATGGCTGGTTATACCGAAAATAAACGCAATAACTTGCTTCGATGTACTTCTTCCACAAACAACTCTTGTTGGATTCGGCTCGTCTTGAAAGACCCTTACGGTCGATTGCTGTTTTGTTTCGGGTTCGTATGCATAGATTTATGATTCGTCACCTGTGACAATGTTATACACTACCTTTGAGCTACCGCAGTTATACTTTTTCTACATCTCTTTGCACAAATTCATACGAGCTTTTTTTGAGCATTCGTCAAATTATATGGAATCCAACGAGAACAATTTTTTTTCACGGCCAAATGAACATGCAATATCATACTAATGCCAAAGGATGCCTCAGTCTCAAGGTATGTCACATGTCGATCTTGCTTTGTCAGTTCACGCACAGCATCGATGGTTTCTGCCAGTGACCGAATTTGGACGTCCTTCAGGAAATTCATCCTGGAGCGAACGACGTCCGAGACTGAACCCTTGGTGCCAGCACTTAACAGTGGTTTTTGATGGTGCTTCATCGCCAAAGGTCGAAACAAGTTGATTTAAACACTCTTGTCTTGATAACCCACGCCGAAAATCGTAAAAAATCGTCGCACGAAAATGTTCAGGGGATAATTCCACTTTTTAAATGAGATGCATTTTTCAACACACTGTAAACAAAACAATTTGCACTCAAATGACAAAACGTTCTGAGTGAAGTTATGCTAAAAACTGTCAAAGTTTCCAATGGAAGTTCCAGTTTGCATCTGGGAACACTTGTATTGTCAGGCCCGAAATATAAATAGCAACACTCGTATCGATGTTTTCAAATAGACTCCATACAAATTGTCCTCCTAATTTCAGGCCTCTAACCACACTTAAACAATTCTACACCACACTGTAGTAAAAGGTATTTTGACTGTATTGACTAAAGGCACAATTAGTCTTGACGGTGGACGGTAGGCAATCAGCTATTTCAGTTAGAGGTTGCATTTTGCATGTGTTGGAGGGAGATAACTACGGTTTGATCAAATTGTCAACACCGAAGTTAATCACTTTAAGTCTAATGACATAGACTGTGCTGACTTGGATTTCACGTCGTTTGAGGAAATAAGCTCAATAATTATTTCCCTTAAGGCAACCAAATCACCAGGTATTGATGATGTATCCAACATTCTGATCAAAAATTTACCAACTCAAGCAATAGAATTAATTGTAACCATCTTCAATAGCTGCTTACAGTTACACTATTTCCCAAAACACTTTAAAAAGGCCAAAGTTATAGCAATTTTGAAACCAAACAAGCCCAAGAATAACCCCAATAGCTATCGGCCAATAAGCTTATTGAGTAATTTGGGTAAAATATCTTTGCGGACTGATCGCAAACTTCCTTGAAGATAGATCATTTGTTGTCGCTGTAAACGACACATTATCTTCCCCTAAATCTATCAGTACAGGCCTTCCTCAAGGATCGATACTATCTCCACTACTATACTCTATTTACACGTCCGATTTTTCTCCCCCTCCATACTTACGAGTTGCATACTATGCAGACGATACTGCACTCATTTCGTCGAGCAAGCTGACAAAGGCACTTTAAAAAAAATGGAAAAGGGGTTTGTTGCATGTAGTAAATACTTCTGTAAATGGAAAATCAAAATTAAGCCTAGTAAAACACAGAGCATTATATTTCCATATAACAACTCCCCAAAAAGATTACCAAACCGTCAATTACGTTTTGAAAATGATAGCCTCAGTATTCAAAATGATGTTAAATATCTCGGCGTGTATTTGGATAAGAAACTAAATTTAGCAAAACACATCAGCGAAACTTGTAAAAAATCGCTCAGAACGTTAAGAGCTCTTTGGCCCATACTAAATAAACGCTCGGCACTTTGTATTAAAAATAAAAATTTGATATATAAAAGCGTCATAAGACCAACATTGACTTATGCAAGCCCCATCTGGTCTAAAGCGGCAAAAAACCATCGGAAGAAACTCCAGATAATACAAAATAAATGTCTAAAGATCATAAATAATAAGCAGTGGCGATACTCAACACAACTCCTTCACGACGAAACCGGATACAAACTCTTAGATGACTTCACACAGAGAATGAATAATAAGTATTTTGAGAACAATGAGAATTCTTCTTATCAACTGATAAGAGAATGTAGAGATTTTGCTTGATAGCAACTCCGAAAATTCACCAAATAGAAAACGATATGTATCTAATATACTATTCCTTCCTTCGGATAATACATTGGATACATATATATTTTCTAAAGATATTTGAAACCCCTTTTGTTGTCATATAAAGGTTTTCCTATTTTTCCTTTAAATATTCTTAATAAATTAAAATCCTTCAATATGTGTAATTAGAAATCTCATTCGTTGTAATATCTTTAGATAAAATCTCGATAATGTATGTATATACATAAGTAAATAAGACTGTTAATAAAGATGCTTATAAAAATGAAATGAAATGATGACTACGGTTTGACGACGGTAGACTTCTGCAGGTTGCAGAATCAACCGTCAACCGTCAAGACTAATTGGGCCCTAAGTGCTAATGTTTGTAAATAGAGAAAGGCAACATGTAAAGTATACCAATAGATTTAAAATCGGAATCTGATACCATTGCGAAATCCGTTTGTTCATCCGCCTATCTATTGTTGCTTAAAAAACTTTAAAAATGTGCCGATTTGGATAGAACTTGGCACATTTTCCAAGTTTGGGCCAAGGAAAAAAGCCTTATGAAATTGATCCACATCGTCCCATGTTTTGATATCATACAAAGGTATTTCCTAATACAGAACCTACAGCTCTAAAAGCTAGATATTAGGTCCGATTTTGACCAAATTTCGCACAGAGCAACCAGCGACAAGCAGCAATCACAGCTGATATTAGACCACTTCGGTCTTTTTTTTTAAATACAAAATACAAAATTTTCTTTACCACGATGTTAAAGAAGCTACACGCTAAGCTCTCACCCTGTCTGAGACCTTAAAATCCGGCCATGATCAACAGCATTGGTCTCTCAAATGTTTTATTTATTTAATCTATTAGTTGTGTAAATATGTACTTTGATGTGGTTTTGACCTGCATGTGTGTGTTGACTGTATGTCCATAGTGCAAAGATAATAAAAAATTGATTGATAATTAAAAAAAATCATGGTCATTATTTTCAAATAAAGTCGACCAGAAATATTAAAGAACTGAATCACTTCGTCTCCTATTGACTCACCCATTTAAAGGTGGCGGCTACAAACACAGCGGCGGAATGAGGAGGTGAGTGTCCTCCATTTGTAGTTGGCAGGTATGGATATCCTGTTCCAAAATATACATCATATTGTCGACGAGCGATGTTTTTCAATACCTGTAATTCAATACCTTGAATTAAAATACTTATATATTTTGTTGTAGGAACAGAATTTGAAATGAACTTTAATGTTTTGCAGCCGTAGGAAACATAGGGTGATCTAGAGGTATTTTTTCAGAACAAAAAAAATATAAAAATTCAAATCAAGTGTGGAATCTTTATTGGCAATTTGAAAGGACATTTTATGGCATTTATTTTTTGAATATAATTTCCTTCAGATGTTGGCCGCAACTACTCGTCAAGGTTTCTATTCTGAGAGTCCAATTCTGGATGACTCGTTCAAGCATTTCGACCGGTATGGCTTTAATCGCACGCGTAACGTTGGCTTCATAAACCTGAATCGTAGCTGGTTTGTCAGCATAGACTTTGGAGTTTACGTAACCCCAAAGAAAAATGTTTAAAGGTGTGATATAACTCGATCTAGGAGGCCTACTCACCTGTCCAAAACGTGAAATTAACTGCTCTTCGAAATGACCTCTCAATAGATTCCTTGTATGAGGAACTGTATGGCTAGTGGCACCGACCTGTTGAAACCAAGTGTCGTCAAGATTACGGGCTTCAATTTAAGGTAGCATAAAGATCAATATTATGGTGCGATAGCGAGCACCATTCACGGTTACGTTCCGGCCATCATCATTTTTGAAAACAAGTGATTCCACCAGCTTATAAACCGCACCAAACCGAGATTTTCTCTGGGTATAATGGCACCTCTTGAACCTCTACTTGTTGCTCTTCAGCCCAAATGCGGCAATTTTGTTTATTGACTTTGCCGTTGAGCCAGAAATGGGCCTCATCACCGAAAAAAAATTTTGGTCGAAAACAGTGGATCTTCCCGTTTCTCACCGAACGGCCATTTCCATAATATAGTTGCCAAGATTTGAAGGTAATTATTTTCAACAAATAAATGCCATAAAATGTACTTTCAAATTACCAATAAGATTCCACACTTGATTTGAGTTTTTTGTTCTGAAAAAATACCTCTAGATGACGAAATGTGGGTACTCGTATTTTTATTTGCTTGTGTTTTTTTTATCTGGTCTAATTAGTCAGCAATCTTTTAAGAATTTAATAAAACTTATCCACTTCATGTTAATAGCAATACAACTGTTCGGAAATAATTTCTATTTCAGGAACCTCAAATATACGCACAGAGAAATCAGTTAAAAATCAGTTCGAACTACAAATATTCGGTTGGATAAACATACTTTCTGTTGCCATCACCAACAAGCCATGGTATTGATAGTTACTCGGTTCGATATATCATAAGAACGTAGTTACACTAATAATAATACGAAACTTACAACTAATACGACGGTTATGCCATCCGAATTCAAAACACTTTTGGCTGTCATAACAACCAACTATTAAGTACATGTTACTTTGTTACCAATAATTGGTGGTGACAACAGATAAGATCCTTGCAAAGGGTGTTTTTTCTAGATGTGTGGTTTTTAACCTGGTCACACTTTCGGAGTTGGTCTTTTTGACAGCTGTCACTTGATTTATGCTCAGTTTGGCCACCGATCCTGTTTACAAGAAAGTTTTGTTCAGCGATGAAGCTTACTTTTGGTTAAATGGGTATGCTAATAAACAATAATGAAAATCAACAAGCCATTGTTGAGACGCCGTTACATCCTCAAAAAGTCACTCTGTATGGGCAGAGGGTCCATACTGGTAGTTCTTCAAAAACGAAGCCGGATAGAATGTTACAGTCAATGGGGAACGCTATAGAGCCATAATCAATGACTTTTTCCTGCCTGCATTGGAGGATGTTATTGTGGTCCACCTTTGGATCCAACAAGACGGCGCCGCATGACTTACATCCAACGAAACAATCAATTTATTTCAGAATACTTTTGGTGAGCGCATTATCTCGTGTCGTGGGCCTGTGGCGTGGCCTTTAAGATCGTGCGTTTTAACACCGCTGTACTATTTTTTTGGGATTATGTAAAGTCGCTTATCTACGCAGATAAGCCCGACACGATTGACGCCTTGGAAGAGAATATTCGGCGCGTTATTGCTGACTTACGGCCCCAAATTCTGCAAAAAGTGGTCGAAAATTGGGCCTTGCGGCTGGAATTCATTCGTGATAGCCGAGGCGGCGGCTTGCTCGAAATCATAAAATTAATTCTTGGTCATAACATAAAACTACGAGTATAAGTATATTCATAGTAGTATTTCTTCTTGAAAACCACTCGTCTGGAAAAACCACCCTTTACCATATTGGTCCATGTTTTCGAATGGCCCCCATGGTACGCTATGAACGACAAAGCGTACCATGGGGGCCAGAGGTATTTTTCCAATAGCGTTTTTTCACAGAGTTGTATTTCACTCGTGTGAGTGGTATTAAACTTTATTTTTAAATTGTTTTCAGCACTGTTTGACATTTCATCATGGAAAGACTTACACCGCAGCAGCGTCTCCTTATTGTACAACTGTATAATTGAAATGAGCGATCGGTAAGAAACTGGCTTCGGCCAAAATTTTGTTCAGTGATGAGGCCCAGTTCTGGCTCAACAGCAACGTCATTAAACAAAATTGCCACATTTGGGCTGAACAACAACCAGAAGAGGTCCAACATGTGTCATTTTACACAGAGAAATCCACGGTTTGGTGCAATTTATGGCCTAGTAGAATCATCGGTCCATATTTTTCCAAAAAGATAATGGCCGCAACGTAACCGTGAATGGTGCCCGCTTTCGCGCCATGATATCGGACTTTTTGCTACCTCAAATTGACGCCCGTAATCTTGACGAAATTTTACTTCAACATGTCAGTGCCACTTGCCATATAGCTGCTCAAACAATGTATCGATTGAGAGGTAATTTCGAAGACTAGCTAATTTCTCGTTGTGGAGAGGTGAGTTGACCGCCTAGATCGTGTGATATCACACCTTTATGCTTTTTTCTTTGGGGCTATGAAAAGTCCAAGGTCTAAGCTGACAAACCAGCTACGATTCAGGGTTTGGAAGCCAACATTACGCGTGCCATTAACGCCATACCGGTCGAAATGCTCTAATGATTCATTTAAAATTGGACCCTCAGAATGGACACCCTGGGGCGTTGTTGTGGCCATACTTTGAAGGAGTTTTAATTCATAACATAAAGGGCATAAAATGGCCCTTCGAATAAACATTAAAGATTCCACACTTAATTTAATTTTTTGTATTTTTTTATATTTTATTCCTGGCAGAGATGGTTAATCCTCTAAATAGCAGAGTGGTAAGGGGTATGTCATAGTCGACCACGACTGACTTAACCTGGTTTACTTGTTTCAAATAGGAAACAAGTAAGGGATCGATATATCCTTAAAAGTATAAGTAAACAATTATAAAACGATTAGAAAGGGTTGCAATGGTTGCAATGGTTACCTAACTTGCTAACGAAGTTTTCCTTTATTGTTGCTAAAAAAAATTGATCACAAGTGTGAATCTATACAATGTTTCCCCTTTCTTTTTTTCTCGATTTTACTATCATTTTGGCTGGATTTTCTTTGCGAAAACCTCAACTAGAGTTTATTAAAAACTAAATACAAATTTATATACTCGTATATACTAATGTGTATCAACTCACAATTATAGCAGTCATTTACAAATCCACTAAACTAGTTTTATTTAATATGAACAAAATAAAAAATGAAATCCGAAATGACCAGCCAAACTAGTTTGAAATTGCCAAAACAGATTCGCATTTAATACAAAAGGCAATGTGTGAAAATGAGACACTTAGCCAGTGGATTAGCGACGATTATTTGAATTTTAAATATGCTCAAGAGTACTTTTGTTTGATTTTTTGTTACCAGACGCCAAGTCACGCATGATTGGCATTTTGCATGATCACCGATTTTTGGGCAAAGCCTTACGATAAGTTGAGCTATTGTCGGTTACGACGATGATGACATTCATGTGGGTTAATAAACCTTTAATTAGTAACGCTCATTATCACCATTTATATGTCTGATGTTATTTCGAAAAATGCTTAGAGATATTTTCTCAAACGACTGCATGCATGGAATCAAACACTTGGGATGAGATGTTTAATGTTGAACCAAAGTTTAGACACATTTTTTTATACACTCACTCTACTGAATAAGAGCGTTTACTTCACTTCCAAGCAACAACACAGTAAGTAATACTCATTACGATTTGCATTACAGGTTAATGACCTCTCATTACCCTCTGCATTACAGGGTAATGACCTCGCATTACCCTCTGCATTACAGGTTAATGACCTCTCATTACCCTCTGCATTATTTTAGAACAAAAATAAGTTTTTACTGATAAAAATAAATTAGTACTTATCTGTATGTTGTTAGGCAGTTTTTCTATTAGAATGCAAATCACTAAACACAATTTTATTCTTCAGTTTTCTCTCACTCAGTCGCTCCTTTCATGCACATCCTGTCAAACTCAAGTCGCTTTAAGTTTAGGCCATATTTCAATCCTGGTCAAGGTCGAGAAACCTAGCGACTTTGTTGAGACCGATTAGCGCACGTTCGTGAATTACAATAAAGCCAACTGGTTTGGCTTTACGAATCTCATTGAAGACTCCTTACATCTACTTCGCTGCCCCTCTCATGTGCTGGGAAACAGTTCTCCAGGCGGCATGGTGCTTCATTTCTTCTACTAAGACCAAATTCCTCATCTAGGGCTAACGACCCTGTTAAGCAGTAGGTAGTTTTGAGCAGTTGAGTGCAGAAATTGATCCTCTGGTTCGAGAGCACAAACGCACCAAATGGTAAGAACACCTTTACTAATGCTCTATCAATTTCAAACTGTTTTGGTCTACAATTAGAAATCTATCGGGTACCAATAAAGGCAAAAGTATCCCTGCTGTTGCCTTCAATTGCATACAGTATTCCCACGCCAAAAAGTGTGCAACACTGCTCTCCCGCCAATTCAACCCACGTCGTAGAACAGGACCATAGTCCGGAGATGCCAGAATCACCAGGCTCCATTACGTCAAGTAAAGTCGAGGAAATAACCTCCAAGGCAAAACTATCCAAAGCCATTGGTCCAGGCGGTGTATTAATGCTGAAGAAGTTTGAGCAATAGGTTTCGGATATCTGACCAATGTTCTAGAACTTTCGGATGATCAACTGGTGATCCCGTACATTTGTTATGTCGCCTGCATAATTTCAAAATGAAAATCCGCCACCAATGGACAATCCTACGCCCTTATCCCAGTTTTAATCTGGGTTAGACGGTTAATGCTTGCAATCTATATACTTATATACTCGTAAATAAACCAACTTTAAATAAAAAATATTTTCCAGAATATAGAAACAGGCTAAAATTCGTTTGTGGCAACAAATCTCTTCTCTGTGTGTATTTAGCCACCATCTCGAACTTCTTTCGGGAGCGTAAGCTCCGTCTTCACATCCTGGACTAGAGAAGTAAACATGGACCTTAACATCGATGTCGAAGGCAGGCGTATTCCTACGGTACACTATCCAAAGCCATTTGAGATAGTCTTCGACAAGCTTCTCCATTTCTCTTTCTAAGCCACCTACACTTTCAACCAGAAGTGAAAGCGAGGGACAAGGTACTTAAAGCGTAAGCTAGCACCTCCTGGGGCAAAGATAACAAAGAATGCATTAGTAGCTACATTTAACTTAATCGGTCGTTAACTATGTATGGACCTCGTTCCTCAGCGACACGCAATGGAGAAATTTACAAATGACACAAAATAGTGCAACTTATATTGCTACCGGTTATGTTCAAATCACGAGTGTAGATTATCTCCATGAGTAGACCGGTATGATTTCAGTCAGGCAACATAGTGTGTGGCTGAGTATGTCATCCTGCTGGTATGTCATCTGCTGGTACTCATCTGCTAAGTAATCCCAACAATCAGATCTTGATGGTAGATCCACCTCTTCGACACATCCGTAAGGACTTTAGGTGCTAGAGCGAGGACATCCAATATATCATTTCATCGGACGTCAGCCGATTGTCCATATCAACT
Organism: Hydrotaea diabolus; assembly: GCA_963513945.1. NCBI lineage: Eukaryota > Metazoa > Arthropoda > Insecta > Diptera > Muscidae > Hydrotaea > Hydrotaea diabolus. Next base: position 61,178,040 of record OY740718.1, on the reverse strand, counting down.
GCCCTGAAAACCATGCATCAGTTGGGGGTTTCCGAGGCCATAAACGCCTAGATCCAATAAAGTCCTTTCCCATTATTTTCTTGCAATCTCGAAAACAGAGCAGCTACTTCCTAGGCAAACCCGTTCAAAATCCTAACACAACTGAGAGACGGCTGGAGCAATGTTCTAAATTGCTATATATGTGCCCTACCCTGCCTACAAAGCAAATACGACATTCCGCACTCATTCAAATGTCCGTCCAATCCCACCATCCTACAAACCATTGGTCTGTGGTCGGGTCCAACTGAGGTGGCACAATGTCTCCATTTTCTAACATTTAATGCGGCACACATCTAACATTCTTTTCAAAAGGGTGGTCCAACCATAATTCACGATGTTAATTATAAGTCACACTTTTTTCCCAACGTCAAGCTTTTTTCCCAACTTAATTTCACATTTTTTATGTTTCAGTGGAGAGGTACACAATTTAGCAGCTCATTAAAATTGTTGAAACCTTTTACGAAAATGGACGTTCAAATCAAAATGCATTTCGTGGTCAACATAATCGACCAAATGTCTACACGAGGATTCGTTAACAAGCAGAATAACCGCAGTTGGGCAAATGAGAATCACATTGTTGAAAAGCAAATGCATCCACAAAGAGCGTTGCGGTTTATCGGTTGGCGGCGTCATCGGGCCGTACTTCTTCGAAAATGGGGTGAGGCCAAGCAGTTACGGTGAATAGTGTTCTCTATCGCGAGAAGATAACAGACTTCTTGTGACAAGAAATTGAGAATATGGATCTGGACGAAATGTGGCTTCAACAGGATATTTGGTTTGCGCGAGAAATTCAATGGCCATGGTATCTCAAGTCGTGGCAATATTAATTGGCCTCCAAGATCATGTGATTTGACACTGTTGGACTTCTTTCTTTGAAGATATTTAAAAGAAAAACTGTAAGTCAATAAGCCAAGAACAATTCAAGAATTTCAGGATGAGATAATTCGGCACAATAACAACATTAAACCTCCATTATATATATCTCAGGGTCATTAAAAATATGGACCATCGGATAGAGGTATATCATCGAAGCCGTGGCGAGCGTTTGGCCGATATGTACTAGTATGTCTCACGCATTATTGTCATAGATCCTTTTATCATGGTAAAATATATTGAGAAATCCTCTAAAACTGTTTGTTATTTATTTGCAATTAACATCGTGCGTTTTAGTTGGACCACGCTTATAATTCTTCAGAAATGAGCTTTCGCCATTAGCAGAACCGTTGTGCGGATGTTTGTACCAGCTTAAAGGAAAAATATATACTAAATTATTATACCTATCGATTCAATATCATCATCTGATACCATTCAGCATTGTAAGATCGACCGTCAGTATATATATCGTTGTAATCAACGATAGTTGCTTTCTGTTACTTTGGGGTTTCCCTCTTTGGTTGAATTTGTTCGATTGACTTATACTACACTTAATCTAATTATCCCAACATAGTAGTCTTCCTTTTCCTATGCTTTTTTCGGAATAGACTCTTTTAATAGCTCGCGTCACCATAGGATCGAATGTCGTCTTGTGTCCTATGCTCTTTGCTTCTGAAGCGACCCCACCGCACCATTAATCAGTTGGTCAACGCAATCAGTAACGAATTTGCAATCTTAAGCATCCATTTGGGGGTAAAACTTGGAAGAAATCGCTTTGGTTATACAACTTGAAAAAAACTGTGGGACACAATTAATGACGCTGGATGTGTCATTCGATTTGTTCCAGTCGCACTTTGTAATATCTTTGATGGTCGATTTATGGGTGGCTTAAAACAATTTGCTGACTTGTGTGATTTGTCGTTTGAATACAGATCTTAAAATTTACATAATTTTAAAAACAAAAAATGTATTTATATACAAACATTTTAAAATTTTTGAGTGCTTCAGGAAACGCCGTATCTATCAGTCGACTCAGAAACTGAGCAACGTTACTACGAATATAAATGACCATTTCTCATTACTGATGTCGCAGTATTTTGCTCATTCTGCATTCAAGCACTTTAATTGACGGCGGGTCGTTAACATTCATACACAAAATTTAGAAATTAATTTCGAATAATATCATTTAGTACTGTCTAGTCTGGTGTGGTGTGGCAGTGCATATGACGTTATACGTACCTTATGACAGTAAACAAAATTAATGGACGTTATCCCAAAATAATAATAATTAGCCCATATTAATTAGAATTAATAACATTCTCAACCTACAGCGGACAATAAATGCAATTTTAAAAAACTGATTAGATGGGTGCAGAGATGTCAATGTCTTTAGATGTACACATACAGCATTGCGTGGGGTGTTTGTTAAACGTGTGCGCTGTTTTCTCAATTTTCGTAAATGATCAAATATTTCTATTTTTTTGTCCAAATGTCTGTCAATATGTCTGTCTTATACTTATAAGCTTATAGCAATCAAAAGAAAAAATAAATCCAACAACGCAAACTTGTCTTTTTCGATAGAAGTCGATTTGTGCACACATGCATGTGAACAGCGGTTTGAAACGGCTTAGGTATGATCATTTAGCGTTAGAGTGGAATGTAGCCGGCAACTATTCTTCCCCGAACCCATACTTCCTAAGAAAGTAACAAACAATAAACATTTAGTCCTTACATAATTAATAAAAGGGTAATTTCTCTGCAATCGATATTGGTAGACTCAATAAAATTTTGATATTGACAAAAAAGACATATGGAAGACATTGATTCTTTTAATCGGTGGAGTATCGAAGAAGACCCAAATGAGAACGTCCGCCATGGCGCGCAACAATCGGAGCTGTGCTCATCCACTTTATAGAAGATTTTGCGGAAGGATCTTGGTTTGTGGGCTTACAAATTCCAACTCGTGCAAGAATTGAAGCCGAACGACCATCAAGCGAGTCGAACGTTTGGTGAATGGACCAAAAACGAGATGGCCACCGATTCTGATTTTTAAAAGAAAATTTTGTTAGCTCACTTTTGACTGAATGGGTACGTTTATAACATAAATTTACGCCTTCGGAGTAATGAAAATCCACAAGCCATTGTTGAGACGACGATACAACCTCAAAAAGTCACTGTTTGGTGTGCTCTATGGGCAGAGGGAATCATTGGTCCATATTTCTTCAAAAATGAAGCCGGACATAATGTTACAGTCAATGGGGAAAGCTATGGAGTTATGATTAATGACTCTTTAGTGCCTAAATTCGAGGATGTTGATGTGGACAACCTTTGGTTCCAACAACACGGCGCTACATGCCATACAGCCAACGAAGCAATCAATTTATTGAAGTAAACTTTTGGTGAGCGCATTATCTCCTGTCGTGGGCCTGTGGAGTGGCCTCCAAAATCGTTTGATTTAACACCGCTCGATTAATTTTTGTGGAGTTATGCGAAGTCGCTTGTCTGCGCAGATAAGCCCGACCCGATTGAAGCCTTGGAAGAGAATATTCGGCACGTTATTGCTGAAATACGACCCCAAATGCTGCAAAAAGTGGTCGGAAATTGGGCCTCTCGGTTTGAATTTATTCGAGCCAGCGTCGGCGGCCACTTTCTAGAAATCATTTTCAAAACGCAATGGCAAACTCTTATCATTATAAAAATCAACCACAACTAGAAAACAACACGTCTAAAAAACACCCTTTATATTTTAGATTTAAGATTTGAAAACTAGCTGTTAGGCTCCTCAAGGAGCAGAGTCAATAATTACACTGTGGAACATTGTTGGGGTTATTGTCTGGGGGTGAGAAATTCCAAGTCAGGGTGATGGTACTAGGTCAGTATATTAAAACCCTCAAAGGGTTTTGCGTTCGTATGTGCCAGTGAAGTTACTTAATTGTAAATAAAAGCAGAACGCGTTAATCGATTTCTATGATCTATGTCGCATTTTGTTTATAGGTTATGTGACTTTACGTGAAAGTTATAAGACCCTACACGTTTTTGCGTTTGGGATTTATATGTTTTAAAAAAAAAAAAAAAAATTTTGGCAAAATTTTCTTCATAAATTTATTTCTAATTGCAAAAATGTTGATTTGGTAGAGAAACAGTATATTAATGGATTAAAGAAAATGTAATTATTAATTTTTCTCAATTTATTTCAGCCAAATCGAACTAGTCGTTCTCGAGTTATGTCAAACTACGTTTTTGCCAACATTTTACAACTAAGCGAAAAAACATCAAGATAAGGAAAAAATGTAAAAGGCCATAAAAAAAAACTTTGATTTGATACCGCTGAGCTTCTAAGGATTAAGGATTTTTGAAAGAAAAGGTGTACGTCGATAAGCCAAGAACAATTCAAGAGCTAAAGGATGAGATGATTCGGTACATTACCTCTATTGAACCTCTTTTATGTCACAGAGTCATTAAAAGTATGGACCATCTTATGCCACCGAAGCCATGGCAAGAAGCCATAGCAAAAAAAAATATAAAATAATTCTCTAAAAACTTTTTGTTTAATTTACAATTAACATCGTGCGTTTTAGTTGGACCACCATTTATGATAAGGGAGGATTGAGGTTGGATTCTTTACCCAGCTTTATAGACAATAAATATGAAATCACTAATACACACATGCAACAAGTCTGCTGGAAATTTGTCTGAACTGCATAATTTCTTTTGGACGTGAAGACCTAAAGATCCAATCACCAATTTGTATTTTCATGATCAAAATTCGGTTTGAGGTACCAAAACGTTAGCCAAAGTCAACATTTGCATCATAGTAAAGTACACCTACGAGCAACATTTGGAAATCACTTAAAATTACTATCGAAATTCTGGTCGCAACTTCAAAAGCGCTTACTCCAATTATCTGCCAAAATAATCGTCCCGTCCCACATGCTGTGCGTGCTATAGTGGACAAATTTGAATCCAAACTTTTACTTTGGATGTTCCGGCGCCAAAGAGACGCCGTACCGCTCGAAGCGACGAAAATATCGCAGCCGTTAGTGTATCCGCCCAAAAAGAGCCAAATCAGTCGATTCCAAGTCGTTCTGATGAAATGGGTTTCCTTCAAACCACACGCAGAGAAAAAATATGGTTACTATATGATCACGGCAATAAAAGTATGTTATCCGCAATAACGCAATGTTCGTCGCAACCAGTATTGTTAACTGAATTTAAATTTGACAATAGTATAATTGCTGCAATATTAATATTGTTAAAATATATAAAAAGTATTATTGCCAATTTAAATAATGAAAATATGGCTGTAGCAACAATATAAATATGGTTGGTGCGACAAAAGTATTGTTTTTTTGGGTTTTATGTTAACAATAATATGATAATGGCAATCATACTGTATGATTGTAATTCTTCCTCATTTAAAAATGTTTTTTCGAACAATATTATTGTTACGGATCTAAAGCAATAATAATTCTTTTTATGTGGAAATTTAAACTTTTTAAACAAACTGCTTTTGCTTTGTTTAACCGAAATATTTTTAATAAAAACGCTAACGTTTTTTTAAACTGATTTTTTACTGGTAAATAAATTACTTCTAATATTTAGCATTTAATTTTTTTTTAATAATTTTCATAATACAAATCTATTGTTGGCAACTTCACCCAATTCTAATAAATACTATTGGGGATCATAGTATATTTGTGTGTGATCATACTATGGTTGCATGAATCATAACATGGTTACGTGTGAATCATACTATGGTTATGAGGATCATACTATGGTTATGAGGATGTTACTATAGTTGTATGTGTAACATACTATGGTTGTAAGGATCATATGGTTGTGGAGATCATAGTATGGTTAAGTATGAACCATACTATAATTGCGGGGATCATAGTATGGTTATGTGTGAATCATACTATTGTTGTTGAGGATCAAATTATGATTGTGAGGACCATAGTATCTTTTTATTTGAATCATACTATTATTGTTAAGATTAAAATATTGTTGTACCACAACAATACACCCAACAATAGTATTATCCTCTTCGAATATTGTCACCACACTATACTTTTTTTCTGCGTGCACATTGTGGCGTATTTTGCGAAAAGATCTTGGCCTTCATCCTTATAAGATCAAACTGACTTAATAACTGAAACTTGATAATTTGAATCGCCGAAACCTCTCTGATTGGGCTCTGGAAAAATTTCACGCAAATCCAGAATTTCATGGAAAAATAATTTTCAGCGATGGAGCTCATTTCTGGCTGAGTGGTTTTGTCAATAAACAAAATATGTGTTAATGGACAGCAACAAACCCACATGTGCTTCAAGAGATACAATTGCATCCGCAAAGAATGACTGTGTGGTGTGGTTTTCATGCCGAAGGTATGATTGGGCCGTTTGTTTCGTCCATGAAAACAATCGTCATGTTACCGTAAATGGAAAGCACTATCGTGCCATGTTAGAAAATTATTTTTATTTTGTTTTTTTGGCCAGAATTAGAGGAGCCGATATATGTGACAGCGCATAGAGAAAGGGAACTAAGGGTAAAAAAATCAATTTTCATTTTTTTTTCTTTTTTTGATGTGGACAACATCTGAGCATCGAATGAGACCGATCCCATGCCCCAAAAGTGTTCCCTCCCGGAGATATGCGCGTTTTATGAAAGTGAAGTCGATGATTCTAAGCGCTAATAGAAAGGGACCTAATCTTTAAAATGGCTCTCCTGAACAAAACTTTTCATCTACTTTTCATCAACTTTTCACTTTTTTTGTTTTGATGTAAACAACATGTGAGCATCGAATGAGACCGATCCCATGCCCCAAAAGTGTTCCCTCCCGGAGATATGCGCGTTTTATGAAAGTTGAGTCGATGATTCTAAGCTCTAATAGAAAGGGACCTAATCTTTAAAATGGCTCTCCTGAACACAACTGGTTTTTAACCTTAGGTCCTTTTCTATTTTGCGCGCTGCACATGGTTACAACAAGACGGTGTCGCTAGCCACACAGCAAGCGTTACAATCGATTTACTGAAAGTCAATTTCGGTGAACGTGTTATCTAGAGAAATGGTCCGGTCGAATGGCCACCTCGTCAATGCGATTTAACGTCATTGGATTTCTTTTTATCGGGCCACATAAAGTCATTGGTCTATGCCAACAAGCCAACAACTTCAGACGAGCTAGAGCTACAATACAAAAATCGGATGAACATATGTAACGCGCAAAATAGAGAGGGATCTAAGGGTAAACACCAGTTATGTTCAGGAGAGCCATTTTAAAGATTTAAATACGTGTATCTTTGGTGTACCATCACTTTCATAAAACGCGCATATCTCTGGGAGGGAACATTTTTGGGGCATGGGATCAGTCTCATTCGATGCTCAGATGTTGTCCACAACAAAAAAAGGGTAAATTGAATTTTATTTACCCTTAGGTCCCTTTCTCTATGTGCTGTCACATATATGTGAGAGCTATATCTAAATCTAAACCGACTTTCTTCGATTTTTTTAGCTTCCATCCGTGTTCCACAAAACTAACGTGTGTCAAATTTCATTAAGATTACATGTAATATGTGAATTTCAGTAGCGTCCGTCCTTGATCCAAAAAACTTACTTCTGAAAAATATCATGAAGATCGGACAACAATTGCGACCTGTAGTTTGATTACAAGCTTTCGGTGAATGGGCGGTCAGAGGGACGAACAGACAGACATAAGGATTAGGATTAATTTTGACTAAATAATTATTATATCGAGGTTATTATTTTTTGTTATATTTTACTAGAGTAAAATATATCAAAAAATAATAACCTTGGCCTCGAGCTCGATATAATTATTATTTTGTAAAATTTAATATAAAGGCCGAATACAAAAATTAAAATTACGTGATTAGGATTAATATTAGGATCTTAAAGCAAATAGGTTGTTGGTCTTTTTCGTAGGTCGGGTAGTTCTGAGACCGACCTCGTAGTACGAGTAGTATCACAACAGTTAATCTAGAAATATTTGTTTTGCCAAACCAGAATGCTCATAATACGTCTACTAAATATAGGTATTAGTGAGCGGAGAAAGATATGCATAACAAAAGCATTCACACGTTCCAAACTGTCTGTACTAGAAGACCTTGTATCCAGGAAGTCATCAAGCAAATAAGCCAAACTCGATCGTTTAATCTCCATGATAATTACCTCAACAATGACATGGATAGTTATAGCAAAGACTGTATAATTTCAAAGCTCGTACTCTACAGAGCATATTAAAATAGTCCTTCATTATTTGATCGCATCGTATTACTCATATCAAAAAAAGATTCAAAAGGGGTATTAAAACGTTTTTATTGATTCGTGTTAACACTATTTAACATTTCGCTCACATTAGGCAAAATAAAAACGCCAGCTCAAATGTTATCAACTCAATCCCCTTCGATAATGAATACCATCCCATTGTTACTTATTCACATCACATAATTTTCAATATTTTCAATGTGGTTTTTTGGTATTTTATTTGTTTTCGGCGTTTTTATGTTTCTAGACAATGGCTTGGCTGCTCTATAGCCGGGGATGATGTGACCGAACTTTTTTGATTAACTGTACACTCATGTGTGTACAAATAATGATTTTGAAAAGGCCTTTGTTGGGAGTTCCGCTTGCAACGATTGTCGGCTGCTTGGTTGGATTTGTTGTACTAGTTTCGAGACCGTATGTTGAGCTGTGGCTTTAATGTCTATCAGACGGTCTGAGTGGCGGGCTTCTGGCTGGCTGGCTGGTTGGCGGTTAACCCTTTACAGTTCGCACAATTACTTTGTGCGACCAATTAGCCGCAAACAAAGTAATTAATTCAAGAGCACTGAATGAATGCAATTGAATGCCGCCATTAAATGTAATTAATTAAGTTAAACAACAAAAGTCGAGGAGATGTGACTAAATGATAAACGACAACGTCATCAATGGGGAAGGTAACGCATACGACAGCATTTAAATTTAGTATGTCACAGGTTAATAAAGAGGCTATGCTTATTTTTATATTCTTTACCATAGTTTAGAGTGTATATATAAGTTTGTCATACCGTTTGTAACATCTGAAAATACTTTTTGGCTACCCTTAAAAGTTCAAATAATAAAAACAACACTGGATCAACATGTATATGTGACGCGCAAAATAGAAAGGGACCTAAGGTTAAAAACCAGTTTTGTTCAGGAGGCCCATTTTAAAGATTAGGTCCCTTTCTATTTGCGCTTAGAATCGTCGACTTGACTTTCATAAAACGCGCATATCTCTGGAAGGGAACACTTTTGGGGCATGGGTTCGGTCTCATTCGATGCTCAGATGTTGTCCACATCAAAAAAAGAAAAAAAAAATGAAAATTGATTTTTTTTACCCCTAGGTCCCTTTCTCTATGCGCTGTCACATATGCAGAAATTTTACTAAACGTAATGCTACTTTAGCCGCAGGAGAAATACACTTATTGTTGGTCTTCTAAAAGGATAACGATCCTAAAAGTACCAGTTGCACAGCGCTACAATGGTATTTAGACAAAGGCGTTAATGGCAGTGTTCTGTTGCAACTCCCTTAGGAGACCGCTAACGCGTTAACTTTACACCACTGTACATTTTTTCAACAATATAAAGGGTGATCCCCACCTAGAGGTATTTTTCAGAACAAAAAAAAATATAAAAATTCAAATCAAGTGTGGAATCTTTATTGGTAATTTGAAAGAACATTTTATAGCATTTATTTTTCGAATATAATTTCCTTCAAATGTTGGCCGCAACTACGCCTCAGGGTTTCCATACTGAGGTTCCAATTTGGATGAATCGTTCGAGCATTTCCACCGGTATGGCTTTACTTAGTAGGGACATAAATACTGTTAAACACGTTTTATGCTGTAAAATAAAAAGTACTGAAGGTTTTTGGACAAATATTTTTTAATTATATTTATATTTTTATTTTTTGATATATATTGTATCTAAAAAGAATCGACTTATTCGAAATGACCGCCTTTTGCCTTTACACACGCCTTAAGTCGCACAGGCCAATCGTCAATAGCTGCACGAACCTCGTCCATTGGAAAATTTGCCACAGCTCGAACAAAAGCAGTCTTAAGAGATCCAATGTTGGGGTATGTTTTGTGACCAACCTTGTCCTCTAAAACCGTCCACAATTTGTAATCCAATGGGTTCAAATCTGGACTGCCTGAGGGCCATTCTTAAGAGGAAATGAACGCTGGCAAATTGTTTCGAAGCCAGGCCTGGGACGTTTTAGCCTTATGGGCCGGCACAGCATACTGCTGGAAAGTCCATGGCTGGTTTTGGAACATGAAATTGTTAAGACGCTTCACAACAGCTTCCAAAGCGGTTTCTTGGTAAACTTTGGCCGATGTTTTGACTCCTTGTTCGCAGAAATGCAGGTCAGTGACCCCATCGTAAAAGACACCCCACCAAACCATGACTAAAGCGGATTGATGACCCTTTTCCACCCTTGGGATCAGTTCATATGCTTCTTTAGATGACCGCGCATACACTCTATCATTTTGCTTGTTAAATTTTTCCTGAACGGTAAAAATGTTTTCATCGGTGAACAAAATATTTCTGTGCAAGTTATCAACGTGCTTCACCAAAAGACGTTTGCATTTTTCAATCCTATTTTTTTTTAAGCTGCAGTCAATAAATGTCCGGTACGTCGTTTGAAAGCCCCAAGTTTCAAATCTTTTTTAATGATTCGACTCATGGACTTTTGCGTGATATTCATCTCACGGGCCATAATTTTCTGTTTTCAGAGCGGATTTTTGTGAATTCTTGAATTAACGGTTTTGATGACATGCGATGTTCGAACAGAGCGTGGGCGGCCCGATCGGTGGCGGTCTTTTACATCTCCAGTCTCCTCAAACAGTTTAATGCATTGGTAGATGAACATGCGGCTAATCCCTAGTGGTCGGATCGATTTGAAAATATTGCGTTTTTTCATTTCACACTTGAAAAGCGCTATTACAGTGATACGGTTCTCATTATCTGATCACTCCATGATCTAGGGGGCCCACTCACCTGTCCAAAACGTGAAATTAGCTTTCGAAATGACCTCTCAATAGAACCATTGTTTGAGCAGCTGTATGGCAAGCAACACCGTCGTGTTGAAACCAAGTGTTGTCAAGATTAGAGGCTTCAATTTCAGGTAGCATAAAGATCGATATCATGGCGCGATAGCGAGCGCCATTCACGATTACGTTTCGGCCATCATCATTTTTGAAAAAATATGCACCGATGATTCCACCAGCTTATAAAGCACACAAAACTGTGGTTTTCTCTGGGTATAAGAGCACCTCTTGAACCACTTCTTGTTGCTCTTCAGCCCAAATGCGGCAATTTTGTTTATTGAGCCAGAAATGGGCCTCATCACTGAACAAAATCTTGGCCGTTTCTCACCGAACGCTCATTTCCCTAATACAGTTGCCAACATTTGATGGTAATTATTTTCAAAACATAAATGCCATAAAATTTCTTTTCAAATTACCAATAAAGATTCCACACTTGATGTGATTTTTTTTATGTTTTTTTTTGTTCTAAAAAAATACCTTTAGATGGAAATTTTTGATGAAGTGCTATTTTTCACCACAGCTGTTCCTCGCTTTAAAATAAACAATTGTCTATTGGAAGTCCGATTTAGTTCTAACAAAAAGATATAGAGTTTTATAACTACCAGATATGTGTCTTATAGTTGTAGATTGTTTGGTTTTAGTGTCCCAATTGGGGCATTAGGGGAAAAAGTTCCCCTTTGAGGACTAAAAAAAAGTATGACATTTATTTTTTTTTGAAAAATATCTATCTAAGCATAGACGCATTAAATGTCCTCTAAATGGGAGTAGCCATTGTATGATGGGATCCAAATACCGTCCCCTAATATTAGGTGACTTATGGGTAATTGGAAAAAGTGAAATTTGCTCCCAAATGCACATATCGGCGCTCTCATACTATTGATTCAATTTTTAGATATCACGAATTGGTCTGTAACTAAGTTAAATTCTACAGTTAATTATTGAAATTTCACATGTAGAAACTAGAGATTTATCGAAATGGTTACTAAACAGCGGCTTTTGAATTGACCTTAGCAAAATAGAACTCATTTCATTCCAAGTCAAACTAGATGACGGTCTTCACACTCTCAAGACTGAAAGAAATGAATCTGCACTTTTCAAATACTCTAAAATTTTCTTGCAAAGGACTATTGAAGAAAGCAACTAGTGCAAATGTTACATTTTAAAGTCAACATTTGCATCATAGTACGAGCAACATTTGAAAATCACTTAAAATTACTATCGAAATTCTGGTCGCAACTTCAAGAGCGCTTACTCCAATTACACGGTGGTACGAAATTGAATAAAAAAGAAAAACCTGGGGAGTGACATAATTTTTCTTGTAGGTCTTGTCGAGTTAAAGAAGAATCCAATAGCGAAATTTGCCGGACACCTCCAAAATCCGGATTTACGGTTAAAAAACCGGTTTTTGTACCTTTGCGCACTTATAAGCCTGTAATTTTGTTGATAATGATCCGATTTTAAATTTTTTACTAGATTTGGAAAGAAGAAGCTAAGATCTTTCGAAGCAACACCAAAGACATTGTGCAGGCATTTTGGTAAAAAAATTGTTTTCATGAAAAGTTAAATAACTTAGTCAATTGCTTATCTATTTTTAAACTTAAATATGCGTTGTAATCGTAAATAAACGCCCTTTTTGAATAAATTCAATAGTATTATAGTTTCTTAATAAAATAATGCATAAAAACGTCACCAAAGTTGATTTTTTTTAAAAATCTGCAAAATTTGTGTTTGCTGGACAATAACACCCAAATTTCTCAAGTTTAGATAATTTATATATCATTCGAAAGATCTCAGTTTCTTCTTCCCAAATCTAGTAAGAAATTGATCGGGTCATTATCAATAAAATTCCAAGCTTATAAGTGCGCAAAGGTACAAAAATCGGATTTTAACCGTAAATCCGGATTTTGGAGGTGTCCGGCATATTTCACTATTGGAATCTTGTTTTACTCGACAAGCCCTACAAGAAAAATAATATCCGGTGTCAGTTTTTTTGGACTGTCGCACCGTGTTATCGGCCAAAATAATCGTACCGTCCAACAGGCTGTGCGTGCTATAGTGGACAAATTTGGATCCAAACTTTCACTTTGGATGTTCCGGCTCCAAAGAGACGCCGTACCGCTCGAAGCGACGAAAATATCGCAGCCGTTAGTGTATCCGTCCAAAAAGAGCCAAATCAGTCGATTCCATGTCGTTCTGTGGAAATGGGCTTCTTTCAAACCACATTGTGGCGTATTTTGCGAAAAGATCTTATATGATCAAACTGACTTAAGAACTGAAGTCCCCTGATAATTTGAAACGCCGAAACCTCTCTGATTGGGAAAAATTTTACGAAAATCCAGATTTTCATGGAAAAATCATCTTCAGCGATGAAGCTCATTTCTGGCTGAGTGGTTTTGTCAATAAACAAAATATGCGTTATTGGAAAGCAACAAACACACATGTGCTTCAAGGGATACAATTGCATGCGCAAAAAATGAATTGTTATGTCCCTACTGGAAAACGTTTTACAAAGGAAAGCAAAGTTAAAGTTAGGTAGCTGAAATTTTTCAGAAATATGAGCTGATGCTCTGAAACAGGGGAGCTTTGTCACGCCCCTTTAAAAAATTACATTTATGGCCAAAGTAAAGAACCGATTGTTATAAAAAACTTAAATGCTAGCAAATTAATATGTAGGTAAGTAATTACGTTAAATTTGGACAAAAAGGTCGAGGCACCGCCCATTCAACTCTGAACTTTTAAAGGTCATATCACGTGAATATAACAGTAGCAGTTGCTAGTATGGATAGAAACACGCTGCTGTAAACCAAAATCCATAATGGAGGCCCGGCCGAACTAAATTTGTTTTTCTTTCGGGTTTTCATCCATTTTTTAATTAAGGGGTATACCAGTGGGCCTATACGTGGTCTCTGGGTGAAGTCCGCTCTTAGGAGGGGGTACTAAAGTAAAATCAAACTTATACTCTAGTACCCGCGAATTGTCCCAATTGTTTAGTTTCAAGGCGTGATCATACCCTCGACTTCAAATAAGATGTTTAGCATTCCGTGTCAACCTAAAACCCATTTCAAAACCGTACTGTGCCAATTTTCCCTCTCCATTGTTAAGACTCTATAAACCAAATTAAAATACGCAAACAAGTGGCACTTATGTCACTTCGCTAATGTTGTACAATAGGTTTTGTTTGTCTTTTGACCCGATACAGATTTCGGAACAAAGGACGCGTTTCATCGCTGTGGCAATTCATAGAAAACCTCTTTGACATTGATTGCCCAGAAGCAATCCTAAGTGAAATAGTCAATATAAGTTTTGTGTGGCTTTATTTCTCTTCTTTGTGGCCACAATAGGCCACGGCATTGTTGGCTTGGGAAATACTTTTTTTTTTCTTTTGTGTCTGTAACCAAAAGTGTGTTTGAAACTATTTGGCAAAGTAGTTGGGGAAAAAACCAAAACACCGAGCGCAAACAACAATAGCTTGAATGTTAGCCGGCCTTTCGGTAGGTAACAGAGGGTTAAAAGTCTTTGTTTTAAACATTTGAATGAATGTTATTTGATTTTATTTTACTACGACTCGACTCAAGGCGGCGCGACGTACAGTGGTGGAGTTATAATTAGTTAGTCATTCATGTATTACCTACTACTCCACTGCTGCACGCTCGATGGATAGATGTATGGATGGATGGGTGACTAATAACGTACAGAATTCTAGCAACATCCGACCGACCGACCGACTGAACGACCACATTATGAACACAATAACAGTCAAACAACAACAGAAATGTGAAAAACATTTCGGCCAGAGAATTAACGCCAGTCAACAGCGAATTTTTTTGTACCCTTTTTCAAAATATATTCGAATTTTTTTAGAAGCCATTTTTAAAGTTCAAAATATGAGGAAAGATTGAAAAAGAATAGCTAGAAAAGATCACTCGATGTCAGCAATAAAATAAATTGAAAAATGGTGTTGGCAAATAGGTGCTACTTTGGGCTTGCTAAACAGCTTAAGTACTGATCCCTCTCTCTAAAGAGGCAGTATACTCGTTACAATAAACTGATAGTATAGGGTGGGTCATTTGAAATTTTAATTTCGAATTGGCTGTAACGAAAAGTACTACAAATCTTTTCAAATTTCTGGTTTTATTGAAAAGGTTGAACGTTGTCATTTAATAGTGGAACTCCATCTGACGCGTTTTCGCTTCGCCCAATGGGCTGAAATTGTTTGGTAGGAGATGAAGAATTTTACCAAAATCGTATTTTCAGATAAAGCTCGTTTTCATCTCAGTTGCTATAACAATAAGCAAAATTGCCGTCGGTGGGGTTCAGAGAACACACTCGTGACTTTTGAGATTTCGGTGTGGATTTTGGCGGCTCAGTGGCCCATTTTTCTTTGAAAATGAGCAAGCAGTCGCCAACGGTAAGCGTTACCCCGCCATGCTCAACGAATGTTGCCAAAAATGCAAGAAAAAGACATGGACGAACTTTTGTTTTCAATAAATATCAGTATTTTTTTACAGCCGATTCAAATTGAATATGGAAAATCGACCACCCTATATAAGTATGTCAAGAGCTGACAGCAATTGCAGTCACGTTAATCTTTGAAGTATGTAATGATTCTGTATTTAATAATCGATTTGCGGAAATTTTTTATTTTCCCATTCAAATTATTTAAGTATCTGTGGCTAAGGAGAACGCTGACGTATAAATACCTCTTAACGAATTGAACTATGTAAGTAAAAATATACTTGTATTAAGAAAAATTATTCAAACGCAATACTTTAGGTTCAGTATACGAGGGTATATCAATAATTCCGCGACTTTTTCAACTATCCTAGTAGCTATATGAAATGCAACACTGCTCACATCAAGTACCATCTGTTAATGGACTACCGTCAAATTTGAAGAAAGAGAGTTCCGTCATTAAGTTTGTGTTTAACAGCTGTTCAATACATACAACCTTGTGGATTTTGTTAAAAATGAAAAAAAAGTAAATTTTGAGAGCTCATTAAACATTACTTTTTGCGGAAAAAACCCTCAATCGAAGCAAGGAAAAGCTTGATAAATACTGTGGGGCTCTGCATCATAGATTTCAGTTATTAAAAAAGTGGTTTACTGACTTTCGTTGTGGTCGCACAAGTACAAATGACGCTGAACGTTCTGGACGGCCAATAATACACCTGAAATGCAATTCAGGTCATGACACCCGAAAATGTCTAAAAAAGATCCATGATATGGTGTTGGCCGATCGAAGAGTAAAAGTGCGTGAGATTGTTGATGCCATACGCATTTCATATGGCAGTGTGGTTTCGATTTTACATGATCAGTTGGGTTTAAGAAAACTGTCTGCAAGATGGGTGCCGTGTTAGCTCTCACTTGACCATAAACGTAATCGTGTGACAACCTCAAAGGATTGTTTGGAGTTGTTTAACCGCAATACGAACGAGTTTTTGCGTTGTATTGTAACTATGGATAAAGCATAGATCCATTACAACGCTCCGGAGACAAAGCAGTAGTCTAAACAATGAGTTTCTCCGGGCGAGCCGGCTCCGAATAAGGCCAAGGTGACTTTGTCGGCCAATAAGGTGATGGCAACAGTTATTGGGATGTAGGCGGGATATTCCACATCAATTACTTTCAAAAGGGAAAAACAATAAACGGCGAATATTATGCCAACTTAATAGACAGATTTAAAGAGAATTTAAATAAAAGCGACCCCATATGGCAAAGAAAAAGGTATATTTCATCAAAATAATGCACGGGTGCACACGTGTGCAGTCTCAATGGCAAAATTGCATGAATTAGTACCTCATCCGACATATTCTCCGGATTTAGCCCCCGGTGACTATTTCCTATTTTCAAACTTAAAAAAATGGTTTGGTGGAAAGAGATTTAGCTCCTACGATAGAATTATTGATCAAACAAATGCCTATTTTATGGACCTCGCAAAATCCTATTTTTTAAGGGACACGAAAATTGAAAAACTGGTGGACTAAGTGTGTTGAAATAAAAGAAGATTATGTTGAAAAATATTTTTTTTTTTTTAAATACAACTTTGTTTTATTCGAAAAGTCATAGAATTATTGATATGTCCTCGTATACATATATTCAAATGCATTTTTTTTTATATATATCATATATTGCAACGCTTCCTATGGAAAATCTGATCAGGACAACGGTGATTAAATAGATATTAAATTTTTAAAAAATTATGAAAATACCTATTGATCTTATTTTTTTATATATCATTTTTATGTGTAATAGATTTTATTTTACACTTAGTGACCTAACTACATTTGAATTTGTAAAAGTATAAAATTGATATTTTTACCACTTAATTATTTAGTCATTTCAAGCGATTTTCACAGTTTTTTGAGTTCAATAATTGGCAACACTGCTTATGGATGGGTTAAATTTTATGGATCTACACAAACTCAACAAAAATATTTTTTACTAGCTACAGTGCCTTGGAAACTTAAAAAGTGTGCAAAATTTTCTTCAAGATCAGTTTACAGTTATTCCGAGTCAATCGGTATAATTTCTATGAGGTCTATCACATTGCCTACCTAGTGGTATGAAACATGGTGTAAAACCACAATACCGCTTACTGCGTTATAAATATAAAAGACCCTTAGCGAAAACCCCGTAGCTCCGGAGCCACCTATTAAATATGATCTTGCTCAAATTGCACACAGAAGGTTTTGTAAGCAACACTTGCGGACTTGTATGCAATGGTTCAATGTTTGCGAACAGCTCCAAGACTTAAGGTCATCAGCTTATTAAATCCGATAATGCTAAAAACTTCGCTTAATGGGTAATGTTAGTTACTATAACCAACCCTAGTGAAATTTAACAGTCTCCGTCAATGTTTTTATAAATTCACCATACGCAGGTTCCTTCACTTGAGGAATAGCTCCAAGATTTAAGGTCATGCAGCTCTAGAATCAAGCAAATTAAATCCGATAATACTAAATATATAGTAAGCTGAAACCATTTCGGTCAATGTTTTCATAAATTCACTACACAAAGGTCGAATGTATGACAGTCTTAATATAATCCCCTTAATGAGATGTACTTAGTAGGGACATAAATACTGTTACACCCGTTTTATGCTGTACTGAATGTTTTTGGACCAAATATTTTTTAATATATTTATTGAAAAAAGAATCTACTTATTCGAAATGTCCGTCTTTTGCCTTTACACACGCCTTTAGTCGCACTGGCCTATCGTCAATAGCTGCACGAACCTCGTCCATTGGAAAATCGGCCACAGCTCGAACCAAAGCAGTCTTAAGAGATCCAATGTTGGGGTATCTTTTGTGACAAACCTTGTCCTCTTAAATCGTCCGCAATTTGCAATCCAATGGGTTCAAATCTGGACTGCCTGTGGGCCATTCTTCAGGGGAAACGAACGCTGGCAAATTGTTTCGTGACCAGGCCTGGGTCGTTTTAGCCTTATGGGTCGGCGCAGAATCCTGCTGGAATGCCCATGGCTAGTTTTGGAACAGGGAATTGTTAAGAGGCTTCACAGCAGCTTCCAAAACGGTTTCATGGTAAACTTTGGTCGATGTTTTGACTCCTTGTTCGCAGAAATGCAGGTCAGTGACCGCATCGTAAGAGACACCCCACCAAACCATGACTGAAGCTGGGTGATGACCCTTTTCCACCCTTGGGATCAGTTCAGATGCTTCCTTAGATGACCGCGCATACACTCTTTCATTTTGCTTGTTAAATTTTTCCTGAAAGGTGAAAATATTTTCATCGCTGAACAAAATTTTTCTGTGGAAGTTATCAGCGTGCTTCGCCAAAAGACGTTTGCATTTTTCAATCCTTTTTTTTAAAGTTGCAGTCAATAAATGTCCGGTACGTCGTCTGAAAGCCCCAAGTCCCAAGTCTTTTTAATGATTCGACTCATGGTCTTTGATTTTCTGTTTTCGGAGCGGATTTCTGTGAATTCTTGATATAACGGCTTTGATGACATGCGGTGTTCGAACAGAGCGTGGGCGGCCGACCGGTGGCGGTCTTTTAAATCTCCAGTCTCCTCAAACAGTTTTATGCATCAATAGACGAACATGCAGCTAATCCGTAGTGGCCCGGAGGGTTTGAAAATATCGCTTTTTTATTTCACAATTGAAAAGCGCTATTACAGCGATACGGGTCTCATTATCTGACCACACCAGGATGAAAGTTGATACAATTTTAAAATCCCGTTACAGACTAACGCTATTGAGGAGAGCTTTCAAAACCCATATGACATTAGCTGGGTATGTTCAGTTCTACTATTGAAATGGGTGTGTTTAATGTTGTAACAGTATTTATGTCCCTCCTATGTAGATATACTCCCCTTAATGAGATGTGGAAGTATCTACGACATCCCATTCGATGTCGAGGTAAGTATTTCCTCAACATCTCGTTTAGGAAAAAACGAAAAAAATGTCCTTACCTTTGTGGGCTGTGCACATTATAAATATTATACGCAGAAAAAAAATATTTTCGGTTCAAACAAAAAACTCGAATATTCAAACAGAAGAAATTAAAAATGTGATAAAGAAATTCAAATACGAGCATTAACGTATTTCAAAAATATCTCCGATTTAGAGATAAACAAATTTCCATAGTTAAAAAAATGCTATGCGGCTTACAAAAATACTTTCGTTATGAATTGATGAGAAAATTGTAAGCCGTTTATCGAAAATAAATTCGTATCAGTCGATGAAAAAATTTTACAAAAAATTTTGTAAGCCGTTTATTAAAAATATTTTTCTTATGAGACGATGACAAAATTCGCATATATACAAAAAAAGTTGCACATTTTTTGGAAAATGCAGTCGGAAAGACTTTAAGTTGCAAGCTGGGGTGACGGCAAAGCAACGAAGACCCCAGGCGACGTATGTGCCGAAACTTTGTTTAGCGACTATACACTTAAGGGCACTTAAGTAGAGTTTTTTACACACTAGAAATCCCTCGCACTGCATAAATACATATGTGACAGTGCATAGAGAAAGGGACCTAAGGGTAAAAAAAATCAATTTTCACTTTTTTTATGTGGACAACATCTGAGCATCGAACGAGACCGATCCCATGCCCCAAAAGTGTTCCCTCCCAGAGATATGCGCGTTTTATCAAAGTGATGGTACACCAAAGATTCACGTATTTAAATCTTTAAAATGGCTCTCCTGAATAAAGCTGGTTTTTACCCTTAGGTCCCTTTCTATTTTGCGCGTTACATATAGTTTTGTGTTGTTTTCATTCATTAAATAGCATTTCAATATTTGATAAATATAGTTTTGCTTAAATACGAGCACGAAATTTTAATTGAGTGGTTGAAATTTAAGAGCTGCCTTTTTCCTGTGTACATACTAGCCAGGACCTACCGTTGATTACCGCCTCCGAACGGCTGGTGTATTGAATGGAGAACTTTTAATATGACTGAAGGATTATTCCCTATGCTGTAAAATCACCGGCATGTATGAGGGGCTAAATCTACGGACATAAAAAATTGTTAGATTTTCTTACCTGGATTTTAACCTATGCTCACTTGTTTGATAGTCGTGTACGCCACCCATTGCACCACAGCTACCAACAATGGTATATTGCATAATAAGTCTTCAGAACAATTTCACAAATGACAATTTATCCAACTCCCATACTTCAATATGTCATTGCAATTTTCGCAAATGTTACATACGGCCCCGCAGTCCAACAATGCCCAGGCGAAAAAGTGCGAAGCGAGGTAGACAAACTACGATCTAGCCAAAAAAGAGCACTACTTGTGACATACCATTATAAATGATTAACTAACATTTGTCATGGCTTTTTGTAACGATTCGATCGAATGGCAGACTCTGTCTCTCGCTCTCAATTTAGTAGACGCGTTGTCGTTTTATACTCCACCGGCACGCTACATGCTAACATTGGGACATTAGATATAATTTTGGTCGTTAAGGAAGACAGATCCATAGATATGTGCAGATTTTAAACAAAATGTTGGTGATGTAAAACCTTCAAGATCCCAACGGGAACCTTAAAAGGTATTTCAGTGAATAAAAGGGCATTGCATTCAGTGGCGTGTTTGGAGTCAAATTTCACACACGATATTTACTTTACTAACACTGCACTTGCAAATACATATTTGAATAGTTTTTGGTTTTACGGTACTATAACACAGTGAGACAAATGATGACTTTTTGAAAAATGCAAGAACACCACAGTATAGGTTTGATTCTACTAAGGGTTTTGCTAGATTGGTGACCAATTTTTTTTATGGGGCTCAAAAGTTTTGAAAATCAGTGGGCCGCTCGAAAAAAGGTGTCATCAGTTTTTGTCCAATAGCTAACACATACTTCGTGATAGCGCTAAACTATGTTCGGCAATAATATGGCTGGGAGCTCTGTTCACAAATGTTGTAAACACTTTATGCCAAAAAAGTTATTTATTCCTGACCTATTTTTAAAAAAAAATATAAAAAAAATATTTTTTTTACTTTTTTCAGTATAACTTTGAAAGTGCCCGAACGTTTTACTAACAATGTTCCACAAAATTGTAGCCAAGGTAAAGCTAAACAACTTTTGTGAACATCTCAAAACAATCGGAACGTGTCTAGGCACCCTAAATAGCTCATAAATACCAGTATGGTACATAAAAATTTGGTACTCATTCGCAAACTGTACATTATTTCCACTTGGTTCATGTTTTTTTGTTGTTCTGTCTACTTTTAGCTATTGCTGTGTATTGAGTAGCTTTTCAGTGACTGTTGGAGGTGTATCTGATTTCTGTATCTTATTATATTTCTATATAATTCATACAACTTACTTAATTTTGTACATTTATTTTATTTATTAATTCTATTATGAAATCATGACGCTTTTTTGTGATTAAGTTTGGGCTGCATGATTGTCCCGGATCATAGTCAGAACTATTTTCCGATTCTTCCCTGTCGCAACTGAAATCCGGTCGCAACTAGGTTGTTGTGGTACTGGAACATCATTTGAACAAATTTTTGGTAGTTGGGCACTAGAAACGGACTTGTATATAAAAGTTTTTATTTTTTTCCAATTCATCCCTTAAACTGTATTTTTACATGCGTAACAATTCTCAAAACTATGTTTTCCGCCCGGATTTGTCCAAATTAAAGGGGCGTCCAAACGGAGAAATGGTCGATTTCTATTTTGCCAGTCGAGAAGGTCGTTGTATCGTAGCATGCTATTATGCATACTGAATTGGGTGCAAATTTTGTACGTCCAATTAAATTGATTTTGTAACATTTGATGTAAACATCCTTAAATTGTTTATTAAAACTACGTCTTTTTCTATTTGGCGTGAAAGTACCACAAACATAACACAAATTATTGCCTTTGCACTTATCCATGTTTGCTGTTTAAAACCCACTTTACAATCTTTATCGCTTTAATGGATTTTGAATTTTTTCGGCTTTAAACATGTTTCAAAATTTAAACACTAAAACAAATTATTTTTGTTTGTTGCATTTATTTGTTTGCATTTAATTGATATGATATTCACCTCAACTTCTGTTGCACTGCGTAATCGAGAGTCACCATACCCGAATCACGATTATTGTACCGTAAAACCCAAAACAATTAAATTTTTAATAACCAAGAACTTACAGCAAACAAATCCTATTAGGTGAAGCTGGAAATATCCCAGAGAAAATCCAAATGTAAAGAAATTCCCCACTCGATGATCAGTATAGAAAAAGCAAAAAAAAACTATAGTTTTAACTGTAGTTTCTATTCTTTACATAGGGCCCAGGGTCAATGTGTGCAGGCAGCACTACATCATTTAGTAGGGCAGTATTTCGAAATGAAATCGATTCGAACTACATTAATTAATTTGTTGGGGGAAAAGCTTTATTTTGAACAATTACCAAAACCCCACTTCATTAACCTATACGAACCGCATTTATCTCACCATCCAAACTGATTTCTTGCGGCCACTGCGCTGTCTCCCTTACTCAGATAACAAATTACATAAGAACCTGTAAAGCGACACGACTAACGACGCAGCTTGGACACGTCATAAATTTAAAAGGGTCCTATCGCCTAAATAGTATGTCTCTAAGATATGCTCTAAAAGCAGGTCAGAGACCATTAAGTAGGCTTGCATGCGGAAAACTCAAAGTCCTCGCATACATTGAGCTGACCGACTTCATTATTTTGTTGGGACTACAGTCGGTGCGAAGTGGATATATACTTAGTAGGGACATAAATACTGTTACAACATTGAACACACCCATTTCAATAGTAAACTGAACATACCCCGTTAATGTCATATGGGTTTTGAAAGCTAACCTCAATAGCGTTAGTCTGTAACGGGATTTTAAAAGTGTTTCAACTTGCATCATGGAGTGGTCAGATAATGAGAACCGTATCGCTGTAAAAGCGCTTTTCAAGTGTGAAATGAAAAAAAGCGATATTTTCAAACCGCTCCGGCCACTAGGGACTAGCCGCATGTTCGTCTACCGATGCATAAAACTGTTTGAGGACACTGGAGAGGTAAAATACCGCCACCGGTGGGCCGCCCACGCCCTGTTCGAACACCGTCATCAAAGCCGTTAAATGAAGAATTCACAGAAATCCGCTCCGAAAACAGAAAATCATGGCCCGTGACATGAATATCACGCAAAAGTTCATGAGTCGAATCATTAAAAAAGACTTGGGGCTTTCAAACGACGTACTGGACATTTATTGACTGCAGCTTTAAAAAAAAATAGGATTGAAAAATGCAAACATCTTTTGGTGAAGCACGCTGATAACATGCAGAGACAAATCTAAGGAAGCATCTAAACTGATCCCAAGGGTAGAAAACGGTCATCACCCAGCTTCAGTCATGGTTTGGTGGGGTCTCTTACGATGGGGTCACTGGCCTGCATTTCTGCGATCAAGGGGTCAAAACATCGGTCAAAGTTTACCAAGAAACCGTTTTGGAAGCTGTTGTGAAGCCTCCTAACAATTCCCTGTTCCAAAACCAGCCATGGACTTTCCAGCAGGATTCTGCGCCGGCCCATAAGGCTAAAACGTCCCAGGCCTGGCTTCGAATCAATTTGCCAGCGTTCATTTCCTCTGAAGAATGGCCATCAGGCAGTCCACATTTGAACCCATTGGATTACAAATTGTGGACGGCTTTAGAGGACAAGGTTTGTCACAAAAGATACCTCAACATTGGATCTCTTAAGACTGCGTTGGTTCGAGCTGTGGCCAATTTTCTAATGGACGATTGGCCAGTGCGTGTGTAAAGGCAAAAGGCGGACATTTCGAATAAGTATATTCTTTTTGGATACAATATACATCAATACGTAAATATATAAAAAAATATTTGGTCGAAAAACATTCAGTACTTTTTATTTTACAGCATAAACGTGTGTAACAGTATTTATGTCCCTATTAAGTATACAAATTATTATCTGAAAACCTTATTATTTACAATTAACATCGTGTAGTTTTGTGGGACCACCCTTTATTTCTGCGAAATTTTAGCTTTATACACATGGTATTGATGGTAACATGGTTTGAGATATCATATGATGGTTGCTAGAACCATATCATGGTATTAATAGCCAATATCAAAGTTATACGAATTCAGTTCGACTATTGGTTGCGACAACTGGCGGTTATAGCAACTATCCAATTGTGATGTACATGTAATTTTGCTACCAATAACTGGTGGTGAGAAAAGATAAATTCTTTGCAGTGACCAAACCCTGTTTAGTTGCCTGTTGTTACATACGAGTAATATTGGTTGTTCCAACATCAACTTATCAACCCTTTACTATTTATCGGTTCCAAAAAAATGTTTCGAAATTCCCACAATAAGTATAAAAACAAAACAAAAACAAGCTCAGACAGTTAAAGTTTCTTCGGTTAGACGGTTAATGTTTCCAAACGATGCTACCATAAAAATAAACGATCATTTAATAAACAAATATTTTCCAGATCGGTTGGTGGCGACTCATTTTTCCCAATAAATGTTGACAATAAATATTGTTTAATAGGGGCATATCAATAATTCTGTGACTTTTCCAACTTCCCTCGTAGTAATATGAAATGCAACACTGCTCCCGTCAAGTACCGTCTACTAACAGACTTCTGTCAAATTTTGAGAGAGTTCCGTCAATTTGCTTGTGTTTAAGAGCTGTTCAAAACATACTACCTCGTGGATTTTGTTACAAATGGAAAAAAGTGAATGTCGGGTGCTCATTAAACATTATTTTTTGCGGAAAAAACTGTCAATCAAACCAATAAAAAGCTTGGTAAATACTATGGGGACTCTGCGCCATCGATTTCAATGGTACAAAGGTGGTTAACAGTATTTCGTTGTGGTCGCACAAATACAAATGACGCTGAACGGCCAATTGAGGTCAATACACCCAAAATTTTTTAAAAAAAAATCCACGATAGATTGTGTGAGATTGTTGATGCCATACGCATTTAATATGGCACTGCGTTTTCGATCTTACATGATTAGTTGGGTTTAAGAAAGCTGTCTGCAAGATGGCTGATGCGTTTGCTCTCAATTGACCATAAACGTAATCGTGTGACAACTTCAAAGGATTGTTTGGAGTTGTTTAACTGTAATTCGAATGAGTTTTTGCGGCGTTTTTGTACATTAAAATAATGATCACGTTTGCAGTTTCAATGGCAAAATTGCCATTCTCCGTTATGAGAACTTCTTGGACCGATTAAACGAGGATTAAAACAAAAGCGAACCCATATGGTCATGAAAAAAGTTTTTTTACATTAAAATAATGCACACGTTTGCAGTTTCAATGACAAAATTGCCATTCTCCGGATTTAGCCCCGGTGAATATATCCTATTTCCAAACCTAAAGAAAAGGCTCGGTGGAGAAAGATTCAGGTACAACGATGAAATTATTGATCAAACAAATGCCTATTTTATGGACCTGAAAAAATCCTATTTTTTGAAGAGGATACAAAAATTGAAAATAAAAAAAAAATTGAAAGATAAAATATGGTTGCAATATGGTCACGGCAATAATAATATGTTCTGCGCAATAAAAGTATGTTCGTCGCAACCATAGTGTTGTTTTCTGAATTTAATTTTGTCAATAGTATAATTGCCGCAATACTTATATTGTTGAAATATAACAATAGTATTATTGCCAAATTTAAAAATAAAAATATGGTTGTAGCGACAATATAAATGTGGTTTGTGCAACAAAACTATTGTTTTTTGGGATTTATGCTCAAAATAATATATATACGGCAATCATACTTTGTGATTCAAATTTGTCTTCATTTGAATATGCTTTTTAGAACAATATTATTGTTACGGAGCAAACAATCATAGTACTTTTTATATAGAAATTGAAATTTTTCAAACAAACTCTTGAATTTTATGTATTTTAAAATACATAATATTGTTGTACCACAACCATATACCCAACAATAGTATGATGCTTTTAGAATATTGTTATCCCAACCATTCTTTTTTCTGCGTGTGGAGAAACGTTGGACAAAGTGTATTGAGCTAAAAGGAGATTGTGTTGGAAAATTAATGAAATGTCACGGAATTATTTTGGATATAAGTTGTGTGTCATAACTTTTTCAAAAAAAGAAGTAGGCTAATAAAACTTTTCAGCTGTGTTAAGAATATTTTCTACAACAACATTTGTGGGCGGAATATCAGTTTTAAAAAATTCATTGGTGGGTTTTACTCTTGTACACGCCGTTTAAGGGTGCACGCATGTCGTTATGTACCGCCCGCTACGCGTTGACTTGTTTAACATTTACAGTGGCGTAACCATTTGTTTAACCAAAATTCATGTGGAAAAAAACAAACAACAACCAGCGAACCAACAACACCACGCCACAACTTGTCTTTTTGGAAAGTTGACGTTTGGTCCGCACATATAAATACGGGTGTTTGAACAATTTTGAAATTTAATTCAGTGCTCACTTTCGCTTGCAACGGTTCGTGAGTTGGTTTTTTGTAAACATTTTCTGGAGAAACAATCATACTAATAAAAACACACGAAAAAAAGATAAAAACAACAATACAAACAAACAAAACAAACATCTGGCAAAATCCGTCTATAGGCTTAAAGCGTGTATCTGCAATTCAAATCAATATTCAAATTTGCAAAAACAACCACATCACATTCTAATTAACTTCAAAATCTATAAGAAAAAACAATCACCGAAAAATAAACATGAAATTCTTCGCCAGCACACTCGTTGTACTCTTGGTCGCCGTAGCCTGCGTCCATGGAGCCGCTACAGAAAGTAAAGAAAGCAAAGATGCTACCCCTGCTGCTGCCGGTGCTGAGGGTTCAATCAAAATCTACAAGCGGCTGATACCAGCTGATGTGCTCCGAGGTAGGTGTTCATGATGATGATGGTGGTGGTGGTGGTAGTGACAATAGTGAAGCTAGACGAAATGTGGCACTTTCCAATGAGACCATAAGTCATAAGTGGCATCAATGCCGGAACTAATTTAAAGATGCATTCAGTGTGAATACCCCAACTATGTATGGCAAAACCAGACAAGACGAGCCTATCTCGAAAGTTTGTCATATGATATGGGCATTAAAAGTGAATAATTATTGAAACGAGTTTAAAGAAAAGAAACCACTCAAAACGTTAGTCTACCGTGACTTTTGAAATGATCTCTGCTCTGTCTAATGAACGGTTGATTTTTCCCGAACCATTGTGATGTGTTGTGAATGCGATATATTGTATGTATCGCATGCTAAAATATGTAAAATAAAACTATGGCAAAGCTAGTGTTTTGAACGTGTTGGAAACGAAACGTGATCTCTGCCGCACCTCTACCAGTAACACCGGTTGCAAATCATAGCCAAAAAGAAATAGCAAAAAAAAACTTTGCCGATCTCTGAGCCGGCCAATTATTTAGCAAAGTTTCAGCCTCTTTGGAAGTTGTTTGAAAATTATTGTTGTGAACTGTATTTGGGCACACCCTATTTTTCGTAAATGACTACAGATACATACAGAACTTTAGCTTAATTGTGAAATAGTTAAAAAAAAACAAAGGCGTCAAAATCTCCTCCTTCAACGAAAAGTGTCTAGAGCAAATGCATTCAAAGTCCTTACTACCACTCGCTTAGGATCAATTTACCCAAGAGGTGTGGAGTTTCTGTGTATTTTTAGTACTTTATTCTTAAATTATTTATTCTTTTAATTTATTTTCTTTGCAAACATGTCAGATTTCCCTTCTAATTTTTCAAGATTCTCGTATTCTAATGACTGTTTAGGGTTTTAGATCAATTTCCTAGTTGAATCCTAGACCATAGAAGTATCTATTTCAAAGTCTGCATTAAATTGGTCTTGTGTGCAAGGACAGATAAGATATTTGTAATGTAATTTATATCATTTTTCGAGATTTTAGTATTCGAATGACTGTTTAGGTTTTCAATACAATTTTCTTGTTGAACCCTAGACCATAGCTGTATCTATTTCATACTTTGCATTAAATTGGTTTTGCCAGCAAGGACAGACAGTAGTTTATGCAACCAGTTTGGTTGCCCCATCTATTGGCAGTGGTTTGGCAACGATTACTTTTTTCTCAAATCACAATAATTATATAACAATCTCATATACATATTGTGTTCAAAGAAAAAGCAAACTTGCGTTCAATTAAAAAACTCAAATATTTAAACAAAGAATTAATTAAGAATCCTGGGAAGAAAAATTTCACATATTAACTTAAATATTTGTGCGTCGCTTTCATTAAAAAATTCCAATATTTAAACAAAAAATTAATTTAGAATCCTGTGATAAAAAAATTTAACAAATCAACTAAATTATTCGTACGTTGGTTGGTTCATAAGAAAATGCAAATATTTTAACAAAAAATTAATTAAGAATTTTGTGATGAAAAATTTCACATATTAACTAAAATATTCGCACGTTGTGAAAATATTTTCGCCTACAAGCGATAAACGAATTCACATAAAAAAATTATATGGCGTATATCAAAAATATTTTCGTATTAAGAGATGTAAAACTACACATATTTACAAATAAAAGTTGTAAGCCGTTTATTGAAAACAAACGATTTATATTTTTATTAAATGTGTGAAAAAATTACATATTTACAAAAACAGTTGTAAAAATGTTTTAAAAGCAATCAATGGAAAACTTCACATATTTAAAGTTTTTTAAAACTGTAAGCCGTTTATTGAAAACAACCAACTTACAACTTTTAAAACTTTTTTTTAAATATGTGAAAAAATGTACTTATTTACAAAATTAAAAACCTAACATATTGAAAGTATTTTTACAGTTGACGTTTATTGAAAACAACCAACTTACAAATTTAAAAACTTTTTTTAAATATGTGAAAAAATTTACGTATTTACAAAAAAAGTTGTACAATTTTTCTAAAAGCATGCAATGTAAAACCTAACATATTTAAAGTGCTTTTAAAGTTGTAAGCCGTTTATTGAACACAAACGACTTATAATTTTTAAAACTTTTTCCAATGTCTGAAGAAAATTACTTATTTACAAAAAAGTTTTAAACTGTTCTAAAAACAGTCAATGTAAAACTTTACATATTTAATGTTTTTTTAAAGCTGTAAGCCGTTTATTTAAAACAAGCAACTTTAAAACTGTTTTAAGACCCAAACTAAGTGTGCTGTAACTATGTTGAGCGGCTTTACACTTAAGAACAAGGAGTTTTGCATTAAACGAGAACTGCCGGCAATAGAGTTTTCCACCGAACACACTAAAAATCCCACACGATACAGCGCATAAATTTTTATTAATTTTGTTGTTATCTCCGTTCATTACTTGTCATTGCAATGTCATATAACGAGTTTAGCTTATCTACGATTTTTTTTTATTGAGTGGTGATAAAATTCACATACCAAGTTTTGGTTCAAATGTAAGAATTTTTTTTCTGTATATGTGACAGCGCATAGTGAGAGGGACCTAAGGGTATAAAAATCAATTTTCACTTTTTTTTGATGTGGACAACATCTGAGCATCGAATCAGACCGATCCCATGCCCCAAAAGTGTTCCCTACCAGAGATATGCGCGTTTTATGAAAGTGATGGTACACCAAAGATACACGTATTTTAATCTTTAAAATGACTCTCCTGAACAAAACTGGTTTTTACCCTTAGGTCCCTTTCTATTTTGCGCGTCACATATTTACAAACTAAACTTGGTAGCCGTTTATTGAAAACAAATGACTTATATTTTTTTTTTTTGAAATTAAAAAAAATTACACTTTTACAAAAAAACTTGTAAAATTGTTTTAAAAGCAGTCAATGTAAAACTTCACATATTTATCGTTTTTTTAAAAGCTGTAAGCCGTTTATTGACAACAACCAACTAAGAACTTTTAAAACATTTTTTTAAATATGTGAAAAAATGTACTTATATACAAAAAAAAGTTGTAAAATTTTTCTAAAAGCATGCAATGTAAAACCTAACATATTTTAAGTGTTTTTAAAGTTGTAAGCCGTTTATTGAACACAAACGACTTATAATTTTTAAAACTTTTTTTAAATGTCTGAAGAAAATTACTTATTTACAAAAAAGTTTTAAACTGTTCTAAAAACAGTCAATGTAAAACTTTACATATTTAAAGTTTTTTTAAAGCTGTAAGCCGTTTATTTAAAACAAGCAACTTTAAAACTTTTTTAAGACCCAAACTAAGTGTGCTGTAACTATGTTAAGCGGCTTTACACTTAAGAACAAGGAGTTTTGCATTAAACGAGAACTGCCGGCAGTAGAGTTTTCCACCGAACACACTAAAAATCCCAAACAATACAGTGCATGAATTTTTATTAATTTTGTTGTTATCTCCGTTCATTACTTGTCATTGCAATGTCAGATAAAGAGTTTAGCTTATTTACAAATTTTTTATTGAGTGGTGATAAAATTCACATACCAAGTTTTGGTTCAAATGTAAGGATTGTCTTTTTCTGTATATAGTTTTTGCACTCAAAATAATAAAATTATTGGGCTGTCGGAATGGCATGTATTTTTTTTTTTTTCAAATGATTGATCGAACTCCAAAACTTACTAAACAAACAAGTTTACAAAATTGTAGAAGTCCAGCATGGGAAAAATAATTTTCTTAAAAACTAGACAAACATAATAGGTTCCATCTACCTACGAGTATATGGTGATCAAACCAAAAATATATTTTTTCAAAATGCAAATCAAGTGTGGAAACTTTATTGGTTATTCGAAAGGACATTTTATGCCATTTATTTTCACCTTCAAATGTTGGCCGCAACTACGCCTCAGGGTGTCTTTTCTGAGAGTCTACTTTTGGATGACTCGTTCTAGCATTTCGACCGGTATGGTCGAAATGCTTTTTGCGTTGTAAGTCTTTCCATGGTGAAATGGCAAACAATAATGAAAAGGAAAAAAATAAAGTTTAACACAACTCACGCGTAATCTGTAAAAAAATCCTATTGAAAACAACACCTCTAGATTGATCATCCGTCACAAGAAAAGAATTTTCTTAAGGGCTTGCTTCGGTTTTGATAAGCGAGCGATACTTTTTGATACTGAACATCGACTTTTACCTCGCTCGAGAACTTTTGCTAATAAATATATTGCAATTCAATAAAATTTGGTTACAAAACGACATAGTGACCCAAATCTTCTCCCTGCTCACTTTGTTCATCAAGATTTCGTTAGAATCTGCGGTCAAAAGCTAGGCTGCAACTAATGGAATGAATATTGAACTTTTTACAACAAAACTCTCACCAAGGGAATGAGAATTGCTTACATTTAACCACAAGAGTACAACTCATCACTTTTTTGAGAGTTTTTTGGCATAAAAAAGCTCTAAAATTATAAAAGCTCTGGAGTTAGAAAAATCTCTAGAGCTATAAAAATCTGTAAAAAAAAAACTCAATAAAAACTTTGGAGTTTTAAAATTCTCTAGAGTTATAAAAAGCTCTGAAGTTATAAAAAGCCCTAGCGTTATTAAAAGTTCTAGTTTTATAAAAAAAAGCTCTAGAAGTGTTTTAAAGCAAAGAATATCAAAAGGTTGGCTAAGGGAGTAATATCTTTATTTTAGCTAAGGGAAGAATAAAGCTTTTTGCCTTTAAACACCACTCCTTAACCATAAAGCTTTTTACTGCTTCTTCTCCCTATGATATGATTTAACTGTCCTCCTCTACTGAGACTCCTCATTGGGAGGCACTGTCGATAATTCTTTTTAACAAAAAGAGCTTTAATGTGGCTTAATTTCTTCTACAGGTGGACACCCTATTACGTTAAAGGCTAGAATAGCTTAGTCCTAACCTATGTAACATCCAAAAATAAGGTAGATAGCTGCTATGTATGCTTATATCAATTGAGTCGAATCCTCACGTGAATTTCATCCATGCGAATGTCCATTTTACGTCAGAGACAACCCCTATTGATATTGATCCAAACCGGTCCAATGTTTTGATATATTATGATTATCCTTTCCGATTATAGAAACCGAAGCTCTTAAATGAACCGGATATTAATCAAGGTTCACATAGATCTGGTAAAATTAGGTCTTAACTAGTTTTCAAACATCTCCCACACCACTGGAGGTACAGTCACTCTAGAAGCCCTAAGATCTAATATTATTGATGGCTTCTATCGAAGTGTAGATGATATACTATAAATCTGTCATTCCGTTTGCAACGCCATGAAACACTGATCGGAGGTGGTTTATATAGTAAAGTATTTAAATTATTGATCTTGTAAAACTGCGTGATGATCTAGCCATGACCCTTCTTTGCCTGCAAAAAGCACGATAGCGGTCAAACGAATCAACGTAGGAACCTGAAATTTTGCATCAGCATGGCTTATGGTCATAAGCTGCTTGGAATTATAAATGAGAGAAATCAAGGGCAATAAAATGCACTTTAAGAGACTAGAGGTACCTCTGAAAATAGTACACCTTTTTGCTCTCACAGCATCCCATTAAGGAGCAAGGGAAAACTTCTTTCAAATCAATGACCTGTGCACGATTCAATGATTAAACTCACTGACCAGACCAGGACCTGCTGTTAAACGCCGGCTCCAAACAGTTAATGTAATGTAATGTTTCAAGAGAAGTTTTTACATGATAGAGATAAATGTCTCTTGTAAAGTCGCCGGCATTTATGAGGTGGAAACCGCCGCAGAAAAATTGTTAGATCGCCTTACTCGGAGTTGAACCTAGTTTAACTGGCATGCTAGTCGTGCACACTTCAATAACACCACGGATATGCTAACAAAAAAATTATATTTTTTTGTGGAGGGACAACAGTTAAAGTCGGTGCCATTCCTTGGGACGCACTTAATACCTCAAAAGAGAGCAACTTGATGGACATTTGGCCCAAAAAAAGGTCCGCATGATCAAAAAGGGCGATCAATAGTCAATATGGACACAAATTTATATGCAAATTAAAGCAATCTTTGCTACACATGCTTAAAGTAGAGTAATATTAATCTTTCGGCTAAAGTAGGGGTCTGAAGGGGCCGAAAAACTTGAATTTTTTCCAGCTTTGATTAGTGACGGCCGAGGGTATATCGCTTCGGCGTGGCCCAACTTAATGACCTTTTTACAACCTTTATTTGAACATGGTCCGTAGCAAGCGGCCAGTGATGAAATAAGACGATATTAAAATAAGAGTTCAAATAACCCCCATGCAAAGGTCGCACCCGAACAAACCCAAGTAGTCCTATCTGTAGGGTATTATATAGTCTTCCTGACTGTTCATTTTTTGTGGTTGTTTAAGCGTTTTTTTTTAATGTTTCCATGAACCTCTCGGTTTTGTAGCATTACGTACGAGTACGTCTCAAAAATGATAAACGTCCAGCGGGCACTGTCACTGTTCGATCTGTCCTCGCAATCTCCCGTCAGTGGCTTTGAAAAAAAACTCCTAAGAACAAAACAGTAGAGGCTATATCAATATCGCCGCAGGAAAATTGTTTGATCGCCTTACTCTGCATTGAACCTAGATTAACTGGCATGGTAGTCGTGCAGACTTCCATCACCCCACAAACAAACCCAAGTAGTCCTATCTGTAGGGTATTATATAGACTTCCTGACTGTTCACTTTTTGTGGTCGTGTAAGCGTTTTTTTTAATATTTCTTTGAACCTCTCAGTTTTGTAGCATTACGTACGAGAACTTCTCAAAGATGATAAACGTCCAGCGGGCACTGTCACTGTTCGATCTGTCCTCGCAATCTCCCGTCAGTGGCTTTGAAAAAAAAACTCCTAAGAACAAAACTGTAGAGGCTATATCTATATCGCCGCAGGAAAATTGTTTGATCGCCTTACTCTGCATTGAACCTAGATTAGCTGGCATGGTAGTCGTGCACACTTCCATCACCCCACAAACAAACCCAAGTAGTCCTATCTGTAGGGTATTATATAAACTTCCTGACTGTTCACTTTTTGTGGTTGTGTAAGCGTTTTTTTTAATGTTTCCATGAACCTCCCAGTTTTGTAGCATTACAAGTACTTCTCAAAGATGATAAACGTCCAGCGGGCACTGTCACTGTTGTCACGATCTATCCTCGCAATCTCCCGTCAGTGGCTTTGAAAAAGAAACTCCTAAGAACAAAACTGTAGAGGATATATCGGGCGATCTGGTAGGACGTTACATACTTAATATTAGGCGATTATTTGTTTATGTCGTTTTTTGACTGGGCTGATTGGGCGATTATGTTTAGCTTTTCTGCAGTTATTCCATTTCGTTGGCACCACTTATCCTCCAGTCCCGAGTCATAACTCTACAGCAGTGAAATATCGCTCTTCATAGTTCTGTATCGATCTCTAGTCGCAGTAACCGCGTTGCTCAGGTGTACATGAGTACGAAATTTCATCATCTTCGTAGTAAGAAGCGAATAGTTAACTTGGACCATAGAAAACTGTTAGACCTAAAGATTTTCAAAGGTGCTCAGATCATTCGTTAAACTGACAATAAAAACCTTATAATTCTTTCCCAATGAAAGCAGTATTTATTAATTTTATTTTTGTTCGACTCTAGGCCATGCCTTCCTGAAATAATACTGATGTTACCAACTATGGCCAAAATTTTAAAAGAAGTCCTTCGACTATAGTAGTGTGGGATTTTGCGAATGTACGCCAAATCCCAATGATGGATAATGAGCCATTAACTGGGGTGAGTGCTGACGAACTCTCGTTGAAAGGCCATGCCATCCTGAAATAATACTCTAGGCCATGCCTTGCTGAAATAATACTGATGATACAAACTATGGCCAAAACTTAAAAGGAAGTCCTTCGATTATAGTAGTGTGGGATTGTGCGAATGTACGCCCAATCCCAATGATGGATAATGAGCCATTAACTGAGGTTAGTGCGGACCAACTCTCGTTGCGAATGTACGCCAAATCCCAATGATGGATAATGAGCCATTAACTGGGGTTAGTGCTGACGAACTCTCGTTGAAAGGAATAGTCTTCCTTGTTCGATAGGATGCATTTGATTATCAGGACCTTTTTGCCAAAAACAAATAAAGCATTTCGGCATTTGGGATTACTTCCTCGCCTTTGTTTGGCTCAAGTTATTCAAATCACTGCAAGCGGTATAAAAAACTTATTATATAATCTAACTGACGGCGGCTGCTACACTCTAAATGCCTTTATTTCAATGAATACCAACGAGTTTGGTTAAGTTCGGGCGATACCGGTTCTTTGTTACGTCGATTTTCCACATTGACTTGGTGGCTTGTTGCAAAAACTTAACATCTGATCATAAAATTATACAATACAAAAGCATACAATAGAGGTATTTTTTGTTATGCTGAAATACAAACAGACATAATGAAAGCAAAAGACAACAAATGTAACTCTTTGGTAGTTGTGCTGAAAGAATTAAACTCCTACAATTAAACATTATGAGAGTCACTGCTTTGTGTCTAAATGCACCTTTTTGTACACTCCCCTTGAGCATGAAGTGTATACTGTATTTGGTATTTAGTTTGCCACATGTTGCACTATTGTGTGGATATTTTATAAACTATATGTATCTAGTTCTCGTCATAATTTCAAGACGCTCTATATGTCTCTTAAAAACTCTGTCTACTGATACTAGCTAGGGTCATAGAAATTTATTCGATGATGACTCATAGTTTAAGTTACTAGACTGTTTTAAATATTTGCCCCACATATCTTAATTAATTGTCAACGATCAATGGTTTACTACAACAAATTTAGTTGTTGACATCAATAATTATTAGTACCAAATTAACATGTACTTAATATTGGTTGGTTGTCCTAACCACTAGTTGTGTCAACCAATAGTTTGACTAAATTCGGTTGCTATAACTGAGTTATTAGCTGTAAGTATCGTAATACTATTGTAGCTACCATCTAATGGTAAGTCGAACTATCTAACCATCAATACTATAAAATGTTAGTGATTGTAACAGACATGATGGCTATCCAACCGAATATTAATAGTTTAGACCGATTTCCAAATGATTTTTTCTCTGCGTGTAGGTTACATGAATGTGTGATAGCCGCAAATACTTTAAGGCACACCCAATCATTAAGGCCCGTCTAGGTACGACATTTACATCTTCATTATTGTTGCCTACTGCTGATGGTGATTTTGGCAAATCTATCAATCCTATTTAATAGTTGTGGGTGCCAACTATAAAATTGTATGTCTTATCTTATAATCAAGATTAAAAACTGAAAGTGAACCGTTTTCAAACAATATTTTTAGTGTATAGCTTTATTATCAAAATAATGAAATGCTGATACTATTCGTATATTGCAACTCATTGTAGCTAATTACACCACTTCATATAGCTGTACTTGAATTCCATTTTCCAATGTCCAAAAGCGTTTCCACCAAATCATTATGACTAACATCTGTACCAGCTTAGCAGTGGGTTTTACTTTCTCGACATGCGTTATGACTTCAACCGAATAATAACAACTGAGTATAGTAGATCATTCGATTAACCGACCCACAAATTCGTATGCAGTTAAAATGAAAGTGAAAGTATTCGCCTGGCTTTTGCATTCCAGCCCAGAGACGGATGATTCAGATGTGACCAGTTTCATAATGCCAGGCAGCCGTAAAACAAAGAGTTTAAGGCGACTCGTTGCACAGACAACACAAAGAGTGTTTGACTTAAACAAATGATGGTGTTTAAGTGAAAGTTGCATATTGCCGAAAAAATGAGGGACATCTGTGGTATCGTATGGATTTTTAATCAGGCGATACTCGTGAAATATTTTTATAACTGAGCGAGAATTAAAAAAAATAGTTTTTAGTCATTTTCACACACATTCAGCAATCGTGTAGCAATTAAAGATGAATTTGCCAACTTTACTGAATACTCTAGCAATTGGATAGTTTTGGTAACTTTAACGGACTCTATTGTATGCCACCTAGAAAGACTATCATTACAAACTGGTCAACTTAAATATTAATGAAACACACATTGATCAGGGATTAAGCGGCCCGAGACCATTTTCATTTACATTTTAATATAGGGTGATCAATATAGAGGTATTTTTATCAAAATAAAAAAATTTAAATCAAGTGTGGACTGTGTGGCAAATTTTATGCCATTTATTTTAATTTATTGAAGGAAACTTTAGGGGTGCGCATTATCTCACGTCGTGGCCTGTAGCGTGGTCTACCAATTGACGCCTTGCAAGAGAATATTCAGAGCCTTATTGCTGACATACGGTCCCAAATGCTACAGAAAGTGGTCGCAATTTTTCGAGCCAGCAAAGTGCCATGCCATTTTTGTGGCTGCCCACTGCTTTAATTGCAATTGCAGGTCTGTGACGACCATCATCAGAATGTTTTGCAGCAATTGTTAAAAGAAAAACAATTGCTACTGCTGTAAATCTTACTTTTAAAGATTTCTTCAAACAATTGCCCTCGAAAAAATGCAATATACATTTTAAGCACCTCTACGAAGACTCATATTCAGACCCATCCAAAGTTTTTTGTACAACGTGTTTAGCTGGAAGTAGTTTAGCAGGGGTTGCCAACTGTTTTGCCGTTAATAAACAATTTAATCGATATTACGCTCACAATTTTTTTAGTAATGCAAATTCAAACGTTCTTCTAATGTCTATTATCGGTTTAAATATTTTGAAATTAATTTTTTGCATTTCCTTTACTCTTTACAGATTTCCCTGGCATGTGCTTTGCTTCTACCCGTTGCACCACCGTTGAAGTTGGCAAATCCTGGGAACTCACCCCCTTCTGTGGTCGTTCAACTTGTGTCCAAAATGAGGAAGATCCTACCAAGTAAGTCGCAGTCCCTCCACAGTTTGCTCAGCTATCTCATAGAAATACAACACGCTAACATTTACAATTTCTTATTGCAATTACAGATTATTGGAATTAGTCGAAGATTGCGGTCCCTTGCCGTTGGCCAATGACAAATGTAAATTGGACACCGACAAGACCAACAAAACCGCTTCCTTCCCCTACTGTTGCCCCGCTTTCACCTGTGAACCCGGTGTCACATTGGAATACCCCGAAGTAGCCAAAGAGAAGACAACTAAAAAGGAGTAATTCCATCTAAGCTACGATCGTGTGTATATAAAGTATATTCCATAATAATTTAAAAACAAAAACTACAACTAAAATTAGAAGAAACCCAAAAAAAGAACTCAAAATTCCTCCCAGTATCAGTTACGTGAAGATATTGTAAATTGTTGCATTATTAAACTGAGATAGTAGTGATAACATCAGACTTATTGTGTTAAAGTGCCTTACATTGAAACGCATACACTGTCAGGCAAAAGTTAGGGTATCTCTTAATGTACATATCAACATTTCCTTAAAAAAAAATATGATATGTATATGACATATCATTAAGTTACAAAAAAAGGTCAAAATAATAAAAAAAACGGTCAAATTCGTCTTAAATATTTAAACAAAATTAAAAGCAACTCATTTTCATCTCTAACACTAAAAGAAAAGAAAAATCAACCAAAAAAAATCAGAAAAAAATCTGTGAACATACAAAATTACTTTTCAATTGTAACACAATATTTGATTGGACAATAAAAAAAATGGCAAATTCAATATAATTCGATAAATGATTTTTTTTCATTACTTAAATCCCACTACATTCCATAAAGGAACAAGGGAAAATTTGTCTCAAATCAGTAAGTAATTCCTCTAATCACTGACCGGAACCTGCGGTTTAACGCCAGCTTCGCACAACTAATGCGTATTATAGAGAAGTTCTAACAAGGCTTAGAGATAAATCTCTAACTCGTAAAGTCGTTGACATTTACGAGGTGAAAGAACCCGTTAGATGAAAGGAAATTATTTGATGTTCGCACCAGGGGTCGAACCTGATAGTCGTGCAGACTTCCATCACACCATGAAGGCCAACTTAGTTTTTATTACGCTTTAATTTAAATAGATATTTTTATCTCTACTGATAGTACGTACGAGGGTTGCTTCTTATATTTCGAGTCCGGCAATAAAAACACAATAATTTATCATTGGAAGTTGTATTAGTGGTTTTCAAAATATTCTCCTTTAAGATCAACACACTTTTGTATGCGCACAAACCAATTTTCGAAAAACTTTTTCCACTCCGACTGAGACACCTGCAAAACATGATTTTTGAACGCTTCAACAGCTGCTTCGGGCGATGAAAAACGTTGACCACACACTTTTTTCTTGATGCTAGGGAATAAGTCTTTGGGTGCCAAATCAGGGCTGTACAGTGAATGGCCCATCAATTCGACATCTTGAGTAGTCAAATAGCTCATCGTTTCTGCTGATGTGTGAGAGCTCGCATTGTCGTGATGCAAAATGATCCGTCTTCTCTTATTATCTTTCCACATTTCTTTGAACACTGTTGGCAAACAGATGGTTGTATATCACTCAGAATTTAATGTCCTACGTTGCACTAAAGGCACTGTGGCAGCCTACCCGGTTATACCGAAAAAACGCCATCCTTTGCTTCGATGTACCTCTTCTACGATTAAATTTTGTTGGATTTGGCTCGTTTCGCATATTCGGTTGATTGCTGTTTTGTATCGGGTTCATATGCATAGATGTATGATTCGTCACCTGTGACAATGTTATACACTGCCTTTGAGCTACTGGAGTTATACTTTTTCAACTTCTCTTTGAACCAATCCATACGAGCCTTTTTTTGAGCATTCGTCAAATTATGTGGGATCCAACGAGAAAAAATTTTCTTTACGGTCAAATGAACATGCAATATCTTATTGATTACTGTCATATTAATGCCCAAGGATGCCTCAATCTCACGGTATGTCCATGTCGGTCTTACTTAATCAACTCACGCACAGCATCTATGGTTTCTGCCAAACTGATCAAAGTTGGACGTCCTTCACGAAAGTCAGCCTGGAGCGAACGGGGACCGAGACTGAACTCTTGGTACCATGATTCTTCACCTGTGACAATGTTATACACTTCCTGTGAGCTACCTGAGTTATACTTTTTCAACATCTCTTTGCACCAATCCATACGAGCCGTTTTTTTTAACATTCTTCAAATTATGTGGGATCCAACGATAAACAATTTTCACGGCCAAATGAACATGCAATTTCTTATTGATGCTTGTCATACTAACGGCCAAGGAGGCCTTAATCTCACGATATGTCACATGTCGGTCTTGCTTAATCAGTTCATGCACAGCATCGATGGTTTCTGGCAAAGTGACCGAAGTTGGACGTCCTTCACGAAATTCATCCTGGAGCAAACGGCGTCCGAGACTGAACTCTTGGTACCAGCGATTAACAGTGGTTTCTGATGGTGCTTAATCGCCAAACGTCGAAACAAGTTGATTGAAACACTCTTGTCTCAATCCACGCCGAAAATCGTAAAAAATCATCGCACGAAAATGTTCACGGAAAAATTCCATTTTTTGACTGAGATGAATTTTTCAACACAATGCAATTTGCCCTCAAATCACAAAACGTTCTGAGTAAAGTTTGCTAAAATGTGTCAAAATTTCCAATGGTAGTTCCAGTTTGCATCTGGGAACACTAGTATTGTCAGGACCCGAAATATAAATAGTGGTATTTGATGGTGCTTCATCTTTAAAAGTCGAAACAAGTTGATTTAAACTCTCTTGTCTCAATAGCCCACACCGAAAATCGTAACAAATCATCGCACGAAAATGTTCACGGAATAATTCCATTTTTTGACTGAGATGAATTTTTCAACACACTGCAATTCGCCCTCAAATGACAAAACGTTCTGAGTGAAGTTATGCTAAAAAGTGTCAAAATTTTCAATGGAAGTTCCAGTTTGCATCTGGGAACACTAGTATTGTCAGGACCCGAAATATAAATAGCAAGCCTCGTAGTATAGGTTGAAAGGGTTGCCGGCTTTTCAGGACGTCTATCAATCGGAAGTCAGTTGTAAGTCTGTACACATAGAGAAAAACTTAGTTGGAAATCGGTCGGAACTACTAAAATTCCGTTGCAAAATAAGAATATCGGTTGCAATTACCAAATGTTTATAATCGTAATGGATATTCGATTCAATATACCACAAGACAAAAAATGTTATCAGCGTATTGTCGACGCAACTGATTCATCGATTATACCAATGAAACGCTTATAAGTTGCAATAACTGGTGGTTGAGCCAACCAATACTTTATTTAACATTTTGTTGTTGGAACCGAATATTGATGATATCTAAACAAAAGCGAATATATACCTATTACTACTGCTTTTAGCAAATCGTTAATCTTATCTATTTAGCAACAATCCTCCCTCTATCATCCTTTGCTCTTTTCCTCAACATGACCCTCCTTCAAGTATATGTGACGCGCAAAAAAGGAAGGGACCTACGGTTAAAAACCAGTTTTGTTCAGGAGAGCCATTTTAAAGATTAGGTCCCTTTCTATTTGCGCTTAGAATCGTCGACTTCACTTTCATAAAACGCGCATATCTCTGGGAGGGAACACTTTTCGGGCATGGGATCGGTCTCATTCGATGCTCAGATGTTGTCCACATCAAAAAAAAAGTGAAAATTGGTTTTTTTACCCTTAGGTCCCTTTCTCTATGCGCTGTCACATATAAGGACACATGTTGTTTGCCTCTACTGAAAATTAACCAAATGCGGCATGTGAACT
This sequence comes from Hydrotaea diabolus, assembly GCA_963513945.1. NCBI lineage: Eukaryota > Metazoa > Arthropoda > Insecta > Diptera > Muscidae > Hydrotaea > Hydrotaea diabolus. Next base: position 61,135,984 of record OY740718.1, on the reverse strand, counting down.
CTAAGATACACAAAATTATTTTTGTTGGTTCGAATTCTTCGTATTTTTTACCGACACTTCAGTTACAACTACTGAACGTTACAGAGCACCAACTAACATACGGTTGTACTAGTGGTACTTGTATACTTGAGGTGCATGCAATCTCAATCATTGGGTTGGCAAATTAATTCAGTTGTGGCAACGAATATGTTCACTGTGTGTAGTAAGAGTATCACTATGGACTTACGAGTACAGAGAAAAATGGAAGAAGAATCAAAGGGAATTTGGTTAGGAGGAAAATTAAAAATAACAGATTTTTAAGTGAGTTATTTCATGTACCAGTTATATACGATTTTGACCAAATTATTTTAAATTCCTGCCAATTAGCAGAGTCCATATAACAAGAAATTCATACTAGGATTCATTATTAAATTATACTTAAGATTCGTACACTTATTGTTAGGATCCTTTGGAGCAGATTCAATAATTCAAATAAAGCGTATATAAAAAAATTGCATATCAAACCGGACAAAAATTTGAGAATAGTTTTTTTTACCCACACAGAGAACAGATTTGTTGCCGCCACAACCGAATTTTTTGCTAGCCGAATTTTGGTGGTTGCACAGCAGGGGGAACTGACACATTCGGTTGAGGAAAACAAGTATCGGTAATCCTAACAGATTAAGATGATTATTGAGAATGAATTTATTCAAGTATTGGTTGTTGTTAAAGAATGTTGGTAATAATTACTTTTTGAAAAAATTTAGTATTTTACCGCCTTGCAATCGGTCAAGTGATGAGTAAAATAAATACGACTTTGGATAAATGTTTTGATAAACATTGCAAAGACTCACCAATCTCAAAATATCTAATAAGGATATCAAACGATATTTATTGTCAAGCTTTGGGTGGCCGTTACTCTCGAAAAATGGGTCAGCACCAAACAAAAATGTTTGTTTTGAATAGTACGGAGGTCTATCTATGGCGAAAATTTTGATCAAGTCTGTGTAATGTCGCGAAATTACAGTAAGGCCTGTTTATTTATTCTGGAAAATAGTTTTCTTTTATTTATAGTCCGTTTATTGATATGGCAGTATTGTTTGATAGCATTACCTAAGAATCTTAAACTGTCTGACCGTTTATTTTGTTTTAATAAATTTTTGTTATTTCGATAAATGCTTTCGACGTAACCAAGGATTTTGTTGTGACTAGAGTCAATAAAACATTGTAGGATTTATATGTGACGCGCAAAATAGAAAGGGACCTAAGGTTAAAAACCAGTTTTGTTCAGGAGAGCCATTTTAAAGATTAGGTCCCTTTCTATTTGCGCTTAGAATCGTCGACTTCACTTTCATAAAACGCGCATATCTCTGGGAGGGAACACATTTGGGGCATGGGATCGGTCTCATTCGATGCTCAGATGTTGTCCACATCAAAAAAAGTGTGAAGTTGATGAAAAGTTTTGTTCAGGAGAGCCATTTTAAAGATTAGGTCCCTTTCTATTTGCGCTTAGAATCGTCGACTTCACTTTCATAAAACGCGCATATCTCTGGGAGGGAACACTTTTGGGGCATGGGATCTGTCTCATTCGATGCTCAAAGGTTGTCCACATCAAAAAAAAAGTGAAAATTGTTTTTTTACCCTTAGGCCCCTTTCTCTATGCGCTGTCACATATGTTGATATTGGAATAACCAATATTATGTAAAAACAGTCAACTTAACAGGATTTGGTCACCACAAAAAACTAATCTGTATTACCAAGTATTGGTACCAAAGTAACATGCACGTCACAACTGGCGGTTATTACGACCATTATGTAAATTTAATTCGGTTGGTATAACTGTTTTGTTGGCAGTGAACACTGTGATATGTTTCTAGCAACCATCACATGATGATATTTCCAACCATGTTATCATTAATATTATGGAATGTTGGTTATTGCAACACAAAATTCGGTTTATCCAACCGAATTTTTGTAGTTCGGACCGATTTCCAACTAATTTTTTCTCTGTGTGCAGGGTTTTCCATTAAGGATATAACAATTTTATATGCCAACAAAACACAGAATATTAAGATAGGTCAAAAATATTTTTCTAACATGGCACGATAGCGCTCTCCATTGATGGTTACATGACGATTGCTTTCGTCGACGAAACAATACGGACCAATCACACCTCCGGCATGAAAAGCACACCACACAGTAGTTTTTTGCGGATTCAATTTAGAAGCATATGTGACAGCGCATAGAGAATGGAACCTAAGGGTAAAAAATCAATTTTCACTTTTTTTTTTGATGTGGACAACATCTGAGCATCGAATGAGACCGATCCCATGCCCCAAAAGTGTTCCCTCCCAGTGATATGCGCGTTTTATGAAAGTGATGGTACACAAAAGATCTATGTATTTAAATCTTCAAATTGGCTCTCCTGAACAAAACTGGTTTTTACCCTTAGGTGTGGGTTTGCTGCTGTCTAATAACTTATATTTTATTTATTGACAGAACCACTAAGCCAGAAATGAGCTCCATCGCTGAAGATGATTTTTCGATTAAATTGTTATCACGTGGCTTTAGAAATTGAGTCAGTTAGATCTTATTAGGGTGAAGGTTAAGATCTATTCGCAAAATACGCCATGGTGTGGTTTGAGAGATGCCGACTGAATCGACTGACTTGGCTCATTTTGAACGGATGCACTTACGCCGGCGTCGCTTAGAGCGGTACGGCGTCTCTTTGGAACATCCAAAGCGAAAATTTGTATCCAAATTTATCCACTATAGCATGCACAGCCTGTGGGGTGGGACGATTATTACTGGCGAAAATTGGAGTAAGCGCTCTTAAAGTTGCGACCACCGACTCTGAATTTAGGTCGTATGTAAACTTTAGCATTATGAATATGTAGACTTCGACTAAAAGATCATCAACAATTTTCTAAGGGTCCGTGACATAAAGTTACGAAATTGTTATGTCCCTATTGCAATACCCGTTATCATTTAACTATCATCGGAAACTGCAGTTGAAACTTAAGTAGAAATACACAAATTTGGTAATTATAATAAATCAATCCATTATTTACGAGTCGTCGCCAAGTCAGAGATTTCTAATCACAAATGCTCTACAGATTGTACCAGCCACTGTCAGATACCAAATCACCTTAATTAAATTATTATTTGCTCGCATTGGACAGCGTGAAAAACTACTTTCGCCTAGCGAAGTGCATTCTCTCTGTTCTCTTCTGTAATAAATACTTGTACAAGTAAATACTTCTCTATAGAGTTTAACTAAACTAGTTAATTTTAAAGACATTTTTAGCTTTCGATTCTGGTTATTGGATTAATTGAAAGTGGTCCCCGCAGAGTTCGAATTAAATAATAAATGTTTTATCACATTGTATGCTGAGTAAGTACGATAGTACTCAGAAGTGGGTGAATCTAAAAATATATGCTTACCTTCTTAATAAAGTTGAAGACAACGTGTTATTGGCCTTGATGTCTTGAAGTAATGTTCACTAATTAGTTGGCTGTAGAGCGTGTTTTAAGCAATTTTTCATTAAAAATGTAGAGTCGTTTTCCATTTGATATTTCCACCAGAATCTTTACTTTTTCATTCCGCACTTTGATGATATTGACCATGCTTGACGTTGAGTTATTTTAAATCTTGTCATAGCTCATCATTTAGCCAAAGATTCAATAGCAGTCTGAACTCTTCAGTATGCAGTTTTGCCAAATATTATTCCTTTGAATAGAGCAATTTCGTAATTCGGTACTTCCTTGTAGTCTTGTCACGGCACCATATCTGCAAAAAAATAATTATTGATGTCATTCCCCAGAAATCTATTTTTTTTCTAAATTCAAGGAGCTAATTGAATTTGTTAACTTCCAAAAATTACGTTTATTGTAAAGATATGTGACAGCGCATAGAAAAAGGGACCTAAGGGTAAAAAAAAATCAATTTTCATTTTTTTTATCTTTTTTTGATGTGGACAACATCTGAGCGTCGAATGAGACCGATCCCATGCCCCCAAAAGTGTTCCCTCCCAGAGATATGCGCGTTTTATGAAGGTGAAGTCGACGATTCTAAGCGCAAATAGAAAGGGACCTAATCTTTAAAATGGCTCTAATGAACAAAACTGGTTTTTAGCCTTAGGTCCCTTTCTATTTTGCGCGTCACATATATTTGTTTTGATCCACTTCGTAGGAAGATCTTTTGTTGGTGAAGGTTAGATGAGTTGCAAATTGACGCCATTAAGTTTTTTGTTGTAAAACACATATCTTTCGAACCGAATAAGATATTCGAATAATCATTTCTAAACTATAATTATTTTCTAACTCTATTCGTGACTTCACAAGCCGCAGGGAACAAATAAGTGGATCAGATCAGCTGCCAACATGCTGAAGAGGTCCTCACTTTGCCTCACCCTTAATACCTTGGACGTGTTCTCCAATCAATATTTGTTATACAATTTGTTGAGAGACTCCTGTGCTTATTCAGAAAGCTCTTCCATTGGCTTTGACTGGTATTCAATTATACCTTTGCCATGCGCCAATACTTAGTACACGCAATAAAAGTATGGTTGTCGCAACCTTAGCGTTGTTTTTTGAATTTAATTTTGACAATAGTGTGATTGCGGCAATTTTAATATTGTTGAAATGTAACAAAAGCATTGTTGCCAAATTAAAAAATGAAAATATGGTTGTAGCAACAATATAAATATAAGTATTGTTTCATGGGTTTTATGTTAACAATAACATGATTACGGCAATCATACAGGCAAAATCGTAATTTATTTTTAATTTGACAATGTTATTTTCACGAATCTTACGCAATAATAGTAGTTTCTTTATATCAATTAAATTTTTTCAAAATACGGGTTAGTATAACTGAAATATTTTTAATAAATGAATTGTTTCTACTGTTAAATAATTCACTCCCTTTATAAAGAGTTTTATGTATTTTTACATAACTTATTTAATAAAAATCTCTATTGTTGAATAACAACTTAACCCAATCTTTACGAAAAAAGATTGATGGTTGTGTGTAAGTCCTACTATGGTTCTAAGAATCATACTATGGTTGTGAGGATCATATTAGGGTTATGGAGATCATAGTATGTTTGAGTGTGAATAATACTATGGTTGTGGGGATCATAGTATGGTTGTATGTGATAATTCTATTATAGTGAGGACCATAATATTGTTATGGGGATCATAGTATGGTTGTGTGTGAACCATATTATTGTTGTGATGATCATAATATTGTTGTGCCACAACCATATAACCAACAACAGTATGATTCTCTTCGAATATTGTTACCCAAATCATACTTTTTTTCTGCGTGTAGGGACATAAATACTGTTACACACGTTTTATGCTGTAAAATAAAAAGAACTGAATGTTTTTGGTCCAAATATTTTTTAATATATTTAATATAGCCAAAAAGAATCTACTTATTCGAAATGCCCGACTTTTGGCTTTACACACTGGCCAACCGTCAATAGCTGCACGAACCTCGTCCATTCGAAAATTGGCCACAGCTCGAAAAACAGTCTTAAGAGATCCAATGTTGGGGTATCTTTTGTGACAAACCTTGTCCTCTTAAACCACTATTTGTAATCCAATGGGTTCAAATCTGGACTGCCTGAGGGCCATTTTTCAAAGGATATAAACGCTGGCAAATTGTTTCGAAGCCAGGCCTGTGACGTTTTAGCCTTATGGGCCGGCGCAGAATCCAGCTGGAAAGTCTATGTCTGGTTTTGGAACAGGGAATTGTTAAGAGGCTTCACAAGAGCTTTCAAAACGGTTTCTTGGTAAATGAGATGTTTTGACTCCTTGTTCGCAGAAATGCAGGTCAGTGACCCCATCGTAAGAGACACCCCAACCAAACCATGACTGAAGCTGGGTGACGACCATTTTCCACCCTTGGGCTCAGTTCAGATGCTTCTTAGATGACCGTGCATACACTCTATCATTTTGCTTGTTAAATTTTTCCTGAACGGTAAAAATTTTTTCTGTGAATTCTTGATTTGACGGCTTTGATGGCTATGGTGTTCGAACAGAGCGTGGGCGGCTCGACCGGTGGCGGTCTTTTACATCACCAGTCTCCTCAAACAGTTTTATGCATCGGTAGACGAACATGTGGCTAATCCCTAGTGGCCGGAGCGTTTTGAAAATATCGTTTTTTTTTTCATTTCACACTTGAAAAGCGCTATTACAGCGATACGGCTCTCATTATCTGACCACTCCATGATGAAAGTTAAAAAAAGCCCAATTACAGACTAACGCTATTGAGGTTAGCTTTCAAAACCCATATGACATCAACGGGGTATGTTCAGTTCTACTAATGAAATGGGTGTGTTCAATGTTGTAACAGTATTTATGTCCCTTCTAAGTATTGTATTTACTGTCGGGGTCAGCTTCTTCTGTGGATTTATTTTCCTTCTTTAGAGCATTCATCAAATTATGTGGGATCCAACGAGGATAAATTTTTTCACGACCAAATGAACATGCAATTTCTTATTGATGCTTGTCATACTAATGCCCGAGGATGCCTCAATCTCACGGTATGTCACATATCGGTCTTGCTTAATCAGTTCATGCACAGCGTCGATGGTTTCTGGCAAAGTGACAGAAGTTGGACGTCCTTCACGAAATTCATCCTGGAGCATACGGTGTCCGAGACTGAACTATTGGTAGCAGAGTGGTTTTGTGGTTTTCGAAGATTTTGTTTTCGAGATTAACAGTGTTTTTTGACAGTGCTTCATCGCCAAAAGTCGAAACAAGTTGATTTAAACACTCTTGTCTCGATAACCCACGCCGAAAATCTTAAAAAATCATCCCACGAAAATGTTCATGGCATAAATCCATTTTTTGACTGAGATCATTTTTTCAACACACTGCAAAGAAAACAATTCGCCCTTAAATGACAAAGCGTTCTGAGTGAAGTTATGCTAAAAAATGTCAAAGATTCCACCAGTTTGCTTCTGGGAACACTAGTATTGTCAGAACCCAAAATATAAAAAGGAACCCTCAAACCAGGTTTCATAACTAGCATAGAAATAGTGGACGTAACCCGAAAATGTGTAAGTGTATCATTCGCGCTCATACATTTATATGCGCCACTTACTTGCGTTTAGTTAAGTGCCTCCTTTCCTCCAACCCCAATTTATTGGTTCGTAATTCTTTCCACCACAAATCGTGTGCTTCACATTAGGGTGTAATTGAATTTTTTTCCCATTTCCTGCTTCTCTTGCCATCGTCAAAAAAAAACAGAATAAAAATATTTTATTTCATCTCAGTTCGAGTTAAATTCTAATTGCCTCTAAACTTGCGCAGTTGCTTATGCGGTTCGCTTAGCTAGCCTGACAACTTAAATGGTCGCCGTAACTGAAACTTAACTTAATTTACCATAACTCAAATGAGTTCCATGTGCATTCATCGATTTTGGACCATTTCGATGCAAGTCATCCAACAGCGTATAGCTGCCCAGCCAGCATAATGTACAACATGTGCAGCAAATGTCAACACACGAAATAGTGCACACGCGCAGACGCAACAACCTTTTCAAAACCAATGCTGCTGTTGTATCTCATGCTATGGTATGTACACGGGTATGTTTTTCTGTCTTTATATACTAGCAAGTGGTGTGGACAACGTGGCCGTAGCCCCTTTTCAGAGAGAGAGGAACTTTATAGTCCTGTACGAAAGGTTTGAAAATTTTAAAAAAAAAAATAGACAGGAAAAATTCGTGGTTGTGAAATTTTCGTATGTTTGTTATTAAGAGGCTAGTCTAACTAGGCTTAGAAAAAAAATAATGATAAGAAGAAGAGCACGCAATACCAGTGCTTCCTTCTGTGAAGGAAAATGATCGAAAACGTTAAGGGAACACAAATACTAAATTCAAATGGTAAAGGCGAACCAGCGTCTGTGCTTCATTTTGTCATTTTCACCATTGTAATCATGTTAGATCGATGGCTATATAACGATTACAGCAACTTGTTAAAGAGATAGTATTCCAGAGAGGGAAATAGTGGAAAGTAACTGTTTTTGTCCGGTCTTCGAAGTGAAAATAAATCTACCATCTCAATAAAGTGGCCAGATAAATAACTGATGATTTGTATACCCTGCACCACTTTGTGGAAGAGGGTATTATAACATCAATTCCACGTGAAACACATCACTTTTTACAAAGGCCCAAAAAAACGGTATGGGATTTTTAAACAAATTTAGAATTCTAAAAATTACAGCAGTAGCAACATTTTCAATACGTTTTTTTAAACTCATAACTTTTGGTCTAGTTGTGACATTTGAGAATCTTTTTTTAAACTATCAGGATTAAATTGAGGTTTACAATATATATTTCTATAAAAAAAATTGTATGACTTGAACCAGCTTCATTCTGGTTCGAGACCTTTTGTTGTTTCTTTTTCAGAATCAACGTAAAAAATTGGTGAAATGTATTGGTTTGGTTGGCTGGCAGACTGTACAGATGTTTCTAAACCCGACAAGGTTTTTCATCAGCAGTCTTTGAAAACGATTACTTCGGCAACAAATCAAATGACTTATAAGGTATTTTTTTTATATTTTATGTACTCCTTAGTTGTAACTTTGATTATTTAAAAAAAATTGATTATAGGTCATTATGTTGGCTAATGGCACAAAACAAGTTTTGGGTGGCAACGCTTATACTTTTCGAGTTAAAAATTAAAATAAATATACTTATAGTTCTCCCCATTATTTTCAATTATTTTCTATTTGTCATGTATGAGGAATTTTTCATTCCATTACAAGTAGCAACAAAGGACCATAAAGAAGTACTAAAAAAAGTAAAATGTTGTTGTAAGGTGAACCGACTCACCCATAGAGGGAGACGTTGTAAAGTTTGCATTGGTCCTAACCGTACACTGAGAAAAAAATAACCTTATACAAGGTTAACTTAGCCATAAATTAATGATTTTGGAGTCTACGTTATATAAGGTTAATTTGAACATTTTGTTGTTGCCTGGTATTTAACAATAACAATAGTTAATTTAACTATTCTATAGTTGAAATATTTAACCTTAAAAATGTTAATTTTAAAATAATTATTGTTGTTTTAACAATGCATTTTGAAATTTTTAACCATTAAAATTGTTATTATGAAAATAATCATTGTTGTTTTAACATGGCATTGTTTTTAACCATGAAAATTGTTAATATTAAAATGTCATAGTTAATTTATTGAAACAATACATGTTCAATTTAACAATGAAATTGTTAATATTATTAACTATGAAGATTGTTGTATAAATCATTTTTAATTGTTAAGTTAACTAACTATTGGTTATCTCTTTGAACCCGAAATACGGTAACTGTTGCAATTTTTAATATTAAACTAACCTACTAATTATGTTTTAGTTTGGTTTACATTTATTCGGTCTTTTTCATTATTATGACTTGAACAGTTTTTATTCTGGTTCGAGACCTTTTTGTTGGTGAAATGAATTGGCTACGCTTGCCAGGCAAACTGTACAGCTGTTTCTAAAACCGCCAAGGTTTTTCTTCAGCTGTCTTTGGCAACGATTACTTCGGCTACAAATCAAATGATTTATACCGGAGTCCCATTATGATTAATGAGAATTAGCCTTTGCGAAAATTGTTATTATTAAAATGTCATAGTTAATTTATTGAAACAATACATGTTCAATTTAGCAATGAAATTGTTAATATTATTAACTATGAAGATTGTTGTAGAAATTATTTTTATTGTTAAGTTAACTAACTATTGGTTACCTATTTCAACCTGAAATACGGTTACTGTTGCAATTTTTAATATAAAATTAACTTACTAATTATGTTTTAGTTTGGTTTACATTTATACGGTCTTTTTTCAATATTATGGCTTGGACAGTTCTAATTTTGGTTCAAGACCTTTTGGTTGTTTCTTTTTCAGAATCAACTAAAAAATTGGTGAAATATATTGTCTACTGTTGCCAGGCAAACTGTACGGCTGTTTCTAAAACCGCCAAGGTTTTTCTTCAGCAGTCTCTGGCAACGATTACTTCAGCTACAAATCAAATGACTTATACCGAAGTCCCATTATGATTAATGAGAATTAGCCTTTGCGTATAGTCTTTGAACTGTGCGAAAAACAATCTTGCGCTATGAAGATTGTAGCATTTGCATTGGTGGTGGTGGTGGAGCGAGATAAATTGTCTTATGATCTATCTCACAGTTACAAACATTTAGAGCAGAGGAAGAAAGGAAAAATAGTGGGGGGATAAGACAGTCGCATTTGTGGCAACTTCGTGTAACTTAATTCTGAACTTCGTATAACACAGAGCATCGATACAACAGAGCCGAATGGTCTTTAATTTTTGTTTATGTCGCACAGTTTTCTGCCTCTCACTTGAAAAGACCAACCTTATATAATGTAAACTCAACTATTTTCTATGTATATTTGACCTTATGTAACGTTTTTTTGTCTTCGTTATTAAACATTTACCATGGAAAATTTAACCAGACACATGGTTAAAAAATCATTGTATTTTCGGCTCAGTGAATACGCAGAAGAAGTCATGGCTCTTTTTTTAATAGTTCTTTATTTTTTTTTTATTTTGAAAAAAATAATTCCTTGATTTCGATAAAACATACCCTCAAAGATTTTTGTACATTTTTTTTGCTTAATGATTATTATTTTAGCTAATCACACAATAAATGTTTTTTGTGGCCACGCTTCAATTATTTAAGTTATAAATTAAAATGTGTAACTATCTCCACATTTTTTGTAAACACCGTTATTTCCTTTAGAAATATCTACAAAAGGGCCTACAAAAAATGGTAAAAATATTGCAATTAACCCGTTACTGCCTGCCCATAGATCGGCTCGTGCGATTTTTATGAAATTTAAAAATTTATGTCCAAAAGACCATAGAAGTTGAAAAAAAAAAATTAGCCCATTCTTTCCTCTTTTCTATAAAAAAAAATACCGCGATATCGCTCACCTGGCCCACGCTAAAATTATTTATGTATCAACATTTTCTTGGTATTTACATACCCATTAGGCAGGAATGGGTTAAAAACAATACATTTTTCATTTATTTTTCTGGTAATATTTTATTTTAAAAGACAGGATGGTGAAAAAAACAAAACTAAAAGAACGAGAGCATTTCCATACAAAACATTAGAAAATTTTAATTTGAGATAAACTTGCATAGACTTTTTTGCATAATCATTTTCAGTTGCTTCGAACTTTTTTCTGAGTTTGAAAATACTTCAGAATATAGAATGATTTATTCCCGACAATAGCAATCGATCTTTTAAACCTGCTCTCCAAAATATCGCATTTAGTAAAATAATCCTCCTTCGAACAAAACGAAACGTTATTCTTTGTTAACGATTCTGCTCGACCAAATCTTTTGCGGTTATACTTAGTAGTGACATAAATACTGTTACAAAATTGAACACACCCATTTCAATAGTAGAACTGAACATAGCCCGTTAATGTCATATGGGTTTTGAAAGCTAACCTTTCAACTTTCATCATGGAGTGGTCAGATAATGAAAACCGTATGGCGGTAATAGCGCTTTTCAAGTGCGAAATGAAAAAAATCGATATTTTCAAAACGCTCCGGCCACTAGGGATTAGCCGCATGTTCGTCTACCAATGCATTAAACTGTTTGAGGAGACTGGAGATGTAAAAGACCGCCACCGGTCGGACCGCCCACGCTCTGATCGAACACCGCTTGTCATCAAAGCCGTTAAATCAAGAATTCACAGAAATCCGCTCTGAAAACAGAAAATCATGGCCCTTGAGATGAATATCACGCAAAAGTCCATGAGTCGAATAATTAAAAAAGACTTGGGACTTGGGGCTTTCAAACGACGTACCGGACATTTATTGACTGCAGCTTAAAAAAATAGGATTGGAAAATGCAAACGTCTTTTGGTGAAGCACGCTGATAACTTGCACAGAAAAATTTTGTTCACCGATGAAAACAGTTTTACCGTTCAGGAAAAATTTAACAAGCAAAATGATAGTATATGCGCGGTCATCTTAGGAATCATTTGAACTGATCCCAAGGGTGGAAAAGGGTCACCACACAGCTTCAGTCATGGTTTGGTGGGGCGTCTCATACGATGGGGTCACTGATCTGCATTTCTGCCAACAAGGAGTCAAAGCATCGCCCAAAGTTTACCAAGAAACCGTTTTTGAAGCTGCTGTGAAGCCTCTTAACAATTCCCTGTTCCAAAACCGGCCATGGACTTTCCAGCAGGATTCTGCGCCGGCCCATAAGGCTAAAACGTCCCAGGCCTGGCTTCGAAACAATTTGTCAGCGCTCATTTCCTCTGAAGAATGGCCCTCAGGCAGTCTAGATTTGAACCCATTGGATTACAAATTGTGGACGGTTTAAGAGGACAAAGTTTGTCACAAAAGATACCCCAACATTGGATCTCTTAAGACTGTTTTGGTTCGAGCTGTAGCCAATTTTCCAATGGACGAGGTTCGTGTAGCTATTGACGATTGGCCAGTGCGACTTAAGGCCTGTGTAAAGGCAAAAGGCGGACATTTCGAATAAGTATATTCATTTTGGAGACAATATACATCAATAAATATATTAAAAATGTGAAGAAAACTTGAAAGGTAAGGTTTACAACAGTAGTTCTCATTCGTTTGGGGAGAGCCTGGCCTTATAGAGTTCGGCTTTACTTTTAACAATTGCAGCAAGGCTTTCTGAAGAGGATTGTCACGCACCCGAAGTCATGATAAAAGTAGTGTGCAGCCACGAAAATCAATGTCACTTTGCTATTTTGTTAAAAACTTGTCTTCTATTTAAATATAGAAGCAAGAGGTCTTGAGCTGGTCTAATCCCTGTTCAATATTAAAAAATATTTGGTCCAAAAACATTCAGTACTTTTTATTTTACAGCATAAAACGTGCGTAACAGTATTTATGTCCCTTTTAAGTAATTTGGTTTTCTAATGGTCGCTGTAAATTTGATTTTGATGCTACTCTTATCAGTGTTCCTCCAACTCCATCACATGGACTTTTGCGACAAAATGGGTCCAAAGTTGACAAAAATCAATTTTACAAATTCAAACCATATTCGAGTTAGTAAAATTATTTGAAAGTTCTAGACATTATTAAAATAAAAGATAAATAAGTTATACAGTAGCTTAATGTTATTTTTCAAGTTCCATTGTTTTGTAATAAATACAAAACTTTTCTGTATTTTCATTACTAATTAATAAGAGTATAAGTAGTTAGCAAAAGAAGACAGACCATAACTTTCTTACATAGTTATGGTCTGTCTTCTTTTGCGCTCAAGTAATTTATACAATGAATATTATGAAACTCGATACAGATTTTTAGAAAAAAATAAAAATCAGCAGTAACACATAATTATTTTCATGTCTATAAGTATATGTGGCGCGCAAAATAGAAAGGCACCTAAGGGTAAAAACCAGTTTTGTTCAGGAGAGCCATTTTAAAGATTTAAATACGTGTATCTTTGGTGTAGAATCATCGACTTCACTTTCATAAAACGCGCATATCTCTGGGAGGGAACACTTTTGGGAATGGGATCGGTCTCATTCGATGCTAAGATGTTGTCCACATCAAAAAAAAGTGAAAATTTATTTTTTTTTACCCTTAGGTCCCTTTTTCTATGCGCTGTCACATATGCTAAAGATATCGTCTTATGTTCTAAAAGTTGAAAAACTGTGTTCGATGTTTATGTTCATGTTTATGTTCAGAGCACCCCTTAGATCTACACATGCTGCTTTAGATCTCTACGGACCATTTAGTAGTGATTATTTATCCAGAATTAATCGGCATTCCGCTAAAAGTTTTTTGTTTACGGGCTTAAATTAAACATACCTTCGATGCCCTTGTATATGAAATGTATAATGATTCGCTGTTACTAAGACGGATAATGAGTTTAATTTTTTCTATCTTTGAACTTTTATTCTTGATTTTTTTTTATAAAGGCCCACTATAGAATGCAAAGGGTGGTTTACCCATTATGCACGTAGTTAATTGTGAGTCTTAATCAACGTTAATTAAAACAAGTTTTTTGACCAATTTGACATTTTTTGCTTCAGTGTTTGACAAATTCAACCGTAAAGAGGTGCACTTTTTATGTCATTTCTCCAAAAGTTTACCAAGACTTGACTACGTAGCGCCTGTAACCTATCATTCCATACCAACCTCAGATTTAATGGCCATGCGGTCCCTGCAGTCTGTCCATCTGTTTGTTACGAGCTATATTCGATATGAAAGATTTAGCGTAGCATGAAACATAAAAATGTCACGTTTTTCATGGTCGCCAGTTTTGTGTTGTAACAACCAATGTTGTTGTATACGATTTTGCCGTTGTTGTTGTTGTTGGTGTTTTGAAACACAACAAGTCGTCCTCCTGTCCTCATCATCTTTTGTTGGAATTGTTGATGTGTACACGTTATGTATGGTATGTCGTCTCTTCGTAGCTCAACGCCAGCCATGGAACGGTGCCCGGTGCGCATGCGCGCACAGTTGGCTCGCTTTGGAATCTCTAGATCGTCTTGCTATCTGCATATGGATGCAGGTAAACGTACTACACGAGTAATACGTTCGGACAGAGCACGAGAGAGAGAGGCAGAGTTAGCGGGACACAAAACTATGATTTCAATTTCCAGAGGCCTCAAACAAACACAATGCCTGTGTTACAATTTGGCCATAGTTAAATGTTTCATTTGGAACACCATAAACTGCGTTCCGCGTGCCAGTCTGTCCGTCCATCCACCCGTTGGCCATAGGACACCTTAACCGGCCACAACGTTCGCCGAGTGTCGTGACATCTCCCGTTGTCTTATTAATTTGTGTATTGTAATGATTGAAAAATTGGATTGAAATACGGAAATTTCAAGTGAATTCGAAATAAAGCGGCTGCAAAAGAAGACATTAAACGTAGACAAGCAACCGCCCTCTCGCATTTCGTAGAAAATCCACCCAAAATTTTAATTAAATTTGCTAAAATTTTACGTTGCTCCTACCTAAAGTTCCATATCCCTCTACCTGCCTGTCCCCAACTCTTTGTCACTCTCTCTCTCTCTCTCCTTCTATGGTCTTTCTTTCAAAACGTGATGCGTTCAATGGCAGATTAAATAGTAACGATAAATGACAACAACATCTACCGACGGTGGCAGCAACAACATCAGCCGCCTTTCCAAATCCAACGAGGTTGAAGTCCTGCATAGCCTCCATTTAACCTATGATAGGTTTTTGCTATTAACGACAAGTTGTGTCACAAATTAAACACGTTTTTTCCTGAGAACTAATGAATACTCAGACCAAACGAGAGGTAAAAATAAAAGCCCAAACGAGCAGCAAGTAACAGTTTGGAAGCAGTGATGGGAAACAACTTTTGGGCCTTGGAACAAGAGAGGTTACTAAATTGGATATTTTCGAAAAATATTGAATTCATTGAACTGCAAGTGGAGGTGTTGATTTAACAAGTGTTATACGAGTATATATTTCAAATTTCAATGTCATAGCTAAAGCCAAATCTAGCAAAAGCTGAAAGCTTAGGGGAGTGATAGGGCAGTTGAGCTAGCTTGGAACATGGGACAACCTTACTCTTTCCACTCGATCTGAAACTCCCTAGTCTACATGCAAGCTCAAGACAAGTGAACGAAAGATGTGCAATTTTTTTCGGGAAAGGAGTTGGAAATCTTTCATAGATGCATGTCTGATTCTTACCGACTAGAACCACGTCCTTTGTCGTCGTCGCTCCCTGCGGTACTGCCAAACGAGATGTTACGTCGCAGGGTTGGAAAGGATCAGTTAGTCTCTAAGTTTTTCTTTAATAGAGTTTTTTTCTTCACTTTTCCTTTCTTAGCTTTAGCAGTATAAGCTGGCCATTGCTACATATCCGCTTCCAGTGGACCTAGCTTCGATCATTGCGTCGATACGAGTATGCCCAAAACCGACAGTCGGTTGCAAATTGTTAGATGTTCCAAACCGGGGTTGAATCTAGGTTAACTGTCATGGTAGTCGCGTACACTACCATCACTCCACAGCGGCAGATCTTGTCAAATAAACAATCGTGGTGAATCTAAACCGGTCCATAGTTTTTTATGGCCCAAGCAAAAATATCTCTTCCGATTTCAAAGCATTTGACTTTACAACGCCACATATTTATTCCAATCTTGCTTAAACGATGCATATCGCATTATTCTAGAGATATAACTTAGCCTGTTGAAATTGGACCATATCGGTGTATGTAGCCTCATACAAAGATTCAGACTTTCGGCAGAAAAGAAACTGTGTTTGTTGAAATGGCAAATTTTACTAGATTTCGATGCTTTCATTGACCTCCTCGTTACGTAATCATCGGCTATGAAGCACCGCACCGACTTCTAATATGGAAATATTGACATTAGAGTTGGCGCTCCGCCTATACAACCCTGAACTTTGAAAACTGATATTCCGGTTTGTATGTCCGGAACCGACAGTCGGTTTCACAAAAATAGCTAAAACCCGACATGTCGGTTTACCCGGTGTTTTGCTGTCGGTTTTCTGGTTTTTGGTTGTTGTATAAAAAAGTAAAGAAATTTCATAATATCCAAGTACGAAATACGTTAATATTAGAACTTTTTAAGCTTGAACCTCCTTTAAGTATACCGAGCGAATAAAAATCACCAGTTGAATTGATTTTATGATATCTGTCTGCCCGCCATCTGCTGTCATACTAAAGCTTTTCTTTAAACTACGGGCCCCAATGAAATTTTCCAAAGTATTTTTTTTTGTTTAGCTCGTTTGTTTTATTTCGGTCTGTTGCTTTTACACATTGAACAGGATTAAACCGGCTCAAGACCTCTTACTTCTATATTTAAATAGAAGACAAGTTTTTAACAAAATGGCAAAGTGACATTGATTTTCGTGGCTGCACCCTACTTTTATCATGATTTCGGGTCCGTGACAACCCTCTTCAGAAAGCCTTGCTGCAATTGTTGAAAGTAAAACCGAACTCTATAAGGCCAGGCTCTCCCCAAACGAATGAGAACTACTGTTGTAAACCTTACTTTTCAAGTTTTCTTTACACAATTGCCCACGAAAATACAACTCACTCCTGCCACCTCTAAAGAGTATTTTTTTTTTTGGTAAAGCTTCTGACTTCTATGAAAATCGGTTAAAATGTAAATATAGTTCCCACACATATGTTCAACCGATTTTATGTCTTTAACTCCAATATTGATGCTTTCCAATATTGATGCTTAGTCAGCTTAGTTAAAAGTGGGTCATACCGGTGCATGTTATGATACAGCCCTAGTGCATGGATTTCTCCCGATATATCATAAAAGCTCTCTACATTATCCATTTTGATTCTGATTTAAATCAAATTTGTTGTTATACGTTGATTGGTACTACTTTTCGATCGATTTTAGTCATATAGGCTTATTTTTTGATAGTCACCGAAAAAAATGGTATTGGTGGAAAAATGGTTTTCCATATACCAGGTGATATGACTTTAAAAAAACTATAAAATAACTATTTAAAGTTATATATAAAAATAATATTATTTTTGCAATTTGACTAAATTTTGGGTAACGGTCCCTATTTTTGAAAATCTGATCAATTAAATCACGAAAGTATGGGTAACTAAAACGCAATTTTAAATATGAACCTATTTTTGAAATCTGGGTAAATTAAAAGCTGTTTCAGGGCTTTATTAACTTGTGATTCAAGAAATAATTTCCAAAGGCTAAAACCGGAATGCCGGCTAATGCCAGTTTTTTTTTATTTTTACAAAACCCGACATTATGTTATTTTTCAAGACACGGTTTTGAAAAAAAACCCGAAATACCGGTTTTTAAAAAAGTAATTTTTTTGACATAGGTTAAACGCTATGAACTGACGATAGAAGTTGGTAAAAATGATTTTGGTCTGGAAAGAAACACACCCTGGAAGAAAAGAGTCCGGTGCCGCGTCACCTTGGCAAATTGTTTATATTGGACAGTAATCCATAATGGAGCATCAGCACGACCGAACTTAATTTGTCTCCTTCTTATTTAACGGGTGATCAATCTAGAGGTATTTTTTACAGATTGTGCGTAAGTTGTGTTAAAATTATTTTTTTTTTCTTTTCTGTATTGGTTGCCATTTAAACATGGAAAGACTTGCTTATACACCGCGAAAACCATGGAACGTACACGTTATTGGTGTTCGCAAATGCGTCATGATATCGGACTTTTTGCTGCCTGAAATTAAAGCCCGTAATCTTGACGACATTTGGTTTTAGCAGCAGGGTGCCACTTGCCATACAGCGGCTGAAACACTGGATTTATCGAGATGTCATTTCAAAGAGCAGCTAATTTCACATTTTGGACCGGTGAGTTGGACGCCTAGATCTTAAAACTTTATTCTTTGGCGCTACGTTACTTACTGACAGCTGCGATTCAAGTTTTGGAAGCCAACATTACGCGTTAATTATTAAAAAATAAATGACATAAAACGTGCTTTCGAATAATTTTTTTTTTATTTTTTATTTTGAAAAAACTACACTAGATTGATCACTCGTTATTACGAGGGCGGTTTGGAAACTTCTTAGCCTAGCACAAAAAGCGCGGTATAAACTGAAAAAACTTAAGTGTTTTCGAAACTTCCGTCCCTGCTATGTACACATGTTAAATTTTGTTTCGATCTGGCAACTCCTTCATATAGAAACAGGTGTTCACAAAAGACGCATCCGCGATTTTTTTACAATGGAAAAATTAGAAATACGTGATGTCATTTAATATTTACATATAAAAGGTTTATCGGGACAAGAAATTCATAATGATATGGTGAATGTGTTAGGTGAAAGTGCTCCTTCATATGCAACAGTAAAAATTGGGTTGCTGAACTTTAACGTGGTCGTACAAGCATTGAAGATGAACCACGTAGTGGACGTCCAAAAACAGCAACAACAACAGAAATTGTAGCCAAAGTGCATGATATGGTATTAAATGATCGACGAATAAAAGTGCGTGAAATAGCTAATATCATGGGCATCTCAAATGATCGAGTCCATTTAATTTTGCATGAAGAACTACAGATGAAAAAGTTTTCTGCAAGATAGGTGCCGGACTTGTTAACAGTCGACCAAAAACGCATAAGAATGAACTTTTCTCAAGCTTGTTTGGATCGTTTTCAGCGAAATAAAATGGATTTTAAGCGTCGTTTCATAACTGTTGATGAGACATGGATCCACCACTTTACTCCAGAGACAAAAGAACAATCCAAACAATGGACTGAAGCTGGAGGAAGTGCCCCAAGGAAGGCAAAAACAATTCAATCGGCTGGTAAGGTTATGGCAACGGTATTACTCTAACTCTTTAATCTTTCTCTAGATTGGTAACCCGTTATTATTACTCTTACTCTTTTTGTTTTTGTACCAATAAAGTTACAACTAGTTTATGAACGCTGAAATTAGTGGTAAACTTTATATACCCACCACCTTAAATTATCTGCTAAAGTAGACCGTTTTTGTGCTCCTAAGGTCCCTGAGTCCGATATCAATCCTCTTATCTCACAATCTTTAAAATAAATGTTCTGATTTGTAGTGAAACCGACTTTAGTTTTAGTAGCCATATGGCCATATTTACCGGAAGTCCTTAACTGCCATTTTTGGACCCCTTTGGTCCTCGAGTCCCACCCTTATCTTAGCCAAAACTTCAAAATATATATCCATTTTTAGATTCGGAGTAATATTTGCTTTTATTCGAGTACCCATGCGGTTCTTTGGTTCGCAAAAAATTAGCTCCAGTCAAACACAAGCTTACTTTGGGATCGTCACTGGAGGTTTACTTAGCGCTTTGGCCACTCAAAACTCTCTAACTCTTGGAACTTTATGGCTTTTAATTTTTCGGCGTATCTGATAATGTTTGGAATATTGGTAAGACAATTCTTTTGAGCCATTTTTTGAAAATAAGTTTTTACAAAAAGTCAGAAAAAAACCGTAAACGAGTTTAAATGTGTTTGATTACAAGTATTACTAGATTTTAGCATATTTGACAGCGCATAGAGAAAGGGACCTCAGGGTAAAAAAATCAATTTTCATTTCTGTTTCTTTTTTGATGTTGACAACATCTGAGCATCGAATGAGACCGATCCCATGCCTAAAAAGTGTTCTCTCCGAGAGATATGCGCCTTTTATGAAATTGATGGTACACCAAAGATACACGTATTTAAATCATTAAAATGGCTCTCCTGAACAAAACTGGTTTTTACCCTTAGGTCCCTTTCTATTTTGCTCGTCACATATATTGATTGAATTTTCTTCTGAAAACTTCTGCGAAGTTTTCTGATGTGGGTCATCACGGATCGGAAATAGCGATAAACATTGTGTGCAGCCACGAAAATCCATTTTGTAAAACCTTGTCTTCTATTAAAATGCTAGAGGCCTAGAGCTGATGCAAGAGGCCTCGAGCTGATTAATCTCTATTCAATGTGTTAAAGCAAAAGACCGAAATAAAGCAGCGAGCTAAACAAAATTCAAAATTTTAAAAACTAGTGGACTAATACAATCATTGAGTCTTTTTTTGCCATGATTTGAAGTTTTTTCCTTAACGGCAATCAAACACGGCTATTGTTTCTCACTAGCCCCATATCCGTACACTAACTCCACTCCCTTTCTAGTCTTTCAATATGCTTTAAAGCGCCAGCGCCAAAGGTTTCTCCGCTCGGTTTTAGGCAAACCATGTTTTCCAAGTTGCATTAAAACGATTTCATGCGAAATTAATACAATTAGCAACTTGTAAATTTTTAATATCTATCATCGCCAAATAGGATTTTGCCACAACATCCATAGACGACAGACGACGATGATGGGGCAAAGCAAAATCCACAAACAAAAAAACAAAATCGATAGCAACAACATAGAAATTCGCAACATTTTCGTACGAATTCAACTGTGACGACGACATCAGCAACGGCATGGCGGTGAGGAGTAACCATGAAAAACGCCTTCGCAAAATCGAACCGTAAACCTAAATCCAAGCCATTGCAAAGCATAAATTCTAATTGAACACCCAACCCGTTTAAGCCAGCCTTTAAATACACTCGCTTACCCCCTGCGCTACACCCCCTTTGCGCCGCTGGAAACTTTAATAAATGTTCAATAAACAGTAAATAATTTTTTACTAAGTAATTGCACTAAATGTAAGCGCCCGCATGTAAGTGTGAATGTCGCTAGGCCGTCTGCGAGTCGGAGTAATTTTAATAATTGGCTAATATTTATGAACTATTTTTTTAATATTTCATTTTTTCTAAGGCCTTCAAACTATATCGCTTGTCCATTTTACTCATACATACACACTATGGAATGTCCATTATCGTCGTTACATGGGTTCTTGAAGAGCAGCAAACAATTTTGCTAGGGCATTTTTAAGCGAAAATACAATTTGCTGATGGTGGTACTTAATTTTTTTTCCAAATTTATCGTTGAAGTGGGCATAGTTGCGATACTATGCGATAATCTAATGCACACAGAATAAATATTAGTTGGAAATTGGTTGGAACTACAAAAATTCCGTTGCAAAAGAAGAATTTTGGTTGTATTCACCAAATGCTTGCGATCGTAATAAAAATTCGCTTCCAAATACCATTAGGTGATAAATATGACTATCGCATTGTACACACAACTAATTGATCGGTTATACCAATGAAACGCAAAATAGGTATTTAGTTGCCGCAACGGGTAGTTGTGGCAACCAATTTTTGTTGTTTTAACCAATTATTGGTGATAATAACAAAAATGTCATCATTACCAAAGCGGGTTGTTTAATATTTTTTTGTTTTGCATAGGCGTTTTTAAAATAAAGTATATCAATTATTACTGACCTTAAAGCAACTTATAAATCCGTTTTATTTTAGTAAAAATCTTCCATCAAATTTTAAACATTTTACTCGACATGACCGTCCCTCCCTTTTTACTCGACACGGTCCTCCCTCTTGAACATTATGAGTACTTTAAGTGTATAATCAACAGTTCTGTGCCTCTGATGAAAATTTAAAACTTTTTTGTTGAACAATTTTAGATCCAAAAATTCGTTTTCGACAATGCATATACTCCACCGAAACTTCATTTATTATTATAATAATCGGTTGTACTGATAGAATGCTCGAGGTGCATGCAACCTGAATCATTCTGCTGCCAAAAAAAGTCGGTTGCGACAAAGATTCTGAGCTCCGTGCGTGGTTGGTCCATCTAGTAATTTATTTTTTTGAATCATATAATGGTTCGCTTTTAGTTTAAACAATGTTAAATAATTGAGAAAATATAATATATAAAAGAGTGCGTTTATTAAAATTAAGTGTTGGCTAAAATTAAAATGAATCGTTGGCAAAAAAATAGTTCGTTAGACTAGCATGTTAGTGGACAACACTCAAGGATCCCAAGGATCTCAAGCCCAATACTTATTTGCTCAAAGAACTTGTCACATTTTAAATCAGATCAGTGATAAACTCCGTATACACAGAGATCAAATCAGTAGGAAATCGGTCCGAATTACAGAGATTCGGTTGGACTAACATTCTTTCTGTTGCAACACCACCATTCCATGGTATTGATGGTAACATGAATAGACATACCATAAGATGGTACGTACAATAATATCACTGAACTTACAACCAACAAGACGGTTATTACAACCAAATTATGTGAAAGTATTGGTTGCCACAACCGGTGGTTAACCAACAAATTATGATGACCAATAATCGGCAGTGACAACCTATAAATTATTTGTAGTAACAAGGTTATACCAACATCACAATATATTTTTTATGGCTTTAGACAGCTACAAAATATATGTTTAAGGTGAAAACACATTAAGAAACCAAAAAAAGAATGATTTGAAACAACAAAAAGTGTATTTATTTTGATTCAATTTCTTCTTGTGTTAGACAGTTTTAGGTTTTTGGGTCCGACGGTTAATGCTTCCAAACAATTCAGTCATATAAATAAATTAACTATAAATAAATAAATATTTTCCAAAATATTGAAACAAGCGACATTACTCAGACTCGATCAAAATTTTCGCCAAAGGTTGAAAAACAACAATCAATTTGTATTTGGCTGCGACTCATACTCCTGGAGTTACGGTCCTCCAAAGCTTGACGGTAAATAATGTTTAACCTTTTTTCCGTTCTTATAAGATAGGGACAATATATGTATCAAGCATGTCAGAACATCTTTCCAAATCAGTATTCATTTTACTGATCCGTTAAACCATTCCGAGGCGGTATAAAATACTACAATTTTCTTCACACAATTTTTGAAAATATCCTAGCGTATCAAAATACGAGGGCTGCTATACATATTTCTGGTCTAATAATGAAAATGCAAATATTTATCATCAAAAATGGTTTTATTGTTTTTCAAAGTATTCTCCATCATGATTTATACACTTTTGCATGCGCTCAAACCAATTGTCGAAGCACTTCTTCTTTTTCAGGTCACTGTAAGCAAATGATGGTCGTACGTCAAAACGTTCTAAGTACGATTATGCTAAAAAAAATGTCAAACTTGATATTCAGTTCGACATACTACAAGATGATATTAAAGACGCAACTAATTAATCCTTGATACCAATGAAACGCATAAAATGTATTAAAAATGTAAAAAAATGTGTTGCCGCAACCACCATAACTGGTGGTTGTGGCAACCAATAGTGTAGCCAATATTTTGTTGTTATACCCGAATATTTATCATGGTATCTAAGCTGTTATCAAAACCAAAAGCAAAATTAATTCTTTAATTACTGCTTTAAGACTTGCACAGTTTTTATTCTGGTTCGAGACCTTTTTGTTGATTCTTTTTCAGAATCAACGTAAAAAGAAGAAATTGGTGAAATGCATTTGCTACGGTTGTCAGGCAGACTAACAACGATTACTTCAGCCACAAATCAAATGACTTATACGGGAGACTAATTTTTATTAATGAGAATTACCCTTTGCGTATAGTCTTCGAACTGTGCGTAGAGCAATCTTCAACGCGCAATATCATTTCCACCAATTCCGTTTCGCATGGGTATTTGTTGAAAACCACATATGCATTATCTTTTCCTCTTTTTCCTCGGATACTTCAAGTAAATAAGGAAACACGTTTTTGCATCTACTAAAAATTTAAATTTAAATTTTTTCATAAAACAAGTGTGTCAAGTGGACTTTTAGATCCAGAAATTATTTTTTAGAGGTTCGGACTCTTCGTACGTTCTACCAATACTTCAGTTACAATTACTGAACGTTAATTACATTCGGTTGTACTGATGCCGTACTCAAGGTCTACGCAACCTCAACAATTCAGTTGGCAAGACCGACTGATCTGGCCCATTGTCAGTACCAGCCGTTTCGGTGTACCAACACATATTTCATCGAAATTTCTGCCACAAAGCTTCAATAATTCGACCAGTAGTTTGATTTCTACAGTGTGGCCCAAATAAGACCAGCTGATGTGAAACACAAATAACTTTTTTATTTTTTAACATAATTTAGTTTTTCTTTATGCAGATTATAGCTGAACTCTTGGAAATTTAAAATGAATACGTACAGTCCACAACAACGCATTAAAATTATCGATTTTTATTATTCTTCTCAACGATCAATTGTTCTGATGCAGCGAAATTATCGCCGTTTTTTTAACGTAAGATCAGCGCCCACATCTCCCATGATCACAAGTTTAGTTCGCCGTTTTGAGGAACTGGGTTCAGTTGCCGACCTTCCAGGAAGAGGTGCTCATCGAAATATTTGTACTGAAGAGAACGCGGAAGCTGTGCAGCAGAGTGTTGCAAATGATCCATCTGTCTCAACTCGTCGCCGTTCCGCCCAATTGGGTATACCCAGAACAACATTACAGAGAATCTTTAAGTTGGATATTAAGATGTATCCATACAAAGTTCAAATTGTGCAACAGCTTCTACCGCAAGACCCCCAACAACGACTACAACCCGCTATTCGCTATTCTGAACGCATAATTTCAAAACATTTAGATTTCCCTTGGCCTCCTCGTTCACCAGATTTAACTGCGCCCGATTTTTTTTATGGGGATATTCAAAAGACAAAGTGTATGTTAACAAACCACAGACACTTGGACAGCTCAAGCAGAATATTCGCGACCAAATACGGCGCCTGCAACCAGAAACATTACGCCGTGTAATGCAAAATGCGCTAAAAAGACCCAATGCCCGTATCGAGCAAAATGGTGGTCATTTGTCTGATGTCATATTTCACACATAGTCACGTTAAATTTCCATATAATGTATTTAACCTATAAAGATAAATCATTTAAAAAACAGCGTTATTACAAGAGTTATACGTGTTTAACATCACTAGGTCTCATTTGGGCCACCCTGTAAGACAAACGGACATGTTAAGACCTCATCTTTGATTTTTATGGCGAGCGAATATATATATATATATATATATATATATATATATATATATACATATATATATATATATATATATATATATATATATATATATATATATATATATATATATATATATATATATATATATATATATATATATATATATATATATATATATATATATATATATATATATATATATATATATATATATATATATATATATATATATATATATATATATATATATATATATATATATATATTCTGTAGAATCATCGACCAGTGTGCGATGTATGGCAATCGGAATTTCAAAGGGAATATGTGACGCGCAAAATAGAAAGGGACCTAAGGGTAAAAACCAGATTTGTTCAGAAGAGCCATTTTAAAGATATAACTACGTGTTTATTTTTGGTGTACCATCACTTTCATAAATCGCGCATATGTCTGGGAGGGAACACTTTTGTGGCATGGGATCGGTCTCATTCGATGCTCAGATGCTGTCCACATCAAAAAAAAGTGAAAATTGATTTTTTTTACCCTTAGGTCCCTTTCTCTATGCACTGTTACATATACCCTCCAAATCCATCACGGCTGAACTACATGGCGTATACGTTCTATATATTTTATTGTCTATAACACTCACACGTTGAACTACAGGGCGTATACGTTATATGTATTTCATTGCGCATAACACTCATACGACGCACTTTTTGTATACACGAACCAAATATTCGAAATCCATAAATTACCACATTTTGACATAGGGTTGTTTAAACTGTAAGTAAAAAGAAAAAATGTTTTTTTTTTTTCAAAAAAAAACTGTGTTTTATTCGAAAAGTCATGCCCTCATCTGTCACAATTTCGAAAAAATCAAATATAATTTTTTTTTGCAAACAAAACTGTGTTTATTTCGAAAAGTCACGGAATTTGATATGACCTCGTTTAAGCAAAAGCCCCTAAAAATACTACGATTATAGTAAGTTTTTCAGAAGGTGACTCAGTCCTTGTGTGAGGAAAATGTTTACTTCTTGACCGATCTGGCCCATTGCCAGTTCTAGTTTTTCAAAGCATCAAAATATATTCCAAAGAAATTTCTTTCACCTAATTTTAATAGGGCGGCCTGTAGTTTGATTTCCCCAGACAGACGGACATGGGTGGACCTCATCTTCGATTTTTGTGATATTCTGTGGGATCTCCGACCAGTGTTTCGATGTATTGCAAAGTGAATATGCTCTCCATGCAAATTTGTCATGTTTTTAGAAAGCCACCACGGATGAACTACAAGGCGTATACGTTCTATATACTTCATTGTCCATAACACTCGTACGTGAACTACAGGGCGTATACGTTCTATGTATTTAATTTTCCATAATACTCAGACGAGACACTATTTGTGAACACAGAACATTCCTTAAAATTTCCACATTTTGATAAAGGATTGTTAAAACTATTCATTAGTTGCTGTGTATATTAACCTAACTCAAAAAAATTAAAAAAACAGTTCATACTGTTAGAAGCCTTAGCAACTGCTCACAAGTATTTTAGGAACAAAATAATTGTTTAATGGCTTTAACCTATTGGTTTATATATACTTATCACCCAATTCCTTACAACCGTCTACACCGACTCACACATTGTTCGCTGGGTTGGCAATGCGTTTCCAATCGTCTTTCAATTCCGTATGTAAGACATGCTGCATGTTCACAATTGATGGTACATTGCCGCGTACTATCGCGTACATTATAAATTACGATGTGCGAACATATTTAAACATCATGTTCTCGCCGGCAAGTGTGTAGGATACATGAAAATCCCGCCAACTACAACATACAATAACAATTCAAACACGCGCCCAAAACATACATTTCGATGTACGGATCTCCTCAAAATATTCCGCAGACGCTGGCTAGTCGCATCGACGCAGAAGCATCATCCAATTAAATAAACGCATTTATTTAACACTCACACAGCAAATGCTGCGACATAGGAGAAGGCGATGGCGAATCTACGTGCCATGGTCAAAATCATCCTCAGCGGGACGGACGTGAACAACAGGTTGACCATCGTCACCACCACCATCATTTGCAGCAGCAGCAACAGTATTTCTCAGACTGAATACGACTCATTCATCGTAGTCGTCGTCTACTACATCTGCGATGTAAATTTTGTCTTGTCCGAAAGATTGTTTTTCTTTGAACAAGAAAGTGCTGTTGTTGCTAAAGATGATATGTTATTGGACGAAATTTTGCGGACGGACACATGGCACATGCTGCACCTCAAGTTGTCTATCGTTTGGTGGTGTCTGGCATCAAACACCTACCATTAAATGCTTATATACGGCCATCAGAGAAATTTAATTAAAGTTATGAATCTGCAAGAGTTTTGTTCATATGCAGGACATGTGTCCAAGGAGAATGGCAAAATGATTGAAGACCTATTAAGATTTGACGTTTTCATAACAAAAATAATCTGAAGAGGAGCTTAGCGATACAGTTTATATGAAGAGCAAAATATTGTGAAAAACAAAAGTCAGAAAGAAAATATTTTGTTAGAAAAATAAACTTTTAAAATAAGTCTCTAAATTCTCACCGACTTCGAAATTTCATTTGAGGAACCGTTTGGACCTCTGGTCAATCTTGGATGTGCAAAAACTTATAACGCTCTTCAAAGGAATTGATATGGTTGGATGACGTTTGAATGAAAGCCCTGGTCACGTGTCTACATATTTGTATACTCTCCATTAAAACCTATAGCGTACGAGAGCGACCGCAAAATTTGTTTTTTAAAATCAATTTTTTATAAGCCATCTGTCAAAATTTCCGAAATATTTAATGATTATTTTCTTTGTTACAGGTGATTGAATTAAACAAGTTTTATAATTTTTGAAAAATGGAAAATAAAGAGTTTCGTGCGGTAATTAAACACTTTTATATGAAAGGTTATACGCCACAATTAATCAAAGATGAATTGGATTTTGTTCATGGTGATAATGCACCATCATACTCCACCGTGAAATCCTGGGTTCAACAATTTAAAATGGGTCGTTCAAGTACGGAAGATGAACAACGCTCTGGAAGACCGAAAACTGCTACTACTATTGAAAACATTAGAAAAATATTTAATGAAGTGACTAAAGATAGACGAATAAAGCTCAGAGAACTTGCTGATATAGTTAAAATACACGAAAAACAAGTTTGGAGTATTTTACATGATGAACTCCACATGAAAAAGCTAGCCGCAAGATATGTGGCGCGTTTGTTGACTTTGCCCCAAAAAATCATCCGTTGGTGCAATTCCGAGGAGCTTTTAGTGATTTATCAGCGTAATCCAATAGAGTTCTTGCGCCGATTCATAACTGTTGATGAAACATGGATCCATCACTACATCTCAGAATGCAAAGAACAGTCAAACAATGGATAGAAGCTGGTAAAAGTGGTCCCAAGAAGGCGAAAACTGTTAAGTCAGCAGGAAAAGTAATGGCCACAGTATTTTGGGATGCAAGGGGTATAATATTTATTGATTATCTTGGGAAAGAAAAACAATAAATAGTGAATATTATTGTGCATTATTGGATCGGTTGAGTGAAGAAATCAAGATAAAACGACCGCATTAAGAAAAAAAAAGTTCTTTTTCATCAAGATAATGCTCCTTCACACACTGCACTTTAAACTCAACAAAAACTGGCCGAATTACGATTTGAAATTGCTTCGCATCCACCATATAGTCCAGATTTAGCTCCTTCTGATTATTTCTTGTTTCCAAATTTAAAAAAAAATTCTCGGTGGCAAAAAATGTTCGTCCAATAGCGAGGTTATTGCTGAAACTGAGGCATATTTTGAAGGTCTTGAAAAATCTTATTTTTCGGATGGAATTAAAAAACTTAAAAAACGTTTGATGAAGTGTATTGAGTTGGAAGGAGATTATGTTGAAAAATAAATAATAATAATTCCAAAAAACGGTTCTTTTTATGTTAGGCCAGTTACTTTTGCGGTCGCCCTCGTATATTGATAAAAGATGAATTTAATGTCGGCAATTATGTATGGAATAAAATATCAGATACATTTTCAGATATCCCCACAAAATTACGTCCAATGCAGTCAAATCAGGAGATCGTGGAGGCCAAACAACATCACCATTTTTTTTAAATAACTTGTTGTGGAAAGAGGTCTCGCGTTAATTCCGTTGTAATCCTGGCTGAATTGTATGTGACCATTTTGTTGAGACCACATGTTAATCAAACCCAAAGCATGCAGTTCTGGCATTAAACAGTTTTCAACCTTAACGCCGTTTTCATTTCCATAGAAGTAAGGTCCAATGATTCCTCCTGACCAATTTGGCACACCAGGCTGTCACTTTTAATGGATGCAAAGGAGACTGATGAATAATGTGAGGGTTTTCCATGGCCCAGAACCAACTTTTCTGTTTATTCACATATCCATTCAAATGAAAATGTGCCTCGTCACTATGAGTTTTTCATGAAAATCGGAGTTGTCATGGGCGAGCTGTAACATCCTTTTGGCATATGTACGGCGTAAATGGTCTTGTGAATCTTCAGTTAAAACAAATCCAAATTCTTTTGCAAAATTGTGGCCAAAGTTGTTCTGTGAAGACCAAGCTCCTGAGCACGGCGTCGAATTGAAGTTATGGGCTGTTTATACACTTTCTTGAGCAGCAGTAACGTGTTCAGGGGATCTTGCAGTACGTTGTGGTCCATACTTAAGCCTATCCGCTACAGACCCTCTTTTACCAAAATCATTCACTACACGATAAATAGTGCGTTTTGTGGGCACGTTGTTTCTCCCAAAAATTTCAAGTAACTGTCTCATCGTCACTGTAATCGATTGCTTTTAATAAAATGTTTAACGATTTATCGATTTTCCATAATAAATTTGCCACGTCTCTACTTCACGACTGCCAACCTTCGCGGCGGACACTCTGTATTTTAAGTTTGAATTAATAACTATTGTAATTAAACTCACGCCACTACAGTTACGAGGGTTGCTATAAATTTCTGGCCTAGGCAACACTTATTGACATTTTTTAGCACAAACGTACTCAGAACGTTTTGACGTACGACTTGTTTACAGTTAGTTGAATAAATGAAGTTGGTAAAAAAAATGGAATTTACTCGTGAACATTTTCGTGCGACCATTTTTCACAACTTTCGACGTGGATAAACTCGTGAACATTTCGTGCAATAATTTTTCACAACTTTCGACGTGGTTCATCACGACAAGAGTGTATAGATGAACTTAAGTCTTTGTATGACGATAAAGCACCATCCTATAGCACTGTGAAAAACTGATTTAATGAATTCAATCGTGGCCGACGATCGCTCAAAGAGGAAGGTCGTCTAAAAACGGCCGTTGTGCCAGAGAATATTGATGCCGTAAGTGAACTGATAATGCAAGATCGTCATGTAAGATACCGCGAGATAGAGGCATCCTTGGGCATTCCTTCCACCAGCATACATTCGATATTGCATTAGCACTTGGCCGCAAAAAAGGTTTGTTCTCGTGGGATCCCGCACAATTTGACAATCGCTCAAAAAAAGGCTCGTATCTCGTTTTTTTGTTGTTGAAAAAATACGATCGCGGTGCTTCAAAAGACGTTTATAAGATCGTTACTGGTGACGAATCATGGATCTATGCGTATGAGCCCGAAACAAAACAGCAATCGACCGTGTGGGTCTTCGAAGACGAGCCAAATCCAACGAAAGCTGTACGTGGAAGGAGCACTTCGAAGCAAATGGTAGCCTGTTACTTCGGCAAAACTGGTCACATGGCGACTGTTTCGCTTGAGCAACGTAGGACGGTCAATTCTGAGCGGTACACTACAATTCTTCGGAGAAATTCGAAAAACGAACAAGAAAAGACAAATCATTGTACACTATGACAATGCGAGCTCTCAGATATCGGCTCAAACTAGCGGCTTTTTGACCGGCCAAAACGTCGAATTGGTGGGCCATTCGCCGTACAGCCCTGACTTGGCACCCAATGACATCTTTTTATTCCCTCACATAAGTTTACCAAAAAACAAAATAAAGTAGTATAACTTTCCGGCGGACACCCTGTATATTATGTTATAATTAATAACTATTATGATTAAACTCACGCCACTGCAGTTATCACCAGGAAATACCGAGACTCCGATGGAGACGTCAAGTGGAGGATGATGGAAGATTCCTTGGAAACTGAAGGAAGAACTTCAAAGGCATCGAGCATTTCGACCGGTATGGCGTTCATGACATCCGTAATGTTGGCTTCGAAACCTAAATCTTAGCTGGTTTGTCAGCGTAGACTTTGGACTTTACGTGGCCCAAAGAAAAAAGCCTTAACTCGTGATATATCACGATTTAGGCGGCGAACTCATCGGCCAAAAACGTGAAATTAGCTGCTCTTTGAAATGACCTCTTAATAAATCCATTGTTTGAGCAGTTGTATGGCAAGTGGCACCGTTCTGTGAATATGAAATACCGTCAAGATTACGGGCTTCAATTTCAGGTAGCAAAAAGTCCGATATCAAGGCGCGATAGCGAGCACCATTCACGGTTACGTTCCGGCCATCATCATTTTTGAAAAAATATGAACCGATGATTCCACCAGCCCATTAACTGCACCAAACCATAGTTTTCTCTGGGTATAATGACAGCTATTGAACCTCTTCCGGTTGCTCTTCAGCTCAAGTGCGGATATTTTATTTATTGACGTTGCCGTTGAGCCAGAAAAGGGCCTCATCACTGAATAAACCGTTTTTCGAAAACAGCGGATCTTCTCGTTTTTATTTCCATAATTCAGTTGCACAACTTGGAAACCTTGTTGCGGTGTTAGTCATTCTATGATAAAGTGGCAACCAATACTGAAAAGGAAAAAATAAAGTTTAACGCAACCCACGCGTAAACTCTGAGAAAAAGCCCTACCTCTAGATGGATCACCTTATATTTATCGTTTGAAATATAATCAGATGGTCTGCTTTCTGATTAGATTTCAAACTACACGCAGAAAAAAAGTATGGTTGTGGTGACAATATTCGAGGAGGATAATGGTATATGGTTGTGGTGCAACAATATTATGATCCTCACAGCAATAGTATGATTCAAATACAACCATACTGTGATCCTCACAACAATATTATGATTCACACATAACCATACTATGATTCCCGCAACCATAGTATGATTCACATTAACCATACTATGATCTCCACAACCATAGTATGATCCTCACAACCATAGTATGTTTCGCATACATCCATAGTATGATCCTCACAACCATAGTATGATTCACACGCAACCATGTTATGATCCCTACAACCATAGTATGATCACACTCAATTATACTATGATCCACAATATAATTTATTAGAATTTGTTTAAGTTGTCGACAATAGATTTAATCCCCAATATTATTTATTAGAATTGGTTAAAGTTGTCAACAATAGATTTGAATTATGAAAATTATTCAAAAATACATTAAATTCAAAATAATACGAGTGATTTATTTCACAGTAGAAAAAATAAGTTGAAATAAACGTAAGCGTTTTTATTAAAAATATTTCAGTTAAATAAAGCCAAAGCAGCTTGTTTTAAAATTTTTAATTTTCAAAAAAAAAAGCATATTTAAATAAAGAAAAATTACAATCATACAGTATGATTGCCGTAATCATATAATTTTTAATATAAAACGCAAAAAACAATACTTTTGTCGCACCAACCAGATTTATATTGTTGCTATAACCATATTTTCTTTTTTAAATTTGTCAATATTACTATTGTTGCATTTCAACAATATTAATATTGCAGCAATTATACTATTGTCAAAATCAAATTCAGTTAACAATGCTATAGTTGCGACGGACATACTTTCATTGCGGAGAACATATTATTATTGCCGTGACCATGTAGTAACCATGTTTTTTCTCTGCGTGTATGGAACTTATTGTTCGTTAGCATTTTTGATTATTTTTGTGCCGCTAGCTGTCAAAATGGCGATGGTTGTCATAAAGTGTCGAAACTTTTTATGACACCTGTTAACATAATATTTTTCAACGCCGTTTTAATGTAGCCATGCAGCGGTGGCAGCACCAACAACGGCCGACCATTTAGCCACTGACTGAAATTGCCGAATGCAATAACAGTTCGAATATATGAGATTGTGTAGTTCTGCTACGGAGACAACAAATAGCTACCATTAGCATTTTCTTTAGCTTTAGAGGTGTTATTAAGTGGCAGCTATAAAAATCATGTATCTATTGCCAATTTCTTGTTGTTCTTCTTTTTTGTTTTTTGCTGCTTCTACTTCTAAGATTTAGAGACACGGTCACTGGCTGATGTTGCGGTCTGTTGTGAATAGACATGAAACATGTTTCGAAATCTTTTGAAATTCGTTCATTCGGTTAAATAACAGAGAGCGGAGACATAATTGCCGATCTGAGATAAACACACTTTGAACAAGTTGTTTTGCCTAAACCATGTTTGATTTAAATATTTGAGCATGTACGAGTACTCGTTCGCATTCAGTGACTAACATAGGATTAGGGTGCTGCGATCATAATTAGCTTAGCTTAATTTTAGAGCTTATGAAATGCAAATTGCCACCCTGAGAATGTGGCAGAACTTGCGATTGTTCTATTTTATTTAAATTCGAAATGAGCATAGCTCGTCGCTAAGTCCATAGCAGAGTCTACTCTAGCTATGGACTGTCATAATGAATTACTTCCAATGTGTTTCTTTATGCTGCTTAATTTAGCAGATCCAGGGGATAACCTTAAAACGTGCGTGTTATGTGGCCATCGAAAATCCACTCTTGAAGTTTTGTAAGAATTTATGTGACGTTTGATGTTACACTTGGTTGATGGAAGCTCAGTTATGAGCTAGGAAATTATTTTGCTGGCGTTAAAATTACCAGTTGAGTCTTAAAGGGTTGTACCTCAAAGGAAAGAAAAGAGTGAAACCATTTAGGGGTTTTATCACTTTTACTTAAATATGTAAATGCAGATCGAAAAATGAACTCGTATGACTATAAGTACATCTACGATGAAACAGTGGTTTGTCATACATTTTACTAAAAATGGTTAAATTTTAAGGGCCGATGTTAAATGTGAACCACACCTTAATGTCAAGTTTTTTTCTGCATTTCATTTAATATTTCTCAATTTCAGGCTAACTCAATTTGAACGATGAAAAGATACAGAAGCGAGCAACGCGTTAAAGTTATTGAGGCTGCTTGCAACAGTGGATGATCAATTTTCGAGGAAAATCATCTTCAGTGATGAGGCATATTTTCACCTCAGTGGATTCGTCAATAAGCAGAATTGCCGCATTTGGGCGAATGATAATCCAAGAGTGATTGTCGAAAAACTAAGGCACCCACAAAGAGTGATTGTTTGAAGCGGTTTATGGTCTGGCGGCATCAGTTTGACACATTTTTATATGTGACGCGCAAAATAGAAAGGGACCTAAGGTTAAAAACCAGTTTTGTTCAGGAAAGCCATTTTAAAGATAAGGTCCCTTTCTATTTGCGCTTAGAATCGTCGACTTCACTTTCATAAAACGCGCATATCTCTGGGAGAGAACACTTGTGGGGCATGGGATCGGTCTCATTCGATGCTCAGATGTTGTCCACATCAAAAAAAAAGTGAAAAGTTGATGAAAAGTTTTGTTCAGGAGAGCCATTTCAAAGATTAGGTCCCTTTCTATTTGCGCTTAAAATCGTCGACTTCACTTTCATAAAACGCGCATATCTCTGGGAGGGAACAATTTTGGGACATGGGATCGGTCTCATTCGATGCTCAGATGTTGTCCACATCAAAAAAAGAAAAAAAAAATGAAAATTTTTTTTTTACCCTTAGGTCCCTTTCTCAATGCGCTGTCACATATGGAGTTTGACACATTTTCGTAGAAATCATCGAACGTAGTACCAGCTTTATGAGCGATCTTCAACACTACCCCTTCCGTTAAAGTGCATTTTTGTGTGAAAAATATTGAATTTTTTTGTAACCACTTTCAGCAAAAGGCGTCTCAGGACCCACTGTGCGTGATGCAGTGCCTAGTCCATTTGACTACACTGCCGTATGGTGTGTCCCCATCATGTTTACGTACGTATGCGACTATTAGTAACGCCGCATGAACGCATTGTTTTATGTTTATTACACATTTTTACAAAATGTTCGTTTACGTTTTGTAATATGAGAAAAATTCGTTTAGGTTTGGTTTACGTTATGCCCTTGTTCGAGCACATAAAGTATTCTTAATTGGATTTTTGCGCATAATTGTGCGAAACACTGTGCTAAGCCGAAAACAACACTGCAATAATGATCAACATCCATCGTCGCCTGCCATTATAGGTGCCAGTGAGAATGACAGTGGTCTAAGTCACATGTCATATAGTCGCATGCACCTAATACTGAGCGCCTTAGAATGCTGACATCCCAAATTAATCGTCTGTTTTATATAAAACTTAAGTTTGTCAACTAGATTTTTTTTTAAAAAAAATATACCTGTTTAGAGAAATAATAGTTTTTAGTACATTAAAATACTATATCAGTGTCTCATAAAGATTGTGACTTAGTCCACTATCATTCTCACTGGCACATACATATGTCCAATAGAGTGGAGTGAAAACATGCTTTTTTTAATTTGAAAAAGTTAACCTCGGAAAGAGATGTAGTCTGGGGTCCTAAAGAGGGGAAAAATAAAGAAAAAAATTTAAAAAAAATTTTAGGGGTCGCGCCGAAATAAACAAATATACATGTTTGAAGGCGTGAATTTTCCTAACCCCTGAACCGATTTTAAAGTTTTATGTCAATAAATGTTTGCAATAGCGTAAACAATGAAATAAGGGCATGAAAAAATTTAAAAAAAATTTTCTCATTGTTCAAAAATTTCAAAAAGTAAAATAAGTCAAATCGTCCCTTCTTCAGAAAATTGACTGAACAATGAAATCGCCACCAAAGCTACAAATATTAGTCGATTATCCTCATATTTGCCTCAAATACTTTTGTTTGGGCACTGAACAAGCTCAAACTTTTAAATTTTGAATAAGTTAAGTCGTTAATTTTAAGGATTTTTCTAAAATCAACGCCAAAATAGCGATAATTTCCAAATTTCTAGGGAGTGGCGCGACCCCTAAAATTTTTTTTAAATTTTTTTCTTTATTTTTCCCCTCTTTAGGACCGCAGACTACATCTCTTTCCGAGGTTAACTTTTTTTTTTTGAATTTCACTCCACCCTAATGTCCAAGCCACCCATGCTGCCGGTATATGCATAATTTTAGTAATCGTTTTCCATATAACTGCTCAGCAGAAAAAGGCCTATGATGAAATGCAACCACAATCATCTTCCTTTATTTGCAGTGGTGGTCTATGCAATATTGCAAGTTTAGTCAAGTGGCCTATGCTGTAATTAAAGGGCTGAAAACATAGTTAATGGACAGGTTGATTAATAAATGTTTATGATAACATAAATAATCTCATTAAAAGCGTGTATTGCCTCCGGTTCCCTAAAACCGTTTCCCCTCTGTCGCGGTAATACTTTTTAATCGTATTTTCATATATTATATATAATCATAATTATTTAAAGGCTTACGTTCATGGCCAATGAGCGGAAATCAGGCTTGATAAGGCTGATGTCCAGACTGTGAAGGTAGATCTCATAGGCAAACATGTTAGTGGCATCAGAACAAAAAAACTGTTTAAATATTGAAAAGTTTTTAAGACACCAGTCCTGAATATAGAAGTAATTACCAAATGTGAATACAATTTTTTCAGGCAAAGCAGGCATGGCTTTTTCGAAAAGATTCTAACGAAGTATTTCTTCTCGTAAACGTCAGGGTCGCTTAAAATTACGACTGCCAGGGTTCTTTATAACATTTAAAGAATATTTTATGCCATTTTTTTGGATTTAAGTTTCTTCATATGTTGGCCCCAACTACGACACAGGGTGTCCATTTTAAGGGTCCACGTTTAGATGATTCCTTTGACCATTTCGACCGGTATGGCGAAATGCTCCAAAACCAGTGGTTTTCGCAATATAATTCTTTTTATGATGAAATGGCAAACAATACTGAAAAAAATAAAAAAGTTTAGCACAACTCACGCATAATATGTGACAAAAACCCCATTGAAAAAAATACCTCTAGATTGATCACCCTAGAGAATAAATGTTGTGTACTATGTAAAAGGCACACGCAGAAAAAAAGTATGGTTGGGGTGACAATATTCGACACCAAGTAACGAATGTGACTAAACCATGATCAATGGCTATATACTTATGTGCAGGCAGATTTTAAATAAACGAGAACCAGTCGGTAGTCGAGTATTTCGCCGAACAAATTAAACACAATAAAAATCCCTCGAACTACCTTCCAATTGTTGTTGTTTTATTTTAATGGACAGCAACCAAGCACTATATCGTGTGTATGTGTTTTTTGGTATATGTGACAGCGCATAGAGAAATGGACCTAAGGGTAAAAAAATAAATTTTCACTTTTTTTTGTTTGATGTGGACAACATCTGAGCATCGAATGAGACCGATCCCATGCCCCAAAAGTGTTCCCTCCCAGAGATATGCGAGTTTTATGAAAGTGATGGTACACCAAAGATACACGTATTTAAATCTTTAAAATGGCTCTTCTGAACAAAACTGTTTTTTATCCTTAGGCCCCTTTCTATTTTGCGCGTCACATATTTCTGGCCTAGGCGACATCTGACATTTCCATTGGAAAGTTTGACATTTTTAGCATAAACGTACGCAGAACGTTTTGACGTACGGCCATCATTTGTGTTGTTTACAGTGATCAATTTGGCAAAAAAAATGGAATTAACTCGTGAACATTTTAGTGCGATAATTTTTCACAACTTTCGACGTGGATTAGCACGACAAGAGTACATCGATCTTAAATCTTTGTATGGCAATGAAGCACCATCCTATAGCACTGTGAAAAACTGGTTTAACGAATTTAATCGTGGCCGAAGCTCGCACAAAGACGAAGATCGTGAAGGTCGTCCAAAAACGGCCGTTGTGCCAGAAAACATTGATGCCGTGCGTAGACTGATAATGCAAGATCGCCATGTGGCATACCGTGAGATAGGGGCATTTCTTCCACCAGCATACTTTCGATATTGCATGAACACCTGGCCGCAAAAGAGGTTTGTTCTCGTTAGATCCTGCACAATTTGACAATCGCTCAAAAGAAGGCTCGTGTCGATTGGTGCAAAGAAATTTTAAAAAACAGCGATCGTGGTGCTTCAAAAGTCTTTTTTAAAATCGTCACAGGTGAAGAATCATGAATCTATGCGTATGAGACCGAAACAAAATAGCAATCGACCGTGTGGTTCTTCGAAGACGAGCCAAGTCCAACGAAAGTTGTTCGTGGAAGAAGCACTTCGAAGCAAATGGTCGCCTGTTTCTTCGGCAAAACTGGTTATGTGGCGACTGTTCCGCTTGAGCAACGTAGGACGGTCAATTCGGAGTGGTACACCACAATTTGTTTGCCTGAAGTCTTCGGAGAAATTCGAAAAACGATCGAGAGAAGACGAATCATTGTGCACCATGACAATGCGAGCTGTCACACATCGGCTTAAAGCAGCGTCTTTTTGACCCGCATTTTCATTCTTAGGCCAGAAATATATAAAGTATAGGAGCCTTCGTAAGTTAGATATGTGACAGCGCATAGAAAAATGGACCTAAGGGTAAAAAAAAATCAATTTTCATTTTTTTTTTTGATGTGGACAACATCTGAGCATCGATTGAGACCGATCCCATGCCCCAAAAGTGTTCCCTCCCAGAGATATGCGCATTTTATGAAAGTGAAGTCGACGATTCTAAGCGCAAATAGAAAGAACCTAATCTTTAAAATAGCTCTCGTGAACAAAACTTTTCATCAACTTTTCACTTTTTTTTTTTGATGTGGACAACTTCTGAGCATCGAATGAGACCGATCCCATGCCCCAAAAGTGTTCCCTCCCAGAGATATGCGCGTTTTATGAAAATGAAGTCGACGATTCTAAGCGCAAATAG
Organism: Hydrotaea diabolus; assembly: GCA_963513945.1. Taxonomy (NCBI): domain Eukaryota; kingdom Metazoa; phylum Arthropoda; class Insecta; order Diptera; family Muscidae; genus Hydrotaea; species Hydrotaea diabolus. The sequence goes on along the minus strand of OY740718.1, from coordinate 61,096,622 downwards.
AAAGGGTCCTAATCTTCAAAATGGCTCTCCTGAACAAAACTGGTTTTTACCCTTAGGTCCCTTTCTATTTTGCGTGTCACATATGTGCAAAATGTTTAGAAAATAGCTTCATTTGCCTGCTGCATAACACGAAACGCTTACAAAGCTTATCCTAACAAAGAGTAGCCATATTTACTGAAATTAAACGGATTACTGCACAGCTTACACACTGGCTTCAATCAGCCGCTAGGACGCTAGTAATCAGAGTTTCCCTTTGACAGATTTCATACCCCATTACCATGGGCAACAGAATTATTAATTAACAATTCCTTTTTCGCTGATATTGGACTCGGTATCTTTTGTTTTAATATTCCATGTTCCGGAGAGGTTCGCATTTGGTATGCAATATTCCTTTCTTTCAATTTGTGTTGACTTATGTTGGAACAAATAAATCTGTGATTACATTTGGCAAAGCAATTTCGGTGGGCAAGAAACAACAGCGGAGCAAAAAACCAACAAAACGCTGTGCATAAATCTCCATAATGCAAACAAACAGCAGCGTCCTTCCTTCCGATGAAGCCAAAAAGGGAGAAACAACACTGGAGGGACAAAAAACCAAACTCATACACAAAGTCAATCAAATGTGCAATTTTTTCGGGCTGGGAGCGAGGGGGTTCTTTTTTTCCAGAATTCACAATCAATCATGATCAGATATGATGAAAGCAAACAGAATTTCATTTTCAACTTAAATACAGTTATAATTACCACACATGGAGCTGGTACTCTGCATATCGTACGAACGATGGTATGAGTCGAGCGGATAGACCGAGCGAGGGACAGGACTTTGGAAGCCAAGACCACACCCATCATCATGTGCCGAGACATGTGTGTGTGTATGCGCGGAGGAAATGAAATCAGGGGAAAAGTACGCTGAAATTGGATCAAACGACATAAAAACACTGAATGTTCATTGGTCACAGGAAACTCTATTGAATTCGTATCACACAATGGAACGAGGTGGAGCGGCGGACATATAGCATTCTATATAGTTTGGAGGCAGCAGATAGGGGATTGCTTTAGGGGGCGAGGGAGTGGTGAAAACGAAAACTATAAATAATGTGTAACGTAGGAAAAGTGCATATGCAAGTGAAAAAGGCAAAAAAAACAGTTTAGAATGCTTACTAATCAAGAAAACCATGTAAGCGAAGAGAAAAGAAAACGCAAAGAAGAAATTTAAGGTTGGCTCATACCGACCAAGCGGCAATGCCCTACCAAAAAGGAGCCTTTAGAATCATTGAACTAGTGAACCACCCTACTAATACTTCTAATTCGCACCGCATCCCATTAAGGAACAAGGGAGCAAACCAGGGAGCCGTGCAGACATACATAATTCGTATACCCACTGATCGGAACCTACTGTTTAACGTCGGGCCCGAACTTCATGCATTTTATACAGGCATGTTCCAGAACACAATTCCGATCGAAAGTTGTTTCAATTCCGTAGTTTGCTTCTCCAGAAAAATAATTCCGAAAGATTTGGTCGGAATGAAACCACTTTTGATTATGTGATCGGAATTGATATTTTTAGTTCCATAAACACAAAAAACTTTGATAAAAGTGCTTTTCCTCAATAAAGGTTATTGTGAAATGTAATAACGTTAAATTTTGGCTTAGTTAACATTTATTTTAATAAATCTTTTATATTTTCAATAGTACTAAGACAACAATACAAATAATTGCATTGCAAATAATTTCATTGAACTTAATAAACTAAACCCCCCCAAAAAAAAGTTGATCGTTTTTTGTTGTGGCGTGTAATATTCTGGCTGACGAAAATAAAACAAATAAGAAATGTGAGTATTTTATATGTTTGTTCCCAATATTTTCATTTACAATAAATATTTTAAAAAATCATAGAGTGCCACAATGTTATAGCCAGAGTATTCGTGAAGGGAGATCGTGTGATTGTAGAAGCGCTTTGGAAAGAATTAACAGAAAAATTTAAAAAAACCGCGAAGAAGAAACTTTGCCACAACAAAAACGAAAATTGTTAAACAGGTGGTGTCCCATATATAAAATATGTATTGTCCGACGAAGCTGTGGTTAGAGTCTCCGGAATGCAGAGAAGTGTAGAAGGAGTTGCTGGCGCCAAAAATTTTGGAGAAGCAGATCTGATCGCGTACATTTGTGAATCTGACAAAGAAAACGACGAAGATCTTAATTTTACTCCCTGACAGTGCTAAGGAAAACGAAAATGATTTGGCAAAAAAGCGAAGTGTAACACCATCAGCTTCGAAGAGGCGTCTTTCCCCCACACCATCTCCTACTCCTAAGCGCCACAAACCACGTACTCCATATGTATGTATCCAACCCGAAATTGAGCAGCCTTTTCGTAGAAAAAAATAAACACTTGGGGGAAATTGCTATGTTGCTGGAAGAACAACATCTCGACAACAAAGTGGAAAATATTGTCCACCTTATGGAAGAACAGCGCGATGAAATGCGAAATCAAAAGTAAAGGAACTATTGTTAAACAATTTTTGTAAAACTATTTTTTCTTAACTCCGTTTGTTTGTTTTGTTTACTTAAAACATATGGTTTTTGTTTTCTCAGATGCATAGAGTTGCCATAGCCAGTTAGAATAACCAGGGTGATTAAAATTTTCGGAATTTCCTAATTCGATCGGAATCTGAAGAAGGTAAGACAAAACCGAACGGAATGGTAAGTACGGAATAAAAATCATTCCGATTGATTTCTGTGACAGGCCTAAGTACGGAATTAAAATCATTCCGATTGATTTCTGTGTCAGGCCTGATAGAGAAGTTTGAAAATGGTTTGGAGATAAATCTCTTACTCGCAAAGTCCCCGTCATTTACGAAGTGGGAACCCGCTGCTGAAAATTGTTTAATGTTGTAACCCGGTGTTATACCTGGGTTTACATACATATGTGAAGCGCAAAATAGAAAGGGACCTAAAGGTAAAAACCAGTTTTGTTCAGGAGAGCCATTTTAAATGTAAATACGTGTATCTTTGGTGTACCATCACTTTCATAAAACGAGCATATCTCTGGGAGGGAACACTTTTGGGGCATGGGATCGGTCTCATTCGATGCTTAGATGTTGTCCACATCATAAAAACAGAGAAAATCGATTTTTTTTACCCTTAGGTCCCTGTCTACTTTGCGCGTCACATATGATTGCCGGGCACACTAACCATCACACCACTGCCAGCCCACAGTGAACCACCATAACGGAATATTTACCACGGAACATTTACACTCTGATCGTACCTGGCATCGACAAAGATCATCAGCTTAAAAAGGCCCCTACGGCCGGCATTGGGATTTTGGTATCAAATAAATATTTAAGCCAGACAAACCTTTTAGCACACCGATCGACGTATAATCACCATCGGATTTGATTTTTTTTTAAAACACTCAGGGGACGACCCCTATACTCGTACATGCGGTGCATTGCGTTGGCGTGTGGAAAGTAAAGCATCGGAGGGGGGAAAGAGGGTAATGTTTATTGACCTTTGCCTTGAACTTCTGGATGTCGCAATTAGTGGGAACTGGCCAATCGATAACAAACGGGTGTGAATTCGGGGTGCCGAACATCCTCACGTCAGGAATAAGGCGACGGATGTCTGATGAACACACACCATGAAACTAACGATAGAACAGCGCCACGCAACCCACATTTCGACGATTCTCCAGGGAGACAATAGAGTTGGATACCCTACTGTCACCTATCAGCACCACCGCTCTCCTTTGAACACGGTCCAGAAGCTCCAAGGATGATTTTGGAGCACCTGCCAATATATGGGAGTTGTATTCCATCTTAGGCCTGATATAGGTCGTATAGATGTTGAAAAGATCAGAAGAAGTGAAATATTTCTTGCACTGCTTTAAAATGCCTATGCACTCGAGTGCTTCTTTCGACACTTCGAATACATGTCTCGCCCAACGAGCGTCACATTGTATTTTCATGCCGAGAACATCAAGAGCTTCTGATTGTTCAATATCCATAACTTCGATAAATATTGACCACACAGATGGGTCATTGGATCGCTTGTGAGACAACAAGCAGCACTGTGTCTTACGTGCATTAAAATCTACTCTTTTCACTCCACCACATTCGGAAATGGCCAGTAAATCCCGTCCAAGTGTCTCATCCATAATTCGCCTTTTGTCTTCAAAATCTTGAAGACTCGGCCTACGGTCGAATGAATATGAATGACAGAGGTTACTGTCATCCGCAAAGGAGTATATTGGATTCACGGTCTGGACTTTAAATCAAACTTCAGGACGCAATTGATGACCGATCTTCACGAAATTTGCGAGCAATAGGCCTTTTGGACCAAAGAAGGACGTTATTGAAATTTGATGATTCGACTCATGGACTTTTGCGTTATATTCGTCTGGCGGATTTCTGTGCGCGTTTTATGAAAGTGATGGTACACCAAAGATACACGTAATTAAATCTTTAAAATGGCTCTCCTGAACAAAACTGGTTTTTACCCATAGGTTCCTTTCTATTTTGCGCGTCACATATATTGCGAACAACAATTGTAAACTCATTTGCAGTTTTTGTGGAATGGGGATTGGGGGCACGACTTTTAGAGTTTCGGCCATACACATTTCTTCGCGGCCGTGAGACAAGTATTTATTATAAGCATTTATCAACATCATATTTACGCAACAGGCATCTATTGAGGGCTGTCAGCTGGTCTTGTGGCCAGCCTCGTATCAAAATTTACCCAGGCGTGGCAAGATTTTAATTTTTTTGTCGTTAAATCAATCTAACACCAATAACCCTAACCAATAATGTTCAGTATTATTGCCTGAAACGTACCGATTTTAATGACAGAGAACGAAGAAGCCGTTTATGTGAAAGGTACTTAAATAGGGCGTGGCAACTATTTTTATCGTATGCGTATATACAAAGATGAAATAAACATATTGCAGAACACACGTGAAATTCATGCATAAGGTTAAGAGTTTGTGTGGCAGATACAAGACGGAACGTGATTATAAATCCAATTTCTCGTCAGGGAGTTTACTTTATAATTGACTTTGTATTACTACTTTGCAGCAGAGTCCTATAAACAGTATACAAATTTTATGCGAGTACCAAAAGTGGGCGAAATGGTGCATTTGAAGGGAGGCACCAGAATTGGACCTGTCTACCGCTCTTGTCGTACGCACGAACATAGATTTTATGAAAATATTTCGGTACTTACAATTTATGCGAATTCTATGCATTCGGCGATAAATTATGTTGGTTCTTTCTGCACTGGAACAGTCATTTGTGTGGTCGGGGCCAAAAATCCATTTTATGTCATCAAGTTTACTTTATAACTGAAATGTTAATAAAAGGCATAGAATTAAATAAATATTAATGTTTTAATTTACATAAAAAATGGCATGATTAAGTGTAAAGTCCGCAAAGTAACATCCGCAGCAGACGAAGTTATTTTTTTTTAAATGAATCAAGAAATTTCTGATCCGCATTAGAGCTATTTTAATATTCCTAAATGTTACTATTTCTTGTATGTATTTCGATTGTTACTAGTTCACCAAATATGGTAAACAAAAATATGCAAACAAAGGTTGACGTCCAAATAATTTCCATTTTTTGTTATGTCCGCAACATAACTTTCTATTGCTTTCCTCAAAAATAGTAAAGTTATAATCCAAATGTCATTTTAAAGAAATCTCGTAGAAGTGAACGTTTCAGAAAAGTATCGCATTCAGATCGCCAACGAGATTAATATTGCCAGAACAAATGTGCGTACAAGTTTAACGTCCGCAAGACAGGAATTATCCATATATACAGTCTACCATGGGTTAAAAACTTTTATAACTTTTTCGTTTAATATTTTTTTCTCAGATTATACTTAGTAGGGACGTAAATACTGTTACACACATTTTATGCTGTAAAATAAAAAGTACTGAAAGTTTTTGGACCAAATATTTTTAAATATATTTATTGATTGTATCCAAAAAGAATCTACTTATTCGAAATGTCCGCCTTTCGCCTTTACACACGCCTTAAGTCGCACTGGCCAATCGTCAATAGCTGCACGAACCTCGTCCATTTGAAAATTGGCCACAGCTCCAACCAAAGCAGTCTTAAGAGATCCAATGTTGTGGTATCTTTTGTGACAAACCTTGTCCTCTAAAATCGTCTACAATTTGTAACCCAATAAGTTCAAATCTGGACTGCCTTAGGGTCATTCTTCAGAGGAAACGAACCAAACCAGGCCTGAGACGTTTTAGACTTATGGGCCGGCGCAGAATCCTGCTGGAAAGTCCATGGCTGGTTTTGGAACAGGGAATTGTTAAGAGGCTTTACAACAGCTTCCAAAATGCTTTCTTGGTAAACTTTGGCCGACGTTTTGACTCCTTGTTAGGAGAAATGCAGGTCAGTGACCTCATCGTAAGAGACATTCCACCAAACCATCACTGAAGCTGGGTGATGACCCTTTTCTCCCCTTGGGATCAGTTCAGATGCTTTCTTAGATGACCGCGCATACACTCTGTCATTTTGCTTCTTAAATTTTTCCTGAACGGTAAACATTTTTTCATCGGTGAACAAAATTTTTCTAAGCAACTTATCAGCGTGCCTTACCAAAAGACGTTTGCATTTTCCAATCCTATTTTTTCAAGCTGCAATCAATAAATGTCCTGCACGTCGTTTGAAAGCCCCAAGTCTCAAGTCATTTTTAATGATTCGACTCATGGACTTTTATGTGATATTCATCTCATGGGCCATGATTTTCTGTTTTCGGAGCGGATTTCTGTGAATTCTTGATTTAACGGCTTTGATGACATGCGGTGTTCGAAAAGAGCGTAGGCGGCCCGAGCGGTGGTGGTCTTCTACATCTCTAGTCTCCTTAAACGAACATGCGGCTAATCCCTAGTGGCCGGAGCTTTTTAAAAATAACGCTTTTTTCATTTCACACTTGAAAAGCGCTGTTATAGCGATACGCTTCTCATTATCTGACCACTCCATGATGAAAGTTGAAACAATTTTAGAATCCCGTTACAGACTGGCTTTTAAAGCCCATATGACATTTACGGGGTCTGTTTCAGTTCTACTATTCAAATGGGCGTGTTCAATGTTGTTACAGTATTTATGTCCCTACTAAGTATAACATATAAAATGGAAATTTTTTTACACTTAGTAAAAATAATGTCATTTAACTGACCCCGTTTTCAGCTTCGCAATGATGGGCTCGCTTTAGAGCATTTTCCATAACATCTTTCAAAAATTGTGACTGTAGCGATCGAATTTCTGCAACAATGTTGGCCTTGAGTTGAAGGATTGTCTCCGACTTGTTCACATATACTCGCTCCTTCAAGTAACCCCAAAGAAAATAGTCGGGTTTTGACAAATCTGACGATCGCGCTGGCCAAATAATTTCTAAATTTGTGGAAATTATTTGCTCTCCATAAATTTGACTTAAAAGTGCCATTGTGTCTCGGGCAGTGGCTCCGTCTTGCTGAATCCACATCCCAGGTCTGTTTTCAAGGGCAGGAGGTAAAATATGTTCTATCATTAGCCGATACTGCTCTCCATTTACGGTTACAGCACTTCCATCTTCATTCTCGAAGAAGTAAGGCCCAATGATATTTGCAGATGTGATCCCACACCATACTGCACTCCTAAGGGGTGCAATTGGCGTTGATGAATGTATTTTCAGAACCCTAGAACCTACAGTTCTGCTTATTAACAAAGCCATTCAAATGAAAATGAGCTTCATCACTCATAAACAAATTGTTAATAAAGTTGGTTTCATTTCTGGCCAACTGTTAAAATTTAACTGCAAAATTTATACGTTGCCGATGATCTGCACCAATTGTAACTTTTATGGGTATAAGAGTAAACATTTTTTTATTAATGCGCCGTAGTGACCTACGAGACATTCCTAGCTAACCAGAAGGCCTTTTGGCAGATGTGTTTCGTTAACACTTTGCTGTACTGGTTCAATATTTTCAGCAGTGCGAATTAAACGTGATCTGCGAGTTCGAGGTAAATCCCTTACGGTGACATGTTGGTGATGACGATCAACTCAGCACCGAATCATTGCTTCAGAGGGTGAAATGCTGACGTTAAAATGTCGACGATATGCTCTTTGCGTTAAAATAATTGATCGCTGATATGTCCCCGAACATTTGGGGTACCTAGGGTCCCATGACCTAATTAACACGCCCATTTATGTGAAGTTAAATGCGTCTATAGCTTTAACTTTCAAGCAAAGCTACTTTTTAAGTTACTTATTTAAGTTATATAGCGGGAATGTCAAATACGCATTCCTAAGATTTTTGCATTCCCTTAAAAGGCATCTTAGTCCCGTTATGCCCTATAAGGCCCATTTTCTATGACCAATTCAACTTGCTTTTTTAATGCCGATTTACTTATCTTTATTTCCATGTAGTGACATTAATTTAAATCATGTGACAATTTTGTTATAATAATAATTTTGTAGTTGGAATAAGGAGCATGAGTTCTTGTTTACTAGTATGTATACAAGCAGAAAAAAGTATGGTTGTGGTGAAAATATTCGAAGAGGATAATACTATTGTTGGGTATATGGTTGTGGTAAAACAATATTATGATCCTCACAGCAATAGTATGATTCAAATACAACCATACCATGATCCTCACGATTCACACATAACCATACTAGGATCCCCACAACCATAGTATGATTCACACTCAACCTTACTATGATCTCCACAGCCATAGTATGATCCTCACAACCATAGTATGGTTCATACACAACCATAGTATGATCCTCACAACCATAGTATGTTTCACACGCAACCATGTGACGATCCCTACAACCATAGTACGATCACACACAATAATACTATGATCCCCAATATATTTTATTAGAATATTTTTAAGTTGTCGACAATAGATTTGATCCCCAATATTATTTATTAGAATTGGTTTAAGTTGTCAACAATAAAAAGATTTGAGTTATGAAAATTATTCAAAAGTACATTAAATTCAAGATAATACGAGTGATTTATTTTACAGAAGAAAAAATAAGTTGAAATAAACGTAAGCGTTTTTATTAAAAATATTTCAGTTAAATAAAGCCAAAGTAGCTTGTTTAAAAACTTTTAATTTCGATAAAAAAGTACTATTATTGCATTAGATCCGTACCAATAAAATTTGTTCTTAAAAGCATATTTAAATGAAGAACAATTACAATCACACAGTATGATTGCCGTAATCATGCTATTGTTAACATAAAATGCAAAACACAATACATTTGTCGCACCAACCATATTTTCATTTCTAAATTTGGCAATAATACTATTGTTGCATTTCAACAATATTAATATTGCAGCAATTATACTATGGTCAAAAATAAATTCAGTTGCAAATGCTATGGTTGCGACGCTATGGTTTATGCGGAGAACATATTATTATTGCCGTGACCATGTAGTAACCATGTTTTTTCTCTGCGTGTACCTTAATCTGTCTGAAGGTGAAACACAATATGAATTCGTGTCACAAACTTTGCAAAGCACTTGCAAACAATTTGGTCTCTACAGTTGCAAGGCGTAGTCGTTCAATTTTGTATCTGGAGATCTTTCTATTAGGGTAAAAAATATTTAAACAAATTAGCGGGACACGGAATTTATAGTGACAAGTGTTTTTAAAATTCCAAACTTAAATTATATAGGGTGATCCATCTAGAGGTATTTTTTCAGACCAAAAAAAATTGTAAAAATTCAAATCAAGTGTGGAATCTCTATTGGTAATTTGAAAGGACATTTTATGGCATTTATTTTTTGAATATGATTTCCTTCAAATGTTGGCCGCAACTACGCCTCAGGGTTTCCATTCTGAGGGTCTTTACGGACTTTACGTAAGCCCAAAGAAAAATGTCTAAAGGTGTGATATAGGCGGCCAACTCACCAGTCCAAAACGTGAAATTAGCTGCATTTCGAAATGACCTCTCAATAGATCCACTGTTTGAGCAGCTGTATGGCAAGTGGCACCCCATGGTAATATTTGGTCCACCCTATATTTTGTCTTACTTATGTAGTCTCCGAATAGAATTTCAAAGTTTTTAAAACGGAATGAGGAAAAGATAAAGGGTATAAAAATAAAAAGATATCCCCAAATCTAGAAGAACCTAACCATTAAATAATTGTTGGTTGTCAATGGAAAAAACTTAAGATGCCCCGTATTCTCCAATAAAATGAAATGGGGAAAAGTCTTCTTTCGATTAACAAAAATAAGTTCTTGAAAATTTCCGGAACAGAAAGAAAACTGTAAGTTTTTGGTAAAAGTCATGAAACTTGTCCTACAATGTTTGCAATAAATTATTATATCTTGCCAGCTATAACCTGAATATTAAATAAAAAAAAACAATTCGCTAACAATTGGGGCAAGGAATTGGATATACACCATATGTGACGCGCAATATAGAAAGGACCTAAGGTTAAAAACCAGTTTTGTTTAGGAGAACCATTTTAAAGATAAGGTCCCTTTCTTTTTGCGCTTAGAATCGTCGACTATACTTTCATAAAACGCACATATCCCTGGGAGGGAACACTTTTGGGGCATGGGATCGGTCTCATTCGATGTTGTCCACATCAAAAAAAAAGTGAAAATTTGATGAAAAGTTTTGTTCAGGAGAGCCAAAGATTAGGTCCCTTTCTATTTGCGCTTAAAATCGTCGACTTCACTTTATAAAACGCGCATATCTCTGGGAGGGAATACTTTTGGGATGTCGTCGACATCAAAAAAAGAAAAATTGATTTTTTTACCCTTAGGTCCCTTTCTCTATGCGCTGTCACATATGCATTTTAGAATAAGCAAACAAAAATTATATATAAATTTTACAAATTGTTTTATATTTGGATTTGTATAAAAACCTGAGCCATCCTAGCAGGAATTGGAATCTGACAATGCAGTCAGAGATATGATGGCTGAAGAATAAACAAAGTTTTTTGCCGCATCATAAACAAAATTTAAAAAAAAAAATATAACTGAAATTGAGTTGGTATTAAAAACAAACAGCTAGTGGCAGACTAATAAGCTTCGGTTTAAAACACCCTACTCAAGTGATTATAAATGCAGCCACTAACTTCATCGATAGAATTTTAGATATTGGTGACACAGAATTTTATTAAAATAGTTTGGTAAATAATTTTAACACATAAAGGTGTAATGATTACCCCGCAAATCGATTATACCCCCAATAAATAAATGCAAATTAAAATCCAATACCTTTGCTGACACCGTTGAACCAATCGACATCGGTCGGACGAGCGACCTAACTGCTATTCTATTCTTTCCTTAATTTAGTTTATATAAAAGTCGTGGCCATCTTTTAATGATATATCCCTACTCCGTATAGTCTTTGCATAAGCCATTCTACGGTATGACCTCTACACATATCGCTGTAAAAATCTAAGAAGATCTAGTGCTGAACCTCCCAACCGAAAAGAGACAGCCTGCTGGGACTAGTAACAACAATTTGGGGGAGGAAAAGCTTTGTACGAGGGCGACCGCAAAAGTAACTGGCCTAACATAAAAATACCCGTTTTTTGGAATTATTATTATTTATTTTTCAACATAATTTCCTTCTAACTCAATACACTTTATCAAATGTTTTTCAAGTTTTTTAATTCCATCCGAAAAATAAGATTTTTCAAGACCTTCAAAATATGCCTCAGTTTTAAGAATAACCTCGCTATTGGACGAAAATTTTTTGCAACCGAAGGAGCATTATCTTGATGAAAAAGAATTAAATGCGGTCGTTTTATCTTGATTTCTTCACTCAACCGATCCAATAATGTAAAATAATACTCACTGTTTACAGTTTTTCCTTTCTCAAGATAATCAATAAATATTATACCCCTTGCATCCCAAAATACTGTGGCCATTACTTTTCCTGCTGACGTAACAGTTTTCGCCTTTTTGGGATCACTTTTACCAGCTTCTATCCATTGTTTTGGCTGTTCTTTGCATTCTGGGATGTAGTGATGGATCCATGTTTCATCAACAGTTATGAATCGGAGCAATAACTCTATTGGATTACGCTGATAAATCGCTAAAAGTTCCTCGGAATTGGTCCAACGGACGATTTTTGGGGCAAAGTCAACAAACGCGGCACCATTCTTGCGGATAGCTTTTTCATGTGGAGTTCATCATGCAAAATACTCCAAACTGGTTTTTCGTGTATTTTAACAATATCAGCAAGTTCTCTGAGCTTTATTCGTCTATCTTTAGTCACTTCATTAAATATTTTTCTAATGTTTTCAATAGTAGTAGCAGTTTTCGGTCTTCCAGAGCATTGTTCATCTTCCGTACTTGAACGACCCATTTTAAATTGTTGAACCCAGGATTTCACGGTGGAGTATGATGGTGCATTATCACCATGAACAGAATCCAACTCATCTTTGATTATTTGTGGCGTATAACCTTTCATATAAAAGTGTTTAATTACCGCACGAAACTCTTTATTTTCCATTTTTTCAAAAATTATAAAACTTGTTTACTTCAATCACCTGTAACAAAGAAAATAATCATTAAATATTTCGGAAATTTTGACAGATGGCTTATAAAAGATTGCTTTAAAAAAACAAAAAAAAAGTAAAACAGAAAATGTGCCAGGCCAGTTAGTTTTGCGGTCGTCCTCGTATTGTCCCAAATATTATAATTTTTACAATACGCAGTTTGTTATTGTAGCATTGAACTTTTTTACTTTACATTGTAGGGTGTACTGTTCATCAATCTTTCTGGCTATCAAGCAAGAATTTGATAGGGTATAGCACAGTTGGTTACTTTTTAAACTTAAACTTAAAAAAATGCTATCAACTCCATATAATTTATTGATTAAATCGTAGTTAAGCCTGCGAAGTTTTTATGTGTATGTTAAGGGTGAAGAGTCCATAGTTGGAAATATTAAATCCGGAATTCCTCAATTGCAGGGTACCACCATCGGTGAACACAAAAGGAAGCCATCCCACTGCCATTCGTTTCTTTAAATTTCTTCATTTTAGTACTTCAACTTGTTCTAAAACACACATATCGTCGTAAAAATCTAAGGAGATCTACAGCATGACTTTCCATCCGGGTAGACACGGCTTGCTGGGAGCTGAAACGACTTCTGAGAAAGGGTTTTGGCCCAAACATAATTATTTTCACGAAGCGCACTTTATTATTGTCGCATTGAACTGCTTTAATGCACATTGTAGGGTACGTACCACCATCGGTGATAATATTTTATGGACCGACCGCGGGTCCAAGCAGGAGAAAGCAAAAAAATCAAACAACAGGAAAATCTACTCCATTCGGGAAAGAAACAAAAAATGTAGATTTGCAACACCCCTACAAAAAAAAGCTCGTAGCGGAGTTACGGCTCGGAAGAAATATTGCTGCAAAACAGCCCCCATTCGATTCATCAAACAAACTGGTGTTTTCTCCAATCGCAATCGCAATGGCAACAACAAAAGCAACGTTGCAGTCCGCATAGAATTCGCAATTCAATGAAAGGGTTGCATGGAAACGGTGGGGGGACCACCATTCGGTGGACTAGGTGGACACCAAAGAGTATTTAAAGCACAAAACAACAATTTGATGCAGCATGTGCGCACTTTCCACACACACACAAACACACACACGGAGCAATTGTGCAACACGGGACCAACCAAAATGTTCAAATGGAAAATGGGAATAATCTCGAAAAAAAAGAAGACAAATGAAAATTTGCATCATTTGCACATATCCTTGGAGCCAGTGCTGCGGCCAGGATGCGATACACGAGACAACAACAGTCACATACACACACACACATACATGTCGGCAATAAAATACAACAGTAAATCAACAACTCTTGTTGTTTGTTGTTACTTCCATTACACATTTTGATGAATGATGACCAAGCCAGGCCACACCATCATTTGAGCACCGCTGCAACGAATCGTCATCACCAAGACCAGCAGCAGCCACACCACTGCCACCACCAGCGGCAAACCCACCTCCAGCCAGTCGGCTCCAGTTATGCCACCCCTGCTCCATTATCGCAACAACCACGGCCGGGAACACCAATGACCATAGCATCCGTTCTTTGGGGGAAACGTGTTTCAGTTTTTCTTTTTTTTTTTGGTGTTGTGCCTCAAAAACAAGCCAGGGAAACTGCAACACCATCAGGCTCTTAGAATTTCTTTCGGCTTCGTGTTAAGCAAACAGAAAAAGAAACGCAACGTTCACAAAAAGGCCGAACGAACCATAAAGCTGAAGATCCTGTTGGTTGGTCAGCAAGGAGAAACTACACCGTAGTTTTTTCCACATTCCATAAAAAATGGAAATCCATCAAAAAAAAAACGTACTCGAGTACTGCAGCGGAAACAAAACCTATTGCATGTGGGAGGCCTTTACCCACCAGCAAGTGTCCTATACAGCTAAAGGGACAACAACTACAAAAACGGCGGCATAAAAAAGAGGACATACATCAAAAAAAAAAGAAAACTGTGGAATGAAAGCAAGCAAAATAATCGAATTATTGCCACTAGAAGAGCATACAAAGGAATCAGGAAAAAAAGGCTTTAAAGCATTCATAAGGATGACGGACATTCTTGTGTGAGTGCTGTGCCCTTTCCCTAAACGAAAGGTTTTTTATACGCACGAGGTAGGTTTAATGATTTGGCCAAAATATCGACTTTGATAGATAGAAATAAACTAAAATAACAGAGTTTATACTACCAGGACTGGATGAGGGTTAAGCTAAATCTTTGAGGATATATCTAGACAGGCAGATTTTATGAAAGACAAGTGAAGGTCTAAAGGCCTTTTATGCAGACGGGACCTCGACAGAGAAAAACGGATGAGGCACAACCGGCCGAAAACAGGATACATAGCTACATAGTAGCCTGTAATCGGAGTAATTAGGGGTAGACTCCTACAAGAAATTACTAGGAAAACAAAATAGGTGTGCTGCACTAGGAATGGCAGTGGTGACAATAATGAAATGGCGGCAACACTAAGTGCTGTCTGGCGCCATCTGACATTTCCATTTGAAAGTTTGACATTTTTTAGCATAATAGTACTCACAACGTTTTGACGTACGACCATCATTTGCATTGTTTACAGTGACTTGAAAAAATCAATTTGGCATAAAAATGGAATAAACTCGTGAACATTTTCGTGCGATCATTTTTCACAACTATAACGACAAGAGTGCATCGATGAACTTAAATTTTTGTATGGCGATGAAGCACCATCCTATAGCACTGTGAAAAACTGGTTTAATGAACTCAATCGTGGCCGACGCTCGCTCAAAGACGAAGATCGTGAAGGTCGCCCAAAAACGGCTGTTGTGCCAGAGAACACTGATGGCATGAGTGAACTGATAATGCCAGATCGTCATGTGACATACGATGAGGTAGAGGCATCCTTGGGCATTTCTTCCACCACAAACATTCGATATTGCATGCACACCTGGCCGTAAAAAACGTTTGTTCTCGTTGGATCCCGCACAATTTGACAATCGCTCCAAAACAGGCTCGTGTTGATTGGTGCAAAGAAATTTTGAAAAAATACGACCGCGATGCTTCAAAAGACGTTTATAAGAGCGCCACAGGTGACGAATCATGGATCTCTGCGTATGAGCCCGAAACAAAACTGCAATCGACCGTGTGGGTCTTCGAAGACGAGCCAAATCCAACGAAAGTTGTTCGTGGAAGAAGCACATCGAAGCATATGATTGCCTGTTTCTTCGGCAAAACTGGTCATGTGGCGACTGTTCCGCTTGAGCAACATGGGACGGTCAATTCGGAGTGGTACACCACAATTTGTTGGCTGAAGTCTTCGGAGAAATTCGAAAAATGAACAAGAGAAGACAAATCAGCTCTCACACATCGGCTCAAACCAGCGACCGGCCAAAACGTCGAATTGATAAATCACCCGCCTTACAGCCCTGACTTAGGACCCAATGACTTCATTTTATTCCCGCACATCAAGAGAAAAATGCGTGGTCAACGATTTTCGTCGCCAGAAGATGCTGTTGAAGCGTTCAAAACCCATGTTTGGGAGGTGTCTCAGTCGGAGTGGAAAAAGTACTTCGACAATTGGTTTGAGCGCATGCAAAAGTGTATAAATCATGCTGGAGAATACTTTGAAAAACAATAAAACCATATTTGATGATAAATATTCGCAATTTCATTGTTAGGCCAGAAATATATATACTCGTACACTTCCGCTCCAGTAATCGTTTTGTGTTCAAATGATATTATTTCAAGAAGTAGTGAAATGAATTTTTTTTAAATTTATGTCATTTACGGACTAGCCTATTGGGAATCATTTTATAAAGAAAAAATTTTATATTCAATTTTAGGAATACTCGAAAAATACACAGATTTGGTAACTCGCTGAAAAGTGATGTATTTTTTGGGGTCATCAGAATAGGTTCAGGAGCAAAAACATTAATAAAAACATAAAAATAAAATGGTGATTTATATTTTCACTTACAAACATAATAATTAGGAATATTTTGAACTTAATTAATAATGGGTACTCCCGCCCTTGTTTGAAATTACTTCATAAATTCGATTTGAAATTGAATCATATTAATTTTGGATATATTAAGGAGAAATTTCAGCCCAAGCTGTTTTTTTAAGCACTCCTTATCCTCAAATCGAATACTTATCGTGACAACATTCCCCACATGTTTTCAATAATATTCAGGTCTGGAGAATATGGCGGCCACGCCAATAATGCCACATTTTGGCTCCTAATCCACTGTTTTACGACCCGCGCAGTGTGAATGGTAGCATTATCATGCTGATAAGTCCACGTTATGGGTCGAAAAATGTTAGAGAAGTACGAAAAAGCCTCCTCAATTACGGCTTTGTAGCTATTTGCATTCATTCTAGATGTCAGAAACTGCAGCTCACAAGTTCCATAATAGGAAAGGGCCCCCACCATCACACCACCTTCACAAATCACAAATCATGGAAGTAGTAGTTATATTCATCCGAAACATCTAAATTAATTTTTTTTTCAACAGAAAAGACTACACGTTGCCATTCTTTATTCCAGGTCATATGCTGACGACAAAAGTAAAGTCGTGCTTCCTTGCGAGTGCTGTTAAGCGGTGGCTTCTTCATTAGTTTTAGTCGTTTTAAGTGACTGGCACTGCGAATAACACGTTTTACTGTAGCCAGACTAGCACTTACACCAGTTTTTTCCTTTATTTTTGAAGCAGAGCCATGCGAGTTAGAAGCAGATCTGATGATGGCCCTCGTATCATCACTCGTAGTGGCTCTGTATGTGCCTCCTTTCATATTTTTTCCATATTCTGATTCATTCCGTAAATAATTGCTGACAACATTTTGCCTTCGTTTAGTGAATGTGGATTTAGTCCACATTCACTAAAGGCTTTAATTTTGCCCTTTTCTTCGTACGTCAATGATTTACCTCGACCCATTTTTAGATTACATTATGCCAAATACTTCAAAAAATAATAATTCAACAAATTATTATGCTTTGAATACCGCTCATTAAGAAAAAATAAAGGTTTTGATTTCGAACCTATTGTGATGAGCCAATAAATTGCTATTGTTCTAACGAAGAATAATCTTAAAACAATGCAAGAAAATAACGGTTGATTTTTACCGTTAGATTTTTCTCCCAGTTGAGTGTACATATATAATCTCGCAATGGATAGAAACAAAGTTGGTGTGCATATAACACAAATTTAGAAATCCAACATTTAATGTTTAAAAATCTTCAAACCTATTCAGATGAGCGGCAGTGTATGTCATCATAACAACCTAAGCCTTTGTATGGGGCTATATCAAAAGCTTGGTCCATCATGTGGTCGTGGTTTAGTAAGAACGGGTTAGGTCGCCCTTCACATACTATACTAAATTTAAGCAGAATATATAATCTGTTACTTCAAGAGCTGTGGAACCTTAAATCTGGAATGACCTTTGTGTAGAGGATATTCTAAAACATAGACCGATAAGCTACAACTTTACTGAGGATATTGTTCGACCACAACACATTAAACGGAATTTAGTCAAAATAAGTTGTAATTTGTGGCTTCTAGAGCGATAAGACTGGGAGAGATATTTTTTGTGTGGAGGTTATTCTTAACGTTGGACTATGGATACTATCCATAGTTGATTATTAGTGGCATAAAATGTGCTATTCGAAAATTGAACAAGATTGGGTTTACTTTGTGGCTTATAGAGTTCATCGTCTTTCTATCCATGTGTGTTTGTCTATTGATGTTACTTTCATGCCAAACGATAAGAGCTAGAATCTTCTATCTTTACAGATTTATGTCTTATAGTTGTAGATTGGTTGGTGTTGAAAGTGGTCCAAGTCCTTCAAAAGCAGGGAAAGTTCCCCTTAAGAGGACTAAAAAAGTTGTAGGATTCTACGCTTCAAACTGAATGCAGTGACATTATGTGACAAATCTGACGTTAAGTGACGTTGTCTGGGAAATCGAAGAAAATGCAAGCGATATCTAAACCCCATTATCATACCATCCTGTTTCATATTCAGAACGTTTGAAAGGATCTTGTTACAACTTAGCGAGTTTGTGCCTGAAAGTGTTGTATAGGTACAAACAAACATACATGTATACCATACATACATCCATCCATACGAGTCCATACATACTTTGTATCGCCCATCCATAGCCTTTGCTTCAAATGAATCTATCTTGTTTTATTTTTCTTTATCATTTTTGTTTCGCTTCGTTTCAAGTTATTTGAAAATGTATGTATTTTTCCCATTCGTTCGGCTTTCATTTACAAAATAATTGAACATACTTCATACGCTTCATAGCGTCGTTTGGCGATGATGAAAATTTGCTTTCGCAGAGTATGCAAAAGGCAAAGCTCTAAAAGTAATTAACAAATATTCCAATCAGACATTTAAGATCTCGATTTTAAGAGAGCACTTCAGGTTGAATATATCAAAGACATGTTACAGAAATTTATTTTCAGACTTTAGTTCAGAAAGACTAGTAGTTAGAATGAACAATGCCGTCCATTGAATCATCTCCATCTATACTACCATAAGTTTGGACATATTCATTTACGAAACGTAGTTTTTACATTAAAACCCTAAATAATGAACGTAAAAATTGAACCCTAAATAATGTTAGCATAGTACGAGTATATAATCGTTTCCAGATGGTATGAAAACTTCGCATTTATCAGTTGCATTAAGGAACGTCAGTCAGGAGCCAATTTTACTAACAACAAAAATGATATGTAGACTTTTATTTCCGCTGGTTGTCACCACGATCAAACATTGTCTTCATGCTGATAGTCAGCGATTTGTCTTAGTTTGTCATTCCGTAACATCACAAATTAGTTTTTTTTGGGCCGTGAAAGATGCATATGTGACGCGCAAAATAGAAAGGGACCTAAGGTTAAAAACCAGTTTTGTTCAGGAGAACCATTTTAAAGATTAGGTCCCTTTCTATTAGCGCTTAGAATCGTCGACTTCACTTTCATAAAACGCGCATATCTCTGGGAGGGAAAACTTTTTGGGGCATGGGATCGGTCTCATTCGATGCTCAGATGTTGCCCACATCAAAAAAAGAAAAAAAAATTTAAATTGATTTTTTTAACCTTTGGTCCCTTTCTCTATGCGCTGTCACATATATGTATCTGTATCTCGATTTGAGTAGAGACCAAAAATTTGCAAATGTGCCTCTCTAGAAATGACGATTGTTGTATTCTAAAGCGAATCCTGAAATATGTTGGCTCTAGCTGACTGCATTTGTGAGCTGGACCAGTCGATTTTATACTTTTGGTCAAATAAACGCTTAACTCATCGGTACCAGTGCATGAACTATGCATTAATATAAATTTCAAAATTGTTTTAACGCTCAATATGTTTAGAGTTTCGAGTTTTTTTAAAGATTTTTATATAATCTTAAATACCATTGGAAATTTGTATTCCAGTACAACGATTTTTGTATCTTTTTAATCCATTTAGAACAGTATTTAGGGACATAAATACTGTTACAACATTGAACACGCCCATTTCAATAGTAGAACTGAACATACCCCGTTAATGTCATATGGGTTTTGAAAGCTAATCGCAATAGTGTTAGTCTGTAACGGGATTTTAAAATTGTTTCAACTTTCATCATGGAGTGGTCAGATAATGAGAACCGTGTCGCTGTAATAGCGCTTTTCCAGTGTAAAATAAAAAAAGAGATATTTTCAAAACGCTCCGGCCACTAGGGATTAGCCGCATGTTCGTCTACCGATGCATAAAACTGTTTGAGGAGACTGGAGATGTAAAAGACCGCCACCGGTCGGACCGCCCACGCTCTGTTCGAACACCGCCTGTCATCAAAGCCGTTAAATCAAGAATTCACAGAAATCCGCTCCGAAAACAGAAAATCATGGCCCTTGAGATGAATATCACGCAAAAGTCCATGAGTCGAATAATTAAAAAAGACTTGGGACTTTCAAACGGCGTACAGGACATTTAGTGACAGCAGCTTAAAAAAAATATGATTGAAAATCTTTTGGCGAAGCACGCTGATAACTTGCACAGAAAAATGTTGTTCACCGATGAAAAATTGTTTACCATTCAAGAAAAATTTAACAAGCAAAATGACAGAGTGTATGCGCTCTCATGTAAGGAAGCATCTGAACTGATGCCAAGGGTGGAAAAGGGTCATCACCCAGCTTCAGTCATGGTTTGGTGGGATGGTGTCTTTTACGATGGGGTCACTGATCTACATTTCTGCGCACAAGGAGTCAAAACATTGGCCAAAGTTTACCAAGAACCCGTTTTGGAAGCTGTTGTGAAACCTCTTAACAATTCCCTGTTCCAAAACCAGCCATGGTTTTGCCAGCAGGATACAGCGCCGGCCCAGGCCTGGCTTCGAAACAATTTGCCAGCGTTCATTTCCTCTGAAGAATGGCCCTCAGGCAGTCCATTGGATTACAAATTGTGGACGGTTTTAGAGGACAAGGTTTGTTACAAAAGATACCCCAACATTGGATCTCTTAAGACTGCTTTGGTTCGAGTTGTGGCCAAGTTTTCAATGGACGAGGTTTGTGCAGCTATTGACGATTGGCCAGTGCGACTTAAGGCGTGTGTAAAGGCAAAAGGCGGGCATTTCGATTAAGTAGATTCTTTCTGTTTGGATATTCATCAATAAATATATTATAAAATATTTGGTCAAAAAACATTTAGTACTTTTTATGTGTGTAACAGTATTCATGTCTAATCTACTAAGTAGTTCGGCGCCAATCGCATTCAATCAGAGAGCACAAAATGCACCTCTTTTCAGATGATGAGTCAACATTCATCGTATTTTCAGAATTTTATTAGGACTGGCACAAGGCTTAGTACAGGCGTAATAAGTTTCAAAACATTTCTGATATCATAAAACGACTTTTCAAAGTTACCCTGAAGTTTAAAATAAATCGAACAAGTACGAGTAAAAACGTCGTTAAATTCAGTCAGGCCGAATATTACGAGTATATATGCTCGCAGTCACTAAGCTACTAAAGCGCAAAACAAGTCCTCCGTGTTTAGGTCCATTCGACCCATGCGTCATTTGGAACTTGACCTCATTTTGGAATATACTTCGGATGATTTATTTTATATCTGCGGTTTCATGTACTGAAAGTTTCAATCCACGAACCAACATTCGGTTGTACTGGTAGAATACTTGTAGTTTACCGTGGGACTGTCATTCTGTTGGCAAAAAATTCGGCTGTGACAACGAATATGTTCTCTGTGTGTAGGAATTGCATTATCCCAATAAATTACACACAGTGAAAAAGTCAGTTGAAATTGGTCATGCCTACTAATGTTCGGCTGGAGAAACACACGTTCTTTTTCAATCACCAACTTTCCGTGGTGCTAGCATTGATAGTTAGTTACATGGTTCGCCTTTCGTTGAAGAAACCAAACCCCGCTAAGGTCGCTGTTGTAACATATTACACCGTTTAACAAGGTTTCAGACTTTCTCTAGTAAATCTCTTATTTCTTTAAGAAATAAAATATTTAAGTGCATATCGTAAATTTGCAAAAGGATGACCCTCGCCGTGCCGAGATATGTTTTATGGGCCTAGGAAATTTTTGTTTTGCCTACACCATATGACATAAGCTAAAAGTTTCCTTCGTTTTTCCGAATTCTTTTGATATGATGTCTTATGTAAAATCGTATGGAGTTTATTTTCGTAAAGCATTTCAACATCCTAAGATTGGCGTCCTTTTTCGAAAACGTGAAGAAAAATAATGCAATGTTGTCCAGTTAATTTCTGTTGGGCCGTGCTCTTTTTTTGAATGAAATTGTATAAATGTTTTTAATAATGCTAGTTTTTGGATTCAAATGTTTTACTTAATTATTACTATTATAATTTGTGAATAAATAAATTATAAATTTTGTCTAAAATATAATCAAAATATCATCGAGATAAACTGGCCCTTTACGTAGATTTAAACAAATGTAACCAAAATCGACACAGAAAACGATTAATAAAATTAATTTTTTCCATCCATTTTTATAAATAACCTACAAAATATGACCCATTTATCACATATAGCCAATATCTCAATACTTTATTCTATGTATTTTGTGTCACATTACCCTAAGGTAGCCGGAAATATTAAGGTTTGCAGTTCGACTTTACTCCACTTAAATAATATATCATAATCAGTTTTATTGCAAACATTTTTGACACTTTTAAACAAAAATTGAGTTTGGTTGACCCACTTTACCTAGTCGATGCATGAAATCGTTCAAATTTAAAGGGAAGTCAGTCTAGAGGTATTTTTATCAATAGGTTTTTTTTTCTCAGATTACGCACGAGTTTTGTTAAACTTAAACTTTTTTTTCAGTATTGTTTAACATTTCATCAGCAAAAGACTTACACCACGAAAGCCACGGTTTTCGAAAATTTTTACCGGTATTGCGAAATGCTCGAGTCATCCAAAGTTGAACCCTCGGAATGGACAGCCTGATTCCCAAATAAAAAACTATTTTTTTAATTTTTGTAATTTAGGTCACGATAGGTCAAGTTAGTGATGAGTTATCGTCATATTATTTCCCAATGCCCTTAAGACCGTTTGTACGAGGGCGGTTCAGAAAGTTCTTAGCCTATCAATGAAAGGGAATAGTTAGTTTTTCAAAAATATTTTTATTTTTTAATATAATCTCCTGAAACTTCAATACACTTAGTCCAACGCTTATCTAGCAATTCTATCCCTTGATTAAAATAGTTTTCCTCAAGGTCTTCAAAATTGTGGTTTACAACTGTAATTGCATCTTCATTTGAGCTAAAAAGGTTGCCAGCAAGGAATTTTTTTAACATTGGGAACAGGTAAAAGTCGCTGGGAGCTAAATCAGGAGAATAAGGTGGGTGGTCAAGCAACTCGTGCTTTAATTCGTTGATTTTAGCCATTGTTAAAAGACTCTTGTGCGCTGGTGCGTTGTCTTGATGAAAAATTATTTTTTTTGTTGTAAGCCAGGACGTTTTTCTCGAATTTGTACATTTATTTGATCTAAAAGGTTGCAATAGTACTCTGAATTTATTGTTTTACCCTTTTGCAGATAGTCAATCAATAAAATACCTTTGAAGTCCCAAAAAACCGTTGCCATATCCTTACCAGCCGATTGAATTGTTTTTGCCTTCTTAGGGGCACTTCTTCAGCTTCAGTCCATTGTTTGGATTGTTCTTTTGTCTCTGGAGTATAGTGGTGGATCCATGTCTCATCAACAGTTATGAAACGACGCTTAAAATCCATTTTATTTCGCTGAAAACGATCCAAACAAGCTTGAGAAATGTTCATTCTTATGCATTTTTGGTCGACTGTTAACAAGTCCGGCACCCATCTTGCAGAAAGCTTTTTCATCTGTAGTTCTTCGTGCAAAATTAAATGGACTCTATCATTTGAGATGCCCATGATATTAGCTATTTCACGCACTTTTATTCGTCGATCATTTAATACCATAGCATGCACTTTGGTTACAATTTCTGTTGTTGTTGCTGTTTTTGGACGTCCACTACGTGGTTCATCTTCAATGCTTGTACGACCACGTTTAAATTCAGCAACCCAATTTTTTACTGTTGCATATGAAGGAGCACTTTCACCTAACACATTCACCATATCATTATGAATTTCTTGTCCCGATAAACCTTTTTTATGTAAATATTTAATGACACCACGCATTTTTAATTTTTCCATTATAAAAAAAATCGCGGATGCGCCTTTTGTGAACACCTGTTTCTATATGAAGGAGTTGCCAGATCGAAACAAAATTTAACATGTGTTCATAGCAGAGATGGAAGTTTCTAAAACACTTAACTTTTTTCTGTTTATACTGCGCTTTTGTGCTAGGCTAAGAAGTTTCCGAACCACCCTCGTATGGGAGGTATCAAAAGAGGCTACCCAATATCAACTCAATTTGGTGCAGAAGTGTGTTCTATATATAAATCTTTATGTGGAAAATTTCATTTCGATAGGTCAAGTTTGTGGTGAGTTATTGTCATATTATTTTTCAAGGCACATGAGACCGTTTGTTTGGGAGGTACCAGTAGGGCCTTTCCGATCTTAGCCAAATTTAGCGCAAAAGTTTGTTCTATATATTAATCTTTATGCCGAAAATTTCGTTTCGATAGGTCAAGTGTGTGGTGAGTTATTGTCATATTATTTTTCAAGGCCCATGCGACCGTTAGTATGGGAGGTACCAGTAGGACTTTTCCGATCTCAACCGAATTCAGCGTAGAAGTGTGTTGTATGTAGAAATCTTGATGTATAAAATTTCATTTCGATAGGTTAAGTTTGTGGTGAGTTATTGTCATATTATTTCTCAAGGCCCATAAGGCCGTTTGTATGGGAGGTACAAGAAATGGTGGCCCAATCTAAACCATTTTTACATAGATGATGGCACCTATATAGATTTTATTATTTGCAAAATTTCAGTGATTTTGCTCAAGAAACTGGACGGATATTTCCAAATAAAAAACTAATTTTTATGAGGTAGTGTCGGTTGAGGGTCTCCAACACAAACTTCCCGTAGAACTATATAGCCCATTTTCAATACCAACCATGCTAGGTTAACTACACATTTGTGCCGAATTTCAGCTCCCCAGCTGTTTTCATGCAGGCTCTATCTTGTTTTCAACAGACGGACAGCCGGACAACATGGCTAGATTGTCTTAGAATTTTACGAGGATCAAGAATATATATACTTTCCGATGATTATTTCAAGGTGTTACAGACAGAATGACAAAACTTATATACCCTCCATTGTATGGTGGAGGGTACAAAAATGTAACCATCAGTTCGTCCAGTTAACAAATTCAAAGAGTTTTAATCTATAACAACCAACACATGTTCAAGTTCAGTTCCAATAATCATCCTAATTACTAAGGGTTTCCGCTAACTTGTGTCTTCAACCGATACTGTAATTCCCACTACTGACAATTGCTGTGTACCCAATCAACATTTGGATGTAGCGATAGAATATATTGATACCAATATTCGGTTAGTAAAAAATTCGTTTGTGGTAAAAAATCGGTTCTTCGTCACGGGTTATTTCTATTATGCATTGCATTAACCAATGGGAAAAGTCCCATCATGTTATACATTTTCGGGCATTACTTCAAAGATTTACGAATTCCTAAATGGATCGGGGATATAAGGACATTATTCATTTATTTATTCATTTATTTAGATATATTTTGTAAATAAATTTTTAAAATACATATTTTCAGAGGCGCGGGGTTACAAAGACCATATGAGCCCGCCGTAGATAAGGATATTATATTCTAAAATTTCAAAACTGGGGAATTTTTCGTTTAACCTCAGCAGTTGGAAGGATATAAAAACTATACGAATTTATTTATTAACCCCTGATATTATTTCATCAAATCACCTTGCTCATACACGTATAAAGGCCCGGGCACATGGAATCTTTTTTTTACGTTGCGTTTTTCTTTATTTTCGTTTGTCCGAATAAGATTGAAATATCGGGTGATCAATCTAGAGGAAATATTTTTAAAATAAAAAAATTCAAATCAACTGTGGAATCTGTAGTATTCAATCGAAAGGACATTTTATGACATTTATTTTGGATTGGTATTTCCTCAAATGATGGCCGCAACTACGCCTCAAGGTGTTCATTCAGAGGGTCCAATTTTGGATGACTCTTTAGAGCGTTTTGATTGGTATAGCCTTAATGAAACGCTCAACGTTGGCTCCAAAACCTGATTTGTAGCTGGTTTGTCAGCATAGACTTTGGACTTTACTTAACCCCAGAGAAAAATGTCTAAAGGTGTGATATCACACGATTACGGCGGACATTTCACCGGTCCAAAACGTGAGATTAGCTGCTTTTCGGAATGACCTCTCAATAGATCCATTGTTTGAGTAGCTGTATGGCAAGTGGCACCATCATGTTGAAACCAAATGGCGTCAGGATTATGGGCTTCAACTTCAGGTAGCAAAAAGTCCGATATCATTCCTCGATAGCGAACACCATTCACTGCAACATTTCGGCCATCATCAATTTTGAAACAATATGGACCGATGATTCCACCAGCCCATAAACCGCACCAAAACCGTGGTTTTCTCCGCGGATAATGGAACCTATTGAATCTCTACTGGTTGCTCTTTAGCCGGCAATTTTGTTTTTTGACGTTGCCGTTGACCTAGAAATGGGCCTTAGCACTGAACAAAATTTTTGCACAATTTAGAATCGTTTTTGCGGTGTAAGTCTTTCTATGATGAAAAGACAAACGATACAGAAAAAAAATAAGTTGAAAGCAACTCACACGTGTTCTGCGACAAAAAAAACCAATGGACAAAACACCTATAGATTGATCAGCGGTTATATCCTGAAAATTTACAAAATGTTAATGATATTGCACTGTCGGCATAGAGAAGGTCTGCAAGCAATTTTTTGGTGGGTTTAGGACGTTTACTTCAATGGTTGTTAGACCGCCGAAAGTTGAAAACTACGCAGCGTAGAAAAAAAAAGATTTACTGTGCCTGAGCCTTATAACTTGGCAAACATGCATGCTAAAATTTAGTAGTGAGCAGATTTTATTAGAACTACCGTTTTACCACCCCACAAAGATATTCAAATTTCTTCCCAGCTATTCTGAAAACTGATGAATGGCATCAGTTTTGCCAATCATTGAGAAAAAACGGACCTAAGTCTAAGGTGCTATCAATGGACCCCTTTCATCAAAGAGAACTAACCGAAACAAACTCATTCACTTCCCTCCAACCGTAACCAAAACTTGACATTTTCGCCATATTTTCTCTTCACCAAATAACGACTTCCAGGAAAACTAATCATTTTGTGTTGTTCCAAGCCAGAAGAAAACCTTCTTAAAGGTTTTTTAATTGTTCCTCCTTGTTTTTTTCCTCAAACTAAAAAAAAAACATCTCCAAAAAGAGACGACAGGCCAAGAAACGAAATGAACAAAATTAAACGAACTCACTCACTTAAGTGAACTTGAACTCCATTAATCTTATCAATCACAACATTTTCCCACAACCCATAACAGAGAAAATGTCTTTTTCCCCCCTCCGGTTGCCACAGAAGATGCGATGCTTAGAAGACACTTGCCGTTTACAGCACACCGAATCTAGCCCTTTCTTCTTGCGGCCGTCTTCTGCTTGGCCGGGAACAAAGCGACACAGCACGATTTGCTGAAAACATTGAACAACCACAAATGTTAAGAAGACGGACAGATATTTTTTTATTTCCAGAAGGGGGGTAGGGGGAATCAAAGTAAACATTAAAGTGGTCGACGAAGAAGCAGGAAAATGGAACTTGCAGTTGAACTTAAGAAAGATGCTGCGCAGAGACGCAGTACATAAAACGCATAGTTTCGGACCACAATAAAACTCATAAATCAGCCAAGACAAAACACTCGCAACTTGCAACAACAACAACAGCGGATAGCAACAACAGCTACAGTAACAAACTATTTATGTTGAAATGTGGAACCATCGAAATCCTCCCCGAAACAACGCTTTGACAAGAAATACGATTCTTCCGCGTACCACTTCTTCTTCTTTATGGGAGAGTGCGCGCATAGGCTCGAAAGCACCAGCAAAAACTGTCCACAATGGGAGCAAATAGTTTTGGCAATGGCACAATTCGACATACCAATGGACAGACTGACAGACGGGCGTACCAGCCGACCGACCGACGTAATACTCGTACGTAACATCCACATCAGCAACAACAAGACTCAAGCAACTGTTGCAACTAAGACAATACAATGTCTGCCATCCAATAGGCCGAGTGATGAGCGGACAGGCAGACGGATCGCTTAAGGGACCGAGAGAAGTAACTGTGACTGTGGCACAGTGTCTCCGAATGGTTACAATTTGTTCTTAATTTTAAATTTGTACACCCTTGCTTAGAGGTATTTTTTTCAATAGGGTTTTTTCACAGAGTACGTGTGAGTTGTGTTAAACTTTATTTTGTTTTTCCTTCAGTATTGTTTGCCATTTCATCGTGGAAAGACATACAATGCAAAAAAGTCTATGGTCGATATAATCGCCCTATTTGGATTACCATCGCCAACTTTGAAACCCAATTTTCACTATTGGATACTATTCGACCTAAGAGACCACATCTAGCATGAAGTATTGAAAACATAGCCACAGTAGCTAAGAGTGTACTTGAAAACCGCCAGGAATCGATCCGGCAGCTCTCTCAACAACTTGGCGTGTCGTATGGAAGAACTTGGAGCATTTTACGGAAGGACCCTGGTTTAAAAGCGTACAAAATACAGCTCGTACAAGAATTAAAGCCGCGTCGCGGTTTCAGTGTTTGGGCTTTTTAGAAGCTCGAAGAAGTTTCGCTGTTATCGATCAAGATATTGTTCAGTGATTTTGTTGATTCAACGGCAACGTCAATAAACAAAATTGCCGCATTTGGGTTAAAGACCAACCAGAAGAGGTTCAAGATGTGTCATTATACTCAGACAAAACCACAGTTTGGTGTGGTTTGGTGGTTTGGTTTTGTGGTTTGGTGTGGAGACATCCAAAATTGAACCCTCAGAATGGACACCCTGAGGTGTAGTTGTGGCCAACATTTAAAAGAAAAATGTATTCAAAAAATAAATGGCAAAAAATGTCCTTTCGAAAAAACATTAAAGATTCCACACTTGATTTGAATTTTTGGGCGACATTATTTGGAATAAAAAATTTTTTTTTTGGGCTCCTACTTCTACTTTGGTCTAATTTATGAAATTTCATTTTCACAGCCCTGTCGATAAGGAAAATGTTAAAGCGGTTGATTGCAACTCAACCGCAAGTCACAATTTTAGATATGATACTAATATATCCAATAAGGATTCATATATTTTGAAAAAACCAAAAACCAAAAAATGTTGGTGGCTATCTAATTAAATTTAAGTACCTTAGCCGAAATTTTTAATTCTTAGACCTTACTTTTAACCTATACTAATCAAGAAGTAATGTTTTTTTAAAAATTTTCATTACAATAATGTATAAAAATATTCCTTTTTAAGGAAATCACTTATAACCTTTGGTAAATCCAAAATAATGCTATCGTAATAATACTCGAGCGCCCGAATAAGGGACATTGTATATATGTAAATTGATATTGTTAATTAGTGTTTATTATAATTTAAGTACTTCGAAATAGAACAAAATAAACGAACAAAAAAAAAAAAAAAAAAAAAAAAAAAAAACCAAGTAACCACATAAATAAGAACTTAGTCTCGCGTTTTTAGTAACACGGAGCAGTGTCAGAATCATAGTGTATTCCATTAGCGTCAATTGCACTACTGTACTATTTCGTACGGCGATAAAGGTTGGTAAATTTATCGGTATATAATTTTTTGGAAAATGAGGAGGATAAACCAGAAACCATTAAAGGGCTCCGTATAGGACTATGATTAAAAATTTTGTAGCGTCCGCAAGTTGAGAATAATCCTAACTTATGGTTTAGCAAGAGGGAGCCACTGCGCAGAGCCACGATGGAACTTCTTTGTAACCTTTTTTTTGGTAGTCCATTCAGTCTTATTTGGGCCTCCCTGTAAGTTTGAGACTTTTCTGAAAGCAGATCTCGTAACACCACGCTGCGCCACACTTTTGACGGAGGCAAGATTATTAGAGTACTGTAAGTTACCAAAATCGATTTTTTAATTTATTATTCGGATGCGAAAATTAATACTGATTTCGATTAAATTTTTCTTTATTTTAGTCAATAATATCTTACTATGTTTTCTTCTTCTTTTTCTGAGACTATCCATGTTATTAAGGGAAAGATGACTCTCGATGTGGAGTCTCTTTAAAGGTGGCAAAAGTGAGTTGTATTTTCGTGGGCAATTGTGTGAAGAAAACTTGAAAAGTAAGGTTTACAACAGTAGTTCTCATTCGTTTGGGGAGAGCCTGGCCTTATAGAGTTCGGTTTTACTTTCAACAATTGCAGCAAGGCTTTCTCAAGAGGGTTGTCACGGACCCGAAATCATGATAAAAGTAGTGTGCAGCCACGAAGATTAATGTCACTTTGCCATTTTCTTAAAAACTTGTCTTCTATTTAAATATAGAAGCAAGAGGTCTTGAGCCGGTTTATTCCCTGTAATGTGGAAAACAGGATTTTATAGAATTCTTTGCAAACTATATTTGCAAACTTCTAAACTTGTCATAATGAGACGAATAATCTAAGACGATAAATTGTAGAAGATGGGCAATATAATTCTTCTTTGCAATAGTGTAAAGAAAACAGCTCTTCAAAAAAGCACAAATTCTCGCTAGAAAGTCAAAATTGAAACCCAGAAAACACTCAATTCGCACACTTTAAAAACAATAAAAAAGCATTCCCAAAATGATTATGACTTGTCTCTGTTTTTCGTTTTCTAGATAATACTCATATCACTCATCTTGTACAATTTATCGTTTTGAGGAAAATATCAGTCGCAGGTCTTCAGCTTCCCTATGTCGTTGGCGGTGAGCAACTCGCGGAGGCTATAGGGGTTATCAAAGGTTTATTTCCGGCTCTGAATGGGAGAAGCTTTTCAATGACTTGGAGTGTAAATTCTTAATAGGAAAATTATCAGCATTTAGATGCTGGAAAAGCAGCTGCTAGCTGTCGCTTTCAAGAAGAAATAAAACGCATATAATTTAATTTTATGATCTAGCTTTATAAATAAGATAAGGGTTTGCCGTTACGTTTGAAAAGTGATTTCGGGCCGCGGCTGGCTCGAATAAACTCCAACAGAGAAGCCCGATTTGTGACTACTTTATGCAGCATTTGGGGCCGTATGTCAGCAAGAATGTGCCGAATTTTCTCTTCCAAAGCGTCAATAGTGTCGGGCTTAGCTGCGTAGACAAGCAACTTCACATAACCCCACGAAAAATAGTCCAGCGGTGTTAAATCGCACGATCTTAGAGGCCAAGCCATAGGCCCACGACGCAAGATGATGCGCACACTAAAGGTTGTATCCAATTTATTGTATTGTTGGCTGTCTGTCATGTAGCGCCGTCTTATTGGAACCAAAGGTCGTCCACATAAACATCCTTCAATTCAGGAACGAAAAAGTCATTAATTATGGCTCTATAGCGTTCCCCATTGAATGTTAATTTATGGCCGGCTTCATTTTTGAAAAAAAATATAAACCAATGATTCTCTCTGCCCATAGACACACCAAACCGTGACTTTTTGAGTCTCAACAATGGCTTGTGGATTTTCAATATTTCAAATGCGACAATTTTCATTCAACCAAAAGTGAGCTTTTTTCGCTGAACAAAATTTTTTTTGTAAAAATTGGAATCGGTGGACATCTCGTTTTGGGCTCACTCACCAAGTAAGTCTATTCATTAACAAATTTTTCTTGTAAAAATTAGTTTTTTTGGCCATCACGCAAGTCTATTCATTATGAAATGGCAAACCAAACTGAGCATAACTCAAATGACAGCTTTCAAAATGCCCTGTTCTGAAAAAAGTGTGGCCAGATTGAAAACCACAAAAAAACACCCATTAATAAAGATAATTTTTGCTTAAAACTAATCTAGAATCGTAGTCAAAAAATCGAATTCGATTGATTTGCTAATATGGATCATCGACTACAAAAAAATCGATTTTGAAAGTTAAAAATCGAATTTCAACTAAAATTGAATTACCAATCACTACATCAAGGTACTCAAATGTAGTCAACGTAATTAAATCTTACCTAACCTCTAAGCAATCCAATCCAACCCATTTCAATCCGTTGTTTTAATTTTGACTGCGATTTTTGTTGTTTCTAAACACTGTGGCAACCTCCGAAAATCTAAAACTTCATCGACAATGAAGAGATTTTCAAGGTAAGACAAATAAACACACAAAAAAAAAATAAAACAGATCGGACAAAATTTCTCACAGAGCGTGGTGTCTCATTCTGCCGCAGTGACTATGCCACCAAATATTCAAAAGGACAACACTTGCCCTGCCACAGCGGTCGTTCGTCGGTGCTAAGGCTGTGTCTGCGGCCGTAGCCGTATGGCTGAAGCTGATGACGACGGTGCTATGACGCCCGCCGACGCCAGCCAAAAAGCTAACAAATAATAAGAATAATGATGACGACAACAACGACAATGACAGTCATGTTGTTACGACCGTGGCTGCTGCCGCTGCCGCTGCCGCTCCTGATGATGATGAAGATGATGATGTGATGCTTTTGTTGTGGCAAATGTTGTTGCTGTTGTCGGTGTCGCCGTCGTCGTTCTCGTCTTTCCGCATAGATGAGTTGCCATGCAGCTGATGACTAGCCGGCTGCTGAGCCGTGCCATATTCCGTTGAGCTGCGACGAGTGCATTGTTGCATTCAAGCTACATGCGGAATCGTAATCATAACAATTGCCTTAGTTTGGCCATGATTTTGTTGCTGCTGTTGTTCGTTCCTCTTGCAACCTGAGCCCATTTTGCCCAAAATATAAAACGAAACAAAACAAAAAACAGAGTCGCTGTTGTTGTTGTTATTGGTGGCGATGGGGTTTTGTAGTAATTTCAAAGATTTCTTTTCGTAGTTTATTGCGAAAATCACGAACTAAATCGTGCACGACTATTTTGCGTGAGCTCATGATCAATCCCGCTGCTGTTGCTGCCTATGTGGCAGCAACATACAGCCAGCCGCTCGCTCGCTTGCTTGTTGTCGCAAAACAGTTCAGCACAATTGTTGCACTATATTAGCCCTAGCCGCCCCGATGTGGCTGTCTAAGGTCTGGTCTCTGGCCGTAACACATGCCCAAAAAGAACAGCCCAAAAATGAAAAACGCGCGCGCACAACTGCTCAAGTGCAAAGTGTAGAGAAGAGCACCAACAACAACAAAAACGTATTAGTTTAAGCGCTTACTCCGGCACTTGTATGTTGCACCATATTCGTTGGTCATACACAGCAACAACTCCACAACAGCAACAACAAAAATGCCCCATTGTTGCACGTAGCCATCTATTGGCAGTGATTGTTCAAATTGACGATGATGACGACGACAACGGCGATGGTGGTGGGGATGCTGGTAGCGGGGCTGGTGAAGAGACATGCGAAGACTTTGACGAAGATCCAAATGTTGTTGAATTCCTTAGACTGTTGATGCTATTAAAGCAGCAATCACACGAAGCGTTTAGAGCAACATTTTGGATAGCATCGATCTAGGCTTCTACAAGTTCAATGGGCACAACTATGTTTCGTCCTAAAGCTTTCTTCCATATGAACTGATTTGACGCAATTTTGAACAGTGATCAGTTGCTCTCGAGAAAGTATTAAGTTTTTCTCAAGAAATCTGTATACGAGGGTTCAACAATTTAAAATGGGTCGTTCAAGTACGGAAGATGAACAGCGCTCTGGAAGACGGAAAACTGCTACTACTATTGAAAACATTAGAAAAATATTTAATGAAGTGACTAAAGATAGACGAATAAAGCTCAGAGAACTTGCTGATATTGTTAAAATGCACGAAAAACAAGTTTGGAGTATTTTTTTTAGCTATCCGCAAGATGGGTGCCGCGTTTGTTGACTTTGCCCCAAAAAATCGTCCGTTAGACCAATTCCGAGTAGTTTTTGGCGATTAATCAGCGTAATCCAATAGAGTTCTTGCTCCGATTCATAACTGTTGATGAAACATGGATCCATCACTACATCCCAGAATGCAAAGAACAGTCAAAACAATGGATAGAAGCTGGTAAAAGTGGTCCCAAGAAGGCGAAAACTGTTAAGTCAGCAGGAAAAGTAATGGAAAAGTAATAAATATTTATTGATTATCTTGAGAAAGGAAAAACTATAAATAGTGAATATTATTGTGCATTATTGGATCGTTTGAGTGAAGAAATCAAGATAAAACGACCGAATTTAGAAAAAAAAAGTTCTTTTTCATCAAAAACTGGCCGCATTACGATTTGAAATTGCTCCGCATCCACCATATAGTCCAGATTTAGCTCCTTCTGATTATTTCTTGTTTCCAAATAATAAAAAAAAAATTCGGTGGCAAAAAATGTTCGTCCAATAGCGAGGTTATTGCTCAAACTGAGGCATATTTTGAAGGTCTTGAAAAATCTTATTTTTCGGATGGAATTAAAAAACTTGAAAAACGTTTGGTGAAGTGTATTGAGTTGGAAGGAGATTATGTTGAAAAATAAATAATAATAATTCCAAAAAAACGGTTATTTTTATGTTAGGCCAGTTACTTTTGCGGTCGCCCTCGTACGTATGGCTTTCACGAGCTCTCTGGTTGTCGTAATCTCGGTCCATATTGTATTATGGGGCCTGATTACGTTTGTCGTTGCCGCAATATGGCTAGTATAATTTTTGAGCAATCTAACGCCTACACACAGAGAAAAATTTAGTTGGAAGCCGGTTGAAACTACAAAAAATCCATAACAAAAGAAGAATTTTAGTTGCAATCACCAAATGTTTATAATCGTAATGGATATTCGGTTCGACATACCGCAAGATGATTTATGATTATCGTTTTGTACACACAACTTATTGATCGGTCATGTGAATGAAATACGGAACAGATATTAAGTTGAAACAACTGGTTGTTGCGGCAACCAAAAGTTTTTCAAACAAGTTGTAGTTACAACCAATTATTAGTGATGATAACTAAAATTTTATTATAACCTAACCGGATTAATATGATCTTAGTTTTGTACACACAACTTATTGATCGGTCATGTGAATGAAGTACGGAAAAGATATTAAGTTGAAAGAACTGGTTGTAATGGCAATCAAAAGTTTTGCAAACAAGTTGTAGTTACAACGAATTATTAGTGATGATAACTAAAATTGTATTATAACCTAACCGGATAAATATGATCTTAGTTTTGTACACACAACTAATTGATCGCTGAAGTGAATGAAATACGGAACAGATATTAAGTTGAAACAACTGGTTGTTGCGGCAACCAAAAGTTTTGCACACAAGTTGTTGTTACAACCAATTACTAGTGATGATCACTAAAATTTTGTCATAACCTAAATGGGTTCTTCTATATAGTATTTTTTTTTAAAATGGCTTTATGAATTAAAATTGTTCGTTTATTAATGACCTTCAGCCCATCGATTCATTTAATGTTATTCAGTAAAAATCTTCCATCATTCTTTTCACTTGTTCGTCTATATGGCCCTCCCTAAGTTTCAGAGTACACTCAGAGAACAGATTTGTTGCCGCAGCCAAATTTTTTGTCAACGGAATGTTGGTGACAACAACCGAAAAGTTTATTGGGTACACATCAATTTTCAGTAGAAGGAACTGACACTCTCGGTTGAAGGAAACTAGTATCGGTTATTCCAACAGAATAAGATGATCATAGGAACTGAATTCGTACAGGTATTGGTTCTTGTTATACTTATAGATTGTTGGTTTTGAAAAAATGTAATATATTACCGCCTTGCAAAGGGTCAACTGATCAGTCTTTGGATATATCGAGCCATAAGCGCTAACCTATCGTAAGTCAAATTTTTGGAAAAAAAAATTTATTGCTGAAAAATAATCGTTAGGACAAGCCTCATCGTTTTGTATTTTTAAAATGACAAAATTGTTAGTAAAACATCAAAAAAAAAAGCTTTTGCATTTTATCGTAAATGATTGTTTAAATTTTATTGTGTAGCAATTTTATCGTAAGTCACACATCAAATTGCTGCAGCAATCGCAAATGTGTTCAGATTTTTTTTTTTGTTTTTTGATACAGTTATATGAGTAGGTAGAAATCTTAAATTTTTGCATTTGTTCAAAGTGAACACGTTTTATATTGTGTGTTGGGGTATGTTGGATTCCCAATGAATTTTCAAGTGCAGCGGGAAGACGCGTCGAATTGTGTCTTTTATTATCAGTCGGCATTAAAATTCTATTTATGCTCGCACAATGTAATAAAATATACAATGCAACGAACGATCGATGAAATGCACGCACAGGGCGATAACGGCCTGCGATGCGTGCGTGCATTGATTTCTGCCTTAGAAATTGTAAGCCCAACGTGGTTCGCCTGATAAGAATTTTTGTATATATAGTCCTAAGCGAACACATTTCAAATTAGTATGAGTCCATTACTAGACCGAAGAAGGCCTTACAAATCTTCTTTAATCTTAAGTATAAATCATTACTCACCAGGAGAAGAAATTACAACTCTTCTCCAGAACTTGAGTCAGAATAAATCTACTCAACAGAACATTTATGTAAAAAACATTTTGTTTCATTTTACAGCATTAAAACATTTGCATTTTTAATAAAGTTGTTTGAAATAAATAATAAAAACCGTCTCCTGTAAAATTTGCATTTTTTCACTTACGATAGGTTAGCGCTTATGGCTCGATATGTTCTGATAAGCATAGCAGTGATGTCCCAATCGAAAAAGATTGGGAAGAAAAATTGATTGTTGTTTGGAATAATAAGGTAGTCCATCTATGGCGACAATTCTATTCAAATCTGAATAATGTCGCTAAATAAAAGTAAAGCCTGTTTCTATATTAAAAAAATAAACGTCTAACCCAAGAAACATAAACTGCCTGACCATTTTTGTTTTGTTTTATAAATTCGATGGGGATTTTGAAATATGTTTTCGGTGTAATCCAAGTTTTTGTTGCGACTAAAACCCGATAAAATGTTATAGGTTTTATATGCTGATGTTAGAATAACAAATATTATGTTACAGCAGCCAATTAAACAAGGTTTTGTCACTTTAAGGAACTAATCCGTTGGTCACAACCAATTATTGGTATCTGAGTAACATGTACATCACAATTGGTTGGTAGCCATAACCGCCAGTTGTAGCATCCATTATTAAATTTAATTCGGTTTGTATAAATACCGTGATGTTGGCTGTAAATACCGTGATATGGTTAAAGCAACAATCATATGAACACTATGTTGATTATTGCAGCAGAAAGTATGTTTATTCAACCAAATATTTGTAGTTCGGGCCGACTACAAACGGATTTTTTCTGTGTGTTTGTACTTTCTCCACGCAGAAAAAAATTATGGTTGTGGTGACAATATTCGAAGAGCGTCATACTATTGTTGGTTACAAGGTTGTGGCACAACAATATTATAATCCACACAACAATAGTATGATTCACACCTAACCATACTATATTCCCCACAACCATGTTATGAGTCACACTCAACCATACTATTATCCCCAAAACCATACGATGATCCCATTAACCATAATATCTTTCACATACAACCATAGTATGAGTCTCACAACCATAGTATGATCCACACGCAACCATATTATGATCCCTACAACCATAATATGATTCCACTCAACCATACTATGATCCGCAAATTTATTTTTTAGGATAGGGTTATGTCAAAATAAGAGATTCTTATTAAGCATTTTTTTAAAATAATTCATAGTCAGATTTGAGACAATGTTTCTATTGAACATTTTATTAAAGAAACAAAAATTTATTCAAAAGGCAGTCAAAAAGTCTTTAATTGAATACGCAGAACCAAAGTGATGAACGTTATTAAACCCTGATGAATGGCTATATGTGACAGCGCATAGAGAAAGGGTAAAAAAATCAATTTCCATTTTTTTTCTTTTTTTTATGTGTACAACATCTGAGCATTGAATGAGAACGATCCCATGCCCCAAAAGTGTTTCCTCCCAGATATATACGCGTTTTATGAAAGTCAAGTCGACGATTCTAAGCGCAAATAGAAAGGGACCTAATCTTTATAATGGCTCTCCTGAACAAAACTTTCATCAACTTTTCACTTTTTTTTGATGTGGACAACATCTGAGCATCGAATGAGACCGATCCCATGGCCCAAAAGTGTTCCCTCCCAGAGATATGCGCGTTTTATGAAAGTGAAGTCGACGATTCTAAGCGCAAATAGAAAGGGACATAATCTTTAAAATGGCCCTCCTGAACAAAACTGGGTTTTAATCTTAGGTCCCTTTCTGTTTTGCGCGTCACATATACTTAAGAGCAGGCAGATTTTAAATAAACGAGAACCCGTCGGCAGTAGAGTATTCCATCGAACAAAGTAAACACAATAAAAATCCATCACACTGTCTTTCGGTTGTTGTTGTTTTTTATAATGAAGCAACCATGCACTGTATCGTGTGTGTAAATGTTTTTTTTTTTTGATCCACACACACACATATAGCCTTTAAAACCTGTTATGCTTTGTTCACAGTCTGAACCATAGTGCATGATTGCCGTAATCATATCATTGTTAACGTGAATCTTTAACAACAATACTTTTGTCACACCATGGTTGCTACAACCATATTATCATTTCTAAATTTAGCAATAATAGTATTGTTACATTTCAACAATATTAATATTGCCGCAATCATACTAGTGTCAAAATAGAATTCAGAAAACAATACTATGGTTGCGACGAACATGCTTTTATTGTAGAGAACATATTATTGTTGCCGTGACCATAGAGTAACCATGTCTTTTCTCTGCGTGTCTGAGGTTCCTTTAGTCAATTAAGGATACACTTTTTACTCCTGGGGTGATTGCGTCCTTTAACATAATTTCATGATCCTGGGGTTATTAATGGAATCGCTTTCAACAGACACAAACGAACGGACAGACATGGCTAAATAATCTTAGAATTTTACTACGAGCAATAATTAATATGTATAAGTATAAAGTACTAAGGTCTCCGATCAAAACTTCTTAGTGTTGCAAATTATCCATACTTTGGTGGAGGTTGTAAAAACGGGACAAGTTTTTGTGGAGGGTACAAAATCGGCTTATTTGCTTGTGGAGTAATTCCTTTTTCAAAAAGTAATAACAACAAATGATCACAACAAATCAAAAAACTTAAAAGGCACTAGTTTTTATTTCGACTCCAGCTATTTAACGTTTTTTCTCTGGATCTGACTAGCCGTCGGTATGTCCAGTTGAACCAACTTTTAC
The DNA here is from genome assembly GCA_963513945.1 of Hydrotaea diabolus. NCBI lineage: Eukaryota > Metazoa > Arthropoda > Insecta > Diptera > Muscidae > Hydrotaea > Hydrotaea diabolus. The sequence continues at coordinate 61,057,256 of OY740718.1, read as the reverse complement.
GGCTTGGCCTAAAGAAAATTGATTATACTTATAATATCGCCACAGCATTAATATCGATCCCAAATCGCCTCTTAATATAAATTCTGACTTTGCTTACAGAACTTCAAGTAAAGCTTGGTTCGTTTCAACAACAACCTGTTGTAACAACGAACATTAGAAAGGGTTCTCATGTACTAAAAGGACTGTACCGTGATCTCCCTGACTAAGTGTCTTTCAACACATAATAGCGTGCAAAGGTTGGTTCAACCTAAACTGCAACAACCTGTTGCATCATTGAACATTGTAATTGATCCACTTATGAATGGAATAGACCGCCATCATTCCTCTAAGCTCGGCAAACGAAATAGCAATTAACCAAAGTAGAAATGTACGAGAGCGTCATGACAAATGATGATCATGCCTTCGTTAAGATAAATCTATTCTAATGACTTTTAAGCGATCCACAGAAAGAAATTAATCCTAAGTTTCTTGCAAATCCTCAGACGATGGAAGAGACAAAAAAACCGCGATCATGCAACACAACTGCAACACATGACTTGGCGACAGCAACAAGTTACATTGCCATGGCAAAGCATTTGGCCAACACGACTACGCTGTTGCTGGTGTTGTTCGGCGGCTGGAATTGCCAAAAAGCTTGAAACAGCCTGAAGATGTAAACTTATTTTACGTTAACATTTAAACAAATTTCGTTGGTTAGTTTTCGTTTTTTTGTGCTCTTGCTGTTCTATGCTGGCCTATGGTTTGACTGGAAGACATGATGTTATGTGTCAACAGCTTAATTCGCTGACCGCACTCATGTTTCTGCTAAAGATTTGTATCTTTGGTCTATAACTACAGCAACCAGCAAACAGAGAAACACATTAGAATCTCAGCAAGACTCTGATTTACAACCAATGTACAACATTAAAAATTAGTGCTGATCTACAACGACACTGAAATGTGCCCTACGATAGAGGTTAGAAGGGGTGTAAAGAGAAAGAGCATGGACTATTTTGGCATGTATGCCGTTATAATACGTAGTCTGGGCCGCGATTGTTTACCTAGGAAGAACGGTAAGAGTTGGAGGTTTAATCTGATACTTGTAAGATATATTACATCAGACCTGTTCGATAAGACTTACCAAACAAATATTTATTTTCAGTTTACTATATTATTTGATGCACCATTTGAAAAAGAAACATCTTTTTAAATGAAAAGTCATATTAATTAATTTTTGGTTGGTTCTCTACTTAAAGAACTCTTACCTTTTTAAGAAGATATCAATCAACTGGACGCCATCATTGTTTATGATCATTTGAATAATTCTAATCGCTTTTTCAATCGTTTGAGGACAGTAACCATCACAATACGGCGGCCCACAGGCTTCGATCAGCTAATGTATTTTACAGAGCTGCTATTATATGTCCAAGAGCGATTAGTACCCACTACCTTATTTGTCTGAAATTATGGCTCTGATCCTAAGACCTAGTGGCATAAAATTTGACGAATTCATTCACGTTTTCTCTTGCAATTTATCGACGCTGTAAGCAGTGGCGGGTCATAAAGTCCAAGAACAATTTTGCACAAGGGCACTTTACCATCACGTTAGAAAGTTTCAAAACTTAGTCTTACCTAATCGAATTGAAATGTTTAAGGTTTGTTTTAAACTTGAATTTGGTTTTCCTTGAATTGATACATTTTACCAAAAAAACTGTGTGAAATTATCATTTGAGTCCAGGATGGATCGCGAAATTAGCTTTTTTGCACTGTAGGCTGTGGCGGCACTGCTGTTCGAAGAGAGTGAAAAGTGTGCGTGGCTTATAGTGGCTGGCGGGAGATTTGTATTCGTCTACCTTTCCGTTGCCATCGTGCATTGGACTCGTGAGAAGAGGTCATTTTGTGATGAAGCGTATTTTTCAAATGCGCACTCGATCATTGCAGTACAGCGTGCTTTTCGTTTACGAGCAAAAATTTGCTTTTTTGCACTGCAGGCTGTGGCGGCACTGTTGGTGGAAGAGAGTAGATGTTGTGCGTGGCTTATAGTGGCTGACGGGAGATTTGTACTCGTCTGCCCTCCAGTTGCCATCATGCATTGGACACGTGAGGAGAGGTAATTTTGTGGTGAAGCGTATTTTTCAAATGCGCACTCGATCATTGCAGTGCAAAGTGCTTTCGATGTTCCCCCACGCGGACGTGTTCCTAGACGGCAATCAATTGTAAATTGGATAACTTTATTGAGAACACCAGGTAATGTGTCAGGTGTACGAAGGGCACCTGAGGGACGTCCAGGATTGCTCCTGGACGGCAATCAACAGCAGGAAATGTGTCATGTATACGAAGTGGACCTGAAAAAAGGATTACAACACCATAAAACATCGAGAGAGTTAGAGCAGCAGTACTTTCATCTCCGAAACGCTCAGCTTGGAAGCAATCACTTGCTCTTGGCATCTCCTGGATTTTTTCCAGCCGGCTCTTGAGGCAATGCAATTAGAGGATACATGATTCCAACAGGATGCTGCCACTCCACACACAGCGAGGTTTACCATGAATCGTTTGAGGCAAATGTTTCCTGGACGGCTTATCTCTTTGAGGGGTGATGTGAACTGGCCGGCACGTTCACCAGACTTAGTCCCATGCAATTTTTTCCTTTGGGTCTACCTGAAGTCGAAGGTGTATATCAACCGTCCCAACACCTTGAAATACCTAATTAACAATATTAAGGCTGAAATTGACAGAATACTAGTCGACATGCTTCTTAGAGTTCATGAAAACTTCAGAAAACGTATGCCGCAGTGTGTGGAAAGCGAATGTCGACATTTGCCAGGTACACTATTTAGAACTATGTAATTTAAAAATTCCCTTACTGTTCAATATAATCAAAATATAAAATAAATTTTCCTAGGGTTCATAATTTTTTATTTCATTCCCAAATACACAAATTTGCGCGCTCTACCCTGTAATTACAGTCCAAGTACACGCAGAGAAAAAATAAGGTTACTACTCGTATATGGCAATAATAATTTGTTCGCCGCAATTAAAGTATGTTCGTCGCAACCATAGTATTGTTTTCTGAATTTAATTTTGTACAATAGTATGATTATCGCAATATTTATATTGTTGAAGTTAATTTAAAAATGAAAATATGGTTGTAGCAACAATATAAATCTAGTTATTGCGACAAATGTATTGTTTTATGTTTTTTTTTTGTTAACAATAATATTATTACGGCAATCATACTGTATGATGGTAATTTTTTTCGTTTGAATATGCTTTTTAGAACAATGTTATTGTTACGGATCGAATGCAATAATAGTAGATTTTATAAGAAATTAAATTTTTTATACAAATTGTTTTGGCTTTGTTTAACTGAAATATATTTAATAAAAACGCATACGTTTTTTAAACTGATTTTTTCTACTGCTAAATAAATCACTCCTATTATTTTAAATTTAATGTATTTTTAAATAATTTCCATAATTCAATTCTATTGTTGACAACTTAACGCAATTCTAATAAATAAGTTTGGGAATCATAGTATGGTTGAGCTGGATCATACTATGAATGTACGGATCATAACATGGTTGCGTGTGAATCATACTATGGTTGTGAAGATCATACTATGGTTGTATGTAAAACGCACTTTGGTTGTGAGGATCATAATATGGTTGTGGGTATCATAGTATGGTTGAGCGTGAATCGTACTATGGTTGTGGGGATCATAGTATGGTTATGTGTGAATCATACTATTGTTGTGAGGATCATAGTATGGTTATATTTGAATCATACTGTTGTTGTGAAGATTATAATATTGTTGTGCTACAACCATATACCCAACTATAGTATGATCCTCTTCGAATATTGTCACCACAGCCACACTTTTTTTCTGCGTGCACTTGGATTTCACCTGTCCATAGCTAAAGCTCTTCGTGTAGAGATGGAAATGAGAATATATGATATGATATGTCGAGCGTGCCTAAGATTTGAAAAGAGCATTTTTCCAACTTATAAGCGGCTTAAGATATTGCTGATGACATCAACACGCTATCAATCACAGATGATGTACGTAATTGAATGGCCACAACCGACCCAGCAAGAGGTCAAAACAGCAATAACCCGAACAACAAAGCCGAGGGGGTGCCGACAAAGTCCCTGCGGAGCTATACAATTCCAGAGAAGACGAGCTGATAAGATGCAAGCATCAGCTAGTATGCACTATCTGGAAAACCCGCCTAAACATATTAATGGACAAAATCCTTGAAAAGGCAAAAGTTAATAAAACGGGCACCATCAACATCAAGGCCACAAGGCCTCGGCAAAACAGAGCGCGATGTAACTGGAGCCTAAAGAGTCGTCTAAAATGGGTCTGATGGTAAATGAGGGCAACACCGAAATGATACTGGTAACTGCTAGAGATACGCCGCGACGAAAGAGGAGAGAAAATGTTTCTGCCGGCAGTTGCAATGTCGAAGTAGTTGAGGAATTTGTATACATTGGATCCGCTATAAACTAAAAGAACGATGTCAGCACTGCAATAAAACGAAGGATCGTATTGGCAAATATTTTGGGCTCGCTAAACAGCATATGAACAGAGCGCAGATTACACTTTACAATACACAGGTACTACTCATGTTTCTCTATGGCGCCGAAACATGGGTGCTTCTAAAGCGGATAAAAGTTAATTGGCAGTCTCTGAGAGAAACATCTTTCGCAAAATCTACCACCCAAGCTGGTTGGGCGGGAAGTGCATACGTCGGACAAACCGGGAGCAGTATGAGATGTAATTAAGCGCATAAAAATACAACGATTGCGCTGACTGCAGCATGTTGCTCAAATATAAAAAAAACACGCCAGAAAGACATAAGACGATAACTACCACGAAAGCCGCAGACAGAAAAGACGGAGACCACGGTATCGGATAAGAATTGCCGAAATGTTATGCAAATAAATGAAAAGTCAGAGAAATGTCATGTTCAGGATATCTCGAAAACTATAAGTGATGAGGCAAAACGGACACTTAATTCGGATTCAGGAGATCATTTTAAATTATGATCAGTTGCCAGTCTAAAGGTGGGCTCAAAACTTAATTTTTGCAGATCAGTGTTATGAGCATATAACTACAAATATGATAATTATGTCAAGGTGTCGTGTCACTGGCCTCTTTTCCACCAGGTTAATTTTCATCTCCTGCTATCATACTACCTACTATCGTCATATCTATATGAGTTCACAAGATATAGTCTTTCAAAGTTCAGGGACGGAGCTACGTCCTTTTGCTTATCATTTATTTCATTCTGTTAAAATTGTATAACGATCGTTCATTACTTTGGCATTAAATGTGGTTTATTAAAGGGGCGTAACAGCGGCCATTTTCCTCCAGGATGTGTTCCGATCCATCCCAACACCATATGTGACAGCGCATAGAAAAAGGGAACTAAGGGACCTAAAATCAATTTTCATTTTTTTTTTTTGATGTGGACAACAATTGAGCATCGAATGAGACCGATCCCATGCCCCAAAAGTGTTCCCTCCCAGAGATATGAGCGTTTTATGAAAGTGAAGTCGACGATTCTAAGCGCAAATAGAAAGGAACCTAATCTTTGAAATGGCTCTCCTGAACAAAACTTTTCATCAACTTTTCACTTTTTTTCTTTGATGTGGACAACATCTGAGCATCGGATGAGACCGATCCCATGCCCCAAAAGTGTTCCCTCCCAGAGATATGCACGTTTTATCGACGATTCTAAGCGCAACGAGAAAGGAACCTAATCTTTAAAATGGCTCTCCTGAACAAAACTGGTTTTTAACCTTAGGTCCCTTTCTATTTTGCGCGTCACATATGTTCCAAAAACCATCGTTCATGAAAAATTGTATCTAATGTTTTCATAACATGGGATAGAATAATTTCCTAGTCATTGATTAATAACGGTCGGTCCATTACTTTTGGCCAAAAATTCGATGTTTTAAAGAGGCGTGGCACCGCCCATTTTTTGTTCCAGAATGTTGATCTATGCCAACAATATATCTTCCAAATATCATTGTCATATCACAAAAAGTTGATGAGATATTGCGTTTTAAGGTTTGGGGTTGTTGATTAGTCCAGAGGTTGACCCATTCCTTGTGAGGGGCAAATTTTTACCTCTTGGCCTATCAGACCCAATTTCAGTACAAATTGTTTCAGTAGATCAACACATGTGTCTGAAGCTCCTAGCTTCAATGTTGCGACCTTAAGTTGGCTTTCCACAGAAGGACATGGCTAGCTCATCTACGAATTTTTAGCTCTGTTCGAAATATACTCATATGTGACAGCGCATAGAGAAAGGGACCTAAGGGTAAAAATATCAATTTTCACTTTTTTTGATGTGGACAACATCTGAGCATCGAATGAGACCGATCCCATGCCCCAAAAGTGTTCCCTCCCAGAGATATGCGCGTTTTATGAAAGTGATGTTACACCAAAGATAGACGTATTTAAATCTTTAAAATGAACAAAACTGGTTATTACCCTTAGGTCCCTTTCTATTTTGCGGGTCTCCGACCATTTTTTCGAGGCTTTGAAAAGAGAGTGCCAAATTGAATATACCCTCACTACTATGATAGAGGGCGTAAAAACAATGACGTCTAGTCAAGAATCTGAATATGTGACGCGCAAAATAGAAAGGGACCTAAGGGTAAAAACCAGTTTTGTTCAGGAGAGCCATTTTAAAGATTAAGCCCCTTTCTATTTGCGCTTAGAATTGTCGACTTCACTTTCATAAAACGCGCATATCTCTGGGAGGGAACACTTTTGGGGCATGGGATCGGTCTCATTCGATGCTTAGATGTTGTCCACACCAACAAAAAAAAAGAAAAGTGAAAATTGATTTTTTTACCCTGAGGTCCCTTTCTCTATGCGCTGTCACATATAACATTATTACTACTTAATTTAAGGTCTTGAACAATGAGACTTGGCCAGTGTTATCAGTACTTTTGTTTGATATTTTAAATGTTAAATCGCCCACCCTATATTATGAAGGTAAAGGGTATCAAAGCCGCATGCGAATTTTGTCACTAGTAAGCACTTTTGGTAAATTAAAAAAGCGTTACACACTAAAATTCCTACAATTAAGATGGAAACACCGCCGCAGTAAACCCGTAGCAATCGACTGGAATCTATCTGCTCATCGATTGGCCAGCCGGAATCTAACTTTCAGAGGTGTAGGGTTCTCAGCACAACTAAATACTCATCAACAGACTGCGCTTGTAAGCCTAGCAAACGTTTTGCAATAATTTCAATTTGAAGTGGCGTTTGAAACGCATAAGTTGGCTAATTTTTGTTCTTGTTTTTTTTCATTTTTTTTGGTGTTTCGTTTGCCATAAGGAATATGGCAAATTCCTTTATTAGTGGGGAGATCTTGAGAAGGCACCATGGTGAGCAAAACTTAAACTGTTAAAATTTTGTTTACATTCGCAACATTTTGTGGGCCATGCATTTGCAAAATTGGCCGAATGCATTTGCCCCAATGCATATGTTTGAGTTTCAAGTGCGGCATGGTGGAGAGGTGAGTAGTGGGTACCACCACTCACTCACTCTGCCTTCCATATCCACATGTTTTTCGTGTGTTCTTTCCTGGTTGGAAGATTTATTATTTTGCAACAATTTTGTGGCAGTGCCATTTAAATGTTTGCTTTTGCAAAAATGTTTGGTCTTGCGACGGCGGCGACGACGTCGGCGACGACGACAACACCAAACGGCGAACTAAATTTGTTTCCTCCCCGGTGAATTGTGGCCTAAAAGTTCTTGTACTTCATGTACCACAATTCGAATTTGTTGCTGTTTGCAGTTTGTCAAAGGCGTTCGTTTGAACGTTTTGTATTCTGGCTTTACTTTTGTGTTTGTTTTGGCCTGGTTTTGGAAGAAATGTCGAAATCGTAACAAATGTTTGAATTTGTCGTTGATTTGCATTTAGTGATAAGACCGACCGACCGACGGGCCGGCCGGGCCACATTGATGGATTGATTAATAACAATGTGTTGCCGAAAATGTCAGCTAACCTAAGTCAGGTTTGTGTATTCAACCTGTCAGGTCTCCCGGTGAGTTATACGTTTTCAAACTAAAATGTATTAAATAGGTTAAGGTGTGTGTTCAAAACAAAAGACTCAACGAAGAGGTCTATAAAAATGACTGTTGGGATTTTAATTTTATGTGGAATTTAAACTAAAGACAGCAGCATCTGTATTGGAAATCTGCCTCCCAACATGGACCAATTAATACCAATATTACTTTCCAAATGATACAAACACCCAAAGTTTTTACTTTCAATCAGTTTAAAATACTCGCAAAAAACATTTAATGTAATTTAAGGGTAAATACAGTCGACAGTTAAAAAAACACTAAAAAAGCGTAGATAATAATTAAAGGCGACATTTTGTTCGTCTAGGTGAACTCTTATAAACGGTAGAGCAATTGATATGGAAACTAAAAATGATCGTTTTTTGATATTCGGATTCCTAGTTAATTTAAAATTCAATTCCTAGTAAAATTTATATAAAATTATATATAATTTATATATATATATATATATTATTAAAAATATTTGTTGTTGTTGTGACAAAACTATATTTAGTTTAGTAGTCCTGTTCATCTATAGGGGATTTGCTGCAATGTCTAGGAATGAAGTAAACGCGCGATTTGAACTGGATGCATTCACAGAGACCTGGATGTAAGCTGAGTGGGCCGGACAATTGAAGAGGTGCAGCGCGTCATGTGGTCCCTAATGACAGGCGGGACAGAGGTTAGCATCAATTCGTTCCCAAAAAGGATTGAGGCGGTTGCACCATCCAGATCTCAGCTGAGCCAGAACCATGCGCGTCTGCCGAGGTAGTACAGGGTGTCCGTCGGGAAGGTATTTTACTTTGTTTGTTTATAATTTTTGATTGATTTTGATTAAATCTTATATTGATAAATGTTTTATCTAATGTCGCCAATTATGTATGGAATACAATATCAGATAAATGCCCGCCTCTGTTAGCCTCAAAAAGGCGAGCCCTTTGAGCACATTTTTATAACATTCTCTCACATCTTACGTGGTATTTCATTAATTTCATCTCGAATATTTTGTTTGAGTTGCTCAAGCGTTTCTGGTTTGTTTGCAAAAACCCTGCTTTTCATATATCCCCACATCAAAAAAAATTTGGTTACTATAGTAACCAAACAATAATGTGTTCTCTGCAATAATAGTATGTTAGTCGCAACCATAGTATTGTTTTTTGAATTTCATGTTGACAATAGTATGATTGTGACAGTATTAATATTGTTGAAATGTAACAATAGTATTATAGCCAAATTTAAAAATGAATCTATGGTTGCAGCAACAATATAAATATGGCTGGTGCGACAAAAGTATTGTTTTTTGGGTTTTATGTTAACAATAATAAGATTACAGCAATCAATCATCATTTTCTTAACTTGAATTTGGGTTTTACAACAATGTTAGTGTTACGAATCTTATGAAATAATAATGGAAATTAAAATTTTCCAAACAAACTAATTTGGATTTGTTTAACCGAAATATTTTTAATAAAAACGCTTACGTTTTTTAAATGGATTCCCTCGACTGTTTAATAAACATTTATATTATTTAAATTTTAAAATATGTATTATTAACAACATAAACCAATCCTAATAAATAATTTTGAGGGCCATATTATGGTTGAGTGGGATCATACTATGGTTGCTTGTGACCCATACTATGGTTGTTAGATTCATACTATGGTTGTATGTCAAACATACTATTATTGTGAGGATCATAATATGGTTGTGGGGATCATAGTATGGTTGAGTGTGAATCATACTATGGTTGTGGTGATCATAGTATGGTTGAGTGTAAATCATACTATGGATGTGAGGATCATAGTATGGTTGAGTGTGAATCATACTATGGTTCTGAGGATCATAGTAGGGTTGTGTGTGAATCATACTATTGTTGTGAAGATCATAATATTGTTGTGCCACAACCATATACCTAACAATAGTATGATACCCTTCGAATATTATCACCTCAACGATACTTTTTTTCTGCGTGCACAAAAAGAAGTCCGGAGAACTCAAATCAGGCGACCGTGAAGGTCAATCGACATCACCATTTCTTGAAATAAATTGCTGTGGAAAGAGGTCATGCGTTAATTCCTTTGTAATCCTAGCTGCATTGGATGTGGCACCGTCTTGTTGATACCACATGTTAATCAAGCCCAAAACATACAGTTCTGGCGTTAAAAAGTTCTCAATCATATCACGATATCGCTCCCCATTGACAGTTACCGTTACGCCGTTTTCTTTTTCATAGAAGTACGGTCCAGTGTTTCCTGCTGACCAAATTGCACACCAGACTGGCACTTTTAATGGATGCAAAGGTGACTGATGAATAATTTAAGTGGTTGCCCATTGCCCAGAATCGACTATTCTGTTAATTCACATATCCATTCAAATGAAAATGTCCCTCTTCACTCATTATGATTTTTTTATGAAAATCGGAGTTTTCATGGGTGGGCTTTACCATCCTATTGACATATGTACGTCGGCATATATGGTCTTGTGAAAGAAGCTCTTGTGTCAACTGAATCTTAAATGGAGACAAATGCAAATCCTTGTGCAAAATTGTGGCTAAAGTTGTTCTCTGAAGACCAAGTTCCTGAGCACGAAGCTCAAATTGAGGTTGATGGATTGTTTTGAACATTTTCTTGAGCAGCAGTAATGTTTTCAGCCGTACGTGCAGTACGTTGTGGTCCATGCTTGGGCCTATCAGCTACAGACCCTCTCTCTTCTTGGATCTTCATTTACTACGCGATAAGTAGTGCGTTTTGTTGGCAAGTTGTTTCTCCCAAAAATGTCATGTAACTTTCTCACTGTCACCGTCACAGTAATCGATAATTGATTTTGATAAAAATTTTTAAGGATTAAAACACGTTGTTTTATTGAATATTTTCCCATAATAAGTTTGCCACGTCTCTACTTTACGACTGTCAAATATGAACCGTCGAAAACTAATGTTTACCAAAATGGCGGCAAAACAAAGTAGTATACCTTCCCAGCGGACACCCTGTACCTTCCCTTAGGTGAAATCTCTTGGGGATGCTCCCCTAGCACTATATCCATACGGTAGCTGCTGCTGCGACTTCATCAGCGTGAATGTCGTTCAGACATTCCTTGATAATTTCGTTGATCTAACAGCTGGCTCTAGTACCGCTAGACCTCTCTCTGGATCATGAAGATCGTACCTGATCTGCCTGAGTGGTGTCCATTAATTGGTAGTTGGGATGACTGCTGCAAAGACACCCAAACAGAAACGGCTTAGACAACATGAAATTGTGTCTTCGCAGAAGACAACCGGTTGATGTTCTCGGACCGGCGTTCTGTCAAGTCTTAATTTTTATTTCAACTTCGTCGTTTTTTTTTAATGCCAACTGTGTTCCTTGCTGACAGCTCTCTACCGAAGAGTTGCTCTTCGAGTCAATCAGTTTCATAGAACACTGCATCGTTATCACGTTCGCCGATCACACCGGTGCTGCGTAGTTCCGTACAGACCGACCTATCGCTTTGTAAGAGGTCACTAAGGTCCCCTTGTTGGCTAACCAAGTACTGCCGCCTAGAAATTTGAGGACCTTGTGCCAACTTTGTGCCGAAAAAGGCTGTCCAATGAGACCTCAAGGATTTAGGGGAAGTTGGTAGTCGGGTTTTTGACACCACCGATCACTTTAGTTGAAAACCGCACCTCTGCGGTCTATGCAGTATGGCTGATGATTTGAAGGGCGATATTTATATATTCTTCGCATTAAAGAAGCGTGCTAAGTCAGTAAGCTAACAGTTGATTTTCTCGCATATGCCATCCACTTTACGTTCTGACCACAGAATCGTGCAATCATCAGCGTACGACAGAATTTCAACGCCGTCAGGTCGTGCAGGACTTCAAGCAAGGTAGAGGTTAAGCAGTGACAGAGATACTACACTGGAAAACTTCTTGCTGAACTCTACGGAGCTTCGACTATCTGTCTCTAAATTCTACATATGAGTGGCGCCCATACATACAGTTCACGACCCAAAGTTTCAAACTAGCAGGAAGGAATGTTTCTGAAATGTCCTCAAACACAGTGGCATGACTGACCGTATCGAAGGCCTTGGTGAGATAAAGAGGCACAAGGACGGACCTTCGTTGGACTTGTTCTGATTTAGGCCGCGACTGTGGTGTTGGTTCAGGCTGGGGAAAAGCCGTTGTTGTGCTCGGCTGGGGAAAAGCCGAGCCTCAAGCGTGTTTCGTTCTGGCGAAAGCAAGGAGATCGGCATGCACTTATACTTATACACTCGTACACTCCTTTGCTTGAGTCTTTGCCTCGCTTCAGTAGCGGCTCTGCCCATTTTCCAGGCATCGGGCGTTAAGTGTGTGGCTTACGACAGATTGAGTACTTTCTCCACTTCCAAGGTATCCAAATGCTTTAGCATCAGCATTTAGATTCCGTCTGGAGCCAGCGACTTCGATGACTCTAAGGATGACATGGTCAACTTCCTCTTCGACTCAAATAGCGCTTATATGGAGCAATGCTCTCCTTTTCGGTTTCTCGCTCTCTGGGTGCTTAATAAAAAGTCGGGTTAAATAACTCGCGCATTGCTTCGGATCTGTCGCCGAACGTAACGTCTGTCCAATCATCGTTTCTTCCAGGATTAGAAAGCGATTTGACGGTTGTCCACAATTTGCTAAATTAGTGTTCTAAGTGTTCCAGCCATTTGTTCCGCTTATATTCGTTGACCAACTCCCTGATCTCAGAGTTGAAATCCCTAATTCTAGGTTCAGCAGGTTTTAAGCGAAGAATGTCATCACGGTCGTTTACAAGTCCCGCTGCCTCTGCTGGGAAATCAACTCGTATCTCGGATATTCGACAAGCAGCAATATGGCGAGCGGCTGCTGCGTTGATGATGGCACGGAACTTCTTTTTGGCTACCCGAAGATTATTGAACCCACGCCTGCCGGTACTATGTACCGAATTGACTCGAAACACTTTTATGTCAGGGCCACTCCCCTCAACAAAATGTGATTTCTGTTTGTCGATTTAAGTGGTAGCATATGCCGATAACGTAGTAATACTGATTTCGAGTTTGTGTCCTCTGTCCTATTAGTAAAGTCATAAACGATGCTCTTCATACGTTGAGCTTTTGGACCATTAGCTGTAATCTTGACTTGAACCCTAGCAAAACAGAGATAGAGTTGTTTACGAAGAGCACAATGGACCCGGCATTAAAGCTCCCTAGCCTCAACGCACTTGGGATCCAACTGTGATATCACGCTAAATACCTTGACGGGATATAAGAGTCGAAACTATCCTGACATAAGAATATCCAGAAAGCCACGGAGGCTTACCTAGCCTGCAGCAAGATTTTCGGTATCCGCTGGAGTCTCATACTAAAGGTGGAGTTATGGAGGTTTACTGCTACTTTCTTGTTGATCCTCAGCACAGTTGCTGTATTTGAAAGTAGATTTTTATTATCATCTCAAAAGAAAGCAGCTGAGCCTTTGGATCGATGTTGCACTTGTTTATATTGGCATAAACACCAACCTCGCCGCATTGTCGTCTTTCCGATTAGGGTAACCCTTTTTTAGATTTCTATGAATACTCGTATGTGGCACATTTAAACGTATTGTTATGGGGATCATTGTATGGCTGTGTGTGAACCATACTATTGTTGTGATGATCATAATATTGTTGTGCCACAACCATATAACCAACAATAGTATGATGCTCTTCGCATATTGTTACCCCAACCATACTTTTTTTCTGCATGTAGATATCGGCAGGTATAACCAACATATCATAGCCAAATCTTCAGTGCTTGCAATAATAATGAAAAGCCAATACCTATTGAAAAATCGAGATAGCCGTCCATAGTATTTCTATATATCTCATGGTATATTCTTTAGAAGTCGGCAACTACAAATTTTGGGGATTACAACTCAATTTCCATGCCAATGATTTTCTAAGATTTTATATCTCAGTTTGGTAGTGTTTAAATACAAATCTTGTGTTTATTTCTTGTTAAAAGGCACCATAAGTTCGGTGCTGTCTTCTTCATTCACTCTTAGGTCGCTGTGGCCGAAGCAATATTTCACCGAAATTTCAACCATTAAGTAAATAAAACAACTTTAAATGTCGTTGCCAAAAGTTAATTGAACTTTTGGAAATGTCCAAAAAATGCAAACCAGTTGGATTAACGATTCAATACACAATAACCCCAAACAAAAGCTGGTAGATACAAACACTCACACGTACATATACTCAGCAATTCCTTTCGAACGTACACGAACCATCAGCAGCGCACCAAGGAGGTAAGGAGGATTCCCATTGGGCCTTTATTTACAACGAACGAAAAGTTAATTTACAATAGGTGTAATTGGCGTTCAGCTCTTGTGTCAGCTGTTTTAAAGCATGGCCTTAAAACAACCTCTAGGACTTTTTACAAGGACTTAGGGAGGAATCGGTAAGAAACGTTTTTCGACCGCTTAGACATAGAATTTTGTTCAGCGATGAGGCCCATTTCTGACTCAACAGCAACGTCAATAAACAAACTTGCCACATTTAGGCTAAAGAGCAACCAGAAGAGGTTCAAGAGGTGCCATTATACCCAGAGAAAACCACAGTTTGGTGCGGTCTATGGGCAGGTGGAATCATCGGTCCATATTTTTCCAAAAATGATGATGACGTAGCCATGAATGGTGCTCGCTATCGCGCCATGATATCGCACTTTTTGCTACCTGAGAGTAAAAGACCGTAATCTCGACTACATTTGGTTTTAAGAGGAAAGGTGCCACTTGCCATACAGCTGCTCAAACAATGGATCTATTGCGAGGTCATTTCGAAGAGCAGTTTATTTTACATTTTGGACCGGTAAGTTGGCCGCCTAGATCGTGTGGTATCACAGCATAAGACTTTTTTCTTTGGGGCTATATAAGGTCCAAAGTCTATGAAGACAAACCAGACAACGATTCAGGGTTTGAAAACCAACATTACAAGTGTCATTAACGCCATGCCGCTCCAAATGCTCGAACGAGACACCCAAAATTACGCCCTCACAATGGACACCCTGAGGCGTAGTTACGGCCAATATTTGATAAAAAATTATATTAAAAAAATAAATGACATAAAACGTCCTTTCGAGTGATCAACAAAGATAGCACACTTGATTTGAATTTTTGTAATTTTTTTAATTTGAAAAAAAATACCTCTGTTTGATCACCCGTAAAATAGGCATTCTCGCCTATATAACTTTATAGGGTCTTCCATATTTCGTGGAGTTGCAAACGGAATGACTGTTTTAAAATACCATTCTCTCTTAGGCGAAGAGAATAATATAGGGTGGGCGATTTAACATTTTAAATTTGAATAGGCTAGAAAAAAATGAACTGATAATTTTTTCCAAATTCTGGTTTTATTCTAAAGTTTGAACTTTGTCATACCATCCGATGCGTTTTCACTTTGCCCAATGGGCTGAAGATAGTTTTGACAGAAGATTAAAAAATTTTACCGAAAAATCGTATTTTCAGATGAAGCTTATTTTCATCTCGATGGCTAAGCCAATAGGCAAAACTGTCGCACATGTGGTTCAGAGAACCCTCACGTGACTATTGAGAAGCCTATGCATCCACAACAAGTCACTGTTAAGCGTGGATTTTGGGCTGATGGCTTCATTGGGCCATTTTTCTTCGAAAATGAATAAGGAGCCGCCCTTTTACTGTCAACGTTCAACGAATTTTTGTTTCCAAAAATTCAAGAGAATGGCATGGAAGACATTTGGCGTCAACAAGACGGGAACACATGTCACACAGCTAACGCAACCACTAAAATTGTATGCACTGTCCGAACAATCAGCCGAATAATCAGTGATGCCACTTGACCGCCTCGGAGCTGTGATTTAAGTCCTGTGGATTCTTTTCTGTGGGGAGTCATTAAGGATAAATCTTACGCAAATCAGTTAAAGTCAATTGAAGATTTGAAACATGAATTCAAACTTGCTATTAAGAGATTCCCAAAACAATCTAAAATATTCTAAATATAACCTTTCCAATAAAACCAGAAATTTGCAAAAGTTATCAGTACTTGTTTTTTTAACAGCACATTCAAAATGCTAAACCATCTACCCTGTAATATGCCTGTATAGATGTGCTAAGGAAATCATTAAGGATGTGCTAAGGAAATCATTATCCGGCAATGGCCCAAAATACCGCAAGATTCGTGCAGCATTCAACTCGTGTTTGTTAACCTTTTGCAGGTAAAAAGTGGCCCAATCGGCCTTAAATAAATAGAATTAAAAATTTTGATAATTTCCACAAGTTTTGCTACTTGAATCAAAAAAAAAATAATTTCGCACAAAAAAATATGAACCCTTGAAAAGGTAACACTTCAATCGATTTACCCCGCACAATCGCAAACCAATATAATATCAAGAGTAATCCTTGGTGCTTTCATGGTTAAGAATATATCCAACAAAATTTACGCAAACCTGGGGTCACTATCGCACGACATGATTTCTAATAAAAAAAAGAGTAAGAGGTTTCAAGCCTTCAATAACGTGGCGTTGGTAATCGAGACAGGAGTGTTTAAATCAGAACATTTTAAGAAGAACATGATTTTTTGATTCTAATGGTTGACTGCATATTAGAATCAAAAAATCCTGTTCTTCTTTTTAATGGAGATATATTTAATTTAAATAAGTCAGACATCCAAGGAATGTCTGATACTGACTGGATCTATGAAAAATTGTCGCTATCTAAAACAGAGGATGAACTCCTGAATTGCTTCCGCACTATCCAATGCCCATTCAGTCTCATATTTTATGACAAAGTTCAAGGAAGTCTTTACTTCGCTCGTGATAGCTTAGGTCGAAACTCGTTGCTGCTTGAAAACAACACAGATCATTTGCAGATAACTAGCGCGTCACATATTACAGATTCCGAGAAGAAAAACATATCAGTGGAACTTCCACCTCTTGGAATATACAAAATAAACAAGCCTGACTTTAATTTGTGCACCGTGTTTCCCTGGAAGCTTCCATGTGAATACTAGAAAAATCAGGCTAGTATGTTTGAATATGTTGCTGGAATAAAAATTAATATTGAATTTGCTGTCCAACCAACGTGGTTGTTTAAAGAGGATATTGTGAGTTCTTATAATTAATAATAAAAAAATGTTCATCGACTTCGCTTTTGTATGACAATTTTTTAAAATGTGATGAAATTTCGCTATGAATGATTTTTCCGAACTTTTGGAAAGCTCTGTAAAACAGCGAGTCGAATTAACGGCGGATTTTTGTATAAACTGCCTACCAATCCGATTGCCTTGCAGCTACTCAAAAATAGCTATTCTTCTTGGTTGACAAATTCTTCTGGTTGACAAATTTGTTAAAAAATCTGATTCGATTGATCTTTTGAATGTAGCTTTTGTAGCAAACAGCGCGAAATCTCTTAATTGGAATGTTCCTGATCTGAAAATCTGCAAAAAATTCAATCGCCAGCTTAGTAGCGCTGTGCCCTACCAGGTAAATCTCATATATGCATTAACTCCAAGCGAAACTCGTATACCTAGTAAAATATTTTTTGTATACAATACTTTTGTTATCAAATCTACTACCAAATACATTTTTACTAATATAAACCGTAGATACAAAGTCTAAAATATATATGAGTATCTATTAAAAAAAGAAAAGTGTATAACATTGTCACAGGTAAAGAATCATGGATCTATGTATATGAACCCGAAACTTAAACAGCAATCGACCGTATGGATCTTTCAAGACGAGCCAAATCCAACAAAAGTTGTTCGTGGAAGAAGTACATCGAAGCAAATGATTGTGTTTTTTTCTCGGTATAACTGGCCATGTTGCCATAGTGACTTTAGTGGAACGTCGGACAGTCAATTCTGAGTGGTTTACAACCATCTGCTTGCCCACAGTGTTCGAAGAAATGAGGAAAGATAATAAGAGAAGACGGATCATTTTGCATCACGACAATGCGAGCTCTCACAGAGAAAGACGGATCATTTTGCATCACGACAATGCGAGCTCTCACACATCAGCTCCATCCACCGTACAGTCCTGTTTTGGCACCCAATGACTTCTTCTTATTCCCTAGCATCAAGAAAAATATGCTTGGTCAACGTTTTTCATCGCCCGAAGCAGCTGTTGAAGCGTTTATAAATCATGTTTTGGAGGTGTCTCAATCGGAGTGGACAAAGTGCTTTGAAAATTTGTTTGTGCGCATGCAAAAGTGTATTGATCTTAAAGGAGGATATTTTAAAAAAACAATAAAACCATTTGCAATGATAAATTATTCTGTTTTTATTGCCGGACCCTAACTATAAAAATCTACCCAAGTATTATCTTATAATGCACTTAATGTGTATCTTTATGATACCAATTCGAATAATATCCTTATTAATTACATATGTGACAGCGCATAGAGAAAAGGACCTAAGGGTAAAAAAAATCAATTTTCACTTTTTTTTGATGTGGACAACATCTGAGCATCGAATGAGACCGATCCCATGCCCCAAAAGTGTTCCCTCCCAGAGATATGCGCGTTTTATGAAAGTGATGGTACACCAAAGATACACGTATTTAAATCTTTAAAATGACTCTCCTGAACAAAATTGGGTTTTAACCTTAGGTCCCTATTTTGCGCGTCACATATGCAAATCTAGCAGGGTTCTTTATACTCTGGTTACACCCTTTAGAATAAACTAAGTTTAAGATTTGAATACTAATAGTTATTTTCATTCCCTGTGGATGTGGTACGACAGGAAGCTGCGAAACCATGTTCAATATGCCATAATACTCTTGGAGTTTGTCCTGGTATTCTCCTGAGCCAAAACTATTGCGGTTGTCCTACTCAAACAAAATGTTGAAGAGTATACTTACAGAACTCTACTTATTTGTAACTGTAGTATGGCTTTGTCATTTCAAAGAAACAGTAAGGCCTCCTACTCGCAGGCCTAGCTTATGCCGCCCTTGGGTCGGCATTACGGCTATTGTTAAACTTCCATACAATGACGTGAACTAACAGTAAGTTGAGCGTTAGAGTAACACCTGTCTGGGTCGGACAGAAGACTGACTGACGTTTGTTATAACATTATAACGGCTTAGAGGTATTGTTACCAAAAACGAAAGCAAAAACAACAAAAAAAACCTCCGAAAATACACAGTCATAGTACCACATGCACTCCAGCAAAAAACAAAACCGCCAGCAGGAGTCGAAGGAAAGCAGAAGGCACCACCGGCATGAATTCAGCTCTTACCAACGGGCATTTCTTGGGGGTTTGAGGTCTCATTCGGTTGCTGTTGTTTTTAGTGAGACGATATTGTTTCAAAATAATTCAAACGCAATGTTCGTATACAAAGACCACCGCCGCACACACACACACACAAAAGTGTCCAGGAACAAAAGGACACCAACGAAAAAAGTTTTCAAAAGACATACGAAACACACACAAACACACGTACACGCAGAGAACCGCAAACAAAGAGAACAGAGCCTAACAAACGGTGGTCGATTCTTTTAAAACCGAATTAAAGTCGAATTCACATGTGATGAATTCACCAAAGCAGAACCGGAAAAAAGCTAAAAAAAATGTTGGCATAAATTGAAGGTATGAGCCCAGACATTTACTCAAGCGTGATGTGTCGTTTGACAAAACTCCATGATGATGAAGAAGAGGAAGCAGACGGGAACAGACAGTATAGTTCTTAGAGGTGAGTGCGCAGGAAAGACGTGACGCATTAATAATTTTATACTCTTTTTATTTTGTAAGTATCGTAAGGAAATCTAATAAATTGAAACGATATTTCGTAAATCTTCACAAGATTGAAGTTAATTTTGTCAGAAATTTATTTGGATCTGGTAAGTCAAGAAGCTGCGAAAGCAGGTTTAACATGCCAAATTAATCTTGGAATTTGTCTTGGTATTCTTCTGAGCAAAAACTATTGCGGCTGTCCTACTCCTCGAAGTTATCTTAAATGCTCCTTGCAAAAAGCAATCCTTGTAATAACCATTCCTTCCGACCTTTTTACGACCACGGTGGGTCCACGATTCACCATTAATAATATAGGGTGATCCATCTATAAGTATTTTTTCAGAACAAAAAAAGCATATAAAAATTCAAATCAAGTGTGGAACCCTTATTGGTAATTTGAAAGGACTTTTAATGGCATTTATTTTTGGAAAATGTTGGCAACTGCATTATGGAAATGAGCGATCGGTGAGAAACGGGAAGATCCGCTGTTTTCGACCAAAATTTTGTTCAGTGATGAGGCCCATTTCTGGCTCAACGGCAAAGTCAATAAACAAAATTGCCGCATTTGGGCTGAAAAGCAACATGAAGAGGTTCAAGAGCTGCCTTTATAGCCAGAGAAAACCACGGTTTGGTGCGGTTTATAAGCTGGTGGAATCATCGGTGCATATTTTTTCAAAAATGGTGATGGCCGGAACGCAACCGTGAGCGGTGCTCGTTATCACGCCATGATATCGATCTTTATGCTACCTGAAATTGATGCTCGTAATCTTGATGACACTTGGTTTCAACAGGACGGTGCCACTTGCCACACGGCTGCTCAAACAATGGATCTATTGAGACGTCATTTCGAAAAGCAGCTGATTTCACGTTTTGGAAAGGTGAGTTTGGCCGCCTAGATCGAGTGATATCAGACCTTTAGACATTTTTCTTTGGGGTTACGTAAAGTCCAAAATCGATGCTGACAAACCAGCTACGATTCAGGCTTGGAAGCTAACATTACGCGTGTCACTAAAGCCTTACCGGTCGAAATGCTCGAACGAGTCATCCAAAATTCAAAAATCCTTAGAATGGAAACCCTGAGGCGTAGTTGCGGCCAACATTTGAAGGAAATTATATTCACAAAATAAATGCCATAAAATATCCTTTCAAATTACCAAAAAAGATTTCACACTTGATTTGAATTTTTATACTTTTTTTGTTCTGAAAAAATGCCTCTAGATGGAAAACCCAAAATTTTACAGGGTGGAGCGCAGAAATTTGCTTTTTTTGCACTGCAGGCTGTGTCGGCACTGTTGGTCGATGCGAGTGGAGAATGTGCGTGGCTTATTGGGGCTGACGGGAGATTTGTATTTGTCTGCCTTTCAGCTGAAATCATGGACACGTAAGCAGAGGTCATTTTGTGTTGGAGCGTATTTTTCAAATGCGCACTCGATCATTGCAGTGCAGCGTGCTTCACCTCAGTGAGTGTGTAAACAAACAAAATATGCGGTACTGAAGTGAAACAAACCACAGAGAACTCTGCATTCGGGCCGCGTCGCTGTGTAGGCATCATTGGCCCTTACTTTTTCCAGGATAACCGTCTTGCCGTAACTGCCATTTTGTGTTGAAGCGTGTTTTTCAAATGCGGACTCGATCATTACAGTGCAGCGTGCCTCACCTCAGTGGGTGTGTAAACAAACATAATATGCGGTACTGAAGTGAAACAAACCCCAGAGAACTTCACTAGAGACCTCTGCATTCGGACCACGTCCCTGTGTGGTGCGTCATATCACGAGTAGGCATCATTGGCCCATACTTTTTTCAGGATAACCATCTTGCCGTAACTGTGTACTCCGAACGGTACTTGATTTTGATACAGGATTTTTTCAGCCGGCTTATGAGGCAATGCATTTAGAAGATACATGGTTCCAACAAGATGATGCCACTGCACACACAGCGTAGGTTACCATGAATTGTTTGAGGCAAATGTTTTCTGGACGGCTTATCTCTCTGAGGGGTGATGTGAACTGGCCGGCGCTTTCACCAGACTTAGCCTAATGCGATTTGTTCCTTTGGGGTTACCTGAAGTCGAAGGTGTATATCAACCGTCCCAACACCTTGGAAGACCTAATTAAAACATGGAGGCTGAAATTGGCAGGTTACCAGTCGACATGCTTGTTAGAGTTCTTGAAAACTTCAGAAAACATATGCAGCAGTGCGTGGATAGCGAAGGTCGACATTTTCCAGGTAAACTATTTAAAACCATGTAATGTAAAAATTTCTTTACTGTTCAATATAATTAAAATTTAAAATAAATTTTTCTAAGGTTCATAATTTTTTAATTTCATTCCCAAATAAGCAAACTACCTCGCTCCACCTTGTACATATACTTTATTGGGTCTCTGACCAGTGTTTCGGAATGACAAAATTAATATACCCTCTATCCGGTGATGTAGGAAGAGATAAATGCCAGTTTTATTTGATTATCACGATGATAAACTAAACCACGGTGCTCCATAGCACTAGGGTTAGGTATAATGCGACTATCAAAGCTCCCTCAGATAAGCTGGAACAGAAAATTTTTGAATCAGCTGTGTGGGCATCACCTTCCTCTTGGTGATGGGTTGAGGTCTATATAAAATTTCTGCTACACTTTGGGTCGTCGAACCCGACTTATACGCAACTCACTTTACCTGCAACTTAGGAGGTAAACCACAGCCACCTCGAAATTCCCCGAAGGGCTGTTCCCAAACAGGTCAGTGTAGAACAACAGAGGCTAATGATCTCCCCCGTACCAGACTTGAGTCGCTGATCCGACCTCATTACACATGACTATTTCCAGTTTAAGCGCCGCACTCTGACTGGTAGCAACAAAGTCTACACGAAGAATTCGCTCCATGATTACTCACTTACATAGAGGATAAATAGAATTATTTGAGATGTATTTCAATCTTGCAGGGGAGCTCTTGGAATCACCCAAAGGAAATAAGTTGCCCCACTCGTACCCTGCGGAGCTAATATGGGTACAGTAAATAGCTTAAGAACAGAGCCATCTCTCGGAAGGCAAAGATTTCACACAACAACATATGTGACGCGCAAAATAGAAAGGGACCTAAGGGTAAAAAACAGTTTTGTTCAGGAGAGCCATTTTAAAGATTTAAAGCGCGCATATCTCTGGGAGGGAACACTTTTGGGGCATGGGATCGGTCTCATTCGATGCTCAGATGATTTTGATTTTTTTTTACCCTTAGGTCCCTTTCTCGCGCGCTGTCACATATGTGCTTTTATATAGGTATAGCGCAGAAGCACGGGTGGTATCAAAACTGGATGATGGTGTGCTGACGATTTTCTAGAGAAAATTCATTCGTAAAATCTACGACTACGTACAAACGGCATAACCCGGAAGTGCGTTCGTGGGAGGAATCATGAGCCCGACATGAACGTTGATTTTTATTTCCTTTTTTATTCCAAAGTGGAACATAGGGTTTCTGCAAGATTACCTAACTATATAAAAATGCAATGTTCTATGTCTGAGCGCCTTGAATCGTATGACGGATTAAAACAAACTTAGGAAATATCTTAACCTTTTCTGATAAATGGTGATGCCTTTTACATTTTTACATTTTTTGTATTTATGGATCGATCTAAATAAAATTTACAAATAAATTTATAAGTTGAATAGAAATTTGTTTATAACGTTATGATATTTTTGGGCAATCAACTTAAAAAAAGTCGGAAAATTTTGGGAATTATTATTCTAATGTGTGGAATTGCGGAGAAAAAATATTATAAATCGGTGAGAAATAAAGGGTAGACAAATTCAGCGATGGAGAGGTACACAATTGAACAGCGCTTTAACATCGTTTAAGCCTTTTAGTAAAACAAACGTTTAAAATGCATTTCGTGATTTTTTTGGTAGGCCTAGTGCGCAAGTATTCGCAAACCGGGTCTGTAGGAAATGTGGAAACACCTGCGCATGCCTGGGCACTTCTTTCTGCGGAAAATATTGATGTTGCTAGCGATAGTGTGGCAGAAAAGCCGTCAACCTTGACTTGTGGTCGTGCCCAACAATTGAACTTCTTGCAAACATCACTGATGCGAATATCGAATAAAGATTTGAATCTACTTTACATGCTTACAAGGTTCAATTGACTTCGGAGAGAAAAACCTAATGACGATTTTAAGCGTCGTCAATACGCCGAATAGTTGGTTGAACAGAGAAAAGTAAATGATGACTTTACAAAGAAAATCATTTGAGTCTTTAACAAGCACAATTCCCTCATTTAGACCAAAGAGAATCCTCGAGTAATTGTTGAAAAGCCGATACATTCACAAAGAGTGACTGTATTTTGCGGTTTATTTCCTGGCGGCGTCATCGGGCCGTACTTTTTCGAAGATGAGTTCGGCCAAGTAGTTACCGTGAATGGTGTTCGCTATCACGAGATAATAACGGACTTCTTGTCGCCTAAAATCAAGGATATGCCTCTTAGTGATATGTGGTTCCAACACAATGATGCCACTTGCCACACATCCAACGAAGCAATAGCTCTTTTGCGCGAGAAATTTAATGGCCGTGTTATATCACGTTGTTGCCAAGGTAATTCGCCGCCACGATCATGTGATTTGACACCGTTGGACTTCTTTTTGGGGATATTAAAAAGAAAAAGTGTACCTCAATAAGCCATGAACAATTTAAGAGCTACAATATGAGATAATTCAAATTTTGAACCTACATTATGTCTCAGAGCCATTGAAAATATGGATCATCGGGGTATGCCACCGAAGCCGCGGCGAGGATTTGGCCTATATTTTGTTTCACACATAATTGTCAGAGACCCTTCTATCATAATAAAAAAATATTTGGATAATTCTCTGAAAACTTTTTTGCTTTTTTTTACAATTAACATTGTGCGTTTTAGTTGAAACACCCTTTACAAACTGGCATACGGGTACTCACAATTAAAATATAATTAAAGAAAATATCACTAAAAATACAAATATGGATTTGAAATGTTGGCTGAAATTGGTGTTTGGCCTCATAGACCCCTAGGAGAAGTGCCGTTATAGAATAAAAACGTTGTTGAGTTCCATCTTACATACGCTAATGGCCCATAAATTCCCTATTGATTTTTTGTTGGGCCACTTGGGTACCAATATTAGCCAAATCTTCAAAATACGAGTAAATCCATATTTGCATTTGGATTTAATCTGGAATTCGTTTAAGTTTTCTCACATGTACCCGTAGTTCCTTCACGCAGAGAAAAAATATGGTTACTTTATGTGAGCACATAGAGAAAGGGACCTAAGGGTAAAAAATCAATTTTCACTTTTTTTTTGATGTGGACAACATTTTTTTTTTGATGTGGACAACATCTGAGCATCGAATGAGATCGATCTCATGCCCCAAAAGTGTTCCCTCCCAGAGATATGCGCGTTTTATGAAAGTGATGGATGGTACACCAAAGATAAATCTTTAAAATGGCTATCCTGAACAAAACTGGTTTTTACCCTTAAATCCCTTTCTATTTTACGCGTCACATATGGGCACGGCAATAATAATAATATTGTTTCCGCAAAAAAGTATGTTCGGCACAACCATAGCATTGTTTTTTTAATTTAATTTGGACAATAGTATGATTACCGCTATATTTATATTGTTGAAATGTAACAAAAGTATTATTGCCAAATTTAAAAATAAAAATATGCTAGTAGCAACAACATAAATATAGTTGGTGCGACAAAAGTATTGTTTCTTGGGTTTAATGTTAACGATATTATGGTAACGGATGATTGCCGATTGATTGTATGATTGTAATTTTTCTTCATTTGAATATGCTTTTAAGAACTATGGTTGTAGGGATCATTACATGGTTGCGTGTGAATCATGCTATGGTTGTGAGGATCATACTATGGTTGTAAGGATCATACTATGGTTATATGTAAAACAAACTATGGTTGTAAGGATAATAATATGGTTGTGGAGATCAAAGTATGGTTGAGTGTGAATCATACTATGGTTGTTGGGATCATAGTATGGTTATGTGTGAATTATAGTATGGTTGTGAGAATCATAGTAGGGTTGTATTTGAATCATACTATTGATGTGAGGATCGTAATATTGTTGTACCACAACCACATACCCAACAATAGTATGATGCACTTCGAATATTGTTATCCCAACCATACTTTTTTTCTGCGTGTTGTTTTGACCTTAAAGAACGTTTTTTTGCCCCTTTTTGTCCACGAGTCTTACCGTGTCTTTACGTGTTAGGATTCGCATTGAAGTTTGATTTAGTTTGAGTCTATATTTAAAAGACTTCGCTTATTGTACCCTTCAACTAAGTATGCACGCCACACTCAGTTTGTCATTCTGTATGCAACACCTCCAAATATTTATTCGCAAATTAGTTAAACACTGACAAAGTTTCATATATTCAAAGTTTGATACTCCAAATTTGATCTCAAATTTCAGCTGCATTTGAAATTCTGTATTAAATTTCAATTTAAAGCTTTATTTTTCCCCATTTAGTATCTATTTTGTTTCATTTAAAGCAATATTCAGCGTTCCTACTTCGATGCCAGCCCTGTCTGCGACATTCGTTCCTACTCCCTTGTCATGACTCCATTTCCAGTTACTGTCACTGTACCGACCATAAAGTATTCACTTTTTTTTGCTGAGCAGAGTCAGACAAGGCACTGCCACACGGTCCCTGATGTATCGTCAATATTTTTCGTTTGCCAAAATGAATTTTACCTTTATCAAAATTAAATTCCGCTACTCGTGATATGCGCCTGGTTACGTTCAATTCCTTTTTTTCAGTTTGTTTGATTTGTATACAATTTTTTCTCATGTCTGGCTGGCCGTGGTCCCGGCCCGTCTTTTGTCTAAACGTCGAATATACATATTTTTTAACCGAATATGATTTTTCACATCCTCGGATATCCTCCTCCACATGCCTCGGATGAGCTGGAAAACACTCGTAAGCCGGTAGGTAAGAAAAACGTGTATGGGTTTTTCATGTTCAGGCCCCCCATAAACCCACTCGTCAATGGAATATCAATAACATTTGTGAGGCTTAGACTTTTTTGGTGGCACGGCAGAATATGCTGGGGTTTTCACGTGAGTATTTTGTATTTTTCCCCAATTTTGTTCGTAAGGAGTGGGCACATAAGGGGACAGGACGGACAATGGGTATGTTCACATATTAAACATCTTTTTTTTGTTGGGCAAATATTGTTTTTTGGCCACAGTTCATGATGACGTTGATGACTGACCATCGAACCTGTGGTCGTTGGACCATAACGCTTTTCCTGCCAAATAAAAAAATCAGATATTAACTGTCTGGCCTGTCTGCCAGCCAAAGAATATGGTTTTCTATACAAACACGAGAAGGACAGTTCCATTAAAGTTAACAAACACATACGCTGCTTAAGAGGGGAGAGGGCAAAGGTTACCCCAAAAGGTTAATAAAAATCGATACCTTAAATTTCCATAAACATTTAATTGGAATCCTTTTAAGCTTTAGTTAGAGAAATGCCATTTTAGGCGTTCAGTTTTTTTTTACAAAATTATGCGTTTTATTAGTTTGCCAAAATGGTTTCCTAGTTTGTATCCTTTTCCGGTTAAATTTTGCACACTGCCCTCAACCCACCGCTTGCTTGTCTAATCCTTCACTTGCATTCATTGGGCATTTCGTTGCAAACGTAAAAGAGGCATTGCCAACAAATTGTGAACTTTTTGCTTTTTGTTATGCCCTTTTTATGCCTTTCGGTTTACCAATGCGAGTCGAGCCGCCTGCAACAAACATTTGCTGCCTCTTTTTTTTGTCTAGTACTGCTGCTTTGTCCGTTATAGTGGGGGTGTTCGTTCTGTGTCCATGTTCGATTTGTTCTCCTCTTTTTGTTGCTTCTCTGGTGGCCGCTTCATCATGTTTTGTTTAACCGCACCTTGCAGTGTTGCGCCATAGTCATCGTCATCACCCCGCAAAGTCAACAATGGGGTGCATGTGTGGTTTGCGCTTTTGCACACACATGCATTGTTAGGGTATCACGGTTAGCGAGTGAGTAGTCGGTTATCACAGTCCGTCAGTAATTGGTAATAACAGGAAACCGGATATAAAACTGAATTTGCAACACCGAATGCTAGGTACGAGGCCAGCGTTGCAGCAACACAGCCACCTTACACAAAAAAAAAACGTAGCTTTGTGTGTAGCTGAATTTTCACGTATTTGCTGAACCAATAAAATATTTTATGCAACACGTTGCTCTCGACTGTTGCCACGTGTGGACCTACTTTTATGTTGCAGCAATTTTCTTAGAAAACTATTCGACTAATGCTTTGATTGATTCAAAAACAAATTAAAAAGCTAAAGTTGGGCGTGGCCCGCCCATAAGATACCCTACGCCACTCTGCTATTGAGAGGATTAAGCAACTCTGTGTGGAGCTTGAGCAAGGACGGACTCAATATGTCATAGTTAATTATTTGTCGCTTTAAAGTACAGGGTGCGGCAAAAGTCGCGAAGAGATTTGAAAAATTAATAACTTTTCTAATGTAATTTTTCCCCCTTTTTCTTTTTAGGACTTGTAAAATAAATCTGGGAGATTAATCATGGAAAGTTATAACATCATCCATCGAGCCAAAATCATAGAATTTTATTTTGAACATCATCGATCAATTATTCAAACTCAACGAGGAATTAACCCTCCGAATCAATGATTCGACGCTTAGTGACGTGATTTCGGGAACAAGGCTCAGCGAGGGATCTTGTAGGAGGGATTAATGTAGGACATATTCAACGCGTTCAGGAGAGTATTGAGGAGAATCCTGAAACATCAACTCGAAGGCGCTCTGCTCAGCTGCAAATGTCTGACTGGTCTTTACGCAGCATATGTGACGCGCAAAATAGAAAGGGACCTAAGGTTAAAAACCAGTTTTGTTTAGGAGAGCCATTTTAAAGATTAGGTCCCTTTCTATTTGCGCTTAGAATCGTCGACTTCACTTTCATAAAACGCGCATATCTCTTGGAGGGAACACTTTTGGGTCATGGGATCGGTCTCATTCGATGCTCAGATGTTGTCCACATCAAAAAAAAGTGAAAAGTTGATGAAAAGTTTTGTTCAGGAAAGCCATTTTAAAGATTAGGTCCCTTTCTATTTGCGCTTAGAATCGTCGACATCACTTTCATAAAATGCGCATATCTCTTGGAGGTAACACTTTTGGGGCATGGGTCTCATTCGGTGCTCAGATGTTGTCCACATCAAAAAAAAAGAAAAAAATGGAAATTGATTTTTTACCCTTAGGTCCCTTTCTCTATGCGCTGTCACACATTAAGGATACTACATCTTTTTCCATACAGGGTGCAATTAGTGCAACACTTAAAGCCAGGAGATCTCCAAGAGCGAATAATTTATGCACTTCGTTCCAAGAATTGGCCAGAGAACATAATAAATTCATTCATTCTTTACGGACCATTCTTTTTCGAATGGCAATGCTGTAACTGTAAATAGCGAGCGATGCCAAGGTATGCTGCAAAATTGTTTAAGACCAGCTCTTGCTGACAATCGGGAGATGTGGTTCCAACAAAATGGCACACTCTCCACCTCCTAAGGGAGATTTTTGGCGAAAGTTTAATTTCCAAAAATTCAGCATTCAATTGGCCTGCCGGATTTAAAAGCACCTGATTATTTCCTTTGGGGATATTTAAAAAAGAGAGTGTATATCAATAAAACCAGAATCATTGAACAGCTGAAGAAGAACATTTGGGCCGAAATAAGAGGGTTGCATCCAGATACTCTGATTCGTGTCATGGAAAATGCTCTTGAAAGAGCTCAACTTTGCGCGGCTGAAAATGGTGGTCACTTACGTGACGTAATCTTTCACACATAAATTAAAAAAAATCAACATTTTGTAAAAAAAGTAAACCTTAATAAAAAATTAAATAAGTTATGATTGTTTCAAAACCACTTCGTGATTTTTGCCGCACCCTGTACCATGCAAAATTTTAACGTGGTGGAAAAACATTTTTGTCTTCTACAGTTGCAGGACCTCAAATCATGAGGGGCTATTCGAAAAAATGTACCGATATGGTCCAATACGACAGAACATGGGCGTTGGTCGCTCGTAACTCTCTATGCTTAAAGTGGTAGGAATCGGATGTAAAATTTGGCTTCTTAAGCTACAAATTCTAAAATCTGGAAGGACATTTGTGTGGGGGCTATAGGAAAGCTATGTAGTCCAGTTTAACAGTTAATTAAGATTATTCGAAAACTGAAATGGTTCAATTTTACTAGAGAGATATGTGTAAAACTCTCGTATTAGCAATTAGTTTGAATTTGATTGTACTAAAACTAAATAGCTCCCTTTTAAAAGTTATTACATTGCTTATGACTTGAAGACTTGACGAGAGATTGTTCCGGAGACGTGTACTGTACAAACAGTTGGCCGAATATTGCTTATAGAAATCGACACGATTAGTCCATGCTCTTGAGAAGTATAGCGCACCATTGCTTGTCTGTTTGTATTCTGCAGCTGCCTAATTCACAAATTTTAAATATGATTGAATGACGATGGCATTTGAAAACTTGTGTTAATTTGGCGCCAACTTGTACCAGTACTTAGTAGGGACATAAATACTGTTACAACATTGAACACACCCATTTCAATAGTAGAACTGAACATACCCCGTTAATGTCATATGGGTTTTGAAAGCTAACCTCAATAGCGTAGTCTCTAACGGGATCTTAAAATTGTTTCAACTTTCATCATGGAGTGATCAGATAATCGCTGTAATAGTGCTTTTCAAGTGTGAAATGAAAAAAAACGATATTTTCAAAACGCTCCGGCCACTAGGGATTAGCCGCATGTTCGTCTACCGATGCCTAAAATTGCTTGTGGAGACTGGAGATGTAAAAAAACCGCCAGCGGGCCAGGCCGCCCACGCTCTGTTCGAATACCGCATGTCTTCAGAGCCGTTAAATCAAGAATTCAAAGAAGTCCGCTCCGAAAACAGAAAATCGTGGCCCGTGAGATGAATGTCACGCAAAAGTCCAAAAGTCGAATCATTAAAAAAGACTTGGGACTAGGGGATTTCAAACGACGTACCGGACATTTATTGACTGCAGCTTGAAAAAAATAAAATTTTTCAGGGTGCTTTTGGTGGAGCACGCTGATGAAAAAAATTTTAACGTTCAGGAAAAATTTAACAAGCTAAATGATAGAGTGTATGCGCGGTCATCTAAGGAAGCATCTGAACTGATCCCAAGGGTGGAAAAGGGTCATCACTCAGCTTAAGTCATGTTTTGGTGGGGTGTCTCTTACGATGGGGTCACTGACCTGCATTTCTGCGAACAAGGAGTCAAAACATCGGCCAAAGTTTACCAAGAAACCGTATTGGAAGCTGTTGTGAAGCCTCTTAACAATTCCCTGTTTCAAAACCAGCCATTGACTTTCCAGCAGGATTCTGCACCGGCCCATAAGGCTAAAACGTCCCAAGCCTGACTTCGAAACAATTTGCCAGCGTTCATTTCCTCTGAAGAATGGCCCTCAGGCATCTGAACCCATTGGATTACAAATTGCGGACGGTTTTAGAGTACAGATTTGTCACAAAAGATACGCCAACATTGGATCTCTTAAGACTGCTTTGGTTCGAGCTGTGGCCAATTTTCCAATGGACGAGGTTCGTGCAGCTATTGACGTTTGGCCAGTGCGACTTAAGGCGTGTGTAAAGGCAAAAAGGCGGACATTTCGAATAAGTCGATTCTTTTTGGATACAATATACATCAATAAATATATTAAAAAATATTTGGTTCAAAAATATTCAGTACTTTTTATTTTACAGCATAAAACGTGTGTAACAGTATTTATGTCCCTACTAAGTATATACGAGGGCCTATCAATTATTCCGTGAATTTTCGAATAAAACACTGTTTTTTTGCAAACAAAAAATATTTTTGCAACATAATCTCCTTTTAAAACACCATATCGTGGATTTTTTTCGACATTTTCGGGTGTATTAACCTTAATTGGCCAAAGAAAGTCAGTAAACCAATTTTTTACCATTGAAATCAAAGGTGCAGAGTCCCAAAAGTATTTATCTAGCTTTTCCTTTGTTTGTTTGACGATTTTTTCCGCAAAAATAATGTTTAATAAGCACTCGAAATTCACTTTTTTCATTTTTACCAAAATCCACGAAGTTGTATGTGTTGAACAGCTGTTAAACACAAACTAAATGACGGAACTCTCTCAAAGTTGACAGTAGTCTATTTACAGATAGTACTTGATGGGAGCAGTGTTGCATTTTATATAACTGTGAGGGAAGTTGGAAAAGTCATTGAATTATGGAAATGTCCTCGCATCGGTCAATAGTTCGAGGTCTATCATTTAGTGTCTTTAATCATAGTCCAGCTTATTCTAAGCACTGACTTTATATAAAATAGATAATGGAAACACAACTATTCTTCCAAACGATTTTAGAATAGAAAACCTGGGTCAGTACTCGAAGTTTTCTCTTACATTCGAGAAAATCTTACATCACCATCACTAGAGCAAACCTCCTACATTCAACTCTATCTCTCTCTTTCCCTTCGAAACATCGCCAAAATCTGCATAGACACATACATTCACCTCCCATTCCGAACGGGTTGCACTAATTGTTAAAGGCTACATTGAAAACAAACCAAAAAGCCCGCCATGAGTAGAGGGTGGAAAATTCACTGAGCGTACAGTATTTAAAGCGCATCGATACGACGATGTCGATGGGTGATGGCGCTACTACACACAATCTACTGGAGGAAGAAATGAAAAAACTGCTGCGTCCACTGGCCGACCAGATATTGACTGCCATGTACGATGAACACTGGAGCAGCGTGTGCACCCATTGCGCTTTTTCCGCATGTGAAATATGCAAAACATAAAACAACACCACGCGAACAGAACATTTGGCAGCGGGAATGAGGCAGAGTAAACGTCCCGCTGCTGCAAATGAATTAAGGATACCAGCATACAAAAGCAACAACGCAGCGGAGAAAAAAAATAAAAAGAAAAATCGAACATCGATAAAAATGCCGCACTAACCAATGGCAAAGGATAACTGTGACCAAGGACAGACAGTCAGTCCCGGTCCACGTACATGTGTAGCGAATGTGCAAGTGAATAAAAAGCGGCATCGAACAAATATCGCTGCAGCATGAAGTAGAAACAGCAGCAACAACAATTGCCGAGCTAACGCCCATAGTTACCCGCTCCAGCGGGTCCTGGCTCTACTCCCATGGCGGGTGTCAGCGGTGGTGGTGGTGATGTTCGAGTGTACAATCATTAATTACTGCAACGCACACATACGAGTACAGCCTGAGACCAGGCACAAAGGATGTCCTGAGCATTGGCAACCAATACATAACCAACACTTCGTTTATCTTTTTTTTGGCCAGTTTCCAGTTGAATGCATAGAACTGTGTGAGTGATAAGAACGCAGAGTCAAGCACAAAATCGACGATACACACAACAAAATTCCAAAAACAAGAAAATGTTCTGCTTCACTTTTTTCTCTAGCTTTCGGTAGAGTTTCGTGTTGTGTTTCTAATAACTTTCGCCCACCACTGTCACACACACACACATACACAAAGAGGGACGCGCAGGACTAACCGATGTGGACACACATGTTGTTGTTTTCCTTGCTTTCAGTCCTTGCCATCCCTAGTTGTTGTTTCTAAACTGCAAATGCTCTTCAATGTTGAAATCTCTATCAGAGGCTTACGTTTTACGATTACAGAAATTGTAGGTATGGCATAACTCTGAGCACTAGTCCATGAAGTAAGAATGGATCCCCACAGTCCAATGCCCATCTTACCCATCTTAGTGGAGGACACAATCATATTCTTTTGTTTTCGCAATGGAAAAGATATGTGCGGAAAAAATTGATAAAGGATGTCAATACGCGATAGAATCTTCAATTACGGAAAAAGGGAATATCTGCCCCCTTTATAGAGACGAGTACATACGATTTTCATGACTTACCCGCTTATTGCGCTAACGTTGTAACGCTCAAGTGACAATTTGAGTTCTGTCAGATTACACAGTCTTCCATGGGCCGCTACATCATTCTTCAAAGTCTTGACATTTGCATACCCTACATCAAATGTTTTAGGGTTTTTGAATTACTGCTTAAGTTTGCAGCACCTAAAACGAGAAGAAATAGACACTATGTTTAATATACCAAACGATTCAAAATCTCTATCAGATCTCGTCTGTTCGTCGGTTCATCAATCGTTGTACAACAATACAAATATAGGGTGATCCATCTAGAGGTATTTTTTTTCAAAATAACAAAAACATAAACATTCTAATCAAGTGCTCATACGAAAGGACATTTTATGCCATTTATTTTTTGAATATAATTTCCTTCAAATGTTGGCAACTATAATATGGAAATGAGCGTTCGGCGAGAAACAAGAAGATCCGCTTTTTTCGACTCAAATTGTATTCAGTGATGAGGCCCATTTTTGGCGCAACGGCCGCATTTGGGCTGAAGAGGAACCAGGACCGGTGAAATGGCCGACTAGATCGTGTGATATCACACCTTTAGACTTTTTTCTTTGGAGCTATGCAAAGTCCAAAGTCTCAGCTGACAAACCAGCTATGATTCGGGTCTTAGAAGCCAACATTGCGCTTTAATTCACGCCACACCGGTCAAAATGCTCGAATGAGTCATCCAAAATTGCACCCCCAGAATGGACACACTGAGGCGGCCTCAAATTATATTCAAAAAATAAATGGTTTAAAATTTCCTTTGAATGAACAAAAAACATTCCACACTTGATTTGAATTTTAGTATTTTTTTTTTAAATACCCCTAGATGGATCACCCTATACTTCAAATTCAAAGACCGTTATGAGCGCGCAGTGGAAAAAACCTCGTGACTATATGGTCACGGCAATAATAATATGTTCTCCGCAATAAAAGTATGTTCGTCGCAACCATAATATTGTGTATTGAATTTAATTTAGACAAAAGTATGATTGCCGCAATATTAATAATGTTGAAATGTAACAATAGTATTATTGCCAAATTTAATAATGAAAATATGGTTGTACGAGTAGCAATAATATAAATATGGATGGTGCAACAAAAGTATTGTTTTTTAGGTTTAATGTTAACAATAATACTCGTATGATAAAGGCAATCATACTGTATGATTGAAATCTTTCCTCATTTAAAAATGTTTTTTAGAACAATGTGTTTGTTACAGATCTAATGCAACACTTTTACTTTTTAAACGGAAATTAAAAATTTTCAAACAAACTGCATTGGCTTTGTTTAACTGAAATATTTTTAATAAAAACGCTTATGTTTTTTTAAACTCATTTTTTTCTACTGTTAAATAAATCACTTCTATTATTTTGAATTTAATGTATTTTTAAATAATTTGCATAATTTAAATCTGTTGTTGACAACTTAACCCAATTCTGTTAAATAATTTGGGGATCCTAGTATAATTGTGAGTGATCATGCTATGGTTGTAGGGCTTACAACATGGTTACGTGTGAATCATACTATAGTTGCGGGAGTCATAGTATGGTTATGTGTGAATCATACTATTGTTGTGAGAATCAAAGTATGGTTGTGAGGATTAGTAGTATGGTTGTATTTGAATCGTTCTATTACTATTATACTACTATTAATATTACAACCATACAGCCAACAATAGTGTTGTCCTCTTCGAAAATTGTCACCACAACCATACCTTTTTTCTGCGTGAGTGATCACTAGACCTCGGATTTTTTGAAAAATTTTTATATTTCATCCCCTTAGTAGTATCTATTATTTCACCTAAAACTAACATAAAATGCTTTCAGTTTTTGATTAACAGAAACTTGAATCTTAATAAAGCTTTGAAGACCGAACATGAAATTGTTGATGCTGTTGAAACTTTCGAAAATTAATTCATGAAGCTGCATTCCAGGCTACTCTAGCAGGAAGTAGTATAAATGGTTCAAGCTTTCGTGTGTCTTAGGACATAAGAAATCTCATCAACAAAAAAAGAAAAGATTTAGGAAAGCATGGCAACGGACTAGAATTTAGTCCTTTATAAAGTCCTAGTAATAAAACTAGCCTAAAGAGAGCAGTCCAGCATCTCAATAAGCGTCTAAAACATATGCAAAATTAATGCGATGGGAGATACGAGGTCTGCTATATATGTGACGCGCAACATAGAAAGGGACCTAAGGGTAAAAACCAGTTTTGTTCAGGAGAGCCATTTTAAAGATTTAAAAACGTGTATCTTTGGTGAACCATCACTTTCATAAAACGCGCATATCTCTGGGAGGGAACACTTTTGTGGCATGGGATCGGTCTCGTGCGATGTTCAGATGTTGTCCACATCAAAAAAAAAGTAAAAATTGATTTTTTTTACCCTTAGGTCCCTTTCTCTATGCGCTGTCACATATATTTCTGGCCTATTAATGAAACTGTGAATATTTATCACCAAAAATGGTTTTATTGTTTTTCAAAGTATTCTCCAGCATGATTTTTACACTTTTGCATGCGCTCAAACAAATTGTCGAAGCACTTTTTCCACTCCGATTAAGACACCTCCAAAACATGGTTTTTGAACGCTTCAACATCATCTTTTGACGACTAAAATCGTTGACCAAGCATTTTTTCTTGATGTGCGGGAATAAAAAGAAGTCATTGGCAAGTCAGGGCTGTACGGCGAATGGCCCATCAATTCGATGTTTTGGCCGGTCAAAAAGGCGCTGGTTTAAGCCGATATGTGAGAGCTCTCATTGTCATGGTGCACAATGTTTCATTTTCTCTTGTTCGTTTTTCGAATTCCTCCGAAGACTTCAGGCAAACAAATTGTGGTGTACCACTTAGAAATGACCGTCCCACATTGCTCAAGCGCAACAGTCGCCACATGACCAGTTTTGCCGAAGAAACAGGCGACCATTTGCTTCGAAGTGCTTCATCCACTTTCGTTAGATTTGGCTCGTCTTCGAAGACCCACACGGTTGATTGCTGTTTTGCTTCGAGCTCATACACATAGATCCACGATTCGTCATCTGCGACGATCTTATAAACGTCTTTTGAAGCACTGCGATCGCATTTTTTCAAAATTTCTTTGCACCAATCGACACGAGCCTTTTTTTGAGCGATTGCCAAATTGTGCGAGGTCCATCGAGAACAAACCTTTTTTACGGCCAGGTGTTCATGCAATTTGCTTCAAAGTGCTTCTTCCACGAACAACTTTCGTTGGAGTAGGCTCGTCTTTAAAGACCCACACGGTCGATTGCTGTTTTGTTCCGAGCTGATACGCATAGGTTCATGATTCGTCACCTGTGACAATCTTATATACGTCTTTTGAAGCACCGCGGTCGAATTTTTTCAAAATTTCTTTGCACCAATCGACTCTAGCCTTTTTTTGAGCTATTGTCAAATTGTGCGGGATCCAACGAGAACAAACCTTTTTTACGGCCAGGTGTTCTTGCAATATCGCATGTATCCTGGTGGCAGAAATGCCCAAGGATGCCACTATCTCACGGTATTTCACAAGACGACCTTGCATTATCAGTTCGCGCACGGCATCAAAGTTCTCTGGCACAACGGCCGTTTTTGGACGACTTTCGTCTTTGAGCGAGGGTCGGCCACGATTGAATCCATGAAAACAGTTTTTTACAAGGCTATGGAATGGTACGTCATAGCCATACAAAGATTTAAGTTCATCGATGCACTCTTGTCGTGATAATCCACGTCGAAAGTTGTGAAAAATTATCACACGAACAAGTTCACGAGTTAATTTCATTTTTTTGCCAAATGGATTTTTTCAAGTCACTGTAAAAAACACAAATGATGGTCGTACGTCAAAACATTCTGAGTAAGTTTATGCTACAAAATGTCAAACTTTCCAATGGATATGTCAGATTGGGCCAGGTAACACTTAGTGTTGCCTAGGCCAGAAATTTATATAGCAATTGTATTTGAAATAGCTTAGTCCTTCAAATCATAAGCACTATAATTTATTTAAAGCCTCCAGATGCTTAAAACAATCACAGAAAAGAATTATTTCTATTAAAAAAATTGTGGAAATTAGATAAAGAAATAGCGGAAGCATACAAAAACTTCTTGAAAGATATATTTACTCTTTTTAAGATTTTTAGCAGCACTGTTCGCCAAGAAATCGATAATTTTATAGATGTTCTATAAAACCCTTTTCTTACCGTGAAATTCAGAGTGAATTATGAAAGTAAAAGGGCAAAAAATCCCCTGGATATGATCAAATTAACGCGAAAGTCGTCAAGTTCCTAACGATATTGTCGTTAGACTACACTGAGCTGGACTAATTGATCATCTTCATGGTCACCTTCTGGGACCCACTTAAAGATCTTCCCAACTGTACCGTAAAACGATGGAAGCAGTAACCGATGGCCAATAAAAGGTGCTATATTAATCAAAGGTAAGTCACATGTTATCCTCTTAATTTTTAAAATCAACCTGTTCACAGCCACACCTCGAGTTTTGTCCCAATAAGGTCAATTACTCGTATAGCCTCACTCGGCTCGTCCACCGCATGAATGACTCTAGGCGAAAGCCATGCCATCAACATGACACCACTAAGGCAGTCTTTACATTGAAGAGAGTGTCTGGACATATTTGTAAAAGCTGATCAGGAACTTAAGCATTTTAATCCAACTAGGATGCCGAATTTTGAGAGCCATCCATCGTTTAAACCACCATAGGTATGGAGAGATGCCAAAATGAACGCAACCTTTAGGATATCAAATATAAAC
Organism: Hydrotaea diabolus; assembly: GCA_963513945.1. Taxonomy (NCBI): domain Eukaryota; kingdom Metazoa; phylum Arthropoda; class Insecta; order Diptera; family Muscidae; genus Hydrotaea; species Hydrotaea diabolus. Next base: position 61,018,714 of record OY740718.1, on the reverse strand, counting down.
GTAATATTTTTAAAGAGTTAATATAAAAAACATTTCTCTCTAGTTTTACTAGAGGAAGTGAAGCATTAATTAATTGATTAAATTCCAGTCAGTTGCAAAAGTTCACAAGCTTGACGAGTACGTATGAGTTAACAAGATTTAAGCCAAAAAACACCGCCCAACCCACCCGCGTGGTACGTAAAACAAAAGAGGCACAGGCAAGAGTACTCGTATCTGTCGTCCATGTTTATATCCGTCAAATGGTGGCTATGTCGAGTATGTCTACCCAATGCATGTAGCATTTTTTTTTTATTTTACATAAACAAATTGTAAATATTTACAGTCATACATATTTACCGATACATGTTAGAAGGTGTATACGTGGTATTTAGTTACTGGTGTGTACAGTAGGATTCATTTAGAGGATTCATTAAGAGGATATAATTCCGTTTTCGTTTGTCCTGCGAAAAACCATAACTTAGCAAAGAAAAATACTTTTCCTGGAGGTCGCACAATAATACAATCTGAAAAATTGAGTCTCACTAGACGATATTGATTGACATGCGACTGAAAAGATACCGCCCTACCCGTACTAAGAAGAATTCCAACTGTAGCAAAGCGTGTAGCTGAAAAATTGATTGGACTCCGTAAGCAGCATCATGGCCTCTCGTCTACAAGATCTTGCAGAAGTTCGCCCAAGGATCATGGCTCAAAGACTCCAGGCTTGATTTTTAATCACTGAAATTAAACGAGGAATCATCGTGATATTCCTTTTGGGCCGGAGAATTAGTTTTAAAACTAGAAGTTGATGGAAATTTTTGGAATTAAAGAAATAGGTTTAAGTAGAGCGTGGCAAACTTTACGATAGCGTACCCTATTCTGCTATTCACAAGACTCTGGGCCTCTGTTTGGAGTATATATATTTCTGACCTAGGCAACACTAAGTGTTGCCTGGCGCCATCTGACATTTCCATAGGAAAGTTTGACATTTGTTAGCATAAACGTACTCAGAACGTTTTGACGTACGACCTTCATTGGTGTTGTTTACAGTGACTTGGAAAAATCAATTTGGCAAAAAAATGGAATTAACTCGTGGACATTTTCGTGCGATCATTTTTTACAACTTTCGACGTGGATTATCATGACAAGAGTGCATCGCTGAACTTAAATCTTTGTATGGCGATGAAGCACCATCATTTAGCACTGTGAAAAAGTGTTAGGTTTAATGAATTCAATCGTGGCCGACGCTCGCGCAAAGACGAAAGTCTTGAATATCGTCCAAAAACGGCCGTTGTGCCAGAGTACATTGATACGGTGCGTGAAGTGATAATGCAAGATCGTCCTGTGACATACGGTAAGATAGAGGCATCCTTGGGCATTTCTTCCACCAGCATACATTCGATATTGCATGAACACCTGGCCGTAAAAAAGGTTTGTTCTCGTTGGATCCCGCACAATTTGACAATCGCTCAATAAAAGGCTCGTGTCGATTGGTGCAAAGAATCATGGATCTATGAGTATGAGCTCAAACAAAACAGCAATCGACCGTGTGTGTCTTCGAAGACCCACAAGGAAATCCAACGAAAGTTGTTCGTGGAAGAAGCAAATGATCGCCTGTTTCTTCGACAAAACTGGTCATGTGGCGACGGTTCCGCTTGGTTAGCGTAGGACGGTCAATTCTGAGTGATACACCACAATTTGTCTGCCGAAAGTCTTCGGAGAAATTCGAAAAACGAACACGAGAAGACGAATCATTAAGCAACATGACAATGCGAGCTCTCACACATCGGCTCAAAACATGGCCTTTTTGACCGGCCAAAACGTCGAATTAATGGGTCATCCGCCGTACAGCCCTGACTTGGCACCCAATGACTTCTTTTTATTCCCGCACATCAAGAAGAAAATGCGTGGTCAACGATTTTCGTAGCCCGAAACAACTGTTAAAGCGTTCAAAGACCATGTTTTGGAGGTGTCTCAATCGGAGTGGAAAAAGTGCTTCGACAATTGGTTGGAGCGCATGCAAAAGAATACTTGATGCTGTAGAATACTTGGAAAAACAATAAAATCATTTTTGATGATAAATATTCGCATTTTTATTATTAGGCCAGAAATATATATAGCAGCCCTCGTATTATGTTACATCTAAAGCACCCGCGATGAATTTGCACTGACTGCCTCAGTTCCGCCAGGGGTTATTATAGATCGCACATGACGCACAATTCTTCTTTGAGCCGGTCTGGATTTTCAATGTGGCCTATAGAACGGCAGAACCTCAAAAAGAGAGGAACGTTTGTACAATTTAAAAACAAAGACCGGTTTGGTCCAGTTTCAAAAGAAATGAGCGAAATTTCATCATAATCGGATGTTATAAGTGGCTTTCAGAGCTGTTGGTTCTGATATCGGAATAAACCTATGTCTAATGTCAATACATGGACCGATGTGGACCACTATTAATAGGGCCCATCTTTGGTAAAAACTTTAAGATAGCTCTATGTTGCATCTGAATCAGTTTAATACTGTAATCCGATAGTGATTTTGAATGGATATACTCGTACAAGGTGGCGCAAAATTTATTTATGGAGCGCGGCATTAAGGCGGGAAGAGCGATTGGGACGTATCTTTTGGAGGACGCCATCGGCAGTATGGTCACTGTTGCCGGCGAAAGCTACAGGGACAAGATAAACGATGTCATGCAGCCGGAATTGGATAAGCGGGGTTGGGTGAACATGTGGTTCAACAAGGCAGTGCAACCGTATACACAGCATGACCCACAATTATTATTGCGAAGGTAGCGTTGTCTTCGTTGCTGCGTAATCTCCCGTTTTGGCGATTTTAAATGGCCAGCAAGATCGTCTGTTTTAACCATCCCAGATTTCTATCTTTGGAGTTACTTGGAGTCTCGGCGTTTTTAGTAAAAATTTTAAAAACAAACAAAATTGGAAAATACATTTTGCACCACCTTGTAAATAGAATGTCTGGTAATTTGTCAGCAATCACATAAAAGATAAATCGACACTTTGCCAGCAAAAGAAAAAAAGGTTTTTTACTTTTTATATTCCTAACTGAAGGATCAGGGGTATATTAAATTTATTTTTCCGTTCATAACACCTCGATATTATTCATCGTCGTCATATTCTAAGACAATCTAGGCCTTTCTTTCCGTCTGCTGAAAGACCCATAGCGGTCAAACGCATTAAACCGGGATCATGCATTTTTTTGCAAGTCATAAACGGACCATGGGGGAAAAGGTTTCCCTCCAATGGACTAAAATTACCTCGAAAAATTACACGTTTTTTTGGTTTATGCTAACATACTCGTGTTACTGTTTTCGCAGACAAAACAAAGTTCAAGTTGGGACGCTCTAAATACTTCAAACAAGGGCATAGTCGCTGAACACTTCGGCTCATGTGACCCTCAAAAACGTGGATTTTAAATGAAGGCAAATTTAGCTACGAGTGCAAACATTGATTTGTTTTGAAGTTATGGCTACGCTAAGGGTCAAACTCATTAGCCGAAATGGACCAAAATTGGTGCTTATGCTCAAAACATGGAACCACCGGTAGGCATGTCGGTTTTACTACGCGTCCAAATTCGGATTTATTTTAAAGATTTGACTGGCATTGGGGCGGAAGCATGGGCCCAAGTGGCCAACAAACCTTCCGCTTTTATTCACTTGTTTTATTTCATTTGGTAACGAAATGTCCATTTAGAAAAAGTCACTGCCAAAACATACGTCCATAAACCGTTGACCAACTGTGGAAAATCGGTGCATTTCCAGTGCTCTTTTTTAGAAGCGTTCGTTATTTTCCAATGTGTAGAACGATAACGAATGCATGGTAGGGGGTAAATAATGTCGGCGAGATTTGCTTTAAGCAAGACGCTGCAACGGCACACACAGCACAATATAAAGGGTGGTCCAACTAAAACGCACGATAATAAATGTAAATAAAAGAAATAGTTCTTATAGCATTATTGTAATATCTTGATTATGATAGAGGGCTCTACGACAATAATGTGTGAAACCAACTATCGGCCTAAAGCTCGCCAAAGCGCCGGTGGCACACATCTAGCCGATGGTCCATATTTTCAATGACTGAGATATAATGGAGGTTGAATGTCGTTAATGCGCCGAATTATCTCATTCTTTGCCTTTTGAGTTGTTCTTGGCTAATTTTCGTACACTTTTTCTTTTAAATATTCCCAAAATAAAGACGTCCAACAATGTCAAACTAACATTGCCACGACGTGAGATAACAGGTCATTGAATTTCTCGCTCAAAAGAGCCATGGTTCCGTTGGCTTTGTGGCAAGTGGCACCATCCTGTTGGCACCACATATCGTGCCGGTTCATATCCTTAATTTTTGGCCAGAAGATGTCCGTTATCATCTCACAATAGCGAACACCATTCCAGTAACTGCTTGGCCTCATTTTCGAAGAAGTATGACCCGATGAGCCGCCAGCTCATATTGGGATTGTGGATTCAACAATCACCACCCTTTATATGGAAACCTTTTCCTTATTGCGGATCTGACTAGTCCACAGGCAGTATAAAGTATATTGTGTGATATCACACACCTGGGTTTCTTTCGTTAGGGTCACACACCTGGGTTTCTTTCGTTATTTGGGAGGCAAGATTACTTTAGTAATTCGCTGCGGTAATTCGTGTTACTTGCGTAGTAGCTTATTTCAGTATACATATCCTTTACAAACTCTTCGTTTACAATTTCGAGTTGTTCTTAACAGAAAGATAAATCTAGTAAACACACCACCCTATGGTGGAGGGTATTAGAAGTGAATACCAGAGATTGTTCTTCTTAAAGATTTCAAAATCAATTTCTATTTGAAGTATTTTTTTTATAAGATTAAAAAAAACAAACTAAATTCATCACCCTTTAAGCATGTTTATAAATACATTATGTTCATGCATGGCACATGTCCTTTTTTTGAGATGTGCACCTGAATATGATGTCCTGCTTAATTAGAATTTCCTTTTAAAAGCCATAAAATATTTCCTACCCACCGTCACGAGTTGTTTTATTCGCTTTCAGCTCACCAGTATCGAGAAAATGTATTCCAATTCAATTATTTTATCACGGAAACTTACAACCACCACGGAATGCTGCACTTTAATATGAGACTGGAGAGCGAAAAATTAATGAAGCGCATTATATTTTACGGCCAACAAAAAACTTATATTCACCGTCATATACGTGAAAATTAATAGATATAATGACGTTTGCATGTTGGTCTCGTATGGTCGAATTTAATACAAATTTGAAAGGCAAGGGAAATTTAAAGAAATCTACTTCGGAAAACATGAAAGAAACCTTTGTCTTTGACTTCCAATTTGTATAGTTTGTATAGTATAGATAAGCCTTGAAGCCATTCGAATAAAACAATTGGCTTTCGGACATATAAAACAGTTAAATCGAATGCATTAAACAAGTAGAAAAGTTGAAATTTCTTAAATATGGAAGAACCTCAGTGTGGGGGAAATACGGACCTTTGTTGTCCAATTTTACCACAGTTAATTAATGGACGCTCTTAGCCATAACCATGCAAAAATTCGGCCTAATCGGGTGTTATTCGTGGCTTCTAGAGCTGCAGGACCTCAAAACGGGTGGGACCTTTTTGTAAACATAGACCGATATGACCCAATTTCACAAGATATGTTGGAGACTCGAAATTTAGTCGGAATCGGTTGAAATTTGTCTGTAGGTTCTGAAGTCGGGAGAGAACTTTGTGTGGGGCTCTACGACCTATGTGGTCTGGTTTCACCTCATTTAATAAATGGTAGCTCACAAGGTACCACGCAAAATTTCGGCCTGATCGGGTGTAATTTGTTACTTTTAGAACTACAGAACCTCAAATCGAGAGGGACCTTTGTGTAGAAGAAAACTTGGGCCGATACGAACGAATTTCAACTGAGATTGGTGCTGGTCACTCAAATGCACTTTGCGAAATTTTGTTCAAATTGGATGTAATATGTAGCTATACTACTAAAGTCGGGAAATCCCTATGTTGGATACCTAAATATGAAGCGATGTGGTCAACGACTTAAGTCGTTGATGACAAAGTTAATCAAAACACAAAAACGTCAGCGACTTAGATCTCCAACATAAACGAGCAACGAGTCCAAAACAGACAACTGGTCCAAAAAGCGTCTGCGTATAAAGTAACATAGAACATAAATAACAGCCGAAGTGTGAGCGGCAACCTAAACCGAAATCCATGCGTCGACTGGCGACTAGTTTAAATTACGAGTCGGCGCCTGGCGGTGACAACCACTCCTATATAAACACGAAAGCGTTAGCGTTTGCCGTAACCAAATGCCTAAATGAAAGCGTAAGGCCTGGCGACACCCAATACTAAACAAACTCGTTGGCGTGTATAATAGGTTATGAAAGCTTAATAGAGCAAGAACGAGCACCTTAATGAAAGCGTCACCGTATAACAGAATACATGAAAGCGTTAACGTAGTCGAGGTTGCCGAGACCCAAATAAAAGCATAAGCTACGGCATTTAACAGCAACTAAATCAAAGCGCAACCGCCAGTGTATTCCAGTATACCCACACCTTAATAAACGCGCAAGCATCGGCGTTAACCCGTTCCTAAATAAAAGTGTAAGCCTTAAAGACATCTAGCACCTAAATGGAACCATAGGCGACACTGTAAACCTAAATGCAACTGTGAGCGTCGATGGCACTCCAAAACAGCATTAAAGTGTAAGCGTCAGCGTATAACCGCAACTAAATGAAAACGTTAACATCGGTGTATATCCGTACCTTAATGAAAGCGTCGGCAGTAACTTACTCAAATATTAAAGCGGAAGCATTGTCGTACTCCTTGACCTCAATTAAACCTCACCTAAATGAAATCGTCGTCGACAACCCATTCGAATATGAAAGCGTATAACCTTAATGATGTCTTAAGTTTCAGCGTATACCAGTACCTAAACAATCGTCGGCGACGACCAGCACCATAAAAAAGCGTCAGCGACATCCCAAACCTAAACGATATTAATAGGCTGTTTCCACTACGGTCGCGTCCACGTCCGCGTCAACGATTTATCGAAAATTTGTAATGGTGTTTTCATTGTGTTTTGCGTCCACGTTTGCGTTCAAACAGCTGTTTGTGTTTATTTGTTTTTTTTTTGCGGTGCGAAAAGTTTAATATTTTTGTGTTGTGACATTATCATGGAGTTAAATGATATTATTTTGCTAACCCCAGTGGAAAATGAGGATCAAATGGTACTGCGCCTAATGGAAATGTGCCGTAGCCACAGCGCTTTATGTTTATGCTGATAAACAGCTGTTTTAATAGGGATGTGCAATTTGCGGTGTTGTCATTAATAGGTATGGGTGTGTTTCGATTGTAAAAATAATCGAATTTATAGTAAACGCGACTTATCGGAAAACGTGTCCGATATGAACGTGACTTTTTCCCATACCTAACTGCCTATGTTTTTTGTATAGGCTTTAACGCGCGTTCATTGATTTTTGGACGCGGACGTGGACGCGACCGTAGTGGAAACAGCCTATAAAGCGTTTGACCGAAACTGAATGATGGCCTTAGCATAGACTACAACCTTAACCTAAAAAAACGTAAGCTTCCCACACCTAAATTTAAGCCTAAGCGTTTACCTGCTCCTATGTACTAGGATAAGCTTCGTCGATAACCCACTCTAAGCAAAACCGTACGCGTCGCCATATAACGTACCAAAAAAAGGCATAAAAAGCAAACAATAAAAAATTAAAGAGGGCTATTTTTATGTGGACCTAGATTTTGGTCCCTATTTAGTCTAATCAGAAAAATAAATAATAATAATAAACCCATAAAAACTGTGCAGAAACTGGTTGTTAAACCCTTCTGCTTTTGGCCCTAGCTCTACATTTTTGCAGATCTTAAAAAAATTAAATACCCCTCGTAACCGTGAGGAGGGCACAGATCTATACAGGTTTTTAAAGTACAGCAGGTTTTTTTTTAAAGTACATCCAAACGCTCTTCAAATATTGTCACCACAACCATTATTTTGTTCTTTGTGTATATGTTCCAAATTGGTCTTATAATGCGCAGTGGCTTTATATTTTGCTGGAATCATATGTTGGGATTATTGTCAGCTTGCGGACGCAAAACAATTGCAATCAACCATAAACTTTATCTACTATAACACCACATTACGAGTAAACAGTACATCTGGAGGAGAGCAGCTAACGATGATGTACTACCCTAGGATTCTGACACTGCTCCCTGTTACTTAAAACGGAAGACTAAGTTCCCAATCATGTTGTAACATTAAAATGACGACGATAATTTAGTTGAGTTGAGATAATAGACTTCCCAGAAGAATATTAAATTTTAACATTTTTGATGCTATTCTTTAAAAACTATATTAATTGCAAAAAATATTGTAAGCTTCTGATTATTCTTAAACCATCATGTCTTTTTCGGGCCACATAGTACTATACCAAATTATATCTTAATATAAACCGATTTGCATCAATTTGAAATGCGTCCGTCCACGGTTCCATCAACTTAATGATGTCAGATTTCACTAAGATCGAAACACAGTCGCAACTTGTGGTTTGAGCACAAGCTTTATATCACACCTGACGGACAGATAGACTTCGTTAAGCCAATCAGCAGCTCATGCAAGTCAATCTGGTCTAGCACATGCAAGTTAATCTGGCCTAGCAGTCACAAAAAGTTTAATAATGATTGCAGACGAAACAAAAAAAACCTTCTTCCGTGACAATGTTTTTTGTTTGAACATTGCCGTGACCAGGATTCGAACCTGGGTTACTACGGCCACAACGTAGGGTCCTAACCACTAGACGATCACGGCTATCGAAGGCATGAACACACCATGCGTAAAAGTTATCCATTAACCAACCACCTACGAATGACTCATGCGCTGTTTCATAAATTACGCTTTTTATTAAGCTTACGCAAGAAAAGCTCACATTTACCCACAATAGCTTTCGTTTTGTGTTGCTCTGCGCCAAGCAATGAAAAAGTGAGCACTAAAAGTAACAAAGCAACAACAACACTGCAAGCAATCAACCACCGGAAGACATATTCGAACACACAGGGCCACAAATTCTCTTTGACAACGTCAAGTCTAGTGCAGTTGGATGTTGTGGAGAGGTGAAAGTTTGTCTAAAAATAAAATTTTAAAACTAGCTCGCGTTAGCTTTGAATTGGAAATCTTTACTATCGTACATTGTTCATAAAAATACACACATGCCTCTTTTTACGGCCCCTCTTAAACGGCCTATGCCAATGTTGGAATACCTTCACATTTCCTCACTATGCGGCTAAAGATGGAATGCTTGCTTGTTGTTTAAAATATTCCGACAAAATTTCAACGAATAATTATGTTTTGCACTGAATCGAAAATGGTAAAATTTCAATGACTTTAGGGGTTGCTAAAAATTGGTAATAATTCTGGTAGAGTTTTTATTTAGTCCATTGTTGGTTAACACATATATTCGATACTCCGAGTAATATAGGATGATCCACCTATAGGTATTTTTTCAGAACAAAAAAAATATAAAAAATCCAAATCAAGTGTGGAATCTTTTTTGGCAATTTGAAAGGACATTTTATGGCATTTATTTTTTGAATATAATTTTTTTTTGTCCTGCAAAAATACCTCTAGATGGATTACCCTATAATAAAGGGTTAGGAAAAATAGAGAAGCCTGTTGTGTGAAGTTAATATGACTTAACATTTTTTTTGATTATTTGTCTGTCACTTTTGCCAATTTATAAAAAATAAGCTTTTCTTCAAATCGATCATTACCCAGGACATCCTGCTGACTTATCTAAAATCTGCAGTGAAGAACAAGTCCAAAAAGTGCTACTGCTTTTGTCCAGCTCTAAGGATGAAGAATTCTTAGTAATTTTAAATTCTATTTTCACGTCAGAAATAAAAATAATGAAAATTCTACCAGCAGAAGGATGAAAGTGTCCTCTTTCGGCCCATGTATTCTTCTGTACCTGTCTTGATCCGTCTGTAGAACACTTTTTTAACTTGAATGATATTACTCGGGAAAAAATTTGTGTTCTCTTTTTATTTTACCTTTTCAAAATGCACACAAAGAACAGACTCGTTGCCACAACCGAATTGTTTGCCAACCGAATGATTGAGGTTACGTGCATATCGAGTATTCTTTCAAGACAACCGAATGTTAGTTGGTGCTCTGTAATTTTCAGTTATTGTACTTATAGTATCGGAGCAACATGCCAAGTATTCGAACTATCAGTATAGAATTTTTAGGATCAAAACTCCACATACCACACTTGTTCAATGAATAAAATTAAAATTATAGTCAGAGGTAAAAAACTGTTTGCTTACACAATTGAAGTACTTGGAGTACTCATAGGGAGGGTCATGGCGAGGAAAAAGTGAAAAAGACAATGGGAACAGATTTGTTGCCACAACCGAATTTTTTGCCAACCGAATGCTGGTGGTTGCACGTACTATTCATGTATTTCATCCTTACAAGCGAATGTTGATTGGGAAGACACCAATTCTCAGTAGAGGGAACTGACACTTTTGGCTGAAGAAAACAATTATTGGTAATCCTAGCAGACTAAGATGATTATTGGAACAGAATTTGTACATGCATTGGTATTAGTACTTTTTGAAAAAAATAATATTTTACCGCCTTGCAATGGGTCAACTGATCAGTAAAAGAAATACGCCTTTGAATAGATGTTTTGTAAAGCATTGCAGCGATGCCCCAAGCGGAAAACAATTAATTAAGATATATAAGTATAACAATACTTGTTGTCAAAAATTGGTTGTTGCTTTGAATAATAAGGTGGTTTCTATGGCGAATATTCTGAATAAGACTGAGTAATGTCGCTAAATTACAATTAAGCTTATTTGCTATATTCTGGAATATATTTTTTTTTTTTAATGGTAGTATCGTTTGGAAGCAGTCTAATCCAAGAAACTTGAACTGTCTGACCATTTTTTTTATAAATCCATTACAAAGTAGACGACATAAGCTATTCGGTAAAATTAGAATTAGAGAATTTTTCATTTGTTCCATTTTTCTATTTTTGACAGCACTTTTCCAGAGCATTTTCCGAAAAAAAACTTCGATTTTTGTCTGCAAAAAACAAATGAAAAAAAAAATAAAAAAATATCCTGCTAAATTCTTTAATTTAGCCCAATCTTTCCTCTTTTCTATAAAAAAAATTACCGCGATATCGCTCACTTGGCCCATGCTAAAATTATTTATGTATCAACGCTTTCACTTTCTTGGGTATTTAAATACCCATTAGGCAGGAATGGGTTAAATCGATAAAATATTATAGGTTTTATGTGTTGATGGTGGAATAACTAATATTATGTTACAACAGCCAACTAGACAGGGTTTGGTCAATGCAAAGAACTAATCTGTGTTCACCACCAATTATTGGTACCAAAGTAACATGTTTATCGCAATTGGTTGGTTGCCATAACCGCCAACTGTCGAAACAGAATTCGGTTTGTATAACTGTGTAATTGACTGCATATACCTTGATATGGTTGTAGCAACAGAAATTCGGTTTATCCAACTGATTTTTTGTAGTTCGGACCGATTTCCAACTGATTTTTTCTCTGTGTGTGGAAAAAAATTGGTTAATCGATTGCCTTTAAGTCAGTAAAAATAGAATTATTTTATTTTTTAAAAAATATCTTAAACAACGTTTTTGTTTGTGATGAAGATTTAGTCATCATCACTTGTAATCGGTTACAACAACAAAATGTTTACAAAACTGGTGGCTGTGGCAAAAATCTTTTTCGTGTTTCATTGGTATGACCTATCAATAAGTTGTGAGTACCGTACGATGATCACATTTAACATCTTGTGGTATTTCGAACCGAATATCCATTACGATTATAAACATTTGGTGTTTACAACCGAAATTCGTTTTTTACAACCTAATCACTGTACTTATAGTTCCAACCAATTTCCAACCAATTTTTTTTCTAAACTGCCTACTCTACTACTCTATATCATCTGTATACCCAAAACCCTCTTTTTCTGGGATTCTGGGGAATCGATGAATTCTTTAACAGCAAAAAAATCCGGAAAAAAACACAACCGAGCGCATCCCCAATTGGGCTACGTATCGGGCACCCACAGTTTTTGCCCGATTTGCCAATGTTTTTGAAATAAGAATGCATTTTAAAGAAAAAAGGCGTAAGATAAAATATTTAAGGTTGACGTAGATTTAAACTTCATTAAAACAATTGATTTATTCAAATCAAAAGAATGACATTGGTATAATTACAACATAAACTGATTTTAAATTAACACTAGCTGAACACGGCCCGCGTTGCTGGTCATTTCTTCGAACACTGTTGATAAACAGATGGTTGTATACCACTCAGAATCGACCGTCCTACGTTCCACTAAAGACACTGTAGCAACATGGCCGGTTATACCGAAAAAACGCAATCGTTTGCTTCGACGAACAACTTTTGTTGGATTTGGCTCGTCTCGAAAGAACCATACGGTGGATTGCTATCTTGTTTCGGGTTCATATGCATAGATCCATGATTCGTTCCCTGTGACAATTTTGTACACTGCCTTTAAGCTACCGTAGTTATACTTTTTCAGCATATCTTTTCACCAACCCATGCGAGCCTTTTATTGAGTATTCGTCAAATTATGTGGGATCCAACGACAACTTTCGTTGGATTTGGCTTGTCTTCGAAGACCCACACTGTCGACTGCTGTTTTGTTTCAGGCTTATACGCATAGATATATGTTTCGTCACCTGTGACGATCTTATAAACGCATTTGGAAGCACCGCGATCGTATTTTTTTTAAAATTTCTTTGCACCAATCGACACGAGCCTGTTTTTGAGCGATTGTCAAATTGTGCGGGATCCAACAGGAAAAAACCTTTTTTACGGCCAGTTGTTCATGCAATATCGACTGTATGCTGGTTAAAGAAATGTCCACGTATGCCTCTATCTCACGGTATGTCGCATGACGATCTTGCATTATCAGTTCACGCACAGCAAAGTGACCGAAGTTGGACGTCATTCACGAAATTCATCCTGGTGCGAACGGCGTCCGAGACTGAACTCTTGGTACCAGTGACTAACAGTGGTTTTTGATGGTGCTTCATCGGCAAAAGTCGAAAGAAGTTGATTTAAACACTCTTGTCTCGATAACCCACGCCGAAAATCGTAAAAAAAAATCATCGCACGAAAATGTTCACAGGATAATTCCATTTTTTGACTGAGATGAATTTTTCAACACACTGTTACAAAACAATTCACCCTCAAATGACAAAACGTTCTGAATGAAGTTATGCTAAAAAATGTCAAAGTTCCAATTAAAGTGCTATATTGCACCCGAAATATAAATAGCAACCGTCGTAGTAACAATCGCGGAAGATACATTTACCAGAATGATTCAACATTGTGCAGCAATCAAAGCAGACTTCAAACAAATAACGAAAATGTTGTCTGTTCCGTTAGGAGCATCAATGAAATACAAATCTGCTGCCATAGTTGAATGCGTTAGTGCTGTTTATTCCAAACTACGGCGTTAGTTCAACCATATATATTCAAAGCACATTGATTCCCTTTTCGGCGCAATTCACGATTTAAATCAGAGTATATGAGGCTATTTGGCAAAAAGATTCCTAATCAGTGCTACAACTTGCCCGACAGTCGGGTGCATGGTCGTGACCTGTACTAAGAGTACAACGATAGATAGACAGACCATCCGGAAGGACATCGCTCAATAGAATCAGATAGTAATTCTGAGTCGATCTTAATACGTAGCATAGGGTCTATCTCCATTCCTTTAAGGTGTTGCAGACTGCAGCACTAAGTCATAGTACCATGTACCACATTTTGATGTTGGGTATAATAAAAAGGGCTAACTAATCATTATGGAAGGGGCAATGTGATAAGTTTGAATAATTGAGAAACCATATTTTATTACTTTCTCTAAATAAAAAAAACGCTTCCTCCGTGACAATGTTTTTGTTTGAACATTGCCGTGACCAGGATTCGAACCTGGGTTACTACGGCCACAACGTAGGGTCCTAACCACTAGACGATCACGGCTATTGGATGCTTAATACCGACCGTCGCTAATTATTTAGTAGCAGTCGGCAATACTGTGCATTAAAACCGCAGCACAAAGTGGGGCAAATACGCGAACAAGAGACAAACAAAATCCGTATCTCTAGATTTGGGGTCGACTTTTATGTTATTTTGTTTGGAAATTTCTTTAAATCCGGTCAACGTCGATTTCTTTCGTTTGAGTTAAAGTAAAACTTATGCATACTTGTAGTACAAGGCGGTAGAAAACATTTCAATACTCGATAGCAAGCTATGAAACATTTTACTGAAAAGTAGAAGCCAACTGTCAACATTAAATTATTTATCCGTATCTTCGTGTTTTGTTCTTTTTTTATTAAAATTATAAAATTTTTATTAATATTATGGTTTAATAGATTAGAGAGTTAGTCCGGTGTGATATTAATATCGATTGACTTAAATCAATAATCGTTTGCTCTATTAATTAACAACAATTACTTGATTTTACTCGTTTTTCGCCCGTACATGTGGAATCGAAATCCGCCAAAATGTTTAATTACGACATTCAGAAGTTGAAGACAAATGTTAATAAACATTACAGTCTTTTTCCCACCTTTTTCTTTCTTTTTCTGCACCCACCAACAAAATGCATATAGGGGATATCCCCCTGAGTGTTTAATTGAAATCCAAACTCTATATGTGACGCGCAAATTAGAAAGGTTAAAACCCACTTTTGTTCAGGAGAGCCATTTTAAAGATTAGGTCCCTTTATATTTGCGCTTAGAATCGTCGACTTCACTTTCATAAACGCGCATATCTCTGGGAGGGAACACCTTTGGGGCATGGGATCGGTCTCATTCGATGCTCAGATGTTGTCCACATCAAAACAAGAAAAAAAAATGAAAATTGATTTTTTTTTACCCTTAGGTCCCTTTCTCTATGCGCTGTCACATATGGACATATTGGAATAATATATTTGAAAATATAAGTAGTAAAATATTTTTGCAATTTCGCTCAATTTAGATTTTGGATCCGAATATAGACATATGGGTACCAAAAAATAACAAAAAATTCTCATATATTCAAATATGACATTTTTTTTATTAGAGTCTGGGTAAGTTTAAAACCCGTCCGAAAGAGTACCAAAATTCGATTTTATGTAACTTTTAAGCACTTCTAGAAGTGGAGGGTATTCTATAGTCGGCCACGGCCGATTTTAGCTTTTTTACTAGTTTTACGTAGTTAAGATTTCTTAAAGGCGGCCAAAAGTAAATAAGTATAAATGGATATTTAAATTTAAGCGCATTTCTTTATAAATTCAGACGTTATCTTTAATTGGCCCACCCTTTAAACCGTATATGTGTGCAATTTAAAAATGGTTTAATATTTATTTCATTTATATATATATATATTTGTATTTATATATATTTAATGCGCATGGTGTTTTAAAAATCTTAAGTTACATTAAATCGTTTCGGTAGAAATTTTTCAGAATTTTCACCAACAAATAACGCAAAATTGTTTAGCAAAACAAAAAACTACGCCCTCTTCCGTGACAATGTTTTTGTATTTGAACATTGCCGTGACCAGGATTCGAACCTGGGTTACTACGGCCACAACGTAGGGTCCTAACCACTAGACGATCACGGCTATCGAAGGCTTAACGCCACTCTCGCCAAACGCTGGTTAGGTCACGTATAGCATAAAAGCCTGTTTTTTTAAATATGTTTAGAAAGTACAGAAACAAAATAAAAGTATTTTTATTTTATTTTTAGCTACAACGAATGCACACACATAAATAATAACGCAACGTACATACGATACAAATCTCACACACTTCTGTTTTTAGTAAACTTGGATAAATTGACAATGACACAAATATAACAGTCTCTTGCGGAGCTCATTTTCTTGTTATTTCGTACCTTGGGGTGGATCGATTAGCACATTCATTGCGTTGCGTTGATATTAGTACGTTGAACCGACCTAATGTGATAAATTTGACAGTTGTCGTTGGAGTTTTACTTAATAAAAATTAACATAAAATTCAATCAATCAATTCAATTAGAGCTGCTTAGTAAATATGCCTATTAAATGGTGTGGCATTCTGAAAAGATATTTATAAAGGGTGCCCAAAATATTCATAATTTGTTTCTTTATTATTTTTTTTCTTTTGCAGGTTATACAGTTTTTACGGTGATATATATATAAAGGGTGGGCGATATAACATTTAAAATTTGAATTGGCTTTAAAAAAAAGTACGAGGGCGGTTCGAAAAGTTCTTAGCCTATCAATGAAAGAGAATAGTTAGTTTTTCAAAAATATTTTTATTTTTCAATATAATCTCCTGAAACTTCTGCGCTGGTGCGTTGTCTTGATGAAAAATTATTTTTTTGTGTTGTAAGCCAGGACGTTTTTCTCGAATTTGTACATTTAATTGATCTAAAAGGTTGCAATAGTACTCTGAATTTATTGTTTTACCCTTTTGCAGATAGTCAATCAATAAAATACCTTTGAAGTCCCAAAGAACCGTTGCCATAACCTTACCAGACGATTGAATTGTTTTTGCCTTCTTTGGGGCACTTCCTCCAGCTTCAGTCCATTGTTTGGATTGTTATTTTGTCTCTGGAGTGTAGTGGTGGATCCATGTCTCATTAACAGTTATGAAACGACGCTTAAAATCCATTTTATTTCGCTGAAAACGATCCAAACAAGCTTGAGAAATGTTCATTCTTATGCGTTTTTGGTCGACAGTTAACAAGTGCGGCACCCATCTTGCAGAAAGCTTTTTCATCTGTAGTTCTTCATGCAAAATTAAATGGACTCGATCATTTGAGATGCCCATGATATTAGCTATTTCACGCACTTTTATTCGTCGATCATTTAATACCATATCATGCACTTTGGCTACAATTTCTGTTGTTGTTGCTGTTTTTGGACGTCCACTACGTGGTTCATCTTCAATGCTTGTACGACCACGTTTAAATTCAGCAACCCAATTTTTTACTGTTGCATATGAAGGAGCACTTTCACCTAACACATTCACCATATCATTATGAATTTCTTGTCCCGATAAACCTTTTATATGTAAATCTTAAATGACATCACGTATTTCTAATTATTCCATTGTAAAAAAATCGCGGATGCGTCTTTTGTGAACACCTGTTTCTATATGAAGGAGTTGCCAGATCGAAACAAAATTTAACATGTGTTCATAGCAGAGATGGAAGTTTCCAAAACACTTAACTTTTTTCTGTTTATACCGCGCTTTTTGTGCTAAGCTAAGAAGTTTCCGAACCGCCCTCGTACTAAACATTTTTCCTTTATAGCTCCCCACCCCTGTGTGAAAATAATTGAAAGGGCTCAAATCACAGCTCCGAGACGGCCAATTGACATCACAATTCGGCTGATTATTCGATTTTCAAAAAGAGTGCGTCAAATATCGATGGTTGCGTTAGCTGTGTGTCATGAGGCCCCCCATCTTGCTTGTCGTCCATGTGATTTTCTTGATTTTCGGAAAGAAAAGATCGTTGAGCACGGCGCGGAAATGCTCACCGTTGATGGTAACGGCGGTTCCTTTCTCATTTTCGAAGAAAAATTGCACAATGATGCCGCCAGCCCAAAATTCTCACCAAACAATGACTCTTTGGGGATGCATTGGCTTCTTAACAGTCACGTGTGTGTTCTCTGAGCCCCATATGCGGCAATTTTGCTTATTGACATAGCCACCGGAATGAAAATGAGCTTTATCTGAAAACAAGACTCGGAAAAATTCGTCATCTCCTGCCAAACAATCTTCAGTCCATTGGGCGAAGCGAAAACAAATCAGATGGTGTTCCATTAATTAATGACAAAGTTCATCCTTTCTAATTGAACCAGAAAATTGAAAATATTATCAATACTTTATTTTACAGCCGATTTGAATTTAAAACTGCAAATGGTTCAACCTATATGATAGCTATGTACATCTACACGTCAAATTTTTTCGAATTATATTATTTTTCTGGCAAGTATATTATCTCAACTCAGCGAAAGTATCGTCGTCATTTTAATGTCAGAACAGCATCCAGTAATAATATGATTAGAAACTAAGACTCCCGTTTTGAGGAACAGGGATCAGTGTGAGAATCCCGCGTATAACATCAGCCTCAACTTCAGCCCTCCAAATGTACGGTTTGCTGCTGTGTTATGGTTGAAAAAGTAATCGTTCCATAATTTTTGAAAATGAGGAGGGTTAACCATAAACCCTTAGCGGGGCTCTGTATAGGACTATGATTAAACGTTTTTTTGCGTCCGCAAGTTGAGAATAATTCTAACACATGGTTCCAGCAAGATGGAGCCACTTTGCGCACATTACGAGCTACAATGGAATCTTTTCTTCACCATTTTGGTGAACCCTTCTGTCTTATTTGGGCCACCCAGTTGAATGCCACGGAAAGTGACTACGATATGCAATGAGTAAATGACTCTTATAGAAGTAAGCCCAATTTTGAATCTGTATGAGAACATCTTACACTTTTCCTCACCTCGTAAATTTCCGAGTCTGTAGTAAGTAGAACAAGTAAATAACTCGATATGTTCAGCCAGGCCGAACCTCATATGTTCTGCATCGTCCTAACGCTACTCAAGCCCCCATAAAAAACAAGTAAAAACACTATTAAGTTTGGCCTGTTCGAACCTTATGTAATCGTATCCCACAATACTAAAACGCAAAAAAAATCGTTTTTCGATCCTTTTTTCCATAGAGAAAAAATATTGTTTAGTATATGGCCACGTCAATAATAATACTCGTATGTTCTCCGCAATAAAAGTAAGTTCGTCGCGACCATAGTGTTGTTTTCTAAATTTTATTTTAACAATAGTATGATTGCCGCAATATTAATATTGTTGAAATCTCACAATATCGTTATTGCCAAATTTAAAAATGAAAATATGGTTGTAGCAACCATATTAATATAGTTGGTGCAACAAAAATATTGTTGTTTAAAATTATCGTTAACAATAATATGATGACGGCAATCATACCGTATGGTTGCGACTATGACCATAACAAAACAAGTTTTATTGAACATACATGTATTTGTGTGCGTATGTTTTTTTGGTATACCAAAAAAAAACACACGTAGACAAAAATTTTAATGGGATAACAATATCCGAAGAGCATCATATTATTGTTGGGTATATGGTTGTAGTACAACAATATTATGATCCTCACAACAATAATATGATTCAAATACAACCATACTATGATCCTCACATCAATATTATCATTCACACATAATCATAGTATGATTCACTCTCAACCATACTATTATCTCCACAACCATATTATGAGCCTTACAATCATAGTATGGTTCACATACAAGATCCTCACAGCCATAGTAAGATTTCCATGCCACCATGTTATGATCCCTACAACCATAGTATAATCGCACACAATTATGCTATGATCCCCAAAATTATTTATTAGAATTGGGCTTAATTGTCAACAACAGATTTGAATTATGAAAATTATTTAAAAATATATTCAACTCAAAATAATAGGAGTGATTTATTTAACAGTAGTAAAAACGTAAGCGTTTTTATTGAAATCATTTCAGTTAGACAAAGCCAAAGCAGTTTGTTCGAAAAAATTATAATTTCCTTATAAAAAGTACTATTATTGCATTAGATCCATAACAATAACATTGTTCTGAACATCATATTCAACTGAAGAAAAATTACAATCATACAGTATGGTTTCCATAATCATATTATTGTTAAAATAAAACCAAAAAAACAATACTTTTGTCACAACAATCACATTTATATTGTTGCTACAACCATATTTTCATTTTTAAATTTGGCAATAATATTATTGTTACATTTCAATATTATTAATATTGCGGCAAGCATACTATTGTCAAAATTAAATTCAAAAATCAATAATATATAAATTCAAAAATCAAAGTATGGTTGAGTGGAATCATATTATGGTTGTAGGGATCATAACATGGCTGCGTGTGAGTCATACTATTGTTGTAAGGATCATACTAAAGTTGTATGTAAATGATAATACTTTGGTTTTGGGGATAATAGTATGGTTGAGTGTGACTCATAATATGGTTGTTGGGATCATAGTATGGTTGTTTTCGAATAATACTATTTTTGTGAGGATCATAATATAGTTGTGCCACAACAAAATACCCAACAAAAGTACGATCCTCTTCAAATATTGTCACCACAACCATACTTTTTTTTTTTTTGCGTGCTAGCGCCCGTTCCCAATCTCAGCCAAAATTCTCTATTCTTGGGTTCGTACCTAAATTTGCTTAAATGTGAGTACCCAAATTGACTATTGATCGCCAGTTTTCATTATGCGTGAAAGTTTTTTTGGGCAACATGCGCCAAAACGTCCAGAAACTAAACCCCTTCTTACGTTATTCAGTGCGTCCCGACTAACATTACCCATTTTAAAAATTGTTCGTTCACAAAAAAATATTATTTGTAAAGCTACTTTACATAAACGTGTACTTTTTTCAGTACTACCTTTAGTCTCTGAAATGGAATGTTTTTTTCGCTGGGCCTTTTTCGCTCTTTTACAATCCCAAATAGTTTATGGCCATCATCATACAAATTTTCAGGAGCCTTAGTTATTTTTTTTCACCGCTTTAGTGCTTTCAGCTAAGGTTGCAACAAATATTCGCATATGCGAATTATTTGCATCATATTGAATTCGCATATGCGAATTATTCGCATTATATTTCACATTCGCACAACACAATTTTAGATTATTTCCTTTCGCATTTGCAAAAACCAAGTTTGGAATATTGGAATTCGCAAAAAAATAAATATGTTTAGATTATAGTTACATCAGAAATAAATTTTCCGAGAATTATTTTTCTAAAATGAGTGTTTTCCATACGTTTTGTACTAAATCACCTTTTTATATCAACATGTACCTGGCACACCGCAAAAAATTAAATTTTTATTTTAATTTTCCTGGAAACGATGTTCATTGCTATTATTTTATATAAAGGATCTTCAATATACAAAAAACGATAATGCGGTTTTGCATTTGATAAAAAAAATTATATTTTAATATTCGCTTACGCAACAAATATATTTCAATATTCGCCAAGCCCACTTTCGTTACATCCCTACTTTCAACAGACACACAGACTCTTTTTCGATGATCAACAATATATATGTATATTTTATAGGCCAATATTTTGTGGTATTACAAACGGAATGACCAAAAATACCATTCATGCATCGGTGGAGGAGTTTTCTCTTTACTGTTGAACCAATATGAAACTGTAATCGACAGAGTGGTGTAGGGTATACAAAATCTCTCTTATCTTCAAATAATTTGTGACATATCACCTCCAAATGATGATGTTGTGATCATCCATATTGCAACAGTTAACAGAAATCGAATAGATTTAAGAGTGACGCGTTACAACAACAACACCATCATCATCACAGCGTGTAGAAGAAGAAAGAAGAGCGCATCTCATTAAAATTTCATTTAAAATCTATAAATCATTTCATCGCTGTCATCATTATCATCATCGTCAGCGGCGGCGACAGCAGCAGCAGCAGCAGCAGAAATTCAATCCTGTCTCATTGCGATGGTCGTTTGTGTGAATCTGTTTGTAAGCCGCCACGAAAATCACAATCAACCAACATCATCATGAGGAGCAACATCATTATCATTGTCATCATCATGAGCAGCGGCATGGCCAATGCCATTGCCACTGTCACTGCCATTGTCTTCTTGGTGGCACACGGTGGCCCAGCGTACGGACGGCGAGCGAACGTGAACGTACAGCAATCAATGTAGGCATCATCACATATCAGTGGCACTTGCATCTTGATTGACGCGCTTATTCAATGCGTTGACATAATGATAGACATGAGTTGTAATAATACCAGTGCCACAAAACACCGACGACAACGGCTACTCGTATAACGAAGACCAGAGCGACTCTTTGGGCAGACAGACATACAGACGGACATTAAGTTAGTTTGGGGACACAAGAGCCCTCATGCGCCGGCGCGAACACACGTTTTGTTTTTGATGATTATTGAAATTAATTGTTTATCAATGTGAGATTTGGATTTGTTTCTTTGAAGGATATTTTAATTAATGAACGGAAATATCATTTAATTTTCTTACACCTTTAAAGCTGGGCTGTGGAGTCGAAGTTTTGGAGAGGGAGAGAGAATAATGTGCACGGCTGCGATTACTAATCTCCAATTTGCTCAAGTTTAGCAGTGTTCTAGTCCGGTCCTCGTCGGTCCTAGTCCGGTCCTCGTCGTTCCTAGTCCGGTCCTTGTCGGTCCTAGTCCGGTCCTCCCCCTCGGTTCCACTATTTCAAATTTTGGTGTGGGCGTTTTTCTCCTATATTATGAGCTTGGAGAGCGTAGCTTTGAAAGACTTCGTATTTTTTTAGTTCGTTTTGTCGATTCGTACACACAGAGAATAGATTTGTTGCCACAACCGAATTATTTGTCAACCAAATGTTGGGGGTTGCATTAATGTATTTTATCGTTACAACCGAATGTTGATTGAGAAGACAGCAATTTGCAGTAAAGAGAGCTTACACTTTCGGTTAAAGAAAACAGTTATCGGTAATCCTAAGGGATTAAGATGATTATTGGAACTAAACTTGTACATGTATTGGTTGTTGTTATAGATTGTTGGTTTTAAGTAGTTTTTGAAAAAGATTTAATATTTTACCGCATTGATTAGTAAAATAAATACGTCTTTAGATAAATATTTTGATAAGCATTGCAGTGATGCCCCAATCGGAAAAGAATTCATAAGTATATATTACAATGTTTATTGTCCAGCTTTGGGTGGCCGTAACTAGGGAAAAACCACAAAAAAAAATTTTTTGTTCTTTTGAATAATAATTTGGTCTATCTATGGCGAAAATTCTGATTAAGTCTTAGTACTGTGGCTAAATTACTGTTAAGCCGGTTTCTATATTCTGGAAAATATTTTATTTTATTTATATTTTTTTATTAATTTTTTATTTATAGTTCATTTATTTATATGGCAGTATCGTTTGAAAGGATTAACCAATAGTTAAGTTGAATTCGGTTTGTATAACTGTTTAATTGGCTGTAAATACCGTGATATAGTTGTAACTACCATCAAATGATATCTCGAACTATTATACCATCAATACTATGGAATGTTGGTTATTGTTTATCCAACCTTATTTTTGTAGTTCAGACTGATTTCCAACTGATTTTTTCTCAGTGGGTAGACGATTATATTAACCAAGCCTGACAGGCAGGCCTTCTTTTATCACCGTATCTAAGGGTGGTCCAACCATCATGTACGATGTTAATTGTGAGTCACACCTTAGCGTCAACTTTTTTGCCCCACTTAATTTGACATTTCTTTGTTTCAGTGTTTGGCAAATTCAACCATGGAGAGGTCCACAATTCAGCAGTGCGTTAAAGTCTTTTACGAAAATGGGCGTTTAAGTCCAAATGCATTTCGTGAACTTCCTGATTTGTGACGAGGCACACTTTATCCTCATTGGATTTGTTAACAAGCAGAATTGCCGCATTTCGGCAAATGAGAATCCACGAGTGATTGTTGAAAAGCCGATGCATTCACAAAGGATGACTGTTTGGTGCGGTTTTTGGCTAAGATTAGGGTAGAACTAATTGACGAAAAGGCCCAAGAAATGTTCCGTAAAGTCAAAACAAGGGACCACCGCTATATTTGCACAGTCAAATGAAACCCCGTTTAACTTTAAATGGATTTATTTCGAAAATTTGGCTAATGTTGTACCCCAAAAAACCGGGCTACTTCAACAGCAAAACTATTATGGATCAATACCGAATTTATGGGCCAATATGGGAATTTATGGAATTTACTATTACCAAAATGGGCGTTTAAATCAAAATGCATTTCGTGTTTATGTTTGGTCAGCATAATCGACTAAATGTGTCCACAGTGAATTTTTTAACAAGCAGAATTGTCGCCTTTGGGCAAATGAAAATCTATGAGTGATTGTTGAAAAGCCGATGCATTCACAAAGGATGACTGTTTGGTCTGTTTTATGGGCTGGCGGCGTCATCGGGTCGTACTTCTTCGAAAATGAGGTCGTTCATGAAGTTGCCGTAAAAGATGTTCGCTATCTGGAGATGATAACGGACTTCTTGTAGTCAAAAATTGGGGATATGGACCTGGACTATACGTGGTTCCAACAGGATGTTGCCACTTACTACACCGCCAACGAAACAGTGGCTATTGTGCGCGAAAAATTCAATGGCCGAGTTAATTCACGTCATGGCGATGTTAATTGGCCACCACGATCACGGGATTTGACACCGTTGGACTTCTTTTTTTGGGGATATTTAAAATAAAATGTGTACGTCATTAAGTCAAGAGCAATTCAAGAACTAAAGACTGAGATAATTCGGTATATCAACGACATTAAACCTCCATTTTGTCTCAGGGGTCATTGAAAATATAAGTCGCACTGGCCAATCGTCCATAGCTGCACGAACCTCGTCCATTGGAAAATTGGCCACAGGTCGAACCAAAGCCGTCTTAAGAGATCCAATGTTGGTATATCTTTTGTGACAAACCTTGCCCTCTAAAACCGTAATCCAATGGGTTCAAATCTGGACTGCCTGAGGGCGATTCTTCAGGGGAAATGAACGCTGGCAAATTGTTTCGAAGCCAGGCCTGGCACGTTTCAGTATTATGGGCCGGCGCAGAATCCTGCTGGAAAGTCCATGGCTGGTTTTGGAACAGGGAATTGTTAAGAGGCTTCACAGCAGCTTCCAAAACGGTTGCTTGGTAAACTTTGGCCGATCTTTTGACTCCTTGTTCGCAGAAATGCAGGTCGTAAGAGGCACCTTACCAAACCATGACTGAAGCTGGGTGATGACCCTTTTCCACCCTTGGGATCAGTTCAGATGCTTCCTTAGATGACCGCGCATACACTCTATCATTTTGCTTGTTAAATTTTTCCTGAACGGTAATATTTTTTCATTGGTGAACAAAATTTTCTATGCAAGTTATCAGCGTGCTTCACCAAAAGACGTTTGCATTTTTCAATCCCTTTTTTTTTAAAGCTGCAGTCAAAAAATGTCCGGCACGTCGTTTGAAAGCCCCAAGTCCCAAGTCTTGTTTAATGATTCGACTCATGGACTCTTGCGTGATATTCATCTCATAGGCCATGATTTGCTGTTTTCGGAGCGGAATTCTGTGAATTCTTGATTTAACAGCTTTGATGACATGCGGTGTTCGAACAGGGCGTGGGCGGCCTGACCGGTGGCGGTCTTTTACATCTCGAGTCTCCTTAAAATGTTTTATGCATCGGTAGACAAACATGCGGCTAATCCCTAGTGGCTGGAGCATTTGAAAATATCGTTTTTTTTTTCATTTCACATTTGAAAAGCGCTATTACAGCGATACGGTTCTCATTATCTGACCACTCCATGATGAAAGTAGAAACAATTTTAAAATCCCGTTACAGACTAACGCTATTGAGGTTAGCTTTCAAACCCATATGACATTAACGTGGTATGTTCAGTTCTACTATTGAAATGTGTGTGTTCAATGTTGTAACAGTATTTATGTCCCTACTAAGTAGATTTCGGCCTCCTAAATATGAAAATGAATTTTAAAAAATTGTCCTCTGATTTGTTTTCAAGAAAGAATTTTGGCAATTTATTTATGATTTTTTATGAGATGTCTTAGCTTTTTAGTGGTCTCAAATGAAAGGAAATAAGCTTATCTAAAATTTTTTCTTAAAAGGTTTTAAAATCAGATCAATAGCTTTGACGTTAAAGGCATTTAAAATTTAAAAAAAATTGATTTTTTTTTGGCAAACAACCAAGATTATAAGTTTAAAAAAAATATTTTAATTAATTGAGCATAAAGTTTGCATTCTTATCTCGAGCAAAACAAGCCATGGTTTCCTGAAATTGGGTGAAAAATGGTAAAAAAAAAAGCTGAGACATCTCATAAAAAAATTCCAAAAATTCTATCTTGAAAACTAATCAAAGGAAAAGATATCTTAATATTAATTAATTGAGCATAAAGTTTGCATTCTTATCTCGAGCAAAACAAGCCATGGTCTCTTGAAATTGGGTGAAAAATTGTAAAAAAAAAAGCTGAGACATCTCATAAAAAAATCGTAAAAAATTTCCAAAAGTGCTGTCTTGAAAACTAATCAGAGGAACATTTTTTAAAGTTATTATCGTGTTAAGGAGTCCAAAATCCAAAAAAATATTTAGAACTCTGGACCAGAAAAGAAATCATAATTTGTAAACTAGTGTATTTTATTTCACACATAATTGTCATTGATCCTTCTATCGCAATAAAAAATTTTAAGATAATTCTCTGAAAACTTTTAGTTTTATTTACAATTCACATCGTGAGTTTTAGTTGAACCACCCTTTACACTCACCTGTTCGAAGAGTAAACCTATGGACCTTGATCGTCCATAGGTGCTAAGAACCATTGTCCATTAATCCTTGCAGAAATCTCATGGTCAAATGAAGCGATCAATAGTAAACATGGACATTTTGTAAAATTGTACCTCGAAAACATGGATGTTAGAAAATATGGTATAGAACTATAATCTTTTCAAGGTCCACATATACCTTTAATAACGTATTTATGATTTCGAGGTCTTAAAAGATTCGTCACCGGCAAACTTTATGCCAAATTTTTAGTATTTTCAGAAACCTCAAGTACTCGTATGTAGTCAGCACTCCTTCAGATACATTTCTCCGTACGTTTAATATCTTTATTAATGTGGCTGTAGTTAATAAAACCCCATAAAATGTATTTATTTTCTCTTTTGTTTTGTTGCGTCTTTTTGTGTTTTTTTGTTAAATATTTTCTTAATTCGGTCATAAAGTGTTTTTTAGCCGACAACTACACGGTCTTGACTACAAATTAAATGTCAGATAAACCAAGAATTTATTGGTTGTACAGAATCAAACATGCAGCACCAGTGGGGGGAAACACTTGGTGGAACGCAAGCCCAGCTAGTAAAGGTGACCAGTGACCGCGATAGGTGAGTGCAGCGTGTGTTTGTTTGTACTAAAAGTACATGCGGCACAATCAAATGTCTCATAATTTCCGTATGGAGATAAAGAACCTACAATAATATCTGCGTGACTGACTACACACACACATGTTGGGACTTTATGGTTGGCAGCAGAGTGGGAGACAGAGACATATCAGCATTTCTATGGGAAAATTACCTAAGGGCAACAGTTTTGTAAAGAACATAACAGATACAGGTGAGTATATGGGAATTTTAAAGTTGATTCTCAAGTTCAAGAGAAAGGGTATCCCTCTAGGGTTATAAAGTCAAAAGTTCACAACTCGAGTTTTTCAAAAAAAAAAACTGAAAGTCGTTTTTTCGACTTTTATTTCAAAATAAAGAACAATTTAAATCATCTTGCACGCAGAGAAAATATATGGTTACACTATGGTTACCGCAACAATAATATGTTCTTTACAATAAAAGCATGTTCGTCGCAACCATAGTATTGTTTTTGCATTTTATTTTGGCAACAGTATGATTGCGACAATATTACTATTGTTGAAATGTAACAATAGTATTATTGTCAAATTTAGAAATGAAAATATGGTAGTAGTATGGTTTCTAACATGGTTGGTGAAACAAAAGTATAATTGTTTAAAATTTACGTGAACAATAATATGATTACGGCAATCATACAGTATGGTTGCGACTATGAACAAAAAAAACAGGTTTTTAGAGCATACATGCGTATGTTTTTTTGATATACAAAAAAACATATACACACGATACAGTGAATGGTTGTTGTCCATTAAAAAAACAACAACAATCGGAATATGGTTCGAGGGATTTTTATTTACTTTGTTCGGTGAAATACTCTAATATCGACTGGCTCTCGTTTATTTAAAATCTGCCTGCACTTAAGTATATAGCCATTGATCATGGTTTAATCACATTCGTTACTTGGGGTCTACGAATGGTGAAGTAGCATTCACCTCTGCTGGAAACTGAAAGTATTTTCGACTGCCGTTCGAATATATGTTCTTGTTTCTTGAATGAAATGTTCAATAAAAACATGGCCTCAAATCTGGCTATGAACTAATTGTAATGCAATTTAAAATTACTTGCTTCATAAAAAATCTATTTTTGAATAAAAACACTCAATCCTAATAAATAATTTTGGCGATCATAGTATGGTTGATTGAATAACACTATGGTTGTACGGATAATAGCATGGTTGCGTGTGAATCACACTATGGTTGTGAGGATCATACGTGTTGTGTAAGAAAAATACTATGTAAAGTATGGTTGAGTGTGAATCATACTATTGTTGTGAAGATCATAGTATGGTTAAGTGTTAATCATACTATTGTTGTTGTTATCATAATATGGTTGAGTGTGAATCATACTATGGTTGTGGGGATCATAGTATGATTATGTGTGAATCATACTATTGTTGTGAGGATCATAATATTGTTGTGCCACAACCATATACCTAACAATAGTATGATCCTCTTCGAATATTGTCACCCCAACCATACTTTGTTCTGCGTGTGTAATACTTAAAAATAAGACAAAATAATACAGTGTGTCCGTCGGGAAGGTATACTACTTTGTTTCTTTATAATTTTTGATAAAATGAAAGAGAATGGATCTTATATTGATAAATGTTCTATTTAATGTCGGTAATTATGTATGGAGTACAATATCAGATAAATGTCCGCTTCTGTTAGCCTCACAAGTGCGAGCCCTTTTAGCACATATTTCACATTCTCAAACATGCGGTATTTCATTAATTTCATCACGAATATTTTGTTTGAGTTGCTCAAGCGTTTCTGGTTTGTTTGCATAAAGTCTGCATTTCAGATATCCCCACAAAAAAGTCCGAAGCAGTCAAATCAAACGACGTGAAGGTCAGTTAACATCACCATTTCTTGAAATAACTTGCTGT
Organism: Hydrotaea diabolus; assembly: GCA_963513945.1. Lineage (NCBI taxonomy): Eukaryota > Metazoa > Arthropoda > Insecta > Diptera > Muscidae > Hydrotaea > Hydrotaea diabolus. Next base: position 60,989,700 of record OY740718.1, on the reverse strand, counting down.
GGAAAGAGGTCTCGCAGTAATTCCATTCCTGGCTGTATGCGATGTGGCACCGTCTGGTTGATACCACATCAAGCCCAAAGCGTGCAGTTCTGGCGTTAAAAAGTTTTCAATCATATCAAGATATCGCTCCCAATTGAGAGTTACGGGAACGCCGATTTCATTTCCATAGAAGTAAGGTCCAATTATTCCTCCTGACCGAATTGCACACCAGACTGTCACTTTTAATGGATGCAAAGGTGACTGATTACTACTTTGAGGGTTTTCCATTGCCCAGAACCGGCTATTCTGTTTATGTCACATGTCCATTTAAATTAAAATGTGCCTCGTCACTCTTTATGACTTGTTGGTTGTCATGGGCGTGCTGTAACATCCTATTATTAAATGGTCTTGTGGAAGAAGCTCTTGTGTCGACTGAATCTTTAATAGAAACAAATGCCAAATCCTTGTGCAAAATTGTGTCCAATGTTTTCTTTGAAGACCAAGCTCCTGAGCACGTTAATGGAATCGAATTGAGGTTGATGGATTGTTTTGAACACTTTCTTGAGCAACACTAAGTGTTGCCTGGCGCCGTCTGACATTTCCATTGGAAAGTGTGACATTTTTTAGCATAAACGTACTTAAAACGTTTTGACGTACGACCATCTGTTGTGTTGTTTACAGTGGAATTAACTCGTGAACATTTTTATGCGATCATTTTTCACAACTTTCGATGTGAATTATCACGACAAGAGTGCATTGATGATCTTAAATCTTTGTCTGGCAATAAAGCATCATCCTATAGCTCAGTGAAAACTGGTTTAATGAATTTAATCGTGGCCAACGCTCGCTCAAAGACGAAGGTCGTCCAAAAACGGCCGTTGTGCCAGAGAACAGTAATGCCGTGCATGAACTGCTACTGCAAGATCGTCATGTGACATACCGTGAGATAGAGGCATCCTTGGTCATTTCTTCCACCAGCATACATTCGATATTACATGAACACCTGGCCGTAAAAAAGGTCTGTTCTCGTGGGTTCCTGTACAATATCTGACGCGCAAAATAGAAAGGGACCTAAGGGTAAAAAACAGTTTTGTTCAGGAGAGCCATTTTAAAGATTTAAATACGTGTATCTTTGGTGTACCATCACTTTCATAAAACGCGCATATCTCTGGGAGGGAACACTTTTGGGGCATGGGGTCGGTCTCATTGCTCAGATGCATTGATGCTCAGATGTTGTCCACATAAAAAAAAGTGAAAATTGATTTCTTTTACCCTTAGATCCTTTCTCTATGCGCTGTCACATATGACAATCGCTCAAAAAAGGCTCAAGTTGATTGTTGCAAAGAAATTTTGAAAAAATGCCATCGCATTGCTTCAAAAGACACTTATACTTTAAGATCGTCACAGGTGACGAATCATCGATCTATGCGTATGAGCCCGAAACAAAACAGCAATCGACCGTGTGGGTCTTCGAAGACCGGCCAAATCCATCGAAAGTTGTTCGTGGAAGAAGCACTTCAAAGCAAATGGCCGCTTGTTTCTTCGGCAAAACTTGTTATGTGGCGACTGTTCCGTAGGATGTCAATTCTGAGTGGTACACCACATTTTGTTTGCCTGGAGTCTTCGGAGAAATTCGAAAAACGAACAAGAGAAGACGAATCATTGTGCACCATGACAATGCGAGCTCTCACACATCGGCTCAAACCAGCGCCTTTTTGACCGGCCAAAACGTCGAATTGATGGGTCATCCGCCGCACAGCCCGGACTTGGCACCCAATGACTTCTTTTTATTCCCGCACATCAAGAAAAAATGCGTGGTCAACGATTTTCGTCTTTAGAGGATGCTGTTGAAGCGTTCAAAAACCATGTTTTGGAGGTGCCTCAATCGGAGTGGAAAAAGTGCTTCGACAATTGGTCTGAGCGCATGCAAAAGTGTATAAATCATGCTGGAGAATACTTGGAAAAACAATAAATCCATTTATGATGATAAATATTCTCATTTTAATTATTAGCTGAGAAATATCTATAGCAGTCCTCGTTCGTCATAAAAGACCAAAAAAAAAGTCACGTGCCTCCTAGTTTTTCTCAAAGTCATGCACTTTTTTATGGGCCCTCGAACATTTAGGGGCCGCTGTGTAATTGTTGCAAACAAGTGATCTTTTTGTTAGCTCATATCTTGCAAACCGTTCGGAATTTTGATTAACTCTCTGGGACAAAGTTATAGCCCATTAAAAATAGATAGCATAGCATCTCAATGTTGTCCGTATATGGTTATATTTTTCGTGTTGTACTGGGTTTTAATACCCGTAGCACACGGCAAAATTGTCAAAACACACCACGATTTTTAAAATATATTTGCACAATATGTTCTGTTGTTATTCTTTTCATCTACTCGTATTCATGATGAAATGGCAAACCAACTGAGAACTATTTATAATAGGCTTAACAGATCCGACCAACTTGTAACAATATCAGTCGTCATAGGAAAATACTTTACCTAAGTTATCTATTTATAACCTGGAATTGTAATAACCAGTATACATTATCCGCAGCAATATTTTTTTTTGCACAATTGGGTCATCAGTTTGTAATGCCACACCGAACATGAATAATTTCAATTGTTCAAGCCACATTTACTTGATGGCGCCTCAGCTTGGAAGGACATCTAAATACTTTTGCGTAAAAGCAATCCATGTTATTGTTTGTTTAGTTTTGATTAATTACGAGAAATTTTCGAAAAATCCATTAAAGAAATTTCGCAAAAATCTCAAATGTAACATTTGAAATTTGAGACGGACATAAGGACACCAAGTGTGTTTGTTGTTGTATACCATGTAGCATGTCTTCCGATAGACAGGATATCCATTCATTTAGGAAATGTTACAACATTGCCATTATGGTATTTTGGATGCCTGAGCATGACACCAAATGCAAAAAAAATGGTGTATATCTCTTCGAGTTTGGATGTACGTACGAGTATGCCTCTATCTCTGAATGATACCGAAACTCGAAAAACATATTCATTTGTCTTATTGTTGGGAAAAAGTTTGCTTTGCGTTTGGTTTTCCTGTTCTGCACCGCTGGTTGAGCGGATATGTTAGGTTTGCGAGTCCGCTTGTAGCACCATATTAAACATATTCAGCTTGAACTTTAGGATTTCAGAGAAGTCATTCAGTCCTTAACCTTTTTGTTGACATTACAAGAGAGTCTGGGTTCAAAACTAACCACTAAAAAAATGCAGACGCTGCACGTAAAGTATGGTTGGGATAACAATCATTCTATTGTTGGGTTGTGGTACAACAATATTCTGATCCTCACAACAATAGTATGATTCAAATACAACCATACTATGGTCCTCACAACCATACTATCATCCTCACAACAATAGTAAGATTCACAAATAACCATACTATGATCCCCTCAACCATAGTATGATTCACACTCAACCATACTATGATCGCCATAACCATATTATGATCCTCACAACCATAGTATGATTCACACCCTTCCGTGTTATGATCCCTACAACCATAGTATGATCACACACAATTATACTCTGATCCCCAAAATTATTTTTTGGAATTGGCTTAAGTTGTCAACAATAGATTTGAATTATGAAATTCATATAAAAATATATTAAATGCAAAATAAAACGAGTGATTTATTAACAGTCGAAAAGACAGTTTTTAAAAAAGTATTGTTAACATAAAACCCAAAAAAAAACAAAACTTTTGTGTCACCAACCATACTTATATTGTTTCTACAACAATATTTTCATTTTTTTATTTGAAAATAATAATATTTTGACATTTCAACAATATTAATGTTGAGGCAATTATTCTATTGCCAAAATTAAATTCGAAAAGCAATACTATGGTTGCGACGAACATACTTTTATTGCGCAGAACATTTTATTATTGCATTGCATGTAACCATATTTTTACTCTGCGTGCAAAATCTTCCGATAGCGATATGTGGAGAGCCGTGGACAGACGGCTCTTTGTGTCTTTTATTCTAGCAGAAGGATGTTCTGCAGAAAATGAGGTATTCAACAATGGATCATAAAATGGATGTTCATTGCAGGAATTAGCCAAGTTCTATCATATGTGACAGCGCATAGAGAAAGGGACCTAAGGGTAAAAAAAAATCAATTTTAACTTTTTTGTTTTTGATGTGGACAACATCTGAGCATCGAATGAGACCGATCCTATGCCCCAAAAATGTTCCCTCTCAGAGATATGCGCGTTTTATGAAAGTGATGGTATAACAAAGATACACGTATTTAAATCTTTAAAATAGCTCTCCTAAACAAAACTGGTTGTTACCCTTATTTCCATTTCTATTTTGCGCGTCACATATGCAGTTATAGCAGTTCACCATACTTGGAGTTAAATAATTGTTAAGGCATCCTTAATTCGACCTAGCCGTTGTACTTAAAAGGATTTGTATTTATTTTTTTTGTTTGTGTTGGGTCCTTATTCGAACCTCGACTAAAAAACACACAGCAACTTCAAGATGGCGCCAAAGAAAAATGACATGTCATAATTTGTTGGCATTTTTGGGTTTCCTTTCTATATCAACAACAAAATGCGCCCGAAAACCTAGAGTGCAACAAAACAACAGCAATGACGGCGTCAGCCACAATGGATGGTTATAATTTTTGAGGGTGTCTTAATTTTCCTCTTTAGCTTCGCCGATTTTCTATTATTTGTTTTTGTTGAAGTGCTAGCTTTAAACCCCAAAAAAAGAAAAAAAGGAGCGTACATTTGACATTAGCGTAAATTAGCTTGATGTTGGTGGAGACACACAACACACTTTGTCGTAGTTCGTACAAATTTAGATACACTGAGAGTGGTGTAAAACAAATAAAAAGTTGTATTAAGATTTCCGTTGTATTTCGTTATAAATACCAAAAAATTGCCAGACATTAACAAACAAACAGACAAGAAAAGAAGAACTTAAAGCAAGAATTAAAATCGCTATTGATAACGGCCGTCTTTGTGTCAAGGAACGTCGAAGGCCTTGGATCGAATAGATGGGAGTTTGATATAAATATATTCTTTAGAATATGGGAAACTGTATCGAGTAATGATTGTTGTCGAAATTTGGAGCAAATTGAAAGGTTTTTTCAAATATTTTTTTTTTAATATAAAATGCCAAGCTGGCCATTACAATGGCTTTAGAGCGTTGGCAATTTGCACGGCCTGACAAAAGTGAAAAAACTGGCCATAGCGGCCAGTTTCGAAAAATCTCTACTCGTAGTAATGTCGATCAGGCCTTTGCCATATCCGCAAACCATTTTTTTCAGATCTAGGGACCATTCGATTCCTAATACCACTTGATATAATGGACAGGGTAATTGCGGTGAAGCGAGCAATCTCCCTCAGACAATCCTCGTACTGGTTTTATGGCTTCATCAGACAAGGAAATTATTTAGGGAGCCTAATACAGTGTTCAAAACCAAAACCGACATTCCGGTTTTTATGTCCAAGCCTGACAGTCGACAGTAATGATATCTATCTGTCTGTTTATCTACCTGCCTGCTGCATTTCTAAAGCTTGTTTTCAATCTACAGGTATTTTAAGGAAACAAGACAGACGGATTTTACAAAAAATAAGGTTTTTTTGGACACTCTAGAGCCTACGACAATCCACTCTAGGAATAAACTTTAGTGTACCAGCTGGGTCAGAATATTTAACATGTACATTAACATTTTTTTGGCTCGAAATTTTTAAAAACGCTTCTCTATAATGGCAAGTAGAAAAAAAGAATGGCTGCGGTGACAATATTTGAAGAAAATCATACTATTGAGGATATATGGTTGTGGCACAACAATATTATCATACTCACAACAATAGTATGATTCACACACAACCAGACTATGATCCCCAAAACTATATTTTGATCCTCACAACCATATAGTCTTCCACATACAACCATAGTATGATCCTCATAGCCATAGTATGTTGTACATGCAACCATGCTATGATCCCTACAACCTTAGTATGATTCCACTCAAACATTATATTATACCCAAAATTATTTATTAGCATTGTTTGGAGCAAATTAAAAGATTTTTTTCAAATATTTTTTTTATTTAAAATTCCTCGCCAAGCTGGTCATCACTATAGGCTATGTTGTTATTTAACAGTAGAGATTTTTGCTAAGCAATTTAATTAAAATTACATTACAATTAGTTCATAGCCAGATTTAAGACCATGTTCGAGCATTTCGACCGGTATTGCTTTAATAACACGCGTAATGTTGGCTTCCAAAACCTGAATCGTAGCTGGTTTGTCAGCGTAGACTTTGGACTTTACGTAATTCCAAAGAAAAATGTCTAAAGGTGTGATATCACTCAATCTAGGTGGCCAACTCACCTGTCCAACACGTGAAATTGGCTGCTTTTCGAAATGACCTCTCAATAGATCCATTGTTTGAGCAGCTGTATAGCAAGTGTCACCGTCCTGTTGAAACCAAGTGTCGTCAAAATTACGGGCTTCAAGTTTAGGTAGCATAAAGATCGATATCATGGCGCGATAGCGAGCACCATTCACGGTTACGTTCCGGGCATCACCGATGATTCCACCAGCTTATAAACCGCACCAAACTCTGGGTATAATGGCACTTCTTGAACCTCTCCTTGTCGTTATTCAGCCCAAATGCGGCAATTTTGTTTATTGACTTTGCCGTTGAGCCAGAAATGAGCCTCAATGGTCAAAAACAGCGGATCTTCCCGTTTCTCACCGAAGGCTCATTTCCATAATACACACGCAGAGAAAAGATATGGTTACTATATGGTCACGGCAACGATAGTATGTTCTCAGCAGTAAAAGTATGGTCGCCGCAACCATAGTATTGTTATTTGAATTTCATTTTGACAATAGTATGATTGCGGCAATATTAATATTGTTGAAATGTAACAAAAGTATTGTTGCCAAATTCAAAAATGAAAATATGGTTGTAGCAACAATATAAATATGGTTGGTGGGACAAAAGTATTGTTTTCATGGGTTTTATGTTAACAATAACATGATTACGGCAATCATACCGGCAAAACCTTAATTTTTTTAATTTGATGTTATTTTTACGATTCTTACGCAATAATAGCAATAAAAATTAAATTTTCAAAAACAACTACGGATTAGTATAACTAAAATATTTTTAATAAATGAAATTTTTACTGTTAAATAAATCACTCCTATTGTTACATAACTTACTTAATAAAATTCATTATTGTTGAATAACAACGCATTTCAGTCTTTACAAACAATTTTGGGGATCATAGTATGGTTGTGCGTAAGTCATACTATGGTTGTACGTTAAACATACTATGGTTATGATCATAATATGGTTGAGGGGATCAAAGTATGGTTGAATGTGAATAATAATATGGTTGTGGGGATCATTGTATGGTTGTGTGTGAATGATTCTATTGTTGTGAGGACCATAATATTGTTATGTGGATCATAGTATGGTTGTGTGTGAACCATACTATTGTTGTGATGATCATAATATTGTTGTGCCACAACCATATAATCAACAATAGTATGGTGCTCTTCGAATATTGTCACCCCAACCATACTTTTTTTCTGCGTGCAGTTGTCAACATTTGAAGGAAATTATTTTCGAAAAATAAATGCCATAAAATGTCCTTTTAAATTATCAATAAAGATTCCACACTTGATTTGAATTTTTATATTTTTTGTTCTGAAAAAATACCTCTAGATGGATCACCCTATACTTAAGTGCAGGCAGATTTAAAATAAACGAGAACCAGTCGGCTGTAGATTCTTTCACTGCACAAAGTAAACACAATAAAAATTTGTTATGCAGTGTCTTATATTTTGCTACACCCATATTTCCATTTCTTAATTTGTTAATAATACTTTTGTTTTATTTTAACAATATTATTATTGTCGCAATCATACTGTTGTCAAAACGATTAAAAACACAATACTATGGCTGCGACGAACAAGCTTTTATTGTAGAGAACATATTATTGTTGCCGTAACCGTATCTTTTCTCAGCGTGTAGCCCCTACGAAAAACAAGTATGCCCCTCTTATTCTAAAAGTCACATACTTAGTCCGACTTTGCTCAAACTCCAGACAGAGAAGCAGAATCTTCAAAATGACAGATTGGTGTAGAGTACATCATAGTCGGTCTAACTGGAGCGTTTTTGTAGTCAGCGCCACTTTGTGGAACAGAGTAGTATAAATAAGTTTCACGGCAAATGTTTGTAACTACAAAAAAATATTTGAGATAGACTCTTCTTTGAGTATACCGATCGACGTATAATCACCTTTGTGTTTAACGATGTCTGACCGTCCATTTATTCGTCCACCCAAGGCTTTAATCAAACTACAGGATGCAATTGTTGTCCGATTTTCAGGAAATTTAGCAGCAGTTCGATTTTTGAACTAAGGACGGACGCTATCGAAATTATGGCAAATCGGCTTACATTTAGATATAGCTCCTACACATATATATTCATTAGATTTGATGTCTTTAGCTCTAGAAGTTACATATGACGAATACATTCAATCTTAAAAAAATTTGGCACGCGTTAGTTTCTTAGAGAATGGAAGGAAGTTATTAAATTTGAAGAAAATCGAAATTGAAATTTAGATATAAAGTATGTCCCACCACACATACTCGTATGGTCATCCGATTTATATAACGCGTGATCCATCTCGAGGCTCCCTACGTTTTTAAAGAAAAAACACAGAAAATTCAAATTGAATAAGAAATGTTTATTATCATTTGAAAGATCATTCTTTGGCAGCTACGTCTCAGATAGTCCATCCGTTGAGTCCAATTTTCGATGACTCGTTCTAGCATTTCGACTGGTAACTGGCGAATGACACGCGTGATGTTTTGCTCCAAGGCCTGAATCGAAGCGGGGTTGTCTGCATAAACTTTATACTTTGCATATCCCTACAGGAAAAAGGCTAACGGTGTGATATCACACGATCATGGTGGCCCATCGACCGGCCCAAAACGAGAAATTGTCGGCTCAACGAAGTGTTCTCTCAATAAATCCATTGATTGGTGCGATATGTGGGAAGTGGCGCCGTCTTCATGAAACCAAATGTCGCCGAGATCACGAGCTTCAATTTCAGCCATCAAATAGTCGGTTATCATGGCACAATATCGGTCGACATTTACGGTTACGTTCTCACTGGCATCATTATTGAAGAAATATGGACCGATGATTCCACCGGCCCACAAACCACACCAAACCGTTGTTTTTTTTTGGATGAAGTGGCAGCTCTTGAACCTCTTCTGGTTGCTCTTCTTCCCAAAAGAATCAATTTTGCTTGTTTACATTTTACCCATTGAGCCAGAAATGGGCCTCATCGCTGAACAAAATTTGGCGCGAAAACGCACGAAACATATTGAACGGAGAACGTAAATTTTCTTAATAAAGTTGAACGATTTGTAAACGTTGTTCAGGCGTTAGTCTTTCCATGATGAAATGCCAAACAATACTAAACAAAAATAACATGACAGAATGATACGACTCACACGTGATCTGTCAAAAAAGGCTATTGAAAAAAGTATCTCTACTTGGATCACCCATTGTGTTCGCCCACATATTGCATCCAATCTTGACGAAATTTGGCACAAGTCAGTTTTTTTGGACCTAGAATCTAATTTTTGGAAATTAAAGAAATTCGGTTCTGATTTGGATATAGCTCCTACATATATGTATTACCGATTTTACCAAAAACGATGCAATTTTCTCACAAATTCAAATATGACATTAGTTTAAAAATCTAGGTTGATTTAAAGCCTATCCAAGGAGGTCCAAAAACTTATTTTCAGTGGCCGTTTCTGAAGTGCAAGATAGAATGTAGACCGCCACGACCGACTTTAGCTTTTTTACTAGTTTACTTTTTGAGTAATAGAAAATTTTGTATAGATCGATATCTTTTTCGAGTTTCTTAATCATTAATGCGATTATTTCCTATTCTAGGCGTGGCGAAGCTTTTCCCATATTGTGGGAAAGATTGTGGGCAATTGTTTCCTTTGGTGCTTCTCGAGTGGCTATTGTTCTTGCCATTCCTACATTACAGCTTGCTTTAGGTTAACATAACGTGAGGGAAAAAGACGGATATTCTACTCATACCTTGGGGTTAACCTTATGACTCTTAAACTACCCATCCAATACTATTGGAATCTGATAAAAAAAATTCAGTCATAGGTCGGGTGGGCCACATAACGTATTTACACTTGTATGGACGCTATAGCCAAAACCTGAACAGATCTCGTCGCATTGAAATCTGACGACATTTTTCGCTGTTAGGTCGTTAGACCCACAAGAATGAGGTACATTAGTATGGGGGCGAATCAAGATAAGGACCGATCAGGTTAGTTGAAATCAGATAAAATTTTGATGGGTAGACCCCAAATCTTAAGGTACATTTGTATGAGGGCTATATCAAGATTTGGACCTATCTGGTATATTTTTAGCAATGTACCTATATAAAGGGTGTTTTTTATTGAGGTATAGAACTTCGAATTGAAATAAAACACAAGAAAATCGTTTTAATGTCCATCAATTTGTCTTTATTGGAAGGATAATGCCATTAATGTTTAAATATGATTTCGGGCATGTGGCCGCCGCGGCTGGCTCGTATAAAGCAAATTCTACAGGTCCAATTTTCAACCACTTTTTCGAGCATATGGGGCCGTATGTTGGCAATAACGCCACGAATGTTGGCTTCCAAGTCCCCTAACGTGTTTCTGGTTTGTTGGCGTAGACGAGCGACTTCACATATCCCCAAAGAAAATAATCCAATGGTCCATGTTAACCGATCCATGGTTAACCGAATTAATTGCTCTGATGGACGATTATGTCGACCATAAAATGGACGGAGCTTGCGGTGAACTTCGCGAACTGAACCATTACTTTCGAAATAAATTTGCACGATTTGCAAGCGTTGTTATTTTGTCAACCTGCTCATGATGAAATGGCAAACCAAACTAAATATTAATCACTTGACAGCTGACAAAATGGCCGCCAGTTAAAAAAGTGATGCCAACTTAAAGTTCTATAACCCAATAAAAAAAACACCCCTTATAAGTACAGTGTGCATAATAACTGCATTAACCGGATATCGGTGAAATCTGATGAAATTTGCGCTGTTAGCTCGGTTAGACCCCAAATCAAGAAGTACATTTTTAAAGGAGCAATATCAGAAAAGTAGGATGACCGCCATTTGCTTAAAACAAAATAATGCGTAAAGTTTCATCGAGATCGATTTGTATTTGCGACCAACGATTTAAGGTCTAAATCGACTCAGAAAATAATTCTGAGTCGATTGTTATAATTGTTTCACATTTTTTTCTAGGTGTTAAAAACTCATAACAATGGGTGATGAGTTTAGAGGTATTTTTTTCAAAATGTTTTTTTTTAAAGATTATACGTAAGTTGTGTTAAACTATATCTTTTATTTCTTTTCAGTATTGTTTGCCATATCATCATGAAAAGACTTACACCGCAAAAACCACAGTTTGGAGCGGCTTATGGGATGGTAGAATCATCGGTCCATTTGTTTCAAAGATGATGATGGCCGGAACGTAACCGGAAATAATGCTCGCTATTGCGCCATGATATCGGGCTTTTTGTTACCTAAAATTGATGCCCGTAATCTTGACAGCATTTGGTTTCAACAGGTCGGTGCCACTTGCCATACCGATGCTCAAACAATGGATCTATTGAGGTCATTTCGGAGAGCAGCTAATTTAACGATTTATACCGGTGAGTTTGACTCCTAGATCGTGTGATATTACACCGTTAGACATTTTTTTCTTTGGTGTAACGTAAAGTCTTCAGTCTATGCTGACAAACCAGCTACGATTCAGGTTTTGGAAGCCAACATTACGCGTGTCACGTGTCAAGCCATACCGGTCGAAGTGATCGAACGAGTTATCCAAAATTGGATCCTCAGAGTGGACACCCTGAGCCATAGTTGCGTCCAACATTTCCAGGGAATTATATTCAAAAATTAAATGGCATAAAATGTCCTTTCGAATGAACTAAAAAGATTCCTCGATCGATTTGAATTTCTGTTTCTGGAAAAAATAATCACACCTTATTACTGTACCACACTAGGGTGAGAGTATAATAAAGCCACATCGAGCCAGAAATACCTTCGCAGTTTCAAACACCTTTGAAAAAGAGCAATTTCAAACACCTTTGAACCCACTGCGGTGAGAGTTTAGCCACAAAGGCCCTCGCAATTTCAAACGCCTTCAAACACTTAAAATGTCTACCCTACCCACTTTTCCTCCTTTTGCCATAAAAAAAAATCTGAACTTTATGTCCTTTGACAAAAGAAAAACTTAAATCCGTCGGCAGGCAAAAACGAAAAAGCAGCATTCCTTAGCCATTTTGGCATTTCATCCAAATACGTTTGTCAAGTAGAAAAAAAGAGATTATCCAAGCTAAAGACAGGATACTTTGTCGCTATTCTGTGGCTATTGTTGTCTGCGTTTTTTTCTTTGCCCGCTTTTTGCCACCCGTTTGTTTAAGTCCTTCCTGTTGAATTAAAAGGAATAAATATGTACAACTTAGTAAATATTGTTTGTCGAAAATTAATCCGGAAACAACAAAATATTACGCTGTCTTTCCTCACCCGGCCGCCGGAGACGGTTTCTTTGTCAGACAAATGCCAACATCGCCAACAACAATCGAATCGCTGCCGCAGCAATGGATTATGCCGTAGATAGACACACTCGGTAGAAATCCCAAGACACCAACGGCATTAGCCGGAAAATGTGAACCCCCCGACCAAAGCACAGAAATTGTTCAAGTATTTCCTCTTCCATGCAAGGGTAGCGTTGTTGTTAACCCTTTCAGGCACTCTGGGGAACCCCCCGTTAGCAAAATAAAAATCGACACAAGTGAGGGAGGAAAAAGACAAACGAAACCAATTCTGTCTAACGGCCATAAAAACAGTTGAAATCCTGTTAAATTTTTTTTGGAAAAACTACCATAAAATTGCCAAAAAAGCATGCCGCGCCTTGGAAAAAAGAGAATGGAAATAGCAGGTACAACCAAAACTCCAAAAATGCAAAGGTTCGGAGTTTATTTTGCCTTTAGTTTCGCTATAAATTTTAACGTTTATTGCTTTGGCATATGAAAGCAGAACTCAGCTAATAAAGGCTAGCAGCGAAAGGCTCCACACAACTCATCCTGTCCTCTTCGGAAGGTTCCCATTTTAGTGGGAGGAAACACGAGACTGCCCCTCAACTGGTTATTCTGCCAAAAGTCAAGAGTTGGATTTCGAATAAGTATCCGTCTGTTTTTTTTTTACCAGCGAAAAGTTTTTGGTTTAACAAAATCAAAGGAAACCCTAGGAATTCTTTGACTTTTGTTATTTATGAAAGAAGGAATATGTTGCATATTAAAATGTTCATAACTACGATCAAACCTTTGATTTTTTCAACTATTGTCTGATAGCACAATCGACCTGCTCGAGATTGTGTGAAAGAGTCATGTCGTTTTATTTTACGGTGCCAATGTATTTTATATAACAAGGGAATTGAAAAACAAAGAAAATTCGTAAACATACGAAATCTATACTTAAGAAACATTTAACGAAGATCCTGGCACCTTCACAGTGAGGTTAAAAAACGGCGTGCTTGTAAGCTTTTAGAGAAAAAATAAAATATCGGTATATTGCAACATATCAGCCAAAAAAAAATTAATAACTTTTTTCTATTTAATGAAACTGGTTAATTTTTTTTTATTTTGCAGATTAATTTTTAGACAAGAATATGGATTATCCGCCGCTATCACGCAACGGAGTCCGTAGTTTCGGTTCAAAGAGAGTATAGGCGCACGTTTTGCGGTAGTCCTCCGAGCATATGGACCATACGAGGGTTGCTATATGTATTTCTGGCCTAGGAAACACTAAGTACTGCCTGGCGCCATCTGACATTTCCATTGGAAAGTTTGAAATTTTTTAGTATAAACCTACTCAGTACGTTTTGACGTACGACCATCACTTGTGTTGTTTATAGTGACTTGAAAAAATCAATTTGGCAAAAAAATGGAATTAACTCGTGAACATTTTTGTGCAATCATTTTTCACAACTTTCGATGTGGATTATCACGACAAGAGTCCATCGATGAACTTAAATCTTTGTATGGCGATGAACCACCACCATCCTATAGCACTGCGAAAAACTGGTTTAATGAATTCAATCGCGGCCGACGCTCGCTCAACGGCGAAGGTCGTCCAAAAACGGCCGTTGTGCCAGAGAACATTGATGCCGTGCTTCAACTGATAATGCAAAATCGTCATGTGACATACCGTGAGATAGAGGCATCCTTGGCTATTTCTTCTACCAGCATACATTCGATATTACATGCACAGCTGGCTGTTAAAAAGGTTTGTACTCGTTAGATCCCCCACAATTTGACAATCGCTCAAAAAAAAAGGCTCGTCACAGGTGACGAATCATGGATCTATGCGTATGAGCCCGAAACAGAACATCAATCGACCGTGTGAGTCTTCGAAGACGAGATAAATCTAACGAAAGTTGTTCGTGGAAGAAGCCTTTCGAAGCAAATGGTCGCCTGTTTCTTCGACAAAACTGGTCATGTGGCGACTGTCCCGCTTGAGCAACGTATGACGGTCAATTCTGAGTGGTACATCACAATTTTTTTGCCTGAAGTCTTCGGAGGAATGCGTGGTCAACGATTTCCATCGCCAGAATATTCTGTTGAAGCGTTCAAAAACCATGTTTTGGAGGTGTCTCAATCGGAGTGAAGAAAGTGCTTCGACAATTGGCTTGAGCGCATGCAAAAGTGTATAAATCATGCTGGAGAATACTTTAAAAAACAATAAAACTATTTTTGATGATAAATATTCGCATTTTCATTATTAGACCAGAAATATATATAAGTATAGCAGCCCTCGTAATAAGACTTGTTAACAATTTTGCCAAGCATGGGGCAGTCAACAGAAGACCTTACCATCGAAACCTTTCAGTTCGGACGTAGGAAACAATCACTGCTGTAGCTGCTGCCATACAAAACAATCCAAGAGTTTCGACAAAATGCTTATCTGCTCAAATGAGTATAGGCTAACAGTCATTGCAGACAATTATGCACAAAGATTTGGACACATTTCCCTATTAAACTCAAATCGCCAACAAACTGAACGCAGCAGACTTTCCGATTCGCTTGGAATTTTGCCAGAAGATGCTTCTAATGGTAAGAGAAACGGAAGCATGTTGAACTGTCTTTTCATGTATGACGGGGACCATTTGGACTTTAACGGCAATATAAACAAACAAAATTGTCGAATATGGAGTGCTTCCAACCCACAGATACTCCATGCATCCACTTTGTGTCACAGTGTGGTATGCAGTTTCATCACGCAGCATTGTCGGGCCCTACTTCTTCGAAGAAAACGGTCACACCGTTACGGATACTGAAAACCATTACTAAAGCATGTGGAGAGAGTTTTCTATCCAGAATTACGCCGAAAGAGTATTTCTTTCAACTCGTTGTGGTTTCAGCAGGTGGTGCAACTCCTCACATAGCCCGGCCTATTATGGCAGAATAAGGACGAAAATTTCCCAATAAGCTGATATCCAGAAACTCCACATTCCGATGGCCACCCAGGTCGCCTGACCTTACTGCATCTGACTTTTTCTTGTGGGCTTATTAAAAACAGGAAGTTTTCAAAGCAAAACCAACAAATTTGAATAAACTAAAGCAATCCATTCAAAAAACAATGCGGCAATTCCTATCTCAACTCTCCAAACAGTAATGAACAACTTTTTTGGTAAGATGCCGCATATGCACCAACGAGCAGGGGGGGGGGGGGGTATTTAAAATCTATTATTTTTAAACTAATAAAGCTGTATTTATTAAAATTGAATTAGCTTTGACATGAATTCGTAAAAGAAAAATGAATTCGATACACTGAAAAAAGTTATTTGAGTTTTTTAATGTATGCTTTATATATTTCTGGAATAATAATAACATTTATCATCAAAAATGGTTTTATTGTATTCAAAGTATTTTCCAGCATGATTTATACACTTTCAAACCAATTGTTGAAGCACTTTTTCCACTCCGATTGAGACACCTCCAAAACATGGTTTTTGAACGCTACAACAGCATCTTCTGACGACGAAAGTCGATGATCACGCATTTTTTCTTCATGTGCGGGAAAAAGAAGAAGTCATTGGGTGCCAAGTCAGGGCTGTACGGCGGATGACCCATCAATTCGACATTTTGGCCGGTCAAAAAGTCGCTGGTTTGAGACGATGTGTGAGATCTCGCATTGTCATGGTGCACAATGATTCGTCTTCTCATGTTCGTTTTTCGAATTCCTCCGAAAACTTCAGACAAACAAATTGTAATGTAAAACTCAGAATTGACCGTCCTACGTTGCTCAAGCAGAACAGTCGCCACATGACCAGCTTTGCCGAAGAAACAGGCGACCATTTGCTTCGAAGTGTTTCTTCCACGGAAAACTTTCGTTAGATTTGGCTCGTCTTCGAAGACCCACACGGTCGATTGCTTTTTTGTTTGGGGCTCATATGCATAGATCCATCATTCGTCACCTGTGACGATCTTATAAACGTTTTTTGAAGCACCGCGGTTGAATTTTTGCAAAATTTCTTTGCACCTATCGACACGATGCTTTTTTTGAGCGATTGTCAAATTGTGCGGAATCCACCGAGAATAAACCTTTTTTACGGCCAGGTGTTCCTGCAATATCGAATGTATGCTGGTAGAAGAAATGCCCAAAGATGCCTCTATCTTACGGTATGTCACTTGACGAACTTACATTGTCAGTTCATGCAGGGCATCAATGTTCTCTGGCACAACGGCCGTTTTTGGACGACCTTCACGACCTTCGTCTTTGAGCGAGCGTCGGCCATGATTGAATACATTAAACCAGTTTTTCGCAGTGCTATAGGCTGGTGCTTCATCGCCATACAAAGATTTAAGTTCATCGATGCACTCTTGTCTTGATAAGCCAAGTCGAAAGTTGTGAAAAATGATAGCACAAAAATGTTCACGAGTTAATTTAATTTTTTTGCCAAATTGATTTTTTCAAGTCACTGTAAACAACACAAATGATGGTCGTACGTCAAAACGTTCTGAGTACGTTTTTGCGAAATAATGTCTAACTTTCCAATTGAAATATCAGATGGCGCCAGGCGAACTTAGTGTTACCACAAAAATTTGTTGTTTGGACCAACTAATGGTTTACTTGTATATACTCGGTTGTCTGATCTAAATAAAAACTTTTTTTATTTCATTTTAATGTTTAAGGATTTTAAAATAATAATTCTGTTATTTGAAATAATGGATGATCAACCTACAAGTATTTTTTTCAATAGGGGTTTTTTCACAGATAACGTATGAGTTGTGTAAAACTTTATTTTTTTCTTTTCATTATTGTTTGCCTTTTAGTCATGTAAAGACTTACAACGCGAAACCGCGGTTTTCGAGCATTTCGCCATACTGGATGAAGTTACCTGTGTGCATTTAGCCTCATGGACTTTTTTCTCCAGTCAGAGAACCAAGATTCTACTCGTCTGGGATGAACATCCAGATTCATAGATATAAAATATTGCTTTTTTGGTGAGGCCCTTATAGCGGTATCGTCGGCAAAAGTGTATGTTAGTACGTTTGGGCTGGTAGGGATAGCTGCGGGTAACATAAGGTAATGGATAAGCTCCAGAAAACCTTAAGAACTTTTTTCCGCTGGCAGAATGTTCAAAGTTGAACATGTTTCAAATTGTGTGTTGGGTATTGTTGCATTCTTAAGTGCAGCCCATAAAATTGTTAGCTGTATACATTAGATAATATTTGTACGCTCGCTCATGATCGTACTTTTCCACATGGTGATAATGGCCAGTGGTAGGAGCAGCCCGCTCACACAAGAAATGTGTCACTTTTCGAGATGTACATAAGCTATTAAAAATTTTATTGTATATTTTGTATTGAATATTTGGCCTCCGCTTTGATTTGTAATCTCTGCTGGAGGTTTTACTAGATGACTTGAAATATTTTCAACATTTGATATAATCACTTTTTGTATAAATAAAATTTAGTATCTTACAAATACTCGTACTCAACATGGAATGACGTGTGGTTCACTCACCAGGAGACTCTAGCTAGTATTTCGCGGTCATCGGTAACGTGTTACCCACATTTGACTCTGAATCTTCAGTTTTCTAAATAAGACTCAAGAAGTCGATGCGCATTAGCCGGAAAGTATTTGAAAATTTTGTTGGTCAAGCCAAAGTGCCAGACTTTGTCAAATGCTTGAGCAACATCTAGAAATACGGCGCAGCAATAATCTCGTCGTTCAAATAATTATTTTAAATGCTTGGGTGTATGTCAATAAACCAAGAACAATTCAAGAGCGAAAGGATGAGGTAATGCGGCACATTAACAACATTGAATCTTCATTATTTCTAGGAGTCATTGAAAATATACATCATCGAATAAAGTATGCCACCGAGAGCCATGGCAAACAGTTGGGCAATATTTTGTTTTACACAAATTTGATCTAGATTATTCTATCATACTAAAAAATATTAAGATAATTCGCCGACAACTTTTTCTTTAATTGGAAATAAACATTGTGCATTTTAATTGGACCACCTTTATTTCTACTTAAATAGGCGAAAATACGCATTGTTTTAATGACAATTAAAATTATTTAAAATTCAAATAAAAAGACTTAGACTTTAAAAAAGAAATTAGACTTACCGACTTTGAGTTTTTAATGCTTTGCCATTGGAGAAACTGGTGATTTGTTCTTTCGTAGAAATCGAACCGAGCTTTGGAAATTTGAAAAGGACCCCAGTATGACATTATATTTTTGTTTCTCTAGGAACATCCCATTGTTTTCGTGTTGCCCTCCTCTGCTAGAAATATATAAAATAAAAATAGTCGTTCGATTAACAAATTTGTGTTACGTTTGTAAATCAGCTTAATCAATACAAAGTAAAGTTTCTAAAGGGTGGGCCGTCTATATGTTTCTGTTTGAATATTATAAAATATTGGCGGTAAGATCTCTTTCCCTCTCGAAAACTTGACCGCAAGTTAGTATCATATCACCGTAGAACGAAATGAATGGCTTAACGCTTGAACAAACTAGCCCATAGAGAACAGATTTGTTGTCACAGCCGAATTTCTTGCCAACCGAATGTTGGCATGTGCTATCCATGAATTCCCTCGCTACAATCGAATTTTGATTGGGTACATAACAAATATCTGAAGTAGGAACTGCCGGTATCGGTTGAGACAACGTTTCGCAAACCCTAACTAACAAGAACGATTATTGCAACTAATTTTGTACATGTATTGGTTGTTGTTATAGATTTTTGGCTATAAGAACACTTTGAATTCGGCTGTCATTACGACGAGCATTTGTGAACTGGATCAACTGATAGTTAAATTGTATGTATTCAGTTGTCTAACCAAGGATTTCTTCATTTAATTTGTATATTTAAAGATTGGAAAATATTTATTTTAATATTCGAATTATGAGCTGATTTTTTGAAAACTTGGGTTTCACCATCAAATCTTATAAAGTTTACACAAGTGAATACTCTATGGGTCTAATTGGTAAAGTGGAGTGGTTCAAATAAATACAGTTTTGGCTTTAATGGGTTAACAATATTATACTTTCATATTGGTCATATTTAGTATTAAATTAAAAAAAAAATATGGGTGGAAAAAATTTAATATTCCAGTCGCCCCTTTTATTTATTACATTTAAAAAGTAATAGTTTTTTTAAATAGGACAAAAAAAATTATTTAAGCTATTCTGATTCTGTATTAGATTCTGGATTAGATTCTGGATTAGATATTCCAAAATGATAACGACAATTTTTAAAAAAATTTAATATTTCAGCCGAAGCAATACCCTTTAACTAATTTCATAGGGTGTAGCGTTACAAATTAAAAATCCGTGGCCCATAAAATATAACTGGATCCTATGGGGGACATCCTTTTGGGTATTTACTATTACCACCCAAGTCTTTTATTACTAGGAGTAATTATCCACCAACCGAGCAAGTCTGAAATGTTGTTGCATAGTGTAAAATATTGCAACAGCGAACTAAACGGGGTGCCGTAACCACAAAGAATTTGTTTGTTGCCACCACCAATTATTGGTACCAAAGTTACTTGTACTTCATAATCGGTTGGTTCTCACAACCATCAGTTGCAGCAACCAATAGTTTTACTGAATTCTGTGGGTATAACTGACTAATTTGCTGTTAGCATCGTAATATTATTATAGCTTCCATCTTATGGTAAGTCAAAGCATTTAGCCATCAGTATCATGGTATGTTGGTGGTTGCAACAGAAAGTATGTTTTCCCAACCGAAATATAGTTCGGACCGATTTCCAACTGATTTTTTCTCAGTGTGGAAATAATGCAATTAGCAAAATGCTAAGTAGCCAAATCCAGGGATGCCCACCAAACTGAATGTAAACCGAACCAAAATGATTACTTTTTTTGAACCGAACAAAACCTGCTGTACGCAAGGTTGTGCATAAACTACGTGAGCCTGACATGCTAGTGGAAAACACTCACGGTCTCTGCTCGGTGCTCACCAACGAGAATGTGGCTGCCGTAGACGAGAGTGTGTGATATTTACATGAAAAATCGACTCTTTATCGATCTCGAACAGCAGCCTGATACGGAGTTGGCAAAAAATCCTTTACTAGACTCTGCAAATAAGCCACACGACCAGCCGCGACCTTAAGGCAAATGTAGAACGAATTTGTTCAAAAACATAACCGTTTCTTGGTGAAATGCATTTGAATTTCGCCGGCAAAAGTATCACTTTTGGAGATTAGAAATCCCACGCGTAATTGTCGAGAAGCAAGGATATTATAGCGGTGGCATAAGTGGCCCATTTTCCTTTAAAATTGCTGCTGGTTCACAGTGAGTGCTACAAAGGCACGATAAACCAGTTTTCGTAACCGTCGACGATCTTTGGTTTCTAGCAGAATGGCGTTCCATGTCACGCAGCTTGCATCAGAACCGACTTTCTATACGAAAAGTTTTTTAATCGTGTTGAAGCACTTTTGGCAAGGTCTACTGGCCGCCTCGAAGCTAAAATTTCACGCCCATAGTATTTTTTTAGGGTGTACCGTCAAAGGCTGATCCCTGGCCATGCTATATTTTGACAAGTATCTTATCTTTGCTTTTTTTAATAAGTGCATACTTTAAGTTCATCTAGGTAAGGGTAAGGGTTAGGTTCACCTAACCCAAGTTCATCTAACTGAACCGCTTAATTTCCATCAATTGTACCGGAGATTATGTTCAGAGAAGTTTTTAGTTTTACACCGATTTGATAGTTTCACACTTTGTAAAAGTCAAGCGTTGAATTTGTCTCTCCCCCCAGAATGAATTTCTGCTTATTCTAAGCGAGTGTATGATACAAACGTTCCCTATCAGAGTTGATGAAATTTATGCTTAATTAAAAATGACACAAAACACATGAAAATGTGCTGGAAGCAAAACACACCGCAACCGACCGGCCGACCACCACCAAGCCAACTGATAAATTCTCTGTTAAATACCACATTCTCGGGAAGCGGACCGCTGTTAAACTACTCGTGGGGCAAATTGCCCAAGGTACACCAGGCTGACAGGCAGCCGGGCGGACGTATAGCTACGTATGTACATAAAGCTATGGCAACAATTAATGTTGACTTTAAACGCACTCTATGATAAGTTGTGTTCAGCATAATGCCGGAACGGATGGATGGTTAGTTAGATGGACGGACAGCCGGTTTGCCTGCCTGCGCAACGGACAGACGTACGGTAGGATGGACGAAGAAAGCCTTAACTAATTCAATTAAAAAAATTGAGCAGAATTTGTGAAAAATAAAACGGAACGGAACAACAGCCACCGACAATGATATGCATAAAATGTAAACATCGAAAAGGTGGGCAAAATTGTAGTGATGGATAATGAAAATGTGTTTTTCCATTCATGTAAGAATACAGTTTAAGAAGGCAGTGAATGAATCTGGGGCGGGGACGTTGTACTATCGGATCCTTTTTCTTCACTTAATTCTATTCTCCTGGATTTTCTGCAGGATTCTGTAAAAGTGCGTTTAAAGGTATAACTTAGATTATTTATACTTGAAGCGCTGGATTCTGTATACCCTTTCATCATATGATGACAAATACGTGGGCATATCAATAATTCCGTGACTTTTCGAAAAATCAGTTTTTTTTAAAAAAAAAAAATAATTTTCGAACATAATCTCAATAACACCAAGTCCAATATTTTTCTAATTTATCCATTTTACAATAGAGTACGTGGGCATATCAATAATTCCGAGACCTTTTGAAAAATCTTTTTTTGAAAAAAAAAAAATAATTTTCGAACATAATCTTAATAGCAGTAAGTCCAAAGTTTCTCTAATTTATCCCTTTTACAATAGAGTACGTGGGCAAGAGAACGTAAGCATATCAATAATTCCGTGACTTTTCGAAAAATTGCAGTTTATTTTTGAAAAAAAATATTTTTTCAAACATTATCTCCTTTTAGCTTAATACACTTAGTCCAACGTTTCTCTAATCCATAAAATAGGCTTTTGTTTGATCAATAATTTCATAGTCGGAGCTGAATCTCTTTCCAGCGAGCCATTTCTTTAGGTTTGGAAATAGGGAGCAGTCACTGGGGGCATAATCCTGAGAATATGCGGATGATACATCAATTCGTAACCCAATTCATGCCATTTTGCCAAGGAGACTTCACACATGGTCACCTTGATAAACAAGAACTTTTTTTCTTTTTTTAAATCCTCAACAAATCGGTCCAAGAAGTTGCCATAAAATAGGCTTTGGTTTGATCAATAATTTCATCGTTGGAGCTGAATCTCTTTCCACCAAGCCATTTCTTTAAGTTTGGAAATAGGGAACAGTCACTGAGGGCATAATCCAAAGAATATACGGATGAGGTATCAATTTGTAACCCAATTCATGCAATTTTTCCATTGAGACTTCACACATGGTCACCTTGATAAACAAGAACTTTTTTTCTTTTTTTAAATCCTCAACAAATCGGTCCAAGAAGTTGCCATAATATTCGCCGTTTACTGTTTCCCCTTTTGAAGGTAATCAATGAAGATTATCCCGCGTGCTTCCCAAGGAACTGTTGTCATCACCTTATTGGCCGAGAAAGTCACCTTGGCCTTCTTCGGAGCCGGTTTTCCCGGAGAAACCCATTGTTTAGACTGCTGCTTGGTCTCCGGAGTGTTGAAATGGAACCATGCTTCATCCACTATTACAAAACGCCGCAAAAACTCATTCGAATTGCGGTTGAACAGCTCCAAAAACTCCTTTGAAGTTGTCACACGATTACGTTTATAGTCAATTGAGAGCAAACGCGGCAACCAACTTGCAGACAGCTTTCTTAAGCCCAACTGATCATGTAAAATTGAAACCACTCTGCCATATAAAATGCGTATGCATCAACGCTCTCACGCACTTTTATTCTTTGATCGTCCAACACCATAGCGTGGATTTTTTCGACATTTTCGGGTGTATTGAGCTCGATTGGTCGTCCAGAACGTTCAGTGTCATTTGTACTTGTGCGACCGCAACTAAAGTCAGTAAACCACTTTTTTATCATTGAAATCGATGGTGCAGAGTCCTAATAGTGTTGATCAAGCTATTCCTTGTTTTGATTGACGGGTTTTCTCCGCAAAAAATAATGTTTAATGAGCACTCGAATTTTTTTTGTTTCCCCTTTTAACGAAATCCACGAGGTAGTATGCTTTGAACAGCTGTTAAACACAAGCAAAATGACGGAACTCTCTCAAAATTTGACAGTAGTCTATTAACAGATGGTACTTGACGGGAGCAGTGTTGCATTTCATATAACTACGAAGGAAGTTGGAAAAGTCACGGAATTATTGATATGCCCGTATTAAACAATATTTATTGTCAAGCTTTGGTTGGCCATAACTCGGGAAAAATGAGTCGCCACCAACTGGTCGCTAAATTACGTTTAAGGCTGTTTCTATATACTGGAAAATATTTGTTTATTAAATGGTCGTTTATTTTTATGGCAGTATCTTTTAGAAACCTTAACCGTCGAACCGAAGAAACTTTAACTGTCTGAACTTTTTTTTAGATTTCATACTTTTTGTGGGGATTTCGAAACATGTTTTTGTCGTAAATAACGATTTTGTAGTGGCTGGAACCGATAACATAGTAAAGGGTTGATAAGTTGATGTTGGAATAACCAATATTATGTAACAGGCAAACTAAACAGGGTTTGGTCACTGCAAAGAGTTAATCTTTTGTCATTACCAGTTATTGGAAGCAAAGTTACATGTACATCACAATTTGTTGGTTGCAATAACCGCTAGTTGTTGCAAGCAATAGTTGAACTGAATTTGTTTGGTATAACTTTGTTATTGACTATGAACAGCATGATATGTTTGTAGCAACCATCATATGATATCTCAAACCATGTTACCATCAATACCATAGAATTTCGGTTATTGCATCAGAAATTCGGTTTATCCAAGCGAAATTTTGTAGTTCGGACCGATTTCCACATGACTTTTTATTTGTGTGTAGAAAGCTAAAATTTCGCAGAAATAAAGGGTGGTCCCACAAAAATGCACGATGTTAATTGTAAATAAAAAAGTTTCAGATAATTATATACTTAGGGACATAAATACCGTTACACACGTTTTATGATGTAAAATAAAAAGTACTGAATGTTATTGGACCAAATATTTTTTAAAAAATTTATTGATGTACGTACGCCTTATGTCGCTCTGGCCAATCGCCAATAGCTGCACGAACCTCGTCCATTGGAAAATTGGCCACATCTCGAACCAAAGCAGTCTTAAGAGATCCAATGTTGGGGTATCTTTTGTGACAAACCTTGTCCTCTAAAACCGTCCACAATTTGTAATCCAATGGGTTCAAATCTGGACTGCCTGAGGGCCATTCTTCAGAGGAAATGAACGCTGGCAAATTGTTTCGAAGCCAGGCCTGGGACGTTTAAGCCTTATGGGCCGGCACAGAATCCAGCTTCTAAAACGGTTTCTTGGTAAACTTTAGCCGATGTTTTGACTCCTTGTTCGCAGAAATGGAGGTCGGTGACCCCATCGTAAGAGACACAGCACCAAACCATGACTGAAGCTGGGTGATGACTCTTTTCCATTCTTGGGATCAGTTCCGATGCTTCCTTAGATGATCGCGCATACACCCTATCATTTTGCTTGTTAAATTTGTCCTGAACGGTAAACATTTTTTCATCGGTGAACAAAATTTTTCTGTGCAAGTTATCAGGGTGCTTCACCAAAAGACGTTGGCATTTTTCAATAATGTTTTTTAAAGCTGCAGTCAATAAATGTCCGGTACGTCGTTTGAAATCCCAAGTCTTTTTTAATGATTCCACTCATGGACTTTTACTTGATATTCATCTCACAGGCCATGATTTTCTGTTTTCGGAGCGGATTTCTGTGAATTCTTGATTTAACGGCTTTGATGACTTCCGATGTTTGAACAGAGCGTGGGCGGCCCGACCGGTGGCGGTCTTTTACATCTCCAGTCTCCTCAAAGAGTTTTATGCATCGGTAGATGAACATGCGGCTGATCCCTAGTGGCCGGAGCGTTTTGAAAATATCGCTTTATTTCATTTCACACTCGAAAGGCGCTATTACAGCGATACGGTTCTCATTATCTGATGACTCCATGATGAAAGTTTAAACCAGTTTAAAATCCCGTTACAGACTGACGCTATTGAGGTTAGCTTTCAAACCCCATGTGATATTAACGGGGTATGTTCTGTTCTACTATTGAAATGGCTGTGTTCAATGTTGTAACAGTATTTATGTCCCTACTAAGTATTTTTTATAACGACAGAAGGATCTGGACGATATGTGGTTCCAATAGGCATGGTGCCGCACATCCTACGAAACTATGGCTCTTTTGCGTGAGAAATTCAATGGCCGTGTTATCTCACGATGTTAATTGGCCGCCACGATCATGTGATTTGAAACCGTTGGACTTTTTTCTTTAAGGAGGTTTAAGTGTTGGTTTTGAAGAAAAAGTGCACGTCAAGAACAATTCATGAGATGAGTTAATTCGTCACTTTAATGGATGATGTATTCGGCACATAAACGACATGGAACCTCCATTATGTCTCAGGTCATTGAATATATGTGACGCTCAAAATAGAAAGGGACCTGAGGCTAAAAACCGGTTTTGTTCAGGAGAGCCATTTTAAAGACTAGGTCCGTTTCTATTTGCGCTTAGAATCGTTGACTTCACTTTCATATAACGCGCATATCTCTGGGAGGGAACACTTTTGGGTCATGGGATCGGTCTCATTCGATGCTCAGATGTTGTCCACATCAAAAAAGAAAAAAAAATGAAAATTGATTTTTTTACCCTCAGGTCCCTTTCTCTATGCGCTGTCACATATAGAGATCATCGGATAGAGGTATGCCACCAAAGCAGTGGCGAGCATTTGGCCGACACATAATTGTCATAGATCCTTCTATTATAATCAAAAGTATTAAGATATTTTTCTAAACACTTTTTGTTTTATATACAATTAGCAACGTGCGTTTTAGTTGGAGCACCCTTTACAAAAAAAACTTCGTAAAAAAAAGTCAAATAGTCGACTTTTGATTTTTTTTAATAGACGGAAAGAAAAACATTCTGAAAGACTGAGAGAAACACAACCTGATGGACAAGTATCGTATTGGATCGAACTACATGAAGCAGTATTCCGAATTTATTGCCACCTTACATCACTCACACTACGCACTCCCTTTAAACGTTTCGCCTAAAATGTAAGTAAAAAAAAAATGATCTGACAACAGGAACACATGAAGCACACGCACGCACCTACCGAACGTCTACGCGGCCAGTTCCACAAATAACAACAACAACAACCATCTTTAGTGGATGGATTTGTGGCTTCCCAATGACTGCCATAAATGAATGGATCACCAGCAAAGGCAACGGTAACATCATCATGGAGTTATCCTCCCCGTCCGACGACCGTTTCCCAAAAACACACACTTGAGCGCCCACATTTTTCAATAATTCTTGGCTAAAACAGTTTCGTCGCTGGCTTAATTTGTTGGTAGTGTCTCAAGCTTTTGGCTCGTTGTTGTTGCTCTCGGATTTTGTGTGTACATTTCTGGACTCATTAGTCTCCCACAAGGTGTATTAAGATAATCTGATGACGCTGGCGGTGGTGATGATGGTAACCTCCACCAAGACCCCAAAAGGAAACACACATCGCTGTTCCAGAGGAGGAAGTACTCGTAGTAAGCGAGCGCCTCCGTTGAAGCGTGATGTTGCTCATGTTCATGGATGCGAAGCTCTTTGCGATTAATTCCACTGGCAGGCTCTGCCTCCCATCCAGTCTTAGCGACTCGTTGTTGTTGTGTAAATGAATTGTTTGCTGATTTCAGTTGAACGATTAGCCCAAAGTTGAGAGGATTTACAAGAAATTCAAAAACACAACACACAAACCACCGGCGTAACGTTTAGCATTTAACAGGAGAAAATGCGTTTTTGCAGCTTCGTATCTTTGGGAGATATTCAACTTTGCAGGACAACCAAATTAGGTTTTTGTTTTTGCTTATGGCCAGCCAGGCAGGCAGTAAGCAACTGTATCTCTGAGCGTGGTCCATTTCAATTGTCAAGAATGTTAAATAGTTTCAAAAGCTTATGTTCAGCTTGGCAAATTAGTACAATTGTGGTTGAAAAGGTATTTCAATGCTCTAGATAATGGGAGGACAAATACTGACCGTGTTCTATTGGCAATTCGCTTGGAAGGCCGCTAAGGCGATAAGTTTACACCAATGTAGAGGAATATAAAAATGATTTTGTTTGCAGAAAATTTGCATTAAAACCTGTTTGTTTTATTATAATTAAACATTTGTGGGATGCAAGGACCCTTAGCGAGTTAAAGCGAGCTCGGTTATTACTTACTTATAAAATTGCTTGAGTAACATTTCATCTACAAATCAAAAATTCAAATCAAACGGTTAATGATGCCATAAGTTCTTGTATACAAAATAATTTAAAACATTATTTTTTCGTTTAATAAGCGAGTACCAATCGAACACGTCTACTGTTTATGAGAAAATGCCACACACACAGCTGTTGTGGATCAACATCTTTTCCTTAGGGTCACTAGGGCTATTCTAAGTGGCTCTTGCCTATCTCCTTTCGCTGTGAGTGTTACAAACACCAGATAAAGTACCCTGCACTACAGTGTGATGTAGGGTGAAAAGAGAGAGAGAGTAATTCGGATGGAACGATTAGTCCAACCCAAGTCTAATTCTTCCTCAGTGCGGTATGACGCTATATCACACAGAAAAGTACAATTAAGGGCTCTGGTGTTATGACGTGGCGTATAAGGCAAAAGCTTTATTTTCCCACCGGAAAACAATTGCTGACATATAGGTGGCGCTAGTCTCAGTACATGCATTAATTTAAACCACATAGACGAAGCTGAATGTGGCAAAAAAAACATGCAAAATTTAACAATGATGCGAGCACGAGTAGTACCTAAAATCTCTCTTTCTTTTTGACCTGCACATTTTTGAAGCAATACTTATATATCCAAGGATACCAAGGATACAATATACAACAAGATACAATATCTTATAATTAAAGTATAGGATTTGAGATGATCCAAAGTACATCGAAATCAAAATTAATAAAAGTAAGGGTTTAACAAGAGATACAGAAAATCAATAATAACATAGATCAAATAAAAAGGTTAATTCCAGTTCAAAGAGTTATACTAAATCTAATTTACGAATAATCGATATAATTCTTTTTTAAATTGATTAGCGTTGCTGATAGTTTGAATGTTTCTTGGTAGCATATTCCAGAGGCGTATAGCGTGTATAAAGAACTGCCATTCTGATGTGATAGTTAGATGTCGAAATGGAATTAGCATGTTGCCTCTATTTGTTCGGTTGAATGTCAGGCGTTGGTAGAGGTAATCTGGTTGTTTTTGGAACACTATTTTCTGCAGCGATGAAAGTACTCTTATTTTCAAAATAGAGTCGAATGGTATGCCATATATTTTATTTGCATACGATGATACGCGGTCGTATTGAAAAGCAGGTTAAGTTTTCTTTTGCTGTTTGAGTCACAATTAGAAAAAATTTCGCAACCGTAAAGAAGCGTGGGCATGATATAGCTTTTAACTAGCGGAATTCGTATACGTTGCAGTGTAAATAATTGGGTGAACCAAAGTGCACGAATTTTATTATAGGTGACACCAATGATGACGTTTATATGGTTCGACCAATTTAGAGTTGTATTAAACAGTATACCTAGGTTCTTCACTGATGGAACGGTTTCGTTTTTTTGTTGATTCTAAAATATGTCGGCATCAGTATTGATGTTTAACGACTTTTTCTGCATAATAATGCACTTGGATTTAGCTGGATTTAAACACAGACCGTTTGCAGAAGCCCATTTGTGGACATTGACCAGATCCATGTTGATATTACAAATTGCCTGAGGAATTGATTTTATGTTACATCCGATGTACAACTGTACGTCATCATCGTACATTTGCACCTTGCAGAAATTTAATTGTTTTGGTAAATTGTTAGCATATATCGAAAAAAAGAGGGGCCCCAGAATTGATCCTTGGGGGACGCCTTTTGTGATTGGAAGAGATGTTGATCTCTTGTTCTTTGCGAACACTGATTGACTCCTATTACTCAGATATGATTCGAGTAGCTTTATCGCTGTGTTGGAAAAATTAAATAGATGTGTCAACTTCATTTTTTTTAAAATTTACTTTTTCGATCCGACGGTGCCAAAACCAAGAACATATGTGACAGCGCATAGATAAAGGGACCTAAGGGTAAAAAAATCTATTTTCACTTTTTTTTTGATGTGGACAACATCTGAGCATCGAATGAGACCGATCCCATGCCCTAAAAGTGTTCCCTCCCAGAGATATGCGCGTTTTATGAAAGTGAAGTCGACGATTTTAAGCGCAAATAGAAAGGGACCTAATCTTTAAAATGACTCTCCTGGACAAAACTGGTTTTTACCCTTAGGTCCCTTTCTATTTTGCGCGTCACATATATTAGATTTCTAAATCAATATTTTTTTAAACGATGAACAAAATTAAATTCGAATGGGGCGGACTAGAGATAGCCCACAAAACTCTGTTACTGAGAAGATTGTGCCTCTGTTTGGAATTCACGCAAGGTCGGACTTTATACTAAAGTGTGGTCCAACTGAAACGCAAGACGTTAAGTGTTATTGTAAAAGTTTTAACAGAATCATCTTTTAGCCTGTTTCTGGAGGTCGAAAGAAAGCATTCGTGAGCGAAAAAACTCTGATTTGAATTAGAGTAATTTAAGTTTACACGAATGATGAATCGATAGACAAGTCCAAAGAAAACTTAACGAACGCGTTAACGTCTTCACTCGAAATTCGGTTTCCCCTTTTTCGAACATGGCAAACAGAAAAGTTAAATTCGAACACAGAATCAGATAAATGTAAGTGTAGACGAACGAAAACTTTCGCAGTGGTAAAACCCAAATTTATTTGAATTCGAGTGACTTTCATTCGTTCGCTCATGTTTTCGTTCGACATCGTGAAGGATCTATGGCAGTTATGTGTGAAACAAAATATTGGCCAAATCCTCGCTCCGGCTTCTTTCCGCTGGTCAATATTTTCAATGACTATGAGACATAATTAAGGTTCAGTGTCGTTAATGTAACGGATCATCTCATTCTTTAGCTCTTGAATTGTTCTTGGCATATCGACGTACACTTTTTCTTTTCAATATCTACAAAGAAAGAAGTCCAACGGTGTCAAAACAGATGATCGTGGCTTCAATTAACATTGCGACCATTGAATTTCTCGCGCAAAAGAGCCATTCTTTCGTTGGTTGTGTGGTAAGTGGCAACATCCTGTTGGAACCACATATCGTCCAGGTCCATATCTTCAATTTCTGGCCACAAAAAGTCCGTTCTCATATCGCGATACCAAACACCATTCACGGAAACAACTTGGCTGACCTCATTTTCGAAGAAGTAAGCCCTTATGACGCCGTCAGCCCATAAACCGCACCAAACAGACACAAGTTTTGTGAATGCATGGGCTTTTCAACGATCACTCGTGGATTCTCATTTGCCCAAATGCGGCAATTCTTCTTGTTAACGAATCCACTTAGGTAATAGTGTGCCTCGTAGCTGTAGAGGATTTCTTTGTAAAGTCAACATTCACTTCTTCCTGTTCAACCCGCCACTGGGCGTATTGACGACTCTTGAAATGGTCAGTAGGCTTCAGCTCTTGAATCAGTTGAAACTTGTAGGCGTGTAAATTCAAATCTTTATTCAAAACTCGGATCTGTGATGTTCGTGAGATGTTCAATTGGTGGGCACGACGCCAGTCGAGGTTGACGGCTCTTCCACACACACAATACGAGGGTTGCTATATATATTTTTAGGTCCATCTGACATTTCCATTGAGAAGATTGACATTTTTAAGCATCAGCGTACTCAGAACATTTTGACGTACTACCATCATTTGTGTTGTTAACAGTGACTTGAAAAAATAAATTTGGCTTAAAAAAGGAATTAATTCTCAAACATTTTCGTGCGATAATTTTTCACAACTTTCGACGTGGATTATCACGACAAAAGTGCATCGATGAACTTAAATTTTTCTCTGGCGAATAAGAACCATCCTATAGCACTGCGAAAAACTGATTTAATGAATTCAATCGTGGCCGACGCTGGCTCATAGGTCGAAGGCTCGAAGGTCGTGAAGGTCATCCAAAAACGGCCGTTGTGCCAGAGAACTTTGATGTCGTGCGTGAGCTGATAATGCAAGATAGTCATGTGACATACCGTAAGATAGAGGCATCCTTCCATCAGCATACATTCGATATTGCACGAACACCTAGCTGTAAAAGAGGTTTGTTCTCGTTGGATCCCGCAGAATTTGACAATCGCTCAAAAAAATTCTCGTGTTTATTGCTGCAAAGAAATTTTGAAAAAAATACGAACGCAAAGCTTCAAAAGGCGTTTTTAAGATCGTTACAGGTGACGAACCATGGATCTATGCGTATGAGCCCGAAACAAGACAGCAATCGACCGTGTGGGTCTTCAAAGTCGAGCCAAATCCAACATAAGTGGTTCGTGGAAGAAGCACTTCGAAGCAAATGCTCGCCTGTTTCTTCGGCAAAACTAGTCATGTGGCGACTGTTCCGCTTGAGCAACGTAGGACGGTCAATTCTGAGTGGTACACCACAATTTGTTTGCCTGAAGTCTTAGGAGAAATTCGAGAAACGAACAAGAGAAGACGAATCATTGTGCACCACGACAATGCGGGCTCTCACACATCGGCTCAAGCCAGCGCCTTTTTGACCGGTCAAATTGATGGGTCATCCGCCGTACAGCCCTGACTTGACACCCAATTACTTCCCTTTATTCCCGCACATCAAGAAAAAAATGCGCGGTCAACGGTTTTTGTTGCCAGAAAATGCTGTTGAAGCGTTCAAAAACCATGTTTGGAGGTGCCTCAATAGGAGTGGAAAAAGTGCTTCGGTAATTGGTTTGAGCGCAATACTTTGAAAAACAATAAAATATAATCAATAATTTTTAGACCAGATATATTTATAGCAGCCCTCTTAAAAGACAACTGATTTT
This sequence comes from Hydrotaea diabolus, assembly GCA_963513945.1. Classification (NCBI taxonomy): domain Eukaryota; kingdom Metazoa; phylum Arthropoda; class Insecta; order Diptera; family Muscidae; genus Hydrotaea; species Hydrotaea diabolus. The sequence continues at coordinate 60,957,006 of OY740718.1, read as the reverse complement.
AACATATCTAAAATGTGATACATTAAGCTACTGTATTTTAGATGCCTAAAAATTCAACAAAAAAATGTACAATTTTATCAACTTTTGTTATCGTGTCCTATACGACTCTGGCGACCTCTAATTCATACGATAAAATTGCCAATAACCCCACTCTATACCTCTGCCAAGCCTATATCATAACAACTTGAACAGATTAAGCTGTAATTGAAGAAAACTATTTCAAGCTGTCATAGAACATTATCATTATCACCATCACGAATTGAAAAAACTAAGACATGGTCTAATTATTTTAAGAAGAATTCTCCTTCTTAACTGCCGCCCCCTGTCATCGGACATCTTTTTACGCGCTGACCTAGAAATAACTAAATTAACTACATTTTCCTTTCATTTATAATCCTATTAAGAAAGTGTCCTTAAACTGAAAATAGTTTCGTTATCGCATTATCCTTAACATTTCAATATTAAATAATCCTTGACAGAATCGAAAACAACCGACATAATGCGTAGCGAAAACTAAGGTGCCCCTTTGCAAAGAAACACTTTAAAGGATTTTCCTTGGGCAGCATAAGAAATGAAAAGACCCCGAAAATGTGCGGGGGTAAAACGCAGAGCTATGCATAAAACAGAAAATGCAATAGTAATAGTAAAGGGCACTATGTATATAGGTATGTGCGTCGCACACACACACACACACATTCTCATTGAGTCCTTTTGGGGGAATGCGGTAATCTTTGTGCGTTTATACTAGTGTCCAAAAAACCGGGTTTTTTAGAAAACCGGCAGTTCTGGTTTTATTTAAAACTTTGTTTTTTCGGGTTTTTTTTAACTTAGGGCGGTTCGGAAGTTCCTAGCCTATCACTGAAAGAGAATAGTTAGTTTTTCAAAAATATTTTTATTTTTCAATATAATCTCCTGAAACTTCAATACACTTAGTCCAAAGCATATCTAGCAATTCTATCCCTTGATTAAAATAGTTTTCCTCAAGGTCTTCAAAATAGTGGTTTACAACTGTAATTGCATCTTCATTTGAGGTAAAACGCTTGCCAGCAACGAATTTTTTTAGATTTGGGAACAGGTAAAAGTCACTGGGAGCTAAATCAGGAGAATAAGGTGGGTGGTCAAGCAAACTCGTACTTTAATTCGTTGATTTTAGCCATTGTTAAAACACTCTTGTGCGCTGGTGCGTTGTCTTGATGAAAAATTATATTTTTGTGTTGTAAGCCAGGACGTTTTTCTCGAATTTGTACATTTAATTGATCTAAAAGGTTGCAATAGTACTCTGAATTTATTGTTTTACCCTTTTGCAGATAGTCAATCAATAAAATACCTTTGAAGTCCCAAAAAACGGTTGTCATAACCTTACCAGCCGATTGAATTGTTTTTGCCTTCTTTGGGGCACTTCCTCCAGCTTCAGTCCATTGTTTGGATTGTTCTTTTGTCTCTGGAGTATAGTGGTGGATCCATGTCTCATCAACAGTTATGAAACGACGCTTAAAATCCATTTTATTTCGCTGAAAACGATCCAAACAAGCTTGGGAAATGTTTATTCTTATGCGTTTTTGGTCGACTGTTAACAAGTGTGGCACCCATCTTGCAGAAAGCTTTTTCATCTGTAGTTCTTCATGCAAAATTAAATGGACTCGATCATTTGAGATGCCCATGATATTAGCTATTTCACGCACTTTTGTTCGTCGATCATTTAATACTCTGATTTAATACTCTGATGTCCACTCTGATTGAGACACCTCCAGGATTTTAAACGCTTCAACAGCATTTTCTGGCGACAAAAATCGTTGACCACGCATTTTTTCTTGATGTGCGGTAATAAAAAAAGTTATTGGGTGCCCAGTCAGGGCTGTACGGCGGACGGCCTATCAATTCGACTTTTTGGGCGGTCAAAAAGGCGCTGGTTTAAGCCGATGTTTGAGAGCTCACATTGTCATGCTGCACATTGATTCGGCTTCTCTTGTTCGTTTTTCGAATTTCTCCGAAGACTTGATTTATGGTCAGTTTGGTTTGACATTTGATAATGAATAGGCCCAAAACGAGATGGCCATCGACCCTGATTTTAAAAGACAAACAAATTGTGGTGTACCACTCAGTATTGACCGTCCTACGTTGCTCAATTGGAACAGTCGCCACATGACCAGTTTTGTCGAAGAAACAGGCGACTATTTGCTTCGAACTGCTTCTTCCACGAACGACTTTCGTTGGATTTGGAGCGTCTTTGAAGACCCGCACGGTCGATTGCTGTATTGTTTCGGGCTCATACGCATAGATGCATGATTCGTCACCTGTGATGATCTTATAAACGTCTTTTGAAACACAGCGATCGTATTTTTTCAAAATTCGACACGAGCCTTATTTTGAGTGATTGTCAAATTGTGGGAGATCCAACGAGAACAAACCATTTTTACATCCAGGTGTTCATGCAACATCGAATGTATGCTGGTGGAAGAAATGCCTAAGGATGCCTCTATCTGACGGTATGTCACATGACGATCTTGCATTATCAGTTCATGTCAGATGGCGCCAGGCAACACTTAGTGCTGCCTAGGCTAGAAATATATATAGCAACCCTCGAATAATAGTAAGGGTTTGCCATCATGTTTCAAAAATGATTTCGGGCAAGTGGCCCCAATTTTCGACCACTTATTTTTGGGGGCCGTAGTCAGCTATAACGCGCCGAATATTCTCTTTTAAGGCGTAAATAGTGTCGGGCTTTTCTCCGTAGACAAGCGACTTCACATAACCATACAAAACAAGTCCAGCGGTGTTAAATCGCGAGATTTTGGGGGTCACTCTACAGGCCCACGACGCAAGATAATGCGTCTACCAAAAGTTTCCTTTTTGTTGGAACCAAAAGTCGTCCACATTAAAATCCTGCAAATCAGGCACAAAAACGTGATTAGTCATGGCTCTACAGCGTTCCCCATTGATTGTATCATTATGGTCGGACTCAGAAATATGGGCCAATGTTTTCCTCTGCCCATAGAGCACACCAAACAGTGACTTTTTGAGGATGTAATGGCCTTTCAATAGTGGCTTGTGGATTTTCATTACTCTTCAACCAAAACTGAGCTTCATCGCTGAACAAAATTTTCTTGTAAAATCAGGGTCGATGGTCATCTCGTTTTGGGCCTATTTTGTAAGTCTTTTTATTATGAAATTTCAAACCAAACTGAGCATAAATCAAGTGACAGCTGTCAAAAAGACCAACTCCGAAAAAAGTGTAGCCAGATTGAAACCACACGTCTAAAAGTCACCCTTTACTGGTGGTTCTAAGTCGATCGGTACACTTAAAGGTGAGTTTAGGCTTAATACTTCTGATAGTTACGTATTCCGCACTTAAAAATTTTGAACCAAAAAACCGAAAACCCCAATAGGAATATCCGGGCAAACCGACAAGTCGGGTTTTAGCTATTTTGAACAAACTGAATGTAGAGTTTGGACATAAAAACTGGAATGTAGGTTTTCGGTTTCGGTTTTGAACACTCTAGTTTACTTACATACATTTCGACGTTCCGAGGCAACGGGACCCTCTTTTAAAACGCATCACCATTGCTGGGATAACCAAACACGTTTGTTGAAGAGGAAAAACTAAATAAATATTACGAAATGCAGTAATTTTCCATTTTCCATTTGCCTCATGCAACAACTGCAGACTGGCACCGCGGCTGGGCGGCATTTTTGCAGGGTTTTCCTCCACTGCCACAAACTGGTGATGTGTGCGTCTGTGTATGTGCATAACCCTGCTTCGCAGGAACATCATTCATTTTACGCCGCAGCACGGATTAAGGTTATTTCAAGGATGCATGCTAAGATCCTTTAAAATGCCAAGAAACGGGGGGACGTCGAGGTGCAAAGGATTTCGTTACTTGTTTCCTTTACAATTTTCTTCTTCTTCTTCGTTTTTTACGAGCAAAATTCTTAAAAGGAGGGTAAGCGCACCGTACTGAAGAAAAAAAATATCAGCAGCAGCATCAACATCGTCATCACCATCAACAAAATTCATCAATCTTTGCCAAAAACTTAAACGAAATGGAAGTGAATGCAGGCAAGGAAAACAGCAAGCTTCAAGAAAAAAAATATGTTAAAATGCAACCAAAAAGTAAATGAAGGAGGTTTCCTCAACCGAAGAAGGAATAATGCAGTGGTTAGCATGTCATTGTCGGCGGAAACGCTTACCATTAGAATGCAACTAGTTTGCGTTAAGAGCAAATTCCATTTCCGGCCCACCTCAGCTGTCCCCAGTGAATTCTGTGCTCGCATGACTTCGATCCTTTCCATTCCCACTGCTTACTAACTACATTGCAAAACGCTTGAAACCACTGTGCCCCCACTTTGCACGCCAGCATACATTTCACCAAAGATGCTGCTGGCACCATCATATTTTCCACATACACCAAAAAAAAAATTAAGCCTTACGAACAACAACCCCAACGAAACTGCAGATAAAACTCATACTCATTCAGGGTATCCTTTTTCTTGTGAATTACATTCCTCCTTTTTTGGAGGTCCTAATGCTGGCGTCGCTTTTTTTTTGTTTCTCCTCTCATGGCTATGTTCGTTTCATTCATTTTCTGAAATTATGGTTTCGTCTTTCATTTTGCCATAATGACGAAAAAGTGTCAGCTTCTTGTGCCATTCCATCTATCCATCCTTCCTATTCATACTCACATTCATTCGTTCATTTATTCTGAAAGATTTTAATATCAATGGACGTTGTTAAATGGAATGAAGATTGGAATGGATGGGTCTTCACACGACGTTGTTGCTGTATTTTTTGGCAACCGTCTCCGTTAATGCTTCCTCCACTACTTACTACTGGGAGCGGGAGTCCTGGACAGGCTGTTTTGGGGGTGGCCGAAAGACGAGAGGCGAACCAATGTTTGTTGTTTCTAATTTGGTCTTAATTGATGGAAGATTTTTTGTGCTAAAGATTGTAAATGAGTGTTCATTAGATGTATTTATAATGGATGGAAACAACAACGGGCCAACGTCAAGAAAAACTAGTTCTTTGTTGTCTTGTTTTTCACAAGGCTAGCGCACAACAATACACGAATAGATCACCTGGTGGGATGAGCTATAGTTTTTGTAAATCCTTTCGAAAGACGAAAAGTTCAATAGCCTGTACAGTGCAGAGAAACTAAATGGAAATTGAAATAAAACTAAACTGAAACTGAAATTGAACTGAAACTGAACTGAAACTGAACTGAAACTGAACTGAAACTGAACTGAAACTGAACTGAAACTGAACTGAAACTGAACTGAACGGAAACTGAACTGAACGGAAACTGAACTGAAACTGAACCTGAACTGAAACTGAACTGAAACTGGACTGAAACTGAACTGAAACTGAACTGAACTGAAACTGAACTGAAACTGAACTGAACTGAAACTGAAACTGAACTGAAACTGAACTGAAACTGAACTGAAAGTGAAGTGAAAGTGAACTGAAACTGAACTGAAACTGAACTGAAACTGAACTGAAACTGAACTGAAACTGAACTGAAAACTGAAACTGAACTGAAACTGAACTGAAAACTGAACTGAAACTGAACTGAAACTGAAACTGAACTGAAACTGAACTGAAACTGAACTGAAACTGAAACTGAACTGAAAACTGAAACTGAAACTGAAACTGAACTGAACTGAACTGAAACTGAACTGAACTGAACTGAAACTGAACTGAAACTGAACTGAAACTGAACTGAACTGAACTGAACTGAAACTGAAACTGAACTGAAACTGAACTGAAACTGAACTAAAACTGAACTGAAACTGAACTGAAACTGCAACTGGAACTGCAACAGGAACTGCAACTGTAACTGAAACTGAAAACTGAAACTGAAACTGAACTGAAACTGAACTGAAACTGAACTGAACTGAAACTGAACTGAACTGAACTGAAACTGAACTGAAAACTGAAACTGAAACTGAAACTGAACTGAACTGAAACTGAAACTGCAACTGCAACTGAACTGCAACTGAACTGCAACTGAAACTGAAACTGAAACTGAACTGAACTGAACTGAAACTGAACTGAAACTGAACTGAAACTGAACTGAAACTGAACTGAAATGACTGAAACTGAACTGAAACTGAACTGAAACTGAACTGAAACTGAACTGAAACTGAACTGAAACTGAACTGAAAACTGAACTGAACTGAACTGAACTGAACTGAACTGAAACTGAACTGAAACTGAACTGAAACTGAACTGAACTGAACTGAACTGAAACTGAACTGAAACTGAAACTGAACTGAAACTGAACTGAAACTGAACTGAAACTGAACTGAACTGAACTGAACTGAAACTGAAACTGAACTGAAACTGAACTGAACTGAACTGAACTGAAACTGAACTGAAACTGAACTGAAACTGAACTGAAACTGAACTGACTGAACTGAACTGAAACTGAACTGAAACTGAACTGAAACTGAACTGAAACTGAACTGAAACTGAACTGAAACTGAACTGAAACTGAACTGAAACTGAACTGAAACTGAACTGAAACTGAACTGAAACTGAACTGAAACTGAACTGAAACTGAACTGAAACTGAACTGAAACTGAAACTGAACTGAAACTGAACTGAACTGAAACTGAACTGAAACTGAACTGAAACTGAACTGAAACTGAACTGAAACTGAACTGAAACTGAACTGAAACTGAACTGAAACTGAACTGAAACTGAACTGAAACTGAACTGAAACTGAACTGAAACTGAACTGAAACTGAACTGAAACTGAACTGAAACTGAACTGAAACTGAACTGAAACTGAACTGAAACTGAACTGAAACTGAACTGAAACTGAACTGAAACTGAACTGAAACTGAACTGAAACTGAACTGAAACTGAACTGAAACTGAACTGAAACTGAACTGAAACTGAACTGAAACTGAACTGAAACTGAACTGAAACTGAAACTGAACTGAACTGAACTGAACTGAACTGAACTGAAACTGAACTCAAACTGAACTGAAACTGAACTGAACTGAAACTGAACTGAACTGCAACTGAACTGAAACTGAACTGAAACTGAACTGAAACTGAACTGAAACTGAACTGAAACTGAACTGAAACTGAACTGAAACTGAACTGAAACTGAACTGAAACTGAACTGAAACTGAACTGAAACTGAACTGAAACTGAACTGAAACTGAACTGAAACTGAACTGAAACTGAACTGAAACTGAACTGAAACTGAACTGAAACTGAACTGAAACTGAACTGAAACTGAACTGAAACTGAACTGAAAACTGAACTGAAACTGAACTGAAACTGAACTGAAACTGAACTGAAACTGAAACTGAACTGAAACTGAACTGAAACTGAACTGAAACTGAAACTGAACTGAAACTGAACTGAAACTGAACTGAAACTGAACTGAAACTGAACTGAACTGAAACTGAACTGAAACTGAACTGAAACTGAACTGAAACTGAACTGAAACTGAACTGAAACTGAACTGAAACTGAACTGAAACTGAACTGAAACTGAACTGAAACTGAACTGAAACTGAACTGAAACTGAACTGAAACTGAACTGAAACTGAACTGAAACTGAACTGAAACTGAACTGAAACTGAACTGAAACTGAACTGAAACTGAACTGAAACTGAACTGAAACTGAACTGAAACTGAACTGAAACTGAACTGAAACTGAACTGAAACTGAACTGAAACTGAACTGAACTGAACTGAAACTGAACTGAAACTGAACTGAAACTGAACTGAAACTGAACTGAAACTGAACTGAAACTGAACTGAAACTGAACTGAAACTGAAACTGAACTGAAACTGAACTGAAACTGAACTAAAACTGAACTGAAACTGAACTGAAACTGAACTGAAACTGAACTGAAACTGAACTGAAACTGAAACTGAACTGAAACTGAACTGAAACTGAACTGAAACTGAACTGAAACTGAATTGAAACTGAACTGAACTGAAACTGAACTGAAACTGAACTGAAACTGAACTGAAACTGAACTGAAACTGAAACTGAACTGAACTGAAACTGAAACTGAACTGAAACTGAACTGAACTGAAACTGAACTGAAACTGAACTGAAACTGAACTGAAACTGAACTAAAACTGAACTGAAACTGAACTGAAACTGCAACTGGAACTGCAACAGGAACTGCAACTGCAACTGTAACTGAAACTGAAACTGAACTGAAACTGAACTGAAACTGAACTGAAACTGAACTGAAACTGAACTGAACTGAACTGAAACTGAACTGAAACTGAACTGAAACTGAACTGAAACTGAAATTGAAACTGAAACTGAACTGAACTGAAACTGAAACTGCAACTGCAACTGGAACTGCAACTGGAACTGCCACTGGAACTGAAACTGAACTGAAACTGAACTGAAACTGAACTGAAACTGAACTGAAACTGAACCGAAACTGAACTGAAACTGAACTGAAACTGAACTGAAACTGAACTGAAACTGAACTGAAACTGAACTGAAACTGAACTGAAACTGAACTGAAACTGAACTGAAACTGAACTGAAACTGAACTGAAACTGAACTGAAACTGAACTGAAACTGAACTGAAACTGAACTGAAACTGAACTGAACTGAAACTGAACTGAAACTGAACTCAAACTGAACTGAAACTGAACTGAAACTGAACTGAACTGAAACTGAACTGAAACTGAACTGAAACTGAACTGAAACTGAACTGAAACTGAACTGAAACTGAACTGAAACTGAACTGAAACTGAAACTGAACTGAAACTGAACTGAAACTGAACTGAAACTGAACTGAAACTGAACTGAAACTGAACTGAAACTGAACTGAAACTGAACTGAAACTGAACTGAAACTGAACTGAAACTGAACTGAAACTGAACTGAAACTGAACTGAAACTGAACTGAAACTGAACTGAAACTGAACTGAAACTGAACTGAAACTGAACTGAAACTGAACTGAACTGAAACTGAACTGAAACTGAACTGAAACTGAACTGAAACTGAACTGAAACTGAACTGAAACTGAACTGAAACTGAACTGAAACTGAACTGAAACTGAACTGAAACTGAACTGAAACTGAACTGAAACTGAACTGAAACTGAACTGAAACTGAACTGAAACTGAACTGAAACTGAACTGAAACTGAACTGAAACTGAACTGAAACTGAACTGAAACTGAACTGAACTGAAACTGAACTGAAACTGAACTGAAACTGAAACTGAACTGAACTGAACTGAACTGAACTGAACTGAAACTGAACTGAAACTGAACTCAAACTAAACTGAAACTGAACTGAACTGAAACTGAACTGAACTGCAACTGAACTGAAACTGAACTAAACTGAACTGAAACTGAACTGAAACTGAACTGAAACTGAACTGAAACTGAACTGAAACTGAACTGAAACTGAACTGAAACTGAACTGAAACTGAACTGAAACTGAACTGAAACTGAACTGAAACTGAACTGAAACTGAACTGAAACTGAACTGAAACTGAACTGAAACTGAACTGAAACTGAACTGAAACTGAACTGAAACTGAACTGAAACTGAACTGAAACTGAACTGAAACTGAACTAAAACTGAACTGAAACTGAACTGAAACTGAACTGAAACTGAACTGAAACTGAAACTGAACTGAAACTGAACTGAAACTGAACTGAAACTGAAACTGAACTGAAACTGAACTGAAACTGAACTGAAACTGAACTGAAACTGAACTGAAACTGAACTGAAACTGAACTGAAACTGAACTGAAACTGAACTGAAACTGAAACTGAAACTGAACTGAAACTGAACTGAAACTGAACTGAAACTGAACTGAAACTGAACTGAAACTGAACTGAAACTGAACTGAAACTGAACTGAAACTGAACTGAAACTGAACTGAAACTGAACTGAAACTGAACTGAAACTGAACTGAAACTGAACTGAAACTGAACTGAAACTGAACTGAAACTGAACTGAAACTGAACTGAAACTGAACTGAACTGAAACTGAAACTGAAACTGAAACTGAAACTGAACTGAACTGAACTGAACTGAACTGAAACTGAACTGAAACTGAACTGAAACTGAACTGAAACTGAACTGAAACTGAACTGAAACTGAAACTGAACTGAAACTGAACTGAAACTGAACTAAAACTGAACTGAAACTGAACTGAAACTGAACTGAACTGAAACTGAACTGAAACTGAACTGAAACTGAAACTGAACTGAAACTGAACTGAAACTGAACTGAAACTGAACTGAAACTGAATTGAAACTGAACTGAACTGAAACTGAACTGAAACTGAACTGAAACTGAACTGAAACTGAACTGAAACTGAAACTGAACTGAAACTGAACTGAAACTGAACTGAAACTGAACTGAAACTGAACTGAAACTGAACTGAAACTGAACTGAAACTGAACTGAAACTGAAACTGAACTGAAACTGAACTGAAACTGAACTGAAACTGAACTGAAACTGAACTGAAACTGAACTGAAACTGAACTGAAACTGAACTGAAACTGAACTGAAACTGAACTGAAACTGAACTGAAACTGAACTGAAACTGAACTGAAACTGAACTGAAACTGAACTGAAACTGAACTGAAACTGAACTGAAACTGAACTGAAACTGAACTGAAACTGAACTGAAACTGAACTGAAACTGAACTGAAACTGAACTGAAACTGAACTGAAACTGAAACTGAACTGAAACTGAACTGAAACTGAACTGAAACTGAACTGAAACTGAACTGAAACTGAACTGAAACTGAACTGAAACTGAACTGAAACTGAACTGAACTGAAACTGAACTGAAACTGAACTGAAACTGAACTGAAACTGAACTGAAACTGAACTGAAACTGAACTGAAACTGAACTGAAACTGAACTGAAACTGAACTGAAACTGAACTGAAACTGAACTGAAACTGAACTGAAACTGAACTGAAACTGAACTGAAACTGAACTGAAACTGAACTGAAACTGAACTGAAACTGAACTGAAACTGAAACTGAACTGAAACTGAACTGAAACTGAACTGAACTGAAACTGAACTGAACTGAAACTGAACTGAAACTGAACTGAAACTGAACTGAAACTGAACTGAAACTGAACTGAAACTGAACTGAAACTGAACTGAAACTGAACTGAAACTGAACTGAAACTGAACTGAAACTGAACTGAAACTGAACTGAAACTGAACTGAAACTGAACTGAAACTGAACAGAAACTGAACTGAAACTGAACTGAAACTGAACTGAACTGAACTGAAACTGAACTGAAACTGAACTGAAACTGAACTGAAACTGAACTGAAACTGAACTGAAACTGAACTGAAACTGAAACTGAACTGAAACTGAACTGAAACTGAACTGAAACTGAACTGAAACTGAACTGAAACTGAACTGAAACTGAACTGAAACTGAACTGAAACTGAACTGAAACTGAAACTGAACTGAAACTGAACTGAAACTGAACTGAAACTGAACTGAAACTGAACTGAAACTGAACTGAAACTGAACTGAAACTGAACTGAAACTGAACTGAAACTGAAACTGAACTGAAACTGAATTTCAATTAAACTGCAGTGAAAATACCCTAATTCACAGATTGGCTAAAACTCGTTCCTCCCCCTCCTATTAGATTGTTCTGGAATTCTATTTGCTAACCTAACAACGCCTATTTCCTACTCATCCTTCTCAAACTTCACTTAGAAATTTTAAACTTTTGGTGAACTTTTTTGCCATTCTTTCAATTTTTTTTTGCTGCGTTGGACAAGCGCAGTTTTTGTTGCACCCCTTTGCCGAATGAATGGTACAGCACAGAGTGATGCATGCCGCACACACTCAGCAAACGAACAAAACTAATTCGATTAATCATCAGCCTCCTTTTTGTTGGCTCTCCCGGAAAATGGTCGGTTTTTATAGTCCTCGTTTTTTTTTGTTTTGCACTGACAGCCTTTTTTCACAACAAAACATGTACAACAACTGCACTTCTGCATATTGCTCTTTCTAATCTTTGGAGATGCAAAAGGAAAACAAGCAGGACATAACAACGGCAGAGAAAATCAACGGGAACGAATGAACCTCAACCAACACATGTCAGCCTTTGCTTTCCTGGTCATTTATAACCGAAATTTCGTCTGTGTTTTTTTTTCTCTCTCTCGACGTCCTTAGTTTGCTAAGAAAAATTACAAAAAAGGACATGTCAAAGTTGTTATGCGTTTTTTCATCACATTTGCGTTGTGGCCCCCAAAGCACAACGGATGGATGACTCCATCCAATACTCCATGGGATGGAAGGACACACACTCACACACACACATACACTTGCAGCATGTGTGTTAGCTTGGGGTGTTATGGGGGGATGTGTCCTCTCCATGGCTAACGTTGTAAATGTGTTCATTTTTTTTGTTGACGTTTTGCTGTGCATCACACGCATTTGTTTGCTTTTAGTTTGTGTTTTCGTATTCTGTTTGTTTTGCAAATGTCTGTCCCCCAGCCCTGTCGGTCGGTCGCCATCCTTCCGCTGGTGCGTCCTTATGGACGTACAACCGTCCGACGCCGTGTCTATGATTGTTTGCTCATGTGAGTTGTTTTTGCATTTCAATTGACAATTTGTTTGTCTGTTAGGCGAGTCCTTTGGAACTGACTTGATGAGCAAGCTTGGAATGGAAAAAATAAATCTTATGCAAGGATTATTTTTCATTCGGCTTGACCAATGTCCAGCAAAACATTCTTAGCGGAGAGGGGGAGGATGTCAGTTAAATTGTTGCAGTCGCTGTCTGAAAAACTGGGAAATCCGAAATGACCGATGACAAATAATTCTCATGTATACGCAGCTTACCTCGGAATCGCCTACGACGAATTCAAACCTCCTTCGAGGACCATTAAACAGTCCTCACAATTGTTGCCCCTATCCTAGCTATCGTGAACAGCTCACAGATTTGAGAGAAGTTCTTTATGGGATGTTGCGGGACTTAAGGTAGCCAGTTCCCGATTTATACTTTTAGGAAATTTGTTTAATAAAATTAGGATGCTATACAATCAGGACTAAAACAACCTGGACTAATCCATAAGAAAGAACATGCATTCATAATTTTTTTTTTAAAATTGAACTTCAAACTAATTATCTGGTTTGGCGTAGCCTGTCGGGTATGGGAAGTGAAGCCTTTTACTTTTACTCGAAGTGTGTTGAGAATTTAAGAGCACAAATTGTCTAAACTGGAATAGAGTGTCCAAAAACGAAATCGACATTCCGGTTTTTATGTCCAAACAAGACAATGGGTTTCAAAAAAATAGCCAAAACTTGACATGTTGGTTTGACCGAAATAAGAATCCATAAGCTCGCCCAGTGACATTAATTTAATCATAAAACGATACATTAAAAGATTGCCTTGGACCTGCAAAGCTGGCCGGCGTCTACTAGAAATTCTCAATAAATCGAAAATCCAAATAAAATAAATCCCCCCTACACATTGAACAGGGATTAAACCGGCTCAAGACCTCTTGCTTCTATTTTTTAATAGAAGACAAGTTTTTAACAAAATGGCAAAGTGACATTGATTTTCGTGGCTGCACACTTTTCGCGGTGGTAAAGCCTGATTGCATTTTTTTACCCCCACCGAACTGTGGTGTGAGTTTGTGCAGAGGTTCGATGTCTGTAACGCCTATTAAAAATTGCACCGAAAGACTTATAATTATTTTCAGAGTCTTGAAATCAAAGTTTAGGTCGCAAATATAAACCGATCTCGATGAACTTTCCAGATTATTTTGTATCGGCTAATGACGGTAGGAATTAAAATTGGGGGAATTGGTCGAAGTTCTGATATTGTTTGGGGGACTACCTTCCGGTTTGGTGTCTAACCGACTAAAAAGCGGCGTATTTCATCCATAAAAATGTTGCTCCCAATTTTAGGTATACAAATTAAATGTATCCCGCTTATTTGAATAAAAAATCTTATTTACTAAAATATAATAAACTGACCGTTGAACCGTGCTGAGACTTATATATCCTCCATATTGGATTTCGGTACAGTATGAAAATATTGTCAAGAGGGCTTGGCACCGAACTTTTTTCTAGCAGGGTGTGCTTTAGAGCGTACCAGGTTACAAGTAAAAAAAAAAAGTTCGCCGTACACCTTCGAATATGAAGTATTATTGAAAGGTAGTTTCAAAAAAATTTTTTTTTATTTTTTTATGCCGAACGTAGGGGTCGCGCTTTTACATTTTTCTATATAACTTCTGCATTTATAAACGGATTTTAAAGTGTGATACTCAAGCACCCCGCGCGAGCTTAAATTTTCTGATATTAGAGTGGTACATTAGGGTTGTAGCAACTGAGATATGATGGGTAAGTACCAGAAGGGGGTGCTTGAGCTCAATGACTTCAAAGACAAAAAAATCGGCCTCGTCGAGACAAATGAGATGTATCACACTTTAAAATCCGTTTATAAATGCAGAAGTTATATAGAAAAATGTAAAATATGCAGAAGTTATATAGAAAAATGTAAAAGCGCGACCCCTACGTTCGGCATAAAAAAATAAAAAAAATTTTTTTGAAACTACCTTTCAATAATACTTCATATTCAAAGGTGTACGGCGAACTTTTTTTTTGAGGTACGCCCTAGTGTGCTTATTTCCTTATTCACATCATGGTTGGTTAGATTTTAAGGGCCGATTTTAAATGTGAACCACACCTAAACGTCAAGTTGTTTTCTGGATTTCACTTGATATTTTTCAATTTCAGACTAATTCAATTTGAACCATGGAAAGATACACAAACGAGCAACGAGTTGAAGTTATTCAGGCTTATTATGAAAATGGGCGTTCTAATCAAAATGCACTTCGTGATTTATCGGTCAATTTAATCGTCCAAATGTGCGTACAGTCGGAAAAATCGTGCTGCAGAAGATGTGAAAACACCAGTACATGCTCGTGCTGCCGAAAATATTGCTGCTGTTCGCGATAGTGTGGCTGAAGAGCCGTCCACCTCAACTCGTCGCCGTGCCCAACAATTGCAGCTCTCACGCACGTCCTTGACGGACATAATGCATAAAGACTTGCATTTACACGCTTATAAGGTGCAATTGACTCAAGAACTAAAGCCTCCTGACCATTCCAAACGTCATCAATGGTCAGAATAGTGGCAAGAAACGGCAACAGTGTATGAACGGCCCTTAAAATATTAACACATATAAACCAACTAGTACATCATCCGTCCTTGTCAGCATCATATCAACAGCCATCGGTATTCATTTATAAGATATAGCCTTTTAAAGTTCTGGGTTGTAGGACGGGGCTACGCTCTGTTGTCAAATTGAAACACAATATGTGACAGAGCATAGAGAAAGGGACCTAAGGGTAAAAAAAAATCAATTTTCTTTTTTTTTTTCTTTTTTTGATGTGGACAACATCTGAGCATCGAATTAGACCGATCCCATGCCCCAAAAGTGTTGCCTCCCAGAGATATGCGCGTTTTATGAAAGAGAAGTCGACGATTCCAAGCGCAAATAGAAAGGGAGCTAATCTTTAAAAATCTTTAAATGGCTCTTTAAAATGGCTCTCCTGAACAAAACTGGTTTTTAACCTTAGGACCCTTTCTATTTTGCGCGTCGCATATAGCATATAATTATATTATAATCATTGATTAAATTCTGTTAAAAGTTTTAAGCGATCCGCCCCTTACATTAGTCATAAATGGGATTTTTTCAACGGGGCAAGGCACCACCCACTCTTCCTCCAGAATGGGTATCGATGCAATTCAACATCTTATGTTAATAATAGCATCATCATATCTCTATAAGCTGGCTAGACTTAAATAAACAATTTAAGTTCAGGTTACTGTGGGCTGTGTCACGCCCCCTTGCCCAATTTTACCATAATCCAGTCTTAAATAATTTCCCAGTCGGTGATTTCATACTGCTAAAAGTTTAAAGCGATCCGTCCTTTACATTATTCATAAATGTAATTTTTTTAACGAAGCAAGGCACCACCCACTTCATCATAACTTTAAAATATCATCAGCATATCTCTATAAGCGGACGATATATTGTCTTTTTAAGTTTAGAATTGTGTGGGCTGTGTCACGCCCCTTGTCCAATTTTACCAATACACCGTCGATAATAATTTACCAGTCATTTATTTTATTCTGTTAAAATTTAAAACCGATCGGTCCATTACTTTTGCCATAAACAGAATTTTTAAATGCCAACTTTTCTTCTAGGATGTATTTCGAAGCAACGAAGGCAACATCATATGTTCAACATTCGAGGGTTGCTAGTTATATTTCGGGTCCGGCAATAAAAACACAATAATTTATCATTGGAAATGTTTTTATTGTTTTTTAAAATATCCTCCTTTAAGATCAATACACTTTTGTATGCGCACAAACCAATTTCCGAAGCACTTTTTCCTCTCCGATTGAGACACCTCCAAAACATGGTTTTTGAATGCTTCAACAGCTACTTCGGCCGATGAAAAACTTTGACAACTCATTTTTTCTTTATGGTAGGGAATTAGAAGAAGTCATTGGGTACCAAATCAGGGCTGTTTGGTGGATGGCCCATCAATTGGACTTCTTGATTGGTCACATAGCTCATCGTTTCAGCTGATGTGTTAGAGCTCGCATTGTCGTGATGCAAAATGATCCGTCTTCTCTTATTATCTTTCCTCATTTCTTCGAACACTGCTAGCCGGTTATACCGAAAAAAACAATCATTTGCTTCGATGTACTTCTTCCACGAACAACTTTTGTTGGACTTGGCTCTTCTTGAAAGTCGATTTCTGTTTTGTTTCGGGTTCATCTGCATAGATCCACGATTCGTCACCTGTAACAATGTTATACAATGCCTTTAAGCTACCGCAGTTATACTTTTTCAACATCTCTTTTTTTGAGCATTCGTCAAATTTTGTGGAAACAAATTTGTTTCACGGCCAAAGGAACATGCAATTTCTTATTGATGCTTGTCATACTAATGCCCAAGGAAGTCTCATTCTCACGATTTGTCACATGTCGGTCTTGCTTAATCAGTTCACGCACAGCATCGATGGTTTCTGGCAAAGTGACCGAAGTTTGGCGTCCTTCACGACATTCATCCTGGAGTGAACGGCGTCCGAGACTGAACTCTTGGTACCAGCGATTAACAGTGGTTTTGGATGGTGCTTCATAGCCAAAAGTCGAAACAAGTTGATTTAAACACTCTTGTCTCGATAAACCACGCCGAAAGTTGTAAAAAATCATCGCACGAAAATGTTCACGGGATAATTCCATTTTTTAACTGAGATGAATTTTTCAACACACTGTAAACAGAACAATTCGACCTCAAATGACAAAACGTTCTGAGTGAAGTTATGCTAAAAAATGTCAAAGTTTCCAATGGTTTGCATCTGGGAGCACTAGAATTATCAGGAAATATAAATTGCAACCCTGTTATAATCGTAATAAATCTATAAGTTCATGAGATATGTCTATTAGGGTGGAGTGAAATTCAAAAAAAAAAAGTTAACCTCGGAAAGAGATGTAGTCTGGGGTCCTAAAGAGGGGAAAAATAAAGAAAAAAATTTAAAAAAAATTTTAGGGGTCGCGCCACTCCCTAGAAATTTGGAAATTATCGCTATTTTGGCGTTGATTTTAGAAAAATCCTAAAAATTAACGACTTAACTTATTCGAAATTTAAAAGTTTGAGCTTGTTCAGTGCCCAAACAAAAGTATTTGAGGCAAATATGAGGATAATCGACTAATATTTGTAGCTTTGGTGGCGATTTCATTGTTCAGTCAATTTTCTGAAGAAGGGACGATTTGACTTATTTTACTTTTTGAAATTTTTGAACAATGAGAAAATTTTTTTTAAATTTTTTCATGCCCTTATTTCATTGTTTACGCTATTGCAAACATTTATTGACATAAAACTTTAAAATCGGTTCAGGGGTTAGGAAAATTCACGCCTTTAAACATGTGTATTTGTTTATTTTGGCGCGACCCCTAAAATTTTTTTTAAATTTTTTTCTTTATTTTTCCCCTCTTTAGGACCCCAGACTACATCTCTTTCCGAGGTTAACTTTTTCAAATTAAAAAAAAGCATGTTTGCACTCCACCCTAATGTCTATGTCTATGGTTGGTTGGGCGAGGCCACACTTGTGCAATTTCAATTTATAACTATTGGTGTATTACTTTTGCAAAAAATTGGCTTTATTTAACAGTGCTTGGCTCCACCCACTTCTCCACTATTAACGGGTGATCAATCTAGAGATATTTTTCAGTAGGGTTTTTTTTACAGATTAAGCGTGAGTTGTGTTAAAGTTTATATTTTCTTCTTTTCAGTATTGTGTCATAGTATCATGGATAGACTTACACAGCAATTTGGTGCGGTCTATGGGCTGGTTGTGAATCATCGGTCCATACTTTTCAAAAAGGAAGATGGCCGGAACGGAACCGGGAATTGTGCTTACTATCGCCCCACGATATTGGACTGTTTGCTACCGGAAATTGAAGCCCATAATCTTAAAGACATTTGGTTTCAACAGGACGGTGCCACTTGCATTCAGCTGCTCTAACAATAGAAGTATTTAGAAGTCATTTCGAAGAGCAGCTAATTTAACTTTATGGACCGGTGAGTTGGGTGCCTAGAACGTGTGATATTATACCTTTAGAGATTTTTCTCTGGGGCTACTTAAAGCCCAAAGCCTATGCTGACAAACCAGCTACGATTCAGGTTTTGAAAGCCAAAATTACGGAATTTTGATTGATCTTCCTTTATATGCTTCGATCCGTGCCATCATCATGTGTACAAAATATTATTGTCGTATCTACAAAAGTTCATTAGATATGCGTTTTAACTAGGGGGTTGATTTTTCCGGAGGTTGGCCCAGTCCTTGTGAGAGGCAAATATTTACCTCTTAACCGATCTGACCAATTTGCATTTCCAACCGTTTCAGTTCATCAACACATGTTGCTAAAAAAAATTCAACCACCTAGCTTCAATAGTGCGACCTGTAGTTTAATCTTCACAGACAGGCCGATGAAAAATGTTATGGGGTTCAATCATTTTCTTAGTATGTAATTCTAAATCCGAAATATGTCAGGGACTGCCTATGTTAATGACCAGACAAAATGACGTGATATACTTATATGTGACGCGCAAAATAGAAAGGCCTAAGGCTAAAAACCAGTTTTGTTCAGGAGAGCCATTTTAAAAATTAGGTCCGTTTCTATTTGCGCTTAGAATCGTCGACTTCACTTTCATAAAACGCGCATATCTCTGAGAAGAAACACTTTTGGGGCATGGGATCGGTCTCATTCGATGCTCAGATGTTGTCCACATTAAAAATAAAAACTGATTTTTTTCCCTTAGGTCCCTTTCTCTATGCGCTGTCACATATACACGTTATAATGCTTTCATTACAGAATATGATACTAATGAAAGCAATCCATGCATACAAAATAATTGTTTAATACTCGAATGCAGTACTTTTCTTATTTTTAATGGAAATCTTCGTAGATTCCTTCTTGAAATTTTGTAGCATTAAAATAATCTTAATTTGTTGGTTTAAATATATTCTTTATTAATCCTGGCAGGAAAATGTAAAAAGGGGACGCTGGGAAGTGAAACAAGTAATGAAGGAGTTCTAAAAGCATTATGACATAAGCGCATGGCCACAAGAAAATTAGCGTTAGGCTTGGGCACAGGCTAACATCGCGTTAACATACCATTATCCGAGAGTTCGGAAGCGAAAACAGAGCTTAGGAGTCGTCTGGAACAGTACTCAAAAAATTATCTGTTTTATTATGAAATTCAAATATTCAAACAAAAAAATTAATTAGAAATCCTATTATAAAGTAATCCTTAAGTAAATCCTTATATAATATAATATCAGTACGCCATATATCGAAAATATTTTTGATTTTAAACGATAACGAAATTCTCATATTTACAAAAAAACGATGTAATCCATTTTTCGAAAATATTTTCGTTAAAAGCCCGGACATACTGAAGCTTTTTTTTTTCTTCCGGTTGTCTGAAACCATGTACAAAAAGTTATAATATTTGATTGTCGGCCTTGTCATAAATATTTTGTGGGGTTTAGACGTTTTTAGGCTGCCGTAAGTAGAAAAATTAGCAGCGTAGGAAAAAAAGCTTCAGTATGGCTGAGCCGTTTGGCGATGTAAAACTAGTTCAGTTTTATAAGGCGATAAAAATTCACATATTTATAAAAACATTTATAACGTTTTTTTAAAAAGCCACCGGAAATACTTTTTGTCACATGCAGGGTTGTCTGCAGTTTTAGCGAGGACACTACACCATCATAAGACCCAAGGCAACAATAAGGCGATGAAAAATTCACATATTTATAAAAACATTTATAACGTTTTTTTTTAAAAAAAGCCACCGGAAAGACTTTTTGTCACAAGCTGGGTTGTCTGCAGTTTTAGCGAGGACACTACACCATCATAAGACCCAAGGCAACAATAAGGCGATGAAAAATTCACATATTTATTAAAACATTTATAACGTTTTTTTTTAAAAAGCCACCGGAAAGACTTTTTGTCACAAGCTGGGTTGCCTGCAGTTTAGCGAGGACACTACACCTTCATAAGACCCAAGGCAACAAATGTACAGTATCCATGTTTAGCGGCTATACTTAATGGCGGGCAGATTTGAATTTAACGAGAACTGTAGACTGCAGTGTTTTCTACCGGACTCAATAAAAATCTCTTGCACCGAATACATACTAAAACCACACCCACACACACAAAATACAGTACATGCATAGTATGTGCTTTTTAGTGTTGCCATTCATTTAATATCAATGCAATATCTGCTAAATAGTTAAGCTTATCAACGGCATTTTTGAGTGGTGATTAAATTCACCGAACAATTTTTTGGTTAAAATTTAATTCAACCGTCCTCATGCACAGTATTTCCTAAGTCACGTTTCGTACAATCTAAAAATACCAATTCAATCGATCAATCCTTGCACAAATTTTTCAATCTTCGAAATTACACCCTCCCTCCTTGTTGGGCATGAGGCAGGCGTTTTCAAGCCATCTCTGGCCCATACTAAACATTCTGATTGTAATTCGATCCTCGCCGAAATCATTCATCACCTTCACGTTGTATACTCTGAGACTCCACATCCCCAGTAACTTCGATCGTTTTTCGAAGAAAACGGGTATTTTTTCATTTCGCTTCTGTTGCTGTTGTTCAATTTCTGGTCTGAATGAAAAATCATAACATGTGGCATCTGGCAGCCAGCAGTTAACCTGCGAAGTTGATGCCTCTTGTATTTCCGCTTGGATTGAGTTATTAATTATTACATTATATATTATGTGTGAGCACAAAGAAGTGGAACAGGCCATAGACGAAGAAATAGCATTGCAACTCGAAGCACTTGGCTAGGAGACCTAGACCTACAACAGTTGGAAAATAGCAGAAGAAGACGACTACGACGACGACGAAGAAGATGGATGGGTAACATTCTCATAGCTTGTAGGCTGTCAGTTTTGTTGGCAATTTAAATGGTTTGTCTAACACACGGAAAACTTAAATTTCACACATGACGAACCGAAGGCATGCTGTAGTGTAGTGCTATGGAGCTGCATACCCATGTGCGCGATGTGAAGAAAGTGCGCGCATGCGCGTACCCATTAACACACAAGCTGCCAAGCCAAGGGGACGCGCGGTCGGTCGGTCAGCTGGCCGCACAACTCAGACCAAAGTGGAGAAGATGGAGCCCAGCTCACCTCACAATATTTACACATTTGGACGCAGGTTTTGAGGTTCCCGCTGTTGCTTATCCATCGGCGTGTCTGTCTTTCGGCCGCGAATGAAATGAGCAGAAACGTTTAACTTCCTTGTTGCGCATTACATATTTTTTTCTTTTTGGTGTTATTAAATTTTAGACTTCGCACTCGTCCATCATATTCAAAGCATAAACAGAACCCAGAAGCCGCCATGGAATATGAATAAAACCAAAATCGGCAAGGTAACATTACAAAACATTTTTCATTCAGACCCATTCACTTGGAGCGAATGTGCGCTGTTTGCCTTAGACTAGATTCTAGTCACTAGAAAGACTCGGAAAATGCAGCCCCGGCAGCGGCAGAAGACAACGAGGATGATGATGAAGATGAGAAGCGAGTGTTTGTTATTTTAACTATTTGAAAATTGTGAAAAATTGCAATTTAATGATGATATGTGGAAAAATAGTTGCTGTCCAAGCATTTCAAAGTTAACGACTAATTATTTTTTGGCTTTCCGCCGAACCAAGCGCATACATTGTTAGGCGAACCCAGCTAAACTTTTGTCAACGGTTAGATGACAATTGTTATATGGTATAACTACTCAGCGACCCATATACGGTCCTGTGGGAAGCTGTCCGAAATATATAAATCCACGGGGCCACGTCCTTTTGTTCAATTTTAACACACACGCAGAGAAAAGATATGGTTACTATATGGTCACGGCAACAATGGTATGTTCTCTGCAATAAAAGTATGGTCATCGCAACCATAGTATTGTTTTTTGAGTTTCATTTTGACAATAGTATGATTGCGGCAATATTAATATTGTTGAAATGTACCAATAGTATTATTGCCAAATTTACAAATGAAAACTTGATTGTAGGAACAATATAAATATGGTTGGTGGGACAAAAGTATTGTTTGCATGGGTTTTACGTTAACATTAATATAATTACGGCAATCATACGGGGAAAATTGTATTTTTAAGTGTGAAATGGTTGAGTGTGAATAATAATATGGCTGTGGGGATCATAGTATGGTTGTCTGTGAATAATTCTATTGTTGCGAGAACCATAATATTGTTGTGGGGATCATAGTATGGTTATATGTGAACCAGACTCTTGTTGTGATGATCATTATATTGTTGTGCCACAACCATATAACCAACAGTAGTATGATGCTCTTCGAATATTGTTACCACAACCATACTTATTTTCTGCGTGCGATAAAGTCTATTATAGTATGTTTATTAGTGATTTTATTCTGTTAAATTTCTATAAGGATCAGTCCATTATTTTGGATATAATTGCAATTTTTTAAAGGGGAGCACTATTTTCCTGCAGTGTATGTTTCAATCAATACGAGTACCAACATCATATGTTCCAAAGGTATTGCATTTTCATAAGGTATTGCATTTTCCAGTTCAGGCTTCAGTGGGCGGTGCCACACCCTTTGTCCAAGTTTACCATAACATAGTGTATAAAAAGTCTCAATCATTTATACTTTATCCTGTTAAAATGTTAGAACGATCGGTCTACTAGTCTGGCCATAAATGCGAATTTTAAAGGGGCGTGGTACGCCCACTTTTTCTCCAGGATGCGTTTCGATGCATGCCAGCATCATAATTTTAAAATATCATCATCATCATATCTTTATAAGTTCATGGGATCTTGTCCAACGTTCAGTTCGCGGTGCCACTCCCCCTTGTCAATGTTTTTGTACTCATAATATAGTCTATAACAATTGCCTAATCATTGATTTTATTATGTTAATGTTTTTTAAATGTTGGCCCATTACTTTGGCCATAAATGGGATTTCTAATGTGGATTGGTCTAGCCCGTGTTTCCTCCAGGTTGTATTTCGATCCATTCCTACATCATATGTTCAGATATCGTCGCTCATGAGTTATTGTCCTTTTAAGTTCAGGATTATTGATTTTTCCAAAGTTTGACCCAGCCCTTGTGAGGGCCCATTTTCAATACCAACCGTTTCAGTCCATCAACACATGTTTCTGCAAAATTACAGCCACCCTACTTCAATAGAGCGACCTGTAGTTTGCACTCTATATAAAGACGGGCATCACTATACCATCTTAGAATTTTACGACGATTCAGAATATATATACTTTATGGGATCTCCGACCTGTGTTTAAATGTAAACGGAATGATATAGTGTCTTTCCCATGATAGAGGGTATAAAAACAAATGTTTGAGACTTTTTAAAATTATGGGCAAGCGAATCTTCATACGAGTTTAAACCTGACATTTTACTCCATCATCTATTAAGAAATATACTCGTATTTGTAATGCGATAACAAGTTGATAACTCAAAAATTTCAAGCACAACTGAAGACATAACGAAATAATATCTTTTTAAGTAAAAATCTTTACTAAAAGGCAATTGTTTGAACAAATCTTTACTTTTCAAATATAGTTTTTTTTTGTTGATTTTTGTTGCTCACTAAAGCAATATAAGGAGGAATAAAGCTGAAAAGACCTTTAGTGAAGCGGGATTTCCCATAGCATACCGAGAGTAAATATATTAGCAATATTTTTTTTTTAAATAACCAACACTCAAGGGATGCCCCCTACACATGCGGTGCATTGCGTTGGCTAGTGGAAATTAAAGGATCGGAAGTGGGAAAGAGGCAGTAATGATTATTGACGCTTGCCTTGAACGTCTGGATGTCGCAATCAGTGGGAAATACATTTGCCGGAAGTCGATTCCACATACGGACTGTACGAGCGAAAAACGAATTTGATCTGTAGTGTACGAGAATTAAACAACAAAAGGGTTCCTAAGCGAATTCGTCAAAAGCAGACAATACTTATACAATTCGAGTGCATCGATGAACTTAATTCTTTGTATGGCGATGAAGCACCATCCTATAGCACTGTGAAAACTGGTTTAATGAATTCAATCGTGGCCGACGCTCGATCAAAGACGAAGGTTGTGAAGTTCGTCCAAAAACGGCCGTTGTGTCAGAGAACATTGATGCCGTGCGTGAACTGATAATGCCAGATCGTCATGTGACAAACCGTGAGATAGCGGCCGTTTGATTCATATAGGCTTTTTATAAAGTCCCCGCATGTCGCTCAATGAAACCAGAAAGCGATGCTGTATCAAATGTTGTACTAAACATGGCGTCTATTAACTCTCCTTTTAAGTGCTAACAATATTTGACCTAAGGTACACTACCCTGGAACACAGTGTGGTAAAGGGTATTTAGACAGCAGGTCGGAAAATTTGAAAAGTTATCAAAAAAGTCCAAAATGAGCCGCGGTTGCACCACGGTACTTTCGATAACGAAAACGTATCAAAAAAGTACAATTGTATCAATTTTTGCACCCTATCCCATCGCCCAAAAACGGCCTTAGTGTCAGAGAACATTGATGCCGTGCGTGAACTGATAATGCAAGATCGTCATGTGACATACCGTGAGATAGAGGCATCCTTACGCATTTCTTCCACCAGCATACAACCGATATTGCATGAATACCTGGCCGTATAAATGGTTTGTTCTCGTTGGATTCCGCACATTTTGACAATCGCTCAAAAAAAAGCTCGTGTCGATTGGTGCAAAGAAATTTTGAAAAAATACGATCGCGGTGCTTCAAAAGACATTTATAAGATCGTCACAGGTGACGAAGCATGCAACTATGCGTATGAGCCCGAAGCAAAACAGCAATCGACCGTGTGGGTCTTCGAAGCCGAGCCATATCCAACGAAAGTTTCTCTTGGAAGAAGCACTTCGAGGCAAATAGTCGCCTGTTTCTTCGGAAAAACTGGTCATGTGGCGACTGTTCCGCTTGAGCAACGTAGGTTGGTCAATTCT
Source organism: Hydrotaea diabolus (assembly GCA_963513945.1). Lineage (NCBI taxonomy): Eukaryota > Metazoa > Arthropoda > Insecta > Diptera > Muscidae > Hydrotaea > Hydrotaea diabolus. Next base: position 60,931,446 of record OY740718.1, on the reverse strand, counting down.
GAGTGGTACACCACAATTTGTTTGCCTGAAATCTTCGGAGCAATTCGAAAAACGAACAAGAAAAGACGAATCATTGTGCACCATGACAATGCGGGCTCTCACACATCGGCTCAAGCCAGCGCCTTTTTGACCGGTCAAAACGTCAAATTAATGGGTCATCCGCCGTACAGCCCTGACTTGGCACCCAATCAATGACTTCTTTTTATTCCCGCACATGAAGAAAAAATTCGCCAGAAGATGCAGTTGAAGCATTCAAAAACCATGTTTAGGAGGAGTCTCAATCGGAGTGGAAAAAGTGCTTCGACAATTGGTTTGAACTCATGCAAAAGTGTATAAATCATGCTTGAGAAAACTTTGAAAAATACTTTGATGATAAATACTCGCATTTTCATTAGTAGGCCAGTAATATACTCGTTTATACCAGTCGTCGCAATATAAATTATAAAAAAAATTCTCAAGGAATTACAATAAATCAAAATGTAAAATGTCTTTAACTTATCAGGTCGAGTTGATTTACAATTCCACTTATCACATCTCGTGAAAAAGTACTGAATACGAATTTGCCGCGACACCTCTTCTTGTTTGTTTAGTTTTTAGTAAAAATAGTAAAAAAAAAAAAAAAAATGTTTTTATAAAGCAGGGTGTGTCGTGTTTGATTTTTTTTTTGTTGAAAAAAGAAATGTGGTAACTCTAACTTGTTTCTTTAACGCTTGCTAACCGAGTAACTTCCATACAGATACTAGTTTAGTAACATAAAAAGAACACAGCTTTTTTATAAAAATAAGACATCGATGCAAAACACTTGCAGATGACGATTTATAATTGATTGTGTCCACCATGACAGTACACCATAGAAAGGCCTGGAATAAGACTTTAAGTTAAGACCAGTGTCTATTTTTTACACAGTGTGACTTTAAAGGACTCCAGCTCTTTTGGACTAGGTCATCGATGGGCCCATAAAACATTCAACGTTACTGCTGAGGAGTTTACAAAAATCTTTCAAAAGTCGATGTCTCGAATTCTGCTACTCCTGTTTAATTTGTGCCAAGTTTCAGTAGTATAAGAGTTTGGTAAGTTGTTTTTGTACGTCGAGAATGTTTATTAAGCCAAAAGTAGCAACTGTTTTCTTACATGACTCTTCTTAAAATTTCTTGAATACGTCTCAAACAGTGTTTGCTTGGCACATGCGTCTAATCTCGAATATTTAAATCCCAACGTCCTCAACCTATATTTCTATGGATACATTCTCATGCTCATGATCGAAATTCCGAATTACAGATTATCAGGTTCTCTGCAAAGTGGACATCTATGTTGGCATTAAGACGCCATTCGTTCCGTATTGGCATTTCACGTAGATACAATAAAACTGTTGTATACCGAAACCCTTCGCCAAAATGTTTGCTGGGCTCATGCGCATGCGTACATGCTGCGGCCACAGCTGTACGGCATGTAATGCAGCCGGTAGGTACACCCCTTGGTTGGGTTAGCGTTTCAACGTTTTGAGAACGCGCGATTATGATTTAATTTGAGCATTGTTAATATTTTTACATTGTGTAGATTTCTATTAAGAAATTCCAAAACATAACAATTATCTTCACAAGTTAATGTGCTTGTTTTCCTTCTGGTCGGCCCGGCTTTGCGCGCTCAATTAATTATTTCACATTGAATCGGGTACTTGTGTGTGGGGGTCGGTAATTCAATTTGAACTTATTATATTCTTGAGCAGACTTGCACACAATTGAATTGAAAAAATAATTTGCAATTATCTTGACGAGTATAATGTTGCTGCTGCTGCTTAATAGAGGTGGTTTCAGTTGTAATGACTTTTTAAATGCTACAAATTGGAAAGGTGTTGCCCAAAATAATACAAGCGGTAATTAGAATTCGAATGCACCAGCACCTAGAGAGAACGAAACAGGACGAGAGCCGTCTTGGTCATGGAGATTTTAAATTCATGTTAAGAAAGGCAATACTCGTACGTGGAGTTTTTGGTACGGTTGAAATGAAAAAGTTCATCAATATAATTTTATGCTATATCGGAATTTGTATGAAGTTGACATTCACAACCTCTGGAAGAATTAGAAATAAAATTTCACGCGCTTCGATCTTGTGAGTATGACATCTATTTGGCTGCAATGAAATTTCTTAATAATCCTAAACTCACCACCGAAAATTCGAAGCTCTGGAACAGTTGCAAGTGGATACCACTTGCCCTTATAGATCACAATGCATTTGAGGTCGATTTTTACCGTAAACCCAAAAGGGTCCATAAACTGAGCAACAAAACTTTCTTTTGAAAACTTAAAAACTGCTTCATATGCATGAATCACAACTTATATTTCATATTCGGAGTTAAAGCAGGTACTATACGCGTCTTTATTATTATGTTTTTATTATTTCGGGTCGGACGTCTTAAATTTTATATTAAGAGTTATTTGATATTCGACGTTAAGTCAACCTCGCAATTACAATCTGTCTGTCTGTTTCAACTTTCTATAAGTCGATTTTCGACTAATTGCTTTAGGGTATGAAAAAGTCAAAGTCCGTAAGTCGACTTGTTGTTTTTAATGAAGCTAAAATGTATGATGATCTCTCATTTTTTTGCCGATTGAGAAATGCATAAAGGTTTTATCTTATTGTAGAGGCAAAGTATGTTAGGGTTTAGGTTAAAAACGTTTGCCTTTAGAAATATTCTGGATTTATCCAGAACAATTAATCACGCCTGTAAATTAACTAACACTGAAATTATATTCAGCTGTATAACAAGTTTATTTTTATTATTTTTTAAGGCGAACCGATAAACACCGAAATCAGAAATTCTCGAAAAAAATACTGATACCCCCGCTGTTAAAGTGGCCGAAGAGATTGTTGGTTCCAAGGCCAACGAAGAGGATTGCATATGAGGTTCCCTGTCATACTGATGACAATGGTGCTTCAATATAGTTGAAGCCCCTTAAAAAATGTTCATATCGGTCCGGAGTCCATGAAAGAGACATATAAGCTTCGGCCCGCCTTAACTTAATTTGTCCACTTGTTATTACTTACAAATTTTCTTCTTAAGGATCTTGACTCCTTGAAGGCAGAATAATTGGCCTTCAACGCAGAAATCAATTACTTACTGGTCGTCTTGGGAAATTAATCCTATTGGCGCTAATGTTCTCTACTAAAATTTTCTCTACATTATTACTACACTTTTTATACCCTCCACCATACAATGGAGGGTATATTGGTTTTACCATTCTGTCTGTAACACCTTGAAATAATCATCGGAGGAATCACAAAGTATATATATTCTTGATCCTCGTAAAATTCTAAGACGATCTAGCCATGTTGTCCGGCTATCCGTCTGTTGAAAACAAGATAGAGCCTGCATGAAAACATCTAGGGAGCTGAAATTTGGCACAAACATGTGTAGTTAACCTAGCATGGTTGGTATTGAAAATGGGCTTTATAGCTCTACGGGAAGTTGGTGTTAAAGACCCTCAATCGACACTACCTCATAACAATTTGTTTTTTATTTAAAAATATCCGCCCAGTTTCTTGAGCAAAATCACTGAAATTTTGCAAATAATAATCTCTATACGAGTACAGGCGCCATCATTTATGTAAAAATGGTTTAGATTCGGCCACCATTTCTTGTACCTCCCATACAAACGGCCTTATGGGCCTTGAGAAATAATATGACTATAACTCACCACAAACTTGACCTATCGAAATGAAATTTTACACATCACGATTTCTATATACAACACACTTCTATGCTGAATTCGGTTGAGATCCGAAAAGTCCTACTGGTACCTCCCACACTAACGGTCTCATGGGCCTTGAAAAAAATTATGACAATAACTCACCACACACTTGACCTATAGAGACGAAATTTTCAGCATAAAGATTAACATATAGAACAGACTTTTGCGCTAAATTTGGCTAAGATCGGAAAGGCCCTACTGGTACCTCCCACACAAACCGACTCATGGGCCTTGAAAAATAATATGACAATAACTCACTACAAACTTGACCTATCGAGATGAAATTTTCTACATAGAGATTTTTATATAAAACACACCTCTGCGCCAAATTCTGTTGAGATCGGAAAAGTCATACTGGTACCTCCCACACAAACGGACTCATGGGCTTTGAGAAATAAGATGACGATAACTCACCACAAGCTTGACCTATCGAAATGTAATTTTGCACATAAAGATTTCTATATAGAACACACTTCCGCACCAAATTTCGTTTTATTTGGAGGGTATCCAAAGTTCGGCACAGCCAAACTTTACATTTTTTACTTGTTATATCTGGCTTCTGGGAACCGTTCCTTTGGCTGTAGGCCATAGTTAGGGCCCTCGTTCTGAAGACTTTGACAGAATCGATATTGTTTCCAATTCTATATGCCTCGATTTTCTTCTAGTCTTCGTAGGCATATTCTGCCGTTCAACTGCCTTAATCTGTACCATTCTTTTTCCTTTGCTACATTCTACCACGTTGCGTTATGGGCAGTAGTCCTCACTTCTGTAGCTTAATTCATATGTGCTATAGATTCCAATAGATTAGTGTACGGCAGAGTTCGTTTTTTGCGCCATTTAATGGGAAATATGTTTTCCCATCCTAAATGTGTATGTTGTATCGTTTAAGTCTTGACATACTGGCCTTAATATTATGACTTGATCTTGATTGCCATTAATCGTTCTGCTACAGGTCTAAAGTTAAGGACAATACATTAAACCGGGATTAACCGGCTCGAGACTTCTTGCATCTTCATTTTAACAGAGGGCAAGTATTTTTAAAAATGGCAAAGTGTTAAAGACCCTATACTATAGCCCTTTTTTATGGCACCTGATATTGAGATTTCTGTACCTTGGCACAATTCGCAAAAGGCCGATGGACAGGCTTTATGAAAATAAAAACCGTTATGGCCCAACTTCGCCACGGTGGATGCCCAAAACGTACCATGCAAAATTTGACTAGAATCAATTTTAATTTGTGGCTTCCTAAGTGACTTATCGTACTTCTATTAGGTGGGTTCGTTGTGTGGGGCCTATTCGCAAACATTGGTTAATCAGGTCGAATTTCAGTAGCTACAATTGGTCGTCGCTCATAATGTACCATGACAAATTTTTGCATGATCGGTTTAAATATGTAATCCTTAAGCACCAGGAACTCAACTCAAAAGAAATCCATGTGTAAGGGCTATTTGAAAACATGGTTAGATCGATAAGCTTCAATTTAAGCCGCATTAACTATTGACTACTCCTAATGTTCCATGGCAAACTTAAGCACGATCCAGTCGAGTTTGTGGCTTTAAGATCTGGAACTTTTGTGCAGGAACTATATGCAAAATACCTTACCGATATAGTCCAAATTTACAAGACTCATTTCGAGTAAGACCAAAAGCGGCTTGAGGGATGGAAGGTCCTCAAATTTGAAGAAACCTTACTATAGACACTACAATTTCGCATTGATTAAATACTGGATACTTGCCACATACAACGGATAATTTGAGCAAGATCTGTTTAAAACTGTGGCTTTTAAAGCAGCAAGATCTCTAATCGGGATGTTTCTTTGTACTCGTATGGGGACCTTTGTGCTGGGAAGGCATGTACCGGTATAGCGCGGTATTTATGTTACAATCATCAGTCCTTAGTCATAATAGACTACACTGCAGTGTGGAGTAGGGTATAGAAGTGGAAAAACATCATGGAGAAACAAACTAAAGGGTGTTTTTTCCGACGTGTGGTTTTCAAGAAGATATTAAACGCACAAAGTTTAGTGTTATGGCCAAGAATTTCGATATGTTATAAAAGGTGTTTTTTATTGAGGTATATAACTTCGAATTGAAATAAAACACAAGAAAATCGTTTTAATGTCCATCAATTTGGCTTTATTGGAAGGAATGGCTCGAATAAAGCCAATTCTACAGGTCCAATTTTCAACCACTTTTTCGAGCATATGGGGCCGTATGTTGGCAATAACGCCACGAATGTTGGCTTCCAAGTCCCCTAACGTGTTTCTGGTTTGTTGGCGTAGACGAGCGACTTCACATATCCCCAAAGAAAATAATCCAATGGTCCATGTTAACCGATCCATGGTTAACCGAATTAATTGCTCTGATGGACGATTATGTCGACCATAAAATGGACGGAGCTTGCGGTGAACTTCGCGAACTGAACCATTACTTTCGAAATAAATTTGCACGATTTGCAAGCGTTGTTCTTTTGTCAACCTGTTCATGATGAAATGGCAAACCACACTAAATATTAATCACTTGACAGCTGACAAAATGGCCGCCAGTTAAAAAAGTGATGCCAACTTAAAGTTCTATACCCCAATAAAAAACACCCCTTAAATATATGGGTTTGCCTTTGCGTGTTAAAAAAGATTTCAGGCAGATGGCCGCCGCGTCTGACTCGAATAAATTCCAGCCGAAGGCCCAATTTTCGACCGCTTTTTGCAGCATTCGGGCCCGTATTTTAGCAATAACGCGCCGTATATTATTCTCCAAAACGTCAATCGGGTCGGGCTTTTCTGCGTAGACAAGCGACTTCACATAACCCCACAAAAAATAGTTCACCGGTGCTAAATCGCACAATTTAAGAGGCCACATCACAGGCTTACAGCGCGAGATAATGCGCTCACCAAAAGCCAATCAATAATTGATTTAACTGTAACATTATGACCGGCTTCATTTTTGAAAAAATATGGGCCAATGATTCATTCTGCCCATAGAGCAAACCAAATAGTGATTTTTTAAGGATGTAACTGCGTCTTAACAATGGCTTATGGATTTTCATTACTCCAAATGCGACAATTTCGGTTATTAACGTACCCATTTAACAAAACTTAGCTTCATCGGTGAACAAAATTTTCTTTCAAAAATCAGTATCGATCAAGAATGGAGGCTGATATCGGTAGAAGTTTGGGAGCAAGAAACATAAGCGATACTAAGTTCAGGGGAAACCGAGACACAGTTAACTATTACATAGATTGTGCTAAGCAGAAGCTACAGTCGATGGAAGAATTTCGACAGTTTTGGTAATGGCCCAAATAAGACCAGCTGATGTGCAACACAAATAACTTTTTTTTATTTTTTAACATAATTTATTTTTTCTTTTTGCAGATTATAACTGAACTTGGAAATTTAAAATGAATACGTACATTCCACAACAACGCATTAAAATTATCGATTTTTATTATTCTTCTCAACTGTCAATTGTTCTGACGCAGCGAAACTCTCGCCGTTTTTTTAACGTAAGATCAGCGCCCACATCTTCCATGATTACAAGTTTAGTTCGCCGTTTTAAGGAACTGGGTTCAGTTGCCGACCGTCCAGGAAGATGTGCTCATCGAAATATTCGTATTGAAGAGAACGTGGAAGCTGTGCAGCAGCTTGGAAACTGTACAGCAGCTTGGCGCTAAAAAGAGCCAATGCCTGTATCGAGCAAAATGGTTGTCATTTGTCTTATGTCATATTTCACACATAGTCACGTAAAATTTCCATAAAATGTATTTAACATATAAAAATAAATTATTTAAAATAAAAAAAAAACCGTTATTACAAGAGTTTTACGTGTTTAACATCACTAGGTCTTATTTGGGCCACCCTGTACTTCAGAAGAAATTGGTGAATGACAATAATAGCTGACCCCTCCTCGAGTGATACCGAATGAAAGTATTCTAGCCACTTTCTTTCGGTATTACTCGAGGAGGGGTCAGCTATAATTGCCATTCACCAATTTCTTCTGAAGTACAGGGTGGCCCAAATAAGACCTAGTGATGTGAAACACGTATAAATCTTGTTGAGTTGGGGGTTTTTGACTCCGTAGGGCTGCAGATATTTTTGAAAGATTCTACACCTTCAGCTCAAAAAAAAAACAAGGACTAGTCTAGATTTGACATAAATAAGTAGGATACTTTTTTTACCACACAAAAGAGATTACCAGTTTTCTTAAAACTTCTGGGAAACCTCCTCAGAAAGGAATATAGTAAGCCCAAATCTTTCCATTCGAAATGCTACTTGACCAAGTCTCATGAAGCCTATACGAGTTGCTCACAAGTAAAGGAAACTCTTCAAATTAACTCAACTTAAACTGTTCGCTACAACTGCAAGTCGTGAATTATAATATAAAGCCACTGGCAACAGGCCCAACATCGCTGACAACAACATTGTGGGCATCATCAACACTGCACCGTATTCATGACATTAATTGTAAACGTGTGACATTATGGTACACGTTAAAAATTCTGCGTAATCTAAAATTTTTAACGATTAATCGTTAAATGAATTCACAAGTTAACGCAACGAACAGACTCCGGAGAGCCAGCCCAGCAAGGAAATGTAAAACTTGGTTGCAATTGCAACAGCTCAGCGACCACTTCGAAGAACTCCGGGGACAGCAGCCTGTTGCAGGGCGACATACGAAACACACGCGTTCAATAAAAAGCGTTAATGAACGGCACGATACACACACAACAACCTGTAAAAGAAGGGCAGCAAAACGTTTGCCACGGCGAGAGACGAAAGGACAGACGGAAAGAATGATCTGGCGGTCTTTCCCCCCATTCAATGCAATGCGAGCCAGCACCAATACGATGGTCACAGGTGAAATGGTATGATTCGATCGGGAAACCGTTGTTGCTTGGTGCAAACCGAACGAGTTCCCAGCCTTAGACAACAACAACAGCCTCCAAGGAAAGGACACTTGTTGTGACCGTGGAATGACGTTGAGCTGAATTGACTGAAAAATAAGTGGCATGCGCACAAATACACATTCGCTCATCCAATTCCAGAGATCATACGATGATGACGACGACGATGATGATGAACAACATAAGCATGCGCAGTTAGTAGCCAGTGAGGCACATGCAAAACACTTTACCTCGATATGATATAGGGATACCCTACGTCCAGCCGAGGGGACAGCTGGAAATAAATAATTTTGTAAAATATGAGAAGCTAGAATAGTTATTAGGGACATAAATACTGTTACAACATTGAACACACCCACTTCAATAGTAGAACTGAACCCCGTTAATGTCATATGGGTTTTGAAAGCTAACCTCAATAGCGCGTGATTTTAAAATTGTTTTAACTTTCATCATGGAGTGGTCGGATAATGAGAACCGTATCGCTTTTCAAGTGTGAAATGAAAAAAACGATATTTTTAAAAACGCTCTGGCCGCTAGGGGTTAGCCGCATGTTCGTCTACCGATGCATAAAACTGTTTGAGAAGACTGGAGATGTAAAAGACCGCCACATGTCATCAAAGCCGTCAAATCAACAATTCACAGAAATCCGCTCCGAAAACAGAAAATCATGGCCCGTGAGATGAATATCACGCAAAAGTCCATGAGTCGAATCATTAAAAAAGACTTGGGACATGGGGCTTTCAAACGACGTACCGGACATTTATTAACTGCAGCTTTAAAAAAAAAGATTGAAAAATGCAAACGTCTTTTGGTGAAGCACGATGGTAACTTGCACAGAAAATATTTGTTCACCGATGAAAAAATTTTACCAAAAAATTTGACAAGCGAAATGATAGAGTGTATGCGCGGTCATCTTCGGAGCATCTGAACTGATCCCAAGGGTGGAAAAGGGTCATCAACCAGCTTTAGTCATGGTTTGGTGGGGTGTCTTTTACGATGGGGTCACTGACCTGCATTTCTGCGAACAAGGAGTCAAAACATCGGCCAAAGTTTACCAAGAAACCGTTTTGGATGCTGTGGTGAAGCCTCTTAATAGTTCCCTGTTCCAAAACCAGCCATAGACTTTCCAGCAGGATTCTGCGCCGGCCCATAAGGCTAAAACGTCCCAGGCCTGGCTTCGAAACAATTTGCCAGCGTTCATTTCCTCTGACGAATGGCCCTCAGGCAGTCCAGATTTGAATCCATTGGATAACAATTTGTGGACGGTTTTAGAGGAAAAGGTTTGTCACAAAAGATACTCAACATTGGATCTCTTTAGACTGCTTTGGTTCGAGCTGTGGCCAATTTTCCAATAGAGGAGGTTCGTGCAGTTATTGACGATTGGTCAGTGCGACTTAAGGCGTGTGTAAAGGCAAAAGGCGGACATTTCGAATAAGTAGATTATTTCTTGATACAATATACATCAATAAATATATTAAAAAATATTTGGTCCAGAAACTTTTAGTACTTTTTATTTTACAGCATAAAACGTGTGTTACAGAATTTATGTCCCTACTAAGTAGAATATATGCCGGCTACTCGTGTAAAAGATGAGGCCGGCTTAAAAACTAAAGATTCCCGCCAGTGAATTCAAACTTTATACCGAGCAGATTTGAAAAGTTACTTTTTTGTTCAAGAATTTTTATGGTCACGACAACAATTTTATGTTCCAATAATATTACTCGTATTGTCGCCACCATAGCGTTGTTATTTTAATTTTACAATTGTTTGATTTCGGCAATATTAAATTTGGTAATTGTCGTTATTTCAATAATTTTTTAGCCAAATTTTGTAATGAAAATATAGTTGGTTGTTGGAACAATACAAATATGATTGGCTGGACACAAGTATTGGGTTTTTCGAGTTTTAAGCTAGATACACAAAAGGCAACCGTCGAGAGCAACGTGTTCCAGAATTTTAATTTTTTGTTCACAAAACACGTGGAAACGCAGCTACACACGAAGGAACGCTTGCTTCAACGTGACTGCATTGCTGTAACGGTTGTCTAGTGTGTAACTAGCATTTGGTTAGCAATACTAATATTGCGGCAACCGTAGCTGCAACGACAAAAATAACATAAGTGTAAAACAATAGCAACAGGTGTACAAACACATGGGATACAACGTGTGGTCGTTGTCCAGTTAATAACAACTAAAAGTTGAAGGCAAGCGTCATTTTGCGTTTTTTCAAAACCGTGTATCGAAAAAACTGACTGTCGATTTTTTTTAAAGCAAAAACCCGACAATCCGGTTTTAGCCATTTGCCTAAACATAGATATTATTTTCCGAATCAGAAGTAAACTAATTGTACCCTGTAAGAGCTCTAAATTTACCCATATTATAACCCATAGATACACGGATTTTTGATACCCATATGTCCATGTTTAAATTGGTCAGATTTTCAGACATACTCTAGGGACCGTTACCCAAATTTGGCCAAACTGCAAAAATAATTATATATTTCTAAACATAACACAGTTTTTTCATTTTATTTACATTTACTCGGTCTTTAATCATTATTATGGCTTTAAAAGTCTATATTCTAGTTCAAGACCTTTATTGATTCTTTTTCAGAATCATCCTAAAAACTGGCAATATGTATTGCCTAGGTTGCCAGGCAGACCATTCTTCTGTTTCTAAACCCGAGAAGGCTTTTCTTCAGCAGTCCTTGGCAACGATTACTTCGGATAGTAATAAAATGACGGCTCTATGAAATAAAGCCCCAAGAAATAAGGCCCCAAACTGAAAATGAAATATAGTCCCAAAATGGGGCCTTATTTCGTTATGAAACTAAGCCCAAATTTCTACAATGAAATAAAACCCTAAAAAGATGAAAAGTGGTCCCAAACCTAAAATGAAACAACATCCCATTTATTTTTTTTTTGCTATAATGAACGAAGGCCCCGTTTTGTGAAAAGAAATGCAGTTTTATAGTTTCTTTTTGAAAAAATTAGTCAAATATTAAACAAACATCTGCATTGTATCTTCAACAATTTGTCGGCAATATGGACATTTATAGTGCTCTAATCCCCTGGAAATCGCATCGGCTTTTTTTTGATTTGACTTCAGCATAAACAAACCTAATTGAACCTGGCGGCAACAACGGAAGCGCCATTATTTTATGATAAGCCACAGATGCTGCCTTCGAAGCTTTGTTATAGTCAAGCAATAATTTTCAACTACACATATTTCGCTTTATAGATTGGAAATAATGAAACCTACAAAAATAATTTGTTTTGACAATCGATTGACACTTTCATTAAACTTAATATAGTTGGAATTTCAATTTTAAGAAAGTGTAAATTGGTGGTGTTGGAAAAAAAGCTTTAATTTTTTCGAAGTGTAAACGAAGTAGGAATTAAAAATTCGCGCGAAATTTTGGGAAATATGTGTGGATAGACTAAAGGGGTTGGTAATGAAAAAATAACTAAATTGGACAAGAGGTAGACATTTTTCCTACACAAGGACTGAGTCATCTATATTTTAACCGATCTTTTTAAAAGTATTTATCCAAACAACTAACTTTTGAAAATTTCATGAAGATCGGACAACAATTGCGACCTCTAGTTTGAAAACAAGCTTTAAAAAGACTGCAGACGGAGGGATGGACAAACAGACAGATATTGTATAAGTAAAATCAAATCAACTGGTGAGTCTGGGTCGAGCGGTACACTTATAGGTGGGTCTTGCTTAAATAGCATTTACTTATTTCGTACTTCGTACACTATGAACTAAGCTTGATAAAAAAGTAAAAACAAGTTTGCAAAACAGTAAGAAATAATATTAGGAATCATAGTATGGATGTGGATATTACTCTATAGTTGTGGGACTCATACTCCGGTTGTGGGAATGGTTATTTGAATAATACTATATTTACTAGGACCGCACTAAGAAGGTTTTATGTACTTATAGTTGCCATAACAATAGTATGATGCTCTTCGAATATTGTCACCACAGCCATATTTTTTCGGTTTGTTTTTATTATTTTTTGGAAGAGTGAATTACTTCACAAGCTATGTAATTGGATCCGTTTAAGTGTTCTTTGTCAAAAATGGGAAAAACAGTAAGTCAGCGAAGATTAAGGGAATACAACCCCATCCGGCAGTTGCACGTTTTGTCGTCGGTGAGAGAAGAATTATCAATGTTTAGCTGGTGTGCTGCAAACCTGCCTCTACTCATTACTCCACATTGTTGAATTAAGTGCACTCTAGCGCTAGTCGCATTAAATATAGAAGGCTGGCAAAACTAGCAAATTAAATTGAAAACTTCTAACGAAATCGTCAAAAAAAAAAGTCCAATATTTTTTTGAATTTGCACTAACGACGCATGCATTATTAATCTTAGTTCCTTAGTTCTAGACAGCTGTAAAAAGTCAGTGGAGTTTTAAACTAGTGGACAAAGTAAGTTCGGCCTGGCCTCAGTTTATAAACCCTCCGTCATGTGTTACGGTCCAATATGAAAATATTGTCAAGGGTGCACTTCTTGTATCAGGTTGTGTTTATTTCCATACCAACATCATATACTCGTATACCTACTACTTTCGTCATATCGTTATGGGATCAGGAAATATAGCCTATTAAAGTTCAGGGTTGCATGGGCGGGGCCACGCCTGCTAATCATTGATTTGAGTTTGTTTAAATTTTATAACAATGGGCCATAAATGCGCGAGGAACCGCCCACTTTCCCTCCAGGATATGGAATAACAAAATCATATGTTTCATATATCGTACTCATATTTCTCATAGTTCTTGAGATATATTCTTTCTTAGATTAGGATTGTGTGGATATTGCAACGCTCTCTGGACTAATCACATCGTAATGTGCATTTCAAATATAACCTAGCCGAACATAACTAAATGTAAAACTGTCATAAGGATCGGAGTTGACAGTTGTAATAAATATGCAAAACCTTCTTAAAGTAAAATAAATAATGTTTTCTTCCTGAAGTTGACTCATTCCTTGTGTGGGAAAAATGTATACCTCTTGACCAATTTAGTTCTTGCTTCATTGCCAACCGCTTCAGTCCATCCACACATATTTTTCCAAAATTTCAGCCACCTAGCTAAAAAAAGGGCGGCCTGTAGTTTGCTTTCTACTAACACACAGATGGATATGACAAGATCATCTACGACGATTTAAAATGTACCACCATTTCGAGCTGGTGCAAACGAATTGACAAAGTGAATTTAACCTATAATGAAGGTTATAAAAAGCCGGCCACTCCAATTAGACTACGAAATTCTGTTAAAAAAAACTCTCGCTAAGACTTAATGCAAGTAGTAAGATTGTGGAAGCTCACGCAGCAAAAAAAGACAACCCTTTAATTTCAACCAAAAATTGGTATGTGAATTTTATCACCACTCAATTAAATTAATTTCGTAAAAAGCTTAACTATTAATTAATATTACAATTTGCCCAAAAGTGCATTTTTATGGCCCCTTTACGGCTTAATTTACGATATGCTAAGGCCCGTTTTCAGATCGGAGATATTTGGCAGGCAGTAAATGTTAAGCCATTCTTAGAGGTCTCTTTAGGGACACTTCCGGTCGAACTCAATCAACCATTGTTAAGCCATTTTTGGAGGCCCCTTTAGGTGCACTTCCGGTCGAACTCAATCGACCCTATATAACGGCTTAATTTACGATATATAGCAAGGACTGGTTTCAGGTCGGAGATATCTGGCATGGACTTAATGTCTGCCCTTAATATGGAATGCCATTTTTGGAGGCCCCTTTAGTGGCACTGCCGGTGAAGTTAATCGACCATCGAGGTGTCCCTAGGCAGGTCTAAGGGGAATTTAAATTCAAACGAACTTTATTTTAAAACAAATATTTTTTATCTTAAAATTAAATGAAACAAAAAAAGAACGTTATAAAAATTATAAATATTGGTAGAAATTGCCACAGACCGAATGGTCTATTCAGACTGATGAAAGCTAGCAGACAATTTCGACAAATCATAAATTGCAACTCTATTTTTTGGGTATATGAAGAAAAGGAGCACGAAAAGTATTAGTTTTGAAAAACGGAAAATGCTGTAGAGTCATTGAAGTTTATTAGCATTTACATGAAAGCGGTTAAAGCCTGGAAATGAGCTTGCAGGTAACGTCTTTGTATTGGGCTAATTAGCGACATATAAAAAATCGTGAACGGTGTCTTTCAGTCGCTGCCTATCTGCCTATCTCTACGTACTCATTTATGTCCGTATGCTGTTCTTATTGATGTTGTGTTGCCGATGCGAATGTTGTTGTGTCTGTCGTCTTCGTAACATTCGCAAAAATTGTGCGAATAATGTTTGATTTGTGATTTCTTAAGAAACCTGCAACTGAACAGGAGCAAAAAGTTGCATCATCAGAGTGCCACAAATCAGCAGCAGAGCTGCAACATTCACCATCATTAACAGCACGAGTCGTAGGCAGTAGGTTTTGGGATGCTTTTTTCCCGCAACATTTAAAAAAAAAAGGAAAATCAAGTTTAAATCGAAACGAGTTTATGAAGTGAGTGAGAATTTAAAAAAGTCATATTTCTGTTTATTTACATGTAGCACTGTTTGTACTCGCATAGGTAAGGATCAGTGTGTACGGGTACATTTAAATGTCTAACGAAGCACAGTGTTTGGAAGTTGAATACTTTTGTGTGGACTAGAATTGTTATCACCAGATCCCAGAAACTGTAGATAAAAACACAAAAGACTTTATTCGGACTAAAAAATAAATCCAAATCCAAGGTCTCTGCTGGCTGCTTCTGGAAAGCAGAAAATCTGATTGAGAGAGTTCCGTCATTTAGTTTGTGTTTGAAAAAATTTTTAAAACATACAACCTCGTGGATTTTGTTAAAAATTGATAAAAGTAAATTTCGAGTGCTCATTAAACATTATTTTTTGCGGAAGAAAAATAAATCAATCCAAGGAAAAGCTTGATAAATACTATGGGTTATCTAGACCATCGATTTCAATGGTAAAAAAGTTGCTTAGTAAAAATGACGCTGAACATTCTGGACGGCCAATTGAGGTCATTACTACCGAAATTATCGAAAAAATCCACGATATGATGTTAGCTGATATAAGGCTAAAAGTGCGTGAAATTGTTGATGCCATATGCATTTCACATAGAGGTGTGCTTTCTATTTTACACGATCAGTAGGGTTTGAAAAAGCTGTCTTCAAGATGTTTGCTCTCAATTGACTACAAGCGTAATCGTGTGACAACTTCAAAGGATTGTTTGGAGTTGCTTAACCGCAATTCGTATGAGTTTTTGCGGCGTTTTGTAACGGTGGATGAAACATGGATGCATTACACTCCGGAGACCAAGCAGCAGTATAAACAATGAGTTTCTTCGGGCGAAACGGCTCCGAAGAAGGCCAAGGTGACTTTGTCGGCTAATAAGGTGATGGCAATAAGTTTTTTGGAATGCAAGCGGGATAATCCACATCGGTAACTTTCAAAAGGGAAAAACAATAAACGGCGAATATTTTGCCAACTTATTGGACCGATTTAACGAGATTTTAAAAAAGACCCCATATGGCCCAGAAAAAATTTAGTTTTTTTTCAAAATATTGCACGGGTGCACACGTGTTCAGTCTCAACGGCAAAATTGCAGGAATTGTGTTACGAATTGGTACCTCATCCGCCATATTCTCTGGACTTAGCCCCCAATGGCTATTTTTCTAGTTCCAAACTTTAAGAAATGTCTCTGATCAAACAAATAACTATTTTATGGAACACGGAAAATACCATTTCTTGGAAGGGATACAAAAACTATAGAATCGTTGTTCTAAGTGTATTGAGCTTAAAGGAGATTATGTTGAAAACAATTTTTTTGCAAAAAAAAATGTGTTTTTTTTATATGTCCTCGTGTATTCTGAATCGTCGTAATATTTTGAGGTGATCTAGCTATAGAGGTTATTACGAGGGAGACCGCAAAACTAACTGGCCTGGCACATTTTCTGTTTTACTAGCAACTTTTTTGTTTTTTGTTTTTTAAAAGCAATCTTTTATAAGCCATCTGTCAAAATTTCCGAAATATTTAATGATTATTTTCTTTGTTACAGGTGATTGAAGTAAACAAGTTTTATAATTTTTGAAAAATGGAAAATAAAGAGTTTCGTGCGGTAATTAAACACTTTTATATGAAAGGTTATACGCCACAATTAATCAAAGATGAATTGGACTCTGTTCATGGTGATAATGCACCATCATACCCCACCGTCAAATCCTGGGTACAACAATTTAAAATGGGTTATTCAAGTACGGAAGATGAACAACGCCCTGGAAGACCGAAAACTGCTACTACTATTGAAAACATTAGAAAAATATTTAATGAAGTGACTAAAGATAGACGAATAAAGCTCAGAGAACTTGCTGATATTGTTAAAATACACGAAAAACAAGTTTGGAGTATTTTACATGATGAACTCCACATGAAAAAGCTATCTGCAAGATGGGTGCCGCGTTTGTTGACTTTGCCCCAAAAAATCGTTCGTTGGACCAATTCCGAGGAGCTTTAAGCGATTTATCAGCGTAATCCAATAGAGTTCTTGCGCCGATTTATAACTGTTGATGAAACATGGATCCATCACTACATCCCAGAATGCAAAGAACAGTCAAAACAATGGATAGAAGCTGGTAAAAGTGGTCCCATGAAGGCGAAAACTGTTAAGTCAGCAGGAAAAGTAATGGCCACAGTATTTTGGGATGCAAGGGGTATAATATTTATTGATTATCTTGAGAAAGGAAAAACTATAAATAGTGAATATTATTGTGCATTATTGGATCGGTTGAATGAAGAAATCGAGATAAAACGACCGCATTTAGAAAAAAAGTTCTTTTTCATCAAGATAATGCCCCTTCACACACTGCATTTTTAACTCAACAAAAACTGGCCGAATTA
Source organism: Hydrotaea diabolus (assembly GCA_963513945.1). Taxonomy (NCBI): domain Eukaryota; kingdom Metazoa; phylum Arthropoda; class Insecta; order Diptera; family Muscidae; genus Hydrotaea; species Hydrotaea diabolus. The sequence goes on along the minus strand of OY740718.1, from coordinate 60,913,872 downwards.
CGATTTGAAATTGATCCGCATCCACCATATAGTCCAGATTTAGCTCCTTCTGATTATTTCTTGTTTCCAAATTTAAAAAAAAATCTCGGTGGCAAAAAATTTTCGTCCAATAGCGAGGTTATTGCTGAAACTGAGGCATATTTTGAAGGGCTTGAAAAATCATATTTTTCGGATGGAATTAAAAAACTTGAAAAACGTTTGATGAAGTGTATTGAGTTGAAAGGAGATTATGTTGAAAATAAATAATAATAATTCCAAAAAAAACGGTTCTTTTATGTTAGGCCAGTTACTTTTGCGGTCGCCCTCGTATATTCGGTTTGTGGAAAGCCAACTACAAGTCGAACTATTTAAGCAACGTGGTCGCAATTTTGCAGAAACATGTGTCGATGGACTTAAATGAGCCGGATCGGTCAAAAGGTAGAATTTTCCGCAGACAAGGACTAACTAAGTCAACATCTGAAAAAATCCGCAACCCAGAACTTTAAACAAAACATTTCTCATAAACTATAAGGGATATGACGATGCTATATGGAACAATGATGTTGGCATGGCTCGAAACATATCCTGAAGAAAAAGTGGGCGGTGTCACGCACATTAATGATCAAAGTAGTGGACAAATCGTTTTAAAATTTTATAAAACTAAAATACATGAGTACCATATTATTACTAAGAATCCATTGTGAGATATCTGTTGTCATGCCCCATTTTGATTCCATGGTCTTAAGGTACATCAAGTCACTTCTTTAAGCTTTGCTTACTTATCTCCTGATGAGGTATTTCTACCGATGATTAGTTTTTTGATGTTTCCAAAGTTCTTCGAAAGTATTCAAAGATGTAATAATTGTTTTTCCAAGATAGCGAACTCAAAAAATATGGGTTTCATCGTCTAAGTGAATAAACCGATTTTGATTTTTGCTTCCGGGCTAAGGTAACACTTGGCAACAAAAATGTGTGGCAAATGGTTTTATAGTCAACTGTAATTTATTTGTGGCTGCTGATCACGAATCTGGCCTCCGACTTGCCAGATTCCCTCTAGCTTAGGAGATATTCACATAAATCTTTCTTTTTGGTTTTTTGTTTTTGATGAAATGGACCTCTAACTGCTTTATTTGTCAACCGATTTTTAAAAATCAAAAAAATTTAGGCAGCTCAAAGTAATGTTTTGTAATGAAAATTCAGTAGAATTTTTTCTATGTTTTTAACAGTACTTATTCAAAATAAAAGTGCTGCATACCGTTCCCCTCTAAAATTAGCGCTCAAGTTTTTGAAAATCGGCTCACACCTAAATTTAAGCTAAACTTAAGCGTTTCTGGCAAATCGGAGGTCAGATTCGTGATTAGGCACCCCAACTCAACTGTAGTTGAATTTCAAACCTTCTGCCTCAAATTTTGTGTTGACCAGTGTAGTGTGCCTTAGATGTCATTTAACAGAGATATGCGATAAGTCTTTCTTTTAGCATCATTGCGGCGTCTAGAGCGGAACGGACTATCCTAAATCCTTTGTTAAATAGTATAGAGATACTTTTTTCAATAGCCTTTTTTTGACAGATCACGCGTGAGTCGTGTCATGCTGTCATGTTATTTTTGTTTAGTATTGTTTGGCATTTCATCATGGAAAGAAATTTGAACGATTTGTAAACGTTGTTCAGGCGTAATTACTTACGCCTGCGAAAATTCACGTTCTGTGAGGAATGTGTTTCGTGCACTTCGTTCAACTTATGGTCAACATAATCGGCCAACATTTCTGGCTCAATGCGTATGTAAACAAGAAAAATTGCCGCATTTGGGAGGAAGAGCAACCAGAAGAGGTTCAAGAGCTGCCACTTCATCCAGAAAAAACAACGGCTTGGTGTGGTTTGTGGGCCGGTGGGATCATCGGTCCATATTTCTTTAAAAATGATGCCGGTGAGAACGTACCGTCAATGTCGACCTTATTGTGCCATGATAACCGACTATTTGATGCCTGAAATTGAAGCTCGTGATCTCGGCGACATTTGGTTTCAACAAGACGGCGCCACTTCCCATACATCGCATTAAAGCAATGGTTTTATTGAGAGAACTCTTCGGTTAGCAGATAATTTCTCGTTTTGGACCGGTCGATTAATCACCAAGATCGTGTGATATCACACCGTTAGACTTTTTCCTGTGGGGATATGTATAGTCTAAAGTTTATGCGGACAAACCCGCTTCGATTCATTCTTTGGAGCAAAACATCACGCGTACCATTCGCCAGCTACCAGTCGAAATACTCGAACGAGTCATCGAAAATTGCACTCAATGGATGGACCATCTGAGACGTAGCCGCGGCCAACATTTGATAGACATAATCTTCAAAAAATAAAAGCCAAAGAATGTTCTTTCAAAAGATAATAAACATTCCCCATTTAATTTGAATTTTCTGTGTTTTTTTCTTTAAAAAAATAGAGAACCTCGAAATGGATCACGCGTCACTTAACATGGGGTCTATCTCCATTCCTTAAAAGTGTTGCAAACATCAGCACTAAGTCATTATACCCTGTACCACTGTGTGGAATTGGATACAAAAGTAGCCAATAACCATATTTTTCACATTCTTATTGCTGACAAACATTGTTTAACAAAACTAAGTATGTGAAAAACATTCTTTATTTTCTTCAACAGGAAAGCGGTACATGCTACACAACTGATGTCTCGAGTCGTTTGAGAACATGTTTTTCTAACGCTGAGGGGTCGTTATCGTGCGATTTGAGCTTTCAAGAAAATTAGACCTTTGCGATGTGCGCTGTCATTAAAGGGCCTTTCAAGTAAAACAAAAACTTCGTTGATAACTTGCATGCAACACGAAGAAACTAGCCCAAATTTCCTAAAGATAATTGAATATTGATTTCTGCAGAAGTATAGACAATTGGCGCAAGACTTCCTTAGACGATCCATAAGCAATGGGTTTCGTCGTCTTAGATAATAAACGGATTTTAACATTTGCTTTCAAGCTAAGGTTATGGGTCTCAGTTGCCATTTTACAGAGATATTTGGTAAGTTGTTTTTTATGCAGCATTGCTGAGTCTAGTGCAAAACGGTCTGTGCTGAATCCTTTATTATATGTGACAGCGCATAGAGAAAGGGGCATAAGGGAAAAAAATCAATTTTTTTTTCTTTTTTTGATGTGGACAACATCTGAGCATCGAATGATACCGATCCCATGCCCCAACAGTGTTCCCTCCCAGAGATATGCGCGTTTTATGAAAGTGAAGTCGACGATTCTAAGCGCAAATAGAAAGGGACCTAATCTTTAAAATGGCTCTCCTGAACAAAACAGGTTTTTAACCTTAGGTCCCTTTCTATTTTGCGCGTCACATATATTGTCCAGATTTTATTTTTTTTTTGTTTAATTTTACCTCTTCACCAGAAAATCAACACATATTTCTGCAAAACTTGAGACGCCTATCCACAATGTGGCGAACTGGAGTTTGCTTTTCACATACGGACATGGCTAAATTAGCATAGATTTTTCCGATGATTCATTTGCCACGTGCCAATCTTTAAGTAGTCTCCGATTAATATTTCGTGGTTAAAAAAAAACAAAAAACTAATTCCGAAAGACTGTGGATGATCTCAAAAACACATCATCATCAGCATCGTAAAAATCATCTTCAAGCGCTAACAAACCGAATTATGGCATTGAACAACCAACATGTTGCTCTGCCACTCTTGGAAAAAAAACCTTTTTTCTCCTCTGATGTTTTCTGTTTGTTCATTTTCTGTTGTTCATGTTGCAAGTATTTAGAATGCAACCAGCGCCATCGGCTGACCAACGCAACGCCCTGCCCTGTAAGCTCCTTTTGTGGTGCGTCTTAAAGCCTTCCCAAAAAAAACAAAGCGTAACTACTGAACAACGCGAAAGATGGTAATTTTTATTGAATTTATGAACAACTTAATTACAATCGCCCAATTAAACATGAGTAACGAAATTAATCACACAAATCTCTCAAATTTTATGAAGTGTTCAGAAACTCATCCGGACAAGCCCGACCAACCGACTGGCGGACTGACCATCATCTCTCCGTTACAGGCCAGATGAAAAATTGCATTTTAAATGCTGGTTTCATGAATATGCATATCAATGCATATTCTTACACATGGGGCAGAATTGTGCATATTTTATGCAAAAGCGAACCGAAGATCAGTTGAGGATTTTGTGGCTTTGGTAGCAGGGAAAGCGTCTGTTGCAGAACAGGTGTTTACGGAAATGTTGCCTTGCATTTGGAGTGCTAAAATGATTTGTTTTGCTAACGGAGATGGCAATTTTTCAATTACTAACCCTGTTTGACAGGAAATAATATCGGATATTCGTGTCTTTTGGGGTCCTGAAATACGAGTAATATTGGTTTTACCAATTTGGAAATTCGCAACAGGGATCACACTCCCTTCATATCGTATTTTTTAATAAATGCGAATTATCCGAAAATGACAACTAAAAACGCAAGGAATGCGCCTGATGCAAAACAGTGGGTTAACGGACATGTTTCCTAGCTTCGAGAGTATTAAAATGAGTTATTTTACATACGAAGATGGCAACAGTTCGACAGGAAATAATATCGGATATTAGTTCCCCTTGAGTCCTGAATCAACTTGAGGGTTTCCAATGGAAAATTCGCAACAGAAATCTAAAACGGGTCCGTTTAGGAAACAATATCGGATGATTGTTTCCCTTGAGTCCTGAATCAACTCGAGGTTTACCTATTTGGAAATTCGCAACTGAAATCTAAAACTGGACCTATTAGAGGGACTTAAATGTGGCGGTGTTTTGTATACAAAACATTTTTTCCTGCACAGACCAAATTTTATTAAAATGTGATTGGTTCGGTAGTTTATACTCCTACCCCAAATTGGGGTTTACACATAAAACTATATGAGAACTTGGACCGATTTATTTCATGACTTTTTAATGTTTCTTTTGAGTCCTGAATCCACTTGAGATTTTCCAATTTGGAAATTCGCAACAGAAATCTAAAACAGGTCTTTTTATAGGGACTTAAATGTGGCGTTGTTTTGCATACAAAACATTTTTTTTTCCTAGAAAATAATGCCACAGACTAAATTTTATTAAAATGTAATCGGTTCGGTAGTTTATACTCGTAACCCAAGTTGGGGAATACGCCTCAAACTATATCAGGACTTGGGCCGATTTCTTTAATTTAATTTAACTTTTTGATGTAAAATATGTCAGTGCGGGAGGTTCATACGATCAAACTCGAATGAAGGTACCATTTATCGTATTTTAATTTAGCATGTCAACATTTATTTTTTAAACTGGCTGTGGCATTGATAATGAGTCATATTGTCACACCCTTACACTATTTAACACTACGCCCATTTTGCAGGATTCCAAAAAAAATCAATACTTCATAATGAAGTAACACGGCAAATTTGAAGACGAAAACTTGGTGGTTAGGATGACGACTGTGAATCGTGTCCCGCCTAACATCGGGGACCACATCACGTGCTGCACCTCTTCAATTGTCCGCCCAAGCCCACTCAGCTGACCCCCAGATATCTGTGGACGCATCCAGTTTAAATGGCGCGTTTCCTCAAGTTGGTTATCGAAGAAGATCCCTCAAAAACAAACAGGACTTTAAAATAACATATATTGTTGTAACAACAACAACGAAAAATTGGAATCTTAGCCACGCCTTTTGTTATACCTCCCGCCTACTTTTAGTATTTGCATAATATTTTAAATAATATTTATGCGATTCTAATTGAGAATAAGGAGCTCGTTTATAAATTACACTAGCTAAATTGAAGTATATTAAATTATTTACTTATCTGAAATTTCAAACCAAAAAAAAAATATTTTTTGTTAAAATTAAAAAAATTGATTATTTTTATATTTTTCTTTTATTATTCGTAACTTTCCTCACCAACAGCCCTGCCAGCTCTTATGTGTCGTATTTAACAAAAACACCACTAATATTTCATTGACTACATGCTACAGGCATTGTTGCTAAGCAAGCACCCTGTATAGAATTTTCTGACGTTACTCGCACACTTGGCCTTAAACCAAAAAAAAAAGTGACTAGAAGGTCAGACTGATGAAACAATAACGGACTGAGACCCCGTTTGTTGTTGAATAAGAATTAAAAATAAACATTTTAGAATTGTTCTTAAAAAAACCACCACTTAAATGTAGATTCTATATAAGACGGCAACGTCGAATGAAGGCTTTAGGAGAAGGGTTAAACAGAGGCGTCGGTGGTGTAATGGTCAGCATAGTTGCCTTCCAAGCAGTTGATCCGGGTTCGATTCCCGGCCGACGCACACTTTTTATGATACTGATACTTGTATAGTTTTTTTTGGGAATTTTTTCCTAGTCTATTTACTGATATTTTGATAACAGAAAAAAATTGTCGGTTCAATTAAAAAATTCAAACAAAAAACTATTTAGGAATCTTGTGATAAAAAAATTACATATAAAAAATATTCGTACGTTCTTTATTCTGATTTCAAGCGATAAACAAATTCACATAATTACAAAAAAAATTGTCTGCGGCTTATGCATATTATATATTTGTTATGAGATGATGAAAAATTCATATATTTACAAATAAAGTTGAAAGCCGTTTATCGAAAATAATTTTGTATCAGACGATGTAAAACTTTCTTAAGTTGTTTACAAATGGCAAAGTGCCATGTATTATAGTGGTTGTCCACTGCTTTAATCGCAATTTCGGGTTCGTGACGACCTTCATGAGAATGCTTGGCTGCAATTGTTGAAAGGAAAAACGAAATGTATAAGACCAGGCTCCGGGTTTCAAACTAATACCATTGAAAATACAATACCTTTACCACCACTACAGTCGATATAGCAACTGATGCTTTATCTGGAAAACGCTGGCAAGGATGCTCTAAGCAGTATTTTGCAATAATTAAAGAATGCGTTTAATACGGCCGATTAGGGTAAAATAACAAGTACCCTTACTGAAATGGGGCACCTGGGGCCTAGGCAACAATCTGACATTTCAATTGGAAAGTTTGACATTTTTAGTATAAAAGTACTCAGAACGTTTTGACGTACGACCATCATTTGTGTTGTTTACAGTGACTTGAAAAAATCAATTTGGCAAAAAAATGGAATTAACTCGTGAACATTTTCGTGCGATCATTTTTCACAATTTTTGAGGTGGATTAACACCACAAGAGTGCATCAATGAACTTAGATCTTTGTATGGCGATGAAGCACCGTCCTATAGAATTGTGACTGGTTTAATGAATTCAATCATGGCCGACGGTCGCTCAAAGACGAAGGTCGTCCAAAAACGGCCGTTGTGCCAGAGAACATTGATGCAGTGTGTGAACTGATAATGCAAGATCGTCATGTGACATACTGTAAGATAGAGGCATCCTTGGAAATTTCTTCCACCAGCATACATTCGATATTACATGAACACCTGGCCGTTGGATCGTTGGATCCCGCACAATTTGACAATCGCTCAAAAAAAGGTTCGTGTCAATTGGTGCAAAGAAATTTTGGAAAAATACGATCGCGGTGCTTCAAAAAAAGTTTTTAAGATCGTCACAGGTGACGAATCATGGATCTATGCGTATAAGTCTTCGAAGACGAGACAAATCCAACGAAATTGAGTAGTACACCACAATTTGTTTGCCTGAAGTCGTCGGAGAAATTTGAAAAACGAACAAGAGAAGACGAATCATTGTGCACCATGACAATGCGAGCTCTCACACAACGGCTCAAACCAGCGCCTTGTTGACCGGCCAAAACGTCGAATTGATGGGTCATCCTCCGTAAAGCCCTGACTTGGCACCCAATGACTTCTTTTTATTCCCGCACACCAAGAAAAAAATGCGTGGTCAACGATTGTCGTAGCTAGAAGATGCTGTTGATGCGTTAAATACCCATGTTTTGGAGGTGTCTCAATCGGAGTGAAAAAAGTGTCTTGACAATTGGGTTGATTGAGCGCATGCAAAAGTGTATAAATCATGCTGGAGAATACTTTGAAAAACAATAAACCATTGATGATAAATTTTCGCATTTCAGACCAGAAATATATATAGCAGCAGTACTAACGAAAGTCGTTAACTCGGTTATCCTTTATGCGGTCCCTGTATGGGCAGAAGAAAGCCAGAAGAAATCTAACCTCTATTTACCGCTTGAGTGCCCTGCGAACAATAAGTGGAATCCGAACAGTATCGAACGATGCCGCTTTTGTTGTAGCAGGAATGATGGCGACATGACAGCTCACCTGCATGCCCGAACTGTGTGAAGGAAGAAGAAACCGTAGAACAAGCTGTATTACACTGCACAAGGTTCAGTGCTTCTCTTATCCAACATACGAGGTTCAGTGCTTCTCTTATCACATCCCGGGTCCTCAACACATTGTGGAATTTATGCTCCAGAGTGTAAAAAATTGGGTAAAGGTCAAAATGTACACAGCAATAGTGCTAAAGGAACTATGAAGGACGGAACGCATGCGAAACGTAGAATCAAGATCTGATTATGCAACCATAGGGTAAATTCTAAATAACAACCGCGAATTAATACCTTACGGCAACTCCGCAGTGGAGAGTGGTTTAAGATTAGTGGGTGTGGTTTTGTACGAAGGCGCCAGAGAAGGCGAATCGTGCATTCTTGTTGTGCGGGTACTTGTATCGATGAATATTCAACACCTCTGGTTCGCAAAAAAAACCCTACAGGGAATCCACAATGAGAGCCACCTTTTAGAACGTCTTTAAAGAAAATTTAGTTAGGGCAGTATTGCGCTTCAAACAGGCAGTCAAATAGACGCCTACGATTTTTACCGACGATCAGCAATATTTATGGTTTATGGGGCTCCAGATGAGTATTTTTTTCTTCTCTTTCCCTTAAAACAAATAACTGCCAACAAACAAAAGAAAAATGTTCAATATCTTTCACCCACAAATAGATAAACATTGTCCGTGTTGCCTATCAAACTCGCTTAGGAGCTCGGTAACGCGATAACTTTACATCATTTATAGAAAGCTACAGACAATTTGAGATAATAAAACTCGTTTGTTTTAAATAATTCAAATTTTTGAGAAGAAAGTTATTCAAGAATTACATATAGCGAGTTTAGGAGAGCGAGTTCGTTTTTTGCATAAGATTTACAACAGTAATTTGGACACGTTTGGTGAGAAGCTGGTCTTAAAGAGTTCAGTTTTCCTTTCAACAATTGATGCGAATCTTTCTGATGAAGGTCGTCACGGACCCGAAATCGCGATAATAACAGTGTGCAGCCACGAAAATCAATCTCACTTTGCCATTTTGTTAAAAACTTGTCTGCTATTTAAATATAGTTACAAGAGGTCTCGAGCCGGTCTATCGAGCTGAACATAATTTTGTTTCTACAAATTTTTAAGTCAAACTGTTTATGATGCATAAAGCCATTCAGGTTTTGCATACAAAGAAATTTCAAAAATATTTCGTATAGGTTTGAAGTTATTGCCTTATTCGTTTAATAAGCGAGTAAACAATCGAACACGCCTGTTGTTGAATAACACCTTTTTCAAATATGTATATTCGTACATAATTTATTACTAAAACGTTGCCGTTATTACTATCGTAGGGTAGATCTTGTAACATATCTTTACATTAAACATTCTTTTGTTTTGCTCAAACATTTGTTGTCATTCCACATTTAACGATACACCCTATTGTATGCTTCTTTTAATAACTTCTGCTCATTAGCACAAATGTGCATATGTTTGTCACATTGTACAGCATTTTCAACATAATTTACCCCCTTCCAACGACAAAACTGTTTTTTAGCCGCCGTTGGTACAAGAGCTGCGGTGTCCGAGTGGTTAAGGAGATGGACTTGAAATCCATTGGGTTCTACCCGCACAGGTTCGAATCCTGTCCGCAGCGAATAAATATTTTACTTTTTGTTTGCTAATCTAATCTATTTTTTATATGAAATTAATATTTATTGAATAATATACTTATTTATTTAAAAAGTTCTGTTTAAATTGTCTTTGTATTTAACTGTTCCACGGTACAGGGTGGTTGGAAATTAAAATATTTTGAAAATAGATCTCTATTTGTTGCACTGTTTGTCGTAAATCCATGAAATTTTACATATCTATAGGAAATGTGTTATCAATCAAGTTTACGGGATAATTTCTAGTTCGACATTGGGACGCAATTTGTAATTGGTTTCTAATATATACTGAAACAGTTCAATTTGTGTGGTAGGTACGAGAAGGGAAGTGGCTAGGAATCCCATAATATGTCACCAAGTTAATTTTATAACTCGTGTCTTAAGTATAGATTTTGGGTTAGATCGTATGAGTGACATTAAAATTATTCAAAGAATAAAAAGTAGAAGGAATAGAGGATTTGTCTGGTAGTATCAGAATGGGGCGTGTCAACCACCTTTTTTGAAAAAGTAAAACCGTACTAAAAATCTTTAGCACCATTTATGTAGGTTTTATTCTGCACTAAAACAGGGTCATAACAGGAGCTAGGATTCCCATTATTTGTCATCAAGTTAAGATAACGAGGGCGACCGCAAAACTAACTGGCCTGGCACATTTTCTGTTTTACAAGCAATTTTTGTTTTTTGTTTTTTAAAAGCAATCTTTTATAAGCCATCTGTCAAAATTTCCGAAATATTTAATGATTATTTTCTTTGTTACAGGTGATTGATTGAAGTAAACAAGTTTTATAATTTTTAAAAAATGGAAAATAAAGAGTTTCGTGCGGTATTTAAACACTTTTATATGAAAGGTTATACGCCACAATTAATCAAAGATGAATTGGATTCTGTTCATGGTGATAATGTACCATCATACTCCACCGCGAAATCCTGGGTTCAACAATTTAAAATGGGTCGTTCAAGTACGGAAGATGAACAACGCTCTGGAAGACCGAAAACTGCTACTACTATTGAAAACATTAGAAAAATATTTAATGAAGAGACTAAAGATAGACGAATAAAGCTCAGAGTACTTGCTGATATAGTTAAAATACACGAAAAACAAGTTTGGAGTATTTTACATGATGAACTCCACATGAAAAAGCTATCCGCAAGATGGGTGCTGCGTTTGTTGACTTTGCCCCAAAAAATCTTCCGTTGGACCAATTCCGAGGAGCTTTTAGCGATTTATCAGCGTAATCCAATAGAGCTCAGAGAACTTGCTGATATTGTTAAAATACACGAAAAAGAAGTTTGGAGTATTTTACATGATGAACTCCACATGGGAGTTCATCATGACGCGTTTGTTGAGTTTGCCCCAAAAAATCGGCCGTTGGACCAATTCCGAGGAGCTTTTAGCGACTTATCAGCGTAATCCAATAGAGTTCTTGCGCCGATTCATAACTGTTGATGAAACATGGATCCATCACTACATCCCAGAATGCAAAGAACAGTCAAAACAATGGATAGAAGCTGGTAAAAGTGGTCCCAAGTAGGCGAAAACTGTTAAGTCAGCAAGAAAAATAATGGCCACAGTATTTTGGGATGCAAGGGGTATAATATTTATTGATTATCTTGAGAAAGGAAAAACTATAAAGAGTGATTTATTGGATGGGTTGAGTGAAGAAATCAAGATAAAAAAGAAAAAAAAGTTATTTTTCATCAAGATAATGCTCCTTCACACACTGCACTTTAAACTCAACAAAAACTGGCCGAATTACGATTTGAAATTGCTCCGCATCCACCATATAGTCCACATTTAGCTCCTTCTGATTATTTCTTGTTTCCAAATTTAAAAAAAAATCTCGGTGGCAAAAAATTTTCGTCCAATAGCGAGGTTATTGCTGAAACTGAGGCATATTTTGAAGGTCTTGAAAAATCTTATTTTTCGGATGGAATTAAAAAACTTGAAAAACGTTTGATGAAGTGTATTGAGTTGGAAGGAGATGATGTTGAAAAAAAATAATAATTCCAAAAAAAACGGTTCTTTTTATGTTAGGCCAGTTACTTTTGCGGTCGCCCTCGTATAGCTCTGTTTTTAAGTAGTGATTGTAGGTTAGATCGCATAAATACTAGGGTTGCAATATATATTTCTGGCCTAGGCAACATTAGGTGTTGAACTTATATCTTTGTATGGCGATGAAGCACCATCCTATGGCACTGTGAAAAACTGCTTTAATGATTTCAATCGTGGCCGACGCTCGCTCAAAGGGGAAGGTCATAGAGGTCGTCCGAAAACGGCCGTTGTGCCAGAGAACATTGATGCCGTGCGTTAACTGGTAATGCAAGATCATCATGCGACATACCTTGAGATAGAGGCATTCTTGGGCTTTGCTTCCACCAGCATACATTCGATATTGCATGGCCGTAAAAAGGTTCGTTCTCGTTGGATCCCGCACGTTTTTGACAATCGCTCAAATAAAGGCTCGTGTCGATTGGTACAAAGAAATTTTGAAAAAATACGATCGCGGTGCTTCAAAAGACGTTTATAAGATCGTCACAGGTGACGATTCATAAATCTATGCGTATGAGCCCGAAACAAAACTGCGATCGACCGTGTGGGTCTTCGAAGACGAGTCAAATCCAACGAAAGTTGTTCGTGGAAAAAGCACTTCGAAGCAAATGGTTGCCTGTTTCTTCGGCAAAACTGGTCATGTGGCGACTGTTCCGCTTGAACACCGCAGGACGGTCAATTCTTAGTAATACACCACAACTTGTTTGCCTGAAGTCTTTGGAGAAATTCGAAAAACGAACAAGAGATGACAAATCATTGTGCACCATGACAATGCGAACTCTCACACATCGGCTCAAACCAGCGCCTTTTTGACCGGCCAAAGCGTCAACTGATGATTCTGAGTTGAGCAGTGCACTTAAAATGAGATCTAGCTAGAATATGTTTGATATTGGTAGGTATACATATGTATTCTATACTTTAAAATTATGAATTGTCTTTGCTTGACATACAACAGCCTAAAAACCGAAAACCAGAATGCGAAAAACCAGATAAACCAACATGTCGGATTTTAGCTTTTTCGACTGTCGGGTTTGACATACAAACCAAAATTGCGGTTTCGGTTTGAACACTATAGTTCTAAAGCTTACCCTTTCGTATGTCCTATCTAAGCATAAAAACACCCTTTTTTGGAGTACACCAGATCCTGAGTGTATCCATCGCTGTGGCGTGTTTAAAAACGATGTACGCAGAAAGCAGATTTGTTGCCACAGCCGAATTTTTTGCCGACAGAATGTTGGTAATTGCACGTAATATCGATGTATTCCATCGTTACAACCGAATGTTGACAGCAGTTTTCATTAGAGAAAACTGACACTTTCGGTTGGAGAAAACAAGCATATTGGTAATCCCTACAGACTAAGACGATTATTGGAACTGAATGTGGACATGTGTTACTTGTTGTTATAGATTGTTGGTTAAAAGTACGATACTTTTTGTAAAAAATACTTAGTAGGGACATAAATACTGTTACAACATTGAACACACCCATTTCACTAGTAGAACTGAACATACCCCGTTAATGTCATATGGGTTTTGAAAGCTAACCTCAAAAGCGTTATTCTGTAACGAGATTTTAAAATTGTTTCAACTCATTGAACGGTGATTAAACCGGCTCAAGACCTCTTGCTTCTATATTTAAATAGAAGACAAGTTTTTAACAAAATGGCAAAGTGACATTGATTTTCGTGGCTGCACACTACTTTTATCATGATTTCGGGTCCGTGACAACCCTCTTCAGAAAGCCTTGCTGCAGTTGTTGAAAGTAAAACCGAACTCTATAAGGCCAGGCTCTCGATGGCTCTCGATGTGGAGTCTCTTTAGAGGTGGCAAAAGTGAGTTGTATTTTCGTGGGCAATTGTGTGAAGAAAACTTGAAATGTAAGGTTTACAACAGTAGTTCTCATTCGTTTGTGGAGAGCCTGGCCTTATAGAGTTCGGTTTTACTTTCAACAATTGCAGCAAGGCTTTCTGAAGAGGGTTGTCACGGACCCGAAATCATGATAAAAGTAGTGTGCAGCCACGAAAATCAATGTCACTTTGCCATTTTGTTAAAAACTTGTCTTCTATTTAAATATAGAAGCAAGAGGTCTTGAGCCGGTTTAATCCCCGTTCAATGTGTAAAAGCAACAGACCGAAATAAAACAAACGAGCTAAACAATTGTTTCAACTTTCATCATGGAGTGGTCAGATAAAGATAACCGTATCGCTGTAATAACGCTCTTCAAGTGTGAAATGAAAAAAGCGATATTTTCAAAACGCTCCGGCCACTAGGGATTAGCCGCATGTTCGTCTATAGAAGCATACAACTGTTTGAGGAGACTGGAGATGTAAAAGACAGCCACCGGTCGAGCCGCCCACGCTCTGTTCGAACACCGCATGTCATCAAAGCCGTTAAATCAAGAATTCACAGAAATCCGCTTCGAAAACAGAACATCATGGCCCGTGAGATGAATATCACGCAAAAGTACATGAGTCGAATCATTAAAAAAGACTTGGGACTTGGGGCTTTCAAACGACGTACCGGACATTTATTGACTGCAGCTTTAAAAAAATAGGATTGAATAATGCAAACGTTTTTTGGTGAAGCAAGTTATCAGGCACAGAAAAGTTTTGTTCACTGATGAAAAAAATTTTACCGTTCAGGAAAAATTTAACAAGCAAAATGATAGAGTATATGTGCGGTCATCTAAGGAAGCATCTGAACTGAACCCAAGGGTGGAAAAGAGTCATCACCCAGCTTCAGCCATGGTTTGGTGGGGTGTCTCTTACAATGGGGTCACTGACCTGCATTTCTGCGAACAAGGAGTCAAAACATCGGCCAAAGTTTACAAAGAAACCGCTTTGGAAGCTGTTGTGAAGCCTCTTAACAATTCCCTGTTCCAAAACCAGGCATGGACTTTCCAGCAGAATTCTGCGCCGGCCCATAAGGCTAAAACGTCCCAGGAGTGGCTTCGAAACAATTTGCCAGGGTTCATTTCCCCAGAAGAATAGCGCTCAGGCAGTCCAGATTTGAACACATTGGATTACAAATTGTGAACGGTTTTAGAGGACAAGGTTTGTCACAAAAGATACCCCAATATTGGATCTCTTAAGACTGATTTGGTTCGAGCTGTGGGCAATTTTCCTATGGACGAGGTTCGTGCAGCTATTGACGATTGGCCAGCGCGACTTAAGGCGTGTGTAAAGGCAAAAGGCGGACATTTCAAATAAGTAGATTCTTTTTGAATTTATTGTTAAGCTTTGGGTGGGCGTAACTCGGAAAAATGGGTCGCCACCATAAAAAGGTTGTTTTTTAAATAATGAGGAGGGGTGTCTATGCCGAAAATTCTGATCAAGTCTGAGTAATGCCCCAAAATTACATTTAAGTCTGTTTCTACTATATTCAGGAAAATATTTTTTATTTATATTTCTTTTATTTGTATGGCAGTATCGTTTGGAAGCATGCACCGTCTAACCCAAGAAACTTAAACTGTCTGACCATTTTATTTATTTTTATTAATTTTTTCGAGTTTTCCTAATATGTTTTCTTCGTAAACAAAGGTTTTGTTGTGACTTAAACCGATAAAATATTATAGGGTTTACTTTTTGATGTTGTTTTAACCAATATTTTGTTACAACAGCCAACTACACACGGTTTAGTCACTACAAAGATATATTCTATTGTCACCACCAATTATTGGTCACAAAGTAACAAGAACATCACAATTGGTTGGTTGCCATAGCCGCCAGTTGTCGCAAGCAATAGTTAAACTGAATTCGGTTTGTATAATTGTGTTATTGGTTGTAAATACCGTGATATGGTTGTAGCAACCATCATATGATACCTCGAACCGTGTTACCATCAATTATATGGAATAATGGTTATTGCAACAGAAGTTCGGTTTGTCCAACCGAATTTATGTAGTTTGGACCGAATTTCAACTGATTTTTTCACTATGTGTGCATACTCTATAAGTTCAGCTCTAACTGTTAGCAGTATTTCAATATCTAAGAGCTTTTAAGGCATTTGTGAAGTGATGGGTTTTGCCATCGAAAACCATTACTGCCGTTCTATAAGAGATTTTTTTTAACAATAATTCCATTAGCCGGGCGCACAGATAAAAGCGAAGGAGAAACGCAAGCAATATTTCATTTGTATTGCCAAATGCTAATGACATTTCAAATCCCTTTTTATGGCCCTTCAATTCATTGAACTGGCATTAAGTTTTCATCAATTTTGCAACCAAAAAAATAAAAGGAACAAAAAAAACGCAAAATGAGTGCAAAGAAGAAAAGGTAACCTCATGGAATACACCCAGAGATATGCCGACCATCGGCATCACTGTCCCTTGTGGATACGCAATTCCATATTCCGATAGACAACAGGCAGAAGCCGAAAAATCTCCACCTGCCACCCAAGTGGGAGGATGTAAGTGCTTCGCTTTTTTGCTATTAATTAACACATACATATGCCCCAACGTCTGTCTGTCTGTATGCATGTAAGGATGTTCATGGATGACGACTGAAAAACCGTCGACCGAGGGATCGACGCAGCAGCATGTGTGCTGGCGGTATGTAGAGCCATAGACACTCCAGTCGAACTGGTCAAGTATTACTATCTCTTTCGCATAATGGCAACGCAAGACAAAATAAAAAACAGGACTATAGTCCTTGTTTTTATGTAGTTTTTGGTTTTTTCCAGTTTTTTTGAGCTGCATCCTGTCGAATTCATTTTGAACTTTGTTGGCTGGCCAAGGATATGCCTGGCCAAGTGTGTGTGTGTGTGAGTGTGTCTATACGTTAAGGTACAAATGGCCACCAACATATGCATGCATCCTTAGGCAGCAGTGGGTGGTGATAGGCACACACAGTGGTGGGCAGGACGCATCATACGTACGTACGTACGTCGATGACCAGGGATTTGGTCAGTTTTCATTTACAGAACACACTCTGTGTGTGTGTGTGTGAGAGTGTGTGTGGGTGTGAGTCAGCTTGCATTTGCTCACCCATATGCAGGCATGTGTGTATTGAATATGTAAACAGGCCTATGCTATGGATTCCTGGCTTCCTGCATACTTCCATCTCTTTCTGGTCGTCAATATGCATATCGGTCGGTCTTTATTTTTTCGTTTGATGAGTTTACCTTTAGTTCAGCCACTACGGCCATTGTATGTAGGTGCCTGTAGCCTGCCAGCACCACTGCTCCTGCTCCACAGTGCGTCCAAGTGGTCTACAACAAAACCAAACAAAAAAAAAAAAATGGAAAATACACACACACACTCGCCGGGGAAAAAAATCTGCAATCAACAAAAGTTTGTAGTGCGCATCACGTTTTGCATATACTCCATTCCATCCACACCGCACAAAGAGTCCTTCTCGGTCGAGTCTTTGTTTTCTGGCCATGATTGGCTTTTGCGTACGTTTGGGAGTCATAAGGAAGATATTGATTATGTTTCCGTTTCGTTTTTCGATTTTAAATTATTGGAACACAACAGCAGCAACGAGAAAAGTGTTTTTCATTTTCCTCTTCTCATTGTTGGTTGTTGTAATTTAGGCAGATGAATACATCATCCTCTTTGGGAGGGGGCAGAGTGGTCATTTGTCCTGTCCACCACAGGACTGTGCAGATGTGGCCAGCGAACGGGCACGCATAGAGATGCATAGCACAGCCATCTAAACATGGTGGGTGTCTACTGATGCCAAATCCTGATAAGCCTCTTATTTGTATTTGTTAAGGAGGGGAGGGGGTTGGATTTACGAGTAAGTATCCTTAAAAGGCTGTAGTGCTTGATTCGAGTGGGTTTCTGATATTTTTGAATTCTTCTTTTTTTAATTTATTTTTTTAAGACTGAGAGGGTACTCATTAAGTATTATTATGAAGGGTGGTCCAACGCACGATGGTAATTGTACATAAAACAAAAAGTTTTCAGAGAATTATCTTAAAATTGTTTAATATCGAAGAAGAATCGATGACAATGTGTGAAACAAAATATCGGCCAAATACTCGCCACGATTTCAGTGGCATACCTCTATCCGATAGTTCACATTTTCAATGACTCTGAAACAAAATGGAAGTTCAATGTCGTTAATTTGCCGAACTATCCCATCGTTTAGCTCTAGAACAATTCATGGCTTATTAACGTAACCTTTTTCCTTTAAATATCCCCAAAGAAAAACGCCCTACGGTGTTCAATCACAAGATCGTGGCAGCCAATTAACATCGCCACCATGTCAGATCACACGGTTATTGAGTTTCTAGTGCAAGAAAAAAATTCTTTCCTTGGCTGTGTGGCAAGTGGCACCTTCATGATGGAACCGCATTTCATTCAGGTCCATATCCTCAATATCTGGCCACAAGAAGGCCGTTATCATCTCGCGATAGCGAACGAAACTCAAGGTAACTGTTTGGCCAACCTCGTTTTTGAAGAAGTTCAGACCGATGATGCCGCCAGCCCATATACCAAACCAAATACACACTCTTTGTCTTTTCAACAATCCCTTGAAAATTCTCATTTGCCCAAATGTGGCAATTCTTTTTGTTAACGCATCAAATGTGAATACATTTACTCGATTATGCTGACCAAAAAAATCACAAAGTGCAGGAAATGCATTTTGATTTCAACGCTCATTTTCGCAAAAGGCTTCTTAACGCGCTGCTTAATTGTGTAGCTCCATGGTTGAATTTGTCACACACTTAAACAAAAAAGTCAAATTAAGTTAGACAAAAAAACTTGACATTAAGGTGTGACTCACAATTAACATCGTGCATTATGGTTGGACAACCCTTTGCTATTTCGTAACAGATTATGTTGATTCACAATAGAGTATATATTTTCGTGATTAAATAATTCAGTAACTAAAATGATATTAGTCCATGATATTAAGTCAATTGGATGTTTCCTTTGAAGCCTTCTATAGATATAAGGTGATCACTATAGAGGTCTCTTTTCAAAATAAAAAAAAAAATAAAAAATTCAAATCAAGTTGGAAATCCTTATTGTTCATTTAAAAGGACATTTTATGCCACTTATTTTTTAAGTATAATTTACTTCAAATGTAAGCAAAAGTATTATATAAGTAGAAACGAGCGTTCGGTGAGAAACGGCAAGATCCGCTGTTTTCGACTAAAATTTTGTTCAGTGATGAGGCCCATTGCTGGCGCAACGGCAACGTCAATAAACAAAATTGCCGCATTTAAGCTAAAAAGCAACCAGAAGAGTTTCAAGAGGTGACATTAGGCGAGTACCCAGAGAAAACCTCGGTTTTGTGCGGTTTATCGGTCCACATTATTTCAAAACAGATGATGGCTGGAACTTTACCGTGAATGGTGCTAGCTATCGCGCCATGATATCGGACTTTTGGCTAACCGAAATTGAAGCCCGTAATCTTGACGACATTTGGTTCCAACAAGACGGCGCTACATGCTATACAGCCTACGAAACAATCAATTTATTGGAGGAAACTTTTGGTAAGCGCATCATCTCGTGACCTCCAAGGCCGTGCGGTTGAACACTGCTGGACTTTTTTTTTGTGGGGCTATGCGAAGTCGCTTGTCTAGGCAGATAAGCCCAACACGATTGACGCCTTGGAAGAGAATATTCGGCGCGTTAATGCTGACATGCGGCCCCAAATGCTGCAAACAGTTCTCGGCTGGAATTTATTTAATTCAGCCACAGCGGCCACTTGCCTAAAATCCGATTAAAACCAAAATGAACGTTTAGTCAAAATTGGAAGATATACTTCGACCTATACTTCAAATACGAGTACAAGTATTGATGATGACCAGACGCACGTAGGTACCTCAATAGAACCTGAAAGTGATCCTGATTTAAAAGGGAATATATCTGCTTTCGTTTCAGCGGTGACAAACCTCAAAACATTGAGTCAAATTTAACCGAGACAACACTTCATAAGATTCTGAATTCTCTTAGGTTTGGGGCTACATTCAAGTGTGGCTAGTTACGAAACATTTTACCATTGATTTTTGTTGGTACAGTTTAAATAATTGTACCAAATTTGAGCTTTATGGTCTTCGTGGTAGCAAATTTGGACCAATTCGAAGCATAAAAGTTGACTTAAAATGGAGGGGCGGTAGCCTTTGTAAGTCCAAACATGGACTAATGACAAGAGTAGTTCTGAGTTAATCGGTGTAGTACGTAAATATGGTGTCTGCGATAGCTCATTCTGTTGTTAAAAACTTCAGCACTTACTTACATTACACAGCTTAAGGCCAACAAAATAAATCCTATTGCTGGAATAACGTGCCTTATTACTACCTCAATGGCTGTTCTAAACAGTCAAATGTATTTAGATTTTAATATTAATTGCTTCAAGTGGGTTATATCAAAATTTCGTAGATCTCTCTGCACTTGGTTCTTTAGCCGGTGCCATATTGCACTCAGTTATCAAAATTTGGACTGACCGCCTGAATCAGTAAAGCCGAGTTTGCAATTTTTTCAATGAACTATGCCAAACGTATTGCATTTATATGTGAATGTAGCTTCAAAATAAAACCAACAGCAAGTAAATATATCTATCGTTGTTGTTGCCGTTCATATCTTGTCTCCCTGGATCGTGACGTAATGCAACCTAAGGTCTTTACAACTTTCTAGGCGCCTGAGGTAAACTCAAATACAGATTTTGAAATTTTGAAATCTTTAACACACTTTGAAATAAAGAAAATTGATGGTGTCACATTAGTGTGGGTCGAAAAAAAACAGTTGCACTAGCCACGCCCTAAATTTAATGATTATCTAAAGACGATTTGGGGAACATAACATTTTTTTCTGTGCACCCTACATACCGCCTCTTTAGTTCTGTTTCATCCTGCGTCGTCATTCCGATCGTAACAAGATGCATATTGTTGTTCAAGTTTTGGCAAGGGCTATATTTCGTACCTAGGTCATTTTAGGATCCGAGGTCAAATTCGATTGTTAAACTCAAATACAGATTTTGAAATTTTTATTTATTTAACACACTTTGAAAATAAGAAAATTGATAATGTCGCATTAGTGTGGGTCGAAAAAAGAAAGTTGCACCAGCCACGCCCTAGGGAACACAAATTTTTTTGTACACCCTCGTTCCGCCGTTTTAATTCATTTTATGCTGCGTTGTCATTTGCAGTCCGATGCATATCGCTGTTCAAGTTTTGGTAAGGGCTATATTTCGTACCCAGGTCATTTTTGGATCCGAGGTCAAATTCGATTGCCTCTGTTATCTAGTTGTATAACCTCCTGAATGGTACTCTTTTAAAACGTTAGTAAAGGGTTTTACACATGATGAAACTTTTTGAGTACTCCATTTTTTATTCATTAACAAAAAAGTTACATAGGGTCCAACATTTTAAAATAAACTCGTACACTAAGGTCAAATTCGACTAGTTTCTTTTGGCGTCGTTTTCTGTCTCACTCTTACCCACATAAACGAAAAAAACACTTCCAGAAACGCACACCACTAAGGAGGTTAGGCCCATGAAGAAAATTAATGAAGAAATAAAATTTTAGGGATTCACCACCTTATTTTGTAAATCAACTTGTTTTCCCCATGCACCCTACATTTGACCAAAATAGTATTTGTATGGGGACCGACCCTCACTACTGTCATATGTTACGAGCAATAGTGGAAAATTTGCTAAGTTTGTTCTGGTAGTATCTGATATACCCCTCTACAACGGGGTACTTTCCAAATTGCATCATACATTTGTGAAGGGATAATTTTCTTTGCTTCGAATACTATCGGGGCGATCCCCACTTTTACTAAACATTACAAAAAAAATTTTGATGATAGTCTCCCCTGAGTTGATACCGATTTTTTTATGTGAATATCAAAAATTTAGATTTTTTATAAATACTCGTATTATTAGATTTCATAAGTAAGAGCTAATCTGAAAAAAAATCATATGTTCAAGGTTTAGCAAATGCATTATTTATTTGGAATACCACTCTATCAGTGCTCTTATTAAACTTCCAGGAAAAATCATAAATATTCATTAACAAAATGTAAACCCAACATATGAATGAACAAGTGAGTCTTATTGAAAGTAAAGAACAAGTCTACTCAATTTTGTTACAGCGCACAGTGTTACCATATATGAAAACCGTGGATAAAAAATAATTATCAATTTCAGAGCCCATAAATTGCACTAGAGTTGCCCGCGTTTTTTCATTAATCATGACTCTATAGCGTTCCCCATTGACTGTAACATTATGGCCAACTTTATTTTTAAAGAAATGTTGGCCAATGTTTTTCTCTGCCCATAGAGCTTACTAAACAGTGACGTTTTAAGGATGCCGTTACATCCTCAAAATCGGCTTGAGGATTTTCATTACTCCAAATGCGACTATTTTGGTTATTAACGTACCCAATCAACCAAAACTGAGCTCCATCGCTGCAGAAAATTTTCTTGTAAAAATCAGGATCGGTGGCCATCTCGTTTTGGGCCCATTCACCACGATTTGCAAACGTTGTTCCGAAGTAAGTCTATTCATTATGAAATGGCAAACCAAACGGGGCTTAAATCTAGTGACAGCTGTCAAAAAAACCAATTTCGAAAAAGCGTGGCTACATTAAAAAAAACACCCTTTATAGGTTTGTCATTCCATTGGTAAATTATAGTTTTTTGCAAACCTTTAAAGAATATATTTTATTACACGTCGTAAATTACTTCGGCGATATAGCTATGGCCGCCTGTTTGTACTATTCAGTCCAAACGATAACACCTATAAGCTTATTATGTCTAAAAGTTCCAGATCAGTTGGTATTGAAAATGCACCAAATTAAGGTTCTCGAAAGGGGAAAAAGTTTCCCTTTTAAGAAGTCAAAAAGTCCTGACCAATTTTTTTGGACTTTTCAACTTGATTACCTTAATAACCAAATTAAAAAATACAGTTGATTGGATGTTGTAGCCTTAAATGCGTTGTACGTCCCATAAGTGGGCGTGGTTATTGGGTTCAAGGGCCTGAAAAAACGTGCCCTAATGCTCGGGGTACATAGGTGTCCAAAATTTCCATCCGTCTGTCCATTTATCGTTTTAATCAAAGTTCAGGTCGCAATTTTGAACCAATTTCGATGAAAATTGGTACATTCTTTAGGGAATGTAGGACCCTATTTGGTTCACATCAATTCATACCAGTATTTTGATATGATACACAGGGTTTTTTCATATTTCAAAAGCCACATATTACATACGATGGGAGGATTTTGATTGTCCAACAACCATCTCTGGTGAATCTTGTCGATATCGGTCCAAGTTTTCGAATAGCTCACATTCACAGGTTCCTCCCGCTTTGAGTTCCTATAGATCTAGAAGCCACAAATTACAGCAGATCTTGCCCAAATTTGTCAGGGTACGTTATGAACGACCACTTATCTCTTGTCAAACTGGACTACACAGGTCCATATTTTCCTATAGCCTTCTCACAAAGGTCGTTCCCGATTGCAGAACCTACAGCTCTTAAAGCCACATAATACATCTGACTACAACAAAATTTCACACAGAGCATTACGAGTGACCAAAACATATCTCTGGTAATATGGAGCCATAGCGAGAGCTGCAGGACCTCCTTCCTGGTTTGAGGTCCTGCAGCGCAAGAAATCACAAATTACACCTGATCATGGCACGTTATGAGTGACCATTAATTAAGAGTAGTGAAACTGGACCACCTAGGTCCATACTTTCCACTAGCCTTCGCACAAAGGTCGTTTCAGATTTTGGAATCTGCGGCATTAGAAGCCACATTTTACATCTGATTCCTACGAAAACTCAAATAGAGCGACCAACAGTCTTGTTCTGTATAATTGGACCATTTCTGTCCATGTTTTCAAATTGCCCCCACACAAAGGTCCCTTTTGATTTGAGATCTTGCAGCGTTAGGAGGCACACATTTAAGCCCACCTCACTCACATGTTGTATGGTTATGTTATGAGCGGCAAATAATTTACTCCATCATAAAGAGTTTGGCCTTGCTCAAGCTCCAGACAGATGCTTTGTCCTCTGAATAGCAGAGTTTTTAAGGAAATCTCATAGTCGGCCACGCCCCACTTCAACTTTTTTTTACTTGTTTCACTTGCTTTTTTTATACCCTCCACCATACAATGGAGGGTATATTAGTTTTGTCATTCTGTCTGTAACACCTAGAAATAATCATCGGAGACCCAACAAAGTATATATATTCTTGATCCTCGTAAAATTCTAAGACGATCTAGCCATGTTGTCCGGCTGTCCGTCTGTCCGTCTCTTGAAAACAAAATAGAGCCTGCATGAAAACAGCTAGGGAGTTGAAATTTAGAACAAACATATGTAGTTAACCTAGCATGGTTGGTATTGCTCTACTGGAAGTTGGTGTTGGAGACCCTCAACCGACATTACCTCATAAAAATTAGTTTTTTATTTGGAAATATCCGTCCAGTTTCTTGAGCAAAATCAACGAAATTTTGTAAATAATAATCTCTATATAGGCGCAATCATCTATATACAAATGGTCTAGGTTGGGCCACCTTTTCTTGTACCTCCCATACAAACGGCCTTATGGGCCTTGAGAAATAATATGTCTATAACTCACCACAAACTTGACTTATCGAAATGAAATTTTCGGCATAAAGATTTATATGCTGAATTCGGTTGAGATCGGAAAAGTCCTACTGGTACCTCCCACACAAACGGTCTCATGGGCCTTGAAAAATAATATAACAATAACTCACCACACACTTGACCTATCGAGACGAAATTCTCGGCATAAAGATTAATATATAGAACAGACTTTTGCAATAAATTTGGCTAAGATCGGAAAGACCCTACTGGTACCTCCCACACAAACGGTCTCATGGGCCTTGAAAAATAATATGACAATAACTCACCACACACTTGACCTATCGAGACGAAATTCTCGGCATAAATATTAATATATAGAACAGTCTTTTGCGCTAAATTTGGCTAAGATCGGAAAGGCCCTACTGGTACCTCCTACACAAACGGTCTCATGGGCCTTGGAAATAATATGACAATAACTCACTACAAACTTGACCTATCGAGATGCAATTTTCTACATAAAGATTTTTATATAGAACACACCTTTGCGCCAAATTCTGTTGAGATCGGAAAAGTCCTACTGGTACCTCCCACACAAACGGTCTCATGGGCTTTGAGAAATAATATGACGATAACTCACCACAAACTTGACCTATCGAGATGAAATTTTCTACATAAAGATTTCTATATAGAACACACTTCCGCACCAAATTTGGTTTTATTTGGGAATCTGGTGGAGGGTATCCAAAGTTCGGCACAGCCAAACTTAAATTTTTTTTCTTGTTTTGTATTTGAACAAGCTTCGTGAGGTTAGTGTTAAAAATTTTCCGATTGTTTAAAATTTTTCTGAGAACAGAGGTTGTATACCATCTTTTCGCCATAAGCTCAAGGAAAACACCCTCTAGTCGTATCAATTAAATTGCATTTTTTTTGTGGACAAAATTTTGAAATACTGTGCACAAGGCATAAGCCTCGTTTATAAATTTCCGAGTCCATCCGAACAAACACATCTACACGTAATTTAACAATGTACGAGTATATAGTATGTAGGTGTGCATGTATAAAGTTAGCCAGAGAAACAAGAGCCAACTAAAATTTCATCTAACGATCTATAAAAAAAACGCAACGAAAAGAAACGCAATGCAAGAAGGCACAAAAAGAAAAGTAGAAATAAATGAATTGTTGAGAAGAAAAAGTACGAAAGGACTTACACACAGGCACACAGGCATAAACGTAAGGACGTATTTTTGAGTGGGCTTATAAAAACTCAAAAATGTTTTCCCTTACATTCGCACGCATACACATACAAATACAAATACGCAGGACACACTGCACATATAATCCTGTACGCAAGCTTACTAAACAACTACAGCAACAAAAAAAATTTGTTCTACACACATACACACACATAGCTAGAACGCAGCACAACAATCTCGACACATGGAGAGGCACAAAAAGGATACGTATCCTGGCGCAACAAAAAGTATCGTAAACGAAACGAAATGAAACAAAACGCAAAAAAAAACTCTCGGTGAAAAATAGTAAAACATATCGAAAGAAAAATTGCCTTCCACTTGTTTTTTGTGCACGACGATGGCCATGTGGCTGATGATGAGGAGGACGAAGACGAAGATGATGTTGTTGCGTGTGCCTCATTTATTCACAGTGGCGCACTACAACACTCCCTACAAAATAACAACGAAATGTACTTAAGTATTGTAGGGTACACAGACACACACATATATTGCAGGAGAATCTGTAGTCCACAGCGAGAGGGTGTGATAAAAGTTTTATAATCCCATTTTCAAGGTAAGTTAAGTGTTTCACTTCACATTGATTTAATTAATGCAACTTTGATGTGAAAAGTGTCTAAAACCGAAAACCGACATTTCGGTTTATGGGTCCAAGCGTGAAGTCGGGTTTTTTAAAAATAGCTATCCCAATATGTGACAGCGCATAGAGAAAGGGAACTAAAGGTAAAAAAAATCAATTTTCATTTTTCTTCTTTTTTGATGTGGACAACATCTGAGCATCGAATGAGACCGATCCCATGCCCCAAAAGTGTTCCCTCCCAGAGATATGCGCGTTTTATGAAAGTGAAGTCGACGATTCTAAGCGCAAATAGAAACGGACCTAATCTTTAAAATGACTCTCCTGAACAAGACTGTTTTTTAACCTTAGGTCCCTTTCTATTTTGCGCGTCACATATGTCAGTTTACACGGTTTTTTGCTGTCGGGTTCTTCGGTTTTCGTAATTTTCAAGTAAGAAATACGTAAATATCAAAAATATTTATGCTAGACCCACCTTTAAGTGTACAGCTCGACTCCGAATCACCAGTTGACTTCCTTAATCCGACTTCCGAATTGACTGATTTCTTTTTAAAAAATGTTTTCAAACTGCAGGTCGCATTTTTGTCCAATCTTTAGAAAATTTGCAAAAGTAAATTTTTTCGACAAGTGCTGTTGGCTTTTACGAAAATCGGGTAAAATTAAGATATATCTCAAACACATATGTTCAACCGATTTTAGATCTATTGCTTTAAAAGCCACGTAATACATTTAACATTGATGACATTTGGCACAGTTCAGTACATTCGATCAGCTCAGATCAAAATGTGTCATACCGGTCCACGTTTTGATATATCCCTAGCGTAAACATCTATCCCGTTCTACATCATCCATTTTAATTCAGATTTCAATCACACTTGGTATGGAATATTTCTATTGACAAATAACTAATTTTGGACCGATCTGAGTCGTAAAGGCTTACTTTATATTTGATATTGTACCCGTACAAATTGTCTGGCAGACCAAAAAATGATTTCGCATTTTTTTCGGTTAGGCTAAATTTGGGCGACAGACGCTATGTTTTTAAGTTTGACCAATTTTAACATGGACATATGGGTACCAAATAAAACAAGCTCAAATATAAACTTACTTTTGAAATCTGGGTAAATTAAGAGTTGATCCAGGGCTCTATTAATTTACTTCTGATTTGGAAAAAAATTCTTTTCATAGGCTAAATCTGGTATGTCGAAGTAGGTTATTTTAAATACGGTTAAAAAAATACCCAGACACTTGGCTTTACACGTCGATTCTCGACTAATTGATTAATTATCTTTTGGGTATAAAAAAGTCAAAGTCGAAAGTCGAATTTTGTTTTTGAAAAAGTCTTAAAAGTCGACTTTTTCGTGTGGACCTTTTATTTTAACTTCTAATATTTTTAATTGCCATCCAAACAATGCGTATTGCCTTAATTTATTATGCGCTTTCATTTATTTTCGCAGATTGAGCAATACGAGGGCTGCTATATATATTTCTGGCCTATTAATTTTAACGCGAATATTTATCATCAAAAATGGTTTTATTCGAAGCACTTTTACCACTCCGATTGAGACACCTGCAAAACATGGTTTTTGAACGCTCCAACAGCTTCTTCTGGCGACGAAAATCGTTGACCACGCATTTTTTTCTTGATGTTCGGGAAAAAAAGAAGTCATTGGGTGCAAAGCAAATGACCCATCAATTTGACGTTTTGGCCGGTCAAAAAGGCGCTGGTTTGAGCCGATGTGTGAGAGCTCGCATTGTCATGGTGCACACTGATTCGTCTTCTCTTGTTCGTTTTTCGAATTTTTCCGAAGACTTCAGGCAAACAATTTGTGGTGTACCACTAATAATTGACTCCTACGTTGCTCAAGCGGAACAGTCGCCACATGACCAGTTATACCGAAGAAACAGGCGACCATTTGTTTCGAAGTGCTTCTGCCACGAACAACTTTCGTTGGATTTGGCTCGTCTTCGAAGACCCACACGGTCGTTTGCTGTTTTGTTTCAGGCTCATACGCATAGATCAATGATTCGTCACCTGTGACGATCTAATAAGCGTCTTTTGAAGCACCGCGATCGTATTTTTTCAAAATTTGTTTGCATCAATCGGCACGAGGCTTTTTTGAGCTATTGCCAAATTGTGTGGGATCCAACGAGAACAAACCTTTTTTACGGCCAGGTGTTCACGGAATATCGAATGTATGCTGGTCGGAGAAATGCCCAAGGATGCCTCTATCTCACAGTATGTCACATGGCGATCTTGCATTAATGTTCTCTGACACGATGGCCGTTGTTGGACGACCTTCACGACCTTCGTCTTTGAGCGAGAGTCGGCCACGATTTAATTAATTAAACCAGTTTTTCATAGTGCTATAGGATACAAATATTTAAGTTCATCGATGCACTGTTGTCGTGATAATCCACGTCGAAAGTTGTGAAATATACAAAGATTTAAGTTCATCGATGCACTCTTGTCGTGATAATCCACGTCGAAAGTTGTGAAAAATGACTGCACGAAAATGTTCACGAGTTAATTCCATTTTTTTGCCAAATTGATTTTTTCAAGTCACTGTAGACAACACAAATGATGGTCGTACGTCAAAACGTTCTAAGTACGTTTATGCTAAAAAATGTCACTCTCCAATTGAAATGTCAGATGGCGTCAGGCCACACTTAGTGTCGACTGGGCCAGAAATATATATAGCAACCCTCGTAAAAATTGATTTTCCAGATATCATGGACGGCCACCCACACACAACCGATTCATTTCCAAAAGCGACCTCTTTGCCAACTGAATTGTTGAGATGATCGCCGACACAATATTATTACACCTATCATCTTTTAAAATTTCGATCCGAATTTCCATCCAGATTAAAAACATTGCCAACTGACTTTTCTTTTTGTGCTGTTTGAGATAAAGCTTTTCAAAATGGAACTGATGGACAGGCTCTCGTAAATGTGCTACAAGGTTTACTACTATTACTACCACAGCTACAACTGCCGATACAACGACTACCACTACCAGTGCACTTCAGCTTTAACAATCCTCTAAATATCCTTCATCAATATACTTTTCATTTTCTGTGGGCTTCGTCCGGCTTTCTCTGACGTGCTATGTGTGCGTTCACTCACGTCCATCCACACGCAATACCCGGCCATCACATGCTGAACGTTTATGTGTGTGTGTGTGGCATAAACAACACTTCATGCCTCATCCAGTTTCGGCAAGATATT
Source organism: Hydrotaea diabolus (assembly GCA_963513945.1). Classification (NCBI taxonomy): domain Eukaryota; kingdom Metazoa; phylum Arthropoda; class Insecta; order Diptera; family Muscidae; genus Hydrotaea; species Hydrotaea diabolus. Next base: position 60,884,362 of record OY740718.1, on the reverse strand, counting down.
ACTGGCCTATCCCCCGACGTCCTTCTACTCTCTCATTCAATCTCTCGCCCTAAGCCTGTCGTTCTCCAAATGGAGAAAAAACTAAACCCTCCTCGCCCCCTAACCGAAAAACATATCCAAAATATTGCAGCCTTATGTTGCCACTAAATGTTGTCCCTCCATCATGGATGCTACGTACTACACTTTGCCATGCCTCTATGTAGTCCGATGGCATCATATAACGAGAGCCTGCTGCCTGTATGTGTGTGTTTGTGTTATGGTCCTTTTGCATCCTCAGTTCTTTGCGTTCAAAAGACGGATATTAATGTATTTGTGCTGCCATCAATAATCCCGAAATATTTTTTGTGTTATTTCACAGAACGGCAAAAATAAAAACAACAAAAACGTTAGAACTTTACAAAGGTCGACTGCGTTTTTTTTCTTTCTTTTTTCTGATTTGGGACAAAAGGCAGCAAAACAACACACTGAAATAAAAACGTACATTTCGTTAGATGCGTTGCAGTCCACTAAGGATGTTTACCGAGGCCCCCGTGGCTGCTCCACAGCCTGCGTCCACCCCCTCTACAGAGTAGGACAACGCTTTTTTTTGGCTATGACACCAACGCATTTCGGGAAAAACAGCATTTTAGACTCAAACCTCGTAACAGCCTCACCCCCCACCAATCGGTTGGATATTAAAAAGGTCTCCTTAAATTCCCGCCGCTAGTGGCTCAACCCCCCACTCCCCGCTCAAAATAGCCAATCGCATCTGGTGGCTGCAACGCAGCGTGGGTGGTCTGCACAGATATTTGAAGGCGTGGCCTAAATGCCAAAATCGTAAATGCGTGTGTTTACTTTATCAACACATTAAATCCTCAACAAACAACCGAAAAATGCTCAACAGCACCTCCGACGTCGCCCGCTTCTTTAGTTTACCTCACCCACCACCACCCCCCAAATTTAAGTAACCGTAAACGTAAACTATACGATTACAGTGGACATTTATGCAGACTGCCTGACTGACAGTGGGCTTGCAGCCTGCAGATTGCACTGCCTGTGTTAGTTCGCCCTGGCTGTACAAATGTGGTGAGTGTGAGTCTGGTTGCAACTCTTCTTCTGTTGTTCTTGTGTTGGCTGTCTGTCATAAAGAGAAAGGCCTGGTAAGAGCACAGAGCGCAAACTGTTCTCAATGACGCCATGCAGGTGGAGGTGGTGGGTGGTTGTGCTTGCAGTTGGCCTGCTGAATAGATGAGCCGTCGTTTACTCTGCTTTGTTTGTTCTCTTATGCACGACTATTTTGTTGGCCTGCGAACCTGTGCAGGCGTCACTGTCTGTTTTCGCTGCCACTGTTAGTTCGGTCAGCCCGGAGAGAGAGAGAGAGTTCTGTTAGAGTCGCTCATAGTTTTACCGGCTTTTCTTCTTCGTGTTCTTGTGCTGCTTCCTCTTCTTTCGTGCTTTTGTCGATATCCGCAAATAATGTGGGGGAAAATCAAATGCCGTCGGATTTTTGAATTCCACTGCAGCAGGCGACTGCATGTCATTTGCCGACGGTAAAAGATTCGACGCAGTTTAGAAAATTTAAACCATGTTCGGGGCTTCGCAGCTCAATGGGGCGAAGAGTTATTGATGTTTTGGCCATGGTACAAGGGCTGTTATATATATTTCTGGCCTAATAATGCGAATATTTTTGATTGTTTAAATTGTTTTTCAAATTATTCTCCAACATGATTTATACACTTCGGCATGCGCTCAAAACAATTGTCGAAGCACTTTTTCCACTCCGATTGAGACAATTCCAAAACATGGTTTTTGAACGCTTCAACAGGATCTTCTAGCGACGAAAATCGTTGACCACGCATGTTTTTTCATGATTCGGGGGAATAAAACGAAGTCATTGGGTGCCATTTCAGGGCTGTATGGCGGATGACCCATCAATACGACGTTTTGGCCGGTCAAAAATTCGCTGATTTGAGCCGATGTGTGAGAGCTCGCATTGTCATGGTGCACAATGATTCGTCTTCTCTTGTTCGTTTTTCGAATTTCTTCAAAGACTTCAGGCAAACAAATTGTGCTGTACCACTCAAAGTTGACCGTCCCACGTTGCTCAAGCGGAACAGTTTTGCCCAAAAAACAGGCGACCATTTGCTTCGAAGTGCTTCTTCCACGAACAACTTTCGTTGGATTTGGCTCGTCTTCGAAGACCCATACGGTCGATTGCTTTTTTTTGTTTCGGGCTCATACTCATAGATCCATGATTCGTCACCTGTGATGATTTTACAAACGTCTTTTGAAGCACCGCGATGGTATTTTTTCAAAATGTCTTTGCACCAATCGACACGAGCCTCTTTTTGAGCGATTGTCAAATCGTGCGGAATCCTACGAGAAAAAAACCTTTTTTACGGCCTGGGTTTATGCAATATCAAATGTATGCTGGAGGAAGAAATGCCCAAGGATGCCTCTACCTCACGGTATGTCAAATGACGATCTTGCATTATCAGTTCACGCACATCAATGTTCTCTGGCACAACAGCCGTTTTTGGGCGACCGTCGTCTTTGAGCGAGCGTCGGCCACGATTGAATTCTTTAAACCAGTTTTTCACAGTGCTTTAGGATGGTGCTTCATCGCCATACAAAGATCTTGTCGTGATAATCCACGTCGAAAGTTGTGAAAAATGATTGCACGAAAATGTTCACGAGTTAATTTTTAACTCACTTAATTTTTTTCAAGTCACTGTAAACAACACAAATGACGGTCGTACGTCAAAACGTTCTGTGTACGTTTATGCTTAAAAATGTCAAACTTCCCAATAGAAATGTCAGATGGGGCCAGGCAACACTTAGTGTATAGCAACCCGTAAAAGCATTAGTAAAAAAAATTTATTCTTTCTCTGAAACTTATATCGTCGGAAAGGAAATTATGATACATCTTTCTCAGTAAGCCAAACGAACCCAAAAAAGTATATCAATGTTTTCTGAAATTGGACAATAACATTTGTATCTAGCTTTGACTATTTTTTTTAATAAGACTTTCGAATCTTTCATTGAAGCTTCAAATTCTTATAGCATTAATTATTTTAAACTGAAATTTAAATACGAGATATTTTCGTTATCTTTTAGACATGTGGTTTTCAATCTGGCCACACTTTTTCGGAGCTGGTCTAGTTGATAGCTGTCACTTGATTAATGCTTAGTTTGGTTTGCCATTTCATAAGAAGTAGACCTACTCCGAAACAACGTTTGCAAATTGTGGTGAATGGGCACAAAACGAGAAGGCCAACGATCCTGATTTTCACAAGAAAATTTTGTTTAGCTATGAAGCTCAATTTCGGTTGAATGGGTGCGTTAATAACAAAAATTGTTGCATTTGGAGTAAAGAAAATCCACAAGCCATTGTTGAGACGCCGTTTCATCCTCAGAAATTCACTGTTTAGTGTGCTCTATGGGCGGAGGGAATCATTGGTCCATATTTCTTCAAATGTTACAGTCAATGGGGAACACTATAGAGCCATGACTAATGACCTTTTCGTGCCTGACTTGGAGGATGTTGATGTGGACGACCTTTGATTCCAACAAGACGGCGCTAGAAGAAATGCGGCCTCAAATTCTGCAAAAGGTGGTCTAAAAGTAAGCCTCTTGGCTAGAATTTATACATGCCAGCCGCGGCGGCCACCTGCACGAAATAATTTAGACCTTATCGTTTTAATAAAACTAAATTCTCGGCCATACCATTAAGCACCACTATTATATGTGTGACAGCGCATAGAGAAAGGAACCTAAGGGTAAAAAAATCAATTTTCATTTTTTTTTCTTTTTTGATGTGGACAACATCTGAGCATCGTATGAGACCGATCCCATGCCCCAAAAGTGTTCCCTCTTAGGGTTATACGCCTTTTATGAAAGTGAAGTCGACGATTCTAAGCGCAAATAGAAAGGGACCTAATCTTTAAAATGGCTTTCCTGAACAAAACTGGTTTTTAACCTTAGGTCCCTTTCTATTTTGCGCATCACATGTGCGTTTTATTTCTTCTTGGAAACCACACGTCGGAAAAAACACCCTTTACGCAACAGACTAATTTGCAAGTGCTCGACTTTTACTGCCAAAAAGAGAGGTTCAAAACCCGAGTTAGAAACTCTGTAATTTCTCAATTCTGATACACATCGAAGACATTTCGAGTACAAATCCATTGTAAATTTTTTTTTAAAATATGGATGTGTATATCTCGGCCGAGGAGTATACAAATTATAGCGTTTTCAATTCACTGATTTCAGAGAACTTATTGGAAGTTCCTTAACAGAAGTTAATGGACCTTAGGTATTTATATTGGATATATGAGTGCAAGAACTATAATTAAAGTAAACCTTAGTTCAAATCTGTGTAAGAGCATCAAAAAAATGTTCAGCAGGAGGCTTCCTCATAATAAATAAAGTCAAAAATTCTCTATAAAATGCATAAGCCGTTGCGAGCTGGCATTAATAACACATATGACAAATTCCTGTTCAGTGACACACGATTTTTTTATCGGGCTCAGTGATTTTCTTTCTTAAGTATCCTGGTTGTACCTCAATGGAAGTTTGAGGGAATTAAATAAGTATATTTGGTGGTATCGAAGAAAATTTGTTATTATCGGAAAAAGGGTTGGAATTGACTTACCTGCATCGATATTAACACCCGTAACATCTCAACGGTAAAAAGGCCTCCATAAGGCTTTTTTAGGGAGCTCCAAGACATGATTGCAGCATTATACCGACGTTTGAAGTGTACGCAACGTTATGTCGCAAAGCAAGAACTTCCTTTTATTGAAAGGCCTGCAAACCATGGCCTTCAAAAATACCTAAAATAATATAAAAAAAAATTAGATAAAGCAAATTTTAATTTACAATATTCATTTACAGTATTTCTAATCTGTTGTTATACTATTACGAGTATATACTCGTATATAAGTTTGTCATTCCGTTTGTAACATCTTAAAATGCTTATCTGAGACCAGAAAAAGTACATAAATATTAATGGATCATCGCATAATTCCAAGCCATTACAGCCATGTCTGTCAGTCCGACTGGCCGTCTATCAACCTGCTGAAAGCAAGATTCAGTTCAAGCTAAAAGAAGAGCTAAAGACTACCAAGTATATGTTTTGTAGTTGTAGATCTGTTGGTATTGAAAATGAAGCAAAAGTTTCGCTTTTGAGGGAAAAAACATGTAAAAAATGTTCAGTTTGGCTGTGCCAAACTTTGGATACCCTCCACCAGATTCCCAAATAAAACCAAATTAGGTGCGGAAGTGTGTTCTATATAGAAATCTTTATGTGCAAAATTTCATTTCGATAGGTCAAGCTTGTGGTGAGTTATCGTCATACTATTTCTGAAAGCCCATGAGACCGTTTGTGTGGGAGGTACCAGTAGGACTTTTCCGATCTCAACAGAATTTGGCGCAGAGGTGTGTTCTATATATAAATCTTAATGTAGAAAATGTCATCTCGATAGGTCAAGTTTTTAGTGAGTTATTGTCATATTATTTTTCAAGGCCCTTGAGACCGTTTGTGTGGGAGGTACCAGTAGGCCCTTTCCGATCTTAGCCAAATTTAGCGCAAAAGTCTGTTCTATATATTATTCTTTATGCCGAAAATTTCGTCTCGATAGGTCAAGTGTGTGGTGAGTTATTGTCATATTATTTTTCAAGGCCCATGAGACCGTTTGTGTGGAAGGTACCAGTAGGACTTTTCCGATCTCAACCGAATTCAGCATAGAAGTGTGTTGTATATAGAAATCTTGATGTGTAAAATTTCATTTCGATAGGTCAAGTTTGTGGTGAGTTATAGTCATATTATTTTTCAAGGCCCATAAGGCCGTTTGTATGGGAGGTACAAGAAATGGTGGCCCAATCTAAACCATTTTTACATAGATGATTGCGCCTATATAGAGATTATTATTTGAAAAATTTCGGTAATTTTGCTCAAGAAACCGGACGGATATTTCCAAATAAAAATCTAATTTTTATGAGGTAGTGTCGGTTGGGGGTCTCCAACACCAACTTCCCGTAGAGCTATATAGCCCATTTGCAATACCAACCATGCTAGGTTAACTACATATGTTTTTGCCAGCTCCCTAGCTGTTTTTATGCAGGCTCTATCTTGTTTTTAACAGACGGACAGCCGGCTAGATCGTCTCAGAATTTTACGAGGATCAAGAATATATATACTTTGTTGGGTCTCCGATGATTATTTCAAGGTGTTACAGACAGAATGACAATGGTGGACGGTATAATAATTCAAAAGAAATCAGTTCTGGGGTAACTACAGGATGGTCGATTTAATATATTAATTTGAATCGAATGTAAATGGTTTCTAATGCTAAAAGAAAAAAATCAGATAACAGCATATATGTATGGGAAAATGGAGCAAAAGTTTCGCTTTTGAGGGAAAAAATACTCAAAAAAAATTAGTTCTGGGATAACTACAGGATGGTTGATTTAATAAATTAATCTGAATCCGATGTTAGTGGTTTCTAATGCTAAAAGAAAAAATCGGATATCAACATATATGTATGGGAGCTATCTCTTAATCTAATCCGATCAGGGACGATCCAGCTTATCACAGCGGCTAATCTTGGCATGTTTTTTTTTTAAAAAATTGATCATGTAGAAGGTGCGTGTCAAAAGTGGTTTTTGAGTTAGAAGGCTGAAAATTGGTACATATATAGCACTGATTACGGAGAATATTATTTTAAAGTCGGATTTAAGACTTTCGGGGCATGGCAAAAGTTTTTTTAAGGTTAGAAGATCGAAAATTGGTACACATATGGTACTGATGACGGACAATTTAAAGTCGGATTTAAGATTTTCGGTTTGTTGGCATAGGGGGCGTGGCACAAGTGTTTTTAAAGCTAAAAGCTAAAAATTGGTACACATATATTAATGATGACGGGAAATATCAACTTTAAGTCGGATTTAAGATTTTCCGTTTGTGAGCGTAGGGGCAAAAGTGTTTTTAAAGCTAGCAGGCTGAAAACTGGTAAACATGCAGTATTCGAAAAGAGGAACATCCACTTATAGCTGAATTTTTTCGATTTTCGTTTATGCGGTTTTCCAGAGGGCCGTTGCAGCGCCCACACTGTCAAAACTTTAAACAATCAGAACTCTTAAAGTATTTTAGTTTGAAACAGACTTGGAAGTAATACTATTAGTGTGTAAAGAAAAACGACTTCGGAATAATTTGGCGGTTCGAAGCCCCCTTTTAAGAGCTTGAATAGATTATAATAGGCAGACCATTTTGAATTGTACACATTATGCTGCTGTAGATGAGAATTGCTTTAATGTATACTATTTTACAGAGGGGCGTGGAAACGCCCGTTAAAAACGTTAAAAGACCGCAACTAATAAGCCACTGGCATGTATCGAAATATGTTGGAGGCAAATGTGTGCCGTGGCATACGCTTTTTTACGATTGTCCTACAATACACGTATTTAGAAGAAAGTGTCTTGATGTTTGTACATCATGTACGAGGGCGGTTCGGAAACTTCTTAGCCTAGCACAAAAAGCGCGGTATAAACAGAAAAAAGTTAAGAGTTTTTTTTGGAAACTTCCATCTCTGCTATGAACACATGTTAAATTTTGTTTCGATCTGGCAACTCCTTCATATAGAAACAGGTGTTCACAAAAGACGCATCCGCGATTTTTTTACAATGGAAAAATTAGAAATGCGTGGTGTCATTAAATATTTACATAAAAAGGGTTTATCGGGACAAGAAATTCATAATGATATGGTGAATGTGTTAGGTGAAAGTGCTCCTTCATAAGCAACAGTAAAAAATTGGGTTGCTGAATTTAAACGTGGTCGTACAAGCATTGAAGATGAACCACGTAGTGGACGTCCAAAAACAGCAACAACAACAGAAATTGTAGCCAAAGTCCATGATATGGTATTAAATGATCGACGAATAAAAGTGCGTGAAATAGCTAATATCATGGGCATCTCAAATGATCGAGTCCATTTAATTTTGCATGAAGAACTACAGATGAAAAAGCTTTCTGCAAGATGGGTGCCGCACTTGTTAACAGTCGACCAAAAACGCAAAAGAATGAACATTTCTCAAGCTTGTTTGGATCGTTTTCAGCGAAATAAAATGGATTTTAAGCGTCGTTTCATAAATGTTGATGAGACATGGATCCACCACTATACTCCAGAGACAAAAGAACAATCCAAACAATGGACTGAAGCTGGAGGAAGTGCCCCAAAGAAGGCAAAAACAATTCAATCGGCTGGTAAGGTTATGGCAACGGTTTTTTGGGACTTCAAAGGTATTTTATTGATTGACTACCTGCAAAAGGGTAAAACAATAAATTCAGAGTACTATTGCAACCTTTTTGATCAATTAAATGTACAAATTCGAGACAAACGTCCTGGCTTACAATACAAAAAAATAATTTTTCATCAAGACAACGCACCAGCGCACAAGAGTGTTTTAACAATGGCTAAAATCAACGAATTAAAGTACGAGTTGCTTGACCACCCACCTTATTCTCCTGATTTAGCTCCCAGTGACTTTTACCTGTTCCCAAATCTTAAAAAAAAATCCTTGGTGGCAAGCGTTTTACCTCAAATGAAGATGCAATTACAGTTGTAAACCACTATTTTGAAGACCTTGAGGAAAACTATTTTAATCAAGGGATAGATAAGCGTTGGACTAAGTGTATTGAAGTTTCAGGAGATTATATTGAAAAATACAAATATTTTTTAAAAACTAACTATTCTCTTTCATTGATAGGCTAAGAACTTTCCGAACCGCCCTCGTACATGTGAGGTGTGCTCATGATTTAAAAAAGATTTTCAAAAAGCGTTCGGAAAGACTTTTAGTTACAAGCAGGGGTGCCTGCAGTTTCGCAAGCAATAATTGTGCTGTAACTATGTTAAGTGGTTTAGTGGCTATACACTTAAGGGCAACCAGTTTTGCATTTAACGAGAACTGCCGGCAGTAGAGTTTTCCTCCGAACGCAATAAAAATCTCTCGCACAGCTAAGCTAACCAAACGTTCAGAATTTGAATTTGAAATATAAAAATTCCTCAGACAAACAGTTAAGAATTCGTTCAGAACTAGTTCCCACATGTCTGAACACAAGAACAACAACTGTAAAATATAAAGCAAATAACAAAAAATTTTAAACGAATAGACTACCTCAGATAAATAGTTCAGAATTCGTTGCGAGTTCGATAAGAGAAGTCCGAACAAAAAATTAATTAAAATCCCACAGACAAGTCTAACAAAATTCGGGCCGAATTCGTGCAGATATTTCGGAACATAATAAATAAAAAATCCTCAGACAAATCGAACAGAATTTGTAACGATTTCGGTAAGAATTCCCGATAGAGTTCAGATATTGTTCAGAATTATCTGATATCAAACATTGTCGGCAAATTTGGTTTACTGGGTAATTCATAAAATGTATTCTTAAGGATTTGAAAAAAAAATTTTAAAAAATAAGAAAATCTTTTATTAAGTTTTTAAAAAGCAAAATTTTCTATTATCAAAGCGATTTCATAATTATAATTTTTTTTTAATATTTTGGGGGTGGAGCTCATACACCCAAAGCACTGAAGAAGTTCCTCTAATGGTCAAATGAACTGTTCAATGACATATCTAACTGGGTAAACATATTAATGGAAATTTCACTACGAAATCAAATGTGAGTTTATATCATTTCATTTCACAGTGGTAAGCAACTAACTCTCGGCCTGGCCGATCTAAACGAAGTTCTTAATTGTTTTATAAATTTGTTTTTCTTAACCCATGGTGCACGGCAGACAGTAATTTAAAGTATTAAATAGCTGCAGATATGAATAGAATAAAAAGAGTAGCAATTGCGGGCCAAAAAATTTTGATAACAACAGAGAAGTTTGGATAGATGACGTCGGCGTAGATATTCTACTAAACACGCCATTTTCTCAATTGACCTGCCGATAATAACGACACGATAATTTCATGTTACAACCAATTCTCTGCTTTAAATTGATTTCATTCCATTCGACACGGGGAAGACATTTGCCCCATACATAATTCATTCAATACGTTTGAATTTCAGTCACTTAAATGAATATTCAATCAAGACAACAACAACAAGAACGCCAATAGCAAAAAATAACATTTGGAATTATCCTTTTTGTTGAAGCCATCCGGCAGTCGGAGATGTAAACACACCGTCATAACTTAACCGCCAATCAAATGGCAATTTTATTGTTCCGATAATTCTATGAAATGCAAAGTGCAGCACAGAACAGCACAACAGCACAAAAATGGCGTCCCAAAATACAACAAATGGAAGGCACAAATCTACAATTATGCAATTACAAAACACTCCAATTGACAACAACAACAATACAGTCTAAAGTCGGCGCTTACGTAAGGACACAACGTCTATCACGATGTCTTCCCGGATGTTCACTTTTTGATGAAAGAAAACATGCCAATTTTATTAAATAAATAATTCAAAGGAAATGGTAAATGATACGTTTTCGAGTCAAGTAGAAACAAAAGGAGTCGTCGAAGTTATGGTAAAGTGCCAGGAAGGAAATTGTTATGCATTTGAGGCGAAAAAACAGGTGAACCTCTACGAACGCAGATGATACCGGGAAGAATTTGAACAGGGTTTGCAGTCACAAGCGAGTTTTGAATTATATATGTTTTTTTTTGTTTTTTGCCGAACGTAGGGGTTGCTCTTGTACATTTTTCCTGATATCTTCTGCATTTACAGCCGGATTTTAAGTAGCCAGCAGACCACCACGTCAGTATTATTGTCTCATAATATCGTATCAGTTATATCGTAAAATTACATATTGTCTCTCAGACCTCGCGACAGTAAAATTGTGTTTTGACTATTATTATCACTTATATTTTTGCAGGCAGTAAGCCAAGCATGTGGAAACCTGGACCCCAAATTGAGAAGAGGCCAATTTTTGTTAAATATGGCTCGTGAAATGGTGCTAGATCACATGAAAGCACGTCCATATAATGAAAGATTGCCACGAGAATTGCGCATGGCCATCAGTCGAGTTCTGGGAAAAGATTTTCCTCCTCCACCTCCAAAAGTTCAGCCTGAGACAGGCAGTGGAAGAAAACTGTGTCATATAAATTACAAAGAAAAACAAATAACAACTGCTGTTCTTGTTTAAAACCTAGTTGGTTGCAGCGTTCCAATCCTCTCTCCAAGAAAAATGTAATTTTTAAGACTGAATTTTTAAAACTGAACATGTACCGATCTTATCGTACGATTTAGCTTAAAAGCAAACCAAAACTTATTTGATAAGTATTTTTTACAGTTAAAAAAGAAGTTCCTATATATTTGTAAGAATTATTGTTTTTTTTTGTTTTTAAGAGAAGATTATTTTTTTTTGTTATTATAGAACCAAATGAAATAAACCATACCTTGAAAAAAATCGTCTTTTATATGAATTTTTTAACCTATGTTAGATTGTAAACTATTTACTGTTGTACATCAATAAGGCCATGAAGGCGCCAGTCAAAAACTTCAACATGGGAAATCGGTTTAAAAATGAGGTCTGCCAGACCCCATGTCAGTCACCTTGTTACAATTAGAGCACGTCAGTTTCAAAGGGTTAAAAAAAGAAAAATTGGTTTTTTCAAGACAGTAAAATCGATGTATCACACTTTATCATGTGACTGTAAACAACAAAAATACAAAAAACAACATAAAAAGACAATCCCTACATTCGGCAAAATAGGCACAACCATTTTTATAAATTGTTCTGCCGGGATTATCGATAAATATCCTGAGCAAGAGTTTAATGATTTTGTGCGAGCTTTAATTTTCCGATATTTGGGTGCTAAATTAGGATGAAATTGGGTGGCTAAGTACCAGAAGGGGGTACTTGTGGTCAGTGACTTCAAAAACAAAAAAAATCGATGTATCACACTTTGAGATCCGGCTGTAAATGCAGAAGACATAAAGAAAAATGTAAAAGAGCGAACCCTACGTTTGGCAAAATTTTTTGTTTTTTCGAATCTACCTTGCAATAATACTTTATATTCGATGATGTACGGTGAACTTTTTTTTGGGGCACGGCATAGTGTGCACATCTATCACACAGAAACCTACTTTAAAAACTAACATGTGACAGTCTTCAGAGCAATTTTACCCAAAAACTTTTTGACTTTACGCTTAAAAGCGATATTTTGCTCCCTTCTAAAAGAATTTAGCAGTTAGGCGTCTGAATTTTTGTAATCTAAACCGAAAACTAAATGGTATGTAAAATTTGTCATTCCGTTTGCAACACCACGAAATAAAGTAGGTATAAGTACTTTATGGATCGTCGTAAAATTCTAAGACGATCTAGCCTTGTCCGTTAGTCCGTGTGTTTATTGAAAGCACTATAGCGGTCAAACGAATCTGTTTGAGATGGTAAATAGGCGAAATCGGCCCAGAGGGAAAAGAGATTATATTTAAGGAACTAATGGTACGTATCTTGGTGAAAAGTGCAGCTTTTAAGGCATTTTCTTAACAAATCATAATTGTTTGTGGACAGACAATAGTAAAAATGGATACTGTTTGTTGGGATGCTCAAATAACATAAAATATAGGTCAAACGAATCAACCTGATATTGATCTAGAAATGTTTGGAATTTTAAATGGGCGATCTCAGCCCAAAGAGAAAAATGTTGCTATTTAAGCGACTGAAAGTACCTCAATGAAATGTACAGTATTTTTTTAATATTTTCTTAACAAATCATAATTGTTTGTGAACTGAAAATATTTAAGATAAATACTATTTGTTTTACGCGCTAAGTACGCGCTAAGTACCTCAAAAAAGTGGATCGTTGCTGGAAGCGCATGTGGCCAAAAAAAACGTCCAGCATGCTAGAAACAGGTGATTAATAACCAATATGGACTCAAACGAAAGCACATTTTGCTACGAATCTAACTATAGGGTAATTTTGAAGTTAAAGCCTAGTATTCACCTAAAACGAAATTCTCGCTCCCATAACTAATGTCTAGGCCCTAATTTACCCAGATTTTAAAACTAATGTTACAGGGTTTATCTATAGGGACATAAAAATCGTATCTTTATGTAGACGCACCCTCAACATTTTTCACGATCTTTCAGTGTCAAAACTTCAGTCGGAGTTAACATTTTCCTTATGGTAAAGTCCACTTACGAGGGTTGCTCTTTATATTTCGGGTCCTGACAATACTAGTGTTCCCACATGCAAACTGAAAATTACATTGGAAACTTTGACATTTTTTAGCATAACTTCACTAAGAACGTTTTTTCATTTGAGGGCGAATTGTTTTGTTTACAGTGTTTTAAAAAATTCATCTCAATCAAAAAATAGAATTATCCCGTGAACATTTTCGCGATGATTTTTTACGATTTTCGGCGTGGGTTATCCAGACAAGAGTGTTTAAATCGACTTGTTTCGACTTTTGGCCATGAAGCACCATCAAAAACCACTGTTAATCGCTGGTACCCAAAGTTCAATCTCGGATGCCGTTTGCTCCAGCATGAATTTCGTGAAGGACGTCCAACTTCGGTCACTTTGCCAGAAACAATCGATGCTGTGCGTGAACTGATTAAGCAAGATCGACATGTGACATACTGTGAGATTGAGGCATCCTTGGGAATTAGTATGACAAGCTTCAATAAGATATTGCATGTTAATTTGTCCGTGAAAAAAATTTGCTCTTGTTGGATCCCACATATTTTGACGAATGCTCAAAAAAATGCTCGTATGGATTGGTGCAAAGAGATGTTGAAAAAGTATAACTGCGGTAGCTTAAAGGCAGTGTATAACATTGTCACAGGTGACGAATCATGGATATATGCATATGAACCCGAAACAAAACTGCAATCGACCGTATGGGTCTTTCAAAACGAGCCAAGTTCAATAAAAGTTGTTCGTGGAAGAAGTACATCGAAGCAAATGATTGCGTTTTATTTCGGTGTAACCGGCCATGTTGCCACAGTGCCTTTAGTGGACAGTCAATTCTGAGTGGTTTACATCCATCTGTTTGGCAAGAGTGTTCGAAGATATGAGGAAAGATAATAAGAGAAGACGGATCATTTTGCATCACGATAATGCGAGCTCTCACACATCAGCTGAAACGATGAGCTATATGATCATTCAAGAAGTCGAATTGATGTGTGTCCACCGTACTGCCCTGATTTGGCACCCAATGATTTATTTTTATTTTTGTAGAATTAAGAAAAAAATGCGTTGTCAAAGTTTTTCATCGCCCGCAGCAGCTGCTGAAGCGTTCAAAAATCATATTTTGAAAACAATAAAACCATTTCCAATGTTAGTTTAATGTGTTTTTGTTGCCGGACTCGAAGTATAAATAGCAACCCTCGTGCACATTCTGAAATTCGAGGGTAAAAATTTCAACTACCTTGAACCTATTCAGATGAGCGGTAGTGTAAATCGTTAAATCGCATCAACTGCACGCAGAGAACAGATTCGTTGCCTCAACCGAATTGAAATTTCAACTACCTTGAACCTTTTCGGATGAGCGCTAGTGTAAATCGTTAAATCGCATTAACTGCACGCAGAGAACAGATTCATTGCCACAACCGAATTGTTTGCCAACTGAATGATAGAGGTTACATTCTATCTGTACAACCGAATGTTAGTTGGTGCTCTGTATTTTCAGCTAATGTAGTATCGTTGCGGATCTAAAAAAACGAAAAACGATACAATTTTAGTCAGTAGTATTTGTCTACACAATTAATTTACTCATAGGGAGGGTCATGACGAGGAAAAAATCGAAAGAGGATGGATAATTTTAACCGGAAGAAATTTTGGTAAATCGATTGGCTTAAAATCAGTAATAATCCAATTATTGTATTTTTAAAAAATTTGCAAAACTTAGTTTTGGTTATGATGAAATTGTAGTTATCAGCACTAATAATTGGTTGCAACAACAAAATGTTTGCAAAAGTATTGGTTGCCAAAACCACCAGTTGTGGCCAATAAATACCATTTTTGCGTGTCATTGGTATGACCGATCACTGAGTTGTGAGTACAGTACGATGGTCATATTTATCATCTTGTGGTACTGCGAACCGAATATCCATAACGATTATAAAAATTTTGTTATTGCAACCGAAATTCCTCTTTGACAACCGAATCGTAGTAGATGGTACACTTTTGGTTGGGTACAGAGCACAAATACTTATTCAGGGCTGTCATAGAAACCAATGTTGTCACTATTGGTTTTGAAAACGATTAGAAAAAATGCTTTGATGTCATGAACCCCAATATTATCGGTTTAATCTGCAGCTGATTCGAACATTGGTTTTATTTACATTCGAAATGGACAAAACCAACTTGGTTTCATGACATCAAATAAAACCAACATTGGTTTGCAAAAACGACAATTGGCAAAACCGACATGGTTTCTATGACATCACTGATTGCGTATTCCGCAGATGAAATTATCAATTTTCTTTGATTTTACATTTACCAACAAAAAAATCGAAAAAGCCGACAGCAAAAACCGGGTAAGCCGACATGTCGGGTTTTAGCTATTTTTGAAAAACCGACTGTCGGTTTAAGTTTTTGGCACTCTAGTACCGTTACCGACATAACGACAAAAATATTTCCGCTATCCGTTATCCATAACGTTATTTCTTTGGGTTTCTAACCTTGATTAAAACTGAAAATTTTATTTATTTTAAAATTTTCTTATTTAGAGTCACAAAAACTAGTTTCATATTTTTATAGTTCAACAGACTTTTATTGTCGAGTGTATCGTCAGACACTCTTTCAATTGCCAGTTGTAGTTCATTTTTTTAAAAGAGTATTTATTAAAATACGAGTAATTACATTTCAAAAATATATCAAACAACTAATTATAAGTTCTAATTCAAAATACAATTTTAAATAATAAAAAATCTAAATAGACATTACAATAATTAAATTTAAAGCAACTAATGAATAAAAATGCACATCCATCCATAGCAAGGTTTATAGAAATCAACCCAGAGATGACTTAGGGTGCTTTCAATGCCTTCTTTATGGAATGCTGAAATAGTTTGTATTCCCTCCTCAAGCTGATATCAGTTCGCAGTGCATCTTGTACACTTTTCAGACATGCTCGTAACTTTTGTTCCCTTTCCCCACCAACGCCCTGAGCGCTGATTGCATCGTATAGCTTATCTTCCAGATGCTTGGGTAGCCCATCAAAATCATCCAAGTCGTCGGCTGTTAGAATGCTGTCCACATTTGGCTGCCGCAAAAATTCCTCCAGTTGTTCATGCAATTTTGTATACTGATCGGTGATTGAACCACTGTGGTATTCCTCAATGAAGTTCCTCAAGAAGTCCAGGGCATGTGAATCGGCGAAAATGTTGTGTTGGCTCACATCGTAAATATGCTTTAGCTCATCGACTGTCTTTCGGGGACAGTTTTGGAAAACTTCAATTGAATGCAAATGGGCCGACATTCTCAGACGCTGTTGTTGGGGGTTTCCACACGTTGTCTTCGTGAAATGTATAAATAGCAACTGCAAAATATAAACAATATTTGGGAAAATATCGTGTAAAATGTCTGCTTACGATGAGTCATCCATTTTGAGAGCGAAAGAGAGAGAGAGAGACGGCGATAAAGAAAAATTTAAGCATTTTTTGAGAGCTTTGCAAGAGCATTGTGACGACGATCGTCGGAATTAAGGGTTACCATTGCGAATTTCGAAAAAGTTGCATAAAAGTCGTTGAGAAAAGGCAGCACAAAAAATCGTTTTTCTATGCAAACTAATTGTGGGGCCGATTTATAAAAAAACGCTTAGAATTTTATACAAAACTAAAAAACAGTTCATTGAAAAAAGTAAGGTTGACATTTTCTTGCAACCGATTTATAGTGATGATACGAGCAACTAAAATTGCGGGTTGTTTAATTTCAATTTTTTTAAATGCAATTTTTTTAATAATAATAGGGTGATGGTATTTTTCAATATAAAAAATACAACAATTCAAATAAAGTGTGAAATCTTTATTGTTCATTCGAACGACCATTTCATGCCATTAATTTTTTTACTATAGGGCGGTTAAATTTTAAAGGCCGATGTTGAATGTGAACCACACCTAAACGTCAAGTTTTTTCTGCATTTTATTTGATATTGCTCAATTTCAGACTAACTCAATTTGAACAAGCGAAAATGGTGGCAAGAAATGGCAACTGTGGATGATCAATTTTCGTAGAAAATCATCTTCAGAGTTTAGGCACATTTTCACCTCAATGATTCGTCAATAAGCAGAATTGCCGCATTTGGGCGAATGATAATTCAAGAGTGATTGTCGAAAAAACAAGGCACCGACAAGGAGTGACTGTTTGCTGCGGTTCATGGGCTGGCGGCAGTTACAGTGAATGGTGTTCGCTATCGTCAGGTAATAGCGAACTTTTTATGACCCGAAATGGAAGATATAAATGTGGACGATATGTGGTTTCAACAGGACGGTGCCACTTGCCACACAGCTAACGAAACAATGGCTCTTTTGCGCGACAAATTCAATGGACGTGTTATCTCACGTCGTGGCGATGTTAATTGGCTGCCAAGATTTGATGATTATGTGATTCGACACCGTTGGACTTCTTTCTTTGGGGTCATTTGAAAAAAAAGGTGTACGTCGATAAGCCAGCAACTAAAGGAAGCTAAAGGATGAGATAATTCGGCACATTAACGGCGTGGAACTCAATTATGCCTCAGCATCATCGAAAATTTGGACCATCGGAAGGGGGTGTGCCGTCGAGGTCGTGGCGACCATTTGGCCGATGTTTTGTTCCATTCGTAATTGAACCATACCAATATTCTCATAATAAATAGAAATGACAATAATTTCCTAAATAATTTGTGTTTTATTCAAAATCAACATCGGCCCTTAAAATTTAATTTCCTTCAAATGTTGGCAACTGTATTATGAAAATGAGCGTTCGGTGATAAACGGTAAGATCTGCTGCTTTCGGCAAAAATGTTTTTCAGTGATAAGGCCTATTTCTGGCGCAACAGGAACGTCAACATGTGGGCTAAAGAACAACCAGAAGAGGTTAAAGAGGTGCCTTTATACACAAAGAAAACTACAGTTTGGTGCGGTTTATGGACAGCTGGAATCATCGGTCCATATTTTTTTTTAAAAAATGATGATGGTCGGAACGTGCATTGTACATCGCGCCATGATACCGGAATATTTGCTACCTGTTATTAAAGCCCGTAGTCTTGCAACATTTGGCTCCAACAAGACGGTGCTACATGTCATACCGCCAACGAAACAATCAATTTATTGAAGGCAACTTTTAGTGAGCGCATTCTCTCGCGTTGTGTTGCCTTCAAGATCGTTCGATTTAACACCGCTGGACTATTTTTTTTAAGATATGTGAAGTCGCAGATAAGCCAGACACGATTGACGTCATCGAAAGAGAATATTCGGCGCGTTATTGCTGACATACGGCCCAAATGCTGCAAAAAGTGGTCAAAAATTGGGCCACTCGGCTAGAATTTATTCCAGCCAGCCGCGGCGGCCACTTGCCCGAAATAATTATTAAAACATAATAGCAAACCGTTAGCTTTAAAAAAAGGTAAATTCTTGACCATAACATTAAATTATATGCGTTTTATTTCTGCTTGAAAATGAAACGTTTAAAAAAAAACTCCCTTTTAATTCGATTATTACTGACCTAAAGCCAATCAATTAGTCCAATTTTTTTCTGTAAAAATCTTCCGTCATCATTTCCAGCTACGTTTTAGAATAATTGAAGTGAATAAGCACAAAGTTTTTTGCTAGTGATAAACACTTTATATTTTGTGCGTTGAACAAGTGCAGCATGTGGATTTTCAGGTCCAAAAATTATTTTCCTGGAGTTTCGAATACTTCTCCGCTGTTGTATTTCCAATTACTGAAAATTACTGAGCAGCAACTAACTTTCGGTTGTATCATTCGATTGTTGATCATTCGGTTGGTAAAAAAACTCGGTTGAGATAACGAATCTATTTTTCAAGACGTTTGACAAACGGTCATTTACAAACAAATTAAATCAAAATAATTTTGAACACACAAAAGCGGTAACTACAAATAAAATAATGAATATGGAAAACTACAGTACTTCATATAAATTGACGTCAATACTCGATCATTGTGCATTGTGAGAGACTTTTACCGTGTGGAAAACTTATTGTAATACTGGTCAGTGCGATACTCGTAAGGTCACTTCGTATTTTATAAGGATCTACAAATAGTTTTTTTCTCTTATCGTACCCTCGGCCAAAAACGTGGGAAGACCATAGAAAAACTAAAATCAGCGATATCTCCTAAACGCAGCGTCTAATCGAGAAAAGAGTGTTAATTCGTGATCACCTCTACCCTCGGCCAAAAACGTAGGAAGACCATTTAAAAACTAAATCAAGCTATATATCCTAAACAAAGCGTCTAATCGAGAAAAGAGCCTTAATTCGTGATCACCTCCACCCTAGGACGTAGGAAAACGTAGGAAGACCATAGAAAAACTAAAATCAGCGATATTTTCTAAACGAAGCGTCTAATTGAGAATATAGGCTTAATTCGTGATCACCTCTACCCTCGGCCAAAAACGTGGGAAGACCATTTAAAAACTAAATCAAGCTATATATCCTAAACGAAACGTCTAATCGAGAAAAGAGTCTTAATTCGTGATCACCTCTACCCTCGGCCAAAAACGTAGGAAGACCATAGAAAAACTTAACTCAGCAATATCTCCTAAACGCAGCGTCTAATCGAGAAAAGAGCGTTAATTCGTGATCAACTCTACCCTCGGCCAAAAACGTAGGAAGACCATAGAAAAACTAAAATCAGCGATATTTTCTAAACGAAGCGTCTAATTGAGAAAAGAGGCTTAATTCGTGATCACCTCTACCCTCGGCCAAAAACGTGGGAAGACTAAATCAAGCTATATATCCTAAACAAAGCGTCTAATAAAGAAAAGAGCCTTAATTCGTGATCACCTTTACCCTCGGTCAAAAACGTAGGAAGACCATAGAAAAACTTAACTCAGCGATATCTTCAAAACGAAGCGTCTAATCGAGAAAATTAGACGTTTCTTATCGTAATATCAAAAACGGCTTTAAATCGATCCAAATATACGAGTAGTATGTCTCGATTTGCTTCTCGAGAGACTTTTCTAAGATTAGACTTGGCGTTTATATTTTGTCGACATTGATTTATTTGGTCCAAAGCTATATCAATGGGCTGAATGCGATTGTCTTGTTTTCAATCTTTCTCTTAAAGCATCAAAAGTACGTCAGCATGTTTGATAACAATGTGAACTAGAAATTAACTAAAAATCGGGGCTTAGCGACACCGACAATTAAAATATATTTAACGTTTTATTACATGAAACTTGTCTGCAATCCCGGTTTTAAAAAAAGGTGAACCCATACTCGTCAGTAAAAAAAGTGAACCCTTAATACTCATAACGCACCAGAGCAATACTTGTAAAACCAGAAGCGTATGCATGCTTGCATAAAACGATTTAATGAAAGCGAGTACGTACGTAGGTTGACTTGTAGCTCATTGATCAATAAAATATGTGACGTAGATCAGCGGCGGCCGCCGGCACTTGAGATACTCTCTCCATTTATGGGGCTCTCAGCTAAATGAGAAGACTAAATAGCCAATACTCAATACGCGTGCGCCAGCGATATCGTGTTCTCACTAAAGTACAGCAGGGTTACCAACTGTCATCGCTTTAAAAACGTCAAATTAAGTTTGCATAAAAAAATGATAAAAATATTCAATACAACTGAAATACTGTCAAATCGTACTAAAGGGTTAAAAATATTCATAACTGTTTGGTTTATAATTTTTTTTCTCTCTTTTGCAGGTTATATAGTTTTTTATGGAGATTTATGATGGCTACAGCAAAGCGTCAAAATTGTTGAATTTTATTATTCTTCTGGCAAGTCTATTATCTCAACGAAATTGTCGTCGTCATTTTAATGTCAGAACAAACCCCAGTAACAACATAGGAACTTATTCTTCCTTTTTGAGGAACGAGGATCAGTGTCAGAATCCAAATGTACTTTTTGGCGCGGTGTTATGGTTGATTAAATTATCGGTTCATATTTTTTGATAATTAGGATCGTCAATTTGAAACCATAAATGGGACTCTGTTTAGGAACTACGACTGAAAATATTTTGCGTCCGCAAGTTAAAAGGAGTCACCCCGCATACAGCTAGACCCACAATGGAACTTCTTCGTAACGTTTTTTGTGAACCCTTCTGTCTGAACCCTTGGGCCAACCAATACTTTTAAACATTTACAAACAACAATCGCTGCACGTATAAGTACAAAGGGTGGTTACATTTTAAGGGCCGATGTTGAATGTGAACCACACTCAAACTTCAAGTTTTTTTTCTGCATTTCATTTGAGATTTCTCAATTTCAGGCTAACTCAATTTGTACCATGGAACGATTCACAAGCGAATTATGAAAATGAAAATCAATTTTCGAAGAAAATCATCTTCAGTGATGAGGCACATTTTCACCTCAGTGGATTCGTCAATAAGCACAATTGCCTTATTTGGGCGAATGATAATCCAAGAGTGATTGTCGAAAAAACAATGCACCCACAAAGAGTGACTGTTTCGTGCGTTCCATGGACTGGCGGCATCATCGGGCCGTATTGTTTCCAAAATGAGGCCGGTCAGGCAGTTACTGTGAATGGTGTTCGCTATTGTGAGATGATAACGAACTTTTTATGGCTCGAATTGGAAGATATGGATGTGGACGATATGTGGTTTCAACAGGACGGTGCCACTTGCCACACTGCTAACGAAACAATGGCTCTTTTGCGCGACAAATAAACATCAGCCCTCAAAATTTAAACATCCTTTAGTTGTTTATATGAACTTTTGTCATTTCTGTTACTTTTCGTTGCATGGCGCATATTTCTATGCTTGCTCGCAGCCCTCCCTCCCATTGCTGTGGATACATGACAATTTTCTTAAATGACTTACATTAAATGACTAACATTAAAAATAACACACAATTAGACAAAATGAAAAATAAATGAGAAAAAGAGCACAACGAACTATGAAATGTCATACACCCAAAGGGGGATCTTCCATGTTGTATTCCAAATAAAACAAGTGGCTAATTTGTTAGTTCGGCCAGGCCGAAGCGACCCAAAATAGCATCAGCAGAATTGGAGGATATGGTTCTTGGTGGGTCAATGTCTGAGAACACCTGCTTTTCGGAAACCATTGGCACATGGGTCGAGGATTCAAATTCAGTTAATTCGCAAAATTATTGTCATGTTCAGATTTGTAAGGAAGTTTTAATGGTTTTAAATAACCATATGTTTAATGTTGTAGGTGAAGATTTGTAGGTCTAACGTCAGAATCATCGCACCCGAAATTTGCACAAATATCAAAAGTAAGTGCATATGTGACAGCGTATAGAGAAAGGGACCTAAGGGTAAAAAAATCAATTTTCATTTTTTTTATGTGGACAACATCTGAGCATCGAATGAGACCGATCCCATGCCCCAAAAGTGTTCCCTTCCAGAGATATGCACGTTTTATGAAAGTGAAGTCGACGATTCTAAGCGCAAATAGAAAGGGACCTTATCTTTAAAATGGCTCTCCTGAACAAAACTTGTTTCTAACCTTAGGTCCCTTTCTATTTTGCGCGTCACATATGTATTTTGTTGAAGAGTCCAATTTTTAGGTCTCACGCCGGTATCATCTATGGCCAGAAGATCATCACCCGAAATTTGGACAAATCTCAGAAGTGAGTGCATAATTTGATTAGAATGGAAAATGTTCTGCTTTTCAATACCCATATGACTATTTTAGTCGATTCGTAGAATTAATATTGTATTCGGATTCGTGAAGAGATTTTAGTTTTTTAAAGGACCGATTTTAAGCGCCTATGGTTTATTTTGTACTGTCCGCGTCTTTAAATGGTTTACCTTTTTAATATGTGTCCGAAGAATTTTTTTTCAATTTTGATTGAAAAGTTGGCATACTCAAATAACAATTAATTTCAAACAAGTAGAAAAAACTTCGAGCGTCGCCGACTTTATTATACCCTGCACTTCCGGATGAAAAGGCAATTTAAAATTTGACGTTCTCTAAACTTACACAGGTTTTGAAACTAATGTCATATTTGAGTTAATTTCATTGTTATAGCCTCAAGCATATAATACAGGGTATATTAACTTTGCCGTTTCGTTTGCAACACCTCGAAATACTGGTCGGAGTCCCAATAAAATATATATATTCCGAAGTAATATACTGAAGCGATTGGTATTGAAAATGACCAAGAGGTTAACATTTTCCCCTCATAAGGACTAGCTCAACCTCTGAAAATTCAACAACCCTGAACTTGAAAAGACAATATATCATGCACTCATAGAGATATGACGATGCTATTTTGAACATATGGTATTGACATGGATCGAAAAACATCCTGGAAGAATAGTGGTCGCTATCACGCCCCTTTTAAAAAATCGCCTTCATGGCCACAGTAATAAACCGATCGTTCTAATATTTAGGCAATATGAAATCTTTAAATATTACTTCGTTATAGATTATATTGTGTTAAAATTGGACAAATGGGCGTGACCCCGCCCATAAAACCCCAACCTTTGAAAGATTATATTTCGTGAGCGTGGAAGAAACCCTAGAGCGGTTTATATGTAAAAGGGGACCTATGTACTGATATAAAAGTACTAGGTTTATATCAAACCGTGGACAGATATCTTCTGTTTTTGAGAGCTGGTAGCTTTTCGATCAAACTAAACTGTGCCAAATTTCATTAGGTATATAAGTATATACCTAATGAAATTTGATGTAATATGTGACCAGGGCCGACATTCCGGTTTATATCTCCAAACCCGACAAACGACAATCAAAATCAGCTAAAACCCGGCATTTCGGATTGCCTGCTTTTTTGCAACAACGTCTCCAGATTGTGCAACTGTATTGTGGAAATGGTCGTTCGGTGAGAAACGCCTTTTTTACCAAATTTTTTTTCAGTGATGAGGCCTATTTCTGACTCAACGGCTACGTCAATAAACAAAATTGCCGCATTTGAACTAGAGAGCAACCCATAGAAAACCGAGGTTTGTTGCGATTTATAGGCTGGTGGGATCATTGGTCCATATTTTTTAAAAAATTATAATGGCCGGAACGTAATCGTGAATGGTGCTCGCTATCGCGTCAGGATATCGCTATCGCGTCATGATTTCGGACGCTATTGCGTCATGATTTCGGACGCTATCGCGTCATGATTTCGGACTCCCGAAAATCAAGCCTGTAATCTTAACGACATTTCGTTTCAACAGGACGGTGCCATTTGCCATACCGCCGCTCTTTCGAATAAACAATTATGATTCCACACTTGATTGCATTTTTGCATATTTTTATTTTGAAAAGGTATTTCTAGATTGATCACCCAATTCTATCTAGTGGCTATCATAGTGGCGTATTTTGGCAACCCCTATAGAGCTCCTGCCGCTCTAGAAACCACAAATTAAATCTGATCTTGCTGACGATTGGCGTGCTAAGTTACGCGCGACCACAATATAACTCTGATAAAATTATACAATATACGTTTTTGTTTTTCTTTAACTGTAATGCAAAGGACCTTTTCGATTTAAGGTCCTGTCGCAATGTAAGCCATATTTTACTGCGATCTTACTCATATTTGGTATAGTGCATTATAAAAGATGAATTGCAATGGAACAAATTGCTTTAGGTTTTGTATAGCCCCAAACATAGTGCAACCTCTTACCAACTCTAGTGAAATTGGACCGTAGCGGTCCATATTTATATATGAACCCTTATAAAATTATCGCTCTAGATTTGAGTCCCTGCCACTTTAGAAATAACATTTTTTAAAAGATATTCCGTAATTGCCCTAAAAAAGAGACAAGTCTTCTATATATGATAGTTGTTGTTGTTGTAGCGGCACACATAATGCCTGGGTGACAGCCCTTGGTTTAAGAATTGCTGCTTTGGGTCAATCCGGTGTGTATCAAAAAAAATTCCGGCACCGACTCCAGCCAAATCTTTCTCCAAAAGCACAACCTCGGTTATGGCAACGAATTTTTTTAAGATTTTTTTTAAATTATCCCTCTGTATTTAAGTCCCTGCCACTCTAGCAATAACATTTTATGTAAGAGAGTGTAGGGATTTATATAGTCGACCCTGTCCAACTTTAGAAGTTGAAGGTTTTTTTTCAAGGAAAACTATCGGCTTTACAAAAAAAAAATAATAAAGAAATTAAAAATGATAAACTTAGTTTTTCTAAAAAGTTCGCTTTTGGCGGAGCCGGCTCTTTCTTCGACAAACTCAAACCAAATATTCCTACAGAACCACAGTCTTGTTGAAGAATTTTTTGACATGCCCAGGGTATGCCTACTAAAGAAATTATATTACAAATGATATTGAGCTATGAAGATTGCTCTTCGAACAGTTCGAAGACTATACGCAAAGGGTAGTTCTCATTAATCATAGTGAGACTTCTGTATTAGATTTTATTTGTAGCCAAAGTAATCGTTGCCAAACACTGCCGAAGAAAAACCTTGGTGGGTTTAGAAACAGCTGTACAGTCTGACTGGCAACAGTAGCCAATATATTTCACCAATTTTTTAGTTGATTCTGAAAAAGAAACAACAAAAAGGTCTCGAACTAGAATAAAAACTGTTCAAGTCATTATTACAAGAATAATGTCGGAAAAATGAAGAAAAATTGAAGAGGCTAAGGGAATAAAATCTTATTTTCAATTTCAAATCGAAAATGAAGGAACAGCTAAAATTTGGCAGTATAGGGGATAGATGTTCTCGTATCTCCTGCACTGTCAATGTTACTATATGCCATGTCGCTCCAATTTTCACTTGTTTTGATTTGAATAAGGCGAATAATTGCAATTAGCGATAATTGATATTTCCAATAAACTAAACACAAGGTTTCTTAAGAGTAGGAGAATATTCCTTGAAGTAACTCCACAAGTATCGAGCTTTAAATAAGACATCCTTTAGAGAATGTCCTTACTGCCAACTAATCAAGAGATATGTACGTATTATTACGAATATATATTTATAAATATATTTATTATCAGTAACGTAACTAATTAATTTCCTCCCCCTCCTCAATGTTTGACCCAAATTCCTTCCGACAACTTATCGTCGACTTAATGGCCCAGTCGACAAGGAGGGACAACAGCATCCTTTAGACATCCTGCGTGGCATTGTGCATTCTACGCGCTCGCTTGTATGTGTACGAGGAAAGATGGGAGAATAATGTTTATGGAAGGGAAAAAACAGTTATTTAACATCCTGTGTGAGAAGTGCTACTTTCAAAGACGAAAGGACGCAAGCAAACACACACACAGACGCAGGCAAGCCAACCCATCGTTCGTAAGGGGTCACGACAAAGCGTTGACACTGCAAGCATCAGCAAAAATATGGGTTAACTATGGCGGTATTCAGCAGCAAAAACAACTCCGACTAGGACAATTCCATGTCTGTCCTTGCATTCCTGCTTTTTATTTCTTCCACGTTACAATAAATAAAATAAGAACATTAAAATGTAAAGTGTTCATGGCGATAAATATATTTTATATATAAATAAATGTATATACAGTTATAAGCATATACATATGTAGTGGCAGAGATGTGTGTATTGAAATCTATGTTTTATATACTCGTACTCGCCATTATATGGAGGAATGCCACTCTTACTCTTATAAGCCATAAAATAGACTACGACAAAGCTTTTGTATATAGAAATACTTGTCGTACTACCAGCGAAAATAGAATCAACTCAAAACAGTTTCAATGGCATACTTCCGGTTAAGTTAAACAAGAACAACAACGAAAACAATGGCGACACGGGAAAAGGAAATAAAAACATCATCATCAGGAACTGAAGAAAGAAAATATATAAAACGGGCATCATCTCAAAAATAAAACATGCATAACTCATATACATATGCTTTTGTATACTTTATATAAAGGGTTAACTATGTGCAAGAATTTTATATTAGATATGAATAAATACGAGTACATACATTAGGTGGTATCGAAACTAATTTCGAATTTTCAAAGTCGTTGACATAAAGTTTGTCCAGTCGTTTGTATTATGTTTATCTAAGTTACAGAAAATATTTTCTTTTTTGAGGTACCTCTTATCCCTTAAAGGGAAACTATTTCTCTGGGCCCATTTACGATCCCAAAAGACTAATGTCATCTATAAGTCAGTGTCGTGCACTATTTCTGAATTCTTACTTAAGCCCCCGTTTTAAACAAACTTTCAAACAACTACCAAAAATTTACTATTTTTAAACCCTCCACCATACAATGGAGGGTATATTAGTTTTGTCATTCTGTTTGTAACACCTTGAAGTAATCATCGGAGACCCAACAAAGTAGATATATTCTTGATACTCGTAAAATTCTAAGACGATCTAGCCATGTTGTCCGGCTGTCCGTCTGTTGAAAACAATATAGAGCCTGCATGAAAACAGCTAGGGAGCTGAAATTTGGCACAAACATATGTAGTTAGCCTAGCATGGTTGGTATTGAAAATGGGCTGTATAGCTCTACGGGAAGTTGGTGTTGGAGACCCTCAACCGACACTACCTCATAAAAATTAGTTTTTTATTTGGAAATATCCGTCCAGTTTCTCGAGCAAAATCACTGAAATTTCGCAACCACCATTTCTTGTACCTCCCATACAAACGGCCTTATGGACCTTGAGAAATAATATGACTATAACTCACCACAAACTTGACCTATCGAAATGAAATTTTACACATCACGATTTCTACATACAACACACTTCTACGCTGAATTCGGTTGAGATCGGAAAAGTCCTACTGGTACCTCCCACACTAACGGTCTCATGGGCCTAATGGGCAATCATACTATTGTCAAAATGAAATTTAAAAAACAATACTATGGTTGCGACGACCATACTTTTACTGCAGAGAACATACTAATGTTGCCGTGACCATATAGTAACCATATCTTTTCTCTGCGTGTATCAGCACTTTTTTTTACTGCCGTTCAAATTTAAAATGTTTAATTTTGATTGGTGAGGTAAATTAACTGAAAATTAAATACAAATAGTACGGTTGTCCTTAGAAGCGGAAATAGGATGCATTGAAGTTGAAACTAATGGTTTTCATTGGTCAAGATCAAATCTAGAGTCATTGGTCAAAATCAATCAAAATAACCCAGCCAAGCTAAACAGAAATTTTACTCGCAATTGATTCACAAGTTGAAACTTTTAAAGATATTTTTCCTTAAAAAACCATTTATACGTATTATCTTTCTCCTTAACAACAAAATGACCTCTATTTCTGACATTCTTCAATGCTAGAGATCCACAAATATATGGTACACTTCGGAATTTGTTCTAGTTGTCTTGCGGTTTTTTTCAACAACAAAACAAAGTGGAATTTTCGTGGCATTTTATCCTATTCCCACCATCCTATGTCCCAAAAAAGGCTAGCCTGACACTTAAGCATTATAATTAAATTATGTCACTTTGCTTTTCAGTCAGAAAGTATAAAATTTTAATTTCTCGATGCTGTCGTTGTCATGGTCATCACTTCAATGCCTTTAGTTTCGGTTAAACTACTGAAAAAGTATCTCATACATGTGGCATATTTAGTATACCAGAAACTTTTTCTATTAATAGAGACTCGGTAGAATTTTCTGTAGACTATTTTAAATATGTAACAAACAAAAACCAAAAAAAGCAAATAACGAAATACATTGAAATGCACTTAAATCGATACAAACATGCATACCTGGACTAAATACAAAATGACAAATGAAATTGATGTTCATTGCCATGATGTGGATGTAGAAGACAGTGCGGGCAGTTTTCAAGTGATGCTACAATTTTTAAACTGGCTGACCTTAAACTATTTAATTGCAAAAATCATAAACATTTAAAAGCCTGAACATAAATTTTAACAAGTGGACAAATTTAGTTCGTAATCGTGTATACCCTCCATCATGAAGCGCGGTCCGCTGTATCAAAGTCGTTATAAGAGCGTAACATTTGGACATTTTAATGCCTTCTTGACAGGCGAAAAATAAGTCAAGAAGGCATTAAAATGTCCAAATATTACGCTCTTCTGCGTAATTATTACAAATTATAATCTACTAGCTGTAGAATGGCATGCTTCCTTGTCGCATGCTTCCTTATCGTATAATAATCTTAGAGAAGTAGCATGTCATGTCAATAGTATTTAATAACACGGTGGTACAAAATTGAATAAAATAGAAAAACCTGGGGAGTGATATTATTTTTCTTGTAGGTCTGGTCGAGTTAAAGAAGAATCCAATAGCGAAATTTTAAAAAAAAGAAACCTGGTTTTTGTACCTTTGTGCACTTGTAAGCCTATAATTTTGTTGATAGTGATTCGAGTTATTTAAGTTTTCTTAGATAATTTATATATCATTCGAAAGATCTGTTTCTTCTTCCCATATCTAGTAAGTAATTGAAAATCGGATCATTAGCAACAAAATTACAGGCTTATAAGTGCGAAAAGGTACAAAAACCGGTTTTTTAACCGTATATCCGGATTTTAGAGGTGTCTGGCATATTTCACCATTGGAATCTTGTTTTACTCGACAAGCCCTACAAGAAAAATAATATCCGGTCCCAGGTTTTTTGGACTGTCGCACCGAGTAATATCTTACTAAAGAACTATTGGATACAGTATATTTCTATTTTAAAATCTGGTGCGGTATATAAATTTTTTGGCTTTCACAAGGGATCGGTCAATTCATTTTGGCGCTACAGCCCATAAATAAAACAGGCGTGGTACCGTACACTTTTTCTTAAAATTATTTTTACTATTTTTCTATCTCAGGTCGTTTAAATGTGATGCCTGTTTGCAGGCAGAGGGCGGTGCCACCCCCCTTTGTAAAATTGTACATAAAAACGTGCTGACCCACAGTAGCATAATGTGAAAATTTTAGCGCGATCAGCCTTTGTAGTTAAAGGTGTTACAACACTTTCAAATAATTGAGCCCAGTTTGTAAATACAAAGGCATAGCACATACGAGTAATGAAACGATTTTGTAAAAAGTGTTTTTTAGACGTGTGTTTTTCAATCTGGCCACACTTTTTCGGAGTTGGTCTTTTTGACAGATGTCACTTGACTTATGCTCAGTTTGGTTTGCCATTTCATAATGAATAGACCTATGCCGGAACAACGTTTGCATATCGTGGTGAATGGGCCCAAAACGAAATGGCCACCAATCCTAAGGTTAAAAACCAGTTTTGTTCAGGAGAGCCATTTTAAAGATTAGGTCCCTTTCTATTTGCGCTTAGAATCGTCGACTTCACTTTCATAAACGCGCATATCTCTGGGAGGGAACACTTTTGGGGCATGGGATCGGTCTCATTCGATGCTCAGATGTTGTCCACATCAAAAAAAGAAGAAAAAAAATGAAAATTGATTATTTTTACCCTTGGTCCCTTTCTCTATGCGCAGTCACATATTTACAAGAAAATTTTGTTCAGCGATAAAGCTCACTTTTGGTTGAATGGGTACGTTAATAACCAAAATTGTCACATTTGGAGTAATGAAAACCCACAAGCCTTTTTTGAGACGCTGTTACATCCTCAAAAAGTCACTGTTGTGCTCTTTGGGTAGAGGGAATCATTGGTCCATATTTCTTCAAAAATAAAGCCGGCCATAATGTTACGGATAATGGGAAACGCTTTTTGGAGGATTTTGATGTGAACGACCTTTGGTTCCAACACGACGAAGCTATATGCCATACAGCCAACAAAACAAACAATTTATTGAAGGAAACTTGTGGTGAGCTCATTATCTTGCGTCGTGGTCCTGTGGCGTGGCCTCTAAGATCGTGCTATTTAACACCGCTGGACTATTTTCGTGGGGTTATGTGAAGTCGTTTGTCTACGCAGATAAGCCCGACACGATTGACGCATTGGAAGATAATATTTGGCGCGTTATTGTTGACATGCGGCTCCGAATGCTGCAAAAAGTGTTCGAAAATTGGGTCTCTCGGCTGTAATTTATTCGAGCCAGCCGCGGCGACCACTTGCACGAAATCATTCTTAAAACATAATGGCAAACCCTTATCTTTATAATAAAGCTAAATTCTTGACCACAAGTCTGGAACGAATAGCCTTTATGAGTGGCGCGGCACCGCCCACTTTCACCCCGAATGTATAGGGTGATCCATCTGGAGGTATTTTTTCAGAACAAAAAAAAATATATAAAAATTCAAATCGAGTGTGGAATCTTTATTGGTAATTTGAAAAGGACATTTTATGGCATTTATTTTTTGAAAATAATTACCTTCAAATGTTGGCAACTGTATGAAGGAAATGAGCGTTCGATGAGAAACGGCAAGATTCGCTGTTTTCGACCAAAATTTTGTTCTGAAAAAATATTACCCTATATAAAGGGTGTTTTTTATTGGGGTATAGAACTTTAAGTTGGCATCACTTTTTTAACTGGCGGCCATTTTGTCAGCTGTCAAGTGATTAATATTTAGTTTGGTTTGCCATTTCATCATGAACAGGTTGACAAAAGAACAACGCTTGCAAAATGGGCCGAAAATGAGATTCATCTCGATGCTGATTTTAATCACAAAATTTTGTTCAGTGATGAGGCTCATTTTTGGTTGAATGGCTACGTCAACAAGCGCTACATGCCACACAGCGCACGTCACAATCGAATTATTGAAGGAAACATTCGATGAGCGCATAATTTCGCGGAATGGACCTGTCAATTGGCCACCAAGATCGTGTGATTTGACACCATTGGATTATTTTCTTTGGGGATATGTGAAGTCGCTCGTCTACGCCAACAAACCAGAAACGTTAGGGGACTTGGAAGCCAACATTCGTGGCGTTATTGCCAACATGCGGCCTCATATGCTCGAAAAAGTGGTTGAAAATTGGACCTGTAGAATTGGCTTTATTCGAGCCAGCCGCGGCGGCCACATGCCCGAAATCATATTTAAACATTAATGGCATAAAATTATCCTTCCAATAAAGCCAAATTGATGGACATTAAAACGATTTTCTTGTGTTTTATTTCAATTCGAAGTTCTATACCTCAATAAAAAACACCCTTTATCTTTACACAACAATAATAAACATAACAAATCAGATTTTTTTCCCTATAGTTAATGAATTCTGTTCGTTTGACGCTTGTTGATGTGGTGCTATACCACACCCCTTTGTAAAAAAAGAAGGGGCGTGGCTCCTCCTCCTTTGCATAATAATAGTATATATCAAACCTTATGTTCCTATCTCTTCTAATTTACGAGCTATGGTCATTTTGAGGTTTTAGGTGTAAGGGCGAGGCACAACCCTCTTGAACTATCTAGTGGACCGAAATACTTATACATAAAAACACAGGTATTGACGTCACCTTTCATGAAAAGTTTACATGTAAAAATTCAAGCATTACATAAAACATCAATTACTAACAAAGAAATTTAACTTTTAATAAAATTACTGCTTAAAATTTAAAAACGGCCACGTAATAAAAAATCCATTTGCACTGTTGTCAAAATTCTAATAAACGATGAAAATAAAGGATACGAAAATGACAAAAACACTCAACGTTCACTCACTCACACACTGCAATCTAGCGCAAAGTTGTCGATGTAAGAGGCACAAAAATGAAGATGATGCTTTGGTCGCATCCAGCACTGCAACAGCATACAGGCCCAGAGACGGAAACGCATACGCTAAAGTCAGGCATCAGGCATAAATACAGGCTCGCGGAATAAATCGATTTTAGTTTAACGTAAATAGAGCGTCCAGAACTTTAGATATAACCATAGCAACATTTAGCCCAATATTTATTGTCTCTTACTGAAAAGTCCTTACTCTTGTGTTGCACAATGCGATAGAGTGTGCGTATACTAGAGTGTCCAAACCAAAAGCGAGAACCGACATTCCGGTTTGTATGTCCAAACCCATGTCAAAACACGGTTTAGAAAAACCCCGCATTTCTGTTAACCTATCATAGTTTTTTGTGGACGGTACACACTAAGTATCTTAAAAAATGGCTTAGTTGCTGGACTTTTGGGCTTATGTGGCCCAAAAAACGTTGCGCATGTTCAATACATGTGATTAACACCCCATATGGACATATGGTTATCCGAATTGAAGCAATTTTTGCTACAAATCCTAATAAAGTAATTTTGAAGATTTGGGTGAGATAAGGAATGGGCGCATGGGCCGAAAGGGCCCATATATAGACGTACATCCTCATAAGGTTCCTGGCTGAACTTTTCAACGTTTTTACGTGCTTTTTTTTATTTAAAATAAATTTGAAAAATAGCTTAAGTCTGGCATGACAGACTTAATGACATCCTTCACTTCTGGATGTGCAGAAAAGCCAGGTTTTCGAACCCCTCACACAGTGCACCCCTCCATGAGGTGGCAAAAGTAAGTGGTATTTTCGTGGGCAATTGTGTGAAGAAAACTTGAAAAGAAAAGTTTCAAACAGTAGTTCTCATTCGATTGGGGAGAGCCTGGCCTTATTTCGGCTTTACTTTCATCAATTGCAGCAAAGCTTCCTGAAGCGGGTTGTCACGGACCCGAAATCATGATAAAAGCAGTGCGCAGCCACGAAAATCAATGTCACCTTGCCATGTTGTTATAAACTTGTTAGTTGGTGATCTGGAATTTTCAGCTATTAGAACTGTAGCACCGGTGCCACATACCAAATGTCCTAACCTTTATAAGAGAATTTTTGGATCTAAAAATCCACAAGCATGGACCCCAATGTACTGCAAGATACATTACTACAGCTCGCTCATGACAACCCCGATTTTCACGAAGAAATCATAATGAGTGACGAGGCATATTTTCATTTGAATGGATATGCGAATAAACAGAATAGTCGGTTCTGGGCAATGGAAAACCCTCAAATTACACAGTACAACAGCCAATCTGGGGGGTGAGAAATTCCAAGTCAGGGTGATGGTACTAGGTCAGTATATTAAAACCCTCAAAGGGTTTTGCGTTCGTATGTGCCAGTTTTTTAAAAAAAAAAATTTTTTTTTTTAAAACATATAAATCCCAAACGGAAAAACGTGTAGAGTCTTATAACTTTCACGTAAAGTCACATAACCTATAAACAAAATGCGACATAGATCAAGGAATTTTGAGCATATCTCGAGAAAATTTTTGAAATTCATACCTTTACTTAATTTTGAATTAAAGCCGAACGCGTTATTCGATTTCTATGATCCCTGACTTGGAATTTCTCACCCCCAGACAATAACCCCAAAAATGTTCCACTGTGTTATTCATCTGTAATCTTTGCATCCATTAAAAGTGACAGTCTGGTGTGCTATTTGGTCAGGAGGAATCATTGGACCTTACTTATATGAAAACGAAAACGCCGTAACGGTAACGGTCAATGGGGAGCGATATCGTGATATGATTGAAAACTATTTAACGCCTGAACTGCATGCTTTGGGCTTGATTAACATGTGGTATCCGATATATTTATTGAACCTCATCTTGTTGCTCTTCAGCCCAAATGCGGCAATGTTGTTTATTGAGTTTGCCGTTGAGCCACAAATGGGCCTCATCACTGAACAACATTTTGGTCGAAATCAGCGGATCTTCCCGTTTCTCACCGAACGCTCATTTCTATAAAACAGTTGACAACATTTGAAAGTAATTATTCAAAAAATAAAGGCCGTAAAATGTCCTTTCAAATTACAAATAAAGACACTTGATTTGAATTTTTATATTTTTTTGTTCTGAAAAATACCTCTAGATGGATTACCGTATACATTCAATGGATTATGCGTCCATCACTTATCTCTAAGAATAGAATTTAATTGCAGGCGGACAAACGATTCTATGTTTATTCTTGCTGCACTTGAATATATATCGATAATCCAACATAATCCAACCCACAATATAAAACGTGTTCACTTTGAACACGCTAAGGAGGTGGCTAACGCGATAACTTCACAACATTGTATAAAAATGTATGTATTTTTAAAATTTAATGTAAATTCTTTTAGTTGTTAAATGTAACGTATAATATTTTTCAATATAAAAATATCCCTGAGGAAGTTGGAAAAAGGCCAACGAAACGTCGCACAGTAGCGCCCGTAGAGCAAACGAGGTTTCAAAAATCAAAATTTTCATGAGCGCCGACGAAGTTTTGAATAAACCCATGTTATAGGAAACTTTTCAATAATTTCAAATCTGCCACTCTTAATAATATCACATTTTTAGTTTAGAAGATATAGCCGTTCAAAGTTGACCGACTTTCGGTTTTCAAAAAAACACACAATTTTTAGTGAATTTGTTGCGATTTCAGGTGTAATATCACGAAAAATAGGTAACGAATCGCCTTATTTTTTGTTTGTATTGATTGATGTATTTATTAAATGTATAATGATAAAAAAAAAATTAACTGTTTGCTTTGTGTTTCTCCTGGTAAATCACTATTTAAAAACTATACGTTTTTTCACTATTTTTCAACTTTGACGGAAAATAAAAAAAATCTATATTTTTCTATATTTGCCATATTTGCAAAACCTGTTCATTGATTATTTCTTTACATAATTCAAAAATTTTAGCTGCCCGTACGTGCCCGTTTGGCTTCTAGAGGTAAAAAAGGTTAAAAAGACATGGTTGCAGAAATTGTATGGCGTCCATCCCTTATATGTTTTGACTGACAGTAGTTTGAAAAAAAACTACTCATTGAAATTAGCAGGTACGTACCTCACTTAAACAATACTTTGGCGTACAAATGGTCAATTACGAGTTCCATCTGACCATGGTTGACGGAAAAGTCGTAAACGAACTGACAGGAACAACCTCAACAATGTCATGCCCGATTTGCAAAAAGAGTCAGAAGAACTTTGGTAATTTTAACGATTCTACAAATGAGGAGAATTACTAATATGGAATGTCACCATTGCACGCAAGGATAAGGTGTATGGAATTCTTGCTAAAACTGGCGTATACCCTACCACAAGAGGAGGAAAACTTCGATGAAAATACATCAATAAAGGATAAGGAAAAGATCAGAAAGAAGCAAATACAGGATGCTTTTTTTAAACAAGTTGGACTAAATGTAGACTGTTCCAAGCACGGATACGGTAACTCAAACGATGGAAACACTTCTAGGAGATTTTTTGAAAATGATGAGGCAGTAACTAGAATCACTGGAATTGACAATCAAATCGTGAAAAGATTGGGAACGATCTTAGATGTTTTAAACTGCAAAGAAAATGTCAATTCTACAAAATATGGAGAATATGCGTCGAAAACTGCATCTCTTTTAGCAGAAATGTATCCACAGAAGAAGTTGACCCCGACCGTGCATAAAATATTGGCGCATGGCAAAGATATAATTGAGTACCAGTCTTTGCTAATTGGAGAGCTTTCTGAAGAAGCACAGGAGTCTCTAAACAAATTTTATAAAAAATATAGATTGCAGAACACATTCAAAGCATCAAGGGTAAGGCAAAATGAGGACCTCTTCAACATGTTGGCAGCATCTTCCGATCCACTTATTTCTTTCCTGCGGCATGTGAAGTCAAGAATAGAGTTAGAAAATAATTATAGTTTAGAAATGGTTAGTCTTTTAGATACATGTACCTTCTCTTACGAACTGTGATGAATATTTTACAGAAAATTGAAAAAATAAATTTAAAAAAAAATATTTTTTTTTTAATTTGTTGGGTAATAATTTAAAACATAAAACCCTAAAGGAAAAAAATAAAAACAATCTAAAAATTTAAAAATAATTTTTTTTAGTTACCATAAAATTGATTTTTCTACTAATTTTAACTTTGATAACCCATAATTAGGCCCCTGCACCCCTTCCAAACGCTCATTTCATAGGCTGAACAGTTATCTATCATATGCTGTTTAAACTGTTCAATTATCTTATTCGGTTCAAAACATATGATTTTTGCAACGAAAAAACGGAAAATAAATGAAGTAAAAAGTATACTTGCATTTTAATTACAAACGGACCAAAAAAGCCTAATACACAAAATAAAAAACCCAAAATTGGTCAAAATAAAACAAAACTCATAAAAATGATTCTGTTTACAGAAAACTAGAGACAATTTGCATTATAACCCGTTTGTTTTAAATAATAAATAAAATTTTTAAATAAAATATTTGGAAGAAAATTATTCAAGAATAAGCCTTAGCGAGCTCGGTTATTACTCGCTTATAGTCTTAGTATTTCCTGAATAGCTTTTTTTTCTACAAATCACAAACTCTCAAATCAAAAGGTTTATGACGCATAAAGCCAATCAGTTCTTGTATAGAAAGTAATTTAAATATTTCTCGTAAGGTTTTAAAGTTATCGCTTTAGCGAGTACCAATAGAACACGCCTCCTCGGTGGAGGGCATAAAAGATTCGGTCTGGTCTGTCTGTTGCGATAAAACTTCAGTTCAAAGTTGCACTGAAAATATATACTTATACTGACGATCTATAGTCAGTCATGCATCACAAAGCCCACTAAAAGTGAACATATTATGCAGTGTGAACCCTCCTATAGCGTTTAAACGAGGGGCTGCGTAAATGAGCAGATGATGCGTGAATGTGTGTGTCTAACGACTAAAATAAGGCTACACAATTGAGCTACGAAAGAAATCCTAAAACAAAATTGCATTAATTTTTGTCATACTTAAAGTCCTTTAGACGTTGGTGCACCACCCAAGCACCTCCCATCGAAGACACGAAGTACTCGTATGTATTGGTGTCCTCATAAGGCATACAAAATCCACTCTGTAAGGATGTGCAGGGATATCTGCGATGAATGATGATTTTTGTTTTTGGTATTTTTGTTGGCGGTCGTTAGGTTTTATTATAGTTTTTCTTTTTTTTTTTTGGCAAAAAGCCTTTGTTTTTCATTCGTGTCCTTTTGGGTGTGTGAGTGTGTGGGTGTGCGAGTTGGTATGATTATGCTGCTGAGTAAGCAGCTTTCTTGAGTTTTTATGTCCTCAAACGGAGAAGAGGCTGGTGAGGCAGAGAAGTGGGTTAGACTAAGCTTGTCTTGTCGTTGACACCACCTGATGAAATCTATTAGGCTGTGTCGATGGAAACTACAGTGCGAGGGAATAGCGAGAAGTTATGGGGTGTTGAGAGCATGTTTTTATAAAACGACTTCGTTTGGAAAAAAAATGTTCATGGTTT
This sequence comes from Hydrotaea diabolus, assembly GCA_963513945.1. Taxonomy (NCBI): domain Eukaryota; kingdom Metazoa; phylum Arthropoda; class Insecta; order Diptera; family Muscidae; genus Hydrotaea; species Hydrotaea diabolus. The sequence goes on along the minus strand of OY740718.1, from coordinate 60,846,193 downwards.
ACTGGGGTTTTATAAGGGGAATGTCCTTTTAAAATTAAAATGAAGAGTTATGTTTTAATGAAGTGAGCCAGATCGATGACATATAAACACTTAATGTGGCTGCAGTGTTTGCTCTGAATTCAACTAATATTCAAATGACTATGACGTTTATTTAATTGGTTTCTGATAGTGGCTTTTATACACACCATATTCTCTAGATAAAACTCTTATAGCATTTTTTTTCATTTTTAACCAGAATAAATGACTTCTAGTCCATTAAGACTAACATAACTCTTTAATCACTATAAAAAATTCAACCATTTCTAAAAAACTTCTTTATTCTAAGTCAGTCTAAGTCCCGTAGCAGAAAGAGATTTATATCATAATAATGAGTCATGCCAAAATCCCAGAAGCTAAAGGATGTGCTAATATGCCCACATTACCCACATTGAACCTCCATTACGTCTCAGAGTCATTGAAAATATGATACATCGGATTTAGGTATGCCACCGAAGCCGTGGCGAGTATTTTGCCGATATTTTGTTACACACATATCATGCTTCTATCAAAATAAAATATTAAGTTAATTCTCTGAAGACTTTTTGTTTTCCTTACATTAACATTGAGCGTTTTAGTTGGACAGCCCACCCTTTTCATTTTTGATTGGCTTTATAAATTCGGTTGATGCTATGATTGGGATAATGGAACCAAAAGCCTTGCAACTTTTCATCATAGGAAAGAGGTAATATTTACTTTGTCAATCCCTCGGAAACACCTGCAAATACTGGTCAGAGACCCCAAAAAGTATATATATTCTAAGATTATATAGCCATGTCCTTCTGTCTATGGAAACCAAACTATAGGTCGTCGCCCTGTTGTAGTTGGGTGGCTGAAATTTTGAAGAAACAGAAAGGGTTGGTATTGAAATTGGGCCACATCGATTAAGAACTGAAACTTATTCCCCCGAGGTTTTTATTGCTGGCTGCCGTTAGGTTTTTTTCATGGTTTTTTTCTATTTTGACACAAAGCCTTTGTTTTTTCATTCATCTCCTTTCGGGTGTGTGTTTGTGTTAATGGACTGAAACGGTTAGTATTGAAAATGGTCCACATCGTTTAAGAGGTAAAAGTTTTCCCTTCAGAGTCAAACTTTGAAAAAATTTACAGCTCCGAACTTAAAAAGACAATATCTTATGAACTATTAGAGCTATGACGATGATATTTTGAACATATGATATTGGCATGGATTGGAAGACAGAAAGAAAAGTGGACGGCGTCACGCCCGCTTTAAAAAATCGGATTAATTTCCAAGCAATGGACCGATTGTTATAAAATTTAACAGAAGGAAACCAATGACTATGAAGTTATTATAGACTATGTTATGGAAAAGTAAGACAAAGAGGTCGACACCGCCCACATAACCTTGAACTTATAAGGTAATAGAGATGTGATGACGATATTTAAAAAATATAATGTAAGCATAGATTGAAACAAATCAAAACAAACGTGGGCGGTGAAGCGCCCCCTATAAAAAATCGCATTAATGGCCAAAGCAAGGGATCGATCGTTATAAAATCGTTTCAGAATGAAATCAAAGACTTGGAAGTTATTAAACACAATGTTATTGTTAAATTAGACAAGGCGTGGCACCGCGCACTCAACCCTGAATTTAAAAAGACAATATCTTGTGAACTATTACAATGATATTTTGACCAGATTATATTGGCATGGACCAAAACACATCCTGGAGAAAAGTGGGCATTGACGGACCCTCTTTAAACAAGTATTTATGGCCAAAGTAATAGACGGATCGTTATAAAATTTTAATAAAATGAGCGTGGCACCGCCCACACAACTCTTAACATATGAACTTGGCATAAACATAAAATCTTGGCACGCATTGAAACACATTCTGAAGGAAAGTGGGCAGTGACTTACCCCATATATTTTTTTCTGTAGAGTCCCTATCACAGATTAAGCGTGAGTTGAGTTATTTTTTTTTTCTTTTCAGTATTGTTTGCCATTTCATCATGGAAAGACTTACACCGACGAGAACCACGGTGTGTGTCATGAACGCCATACCGGTCGAAATGCGCGAACGAGTCATCCAAAATTGGACCCTCAGAACGGACACCCTGAGGCGTAGTTACGGCCAACAGTTAAAGAAAGTTATATTAAAGAAATTAGTGGCATAAAATGTCCTTTCGAATGAACAATAAAGATTTCACACTTGATTTAAATGTGTTTTTTTTGTTCCAATAAAAAATTCTTCTAGATTGATCACCCGTTATAAGCTTAGGCCCGGCGGAACTTAATTGGTTCACTTAATTGATATGCATTAATATCGAAGTCAAGGTGTATGTTATGTAAGGTTTGACCTAGCCAAACATTACGACGTTATTACTTGTAAAAAGTGTTGTTTATCAACTAAATTTGACATTTCTTGCTGATTTGGTCCACTTTTAATCTGCAAGCCATGTAAAGACTACATAATTATTTCGGATCAGCCTTTAAATAATAGGTTCGGGCCAGAGAGTGCAGGAATTATATAGTGTAGGAGTGCAGGAATTATCTGATTCTGTTCCATAAGTGGATGTTGGAGGATGTAAGTGAGTAAGAGGGTTCCGGTTAGAGAGTGTAAGAATTATTTAAAGCAGAGCTCTCTGATTTTGTTCCGTAATGAGATGGAATTATGAAGTAGATTGAGGTTGAGGTGAAGTGACTTCTTTACAGCTAGTAAAGCAGAGTGTTCCAGCCCGACCCCTTAACACCGGACGTATTTAATATAAGGGCGTATACTTGAAAAAACACTGCAGCTAACTACAAAAGCTGACTTTGACTAATCTCTGGACCATAATGAGAAAAGCCCTAAGAAATTTTAACAAGAAATAATAAAATGTCTCCAAGAGCTGGTACATGTATTTCCTATATGGATACCAGTCTGTACAAAATATATTTGTATGTGTGAGTATTGGGTGTGCCACACCCACCACACCCGTTGTACAGCCTGCAGTATCCCCATGCAAAAAAAAAAAACCAAACGAAAAACTGCTACGTAACGCATTTCTAGGTTTTTTCCCTCGCAGCAGCAGCATCTTTTTCAAGCCCCACAGCCTTTGAGAATATGTGTGCTTTGTGCGAGTGTTGGTGCTGCTCTACAGGATGTTTGGATTATTCTACTGCTCAACGTAAAAGAAAGGACACATTATTGATGAGGAGATTTTGTAGAAAAATGTTTACTGCATCCAAAATGGCTGAAATTTATTGAAGTGTAAAGTCAAGTACGAAGTCCTTGGCAAACTCAGGCCAGCCATACTTCGGTGGTGGGAGTGGCAGGGAGTTCAGCCAGGCTTCTGGATGAATCATGTATTTTGTAGATAGAGCCGAGCATTGTACGTACATAAATTTCGCACAACTCAGTCAGCCTTATAAATGCATAATAATTTTGCGAGCAAGGAAAAATGGCGCAAAGATTTTGTTCTTTTAGGTAGGAGAATAAAATATTTAATGATTATCGTTTGCAACGCACCGAATAATGAAGGATGATCCGACAAAAGTGGTTGCTTTAAAGTGCGAGTGGAACTCTTTAATGCAAATATTTTTTGGGGTAGTGTAGTTCCTAGAGAGCCACAGGCAGCTGAAGAGAAATACGTGGATCCTAATATAAGGACAAATATTAACCAATGTTTTAGAGTAATTTGTCATTTATATAAGTACAGGGTGTAGAGCAATAATTTTCTTTTTTGCACTGCAGGCTGTGGCGGCACTGTTGGCGGAAGAGAGTGGATGTTGTGAGTGGCTTATAGTGGGTGACGGGAGATTTGTACTCGTTTGCCCTCCAGTTGCCATCATGCATTGGACACGTGAGAAGAGGAAATTTTTTGTTGAAGCGTATTTTTCAAATGCGCACTCGATCATTGCAGTGCAACGTGCTTTCGCTGTTCCCCCACGCGGACTTGTTCCTGGACGACAATCAATTGTAAATTGGGTAACTTCATTGAGAACAGCAGGAATTGTGTCATGGGTACGAAGGGGACCTGAGAGAACGATTATAACACCATAAAACATCGAGAGTTAGAGCAGCAGTACTGCAATCTCCGAAACGCTCTGCTCGGAAGCAATCACTTGCTCTTGGCATTTTTTTCAGCCGGCTCTTGAGGCAATGCAATTAAAGAACGTATGGCTCCAACAGGATTTTGCCACTGCAAACTCAGCGAGGGTTACCATGAATTGTTTGAGGCAACTGTTTTCTAGACGGCTTATCTCTGTGAGAGGTGATGTGAACTGGCCGGCACGCTCACCAGACTTAGCCCCATGCGATTTTTTCCCTTGGGGTTACCTGAAGTCGAAGGTGTATATTGGGATGCAACACCATGGACTACCGAATAACCAATACTGAAGCTGAAATAGGCAGAATGCCGGTCGACATGCTTGTTAGAGCTCAAGAAAACTTTAGAAAACGTATGCAGCAGTGTGTGGATAGCGAAGGTCGACATTTGCCAGATACTCCATTTAAAACCATGTTATGTAAAAATTCCCTTACTGTTCAATATAATTAAAATATAAACTAAATTTTTCTAAGGTTCATAATTTTTTTATTTCATTCCCAAATAAGCAAAATTCCGCGCTCCACCCGTTATTTCTGCTGTACGACTACTTTTTTTTAAAAAAGTTTTTTAGTCGCACACTTTTACCATGTATAGGGTGACCAATCTAGAGGTATTTTTTCAATCGGCCTTTTTCACAGATTACGCGTGAGTTGTGTTAAACTTTGTTTTTTTTCTTTTCAGTATTGTTTGCCATTTCATCATAGATATCATAGTCTGTCATTAAAGTGTGTCATACTGGTCGAAATGGTTGAACGGTTCAAAATTGGACCCCCAGAATGGACTCCCTGAGGCGAAGTTGCGGCCAATATTTGAAGGAAATTATATTCAAAAAATAATAGCATAAAATGTCCTTTTGAATGAAGATTCCATACTCCATTCCATACATGCCATTTGGTTAAAAACTTGTTTTCTATTTAAATATAGAAGCAAGAGGTCTTGAGCCGGTTAATCCCTGTTCAATGTGATTCCATACTTGTTTGAATTTTTTATTTTTATTTTGAAAAGGAAACCTCTAGATTGATTTCCCGATAGAAGGGCATCCAGATAAATCTATTGAGAATAATTTTCTAATTTTTTTTAGGTACGGAGTAATTCCAAAATCTTTTTGAATACGTTTAAACCTAAAAGCTAAAGGAAGTAATCCTTTGCTCATTAAAAGGACAACTATTCGTTCTTACAACTACATCAGCAGGAAATCTAAGTTTTGTATTTTTGTTTAAAAAATCCTCCTATCAGGAAGTATAAAAAATATCTTACAGAGATATATTAAAATATATAAAATCTGTTTTAGTTCTCCTTGTTTTAGCTATTCTTTCAAACGTATTTCATTTATATAATGGTGACAAATAACAACAGGATCTCTGAGAGTTCCATAATAAGCGAAATGGCCAGTATTCAACGGAAAGGACAGTAGTTACCTCCGGGCCGTTCCTGCCATTCTTAAGTTTTTGCCTTTTTTTGGATTGGTTTCGCTTCAACTATTCGTGTTTTTTGTGATTTTGGCGTCAAGGCAAAAAACAAAGCAGCACAATAAGGGGAAGATGAGTTCAATTAACATTTGTCATTTTTATAGTTGGACACTTGTCAGTCATTTTGAAACGACACAGGCCTGTGGCAATAGAGTTTTATCAACACAGTGCAATTGTTGAATAAAAGAAATTAAGAAATAACGTTCTCTGCTGTTGTTTTTTTTTGGTTCTTTTAAAATGGCAACATTTTATTGCTCCATGGCAATCAGAAGCCAAAATAGTCATATGCCAAAGGGTGCTCGGTTTTTGACATGATGGAGGTTATTGTTCGAAAGATGAGACAAGATACCTTAATATGAAGGCCCACTTCACGATGTTAATGTACTTTGGGTGAGAAGCAGTTTGCCTTTTTGACACACTGAAACTTCGGATCACGTCCAAATACTTTCCGAAGGTGAAGTGTAAATATTGCTTCGATACAGTGGCGTTGTGCCTCATTTCCAGTTATTAACAGACAAACAAAGTTCATTGAGACCCTCTAAATTTTTATAGTCTTGGAAAAGGTTGTCAGAACTCCCCCGAGCAGATCAACCATTATGAGGCTGGTTAACATGTTCGCCGAATCTGGAAGCACCGCCCGAAGACCGAACCATCGGGATTTCTATGTTCAGATTTACGACTCCATCGCGGCTGTAGCATCGGTAATTCAGGCTAATCTAAACGTTTCGACTCAAAACTTATACGCGCCAATTCCATTTAGCAGACGGGCATTTTAACGGATAATTCATGATGACTTAAACTTGTTTCTGTACAAAGTCCAAATTATAGGCAAGTAAACCCTCTGGCTTTGCTTTTTCGAATGGAATTTTGCCAAAAAAAAAAAAATTAATCGGCCTGATAAATTGCTTGTTTATGTCTTATGAGGCTTATTTGGATTTAAACGGCAATGTAAATCGAGTGAATCTTATCCACAAATACTCCATGTGAAGGAACTGCACCCAGGAAAATTTACTTGGGGCCATATTTCTTTAAAGAAAACAGTGTAAGAGTGACTGCCAATGAGGATCGTTATTTAAAGATGCTAAAGGAGTTTTTTACCAAGAACTGCGCCGAAGCAAAATGGAGCAACTGCACATATAGCCAGACCCATTATGGCAGAGCTCCAACGAAAATTCCCAATGGTGCGCCACCCTGTATATTGGCGCATATTTTAGCTCGAATTAATAACAAGACAAGTAATCGGTTGGATCTACGAGGGCGGTTCGGAAAGTTCTTAGCCTATCAATGAAAGAGAATAGTTCGTTTTTCAAAAATATTTTTATTTCAACAGGGATTAAACCGGCTCAAGACCTCATGCTTCTATATTTAAATAAAAGACAAGTTTTTAACAAAATGGCAAAGTGACATTGATTTTCGTGGCTGCACACTACTTTTATCATGATTTCGGGTCCGTGACAACCCTCTTCAGAAATCCTTGCTGCAATTATTAAAAGTAAAACCGAACTCTATAAGGCCTTTAGAGCTGGCAAGAGTGAGTTGTATTTTCGTCGGCAATTGTGTGAAGAAAACTTGAAAAGTAAGGTTTACAACAGTAGTTCTCATTCGTTTGTTGAGAGACTGACCTTATAGAGTTCGGTCTTACTTTCAACAATTGCAGCAAGGCTTTCTGAAGAGGGTTGTCACGAACCCGAAATCATGTTAAAAGTAGTGTGCAGCCACGAAAATCAATGTCACTTTGCCATTTTGTTGAAAAATTGTCTTCTATTTAAATATAGAAGCAAGAGGTCTTGAGCCGGTTTAATCCCTGTTCAATGTGTAAAAGCAACAGACCAAAATAAAACAAACGAGCTAAAAATATTTTTATTTTTCAATATAATCTCCTGAAACTTCAATACACTTAGTCCAACGCTTATCTAGCAACTCTATCCCTTCATTAAAAAAGTTTTCCTCAAGGTCTTCAAAATAGTGGTTTACAACTGTAATTGCATCTTCATTTGAGGCAAAACGCTTGCCAGCAAGGATTTTTTTAGATTTGGGAACAGGTAAAAGTCACTGGGAGCTAAATCAGGAGAATAAGGTGGGTGGTCAAGCAACTCGTACTTTAATTCGTTGATTTTAGCCATTGTTAAAACACTCTTGTGCGCTGGTGCGTTGTCTTGATGAAAAATTATTTTTTTGTGTTGTAAGCCAGGACGTTTTTCTCGAATTTGTACATTTAATTGATCTAAAAGGTTGCAATAGTACTCTGAATTTATTGTTTTACCCTTTTGCAGATAGTCAATCAATAAAATTCCTTTGAAGTCCCAAAAAACCGTTGCCATAACCCTACCAGCCGATTGAATTGTTTTTGCCTTCTTTGGGCCACTTCCTCCAGCTTCAGTCCATTGTTTGGATTGTTCTTTTGTCTCTGGAGTATAGTGGTGGATCCATGTCTCATCAACAGTTATGAAACGACGCTTAAAATCCATTTTATTTCGCTGAAAACGATCCAAACAAGCTTGAGAAATGTTCATTCTTATGAGTTTTTGGTCGACTATTAACAAGTGCGGCACCCATCTTGCAGAAAGCTTTTTCATCTGTAGTTCTTCATGCAAAATTAAATGGACTCGATCATTTGAGATGCCCATGATATTAGCTATTTCACGCACTTTTGTTCGTCGATCATTTAATACCATATCATGCACTTTGGCTACAATTGCTGTTGTTGTTGCTGTTTTTGGACTTCCACTACGTGGTTCATCTTCAATGCTTATACGACCACGTTTAAATTCAGCAACCCAATTTTTTAGTGTTGCATATGAAGCACTTTCACCTAACACATTCACCATATCATTATGAATTTCTTGTCCCGATAAACCTTTTTAATGTAAATATTTAATGACACCACGCATTTCTAATTTTTCCATTGTAAAAAAATCGCGGATGCGTCTTTTGTGAACACATGTTTCTATATGAAGAAGTTGCCAGATCGAAACAAAATTTAACATGTGTTCATAGCAGAGATGGAAGTTTCCAAAACACTTAACTTTTTTTTGTTTATACCGCGCTTTTTGTGCTAGGCTATGAAGTTTCCGAACAATGATTCAGTAGCAAAAGAAGAATTTCGGTTGCTATCACCGAATGTTATTAATCGAATTAGATATTCGGTTCGAAATATCACAAGATGATAAATATGACCATCGTACTGTACTCACAACTCATAAATCGGCCATACCAATAAAACGCGAAAATGGTATTAGGTTGCCACAACTGGTGGTTATTGACTTTAAGCCAATCGACTCCATCATCTTTTCCACTTTTTCCTCGTTATGAGTAATTAATGTACTTAAATTGTGTAAGCAATCCGTTTTTTGCCACTGACTAAAATTTAAATTTTTTTGTTGAACGAGTAAGGGGATTTTTAGATCCCTAAATTCTCTTCCGAAGGTTTGGATACTTGGGATGTTGCAGCGATAATACAGTTGCAATAACTGAAAATTACAGAGTACCAACTAACATGCGGTTGTATTGAGGATTACTCGAGATGCATGTAATATTACTCAACCAAAGGGCAATTATCGGGAGGATATATACCGGATTCGGTCTGGTTGAACTACTAATTGATTATATAAAGGGTATATCAAAACTTGTATTTTAAAATCGGTCCGAACTACAAACATTCGGTTAGATAAACCGACTGTTGCAATAACCAACATTCCATTGTACTGATTGTTAAATGGTTCGAGATATCATATGAAGTTTGCTACAACGGTATTCACAGCCAATAACACGATTATACCAACCGAATGCAGTTTAATTATTACTGGCGACAACTGGAGGTTAAGGCAAAAAACCACTTGTGATGAACATATTACTTTGGTACCAATAATTGGTGGTTACTACAGATTAGTTCTTTGCAGTGACCAAAGCCTGTTAAGTTGGCTGTTGTAACATAATACTGGTTTTCCAAGATCAACATATAAAACCTACACTAGTTTATCGGTCCTAGTTACAGCAAATTCTTTATTTACGAAAAAAATGGTCAGATTGTTTAAGTTTCTGAATTAGACGGTTAATGCTTCTAAACGATACAGCCGTGTAAATAAAAGAACAATAAATAAAAAAAATCGAGATTACAGAAGCAGACCTTACTGTAATTCAGTGAAATTTTCCAGACTTGATCAGAATATTCGCCATAGATACCCTTCTTTTAAATTTTGTTTTTTTTGGTGGGGACCCATTTTTCCCGAGCTTCGGCCACCCAATGCTTGACAATAAATATTGTTATAAACCTTAGTTAATTATTTTTAGTTGGGAAATCATTGCAATGCTTTTGAAGACATCTATCCAATGACGGATTTGTTTTACTGTTCAGTTGGCCCATTGCAAGGCGGTCAAATATCATTTTTTCAAAAAGTACTTATAAATAAATTCAGTTCCAATAATCATCTTTATCTGTTATGATTACCCATACTTGTTTTCTTCAACCGAAGTTGTCAGTTCCATCTACTGACAACTGCTGTGTACCCAAGCAACATTTGGTTGTAACAATGGCATGCATGGATAGTATATCCAACTTCCAACATTCGGTTGGCAGCAGATTCGGTTGTGGCAACAATTATGTTCTTTGTGTCCAATGTTTGGCTTTCCCAAAAATTTGGCTTTCCCATTTTAGCAATTTCATTCATTCCCCTTATAGCAACACCCTTTCTGCTTTCTCATTCATGGTGCATTTTGTTTTAATGTACATCCTTTTTCCAGTTGTCCTTTTTTCATTGTTTTCATGAAGAAAAAGTTATTTTATTGTTAAAAATGCCCATGAGTATTGTAACGTGCCAAAGTGCAATTGTATGTTCCAATGGAGCAGCCATTCAGAGTCGTCCTTCTTGCTGTTCCAGCACATAGCTCGGATCATAGATTTTTATTATTTTTCTGCCACAGACGGGAAACAAATAAAAATAATACTCGAATAACAATGGGGGCAATATGCAGTTTTCGCTTAATTTTTTGGTTGGTTTGTCAGCGGGGAGGAATCGGCCAGCAACAGCATCCGCTATGAGGGTGTTGGGTTTGATGAGAGCAAAGCCAATCCTTTGGCGTTGTTGTGTTAAAGGAATCCTTCTCTCATGCAAGTGAAAAGTGTCCGTTTGCGTTGTGTCCGGTGTCGTCCATCACTGGTGAAATAAAAATGTCACTCCCATTGCAGTTCATCACATGACGAATGTGTGTTGTCCTCAGCTCCAACGTTCCGCTGTTCCGAGTTCTGTTGGGGCGTAAAGTAACACACACACAAACACATACACGCGCGCGCGCGAAAAAGGACATGACCAAAACGGGAATGAAAAACAAAATTTTTGCGAGTAATGAAAAGACGAAAGCATTTTTCTTGTCGCCTTTTTTTCTAGCTGCGAGTTTGTTTGTTAGAAATTAGAAAAAATGACATGACAACGCGCCCAACATGTCAAGTGAGGATTTCAAAATGAATGGATCCGGAGACACATGAGACACACAGCCCGAGCAACTGTCAGGGTAAGTGTGTATGTGTAGGTGTGTTTATATGTGATCCTGTGTCTGCCCCGGAGAGGGTATGTGTGTGTGTGTGTGTGGGGGTGGCTGGGCAGTAGTGCCCGAATGTCAACAAAAGAAACACAGAACACAGGATACCAGAAATAATACAAAAGGATGCAATAACTGTTTCTATAGGTTGCACTACTGTTGTATTGTATTGTGAATCCCAAGACCCAAAAGGACATACATGCTATATGCACATGGTCCCATGTACGATATTATGTACACACAGTTATTTGCGCTTCGATGAGAGGGCTACTTTTAAAGTTTTCGCTAAAAATGTAGTTTAGTTCGCCAGGCCGAAACTTATATTTACTCCACCGTGCGTATTCGCTATGGAAATGGAACCCAATCTTAGCTAAATATTTTAAATGAAACCATTTTGAAATTCGAAGTGGAATTATTTTTAATGTGAGTTCCCACCTGTCCATAGTGAATTTTGAAGGCTGATTTGTTTTTTGGGTCCCAAAGCCGAAATGTCCTACAACCTCTGTGCATTTAAACCGTGATACGTCGCCAAATATTTTGTCTTGTTGAATAAATACTAAGAAAAGTATATTTTTATGAGGTACCTTTAGTCCTTTAAAAGGAAACTTTATCGCCCAAGGTCGATTTCGTCCAGATTCAATCCCAAACGACATGTGACCATAAGCCATTGTCTTGCAAAACATCAGCTCATATCGTACTTGCAACAGACAAACGGACGGATCGTCTTAGAATTTTATGACGATCATTAATATAAAGGGTGATCCGTCTGAGGTATTTTTTCATAATAAAAAAAATTCAAATCAAGTGTTGAAACTCAAAAAGACATTTGATGTCATTTATTTCTTAAATATATAATCTCCTTCAAATGTTGACCGCAACTCAGGTTGTCCATTTTGAGGGTCCAAACTTGGCGTTAATAGCACACGTAATGTTGGCTTCCGAAACCTGAGTCGTAGCTGGTTTGTCAGCATAGACTTTGGACTTTACATAGCCCCAAAGAAAAAAGTCTGAAGGTGTAATATCACACCATCTAGGCGGCTAACTCACTGGTCCTAAACGAGAAATTAGCTAGTCTTCGAAATGGCCTCTCAATAGACACATTGTTTAAGCAGCTGTATGGCAAGTGGCACTGTCATGTTGAAATCAAATTTCGTCAAGATTATGGGCTTCAAATTGAGGTAGCAAAAAGTCTGATATCAGGTCACAATAGCGAGCACCTTTCACAGTTACGTTCCGGTCATCATCATTTTTGAAAAGGTGTTCGCCGTGTACGTCTTTCCATGATGAAATGGCAAACAATACTGAAAAAAATAAAGTTCAACACAACTCACACGCAATCTGTGAAAAACCCCATATTGAAAAAAATCCCTCTAGATTGATTAACCGTTATAAACTGTATAGCGCTTCTTGGGCTTTGGGACCCGTAGTCAAAAGCTCATGACCTCCAATTCAGCCAAATCGTTTAATTTCTGTCATATGCAGATTCGTCAGAAAACTCCCCTTCTTCTGAGTACCCATGTGTCAATGTTGGAAAGGATATATTTGTCTGAGCTCTAGGGACACTACCCTCGACCCATAGGCCTCAAATTTCGTCGAATAGTAAAATTAGTGTGATATTCTGATTAGTGACGAAATTTTATTGCTTTTTAATACGGATATATCCATAATTCATGGAGGCCGGATTTTGGACCCGTGGAGCCTTAATGGGCTTTAAGGTTCGAATACCAAGGTTTATATGCTAGAAGATTTCACCGTTTCTCAATACAAATGTGTCCCCGAACATTAGGTGACGGTTTCAGGGCCCCAGGGCCTAACTACCAAGCCCATTTATGAAAATGGTTAAGCACCTATGTTGACCACTTTGCCAGAATATTTTACCGTATGTCCGTACAAATATGTCCCCAAACATTAGGCGACCGTTTTTAGGCAGCTGGACAAAATCACCACGCCCATTGTTCGAACAAAAAACACATATTGTGTAAGACGAAGAAAGACGAAGGTCCTTACCTTGCGCAGACACAACTTCCTGCTGCCTAAGCAATACCTGCTAGGGTGTTTTCGCAGCAGTCATCCTAACCACCATCTCTTGGACAGGATGCCTCCGCCCAGGCAGATCAGGTACGATCTTCATGATCTAGAGAGAGAAGTCCAGCGGTATAAGAGAGAACCTTTAGATCATCGAAACTATCAGGCCGGTCTGAACAACATTCACGCCGATGAAGTCGCAGCAGCAGTATCCAGCTACCGTGTGAATGTAGTGCTAGGGGAGCATCCCCCGGAGATTGCGCCAGAGGACTAACTCGGCAGACGCGCATGGTTCTGGCGCAGCTGAGATCCGGATGGTGCAGCCGTCTCAATTCTTACTGGGCACGAATTGATGCTAACGTTCCGGACATGTGTCCCGCCTGCCATCAGGGACCACATTATGTGCTGCACCTCTTCAACTGTCCGGCCAAGCCCACTCAGCTGACCCCAAGGCCTCTGTGGACGCATCCAGTTAAGATGGCGAGTTTCCTCCACCTGGATATCGAATCAGATCCCCAATAGAAGAACCAGACTTCAAAATAAATATATTGTTGTTACAAGAACAACCACCACGCCCCTTTATGGCTAGGTTAAATCATCTATGCCCATTACTGATAAAAAAAAACGCTGATTTAAAGGAATATTAATTTAATAACAGAACGAAATTTTCAAAAAATTACAAATTTAATCAGGATTTATGTTAGTCCCTCAAAGGGAAACATTTCACCTTTTGCCCCATTTGGTCCCATTTTTAATAAAACTGTTATATGTGGTAAGTTTGAAGACTCTAGCTCTACTCATTATGGCTAGATCGTCTTAGAATTTAGAGACGGAGGTGGTCAGGTTTATTGTATTTTCGTTGGCAATTGCATAAAGAAAACTTAAAAAGTGAGAATTACAACAGCACCTCTCATTGGTTTGATGAGAACCTGGTCTTAATGAGTTAAGTTTTTCTTTCAACAATTGCTGCGAAGCTTTCTGATGAAGGTCGTCACGGACATGAAATCGCGATAAAAGCAGTGTGCAACCTCCATACTCAAAGTCACTTTACTCTAATAATGAAAATGCGAATATTTATCATCAAAAATGGTTTTTCAAAGTTTTCTCCAGCATGACTTATACACTTTTGCATGCGCTCCCAGCAATTGTCGAAGCACTTTTTCCATTTTAAGCCGATGTTTGAGAGCTCGCATTGTCACAATGTGCACAATGATTCGTCTTGTCTTGTTCGTTTTTCAAATTTCTCCGAAGACTTCAGGCAAACAAATTGTGGTGTACCTCCTACGTTGCTCAAGCGGAACAGTCGCCACATGAACAGTTTTGCAGAAGAAATAGGCGACCATTTGCTTCGAAGTGCTTCTTCCACGAACAACTTTCGATGGATTTGACTAGTCTTCGAAGACCCACACGGTCGATTGCTGTTTTGTTTGGGCTCATACGCATAGATCCATGATTCGTCACCTGTGACGACCTTATAAATGTATTTTGAAGCACCGCAATCGTATTTTTTCAACATTTCTTTGCACCTATCTCTACTCGAGCCTTTTTTCAGAGATTGTCAAATTGTGCGGGATCCAACGAGAACAAACCCTTTTTAAGGCCAGGTGTTCATGCAATATCGAATGTATGCTGTTGGAAGAAATGCCCAAGGATACCTCTATCTCAAGGAATATCACATGACGATCTTGCATTAACAGTTCACGCAAGGCATCAATGTTCGCTTGCACTACGGCCGTTTTTGGACGACCTTCGTCTTTGAGAGATCGTCGGCCACGATTAAATTCAATAAACCAGTTTTTCACAGTAAAATAGGATGATGCTTCATCGCCATACAAAGATTTAAGTTCATCGATTCACTCTTGTCATGATAATCCACGTCGAAAGTTGTGAAAAATTATCGCACGAAAATGTTCACGAGTGAATTCCATTTTTTGCCAATTAGATTTTTTTAAGTCACTGTAAACAACGTCAAAACGTTCTAAGTACGTTTATGCTAAAAAAAATGTCAAACTTTGCAAAAGAAATGTCAGATGGCGCCAGGCAACACTTAGTGTCACGTTGAACGGCAGGGACTTAAATATGGATTAATTTCTCCAGGGCTTATTACAACGTCTGATCCTAAAATGGGCATAATCGGATGTAATATATGACATGTAGATAGGCATGACATTAAACCGAGAGACCCTTGCATCGGTGCTATAGAAAACTAAAACAATAAGGTCCAAATCCACTGTGGTTAGTTTCTGGTTGCATGTTACATACCAGTCGAAATTTGAGCAAAATTCTATTTATTTTAAGACTTCTAGAGCGACAGGACATCAATCAAATCGGAAGGGAGCCGTGTGAGCGTGCTTAAGGAAAACATGAACCCATATGGTGTAATTTGAAGTAAGTTAGTTGTCGATCTCTTACCAAGTACTATTCTATATTGGAGCTAGCTGCGGGGCCTTAAAATAGAACGGACATTTCTATGGAATCTATATAAAACCCTTGACCGATATAGTCCCATACTCAACCATACTTTAACATATATCGCCCACAATGCTTATCGCTTAACTTGAATAAGACCAAACGTCAAATGCGGCCGTAAAATGGCTGGACCTCTAAGTAGAAGAAAGCTTCGCATGGGGGCTAGGAAAACCGAGACCGAAGTAGTCAATTTTTCACCGAAGTTAATTATTGGTTGCTCATGACGGACCGTGCGATTTCAAGGCTTTTAGAGCGGTAGGGGACCATTGCAAGGGAGCTACATGAAAACACTGGGATAATTTTACTGAGGCCTGCTATTAGTCATCCGTGGCGTTTTTTCCGAAATTTGGTCAAAATAAGATGTTATACGAGGGCGGTTCGGAAACTTCTTAGCCTAGCACAAAAAGCGCGGTATAAACAGAAAAAAGTTAAGTGTTTTGGAAACTTCCATCTCTGCTATGAACACATGTTAAATTTTGTTTCGATCTGGCAACTCCTTTATATAGAAACAGGTGTTCACAAAAGACGCATCCGCGATTTTTTTACAATGGAGAAATTAGAAATGTGAGGTGTCATTAAATATTTACATAAAAAAGGTTTATCGGGACAAGAAATTCATAATGATATGGTGAACGTGTTAGGTGAAAGTGCTCCTTCATATGCAACACTAAAAAATTGGGTTGCTGAATTTAAACGTGGTCGTACAAGCATTGAAGATGAACCACGTAGTGGAAGTCCAAAAACAGCAACAACAACAGCAATTGTAGCCAAAGTGCATGATATGGTATTAAATGATCGACGAACAAAAGTGCGTGAAATAGCTAATATCATGGGCATCTCAAATGATCGAGTCCATTTAATTTTGCATGAAGAACTACAGATGAAAAAGCTTTCTGCAAGATGGGTGCCGCACTTGTTAACAGTCGACCAAAAACGCATAAGAATGAACATTTCTCAAGCTTGTTTGGATCGTTTTCAGCGAAATAAAATGGATTTTAAGCGTCGTTTCAGAACTGTTGATGAGACATGGATCCACCACTATACTCCAGAGACAAAAGACCAAACAATGGACTGAAGCTGGAGGAAGTGCCCCAAAGAAGGCAAAAACAATTCAATCGGCTGGTAAGGTTATGGCAACGGTTTTTTGGGACTTTAAAGGTATTTTATTGATCTGCAAAGGGTAAAACAATAAATTCAGAGTACTATTGCAACCTTTTAGATCAATTAAATGTACAAATTCGAGAAAAACGTGCTGGATTACAACACAAAAAAATAATTTTTCATCAAGACAACGCACCAGCGCACAAGAGTGTTTTAACAATGGCTAAAATCAACGAATTAAAGTACGAGTTTGCTTGACCACCCACCTTATTCTCCTGATTTAGCTCCCAATGACTTTTACCTGTTCCCAAATCTTAAAAAAAATTCCTTGGTGGCAAGCGTTTTACCTCAAATGAAGATGCAATTACAGTTGTAAACCAATATTTTGAAGACCTTGAGGAAAACTATTTTAATCAAGGGATAGAATTGCTAGATAAGCGTTGGACTAAGTGTATTGAAGTTTCAGGAGATTATATTGAAAAAATACAAATATTTTTGAAAAACTAACTATTCTCTTTCATTGATAGGCTAAGAACTTTCCGAACCGCCCTCGTATGTGAGTTCTACAGTTGCAGAAAAGATGAAGATGATTTTAAAACAGAAATAAATATGGAAAATTTTCAAAAGGTTTGTCCTCGTCACAGTCCTGAAAAATGTGCAAAGTTTCTTTGAAATCGGTTCATATTTGCGGCCCGTACTTTGATTATAACCACAAATGGTTAGACGAACGACAAAACGGACGCTCGCTCAATGAAATCAGATAGTGAATCTTAATTAATCGGTTTTATAACCATTGGATCTATCCCTTTTCCTCTAAGATGTTACAAACATCAACACTAAGACATAATTCCATAAATCACCAGGTGTCTACCCTAAAACTAAGTCATTGAAACCGTAAGACAAGTGATAAAAGTGGAGGGATCTGAGAGTCTTTAGGAAGCCGTTAAACCATTAAGCGCTATTGACAGACATACGATTGCGAAGGTCGTCAAGGAACCGCTTCCCCTGTACAATTGGACAGTGGGCCCTTTTAGACCCTTTCGCAGTGGCCCTCGTTAACGGTGTTCATGTATGCATACATTCTAGTATGGATGCATAAGAACATTTCCCATGTATTGGCCTCCTGCCTGCATATGTGTGCGTGAAAGGAAGGACCTCTGTATCCCTATGCCCGGATTCGCGTGTGTTCCATGTGTGTTGGCTGCATCAAAATTTATAATGTCACTTGTGGTATATATGGGCTGTCACAGCATGATGAAAAATAGATGGTGGTCACGACCGCACAACGACACTGAATGACAACATCAATGCTTGTGTTCAGAGCTCTAAAACAAAGGCAAACAAACAGCGAAAAATGAAAAAAAACGAAAAAGAATTTATAGCTTCCAAGATTTCGCCATAGGATAAAAATGGTGGACGCCAGTGGAGAGGAGAAAACAAAGGCCATTAAGATAAGTGCAATGTATTTCTATGTGTATAAGTACATATATAGACGTACGTACCCATAGGCACGATCTGAAATGGGAAAGTGGTGTAGGAGGCGTCCAAAGGCCAACCAACTATTGGTCGGAGCCAAATAGTGGCCGGTGGTGGTATAATTATTAACTGATTTGAAATCGTAAGCTATACTTTAAGAAAAAAGGTATTCGAAAGGAAAATCTTTTTCAAAGGTAGAACAAGCTGGGCGAGCATGCACAGGTGCTTTAAAATTATCTACAGACCCCGTTTGCTTAAATTTACGCACAAATCACCCTATTGTGGACACATTTGGACGATTTACTGCAAAAAAACATCACTAAGTGCATGAAATGTATTTTGTAATTTCGTAAAAGGCTTCAACAATATTAAGGCTCTGCTCAATTGTAAACGTCGCTTTGGTTGAAGCAAAGAAATGTCAAATTAAGTTGGGTAAAAAACTTGACCCTAAGGTGCAACTCACAGTAAAAATCGTACATTATGGGTGGACCACCCTTTATATATTTTAAGCGCACTTTCAAGCCACTTTCTGCGAGACAAGAAAACAAAATTTCCGTTAAATTAAAAAAAAAACCATTGTTTTGCGTTGCGGACGTTACAATCTGGGCGTTCATTTAACATACAATTTTTTATATCTTCTTCTTTTAACTGTATGCAGTGGAATATATTTTAAGTCGAGTACTTTAAGTTAAGTGTTTTTATGAAAATCGAAAAAATCGAAAAAATGCTTTTGCATTTGTGGTTTTCAACGAAGACCCATGCGAAACGGAATTGGTGGAAATGATATTGCGCGTTGAAGATTGCTCTACGCACAGTTCGAAGACTATACACAAAGGGTAATTCTCATTAATAAAAATGAGTCTCCCGTATAAGTCATTTGATTTGTGGCCGAAGTAATCGTTGCCAACGACTGCTGAAGAAAAACCTTGGCGGGTTTAGAAACAGCTGTACAGTCTGCCTGGCAACCGTCGCAAATACATTTCACCAATTTCTTCTTTTTAAGTTGATTCTGAAAAAGAAACAACATAAAGGTCTCCAACCAGAATAAAAAACTGCTCAAGTCATAATAATGAAAAAAGACCGAATAAATAACCAAAAAAGAAACGAAAAAACTAAAAAAATAATCTTTTGAAATAGCAAATAAAACTACGAGTTAGGTGTAGGAATTAACCTTCCGCTCATTAAGGTATTACGAGGGCTGCTATATGTATTTCTGGCCTAATAATGAAAATGCGAATATTTATCATCAAAAATGGTTTTATTGTTTTTCAAACTGTTCTCCGGCATGATTTATACACTTTTGCATGCGCTCAAACCAATTGTCGAAACACTTTTTCCACTTCGATTGAGACACCTCCAAAACATGGTTTTTGAACGCTTCAACAGTTTCTTTTGGAGACGAAAATCGTTGACCACGCATTTTTTTCTTGTGGTGTGGAAACAAAAAGACGTCATTGGGTGCCAAGTCAGGGCTGTAAGACGGATGACCCATCAATTCGACGTTTTGGCCGGTCAAAAAGGCGCTCGTTTGAGCCGATGTGTGACAGCTCGCATTGTCATGGTGCACAATGATTCGTCTTCTCTTGTTCGTTTTTCGAATTTCTCCGAAGACTTCAGGCAAACAAATTGTGGTGTACTCGTACCACTCAAAATTGACCATCCTACGTTGCTCAAGCAAAACACGTGTCACATGACCACGAACAACTTTCTTTGTAATTGGCTCTTCTTCGAAGACCCACACGGTCGATTGCTGTTTTGATTCGGGCTCATTCGCATAGATCCATGATTCGCCACCTGTGACGATCTTATAAACATCTATTGAAGCACCGCGATCGCATTTTTTTAAAGTTTCTTTGCACCAATCGACAAGAGCTTTTTTTGAGCGATTGTCAAATTGTGCGGGATCCAACGAGAACAAACCTTTTTTATGGCCAGGAGTTCAGGCAATATTGAATGTTTGCTGGTGGAAGAAATGCCCAAGGATGCCTTTATCTCATGGAATGTCACATGACGATCTTGAATTATCAGTTTATGCACGGCATCAATGTTCTCTGGCACAACCGCCGTTTTTGACGACCTTCGTCTTTGAGCGAGCGTCGGCCACGATTGAATTCTTTAAACCAGTTTTTCACAGTGCTATAGGATGGTGCTTCATCGCCATATAAAAATTTAAGTTCATCGATGCACTCTTGTCGTGACAATCCACGTCAAAAGTTGTGAAAAATGATCGCACTAAATGGTTCACGAGTTAATTCCATTTTTTTTTGCCAAATTGATTTTTTCAAGTCACTGTAAACATCACAAATGATGGTCGTACGTCAAAACGTTCTGAGTACGTTTATGCTAAAGAATGTCAAACTTTTCAATAGAAATGTCAGATGGCAACACTTAGTGTTGCATATGACAGAAATATATATAGCAACCCTCGTACTGAAAAAGCTGATTCTTTTCATATTTTGAAGGTTAAACATAAAGCCCTTCGATCTGGCCACAATTTTAACACACTTCTTACAAAACACGCTTTACAGAGATAATGGCAAATTCAATTGTATCGTAAGCGGCACACGTCTTTTTTGGCGCTTAAGTATTTTTCGCGGTTAGGTCTCGATATGTTGCTTTTTATACTGAGTGGCCCAAATACAACTGAAGGGTTTACCAGAAAGGTTGCGAAGAAATTCCATTATTCCTCTTGCTGTACGCGCAGTGCTTCTATTTTTCTGAACCATACACACAGTGAAAAAAATCAGTTGGAAATCGGTCCGAACTACAAAAATTCAGTTGGATAAACCGAATTTCTGTTGCAATGACCAACATTTCATAGGTCTGATGGTAACATATAACATAACATAACATATCACGGTATTTACAACCAATAACACAGTTATACAAACAGAATTCATTTTACTTATTGGTTGCAACAACTGGTGGTTATGGCAACCAACCAATTGTGATGCACCTGTTACTTTCTTGCCAATAACTATTTATGACAACACATTAGTTCTTTGTAGTGACAAAACCCTGATTAGTTGGCTGTTGTGACATAATATTAGTTATATATAAGTATAAGTAGTCACAACAAAAAAATTGTTTACGACGAAAACCTATTTCGAAATCCCCAAAAAAATTTAAAAACAAAAAAGCTGATCAAGCCCTTTAATTTTCGTGGGTTGGACGGTTAATGCTTCCCAACGATACTGCCATATTAATAAACGAACTATAAATAAAAATAATGAAATATAAAAAAATAGCTTGACTTGATCAGCATTTTCGACATAGCTTCCCCACCTTATAATTCAAAACAACAACCATTTTTTTGTTGTTTTCCCCTAGTTACAGCCCCCAAAGCTTGACAAAAATTATAATAATATATATCATAATTAATTATTTTCCAATGGAGAAGACGGATTTATTTTACTGATCAGTTGACCCATAATAAATATTTTTCAAAAAGTACAACAATCTATAGTAACCATCAATCTATAACAACAACCAATATATGTGACAGCGCATAGAGAAAGGGACCTAAGGGTAAACAAATCAATTTTCACTTTTTTTTTTTGATGTGGACAGCATCTGAGCATCGAATTAGACCGATCCCATGCCCCAAAAGTGTTCCCTCCCAAAAATATGCGCGTTTTATGAAAGTGATGGTACACCAAAGAAACACGTATTTAAATCGTTGGCTCTCCTGAACAAAACTGGTTTTTACCCTTAGGTCCCTTTCTATTTTGCCCGTCCCATATGCACAAATTCAGTGCCAGTTAGGATAACCGATAATTGTTTTCTTCAAACGGCAGTGTCAATTCCCACTTCTAAAATTGCTGTCCAAAACAACATTCGGTTGTAACGGTAACGGTTGGTTGAGGCAACAAATCTGTTCTCTATGTGTATACACGAGGGTTTCTATATATATTTCTGGCCTAGGCAACACTAAGTCTTGCCTGGCTCCATCTGACATTTCTACTGGAAAGTTTGACATTTTTTAGCATAAACGTACTCAGAACGTTTTGTGTTGTTTACAGTGACTTGAAAAAAATCAATCTGGCAAAAAATGGAATTAACTCGTGACATTTTCGTGCGATCATCTTTCACAACTTTCGACGTGGATTATCACGACAAGAATGTATCGAAGAAAATTAAGTATTCTATGGCGATGAACCAGCATCCTTAGCACTGTGAAAATTCTATCTTGCGTGAACTGATGATGCAAGATCGTCATGTGACATACCGTAAGAAAGAGACATCCTTGGGCATTTCTTCCACCAGCATACATTCGATATTGCATGAACACCTGTTCGTAAAAAAGGGTTTGTTCTCGTTGGATACCGCACAATTTGACAATCGCTCACACAAATTGACAATTGCTGCAAAGAAATTTTGAAAAAATACGATCGAGATGCTTCAAAAGACGTTTATAAGATCGTCACAGGTGACGAATCGTGGAGCTATGCGCATGAGACCGAAACAAAACAGCAATCGACCGTGTGGGTATTCGAAGACGAGCCAAATCCAACAAAAGTTGTTCGTGGAAGAAGCACTTCAAGGCAAATGACATACCGTGACAAAGAGGCATCTTTGGGCATTTCTTCCACCAGCATACATTAGATATTGCATGAACACCTGGTCGTAAAAAAAGGTTTGTTCTCGTTGGATCCCGCACAATTTGACAATCGCTCAAAAAAGGCTCGTGTCGTTTGCTGCAAAGAAATTTTGAAAAAATACGATCGCGGTGCTTCAAAAGACGTTTATAAGATCGTCACAGGTGACGAATCGTGTATCTATGCGTGTGAGCCCGAAACAAAACAGCAATCGACCGTGTTGGCCTTCAAAGACGATAAAAATCCATCGAAATTTGTTCGTGGAAGAAGCACTTCGAAGCAAATTGCGCCTCTTTCTTCGGCAAAACTGGTCATGTGGCGACTGTTCCGCTTGAGCAACGTAGGACTGTCAATTCGGAGTGGTACACCACAATTTGTTTGCCTGTAGTCTTCAAAGAAATTCGAAGAACGAACAAGAGAAGACGAATCGTTATGCACCATGACAATGTGAGCTCTCACACATCGGCTCAAACCAGCGCCTTTTTGACCGATCAAAACGTCGAATTGATAGGTCATACGCAGTACAGCCCTGACTTGGCACCCAATGACTTCTTTTTATTCCCGCACATCAAGAAAAAAATGCGTAGTCAACGATTTTCGTCGGCAATAGATGCTGTTAAAGCGTTCAAAAACCATGTTTTGGAGGTGCCTCAATCGGAGTGGATAAAGTGCTTCGCCAGTTGTTTTAAGAGCATGCAAAAGTGTATAAATCATGCTGGAGAATACTTTGAAAAGCATTAAAACCATTTTTGATAATAAATATTCGCATTTTCATTATTAGGCCAGAAATACTCGTATATATAGCAGCCCTTAGAGTACCGATTATAATACTCTACATTGTTGAACTTAAATCCGCAAATATCGGCAAGGGCTCCATTTACGTGACTGCGGGGAATTCAGTTGGCTCAGTTTGTCACTCGAAATTTCAGTCTTGTGAAACACTACTGGGATAACGAATTTTAATTTTTCTTTGACTGACAATGAGCTAGATTTAGATGCTACTCTATAATTTTAACTACTGGTCTACAATTTAATTTCAAATAGAATATTTCAATATTATTAAAATAAATTTCCCTGAAAGTATGTATGTACATATACCGTCGTACATCTTCGCTAGACAACTTTTCATGTGCATTTGTATTTGTAAGTCATGAAGTGAAAGTGAAATTCGTTTTAGTTTTTCCTATATAGAACATGCATATGTATAACGTGGTAAACATGCACCGCCAGCTATGTACACATAGCCATACCTATGTATGTATATGTGTACCTAAAGCGTATATAATACATATTTATATTCATATGTTTAACAGTTAGTTTTGAATTCCGTCCTTTCTTTGTGCTGATTTTATTTTAATAAAAAAAGAAAAAAAAAAAAATAAAACTTTTTTTAACTCCATTTTCAAGACCAACAACAGAAGTATCCTGTACCAGATATGCCAGTGGAAAATAAAGTCAAAGTGGATGAGTGCATCTCTGCTCGATCTGTATTAAAGTGTGTGTGTGTGTGTGTGTGTGTAGCAGCCAGACGACACAAGTAGAAGCCGAAGGAGCTGCTGCAGCAACGGCACCATTGCCATAACCACCGCAACACCATGGCGGAGACTACGACGACGAACTAGTCAGCCACAAGGATGAAAGAGGTTTTCGAGACGACTCCTTTTTTGCATTTGTTGTACTTCTGAGTCGTTTCTTTTTTCGCCGGCGAATGCAGTAGACAATGAGCAGACACAAGCGTAGACAGACGGACGGACAGACGGAGACTGGTGAAAGTATTGCCGGGTATGTTGCAACAACTTTGATATTAAAAGTAGCGCACAACACCAACTTAAGTTGAAGTCGTATATAAAATAAAATAAAAAAAAAAACTTTGCAGTTTGTACATACACACACATAAGGTACCATATACAGGATTCTATGTACAAGCACATATACACGTAGGTACGTCCATGGCGTATGTACGAGCAGTTTTACTATTCATGGAACATTAGCAAACAACTACAGCAACAATAACTGCAATAGCTGACTGAGAGCGAGAAGCAGAGCGTGCAACATCCAACATCATCAACAGCAGAAGCAGCAGCAGCAGCCAGCACACTTTTTATTATCCTTGCATTAGTTTTGCTGTTTGTTGCCACAACTTTTTCCAAAGTTATTGCTGCTGCTGTTGTTGTTGTCCTTACTACGACGTCGTATTCTATGTAAAGTTGTGCCATGAATGGCGAATAACTTTAAATGTTTGACTTATTCTCGTTTTCGTTCCGCTTTTTAATGAACTCTGCGATGTGCTGCATTTAAGGTCCTCTGCAAGATGCTATTATCCCAGTTTGGAATTGGGACAAAAAATACCACAGTAAAGAGCTGAGAAACAATTAAATGGAAAACTTTGACAGCAAAAGTAAATTTAAATTCTAGGTTAAACCTATATTAAAATAGTCGGACAGGTTAAATGACAGGGACGATGTTTAAGGTTTACCTTTAAAAATCACTAAGTAAGTAAGAAAGACGCTGGCCGATGGCCCAAAACTTTAATATGAATATTGTTACTTTAGCAATTAAAAGAATAAAGGGCCAGGCCGAACTTTGTGTTGAAAACCGGTAAACAAATTAAAATAAAGGGTTGTCCAACCATAAAGCACTATGCTAATTGTGAGTCACACCAGAACGTCACGTTATTTGCCAAACTTGATTTGACATTTCTTTGTTTCAGTGTTTGACAAATTCAACTACGATGGTTGCTATATATATTTCTGACATTTCCATTGGAAAGTTTGACATTTTTTAGCATAAACGTACTCAGAACGTTCATATTTGTTGTTTACAGTGTCTTGAAAAAATCAATTTGGCAAAATAATGGAATTAACTAATTTTTCACAAGTTTCGACGTGGATTATCAGGCCAAAAGTGCATCGCTGAACTTAAATCTTTATATTGCGATGAGGCACCATCCTATAGCACTGTGAAAAATTGGTTTAATTCATCGTGGCCGACGCTCGCTCAAAGACGAAGGTCGTGAAGGTCGTCAAAAAACCGCCGTTGTGCCAGAGAACATTGATGCCGTGCGTGAACTGATAATGCAAGATCGTCATGTGACATACAGTGATATAGACGCATCCTTGTGCATTTCTTCCACCAGCATACATTCGATATTGCATGAACACCGGGCCGTAAAAAGGGGTGTTCTCTTTGGATCCCGCACAATTTGAAATTCGCTAAAAAAAAGGCTGGTGTCGAACGAAATTTGCAAAGAAATTTTGAAAAAATGAAATCGCTGTGCTTCAAAAGACGTTTTTCAGATCGTCACAGGTGACGAATCATGGATCTGTTCGTATAAGGCCGAAACAAAACAGCAATCGACCGTGTGGGTTTTCGAAGACGAGCCAAATCCAACGAAAGTTGTTAGTGGAAAAATCAGTTGGAAGCAAATAGTCGCCTGTTCTTCGGCTTGAGCAACGTAGGACTGTCAATTCTGAGTGGTACACCACATTTTATTTGCCTAAAGTCTTCGGAGAAATTCGAAAAACGAACAAGAGAAGAAGAATCGTTGTGCGCCATGACAATGCGAGCTCTCACACATCGGCTCAAACCAGCGCCTTTTGGACCGGCCAAAACGTCGAATTAATTGTTCATCCGTCGTACGGCCCTGACTTGGCACCCAATGACTTCTTTTTATTTCTGTACATCAAGAAAAAAATTAGTGGTCAACGATTTTCGTCGCCAGAAGATGCTGTTGAAGAATTCAAAAACCACGTTAGGAGGTGTCTCAATCGGAGTTTAAAAAGTGCTCCGCCAATTGTTTTGAGCTCATGCAAAAGTGTATAAATCATGCTGGAGAATACTTTGAAAAACAGTAAAACCATTTTTGATGATAAATATTCGCATTTTCATTACCAGACCAGAAATATATATATAGCAGCCCTCTGGTGGAGTTGTCCTTCAATTATACAGAGCATTAAGATTGTTGAAAACTTTTACGAAAATGTGCGGCTAAATCAAAACTCATTCGTGTTTTTTTTTGATCAGCATAATCGAGCAAATGTGTCCACAGTGGATTCGTTAACAAGCAGAATTGCCGCATTTGGGTATCCAAGTAAAGTATCCACGAGCGGTTGTTGAAAAGTCGTCGAATCCACAAAGAGTTACTGTTTAGTGCGGTTTAGAGGCTAGAGGTGTCATCGGGCCGTGTTATTCTTCGAAAATGAGGTCGGCCAAGCAGTTACCCTTAATGGTGTTTGCTGTCGGGAGATGATAACAAACTTCAATTGGCCAGAAATTAAGGATATGGACCTGGACGATATGTGGTTTAAACTGGATGGTCCCACTTACT
Source organism: Hydrotaea diabolus (assembly GCA_963513945.1). Classification (NCBI taxonomy): domain Eukaryota; kingdom Metazoa; phylum Arthropoda; class Insecta; order Diptera; family Muscidae; genus Hydrotaea; species Hydrotaea diabolus. Next base: position 60,819,108 of record OY740718.1, on the reverse strand, counting down.
ATTTATGTTTTGGGTCCTTTCTATTTATGTTTTGGGTCCTTACAATACTAGTGTTTCCAGATGCAGATGGAAAGTCCATTGAAAATTTTGGACATTTTTCAGCATAAGATCACTCAGAACGTTTTGTCATTTGAGAGAAAAATTCATCTCAGTCAAAAAATGGAACATTTTCCCATGAACATTTTCGTACGATGATTTTTTACGATTTTCGGCGTGGGTTATCGAGACAAGAGTGTTTATGTTTAAATCAACTTGTTTCGACTTTTGGCGATAAAGCATCATCAAAAACCACTGTTAATCGCTGGTACCCAAAGTTCAGTCTCGGACGCCATTCGCTTCAGGATGAATTTCGTGAAAGACGTCCAACTTCGGTCACTTTGCCACACACCATAGCTGCTATGCGTGAACTGATTAAGCAAGACCGACATATGACATACCGTGAGATTGTGTCATCCTTGGGCATTAGTATTACAAGCATCAATAAGATATTGCATGTTCATTTGGCCGTGAAAAAAAATTGTTCTCGTTGGATCCCACATAATTTGACGAATGCTTTAAAAAAGTCTCGTATGGATTAGTGTAAAGAGATGTTGAAAAAGTATAACTGCGGTAGCTTAAAGGCAGTGTTTAACGTTGTCACAGGTGACGAATCATGGATCTATGCATATGAACCCGAAAGAAAACAGCAATCGACCGTATGGGTCTTTCAAGATGAGCCAAATCCAACAGAAGTTGTTCGTGGAAGAGGTACGTCGAAGCAAATGATTACGTTTTTCGTTATAACCGGCCATGTTGGCACGGTGCCTTTAGTGGAACGTAGGACGGTCAGTTCTGAGTGGTACACAACAGTGTTCGAAGAAATGAGGGAAGATAATTAGAGAAGACGGATCATTTTGGATCACGACAATGCGAGCTCTCACACATCAGCTAAAACGATGAGCTATTTGACCACTCAAGATGTTGAATTGATGGGCCATCCACCGTACAGCCCTGATTTGACTTCTTTTATTTCCCTAGGTTTTTCATCGCCCGAAGCAGCTGTTGAAGCGTTAAAAAATCATGTTTTGGAGGTGTCTCAATCGAAGTGGAAAAAGTGCTTCGAAATTAGGTTTGTGCGCATGCAAAGGTTTATTGATCTTAAAGGAGAATATTTTAAAAACCAAAAAAAAACATTTTTAATGATAAATTATTGTGTTTTCATTGCCGGGCCCCAAAATATAAATATCAACCCTCGTATTTGTTAGAAACATTTTGGCCAATTTTGGGCTATACATCACCATTAGAACATCATACTTATACATCACCATTAGAACTATTGAGCAAATACTCGAACAGGTTCTTTTAGTTTCTTTAATAAAGTTTTTTCCGTCTCGGCGGATTTTGTACATTTACAATACCAAATTGTATATGACCAAAAGCCATCATCTTGCAATATTTCGGGGTCCCAACTCATTATATTTGACCGCTATCGTGCTTTCAAAGACATGGCACGATCGTCTTTAATTTTTTGCCACGATCAACACTATATGTGACAGCGCATAGAGAAAGGGACCTAAGGGTAAAAAAATCAATTTTCACTTTTTTTTTTTGATGTTGGCAACATCTGAGATCCCTCCCAGAGATATGCGCGTTTTATGAAAGTGGTGGTCAACCAAAGATACACGTATTTAAATCTTTAAAATGGCTCTCCTAAACAAAACTGGTTTTTAACCTTAGATCCCTTTCTATATATGCTTAATATTAATATTTTTAAGTAAGCGGAGGGTATACACATATTTTATTTAGTTACGGCTTTGGCAAATACAACTTTTGCCGAATGCTCCATTTATATGATATCTATCACAAAATGTCCAGATTTAAAAGCAAATTCTTTAAGTTGAGTTTTTCTCTTGAAAAGAAATCCTATACTAGGTTCAATGTCACTCTCTTCACTTTATTTAATATAGAAATGTTCATATTTATACTTTATTTCCAGCCGCAATGCTTTACATTTTAAACAAACTTAAAATAAACCTTAAGAAATGAACCAAAAAATTGGTATACGAGTATTTGATTCGCATTCGGCTTCAGCCAAAAATTGTGAATTAAGACACAATTCTTCTTTGCTTTGGCACATAAATGAAATTCGGTTGAGTACCAAGAACTAAAAGTTTTCTTCACATAAAATTTCAAGTAAATTCCAATATTTGTATTTTAATAATTATTTTTGATTTAAAAAAACATGTGCGTTGGCCGGGAATCGAACCCGGATCAACTGCTTGGAAGGCAACTATGCTGACCATTACACCACCAACGCCCTACCAAAAATTCGTCAGAAGCTCTACAAAAGATCTAAAAATATTCAAATTCTATTCTTAATATATATTCTTAGAACATAATATCAAAAATAACTCTACATGGGACTATAAAATATATTTTTGACATTATCAATTTCATTATAATAAAATATTGGCATTATCTATATTCTAAATTTTATATATTTATTCAACTGCCGAATGAGTTTAATGTTATACGAGTACAAAAAACTCTAAGGAGAAAAGGAATGTTTTATTTTTAACTTAAAGTCTGTTACTAAGATCGTCTTTTCATGGGAAAATGTCTTAAACGCCATGAAAACAATTCGTTGAAATTGCAATGAAATTTTTTTTGGAATAATACCTGGCGCACTGCATAAGATTCCCTTATTTCCCTGAAAAATAATGAACATGTCTATTATTTCACATAATTTTTTTTTTTTGAGAACCGTATTTGTTGTTGTTCTAGCGGCAACTGTGTGCCGGTGTTGGCCGAAAATTGCTCATCGGGTCAATCCGATCCATAGAACCGGCCGTCGCGACGTCCACGCCCACAATTAGCAATAGTTTAACCTAATTTTTTGGCTACCTTAATCTGGATATATAAGCTACAGAAAGGCGTAAAAATTTTAAAAATCGGTGACAAAAAAAATTACACTTTTGGCCAACGAAATCAAAATTTCAGCCACAGTGCGTCGTGGGATTGAATTGAATAGGATTGCATTTGTTAGTCGTTTTGTAGGTGATTAATGCTTTTCACATGAACGAACTTAGAGCCAGATTTATAAACGAAGTGGAAGTACTTATGTTAGCAATTTACTTCCTAGTCCGAATTTTAGTTAATCTTGATTAGAAATTAATTCATTTCATATATAATCAGTCTGGTAAGTGGCTTAAGGTAGAAAAGAAGTGTACTTACGTTCAAATATTTCCATGTTGCTGGGAATTGCCATGGTTACGACCAATCTGACGAAGATATTTACATTGCGTAGTTCCAACTGGAGCGATAGAACGATGATATTTTGTACTGATTGCCCCACTATCGACAAACATGACAAAATGGCAACCCTTACTCAATATTTTGAATGTTAAAAGGCATCATAGGGTGATGTAAGGAAGGAAATGAGCACAAATTAATCTCTACTCGGAGAGAGTTAGGATACATTGCGATTCCCGTCGATAGATGAAAGATTAATGCAGTTGAAATATGAAAAAATCTGTAAGAAATAAGCATGAAAAGAACGTGTTAGGATACAGGAAGTCTAGTTTGTATGAATATTTTTATTATTTTTGTAATTATTGTGTTTCATTTAACCAACTTAAGCCTCTTGTAGCAAGTGGGCAAATAAAAATAGGCCGGGCCGAAGCTTATTGTTACCACGTATTACGGACCATAGTATAATATTCGGTATAACTAATAATTGTCAGTCTTAAGTTTCAAGGAGGCGCGGAGCCGCCATCGATCGAACCGCCTATGGATCGTCTTTGATTTTAATTACGATTTAAATTATAAATGGTGGTCCAATCATAATGCACGATGTTATTTGAGAGTCACACCTTAACGTCAAGTTTTATTCCCAACTTAATTTAAAATTTCTTTGTTTCAGTGTTTGCTAAGTTCAATGCAGAGGTACACAGTTGAGCAACCCGTTAAGATTGTTCAAGCCTTTTACGAAAATGGACGTTCAAAAGAAAATGCAGTTTGTGCACTTCGTTGTTGTTGTTGTAACAACAATATATTTATTTTGAAGTCCTGCTCGTCCATGGGGGATCTGCTTCGATATCCAGGTGGAGGAAACGCGCCATTTGAACTGGAGGCGTCCACAGAGACCTGATGAGTAGGCTTGGCCGGTCAATTGAAGAGGTGCACGAATGGATGCTAACGTTCCCGACATCTGCCTTGCCTGCCATCAGGGACCACAGATGGCAGGCAAGGCAGATGTCGGGAACGTTAGCATCCATTCGTGCCGTATAAGAATTAAGGCGATTGCAACATCCTAATCTCAGCTGAGTCAGAACCACGAGCGTCTGCCGAGGTAGTACCTTTTTCTACATTTACATAGTAGGGACATAAATACTGTTACAACATTGAACACACCCATTTCAATAGTAGAACTGAACATACCCCGTTAATGTCATATGTGTTATGAAAGCTAACCTCAATAGCGTTAGTCTGTAACGGGATTTTAAAAAAATCTATGTCACTTTGCCATTTTGTTAAAAACTTGTCTTCTATTTAAATGTAGAAGCAAGAGGTCTTGAGCCGGTTTAATCCATGTTCAATGTGTAAAAGCAACAGACCGAAATAAAACAAACGAGCTAAACATTGTTTCGACTTTCATCATAGAGTGGTCAGATAATAAGAACCGTATCGCTGTATTATCGCTTTTCAAGTGTGAAATGAAAAAAAACTATATTTTCAAAACGCTCCGTCCACTAGGGATAAGCCGCATGTTTAAGGAGACTGGAGATGTAAAAGACCGCCACCGGTCGGGCCGCCCACGTTCTGTTCGAACACCGCTTGTCATCAAAGCCGTTAAATCAAGAATTCACAGAAATCCGCTCCGAAAACAGAAAATCATGGCCCGAGAGATGAATATCACGCAAAAGTCCATGAGTCGAATCATTAGAAAAGACTTGGGACTTGGGGCTTTCAAACGACGTACCGGACATTTATTAACTGCAGATTTAAAAAAAAGTTGGATTGAAAAATGCAAACGTCTTTTGGTGAAGCACGCTGATAACTTGCAAAGAAAAATTTTGTTCGATGAAAAAATTTTTACCGTTCAGGAAAAAATTAACAAGCGGTCATCTAAGGAAGCATCTGAACTGCTCCCAAGGGTGTAAAAGGGTCATCATCCAGTTTTAGTCATGGTTTGGTGGGGTGTCTCTTAAGATGGGGTCACTGACCTGCATTTCTGCGAACAAGGAGTCAGCCAAAGTTTACCAAGAAACCGTTTTGGAAGCTGTTGTGAAGCCTCATAACAATTCCCTGTTCCAAAACCAGCCATGGACTTTCCAGCAGGATTCTGCGCCGGCCCATAAGGCTAAAACATCCCAGGCCTGGCTTCAAAACAATTTGCCAGCGTTCATTTTCTCTGAAGAATGGCCCTCAGGCAGTTCAGATTTGAACCCATTGGATTACAAACTGTGGACGGTTTTAGAGGACAAGGTTTGTCACAAAAGAAACCCGAACATTGGATCTATTAAGACTGCTTTGGTTCGAGCTGTGGCCAATTTTCCAATGGACGAGGTTCGTGCAGCTATTGACGATTGACCAGTGCGACTTAAGGCGTGTGTAAAGGCAAAAGGCGGACATTTCGAATAAGTAGAATCTTTTTGGATACAATATACATCAATAAATATATTAAAAAATATTTGGTCCAAAAACATTCTGTACTTTTTATTTTATGTCCCTACTAAGTACACTGTAGCACTTTGTGTTTTTTTGTCAACAGAATTGACAAAATTTATCCACAGTGGCTTGCCGCATTTGGGCAAATAAGAATCCACAAGTGATTGTTGAAAAGCTGATGCATTTACAATGAGTGACTGTTTGATGCGGTTAATGGGTCATACTTCTTCGATTATGAGGTCGGCCAAGGGGTTACCGTGAATGGTGTCCGCTATCGCAAGATGATAATGAACTTCTTTAGCCAGAAATTGGCGATATGAGACGATATGGTCGAAATTTGGTTGCAAAAGAGTGGTGTTATTTGTCACACAGCCAAAGAAACAATGCATCCTTTGCACAAAAAATTCAATGGCCTTGTTATTTCACATAGTGGCGATGTTAATTGGCGTCCACAATCATGTGATTTGACACCACTGGACTTCTTTCTTTGGAGATATTTAAGAATAAAATTATGCGTCAATAAGCCAAGAACAAGTCAAGAGCTAAAAGATGAGATAATTCGGCACATTAACGACATTGAACCTCCTTTTGTCTTAGAGTCATCGAAAATATGGACCATCGGATAGAGGTAAGCCACCGAAGCTGTGGAAAGCTTTTGGCCAATATTTTGTTTCACGCATAATTGTCTAAGATCCTTCTATCATAATAAAAAATATTACGATAATTCTCTGAAATACTTTTGTTTTATTTATAATTAACATCGTTCATTTTAGTCGGACCACCCTTCATAAGGTGGGGTAAAAGTAATTACCCAATGTTCTTTTGTTGTAATTTTTTTTATGAAAAACTTAGGTCCTTCTTACAAAATTTGTATAGTTAATACAATATCATTTTTTATTTCATTAGCGGCCAAGTGGCCGCCGCTAGAGCTGATGAACCTGCGGGCTGATTTTATGGCATTTTCCATCACTGTTGCCAGAGCTCCGAGCGACCGGTTCTCGCATTGCTCGGGTGATCTGAACGGCCAGTGCAAATCACTAAAACGAGAGATTAAGCGACCCGGAAATGCTTCTTTCAACATAACGGTTGTGGCGGTAGTAGTGTGAGCCTTTGCACCGTCTTGTTGTAACCAAATGTTCTCCAGTCCAATTCACTAAATAGAGTCAGAAAATTGGGTAATCATGGCTCTGTAGGCCCAAACACACTGAAAAAATTATGTTCGTAGAAATCACGAAAAATTTCATTTAAAATACAAATGTTGTTTTATTCTTTCGACCAAAGAAACTTTTTGAAAGAAATACGAAAAAAGTTACAAATCGGCAAATAAAAATATGATGAAAATTCGTAATCGGCGAAGTGAAAAAAAAACTCAATGACAGATTTTCTTATTTTAAGGAATTTCTTTAATATATTTTAAAAATGTAGTTCATACGTTTTATGAAGTACTTTCATACTTTATATGATATATTACTTATTTTTAATGAAATCATTACATGTTTTTTCATAACGCTTTTATATCATTTTTTCACAATAAACATGAAATTCTTTCATAAAAAATAAGCAATTTGTTCATAATTATTTATGAGAAATTATCAAAGAAATCGTTATTTTGTTTTGTTTACATTTATACGGACTTTCATAATTATTGTGACTTGACTTCAACGTAAAAAATAGTGATATGTTTTGGCTGTGTTTTTTAAGAAGTCTCGGCTACAAATACTCTTAAAACTGACGAATCATTTTCTTATGAAAAGATTTCATACGCACAAGATAAACACATTTTTGTTAAACATATGAAGCAAAAATTACGAAAGTTACGAAATTTATACGAAAATGTTCCTAAAAATTACGAATAAAAATTTTACGATGACTTTTTATAAAAAATAATAATAATAGGAAATGTATGCAAAAATGTTCCTTAAAATCGTATAAAAGTTTTACTATAACTTTTTATTCAAAATAAGAAACTTTTCATAAAACATAGGAAGGAATAATTAAGAAACTTTTACGAACCTTGTTTAAGAAGCCGGTTCGTCAGTTCGTAAAAACTTCTTCACAAAATACCCGAAATGTCAAACAAACATCGCCAGTCATATTTAGAATATATATAATTCTTTCAGTGCAGCGTAAACAGTACCTCACGCAGTAACTTTGTGCTGGTGTAATGGCTCTTCGCGGTTAATACACGGATTTTCACGTAACCGCTAAGATGGAAATAAGCCTTATCGCTCATGATAATTTTCGATGAAAGTCATACATACTCGTAACTAGAGTGCATCAGCCCACAAACACACGTATCGAGAACACGTGAGTAAATGGCTGTGGCCCTTCATCAAGATGTTAAAGCCAAATTAGGCTTAAAATTCTCACGCATGTAATATTTGGCAACAAGACGCAGAGGGATTAAATATTAAACATACTTAAAGATTCGTTTACTTATAACTTGGCTTATATGGAGCAGATTCAATAATTCAAATAAAGCACCCAGTAAACCAAATTTGCCGACAATGTCTAATATCAGACAATTCTGAACAATATCTAAACTCTATCGAGAATTCTTATCGAAATCGTTACGAATTCTGTTCGATTTGTCTAAGGATTTTGAAATGTTTAACAACTAGTTTTTGTATAATTGGTAATTGATTGTTTACATTCAGAATTTACCATGACATAAGCTCAGAATTCGTTCAGAGTTCGGCTCGAAATGTCGGTAAAAACATCAGAATTTAATAAGACTTAATGCCAGAATTCTGACCGAAGTCGTTCAGAATTCGATACGAAAAATCGAAATTTAATTTTGAATTACCAAAGACTACAGTTCCGAATTCGGTCAGAAATCGGTTCGAAATGTTGGCAAAAACATCAGAATTCCCTCAGAGAAGTAGTTCAGAATTCGTGTTAACCCTTTCATATGTTTTTCGTTACGAACTCGCTAGGAATTCTGATTCAAATCGGAACATTTTGCTGATTGTCGACCGAATTCTGAAGGTTTGGTTTGCTGGACATGTACGAGCATATAAAAAAAAAATATTATTTGCTGGGGTAGACAAAAAAAAAATAAAAATATAAAATAAAAAACTTCTCGCTGCGGACAGGATTCGAACCTGTGCGGGTAGAACCCAATGGATTTCAAGTCCATCTCCTTAACCACTCGGACACCGCAGCTCATGTCGTTAATGTGGCTAAACAATGGTTTTGTACTTGGGTGTAGGTAGAGTGTGTTCGAATATCTCGCGCACATTTCATTCACACTACGTGTGCTTGACATGTACAAGGGTAGGGGTTGCCAAGTCATTCAAACAAAAGCCACTATCAAGATGAAGGCAGAAGTTAAAAAATATGGCCAGCAATTTATGTATAAATCATAACAGTTCTGCGTTTTTAATCAATAAAACGTACTTTCTTGGCTATTTTTGTCACATTTTTCAACTTTAAAGTTTTATTGAGTTATTGTACGTTTGTCAGAGGGTAGTTAGTTAGAGGCACTAACCTTTAAAACTAATAAACGCTCTTGAATAAAGTTGGTTTTTGTTGAAACAACCGTAATTTGTAGCTGTATTCTCTTCAGGTTACTAAACTAGCATTAGAATTAAATAGATTGTCCAAAATGGAAAACCAACATTCCGGTTTAATGTACAAATCCGACCGTCGGTTTCTCAATAATTGCTAAAGGCCGACAAGTTGGTGTATCGTATGTAAAAGCAAAGAAAGTTCATAACATACGAAATACATAAATATCAAAAATATTTAAGCTACCCCCACCTTTAAGTAAATCGCTCGACTCAGAATCGCCAGTTGATTCGATCTTACGATATCTACCTGTATGTCCATTCGTCCGATTGCTGTCTTTCTGAAGCTATTTTTCAAATCATGTTTTTCCAAAAAAGGCTGTTGGCTTTTATGAAAGTCCGTTAAAATTACTACATAGAGCCTACTTATATAAAATTTATATATAGCTACCACACATATGTTCCACCGATTTTATGTTATTAGCTCTAGCAGCCACATAGTACGTCCAATATCCAGTAATCAGCTAAGATAAAAATTAGTCATACCGGTTCACGTCCTGGAATAGCAGCACTGCAAAGATCTCCCCCAGTATAACAAACAAGAACATCCATTTTAATTACGATTTCAATCAAATTTGTTATGGCATATTTCGGTTGACAAACAACTAATTATGGAACGATTTGAGTTATATAGGATTATTTTTTGATACAGTACGCGTAAAATTTATCTGGTGACCTAAAAAAAGGCTACACATACTTATAGACATAAGAATTAAAAATAAAATTATTTTTGCTGTTTGGCTAAATTTAGGTGACGGTTCCTATGTCCGAAAGCCTGACCAATTTCAACATGGACAAATGTGTACCATAAACACAAATTCAAATATGACCTTAGTTCCAAAATCTGTGAACTTATGTACAAGGCGACCGCAAAAGTAACTGGCCTAACATAAAAAGAACCGTTTTTTGGAATTATTATTATTTATTTTTCAACATAATCTCCTTCCAACTCAATACACTTCATCAAACGTTTTTCAAGTTTTTTAATTCCATTCGAAAAATAAGATTTTCAAGACCTTCAAAATATGCCTCAGTTTCAGCAATAACCTCGCTATTAGACGAAAATTTTTTGCCAGCGAGAAATTTTTTTTAAATTTGGAAACAAGAAATAATCAGAAGGAGCTTAATCTCGACTGTATTGTGGATGCGGAGCAATTTCAATTCGTAATTCGGCCAGTTTTTGTTGAGTTAAAAATGCAGTGTGTGAAGGAGCATTATCTTAATGAAAAAGAACTTTTTTTATCTTGATTTCTTCACTCAACCGATCCAATAATGCACAATAATATTCACTATTTTTAGTTTTTCCTTTCTCAAGATAATCAATAAATATTATACCCCTTGCATCCCAAAATACTGTGGCCATTACTTTTCCTGCTGACTTAACAGTTTTCGCCTTCTTGGGACCACTTTTACCAGCTTCTATCCATTGTTTTGACTGTTCTTTGCATTCTGGGATGTAGTGATGGATCCATGTTTCATCAACAGTTATGAATCGGCGCAAGAACTCTATTGGATTACGCTGATAAATCGCTAAAAGCTCCTCGGAATCGGTCCAACGGACGATTTTTTGGGGCAAAGTCAACAAACCCGGCAGCGTTCTTGCGGATAGCTTTTCCATGTGGAGTTCATAATGTAAAATACTCCAAACTTGTTTTTATAGCGTATTTATAGCTCTTCCAGCTTTAGCATTCGGAGTTGATGAATTAATTAATTCTAGTGCAAATTAAATGGAATTTTTTCAAAAGTAATGAGAATGTCGATGTGAGCGCATGTTTATTATTTCACTATTCCACTCATGAAGGACCACTATTGTTTTTCTCATTAACGAACAACGAACAAGTCTTTTAAAAGATAACAGGGGATTTCAACGGTCAACTGATTTTTATGTAGAGAAAAGAATAGAACCAAAATATACTAAAATATGGATTGTGTGTACAGAAAGCCGCTTAATAAATATGCGTCGAATATTGATTTTTTTTTGTTAAAATTCAGGTTAACATAGCCGACGACTTCAATTCGGCTACTGGATTTTGTTGCTATTTATTTGAAATGTTTTAAATATCTTGGAAGTATTGTAGCACTGTAATTTGCAATGTCCGCCAGTCTGTGGCGCCACCGTAGAATATATGCCCGATTATTGTTAGTTGTGTTAAAGGTTAAGCCTTCATTAATAAGACTAGATAGCAAAACCGCAGTAGTTAATTTCCTAATTTAAGACGAATAGGACTTTCATGTAAAAATGTGGCAAACTACAAACTTTGTAAAATTGCTGAAAAATTGTATTTCATTGGTCAACATCTGGTAGTTGGCCTTTATTGCCCACTGTATCGCTGATTGCATTTAACTAAATGTGACATTAAAGAACTGCGGGAAATATCGTTCGGAAAAAGGTACCAGAATTTTAAAAGATGTTTAAAAGTGAAGTTTGATCATGTGAACAAAGAAACAACGAGAATCATGGAACGCAAAGAACGAAAAAGGAGGAACCACTTCAAAACTTCCCACCAAGGGAATTGTTTAAGTTCGTTCTAAAACTAATCAACTCTAGCCCCTGACAAACAACGTATGTTTATATCTACTCTTGCACATGAAAATATAACTGCGCCATTTTTAGCCGATTAATGTTTTTAACGTAAACGAAATTAGTAGTAGGCTTTAGGTATACATTTCTTGTACAAACAGCGACGACTGCAAGCAGCTATTTGGAATATCAACAATTTAGCAACATTTTGCAATCGGTTTGGACCACAAAAACTGCGTTGGACTATAAGATTTTTCTGTTCCCATCACAGAATGTAGGAAATCGTGATAAAATACCAGTTCGAAATACCATAAGTTGGTAGCTTTTAATAATAGAACGGCAGATATAACCAAATACTTGGTTGTACTAATAAACATAAGATAAAAAAATTGGCTGTCAGTACCGCCTGTTGTAGCAACTAATAGTTTTGCTTATATTTGGTCATTGGAACTAACGGTAAGGGATGACAACAAATAATTTTATTATATCAATCGTCCAAAACGAAGGTTACTCCAATATGAAAAAAAATTAGATTGAATTTAATTTTAGTTTTTTAGTATTTGTCCGCAAATCAATAGATATATTTTTCTCTAAATGCCAGACGGTCTTGAAAAAGTATTACAAATGTTGATGTTAGACAATTTCGTTTTTATTAGGATTTGATTTCAGCAATATTTGATTTAACATAAATTGCTCAAATGCTAATATATTAGGTGCCATGTACTAAAAGTTCCATCGCATGAACCAAGATCCGGTTATACTGATGGTATACATGGAGTTAACCGAACCACAATCATTCGGTTAGCAAAGAGATTCGGTTGTGACAACGAAACTGTTCTTTGTGTGCACGCCAAATATTTTCGGCTGTATCAATTCTTAAAGGAATCCATGTGCTAGATTTCAGAGAAATATCTTTTCCACGTGTATTGCGAGAAGAACGTAAGATAAAGTGGTATAACATGCTTTCACAGAAAAAGCCAAAGGTAGACACAGTTTCCACCTCACAAGGAATTAGAAATAATCAAAAAAGTAGTATGTAAGGAAACATTTCCCAGTAAAACAAATTTGCCGACAATGTCTGATATCAGACAATTCTGGACAATATCTAAACTCTATCGACAATTCTTACCGAAATCGTTACAAATTCTGTTCGATTTGTCTGAGGATTTTTTATTTATTATGTTAAGAAATATCTGAACGAATTCGGCCCGAATTTTGTTAGACTTGTCTGTGGGACTTTTATTAATTTTTTTGTTAAGACTTCTCTTATCGAACTCGCAACGAATTCTGGACTATTTTTCTGAGGTAGTCTATTCGTTTAAAATTTTTGTTATTTGCTTTATATTTTACAGTTGTTGTTCTTGTGTTCAGACATGTCGGAACTAATTCTGAACGAGTTCTTAGCTCTGTCTGAGGTATTTTTATATTTCAAATTCTGAACGTTTGGTTAGCTTAGCTGTGCGAGGGATTTTTATTGTGTTCGGAGGAAAACTCTACTGCCGGCAGTTCTCGTTAAATGCAAAACTGGTTGCCCTTAAGTGTATAGCCACTTAACATAGTTACAGCACAATTATTGCTTGCGAAACTGCAGACACCCCTGCTTGTAACTAAAAGTCTTTCCGAACGCTTTTTGAAAATGTTTTACAACTTTTTTTTTGTAGAACAAATATATTTTCTTCTTTTTGATTGTTTACATTTAGAATTTACCATGACATACAGTTTATTACTGACTTTCTCTAAGTGCGGTTCTTTTGATTTCGCAAGCGGTATTGTACTAACTACAAACTGTGATACGCTTTTTTATTTTTCAAAAAGTAAATTTGTTATTGCGGTATTCTATCGTGTAATTCTAAGTGTGAAGCGTTTGGAAAACTTCACGAAACCATTAGATTCCTCCTCAAGGATGGCCCCCGGGGCCAAATTTAATCCTAAAAATATTGGAAGATCCTCCAATATGAAAAGACCAAGATTGTCACTTCCAATTAACTTCTCATCAACCAAACTATCACCATCTGGTAATAGATTCAGCGCCCTAGCTAATCAAAATGAGATGGATTTAGAAGAAGAGTCCAACATCTTGGTAACAAGGCAGACAAAACTTCCACCATTAGTCGTCGATTCAAACATTGGATTTACTGACCTCCAAGGAATGTTCGGCAAGGAATGTACATATAAACGCACATCAATAGGTACAAAAATTTTCCCACCAGACAAGGAAAAACTGGAAGCGTTAAAAAAGTCTCTGCTTGAGAAAAATATAGAGTTTCACACCTTTAATCCAAAAGACAACAGACTATTCACTGTGTTTCTTTATGGTCTTCCAAAAATTTCGGTGAATGACATTATAACCGGTTTACAAGCATATAATCTGGCACCAACATCAGTCACAGAGGTAAACACACAATACAGCTCTAACAATAATGCTGGTTACAAGGTGCACTTTTGCCGTAAAACCTTTAACCCTAAATCACTGCATAATGTGAAATCAATCTGTAATGTTATTATCACATGGAAAAAATATAAGCAAAAGAAAACCGATAAACCAATTTTCAAATTAAGGTTTTTCCTTTTTTCCTTTAAAAAATCACATAAACAATACTCCTTTATTAATATATAATTTTAAAATATTATTCGCTGTAATATATATTTATAATATCTCGTAACTGTGTAAATACTTCCTAAGATATGTAAATAAAGATGATTCCAAAAATTGAAATTGAAAAATACCATGACATAAGCTCAGAATTCGGTTCGAAATGTCGGTAAAAACATCAGAATTTAAAACATCAGAATAACTAATGTCAGAATTCTGACAGAAGTCGTTTTGAATTAGTTCAGAATTCGATAAGACAAATCGAAATTTCCTTTCGAATTTCCCAAGACTACAGTTCAGAATTCGGTCAGATATCGGTTCGAAGTGTCGACAAAAACATTAGAATTCCCTCAGAGAAGTAGTTCAGAGTTCGTGTCATATGTTTTTCGTTACGAACTCGATAAGAGTTCTGATCTGAAGGTTTGGTTTACTGGGTTATCACAAAAGAACCATACAAGTGCTGTAGATTTCATAATTTCATCCAAAAATCTATTACAATGTCTATGGCAATCAATTGACAAAGTCAGCTACATTTGAAAATGTGTACAATTGTGTTTTGCATTTAAAAACGTAAAAAAACTATTGATAAATCGTTTGACGCGGCAGCCCTAAGTATGACTATTCCTAAAGCTTTTCTGGTTGAAAACAGTAACAACTCGTTGCAGTGGTGGTTATAAAGACATTTAACGTCGGTGATGATGAGCGCGTTGGTGGTGTAATGGTCAGCATAGTTGCCTTCCAAGCAGTTGATCCGGGTTCGATTCCCGGCCAACGCACATAATTTTTTTGTTGAAATGCTTAAAAAACAATTATTTTCTAAATTGTTCTCTGATATTGAATGATTTTTATATTTTTTAAAGGAAAATTGCTTTTAAAGTTAGTGACTGACCATTAAATAGTGCCCATTTCTAACCACTGTAGAAATTGATTATTGGTTTTGTCTTCTTTTTCTCCGTAGAAAAGATCTTCAAGCACTTCAAGTGTATGTGAACACAGCACAGTGTTCGCCTCTTAATAATAAGTAGTTGAAAATTGTGAGTTAATACGAATTCGTTGATAAAGTGCGATAAAAAAAGAAAAGAAAATGAACATATTGTGTAAATAAATGTTTTTGTTATTGATCCAAAAATTCTAAAAAAAAACGAGGAGACATTAAATTGGATATAAATATAGAAAAATTAAGGAAAAAACAACTTTTGAAACGTTCATTATTCAAACAAATGTTTTTGTTATTTAGTCTTAGCTAAGTTTGATCCAAAATTCTAAAAAAAACGATGAGACATTAAATTGGAAGTAAATATCAAAAAATTTAAGAAAAAAAGAACGTTTTTGGAACGCTCACTGCTCGCAGCCGGTAGGATTCGAACCTACGCTCCCAGAGGGAATCTGATTTCGAGTCAGACGCCTTAACCACTCGGCCACGACTGCTTATGTCTACCGTTTGCTCAACGTGTGATATGAAATGCAGGCGAGACTTTTAGCAATTTCAACCCTTAAAAATTCAAATAAATTGCTGAAGAAGGCAATTTCTTTAAACATTTTGAGGGATGGAATGAATCAACAACAATCATAGAAATAAAGATTTTCTAATAATTTGGTTAATTTTGTTTCGATTCCAATATTTTTTCGTTTAAATTGAGATCAAAATAATGCACTCATTTTCATCGGCCGCCCGTCTATTCATTTTCGTTTGTCCGCCACAGCTCATAAATCTTGCCGTAGTTTTTCTTTTGTTTCTCTCGACTATTTTCATTTCTGCCTCAAGTCATGTTAGGCCGCCGTTAATTGACACCGACACACACATTCATTTTGTTCGTTTCAGTTTTTGTTTTACGTTGGCAGTCGTTTGTACTGTAGGCACTCTTTGGGCGACTCTCTAGTTATCACCAATTGTCGCACTGCCGCCAGAAGTTGCCGTAGAAGATGAAGAAGAAACGAACAACGCACCTTGGTTTCAGAGATTACAAATTATTATTTTTCAGGAAAAAATTCAAAACATTAATTTTACCCCCATGATTCCGAACACGGGAGTGTACTGGGCGTGTTTTTTTTTGGTGCTCGGTTATTAAGCGGGTAAGTGGTCTTTACTTTAAAACTAAAAAAAACTTCAAAATTTTCAGTGTACACAAGACCTCAACACAGAGAACAGATTTGTTGTCTCAACCGAATTTTTTGCCAACCGAATGTTGGTGATCGCTACAACCGAATCTTGATTGGGTAGTGGAAACTGACAGTATCAGTTGAAGAAAAAAAGAATCCGTAACCCTTACTAATTTCTACAGGCATTGGTTATTTTTAGAGATTAATGGCTATAAGAACTCATTGAATTTGGTTGTCGTTACCACCAGCATTTGTTAACTGGACCAAATGATGGTTAAATTGTATGTTTCCGGTTTCTGATCGAAGTATTTTTTTATTTTCTTTTATATTTAGCGATTTAAAAATATTTATTCTGTTATTTAAATTAGGAGCAACCTTTTTTAATTAATTTCGATATTTATAAAGTTTGTATGCAAAAGTTTAGCGATTTTCTGCATTAAATTAGTAAAGTGGGTCAAAAAGACTCAATTTTATGTTCAAAGTGTTAAAAATGTTTCAGATGAAGCTAATTATGATAAATTATAAATAAATTTAAGTAAATTATTTTCTTAAATAAATATTTTCGGCTACTTAAAGGTTAGTGTAACACAAAGTACCTCAAATAATTGCTTGAAGTTTTGGCTACAGAGGTGATAAGGAAAATATACTTTCATATCGGTCATATATTGTAGGCTATTTTAATAAAATAGGTGGAAAAAATTAAATTTAATAAATTGCCCCACTGTGTCGATTTTGGATTCCATTCAGAACATAACTTATTCCTTTTAAGTGACTCGGCCTATCAAAAGGTGTCAGCGTTCAATCCTGTTTTTAAAATTTTCAATTTCATTTATTGTCTTGATTCTGGATTTTCAATAAAATTCTGTTTTTCTTTCATTTGTGTACTACATTTTTAGTACACTTCTAAGCAAGTTAGGACTTTCTAGTTTTCACCACGTAAAAGAGCGTCTCAAAAACTATCGAAACAAAAAAAGTGGAAATTTTTTTTTGAGTCATAAGCCACCTTTTCATAGGCCGGGTCACATATTTTATTAATTTTTTTAAACAGGACGAAACGGGCCAGTTATTCTTAAAAATATTCCGATTTTTTTTTAGACGATAAAACCGAGGAAGTTCAAAATTTTGTTGCATAGTATAATACGAGGGTTGCTATATATATTTCTGGCCTAGGCAACACTAAGTGGCGCCATCTGGCATACATTGATATTGCATGAACACCTGGCTGTAAAAAAGGTTTTTTATCGCTAGATTCCGCACAATTTGGCAATCGCTCAAAAAAAAAGGCTCGTGTCGATTGGTCAAAGAAATTTCGACAAAAAATACGATCGCGGTGCTTCAAAAGACGTTTAAAGGTGCTGGTTTGAGTCGATGTGTGAGAGCGCGCATTGTCATGGTGCACAATGTTTCGTCTTCTCTTGTTCGTTTTTCGAATTTCTCCGAAGACTTCAGGCAAACCAATTGTGGTGTACCACTCAGAATTGACCGTCCTACGTTGCTCAAGCGGAACAGTCGCCACATGACCAGTTTTGCCGAAGAAATAGGCGACCATTTGCTTCGAAGTGCTTCTTCTACGAACAACTTTCGTTGGATTTGGCTCGCCTTCGAAGACCCTCACGGTCGATTGCTGTTTTGTTTCGGGCTCATACGCATAGATCCATGATTCGTCACCTGTGACGATCTTATAAACGTCTTTTGAAGCACCGCGATCGTATTTTTTTTCAAAATTTCTTTGCACCAATCCACACGAGCCTTTTTTGAGCGATTGTCAAATTATGCGGGATCCAAAGAGAACAAACCTTGTTTACGGCCAGGTGTTCATGCAATATCAAATGTACGATATGCTGGTGGAAGAAATGCCCAAGGATGCCTCTATCTCACGGTATGTCACATGACGATCTTGCATTATCAGTTCAGGCTCGGCATCAATGTTCTCTGGCACAACGGGCTTTTTTGGACGACGAAGACGAAGTCTTTCAGCGAGGGTCGGTAATGATTGAATTCAATTAACCAGTTTTTCACAGTGCTATAGGATGTTGCTTTATAGCTATACAAAGTTTTAAGTTCATCGATGCACTCTTGTCGTGATAATCCACGTCGAAATTTGTGAAAAATGATCGCACGACAATGTTCACGAGTTAATTTCATTTTTTTGCCAAATTGATTTTTACAAGTCACTGTAAACAAATAATGGTCGTACGTCAAAACGTTCTGAGCACGTTTATGCTAAAAAAATGTCAAACTTTCCAATGGAAATGCCAGATGGCGCCAGTGTAGCATAGTCCAGAAATGTTTATAGGTTCCTTCGCAGATGACACCGCGATTCGAAGTGTGGGATCAAGAGCAACCGGTGCAGCCACTTCTCTCCAAATAGCAATCAAAAATGGAAGAATAAATCAGAAAAGTGTCCATGTAGACTACTCGTATTGACTTATCTGGCCCACTTTCAAAACCATATGTTTCAGTCCACCAACACATGCTTTTGCAGAATTGCAGCTATCCAGTGGGACCTGAGGCTGGATCGTCTTGAAATGTTGCTAGATAATCTTAGAATTTTACAACGATTCAGTAGACATATACTTTATGGAGTCTCCGACTAACATTTCGAGGTGTTGCAAACGGAATGACAAAGTGAATTACCCTATATCTTATGATAAAGCACATAAGAAATTGACACCATACAGCACACTGAGCTACCATTCCAACCACTGTGCGACATCAGCAGCGGCAGCATGTAGGACTAAGACTTGACAATTGAATGGCTTTTGAGCACTCAATACAATCGTTAACGTCGACTTTTAATAGAAGAAGTTGGCTGTTTCCTTCTTTGCTTCTTCTTCTCGAAGCGATAACATCAAATGCGACTATTTCAGTTGAACATTGTTGCCCGCCCGATACGGCGGTGTTGTGTCGCAGCGTCCGCATGCACCTACGGATATGAAGAGTGCGCTCGAGCAGCGGCTGCTACCGCCATTGATTATCTAGGCTTTTGTTGTTTCTTCAATCCGTCTGAAAAACGATTTCAAAGATAAGCTTTACCTACCACTGCGTAACAGACAGATTTCTTCTACTGCCTGCTATTAAGCCAAGCAAAAACCGTGCAGTCCCACCATGTGTCGGTGTGTTAATGGCGATGGATAATATATTGGACTATTGAATGAGTTTTTGCGATTTTCGAGGGTCATCATTTAAAATGAAATTGACGTAGGATTGGCTAGAACAAGTCTGCTCAAAGATGCCCTAAAGTTTGTATGTGTGCCAGAGTTGCCATCCTAAAAATCTAGGCAATCCCAAGTTTAGTATTAAAAGATTAATTGTTTTAGTTTTTAAAGTAAACCATAACTCGAACCACCCAAAAAAAGTTCGACTTGTGGAGAGTTCGATTTATAGAAATACCCATAAAAGGCTTTTCGTATTTATAAAAATTGTACAGTTATTCGATTTTTATTAATATTTATTATACACAGTTCTAATTACTTTAAATACTGTGTATTTGTATATAAAAAGTATCAGTTGAATTTGTGTTCTTGTGTAGAAACGAACTTTTATTCTTGAAGGATTCCTCTAAAACGTTGATGAAGAGTTTAAACAAATGTTTCTACCGAGTCCTCCTAATCACTTATTGCGCTGCATTTGTAATTGACTCGGAGGTCAACAATATCGTCATACGCAGGAAAGTCTGATACAAGAAGTTTATTATCAACGTCAATGCAATCCTGAAGAATACTAAATATATTCAATTTTGGACGCTTAAACGACCAACCCATATGACGTCTTGGACCACAACAGCAGAACGTTGTATACTTTATCGTTATTACCTAGAAGGCTTCTGTTATGAAACAGTTATCTTTGTTAAATTATTTGGCATAATGATTTAATCTCAAATATTCCTTAAAAAAAAATAAATAAAAACATTACGATCCCTTTCAATGTAAAAGTCCCACACAATGGGATATCCCTCTGTTTGGAAACGCTGCTGACGCGCTTACGGCGCTTACGCGTTTATTTAGGTGGAGTTATACGCCGACGCACTTATTTATTTGGCGGCATACGCCGAAGCTTCCGCGTTTATATAGATGGAGGCATACGCCGGCGCTTACGCGTTCATGTTAAGGTGGAAATACACGCCGGCGCATACGCGTTTATTAAGGAGGGTGTAAACGCCAACGCTTAAGCTTTCATTTAGGTGGGGGTACGCCAACCGAATCTTACGCGTTAATTTAGTTGGACTTATACGCCGACGCTAACGCGTTTATTTAGGTGGGGAGATGCGCAGACGCTTACGCTTTCATTTAGGTAGGGATATATGCCGACGTTTACGCTTTTATTTAGGTGGGGGTATAAGACGCGTACGCTTTCATTTAGGTGGATGAATACGCCGACGCTAACGCTTTCATTAGGTAGGGGTAGAAGCTAATGTGTTTATTTAGGTGGGGAGATACGCAGACACTTACGCTTTCATTTAGGTAGGGATATACGCGAACGTTTACGCTTTGATTTAGGCGGGGGTATACGCCGACACTCACGCTCTCATTTAGGTGAGGGTATACGCTAACGCGTTCATTTAGGTAGGGATATACGTCGACGTTTACGCTTTAATTTAGGTGGGGGTATACGCCGACGCTTACGCTATCATTTTGGTAGGGATATACGCTGACGCTAACGCATTCATTCAGATAGGGGTATACGCCGGCGCGTACGCTTTCATTTAGGTAGGGGATACGCAGACACTTACGCTTTCATTTAGGTAGGGGTATATGTCGACGTTTACGCTTTTATTTAGGTGGGGGTATACGACGCTTACGCGTTCATTTAGGTGGGGGTATACGACGACGCTTACGCTATCATTTAGGCAGTGCTATACGCAGACGCGAACGCGTTCATTTAGGTTGGGGATACGCTGACGCTTCCATTTAGGTAGGGGTATACGTCGAGTCTTAATCGTTTATTTAGGTGGACGTTTACGCCGACACCAACGAGTTTATTTAGTTGGGGAGATACGCAGACGCTTACGCTTTCATTTAGGTGGGGGATACGCTGACGCTTCCGCTTTTATTTAGGTAGGGGTATACGGCGAATCTTACTCGTTAACTTAGGTGGACGTATACGCCGATGCTAACGCGTTTATTTAGGGGGTATACGCTAACGCGTTCATTTAGGTAGGGGTATACGCCTGCGCATGCGCCTTCATTTAGGTAGGGGTATACGTCGACGTTAACGCTTTAATTTAGGTAGGGGTATACGCCGGCGCTTACGCTTTCATTTAGGTAGGTGTATACGCTGCCGCTAACGCGTTCATTTAGGTAGGGGTATATGCCGACATTAACGCTTTTATTTAGGTGGGTGTCTACGACGCTTACGCTATCGTTTAGGTAGGGGTATACGCTGACGCTAACGCGTTCAGTTAGGTAGGGTATACGCCGGCGCTTACGCTTTTATTTAGGCCGGGGTATACGTCGACGATTACGCTTTAATTGAGGTGGGGGTATATGCCGACGCTTGCGCTTTCATTAAGGTAGGGGTATACGCTGACGCTAGCGCGTTCATTTAGGTAGGGGTATACGTCGGCTTTTATTTAGGTGGGGGTATACGCTGACGCTTACGTTATCATTTAGGTAGGAGTATACGCTGACGCTAACGCGTTTATTTAGGTAGGGACATACGCCGGCGCTTACGCTTTCATTTAGGTATATGTATACGCCGACGCTATTTAGGTAGGGGTATACGCCGACGCTTACGCTTTCATTTAGTTAGGGGTATACGCTGCCACTAACGCGTTCATTTAGGTAGAGTTTACGCCGGCGCTTACGCTTTCATTTAGGCAGGGGTATACGTCGACGTTTACGCTTTAATTTAGGTGGGGGTATACGCCGACGCTTACGCTATCATTTAGGTAGGGGTATACGCGGACGCTAGCGCGTTCATTTAGGTAGGGGTATACGCCGGCTTTAATTTAGGTGGGGGTATACGCCGACGCTTACGCTATCATTTAGGTAGGAGTATACGCTGACGCTAACGCGTTTATTTAGGTAGGGGTATACGCCGTCGCTTACGCTTTCATTTAGGTGGATGTATACGCCGACACTAACGCGTTCATTTAAGTAAGGGTTACACTTACGCTTTCATTTAGGTAGGGGTATATGCCGACTTTTACGCTTTTATTTAGGTGGGGTATACGACGCTTACGCGTTCATTTAGGTGGGGGAATACGCCGACGCCTACGTTATCATTTAGGCAGGGGTATACGCAGACGCGAACGCGTTCATTTAGGTCGGGGATACGCTGTCGCTTCCGCTTTCATTTAGGCAGGGGTATATGCCGAATCTTACTCGTTTATTTAGGTGGACGTATACGCCGACGCTAACGCGTTTATGTAGGTGGGGAGATACGCAGACGCTTGCGCTTTCATTTAGGTAGGGGTATACGCTGACGTTTACGCTTTTATTTAGGTGGGGGTATACGACGCTTACGCTTTCATTTAGGTGGATGTATACGCCGACGCTAACGCGTTCATTTAGGTAGGGATAGAAGCTAATGCGTTTATTTAGGTGGGGAGATACGCAGACACTTACGCTTTCATTTAGGTGGGGGTATACGACGCTTGCGCGTTCATTTAGGTGGGGGTATACGCCGACGCTTACGCTTTCATTTAGGTAGGGGTATAAGCTGACGCGTTCATTTAGGTATGGGTTTACGCCGGCGCTTACGCTTTCATTTAGATAGGAGTATACGCCGACGTTTACGCTTTAATTTAGGTGGGGGTATACGACGCTTATGCTTTCATTTAGGTGGATGTATACGCCAGCGCTTACGCTTTCATTTAGGTGGGAGTATACGCCGACGTGTACGCTTTAATTTAGGTGGGGGTATTCGCCGACGGTTTCATTTAGTCGGGGGTACACGACGACGCTAACGCGTTCATTTAGGTAGGGGTAGACGCTAATGCTTTTATTTAGGTGGGGAGATACGCAGACACTTTCATATAGGTAGGGTGTATACGCCGACGTTAACGCTTTAATATAGGTGGTATTTAAGACGCTGACGCTTTAATTTAGGTGAATGTATACGCCGACGCTTACGCTGTCATTTAGGTGGGAGTATACGCAGACGCTAACGCGTTTTAGGGGATTCACCGACGCTTCAATTTAGGTGGGGGATACGCCGACGCTTTAATTTAAGTGGACGTATACGCCAACTCTTTTATTTAGGTGGGAATATACGCAGTAGCTAACGCGTTTATTTTGGTGGGGGATACGCCGACGAATACGCTTTTATTTAGGTGGGCTATACGGTGCCGCTAACGCGTTAATAAGGTGAGGGTATGCAACTACGATGGCGCGTTTATTTTGGTGAGGGTATTCGCCGACGCTAACGCTTTCATTTAGCTGGGGTTTATGCCGACACATACGCTTTTATTTAGGTGCTGGCATACGCCGAAGCTTACGCTTTTATTTAGGTCGGGGTTTAGGCTGACGCTAACCCATTCGTTTAGGTGGGGTATGCGCCGAGTCCTACGCGTTTATTTAGGTGGGGGTATACTCTGACGTTTATTGTTTAGGTGAGGGTATTCGCCGACGAATACGCGTTTACTTTTATAGTTTAAAAAGTACAATTGTAACTGCTTTTGCATCCCTTGTTAGGAACAATTTGTTGCACTAAACCAAAAACCGCTTGGTGCGTCAGGTTTTGCAGAAGCTCAGTAGAAGAACTCCACCAATTGGCAAGAACCTGCATAGAGGATTTAAATCGAGCTTCTTCCTCTGCAGAGGATGGCAAGCCTAAACGGTCACCATCTAATGCAGCGCCTTATCGGCATCGGTCAGATGAGATTACTTTTCCAGTGTCGAAATGCCCCACACACAGAGAACAGATTCGTTGCTACAACCGAATTTGTTTGTCAATGGAATGATTGAGGTTACATGCACCTCGAGTATGCAATCAGTACAACCGAATACTAGTTGGTACTATGTAACATTTAGTAATTGTAACTGATGTAGTTTGAAAACAAGCTTTAGAACGACAGCAGACGGGCGGAAGGACAGACAGTCAGACATTGAAATCTGAATTAACTGGTGATTTTGAGTAAAGCGGTACACTTAAAAGTGGGTCTAGCTTAAATATTTTTAGTATTTACGTATTTTGCACTTGAAAATAAACCAAAAAAAACCGAAATCCAGTAAGTCGACAGCAGAAAACCGCGTAAACCAACATGTCGGGTTTAGGCTATTTTTAAAAAACCAACTGTCGGGTTTCGACAAACTATAATGTCGATTTTGGACACAATAAACGCAATACTCTGGTATTACTTTTATCAGACAGTGACTACTAAAACACAAATACGACGCTCATATATTTCTTTTAAGTGAAAATCGGTGAAGCGCGTTTTGAGGCGCGGCCAATATTAATCGCACTGGGTGGTCCCATCACCTCAACAATGAACCCTCCCAGCACTTAGTAAACCTCCTCTGTGTAGAAGAAAACATCTCACATTATGGCGATGATATCTTCCTTCCACTCCGTAGACGCGTACGTTGATTTTTATGTTAAGTGCATTCATCCAAAGAAAATCTCATTTTTCAATTCGGCCATTTATATGCGAAGTCGTCGAATTAAAATAAAGAAACCTGAAACTAATGAAAATTGCAAATACCAAAATGAAAAAAATACATGAACATTGAAAGCAAAAACGAAATTAATATGCATCATGTGTCATGATCATGAAAATGACTGAAGAAAACCCCCGAAAAGAAGATGAATTGTTTTCTGGCACTAAACGAAAAACAAACACGCCAAGCCATACCAAAAATTGTCCTAAAAACAAACAAGTTAAAATGTCGTATAATTCGGCCAGACCGAAAGATATGTACCCTTCAACGTGAAGTCGTTATGGAAATTGCATTCAGTTTTTGATGATCTCAATTAAAGTCTTTCATTTTGATCTGGAGGAACATCTTTTTTGATCCCTAGGGACTATATTTACGAGCCAGACTTTCTAAAAAAAATCTTAAGAATAATTCCATATAAGGGTGGGTCACGAAGTTTGCTATAATTTGAATTTACATAAATAAGTCCATGTTGAGTGGTCAAATCTTTTGACCATAGAGCGTACGTTCATTTAGGTCCTTGGATCAGACCCCAAATCTTGGTCAAATTCTTAGACTAGTTTTGAGCACAAACTAGTCTATGTTTACTAGTGGTTGCTTCTTTGGACCATAGGGACCGTTTTTTGGGCTTCATAGGTCCACGTCCCCGGCCCTAATCTCAGCCAAATCTTTAAAATAAATCCATATGTGACAGCGCATACAGAAAGGGACCTAAGGTTAAAAAATCAATTTACATTTTTTTTCTTTTTTTGATGTGGACAACCATGCCCCAAAAGTGTTCCCTCCCAGAGATATGAGCGTTTTATGAATGTGAAGTCGACGATTCTAAGCGGAAATAGAAAGGGACCTAATTTTTAAAATGGCTCTCTTGAACAAAACTGGTTCTTAACCTTAGGTCCCTTTCTATTTTGCGCGTCACATATTTGGATTAGTAGTTAAGTTTGTCCTTACTTGAGTGTCCATATAAACATGGTTAATGGACCCCTAGGGCCCATTAGTCTTCAACTTAATCTTGACCAATTTTTCAAAATCTTGACCATACTTCGATTCGTATTGAAAATTTCTGTTATATCAGCACCCATATGAACATATTTATTATTTATCCCTCATTTTGTTTATATGTGTCGTGTCTTTGACCTCTTGGGTCCATGAGCCTAAATTTTGATCTCTGTAGAATCTTTAAAATAAATTACGTATTTTATTTATTTTGCTTTAATTTTCATAGCCATTTGTGTAATTTTTTACTAGTTATCACTTATTTAGACCCTAAGGCACGTTTTTGCCCCATGAGGGTCCATGAGTCTTTACTTTAAACTCATTAATTATTTTATTTTCAATTCAAACATCAACTTTATTTAAAATTCTTTAAATGTTTAAATAGTTTAAGATATTATTTTAAATATTTCAACAAATGAGATCAATAATTTTTTTGAGACGATTATTTTATTACATTAGATCCATTAAAGAAAAAAGTGGGGGTTAAATCTCTTCTTAAATTTATATTTATAAAAATTTCAAATCCATCCATTTTATGGGCCCCTGCGGTCTACTTGTCAGAGCCCAGATTTTAAGCTGATATGGCTAAAAACACGCATACTACGAATTGTAATGTCATTTACTATTCAATTAATTTAAGTTTATTTCATTAATTGAGTGTCCATTTATTAGAAAATATTTCATAGGATTATAGGGACCGTTGGGCCACAAGATTCGTACGATATATATACAATTTTGAGGTATTAAGTTCGTCTCAACTTAAAGTCCTCATGATAGCTATGTAGCTTCTCAAAAAAATATATCATGTTTTGAGCAAATAGCCAAAAATACGTGTACTTTTCGAGTTACCTTTTGTCCGTTAAAGGGGAAAATTGCCCCCCTAGGCCGATATCAAGTATTTAAGCTTTATTAATTAGTAAGATGAACTATATTTCCATTTATTATGGAATACAATTTTGTTTAAGTGACTGTCTCGGTTGGCTACGCAGTATCGCATTCTATCTCTCCAATTTTCCCAGCCCTCCGAGTTTGCGTTGTAGCTCACATATTAATTGGATGATATTGGCCTTAGGTGCTTAAATCATCGCCAGGACGGCTGATAACACGATTTGGGAATTTGTATGCAAAAGCCCATGTTATAGCATGGGCGCTCCATCCTGCATGAACCAGAGGTCGTCAAAATCCATGTCTTCAATTTGAGTAAATATAAAATAGGATCGCATGGTTCTGTAACTCCTACAGTTTTCCGAAACATTGATCCCAGCCTCATTTTCGAACAAAAATGGTCCAATGTTGCCACCACTCCATAATCCTTAACAAACTGTCACTCTCTTTGGATGCATTGGCTTCTCGACCATCCCATGTCCAATTCAGGCTGCTCTAAGTTTTCATATTTCCCAACGTTGCTCCATTGTAAAGCGAACCAGTTCGTGGGTTCTGCGGATGTATGATACTAATTTTCTGTCAAGATTTCGAGGGAAAAACAGCTGTCAGTGTCAACATAATCTATGATTTACAACGTAACTTAGCTTTGGTCCACCCGTTATAAGCCGTTATAGTGCAATATTTAAGGGGTGCGAGCAAAATTTAGTTTACAGAAAACATCACAGCACGAATGTCAGGACTTGCCTAGAGAACTTTAATGCTAGATATACATGAGGCAACCGTTGCAGCAATATAGTCACGTTAAAGTGTCATAGCACGAATGTCAGGACTTACCTAGAGAACTTTAATGCTAGATACACGTGAGGCAACCGTTGCAGCAATACAACCATGTTGAAACAAACATGACTTCGTGCGTAGCTGTGTTGCCACGTGTTTTTTGAAGAAGAAAAAATTGCTGCAACACGTTGCTCTCGGCGGTTGCCTCATGTATAATATTTTATGTTAGGTACACGCCAGCATAATACAGGGTGGGGCGCACAAGTTTGCTTTTTGCACTATAGGCTGTGGCGGCACTGTTGTTCTAAGAGAGTGGCTTATAGCTGCTGACGGGAGATTTGTATTAGTCTGCCTTTCAGTTGCCATCATGCATTGGACACGTGAGGAGAGGTAATTTTGTGTTAAAGCGTATTTTTTAAATGCGCACTCGATTTTTGCAGTGCAGCGTGCTTTTCGTAGCTGTGTTGCCACGTGTTTTTTGAAGAAGAAAAATTGCTGCAACACGTTGTCCTCGGCAGTTGCCTTATGTATAATATTTTATGTTAGGTACACGCAAGCATAATACAGGGTGGGGCGCACAAGTTTGCTTTTTTGCACTATAGGCTGTGGCGGCACTGTTGTTCTAAGAGAGTGGCTTAAAGCTGCTGACGGGAGATTTGTATTCGTCTGCCTTTCAGTTGCCATCATGCATTGGAAACGCGAGGAGAAGTCATTTTGTGTTCAAGCGTTTTTTTTAAATGCGCACTCGATTATTGCAGTGCAGCGTGCTTTTCGTTTACGATACGCTGTTCCACCACGCGGGCGTATCCTGGACGGCAATCAATTGCGAATTGGGTAAGTTCATTGAGAATAGCAGAGAATGTGTCATGTGTACGAAGGGGACCTGAGAGAAGGATTACAACACCACAAAACAGCAAGAGAGTTAGAGCAGCAGTACTGCAATCTCCAAAACGCTCTGCTCGGAAGCAAACATTTGCTCCTGGCATTTCCAGAGGTTCTCTCCAACGGATTATTCATGATGAATTGAATTTTCACCGGTATAAAATGAGCATGGTCCGACAATTGTCAGCACCGGACGATTTGAATCGGCGAACCTCGGAAAATGTTTCCTGGACGGCATATCTCTTTGAGGGGTGATGTGGACTGGCCGGCACACTCACCAGACGAAGGTGTATATCAACCGTCCCAAGAAGACCTAATTAACAATATTGACGCTGAAATTGGCAGAATAACAGTCGACATGCTTGTAAGAGTTCATGGAAACTTCAGAAAACGTATGCAGCAGTGTGTGGATAGCGAAGGTCGACACTTGCCAGATACACTGTTTAAGAGCATGCAATTTAAAAATTCCCTTTCTGTTCAATATAATTAAAATATAAAGTACATTTTTCTAAGGTTCATAATTATTTTATTTCATTCCGAAATAAGCAAATTACCGCGCTCCACCCTGTATTTTATATTGTGGACCGGGCAACTGTCGAGAGCAACGTGTTGCAGCAAATGATTCGTTCACAGCTTCACATGAAGCTACGTTTGCTTCTGCAGGACGTGTGTATCTAGCATTACGACGATCCATATGTGACAGCGCATAGAGAAAGGGGCCTAAGGGTAAAAAAAAACAATTTTCATTTTTTTTCTTTTTGTTGTTGATCCCATGCCCCAAAAGTGTTCCTTTCCAGAGATATGCGCGTTTTATGAAAGTGAAGTCGACGATTCTAAGCGCAAATAGAAAGGGACCTAATCTTTAAAATGTTTCTCCTGAACAAAACTTTTCATCAACTTTTCACTTTTTTTTTGATGTGGACAACATCTGAGCATCGAATGAGACCGATCCCATGCCCCAAAAGTGTTCCCTCCCAGAGATATGCGTGTTTTATGAAAGTGAATTCGACGATTCTAAGCGCAACTAGAAAGGGACCTAATCTTTAAAATGGCTCTCCTGAACAAAACTGGTTTTTAACCTTAGATCCCTTTCTATTTTGCGCGTCACATATTCTGTAGTTTCTCCCATTAATACCTCGAGGTGTTGCCAATGCACTGACAAAGTAAGTATACACACCCTCTCCTACGGTGGTAGGGTATAAAATTGGAAAGCAAACAATTAAGAGCAGTGCGATAAAGGGGCGCGAATTTCAGAACAACTGGCCATGACACAACCAGGGCGGTGGCATGGTGATGGTGTGGAATCAAGACAAGGTGCTTTAAGGGGACATATGGGATAAATGGATGAAATGACGGAGCAAGCTAAAGCTTCCATAATTTATGATAACCTCAACAACAATGACTTGAATGACTTTTCAACACATTTCGCCGGTGGTGTGTGTGTATGTCTTTCTTGCGTTTTGGGTTACGATCTTTTTGTTTTCGGCGGTGGACAACATAATTTATGCTATTCTGTTGCTGTTGTTACAGCAGAAACCCATTTAATATTTATTTTTTGTTATTTTCGTAATTCATTTCACGAGGAGACACACAATGAGCAACACCATTGATGCACAAACACACACATACAAGTACACACTGTTGGATGCACGCAACACCTAATAGGGTTAGGTTGCAACACCGTATCTGTTCCCGTTCCCCAAGATGAGGAAACCCATTAACCAATCATAATGATGGCTGGTCCGGGAACATGGAGTTGCTGCTGGTGCTGATAATGAAGAGGAGACCGAAATATGTGACATCAAAATGGCGTGCAGTTAATGAAGGTTGCCTGTCTTACCTTGGCTTGGCTTGGCTGCACTGGGCTGGGCTCGTCCCGTCTCCGCCTGACTTGGCTGGCAATTGCAGCCAACCTGCTGCATAAATTCACATTCAGTTTGAGTTTCCTGGCCGCCGGTGCCGAGGGAGGCGGTGAGCATGGCCTGGCAACCCAAGAAATTTATGTTGTGTTTTGCAAAGGGCGTGGAATATTAATTAAAAACTAATTTAAAACGTGTCACACACAAACGTACCGACAGCAAAGAAAACCAAAAGAATACGGCGAGTACAAGTACTTCCTTCCAGTTTATTTTGTACGCCCTATTTTTTTTTGTTCTGCTGGAAGAAGCATAAATAATATCGGTACTCTTATGAGGATCAATATATCTTCAACTCATTTGATTTTGGCTCATGCTCTCTCAGTGCATGTCGCTCTCTCTCTCTCTGTACGTCCTTATGACTGTGTGAATGGAGCGAGATATTTTCCTTGCCGAAATGTCACATGTCAGCCCATATTTCTTAAATGCCAAATACTTTTTGACATAATAGTCCAATTACCTTATCGCACGATCATCGATCGTTGTGGCCACAGAAGGCACAGCCACAGCAGCAACAACAATAATCCCGCCATCGAACAACAGCAACAACACCAACATCTGTACTGAAATACAACCGAAACGAACAAACATATTTTGTTTGTGAGTGTTGAAAGTACTCTCATTACAAGCCGGGCGGTATGGTAATTCTTGCAACGATTCACAACTTACCAAGCTAATGCACACATTACCAAATAATGTTGCAGGTAATTCCTTACCAAGTGTCTTCACTTGTACTAGTGAACTACTAGTGAAACGCTTCCGAACTACAAGTCATAAGTCCGAATTTCTAGATGCACACAGCCGAATTACCCACAGCCGAATTTGAAGCCAAACGAATGTTGGCCGTTTCATGGATACACGGCAGTTTTCAGCACAGGGAACTGATACTATCGGTCGGTATCCCTAACTAAGAAGGATGCTGGTTGGAACTGAATTTATATATATACGAGTATTTTACGTTGTAGATTGTTGGCTGTAAGTACTCCTTAAATGTCATTGTTTAATTTTAGGTTTTTTTTATTTAGACGAACTAAACTAAAGAGTGGTTAAATTTTAAGAGCCGATGTTGATTTTGAATAAAACACAAATCATTTAGGAAATTATAGTCATTTCTTTTTATTATGATAATATTGGTATGGTTCTATTACGTATGGAATAAAATATCGGCCAAATGGAAGCCGCGACCTCGGCGGCACACCTCCATCCGATGGTCCAAATTTTTGATGTTATATGCCGTTAATGTGCCGAATTATCTCATCCTTTAGCTCTTGAATTGTTGCTGGATTATCGACGTACACATTTTCTTTCAAATAACTCCAAAGAAAGAAATCCAACGGTGTCAAATCACATGATCTTGGCGGCCAATTAATATCGCCATAAAAAGAGATAACAAGGCCATTGAATTTGTCGCGCAAAAGAGTCATTGTTTCGTTAGCTGTGTCGCAAGTGGCACCGTCCTGTTGAAACCACATATCGTCCACATTTCTATTGGTAAGATTGACATTTTTAAGCATAAACGTACTCAGAACGTTCAGACGTACGACCATCACTTGTGTTGTTTACAGTGACTTGAAAAAATCAATTTGGCAAAAAAATGGAATTAACTCGTGAACATTTTCGTGCGATCATTTTTCACAACTTTCGACATGGATTATTACGACAAGAGTGTATTGATGAACTTAAATGTTTGTATGACGATGAAGCAACATCCTATAAAACTGTGAAAAGCTGGTTTAATGTATTCAATTGTGGCCGACGCTCGCCCAAAGACGAAGGTCGTCCAAAAACGGCCATTGTGCCAGAGAACATTGATGCCGTGCGTGAACTGATAATGCAAGATCGTCATGTGACATACCGAGAGATAGAGGCATCCTTGGTCATTTCTTCCACCAGCATACATTCGATATTGCATGAACACCTGGCCGTAACAAAGGTTTTTTCTCGTTGGATCCCGCACAATTTGACAATCGCTCAAAAAAAGGCTCGTGTCGATTGGTGCAAAGAAATTTTGAAAAAATACTATCGCGGTGCTTCACAAGACGTTTATAAGATCGTCACAGGTGACGAATAAGGGATCTATGTGTATAAGCCCGAAGACGAGCCAAATCCAACGAAAGTTGTTCGATGCAAATGGTCGCCTGTTTCTGCGGCAAAACTGGTCATGTGGCGACTGTTCCGCTTGAGCAACGTAGGAAGGTCAATTCTGAGTGGTACACCACAATTTGTTTGCCTAAAGTCTTCGGAGATATTCAAAAAACGAACCAGAGAAGACGAATCATTGTGCACCATGAAAATGCGAGCTCTCACACATCGGCTCAAACCAGCGCCTTTTCGACGGCCCAAAACGTCGAATTGATGGGCCATCCACCGTACAGCTCTAACTTGGCACCCAATGACTTCTTTTTATTCCCGCACAGCAAGAAAAAAATGCGTGGTCATTGATATCCGTCGCCAGAAGAGGCTGTTGAAGCGTTCGAAAATCATGTTTTGAACGTGTCTCAATCGGAGTGAAAAAGTGCTTCGACAATTGGTTTGAGCGCATGCAAAAGTGTATAAATCATGCTGAAGAATACTTTGAAAAACAGTAAAACCATTTCTAATGATGAATTTTTGTGTTTTTATTGCCGAACCCGAAATATATATAGCAACCCTTGTATGTATGGATACATTGTCATTAAACTAGGACGAGAGAAACATTAGTTTGGAAAAGCTTCTGCAGAGAATAGTTGGACTTTAAATTATTTCATTTAAATATAATTATTTATGTTTTATGTTAATATAATTTGTGTAGGAATATTTTGTATAATAAGAATTCATGTATTTTTGTTAGATCCCTCGAAGATGACTGGCGAAGTTAGTCGAAATATCAAAAGATATAGTATATATAGCAAAAATATATTAAAAACAATTTTTTTATTAACGACACCAAGCCGAACTATAAATTATCAATGATTCACACAAAACCAATTTTACTTTTATTTTTAGTGCTAATTTTCCGATTCTTTGCTCATATTTTTAGTCTTTACTGCATCTTTATGGATACTAAAATTAAAGAAAATTTTGCTTCGAATTCAAAAATGCAGTTTTGGCTGAGACGCTTCTCCCGGCCCGAACGGGCTTAAAAAAGGCCGACCGTAACGACGTGTGATTTAAATAGATGCTGTCAGTAAGCAAGCTTGAGAGTTTCAAAAAAACTCAAAGGATTTCAACTGAGAGCTAGAGAGAACTAAAGAAATAAAATTGAGTTTGGACATTGGTACTTTGAAGCAACTATAGCTGCGCTTTATACTCATAAGTAATAATTTATCAGCTGAACTCCTTAGCTTTCTTTACAACACCCTCCCAACTGGCTGCACCAGCCCTCATACGATAATTGTGGCGGTGGTGATAGTGCGATGGCGATCATGATCACACAAAAAAAAGCTCATTGCAAACTTATTGCTGTGTTAACTGCTCCGGCCGATACGGTGGCATGGATACGCCATATACCATCAATGAATGGAATGGTCTTCGATCTTTACCACGGTGGCTAAGTGCCAAGAGATCGATTATTTATTGCTTCCAAACTACTTGTTGTTGTGGTACGTACTCGTACTTAAGGCTGCCGCCGTTGCAGTCGGTAGTGGTTGTTTTTGCTGCTGTTCCAAAGCTGACGAGGAAGCATTCGCTGCCACACAAAAACAACAAAAACGCGAACGGACTTCAATGCCCGTTTGGCGGCAGCATAAACGCATTTCTTAATGATCATCCGTAGAAAATATCCATTTAAATTGCGTACGCAGGCAGGCAACACGCCCGACTGGCCGGGCATGGTGAAGGGTGAAGGGTAAGAACTCCCCAACAAAAAAATATTGACGTCCGACAATGTTTGTGCGATTACAACATGTTTGGCCCGGTTAAACGCGTTGTTACATGTTCTGTTTGTTGCTCGCGTTCCCTACGTTGCGTATGCAATTGTACCACGGACGCCAAGCAACCCAAGAAGCAACAACATCAATTGTATTGTTTGTACACTACACCCAACAACATGCATCTTCTTCGGGGGGCAACAGCACCAACAAAACATTAATATCCTCTCTTTAACATCTGGCTAAAGATCAAAACACCATTCCCCATCCACCGGAACGATGGACGAGTGGACTGAGTACACCGGGCAACCTGGCCAAAACAATAAGAAATCAAAAAGAAGAAAAAGAAAAAAGAAAAGGCTGAAAAAAAACGCTTTCGTTTCTTATAGACGCCGCTTGAAATCTAAAGTGTCGATTTACAGCTTCTTTTCCTTTTTTATCATTCATTTTCCATAGGGATTTATAGGCGAATCGCCTGTATTGTGCGGAGCAGGCCAACGTTTGGGCCAGATATAGTGAAGTCTTCCTAAAAATGGGGGTTAAGTACAACGACTTGTCAAGGAGCTAACCTAAAGGTGAAATTATAAAAAACAGTTCTAAATTTCCAGCAATCTAAAGCGTATTTTAGCCACATCACTGACATTTTTGTGTTCCTCTCCGAGATTTTTGGCTACAGAACCGAAATATACGAGGGCGGTTCGGAAATTTCTTAGCCTATCAATGAAAGAGAATAGTTAGTTTTTCAAAAATATTTTTATTTTTCAATATAATCTCCTGAAACTTCAATACACTTAGTCCAACGCTTATCTAGCAATTCTATCCCTTGATTAAAATAGTTTTCCTCAAGGTCTTCAAAATAGTGGTTTACAACTGTAATTGCATCTTCATTTGAGGTAAAACGCTTGCCAGCAAGCATTTTTTTTAGATTTGGGAACAGGTAAAAGTCACTGGGAGCTAAATCAGGAGAATAAGGTGGGTGGTCAAGCAACTCGTACTTTAATTCGTTGATTTTAGCCATTGTTAAAACACTCTTGTGCGCTGGTGCGTTGTCTTGATGAAAAATTATTTTTTTTGTGTTGTAAGCCAGGACGTTTTTCTCGAATTTGTACATTTAATTGATCTAAAAGGTTGAATAGAACTCTCAATGTATTGTTTTACCCTTTTGCGACAGTCAATCAATAAAATACCTTTGAAGTCCCAAAAAACCGTTGCCATAACCTTACCAGCCGATTGAATTGTTTTTGCCTTCTTTGGGGCACTTCCTCCAGCTTCAGTCCTTTGTTTGGATTGTTCTTTTGTCTCTGGAGTATAGTGGTGGATCCATGTCTCATCAACAGTTATGAAACGACGCTTAAAATCCATTTTATTTCGCTGAAAACGATCCAAACAAGCTTGAGAAATGTTCATTCTTATGCGTTTTTGGTCGACTGTTAACAAGTCCGGCACCCATCTTGCAGAAAGCTTTTTCATCTGTAGTTCTTCATGCAAAATTAAATGGACTCGATCATTTGAGATGCCCATGATATTAGCTATTTCACGCACTTTTATTCGTCGATCATTTAATACCATATCATGCACTTTGGCTACAATTTCTGTTGTTGTTGCTGTTTTTGGACGTCCACTACGTGGTTCATCTTCAATACTTGTACGACCACGTTCAAATTCAGCAACCCAATTTTTTACTGTTGCATATGAAGGAGCACTTTCACCTAACACATTCACCATATCATTATGAATTTCTTGATCCGATAAACCTTTTTTATGTAAATATTTAATGACACCACGCATTTCTAATTTTTCCATTGTAAAAAAATCGCGGATGCGTCTTTTGTGAACACCTGTTTCTATATGAAGAAGTTGCCAGATTGAAACAAAATTTAACATGTGTTCATAGCAGAGATGGAAGTTTCCAAAAAAACACTTAACTTTTTTCTGTTTATACCGCGCTTTTTGTGCTAGGCTAAGAAGTTTCCGAACCGCCCTCGTACATCCTTGGTGTACAAAATTGACATATCTTCAAAGGCAGCGTTGCGCACCTGATGGCCAGGACCTTTAAGTGCTTAGGAATATTTTTCATAGCTGCTGCCAACTTAAGAATTTTTTTAAAAATTTTGCCATTTCATCACAAATATTTTCAATTCTGCCGAAAGCATGGAAACCAAATTATAGAAATTCCAACGTAAATACACAACGTGAATTTCGTCGGGAGGATGGTCGTCACCATGGCTTTAGGGCGCAGACCATTCGTCGCACCGGAGAAAGTTTAAAGCGTAAGTACAATGTTTTGCTCCTTAAATTACCAACCAGTTAGAACTTGGAGCGATGTGAAGGAAACATAGCCACAGTAGCGGGCAGTAGCGTAGAAGAACCAGAAATGTCGTTTTAAGCCGATCTACATTATTAGGCATAGCGACAGAGAGGCAAACCATAGTTGGATTTAGATCTTCATCCGTATAAGATTATGTCGACGAAAGAACTGATGCCGATTCAGCATAGACAACGCCGTGGATTTCCAATTGGGTGCTGGAAATGTTGGTCGGATATCTGGGTTTTAACTAAAAACACATCTTGTCGGACGTGGTCCATTTTGCAACAAGTCTTCGACCGGGCGGCATTGCGTTTAAGGGGATGATTGAATTGGGTGATCCAATTAGAAATACTTTTTTCAATAGCCTTTTTTACAGATCACGTGTGAGTCGTGTCATGCTCTTATGTTATTTTTGTTTAGTATTGTTTGGCATTTCATCATTGAAAGACTTACGCCTGAACAACGTTTACAAATCGTTCAACTTTTATTACGAAAGTTCACGTTCTGTGAGGAATGTTCGTGCACTTTGTTCAACTTATGGTCAACATAATCGGCCTACTTTCTGGCTCAATGGGATGTAAACAAGCAAAATTGCCATATTTGGGACGAAGGGCAACCAGAAGAGGTTCAAGAGCTGCCAATTCATCCAGGAGAAAACAAAGGTTTGGTGTGGTGTGTGGGCCGGTGGAATCATCGGTCCATATTTCTTCAAAAATGATGCTGGAGAGAACGTAACCGCCAATGGCGATCGTTATCTCCATCGTAACCGACTATTTGATGCCTGAAATTGAAGCTCGTGATCTCGGCGACAATTGGTTTCAACAATACGGCGCCACTTCCCACGCATTGCATCAATCAATGAATTTATTGAAAGAACTCTTCGGTGAGCAGATAATTTCACGTTATGGGCCGGTCGATTGGCCACCAAGATCGTGTGATATCACACCGTTAGACTTTTTCCTGTGGGGATATGTAAAGTCTAAAGTTTATGCGGATAAACCCGCTTCGAGTTAGGCCTTGGAGCAAAACATCACGCGTGTCATACGCCAGTTACCAGTCGAAATGCTCGAAAGAGTCATCGAAAATTTGACTCAACGGATGGACCATCTGAAACGAAGCCGCGGCCAACTTTTGATAGACATAATCTTCTAAAAATAAATGCCATAGAATGTTCTTTCAAATGATAAAAAAAAACATTCCCATTAAATTTGAATTTTCTGTTTTTTTTTCTTTAAAAAATTAGGAACCCCGAAATGGATCACGGGTTATAGTATATTTCCGCATATTAACAAGGTCGCTCTTGTTCTCCTCTACTTTTGCCGTATTATATTCGACCTTACTAATATTCCGGACAGAGACAAGGACTCTTCTGTTGTCACGTTGGTGTAGGATTTTATTTATAAGTAGTTGGTCTTGTTCGACAGCAGACGTTTTTACTAATGCTTCAAGTCTTTCCTAGTCAATATAATTCACTCTAAAGGGATAATTTGTGTCTGATATCCCTTATGTGTCTTTTTCACAAGCGGTCAAAATCGGGCGAACCCTACGGTCTCATCATCCGATAAATTGCGAATAACTGATCAAATATCAAAACATACACGGGAGAAAAAAATATGTTTGCATGGAAGTTGAATTAATTTGACAGTATGGATGGTTTTTTAGGCCACATGAGCTGAAATGTCCATCAACTGTGTCCATCAACAGTGCCCATATTTTATTTAGTGCGTTTCAGCAAATTGCCAAGACTTTAACACTTTGGTAGACCAAATAAAAAAAAATCCGACTTGTTAAGCAAATACGTCATAAGGTGTATTTTGTTAATGTGGCCAAACTTGTGGGTAAACTGGGCGACCATGGGTCACGGCACGAAATTTCTTCTAATCGTAAAATTAATGTAGTCTTCTGATTCGTGGCGGAAAATTTGTTTTTTTAATAAGCATATGCCAACAGTTTAAGTAGACTAGTCACAAATCCTCAATGGTCCAAACTAGAAATGGGTCCATATCTTTAATATAGATACATCTTTGGATTTGTGAGAAGATTTCAGCGTTTCTAGATATTCATGCGCCCTTAAACATTAGGAGACGGTTTTTGGTCCCAATGACCACACCAATTTATGGAAAGGTTAAAGCATTTTTGCTACAACTTACAAGAAAGGCTGATCTAAAAGTTAACCAAGGTAATTACCTAGGGAAAATGTCATAAAAATAAAAATTAAGCCAGGACCTTTTAGTTCCTAATAGGTGAACTTCTTTTCCCTTCTGGTCGATTTGGTCCATTTTCAATACCAGCCGATTGCGACTATGAGACATACGAGGGCGGTTCGGAAACTTCTTAGCCTAGCACAAAAAGCGCGGTATAAACAGAAAAAAAAGTTAAGTGTTTTGGAAACTTCCATCTCTGCTATGAACACATGTTAAATTTTGTTTCGATCTGGCAACTCCTTCATATAGAAACAGGTGTTCACAAAAGACGCATCCGCGATTTTTTTACAATGGAAAAATTAGAAATGCGTGGTGTCATTAAATATTTACATAAAAAAGGTTTATCGGGACAAGAAATTCATAATGATATGGTGAATGTGTTAGGTGACAGTTCTCCTTCATATTCAACAGTAAAAAATTGGGTTGCTGAATTTAAACGTGGTCGTACAAGCATTGAAGATGAACCACGTAGTGGACGTCCAAAAACAGCAACAACAACAGAAATTGTAGCCAAAGTGCATGGTATGGTATTAAATGATCGACGAATAAAAGTGCGTGAAATAGCTAATATCATGGGCATCTCAAATGATCGAGTCCATTTAATTTTGCATGAAGAACTACAGATGAAAAAGCTTTCTGCAAGATGGGTGCCGCACTTGTTAACAGTCGACCAAAAACGCATAAGAATGAACATTTCTCAAGCTTGTTTGGATCGTTTTCAGCGAAATAAAATGGATTTTAAAAGTCGTTTCAAAACTGTTGATGAGACATGGATCCACCACTATGCTCCAGAGACAAAAGAACAATCCAAGCAATGGACTGAAGCTGGAGGAAGTGCCCCAAAGAAGGCAAAAACAATTCAATCGGCTGGTAAAGTTATGGCAACGGTTGTTTGGGACTTCAAAGGTATTTTATTGATTGACTATCTGCAAAAGGGTAAAACAATAAATTCAGAGTACTATTGCAACCTTTTAGATCAATTAAATGTACAAATTCGAGAAAAACGTCCTGGCTTAGAACACAACAAAATAATTTTTCATCAAGACAACGCACCAGCTTACAAAAGTGTTTTAACAATGGCTAAAATCAACGAATTAAGTACGAGTTGCTTGACCACCCACCTTATTCTCCTGATTTAGCTCCCAGTGACTTTTACCTGTTCCCAAATCTAAAAAAAATCCTTGCTGGCAAGCGTTTTACCTCAAATGAAGATGCAATTACAGTTGTAAACCACTATTTTGAAGACCTTGAGGAAAACTATTTTAATCAAGGGATAGAATTGCTAGATAAGCGTTGGACTAAGTGTATTAAAGTTTCAGGAGATTATATTGAAAAATAAAAATATTTTTGAATAACTAACTATTCTCTTTCATTGATAGGCTAAGAACTTTCCGAACCGCCCTCGTATATCTGAAAAGTTTAAAGAATCTAGCTCTTGCCATTTAACACATGACAAGATCTTCTAAGAATTTTATGAGATCAATAATATGTATGTGTACCTAAAAGTATTTATATATGTTTTAAACTTATATTTGACCCCATTTTATCACTTTTTTTAAAGAAACCCTAACTCATTGAATTAAGTCGTCCGCCGAGTGAGCGAATGTAAAGTATATTTAATACAATCCTCACTGACGGGCGCCTTATTTAACCTAATGCAAATGTTTTCTTCATAAATACCAAAACATAAGTGGTAGTTGTCCTCCGATGCAAAACGTACATCATCTCTCGATAGGCTGCTATAACTTTGGGCCACCCCGAACAACCCCTCGAATGGTGATCTCCAACACCACTCGGTCGACTACAGGGTCACAAAATTATAAAATCAACCATAAAATGCATCCCCCAAATGAAAGACTTTATCCTATATTCTTCACGTACTAGCATACTTGAGAAATGCCCCATTATCCTGCGGTAAATGTTTCTTATCGTAAAATTTGTCACACGTGCCCTCTGTTCGCTGTGTGGGGCTTCCCACCAACTGATTCGTAATGAAATGATGAGTTTCCTCTCCCCCTTACGCGTATATACAAACTCGTTTACTAACACACCATTAAAAATACAAAATGATCCGCAGATCGCACAAATGAGACTCCAGGGAAATGTCCGGGACACGCTGGGCCTCAAAAAAAAAAAAACAATGACGACACAACACCAGCATCTTCAAAGAACCAGAAGAAGATCGACGGAGCAAGCAACCAAAAAAATAAACACAACGCCATCATCCCATATCTTATTATAAGTTGTGGCTTGTTATTGGACATTTAGAAGTGATACAATACGAGTTAGAGAGTTACTCCACTGCAAACTGCATTGCATTGGAGCGGCCCGTGTGCGTCCGTTGCACTTGCCATTTCGATTGTGTTGCAGGCAACGCGACTCGTGGGCTCGCTCGTATGTGGGGTATATTGTCATCTTGCGAGTTTTTAATCTCTGAACGAAACGACAAACAAAACTCACAGAAAAAAAATGTGAATGTAACATGATATTGATCTCATTTCAGATTTTTATTTCGCCATACGAGATATGGTGCGATAAGTTCGGTGATAATAAGAAGGGAAAGGGTAACCCTTATACTCGAACTAGATGTAGAGTAAGAAAACTATTACCGTTTAAAAATTGTACATAAATACCATTGGCGAAAATCGTAAGATGGAAGGCCAGAAATCTGGACAGGCCCTCTTGCTCCATTTAGACTTCTTAAGTGAGATTTGATGACAAGATCTTGCTTCTTTCCTTCCAAAAAAAAACAACAAGTAAGCAAGGCCGCTCGAGTCACAGTGGCCGCACTTATTATGTAACTTCTAGAACAGGAAGTATGTACTAATATTTCATTGGAGCTGTAAGTACTTACGAGGGCGACCGCAAAACTAACTCGCCTGGAACATTTTCTGTTTTACTAGCAACTTTTTTTGTTTGGTTTTTTTAAAGCAATCTTTTATAAGCCATCTGTCAAAATTTCCGAAATATTTAATGATTATTTTCTTTGTTACAGGTGATTGAAGTAAACAAGTTTTATAATTTTTGAAAAATGGAAAATAAAGAGTTTCGTGCGGTAATTTAACACTTTTA
This sequence comes from Hydrotaea diabolus, assembly GCA_963513945.1. Taxonomy (NCBI): domain Eukaryota; kingdom Metazoa; phylum Arthropoda; class Insecta; order Diptera; family Muscidae; genus Hydrotaea; species Hydrotaea diabolus. Next base: position 60,777,188 of record OY740718.1, on the reverse strand, counting down.
TATGAAAGGTTATACGCCACAATTAATCAAAGATGAATTGGATTCTGTTCATGGTGATAATGCACCATCATACTCCACCGTGAAATCCTGGGTTCAACAATTTAAAATGGGTCGTTCAAGTACGGAAGATGAACAACGCTCTGGCAGACCGAAAACTGCTATTGAAAACATTAGAAAAATATTTAATGAAGTGACTAAAGATAGACGAATAAAGCTCAGAGAACTTGCTGATATTGTTAAAATACACGAAAAACAAGTTTGGAGTATTTTACATGATGAACTCCACATGAAAAAGCTATCCTCAAGATCGTCCGTTGGACGAATTCCGAGGAGCTTTTAGCGATTTATAAGCGTTATCCAATAGAGTTCTTGCGCCGATTCATAACTGTTGATGAAACATGGATCCATCACTACATCCCAGAATGCAAAGAACAGTCAAAACAATGGATAGAAGCTGGTAAAAGTGGTCCCAAGAAGGCGAAAACTGTTGTCAGCAGGAAAAGTAATGGCCACAGTATTTTGGGATGCAAGGGGTATAATATTTATTGATTATCTTGAGAAAGGAAAACTATAAAAAGTGAATATTATTGTGCATTATTGGATCGGTTGAGTGAAGAAATCAAGATAAAACGACCGCTTTTAGAAAAAAAGTTCTTTTTCATCAAGATAATGCTCCTTTACACACTGCATTTTTAACTCAACAAAAACTGGCCGAATTACGATTTGAAATTGCTCCGCATCCACCATATAGTCCAGATTTAGCTCCTTCTGATTATTTCTTGTTTCCAAATTTAAAAAAAATTCTCGGTGGCAAAAAATTTTCGTCGCGAGGTTATTGCTGAAACTGAGGCATATTTTGAAGATCTTGATAAATCTTATTTTTCGGATGGAATTAAAGAACTTGAAAAACGTTTGATGAAGTGTATTGTGTTGGAAGGGGATTATGTTGAAAAACAAATAATAATAATTCCAAAAAAACGGTTCTTTTTATGTTAGGCCAGTTACTTTTGCGGTCGCCCTAGTATATATAAACAAGTAAATAAGGCTTATGTCGGGCGGTGTCGACTATGTAATAATCTGCAGCACTATGCTACTCAGAAGATTCCTCGCCTTTGTCTAGAATTTAAGAATGATCGATGCGATGTGCCGCGGCTTCTTGAAATTTAGTTTAAAACTTCTATATTTTTCCTGGTCGATCACTGAAAAAATTATGTTTGTTAAAATTACGATATATTTCATATAAATTACGAAATTTGTCTTATTATTTGAGACAAAGACACTTTTCATTAGAAATATGAAAACATATCTTAAAAATTACGAAATCAGGTTGATGATTAAATTCGAGATTTTTTGGAATCTAATGAGAAGTTTTCTTACTTTTTTAGGAATTCCTTTTTATATTTTTTTAAAAATATGTTTCATACGTTTCTGAAAGTAGTTTCATATTTATATGAAGTGTGACTAATTTTTCATGAATTTGTAACATTTTGTTCATGACACTTTTTCATAACTTTTATGACAATACTTTACAATAAAAATTAAATTCTTTCAGAAAAACTATACAATTTGAACAGGGGTTAACCCGCTAGAGATTTCTTGCGTTTACATTTTAATAGAAGCTTCGCAGCAATTTTTTTTCATAACTTTTATGACAATACTTTACAATAAAAATTAAATTCTTTCAGAAAAACTATACAATTTGAACAGGGGTTAACCCGCTAGAGATTTCTTGCGTTTACATTTTAATAGAAGCTTCGCAGCAATTTTCACCAAACATATTAGAACTCTTGTTGTAAATATCCCTTTTCAAGTTTTTTTTTTCAAACAGTTGCCCACAGCAGTGTGCAACCACAAATTCAATGTCGCTTTGGAATTTTGTAAAATACTTGGGTTCTATTAATATGTAGATGCAAGGGGTCTCGAGCCGGTTAATCCCTGTGTTTAAGCTAACGACCGAAATAAACAAACGAGCTAAACTTTTATATAGGGTGATCCATCTAGATGTATTTTTTCAGAACAAAAAAAAAATACATAAAAATTCAAATCAAGTATGGAATTTTTTTTGGTAATTTGAAAGGACATTTTATGGCATTTATTTTTTGAATATAATTTCATTCAAATGTTGGCCGCAACTACGCCTCAGGGTTTCCATTCTGAGAGTCCAATTTTGGATGACTCGTTCGAGCACTTCGACCGGTATGGCTTTAATGACACTCGTAATGTTGGCTTCCAAAACCTGAATCGTAGCTGGTTTGTCAGCATAGATTTTGGACTTTACGTAACCACCGCCTTCTCGAGTTGGCCGCCTTCTCGATCTAGGCGGCCAACTCGCCTGTCCAAACGTGAAATTAACTGCTTTTCTAAATGAGCTCTAAATAGATCCATTGTGTGAGCAGCTGTGTGGCAAGTGGCACCGTCCTGTTGAAACCAATTTTCGTCAAGATTACGGGCTTCAATTTCAGGTAGCAAAATTTCCGATATCATGGCGCGATAGCGAGCACCGTTCACGGTTACGTACCGGCCTTCATCTTTTTGTAAAAATATGGACCGATGATTTCACCAGCCTATGAATCGCGCCAAACCGTGGTTTTCTCTGGGTATAATGGCACCTCTTGAACCTCTTCTTGTTGCCCTTCCGACCAAATGCGGCAATTTTGTTTATTGACTTTGCCGTTGACCCAGAAATGGGCCTCATCGCCGAACAAAATTTTGATCGAAAACAGCGGCTCTTCCCGTTTCTCACCGAATGATCACTTCCATAATACAGTTGCCAACATTTGAGGGTAATTATTTTTAAAAAATAAATGCCATAAAATGTCCTTTCAAATTACTAATAAAGTTTCCACACTTGATTTGAATTTTTATATTTTATTTTGTTCTAAATAAATACCTCTAGATGGATCACCCTATACAATTTGTTCATAAATTTTTAAGTGAAATTTTTTCACCAAAAATATGAAGCTTTTTCGTGAAATAGTTTTTTTGTTTTGTTTACATTTTATAATTATTTTGAATTGAACATTGCACTTGAAAGTAATCAAATGTGGAAATGTATTGGATATGGTTTTTCTTAAGCAATCTCCGCCACAAATGAAATAACTTTTACAGTTGTCCTATTCAAAGTAATAAGAATTAACGAATGCACACGCACATAATTATGTTCTCAAAAACGGCGAATCATTTCCTTATGAAGACATTTCATACAAAAAAAAGAACATTTTCGTAAAACATATGAAGCACAAATTACGACATTTATACGAAATTACGAAATTTATTCGAAAACGTTCCTAAAATTATAAATAAAATTTTTAACGATGACTTTTCATACAAAACATAAAATTATGACTTGAACAGCTTTTATTTTAGTTCGAGACCTTTTGCTCTTTCTTTTTCCGGATCAACAAAAATATTGGTGAAATGTAATGGCTATACTCGTATGGTTGCCAGGTAGACTGTACACTCGCCAAGGTTTTTCTTCAGCCGTCTTTTTCATCTGTAGCTTTCAACGAAAGCCCATGCGAAACGGAATTGGTGGAAATGACATTACGCTACAAAGATTGCTCTGCGCACAGTTCGAAGATTATACGCAAAGGGTAATTCTCATTAGTTCAAATGAGACTCTCGTATAAGTCATAATAATGATAGAATACCGAATAAATGTAAACAAAAAAAAAACAAAATATATAAATAAAATTTAATTCGTAAATTCCTTAAATATCGAAAACCACGAAATGTACAAAAAACTTCGTCAATAATATGAAGAATGTACATGGAACGTAAAAAGAAGTATGTTTTGTAAATAGCACTAACAGAGAGATGTTCGATGCTTTTTCCCTCCTCTTCTCGACAGCTTCAGCCACTTCTTTAACAGTACTTCTAGTTATCAGCTGATACTCGTACTATCAGTTTGGCTAACTGTCTGCCTATCAACAGCAATAGCGGGCAGAATACGAGGGTTGATATTTATATTTCGGGTCCTGACAATACTAGTGCTCCCAGGTGCAAACTGGAACTTCCATTGGAAACTTTGACATTTTTAGCATAACTTCACTCGGACGTTTTGTCATTTGAAAGCGCATCGTTTTGTTTACAGTGTGTTGAAAAATTCATCTCAGTCAAAAAATGGAGTTATCCCGAAAACATTTTCGTGCGATGATTTTTACGATTTTCGGCTTGGGTTATCGAGACAAGAGTGTTTGAATCAACTTGTTTCGACCTTTGGCGATAAAGCACCATCAAAAACCACAGTTATTCGCTGGTACCAAGAGCTCAGTCTCGGACGCCGTTCGCTCCAGGATGAATTTCGTGAAGGACGTCCAACTTCGGTCACTTTGCCAGAACCCATCGATGCTGGCATACCGTGAGATTGAGGGAGGCATCCTTCGGCATGTTCATTTCGCCGTGAAAAAAATTGAGACGTTGAAAAAGTATAACTGCGGTAGCTCAAACGCATTGTAATTGTCACAGGTGACGAATCATGGATCTATGCATATGAACCCGAAACAAAACAGTAATCGACCGTATAGGTCTTTCAAGACGAGCCAAATCCAACAAAAGTTGTTCGTAGAAGAAGTACATCGTAGCAAATGATTGCGTTTTTTCGGTGTGTTGCCACAGTGTGTTTAGTGGAACGTAAAATGAATGAGACGTTGAAAAAGTATAACTGCGGTAGCTCAAACGCATTGTAATTGTCACAGGTGACGAATCATGGATCTATGCATATGAACCCGAAACAAAACAGTAATCGACCGTATAGGTCTTTCAAGACAAGCCAAATCCAACAAAAGTTGTTCGTAGAAGAAGTACATCGTAGCAAATGATTGCGTTTTTTCGGTGTGTTGCCACAGTGTGTTTAGTGGAACGTAGGACGGTCAGTTCTGAGTGGTATACAACCATCTGTTTGCCAACAGTGTTCGAAGAAATGAGGGAAAATAATAATAAGAGAAGACGGATCATTTTGCATCACGACAATGCGAACTCTAACACATCAGCTAAAACGATAAGCTATTTGACCACTCAAGATGTTGAACTGATGGACCATCCACCGTACAGCCCTGATTTGGCACCCAATGACTTCTTATTCCCTAGCATCATGAAAAAAATGAGTGGTCAACGTTTTTCATCGCCCGAAGCAGCTGTTGAAGCGTTCCAAAATCATGTTTTGGAGGTGTCTCAATCGGAGTGGAAAAAGTGCTTCGAACATTGGTTTGTGCGCAGGCAAAGATGTATTGATCTTAAAGGAGAATATTTGGAAAAACAATAAAATCATTTCCAATGATAAATTATTGAATAGCAACCCTCGTTCGGACCCAAAATATAAATAGCAACCCTCGTTAGAGATTTATTTTTAAAATCTAATAGCCATTCGGAGGCGGCATTAAATTGTAGTTCCCCGTCACAATGGGAGCTCTCACACATCGGCTCAAACTAGCGCCTTTTGACCGGCCAAAACGTCAAATTGATGAGTCATCCGCCATACAGCCCTGACTTGGCACCCAATGACTTCGTTTTATTCCCCCATTCGTCGCCAGAAAATGCTGTTGAAGCGTTCAAAAATCATGTTTCGAAGGAGTCTCAATCGGAGTGGAAAAAGGGCTTCGAAAATTGGTTTGTGCGCATGCAAAAGTGTATTGAGAATATTTTGAAAAACAATAAAACCATTTCCAATGATAAATTATTGTTTTTATTGCCGGAACCGAAATATAAATAGCTACCCTCGTATTAGGGACTTTGAGCAATTTAGTTAGTTTAAGTACCATCGTTCTTTTAAAAATTTTTAGGTATGTGGAATGTTTTGGATCTCAATATTTAATACGTACCTTATAATTTATTATTTTAGCTCCCAATGTGGTAAAATTTAAAATAAAATCGGCGTCTGTAAAAAAATTAAAAAACGAAATTTTTTTTTACAAAAAATATAAAAGTTTTTTTAAACAAATAAAATTTTTACAAAATTTAGATCATTTTCATGATTGGGAGGGAGAGGTAGATCGGTACAAGAGAGACCCTTTAGATCATCGAAACTATCGCAGCAGCAGTAACCAGCTATAGCGCGAATGTAGTGCTAGGGGAACATCCCCCGGAGATTTCGCCAGAGGAGATGACGCTACCTCGGCTGACGCAAGTGGTTCTGGCTTAGCTGAGATCTGGATTGTGCAGCTTCCTCAATCCATATTGGGCGCAATTTGATGCTTACGTTCCGAACGTTTTTACCGCATGCCGCCAGGGAACACATGACGTGATGCACTTCTGGAATTTTCCGGCCTTGCCCTCTCAGCTGACTCCCAGGTCTCTTTGGACGCATACAGTTTAAATGGCGCATTTACTTCAGCTGGATACCGAGGCGGATCTCCCATAGACGTATAGGACTAACAATACTCAATAAAAGGTTTTCCAATATGGACATAACAATTTTGTATCTTTATTTAAACGCACCCTCAAACATTTTTAATGATCTTTCAGTTTCAAACAAATTTTTTATCATGGTAAAATTCACTTACGAGCAACGTTTGGAAATCATAAAAACTTACTACCGAAATTCTGAGTCGGTGGTCGCAACATTAAGAGCGCTTACTCTAATTGTCATCAACTTTAGCAATGAAGCTCATTTTAGACTGAGTGGTTTTGACAATAAACAAAATATGTGGCAGCGCATAGAAAAAGGGAATTAAGGCTAAAAAAATCAATTTTCATTTTTTTCTTTTTTTGATGTGGACAACATCTGAGCATCGAATGAATGATGCGCGTTTTATGAAGTGAAGTCGACGATTCTATGCGCAAATAGAAAGGGAACTCATCTTTAAAATGGCTCTCCTGAACAAAACTTTTCATCAACTTTTCACTTTTTTGTTTTTGATATAGACAACATCTGATCGTCGAATGAGACCGATCCCATGCCCCAAGAGTGTTTCCCCCCAGAGATATGCGCGTTTTATGAAAGTGAAGTCGACGATTCTAAGCGCAAATAGAAAGGGACCTATTCTTCAAAATGGCTCTCCTGAACAAAACTGGGTTTTGACCTTAGGTCCCTTTCTATTTTGCGCGTCACATATGCGTTATGGGACAGCAACAAATCCACACAATTTCATCCGCAAAAAAATACTGTGTGGTGTGGTTTTCATGCCGGAGTCGGCATGAAAACCACACCGTATTTTTCGTCGATGAAAACAATCGTCATGTTACCGTCAATGGAGAGCGCTATCGTGCCATGTTAGAAAATTTTTTTTTGGAAAGCATTGGATGAGTTTGACATCGCTGATATGTGGTTTCAACAAGACGGTGCCACTAGCCACACATCACGCGTTACAATCGACTTACTGAAAGGCAAATTCGGTGAACGTGTTACCTCGAGAAATGGTCCGGTCGAATGGCCACCTCGGTCATGCGATTAAACGCCATTGGATTTATTTTTATGGGGCCACATAAACTCATTGGTCTATGCCAACAAGCCAACAACTTTAGACGAGCTTAGAGACAACATCCAACGCGAAATTACCAACGTTCCGGTTGAAATGTGTGCAAGAGTAATGGAAAGTTGGGTCCAAAGAATAGAACGCTGTGCTCGGGCTCGTGGTGGTCATATTCATTCTTAAAATGTAACATTTGCACTACACCTGGAACTTGAACTCTATTTCTTAATTATTCTGTGTTTTATTAATATATAAAATTATTGTGTCCTTAATGGAAAACCCTGTATATTGTAATAGCAACAAGAAGAATTACGCACCTTAAAAAAGACTTTTTCCGAACATAAGTAATTGGACTGGTGGGAGGACCTCAGGAACTTCCGAGATGAGACAGACCACCTAAAATAATTTATCTACCACCGTCAGACCACTACTTTATTACACGCAGAGAAAAAACATGGTTACTATATGGTCACGGCAATAATAATATGTTCTCCGCAATAAAAGTAACCATACCATAGTATTGTTTACTGAATTTAATTCAAACAATAGTATGATTACCGCTATATTAATATTGTTGAAATGTAACAATAGTATTATTGCCAAATTTAATAATGAAAATATGGTTGTAGCAACAATAAATATATGTTGGTGCGACAAAAATATTGTTTTATTTTGGTTTTATGTTAACAATAATATGTTTATGGCAATCATACTTTGTTATTGTAATTTTTCCTCATTTTAAATTGTTTTTAAGAACAATGTTATTGTTATGGATCTAATAATGCAATAATAGTACTTTTTATATGGAAATTACAAATTTTCAAACAAACTGCTTTGGCTTTGTTTAACTGAAATATTTCTAATAAAAACGCTTACGTTTTTTTAAACTGATTTTTTCTACTTTTTTAAATAAATCACTGCTTTTATTTTGAATTTAATGTATTTTTAAATAATTTTCATAATTCAAATCTATTGTTTACAACTTAACCGAATTCTAATAAATAATATTGGGGATCATAGTATATTTGTGTGTGATCATACCATGATTGTGGGGATCATAACATGGTTACGTGTGAAGTATACTATGGTTGCGAGGATCATGCTATTGTTGTATGTGAAACATAAATGGTTGTGAGGATCATAATATGTTTGTGGAGATCATAGTATGGTTGAGTGTGAATCATACTATGGTTGTGAGGATCATAGTATGGTTATGTGAGAATCATACCATTGCTGTGAGGATCAAAATGTGGTTTTGAGGATTTTAGTATGGTTGTATTTAAATCATATTATTATTGTGAGGATCGTAGTATTGTTGTTCCACAACCATACACTCAACAATAGTGTTGTCCTCTTCGAATATTGTCACCACAACCATACTTTTTTTCTGCGGGTAGATCGCAGATATAAAACCTCGTGCTATGGAGCGGTTGACCAGTCCCTCTTCTCTAAACCACCCAACTTCTTATGGAGTTTGCCGTGCGAACTAGCCGCACAGTCGGAAACGGCTTCATGTACGTGAAAAGTCATGAAACGAAGTTATGTCAAAACATGTGGAGGATCTAAATCGGGATTTTCGATGCGAGTTTAGCTTTGTACCAAATGAGAGATACCCTCTCGTCCAGTCGGGAAGATTATTGAACTAAGTACTACAGCTGTTATACTGCGACGAACTTGCATAAGTCATTGCTTTAAGTGCAAGAAGTGGATACAATGAGTAACCAATTTTTCATACCACTCCCTCTATCGCCCTCCTTACAACATTCACTTAAATCTTTTTTTTCTGCTCCTCATCCTTTTTCCTCAAAACTTTGCTACTAGTTTTAGTAAGTCCACCACTCGTAAATGCGGCATTTTCTTTCAGATTTATTTCATGTTTTGTTTTGTTGTTGTATTGCAATATCCCTCTGTCCGTCCGCCAGTCTGTCTGCCTGCCAGTTTTTTTTTTGTATATTCGTTGCTGCTAAGTGACCATTTTTATTTGCGTGTAATTTAATCGAGTTTAATCGATTCGTTCGCTGGTTCCCTTTGCTGCTTGTTATAACTCGCATATACGAGTATTTTTAGATTTATTTATTACATTTCATATTACGTTTTCATTGTAATCATTCTTTTGCCGTATTTTCTTATGACACTTAAGGTGTTCAATTTAAAATCGATTACACCCCAGAATTGGCAAAGACACTGCGACTGCTGTCGCGTCACACAGTAGTGCAGCCGGTTGGTTGCTGGGTGCAATGCATGGATGAATGGCCGACTGAGTGGTCATCCATATAACGACGATCACGGGGGCATAATGAATGCGTTTTTGATTATGTTTCCGAAGGTATGCCAGCGAACCGGTACGCTAAATAGATAAACCAGATGGGGAGTTCGGCTTGATTAAAAACACAGTGTTTTTCTTTTTGATATTCTGTATTAAAGATAAGCTAAACATTAACGATAGGCTAAACATTAAACTACTCATAGAAAACAAATTTGTTGCCACAAGTGTATTTTTTGCCATCTATGTATTCCATCGCTACAACCGAATGTTGATTCGGTTCAAGGCAATTTTCAGCTGTGGGAACGGACAGTATCGGTTGAAAAGACGAAGTATCGGTAACGCATACTAATTAAGATAATTATCGTAACTGAATTTGCACATGTGTTGGCTTTTGTTACAGATTATTGGCTATAGGAACTCTTTAAACTCGATTGGTTAAATTTTATGTATTCGGTTATCTGAACGAAATAATAATGGTTTTTTTTTATTTAATTTTTACATTTAACGATTTGAAATAATTATTCTGTTATTTGAATAATGAGCAGGTTTTTTTCAAATTGGGGTTTACATTCGAATCTAAAAAAGTTTGTACGAGTGTGTAACAGGTGATCAATCTATTGTTATTTTTTTCAATAGCATTTTTTTCACAGATTACCCTTAAGTTGTGTTGAACTATTTTTTTTTTCTTTCAAGTATTGTTTGCCATTTCATCATGGAAAGACATAACGCAACAATGTCTCCACATTGTGCAACTGTATTATGAAAACGAGCTTTTTTATAATCGAAATAATTGGCCTACCGAACGCACTATTCGGATTACCATCGCCAAGATTGAACCCCAATTTTCACTATTTGATACGAAGGTTGCTATATATATATTTCTGGCATCTGACAATTCCATTGGAAAGTTTGACATTTTTTTGTACGACCATCATTAGTGTTGTTTACAGTGACTTGAAAAAATCAATTTGGCAAACAAAATGGAATTAACTCGTGAACATTTTCGTGCGATCATTTTTCACAACTTTCGACGTGGATTATCACGACAAGAGGCATCGATGAACTTCAATCTTTGTATGGCGATGAAGCACCATCCTGGTTTAATGAATTCAATCGTGGCCTCGCTCACAGACGAAGGTCGTCCAAAAACGGCCGTTGTGCCAGAGAACATTGATGCCGTGCGTGAACTGATAATGCAAGATCGTCATGTGACATACCGTAAGATAGAGGCATCCTTGGACATTTCTTCCACCCGCATACACTCGATATTGCATGAGCACCTGGCCGTAAACAAGGTTTGTTCTCGTTGGATCACGCACAATTTTAAAATCGCTCAAAAAAGGCTCGTGTCGATTGGTGCAAAGAAATTTTGAAAAAATATGATCGCGTTGCTTCAATAGACAATTTATAACATCGTCACAGGTGACGAATCATGGATCTATGCGTATGAGCCCGAAGCAAATGAGAGTTTAGTTACTGTCCATTACGGACAGAATTAAGGTTTTTACACAAACACAATTAATTTTTGAGAAATTCGTTCTATTGTATTAAGTTCATTTGCATTTTATTAAGTCCATTTGGATTTTACGAGGGTATATATATATATATATATGTCTGGCCAAGGCAACACTAAGTGTTGCCTGACGCCTTTTGACATTTCAATTGGATAGTTTGACATTTTTTAGTATAAACGTACTCAGAACGTTTTGACGTACAACCATCATTTGTGTTGTTTACAGTGACTTAAAAAAATAAATTTGGCAAAAAAAAAATGGAATTAACTCGTGAACGTTTTCGTGCGATAATTTTTCACAACTTTTGACGTGGATTATCACGACAAGGGGCATCGATGAACTTCAATCTTTGTATGGCGATGAAGCACCATCCTATAGCACTGTGAAAAACTGGTTTAATGAATTCAATCGTCCAAAAACGGCCGTTGTGCCAGAGAACTGATAATGCAAGATCGTCACAGGTGACGAATCATGGATCAATGCGTAGGAGCCCAAAACAAAACAGCAGTCGACCGTGTGGGTCTTCGAGGATGAGCCAAATGTATGGATGAAGCACTTCGAAGCAAATGGTTGCCTGTTTCTTCGGCTAAACTGGTCATGTGGCGACTGTTCCGCTTGAGCAACGTAGGACGGCCAATTCTGATTGATGCACCACAATTTGTTTGCTGAAAGTCTGCGGAGAAATTCGAAAAACGAACACGAGAAGACGAATCATTGTGCACCATGACAATGCGAGCTCTCACACATCGGCTCAAACCAGCGCCTTTTTGACCGGCCAAAACGTAGAATTGATGGGTCATCCGCCATACAGCCCTGACTTGGCACCTAATTACTTCTTTTTATTCCCGCACATCAAGTAAGAAATGCGTGGTCAACAATTTTTGTCGCCTAAAGATGTTATTTAAGCGTTCAAAAACCATGTTTTGGTGGTGTCTCAATCGGAGTGGAAAAAGTGCTTCGACAATTGGTATGAGCGCATGCAAAAGTGTATAAATCATGCTGGAGAATACCTTGAAAAACAATTAAACCTTTTTTGAGGATAAATATTCGCGTTTTCATTATTAGGCTAGAAATATATATAGCAGCTCGTATAGTTGTAGGCCTTTCTCAGCTTACCATGTAGTAAACGATCAGTCCACTATTTTAATCATTTTTTTAGTGCCAAAGGAAGTATTACCACTTAAGAACGTCATTAAGTTCAGCCATCCAGCGTGGATTTTCTTTTGAAACAACATGATTTGTATGCCACTTGGGTCCATGGAACCGAGCCTAGTCTCAGCAAAATCCTTAAAATAAAGCCATATTTGGATTCGTAGGGAAATTTGATTCACTTTAAGTAACTACGTACACTCGTATACAGTCATTGCCGAAATTTAGAATAACAAAAAATTATTTTAGAAGAAACAAAAAAAAAATAAACTAGCAAAATACTCGTAGGTTGTGTTTTTAGTGACCGACTTTTTATTATTCTTCACATCTGAATGTACAATTAAAAACAGTATTTTGAACCCCTCGAACGGACTCTAAATTTATTTAGATTTTCAAATAAGGTCATATTGGAATTTGTCAGAGAAATCCATGTCACACAAAAGCAATTTTGTTTGGCTTCCATGTATATTTGAAGTCAATTGGGCCCACAGGCTCCATTTTAAATCGAAATACGTTGATGAACCTTTGTTATACCAGATTGGTGTAGGGTTTTGTAGGACTTGTTTACTACTTATTTGATAAAGCAGTAGTTTTACAATAAATAAATTTAGGGGAACACAGCTATGGTATAGATAAATTGCTTTCTTTTTTTTGGGGGGGGGGGGTTTCATTTTTGACATTTGCGGTTCAGTTGCACACTAAACCACACACTGACACACTCGCCTGCATCTGTGTGTACGTGAAATGTCATTTAAAGATGTCAATATTTTTGACACATGCTAACGAAACAACCTTCCGTAAACGAAATATGGAAACATGCACTACTGCAAAGTGAATTGCACAGCGCAGAGGTTATCTTGAAGTTTAAATTGTTGTTTATCCGGCGATTGGTTGCCTGTCATATTGTGCTTAATAATTTATGCCGCAAATTCAAATTTATTGGATGTGCCACTAGTCAAACGAATGTGCGCGTTTGTAGGTCTCTCGCAATGGTGGCGGGCGGATGTGCTGGAAAGTCGGCCATTTCAATACAGAAAGAATATGACGTTTAAAATTGCCATTAGGAAATTTATTATCGCTGTTTAAAGTAACATGTTTGGACATTTCATGTCGGCACTTAAGTAGGTACTGAACTCCATTATATGGAAATTTGACTTTCATTAACACCGAGATTAGTGGACAATAAAGAAGTCTGGCCAAAACGAAGGGTGGCCGTGTACGAACACTGTGACGAACGTTTTATGTTTGCTTGTTTCGTTTTTAATACTACTGCACCGAAGGGTGGTTGGTAGACTAAATTTGTCATTCCGTTTGCAACACCAAGAAATATTGATTGGAGATCCTATAAAGTAAGTGTATTACGAGCGTTTTTATTCACATTTCGGGTGCGGCACTAAAAGCAAATAATTTATCATTGAAAATGGTTTTATTGTTTTTCAAAATATTCTCCTTCAAGATCAATATACTTTTGCAGGCGCACAAACCAATTTTCGAAGCACTTTTTCCACTCCGATTGAGGCACCTCCAAAACATGATTTTTTAACGCATCAACAGTTGCTTCGGGCGATGAAAAACGTTGACCATCCATTTTTTTCTTGATGCTAGGGTATAAGAAGGAGTCACTGGGTGCCAAATCAGGGCTGTACGGTGGCAGGCCCATCAATTCCATATCTTGAGTGGTCAAATAGTTCATTGTTTCAGCTGATGTGTGAGAGCTCGCATTGTAGTGATGCAAAATGATCCGTCTTCTCTTATTATCTTTCCATACTTCCATCGATCTTTCCATCGATTCGACTTTTTGAGTGGTCAAATAGCTCATCGTTTCAGCTGATGTGTGAGAGGTCGCATTTTCGTGATACAAAATGATCCGTCTTCTCTTATTATCTTTCCTCATTTCTTCGAACACTGTTGGCAAACAGATTGTATACCACTTAGAATTGACCTCCTACGTTCCACTAAAGGCACTATGGCCGGTTATACCGAAAAAAACACAAGTATTTGCTTCGATGTACTTCTTCCACGAACAACTTTTGTTGGATTTGGCTCGTCTTGAAAGACCCATAGGGTCGATAGCTGTTTTGTTTCGGGTTCATACATGAAGAATCATGATTCGCCACCTGTGACAATGTTATACACTGCCTTTGAGCTACCGCAGTTATACTTTTTCAACATTTCTTTGCACCAATCCATACGAGCCTCTTTTTTAAGCATTCGTCAAATCATAGGGGATCCAACGAGATCAAATTTTTTCCACGGCCAAAGGAACATGCAATATAATATTGATGCTTTTCATACTAATGCCCAAGAAAGCCTCAATCTCACGGTTTGTCACATGTCGTTCTTGCTTAATCAGTTCACGCACAGCATCGATGGTTTCTGGCAAAGTGATCGGAGGTGGACGTCCTTCACGAAATTCATCCTGGAGCGAACGGCGTCCAAGACCTAACTCTTGGTACCAGCGATTAACAGTGGTTTCTGATGGTGCTTAATCGCCAAACGTCGAAACAAGTTGATTTAAACACTCTTGTCTCGATAACCCATGCCGAAAATCGTAAAAAATCAAAGCACGAAAAGGTTCACGGGATAATTCCATTTTTTGACTGATATGCATTTTTCAACACACTGTAACCCAAACAATTCGCCCTCAAATGACAAAACGTTCTAAGTGAAGTTATGCTAAAAAATGTCAAAGTTTCCAATGGAAGTTCTAGTTTGCATCTGGGAACAATTGTGTTGTCAGGACCCGAAATATAAATAGCAACCAGTTATTGATGGTCGTAAAATTCTAAGACGATCTAGCCGTTTCCGTGCGTGTCTGTTAAAAGCACGATAGCAATCGAACGAATCAATCTAGAATCCTGAATTTTTTCACAAATACGGCTTGTGGTTATAAGCTGTTTGGGATTGTAAATGACAAATATCGGCTCAGGGTGAAAAAAGTTTTCCTTTAAGGGCTAGAGGTACCTCGGTTAAAAGTACACGTAATTTAGTATTTGCTTTACTAATTATAATGTTTTGAGGACAGACAAAGATTAAAATTTGTGCTGTAAGTTGGAAGGCACTAAATACCTCAAAAAAGAGTAAAGGTGTTGTGGTGCGTTTAATCTCATTTGTCTAAATAACGTCTTGCATGGTAAAAACGGGCGGTCAATAGTCAATGTGGGTACTCAAATTAAAGATTTGCTACAATTTCAAATATGGATATTATAAAGTACAGGGAGATTTATTTACAACTGGACAAATTTCTCCAGTGTATCGTATTCCTTGGCTTATTTCATGAAAATATGTTCATCTACAACCATGCCCGAATATGCAAGGAGGCGAAGTGGCAGCGGTTTAAAAATTTTCGGATTAGTGGGTGAAGGGTACTAGGGTAAAATTGCTAAGTTCTGAACCAGTTGCCCGGATGGTCTGACGACCAGAGTTCATACCGTTCCAAACTTATGACTGAAGAGCAAAAAAATTTTTTTTGTGTTACTTTACAAAAACAAATAAATATGTGTTGTTTTTTCGCATCTAAAATATAGAGTGTCGCATTAAATGTAAATACAGGGTGGGCCAAAATTATGACTATTTGACTGAAATGCAAATTTTTTTGTTGTGTTAATTTACAAAAACCAATAAAGGTGTGCTGTTATTTCGCTTCCAAAAAAAATTGCATTTCGGGACTTCGTTTAGACTAATTTGGAAAGGTAAGAGGTAAGGCTATCTTTTAAGAGAAAAAAACAACAAAAATCCGACCACTGGTTCAGAGCTTAGCAATTTTACCCCAGTATCCTCCGACCACCAATCAGAAGTTTTTCAAACCGCTGCCATTTCGCCCCCTTGCATTTGCGGTCATGGTCGTAGATGTCCAGATTTTCATGAAATGAGCCAAGGAATACGCTGGTGAAGTATATCTAGTCGTGAATGAATCACCCTGGATAACCAGACATACAGGGATGCTGTCACATCGCAAAAGGAGGCTTTCAGAAATTGTCGTTCAAATAAAAATGACAACTGAACTGCTGCGTAAACAGGCAAGAACTTGGTGTGCCAGAGTGCTTAGGTGATCTTAAGTCTTCCAGGGGAAGTAAGAACTTTTAGGCGTTTGTAGAAGATATAAGATAGTTCGTTATCTATCCCAAATTGTTAAAGACGACCAGACATTCAGTGTCCCGGTACATAAAGCTAACCTTTTCTCCAAGGGAAAGTAAGAGCTTTTTAGCGTTTGTGGAAGATATAGGATAGTTCGTTATATATCCCAAATTGTTAAAGACGACCAAGCATTCACTGACCCGGTATATAAAGCTAACATATACTCCCAGGGGAAGTTAGAACTTTTAAGCGTTTGTAGAAGATATAGGATAGTTCTTCATCTATCCCAACTCTTGTTAAAGTCTACCAGGCAAATACTGACCCGGTTGATTAAGCCAACCTAATGGCTGAAATGTTTGCAGAGAAGTGTGCCTTGCCGGAAAGCAATCAACCTCTTCCCGAGATCCAAAGCGTATCTAGTTCCATGCCTAAGATATTTTTTCGAACTCGTGGAGTTAAAAGGGTTCTTGCGACTCTCGGGCCCGAATAGTATCTCGGCACTTGTCGTATGTAAGTGCTCCTCGACGCTAGACCATCCATTACACAACCTTTCCAAACTTGCTTATCGCGCGGGAGTCTTCGCAGCGTGTTCGAAGGTTGCGAACGTCCAGAAGCAATCAACCACTCTCTAAGATCGAAAAACGTATCTAGTTCTATGCCAAAGATATTTTTTCGAGCACGTGAAGTTAAAAGGCGAATCTCGATGTAAACAAGTGACCGGGCCCAGATAGTACCTCGGCACTTGTCCTTTGTAAGTGCTCCTCGACGCTAGACCGTCCATTACACAATCTTTTCAAACTTGCTTATCGTGCGGGAGTCTTCCCAGCGGGTTGGAAGGTTGCGAACGGCCAGCCGATCCCTTCAGAGGGTGAAGCCAATAATGTTGCGAATTATCGTCCAATCGCGAATTGATCTGCGCTTTCCAAGGTAATGAAGAGCATGGTTAACCAACATCTTGTGAGATATTTGAAGACCAACGACCTGCTAGGAGATCGACAGTATGCCTTTCGTAGAAATCGCTCTAAGCGTTGAAGTCGGTCTTTCCACCAGTTTGGTAAGAATAACGTCGTGTCTCTGGATATCTCCAAGGCCTTTGATAGAGTCTGGCACGGTGCACTAAATATCAAAGCTGATAGCTTTTGTCGTCGGTAATACCTTTGCTCGACTTATCTGTAGCTTTTTTAGTGATCGCTCTATACGAGTTGTTGCAGATGGGTTCTCAGCCAACGCACATAGGCTTTCTCGGAGATCGCAATATTAGAGTTTTTGTAGATGGGTTCTCATCCAACACACATAGCCTGACAGCAGGAGCCTGACCGCAAGGCTCTGTCCTTTCTCTCTCTTTATTTCTTATTTTCATTAACGATCTTTTGGGTTGGACTGTGAATCCAATCTACTCTTTCGCGGTTGACAGCTACCTCTGCCATTTATATTCATTCGACCGTAGGCCGAGTCTTCAAGATATTAAAGACAAAAGGCGAATCATGGATGAGACACTTGGCCGGGGTCTACTGACCATTTCCGAATGGGGTCGAGTGCATAGGGTAGATTTTAATGCGTGTAAGACACAGTGCTGCTTGATGTTTTACAAGCTATTCACTAAACCATCAGGACCGTCATTATCTATCGATTATATGGATATGGAGCAATCAGATGCTCTTGATATTCTGGGCATGAAAATACAATGTGACAATCGTTAGGCGAGGCATGCATTCGAAGTGTCGAAAAAAGCTCTCAAGTGCATAGGCTTTTTAAAGCGGTGCAAGAAATATTTCACTCCGTCTGATCTTTTCAACGTCTTTAAGACCTATATCAGGCCTAAGATGAAATACAACTCCCATATATGGGCAGGTGCTGCAAAATCATCCTTGGAGCTACTTGACCGTTTTTAAAGGAGAGCGATGGTGCTGATAGGCAGTAGGGTATCTAATTCTATTGTTCCCCATAAGCATCGCCGGAATGTGGGTTGCGTGAAGCTGTTCTATCGCTACTTTCGGGGTGTATGTTCTTCAGGCATTCGTGGTCTCATTCCTGACGTGATGATGTTCGGCAGGTGTACAAGACTTTCCAGGAACTCACAACCATTTGTTATCGATGGGCCGGTTGACCGCACTTTACACTACAGATCGCATTCGTTTTTCGTCCGTACTGTTCGTTTGTGGAATCGACTTCCGGCAAATGTATTTCCCACCAATTACGACATCCGGAGATTCAAGACAAATGTTAATAAACATTACTTCTTCTTTTTCCCCTCCGATGCCTTGCTTTTCACCCACCAACGCTATGCATTGCATGTATAGGGTTGATATTAGGGACGAAAGCTTAGGCCGAAAGGACCCAAAAACCGTAACCCTTTTTGCGTTTTAGTAGCATAAGGACAATGAAGGGTATATAAGTTTCGACCAGGCCGAACAACGTTTATACTTGTTTCTTTTGTATATTTGGGAATTAGCCAATCTCGTGTGGCTGTAATCAGAACGCGGTTGCCTTGGAATTTGTTCCATGTCTATGCTTACACTTCTAAGCAAGCCATTGTGTTCTGTACATACTTAGGTTGTAATTAAAATCAATACCGCTTTAAAAATGAATAAATTTTATTTAATGTTTTCTTCTTCTTTTTATACTCGTACGTCCTATGCTCGTATGCCCTACAACAATGTTGTTACATAAAGACCGACCAAAGAGCGAAAAAACCCTAACATCCAGTGGAGAAAAAAAATTAAATGAGAACCTTCATTAGTCTCATGTTTTTGTAAAGATTTGACTTTGTATAGTGCGGTAGGGACCTACCTACAGTTTGGTTGTTGTTTATGTGTCTAGGGAAAGGGTCGACCCAATGAGAGTACAGATAGTATCAAAAGGTGAACATATTGGCCGGTACGTCGTTGTTCTAGGCTACCATCACACAAAACACAAGTGTTATATTTGTAAGTTCAGCCCGGTCAAAGCTTGTATACTCTATACCATGAATTATGTTTTAGTATGCCATTGGCACACCCAGAGAGAAAATATGCTTATGCTAATGTATGGGCACGGCAACAATAACATGTTCTCTGCTATAAAAGTATGTTCGTCGCAACCATAGTATTGTTTTTTTGAATATCATTTTGACAAAAGTATGATTGCGGCAATATAATTATTCTTGAAATGTAACAATAGTATTATTGCCATATTTAAAAAAATGATAATATGGTTATAGCAAAAATATAAATATGGTGGGTTAGACAAAAGTATTGTTTTTACGGTTTTATGTTGACGATTAAAATGATTACGGCAATCATACTGCATTATTGTAGTATTTCTTTATTTGTATATGGTTGTTAGAACAATGTTATTCTTACGAACCTTATGCACTAAAAGTACTTTTTATATGAAAATAAAAATGTTGCAAACAAACTGTTTTGGATTTGTTTACGTAAAATATTTTAATAATTAAAACGCTTACGTTTTGTTAAACGGATTTGTTTCTTCTGTAAAATACTCCTATTGTTTAGAATTTAATACATTTTTAAATAGTTTTCGTATATCAAATATCTATTGTTAATAACATAACCCAATTCTTTGTAAATAATTATGGGGACTATAGTATGGTTGAGTGGGATTATACTATGGCTGTAGGGATAATCACATGGTGCCTGTAAATCATATTATGATTGTCAGAATCACAATATGGTTGTATGAGAAAAATACTATGGTTGTGAGGATCATACTATGGTTATGAGAATCATACTATGGTAGTATGTGAAATGTACCATGGCTTTTAGGATCATAATATAGTTGTGAGGATCATACTATGGTTGGGCGGAGAATAGTGTGGTTGAGTGTGAATCATACTATGGTTGTGTGGATCATAGTACGGTAGAATGTGAATCATACTATTAGTGTAAGGATCACAATAATGTTTTGCCACAACCATAGAAGCGCTTCGAATATTGTTAACCCAACCATACTTTTTTTCTTCGTGCAATATTAGAGGATGGCCGATGGGGGCAAGGCCTCCAACTCAGCCAAATCTTAATAACGGGTGATTTTTTCAAAAGGGTTTTTTTCATAGCTTACTCGTTAGTTGCATTAAAATTTATTTTTTTTCGTTTCAGTATTGTTTGCGTTTCATCATTGAAAGACTTACACCGCAACAACGTCTTCAAATTGTGCAACTGTATTATGGAAATGAGAATGAAAAGACACGCTGTTTTCGACCAAAATGTTGTTCAATGATAAAACCCATTTCTGGCTTAAAGGCAACGTCAATGAACAAAGTTGGCACGTTTGGGCCGAAGAGCAACCAGAAGAGGTGCCATTATACCCAGAGAAAACCACGGTTTGTTGCGGTTCGGTCCATATTCTTTCAAAAATGATAATGGCCGGAACGTAACCGTGAATGGTGCTCGCTATCGCGCCATATCTGACTTTGTGCTACTTGAAACTGTAGCTCGTATGGTGTCAACAGGACAGTGCCACTTGCGTTCGGTGAGAAACGTTTTACGACCAAAATTTTGTTCAGTGATGAGGCCCATTTCTGGCTCAACGCCAACCTCAATAAACAAAATTGCCTCATTTGGGATGATAAACAACCAGAAGAGGTTCAAGAGGTTTCATTATGCCCAGAGAAAACCACGGGTTGGTGTTGTTTAAAAGCTGGTGGAATCATCGGTGGATATTTTTTTCAAAAATGACCATGGCCGGAACGTAACCGTGAATGGTGCTCGCTATAGAGCCATGATATCGGACTTTTTGCTACCTAAAACTGAAGCCCGTTATCTGTTGGTTTCAACAGAACGGTGCCACTTGGTATACAGCTGCTCAAACAATGGATCTATTGAGAGGTCATTTCGAAGAACAGCTACTTTCACCTTATAGACCGATGATGTTAGCTGCCTAGATTGTGTGATATCACATCTTTAGACTTTTTTCTTTGGGGCTACGTAAAGTCCAAAGTCTATGCTAACAAACTAGCTACAATTCAGGATTAGGAAGACAACATTACCCGTGTCACTAACGCCACACGGGTCGAAATGCTCGAACGAGTCATCCGAAATGGGAGCTCCAGAATAGACACTCTGAGGCTTAGTTGCGGTTAAGGTTTGAAGGAAATTATATTCAAAAAATAAATGGCATAAAATGTCCAGAGATTTCATGCTTGATTTGAATTTTTGTACTTTCTTTTATTTAAAAAAAATACCTCTATATTGATCACTCGATAAAAATGAAAAATTCAGATTCGTGATTCGTACTTACTTATAAATGAGCTTTTCATTTATAAGTAGGTAATAAGGATTCCGGCTTTGTTTCCGTCCGTGATTAGGGAAGTCATGAACGATACCCTTTATACACTGAACTCCTGGGCCATCATCTGTGGCCTTGGTGTAAACCTGAGCCAAACAGAGCTAATGTTGGAAGAAGATTCCTACAAGATCTCTCATCAGCCATAGTAGAAATGAC
This sequence comes from Hydrotaea diabolus, assembly GCA_963513945.1. Classification (NCBI taxonomy): domain Eukaryota; kingdom Metazoa; phylum Arthropoda; class Insecta; order Diptera; family Muscidae; genus Hydrotaea; species Hydrotaea diabolus. Next base: position 60,755,331 of record OY740718.1, on the reverse strand, counting down.
ATTATAGGGATGATAGCCATTCTGAGGGAATACTAACCCTTTTGAGATCATGCTCGACGATTAAAGATACCTTTTAACAATTACTGTCGCCGCTGCTGTGGCTATAATGCGGAGAAAGACACGGCCGAACATTTCCTCGGTGACTGCCTTGCATTGACTTACCGAAGTCACCAGAGCCTGAGGACTTATCTTGTTGGAGGACTTATCTTGTATAACTAAATTAGACCCGAACAACTTTCTTAGATTTTTCAACTGTACGAGACGGTTTCGAAAAACTAACATAGACGTCAGATGATTGGCACTACTCAAAACCGAGTGCATGACACTTAATGAAGCTCCTTGGAGGGGCCACATGAACCAACGTTAGCAACTTTGAAAACATAGCATGGCTCTAACCTCAGCCGAACCAGAGTTGCCATTATGATGTCAAATCACAAATCTGAGGTTTACAGCTCTGTATTTTCCCAACATCTATCATTCTTACGAGTGTACCCTGCGGAGATATGTGTGCATCTGCTCTGAGAACACATCCATATATGATGTTTTGATATCGCATGCTTGGCTTTGGAGTAGGTACTTTTTGTGTTCCAACAAAGTTTCATTATTTTCTGTTTTTTTTGTCAAGTTTTAAAAGTGCTCTGGATTTTTTTTTTTGGTTTAGTTTTTTATGTGAGTTCGTTTGGAGCGTCTACAACAATTTTGTATTATGCATTTTAATACAAATGATTTTTCTGTAATGTTGCTGCTGCCTGTTCGTTGTAGCTGTTGCTGCTGCTGTTGCTATTATTGTTGTTGTTGTATTAGCAACATTTATTCGAGTAAATTACACTTTTAATCACTACTAATCTCCTGCTCAATGAGCAAACACTCCATGTACTTAACCACCGCCAGCCATCACCAGCCAGTAACGACATTAACTTTGCGTGCTTTAGCGTTCTCCTATGATTATGAGGAAGAACGGGTAGGTAAGTACGAGTACTCGTATCTTGTATTCTACGGCAGACAAGACATGCTCACATCTACATTTACTTACTCGTATCATTCACATAGATATGCTTGTATATACCGGTGTATTGTACATACCAGTACTTAGGTATATATTTCCTGGTGCTTAGTTACTACTGCCAATATAATAAGTGTAACATTACACCATGCATCGAAAATGTTTTAGTTAGACATTCAGGTGCGGGTGTCAATCGATAGCTGCAAATCTTCTAGGGGGATAAGTAAATAGACCAAAAACATCCTTAAATAGGTTTTGCTTCATTTCAAAAAAGGATTGTGGAAGAAGAGTCGTCGTGGCTCAACCCTGTTCCATAACTAGATTAAGCAGGGAAAGCCAGAAATTCTTTCTGGTTTATTCGCATTAACCCGAGATTTAAAAAAAACTTCAAATTGTTTCATACTTATGAGAATAAACCAGAAACAATAACTGAGCTTAAATTCTAAATACAACACATCATCGGTGAGATAAAGCCACATCTCAGTGAAAAAGTCATGGAGAAGTTCATGAAAAGAGGAATTGCCTGTCGCCAGAGCCATTTGGGCCATCTGACGGATATTTTATTAATCGGAACAACTCAATAAAAAAGTCACAGCTATGTGATGTGTGTAACTCACAAAAATATTTGAGCTAGACCCACCTTTAAGACTACCGATCGATGTATTAGCACCTGCTGATTTATCCGTCCGTCCACCTAAAGCTTGCAATTAAACTACAAGTAGCAATAGTTTCACAAAATTTGGCAGAAACAGTTTTTTGAATCAAGGACAGACGCTATTGAAACTGAAGAAAATCCGTTAGATATAGCTCCCATATATCTATGTTTATCCGATTTTATATTTAAAGCACCAGAAGCCATATATTACATGCAATCTTGATGATATTTGGCACACATTAGTTTTTCCAACCCGGATTAGATATATTTATCTCCCATACATATATGTGAAGCGCAAAATAGAAAGGGGCCTAAGGGTAAAAACCAGTTTTGTTCAGGAGAGCCATTTTAAAGATATAAATACGTGTATCTTTGGTGTACCATCACTTTCATAAAACGCGCATATCTCTGGGAGGGAACATTTTTGGGGCATGGGATCGGTCTCATTCGATGCTCAAATGTTGTCCACATCAAAAAAAAAAGTGAAAATTAATTTTTTTACCCTTAGGTCCCTTTCTCTATGTGCTGTCACATATATTCATTCGATTTTATATCTTTAGCTGTAGAAGCCACATGTAACATCCAATCTTTGCGCGCGTTTTTTTTTGGACAAAGGAAGGTCGCAAATAAAATTGACGAAAATCGGTTCCGATTTAGATATAGCTCCCATATATGTTCACCCGATATAATACCTTTTGTTCTAGAAGCCACATGTTGTTAATAAAATTTCGCAAACGTTTGGTTTCTGTACCAAGGGCGGACGTTATTAAAATTAAGGAAAATCAGTTCTGATTAAGATTCGATTTGTCTACTTGTCTTTATGAAACATAGCTGCCGCAAGTGGAGGTAAAATTTCTGGACCAAGGAAGGATGTTGTTAAAATTTGAGAAAATCGGTTTAGATATACTCGTAGATACCACTTGTTTACATGATTTTTCGTTTCTTTCAGTGTCAAAACTCATCATCATTAAAAATTACTACCGAAATTGTGAGTCGGTGGTCGCAACTTTAAGAGCGCTTACTCCAATAATCGGCTGTTATTATCGTCCTACTTGACAGGCTGTGCTTGCTATAGTGGATAAATTTGTCTCCAAATTTTCACTTTTGGATGTTCCGGCACCAAAGAAATGCCGTACCGCTCGAAGCGACAAAAATATCGCAGCCATAAGTGTACTTGTATCCCTTCAAAATGAGTCGTTCTCAAGAGTTCGTCATATCTTAAAACACACTGTGGCGTATTTTGGGGAAAAAATCTTGTTCTTCATCCCTATAAGAACAAACTGACTCAAGAACTAAAGCCATTTCATCATTTGAAACGCCGAAACTTCTCCGATTCGACCCTAGCAAAGCATCGCGAAAATCCAGAATTTTATTGAAATGAGCTTTAGCGATGAAGCTCATTTCTGGCTGAGTGGTTTTGTGAATAAACAAAATATGCGTTATTGGACAGCAACAAACCCAAATGTGAGGCACAATTGCATGCGCAAAAAAAATTCTGTATGGTTTTCATGCCGGAGGTTTGAGTATTTTTTCGTCGATGAAAAAATCGTCATGTTACCGTCAATGGAGAGCGCTATCGTGCCATGTTAGAAATTTGTTTTTTGCCAGAATTGAATGAGCTTGACATCAGCGATAAGTGGTTTCAACCAGACGGTGCCACCAGCCATACAGCACGCGTTGCTATCGATTTACTAAAAGGCAAATTCGGCGAACGTGTTACCTCGTGAAATAATCCGGTCGAAATGGTCCACCTCGTTCATGCGATTTAATGCTATTGGATTTCTTTTTATGGGGCCATATCAAGTCATTTGGTATATGCCAACAAGCCAACAACCTTAGACGAGCTAAGAGGCAACATCCAATACGAAATTGCCAACGTTCCGGTCGAAATGTGTGCAGGAGTGGTGGGAAATTGGTTACAAAGAATATATCGCTGTACACGGGCTCGTGGTGGTCACATGACCGAAATCGATTTTTTTCTTAAAATGTAACACTTGCACTTCACGTGGAATAAATTTGAACTCTATTTCTTAAATATTCTGTCTTTTTTATATACAGTGAGTCACAGTGAAAGTGAGTCACTTGCTGCTGCAATACATTTTTTTATAAAAACTCTTAGAATTATGACACTTTTAAAGCAATTATTACCAAATTTATTATTTAAACTTAGGTTTTGATTTTGAGAATATTTTGTAATTGAAATTAAGTAACGCTAAAGCAAAATGAAGAATGCTAAAAACAGGTAAATTTTATTGATCACAGTGAAAGTGAGCCTCTTCAAGAAAAACTGATATCGGCATGTTTTGAATATTTGGTAGACCCTCCTTTTGCCGAAATAACAGCTTCTAAGCGACGTGGCATTGATTCCAATAGTTAAGTTATGTATGAAGAGGGAATTGCCTGCTATTCAGTCTGTAAGTGACCTAGAAGGTCCTTTTTGGAAGAAATGTTATGTTTGCATACATTTAGGTCCAGAAGTGCCCATAAATTTTTAATTATACGAGTATTAAGGTCTTTGGACTGTGGTGGTACTTCTAAGACATGGGAACAATTATATAAGAGCCTTTCATGAGCAACATAGGACTTATGCTTGGGATCGTTGTCCTGGTTAAACGAAAATTTGCCTTCTATTCTCAAATTCTCCACACTCGGCTTCAGATTTTGCTTTAAAACATCGACATATCCGTGTTTATTCATTATTCCAGGTGATATAGATTTTCCGTGCCACTACCTGCCCATTCAGCCCCAGACCATGACCGAACCGCCGCTGTGTTTTATATAGGGCGTAAGATTTTTAAGTTGAAGCTCCGTATTTTTTGTCGTCATACGATATGCTTATCATCTGAACCAAATAAGTTAAATTTACTTTCATCAGTAAATAAAACCTAAAGAAGAAATTATTAGAAGGTATTCGCGTTTAAAAAGTTTTTTATCTTTTGCCAGAAATTCATATTCTTCAATATATATGACGCGCAAAATAGAAAGGGACCTAAGGGTAAAAACCTGTTTTGTTCAGTAGAGCCATTTTAAAGATTTAAATACGTGTACCTTTGGAGTACCATCACTTTCATAAAACGCGCATATCTCTGGGAGGGAACACTTTTGGGGCATGGGATCGGTCTTATTCGATGCTCGGATGTTGTCCACATCAAAAAAAAGAAAAAAATGAAAATTGATTTTTTTTACCCTTAGGTCCCTTTTTCTATGCGCTGTCACATATATTGAAAAATCAGCCAAATCTAATATTTTTTCGGCTTTTCGCGTTAAAAAACGGTTTGTTTCGAGACATCCGTCCATTGAAACCATGCTTTCTGAGTACTCTTCTTACTGTTTCAGGATTTTCTTCGAGGTGTTTTTTTACCATTTGGGTTAGCTGCGGAACGCTTAGATGAGGATACTTCTTTATCTCTCTTATAGTAAATGACACATCTCTATCAGAAAATGCATTTCTTTTACTTTGTTTGGATTAATTTTCGATTCTTCCATCTCTCTCAACACGTAGAGAAAAAACATGGTTACTACATGGTCATGGCAATAATAATATGTTATCCGCAATAAAAGTATGTTCGTCGTTACCATAGCAGTGTTAACTAAATTTAGTTTTGACAATAGTATAATTGCTGCAATACTAATATTCTTGAAATGTAACAATATTATTATTGCCAAATTTAAAAATGAAAATATGGTTATAGCAACAATATATATATGGTTGGTGCGACAAAAGTATTGTGTTTTGCGTTTTATGTTAACAATAATATGATTACGGCAATCATACTGTATGATTCTAATTTTTCTTCATTTAAATATTCTTTAATGTTATTGGTACAGATCTAATGCTATAATAGTGCTTTTTTTTTATCGATATTAACATTTTTTAAACGAGCTGCTTTGGTTTTGTTTATCTGAAATATTTTTACGCTTACGTTTATTTAAACTTATTTTTTCTACTGTGAAATAAATCACTCCTATTATTTTGAATTTATTTTTTATTTTTGAATAATTTTCATAATTCAAATCTATTGTCGAAAACTTAAACAAATTCTAATAAATTATATTGGGGATCATAGTATAATTGTGTGAGGATCATACTAAGGTTGTATGTGAAACATACTATGGTTGTGAGGATCATACTATGGTTGTGGAGATCATAGTATGGTTGAGTGTAGTACTATGGTTGTGGGGATCATAGTATGGTTATGTGTGAATATACTATTGTTGTGAGGATCATAGTATGATTGCAAACATACTATTGTTGGAGGATCATAATATTGTTATACCACAACCATATACCCAACAATAGTATTATCCTCTTCGAATATTGTCACCACAACCATACTTTTGTCTGCGTGAAAGCGATGAATAATATGTTGTAAAGTTCCACGACTCATTTGTAAATCGGCTGCGATTTTCTCTTCCCTCCTGCATCAGATTAATTACAGGCTGTCTAAATTCCACACTTGTTTGACAAGATATCTTTAACAAATTACCTTGGATGCGAAACTGCAGCATAACCAATGCCAACTCTTCGAACTCCTTCAATCCTGCAAAAGTTTATCGTTCCTTTAACAAAAACCAATTTGGTGGCTTACTTTGACTGTGACGCGATTTTACGCAGTTATTTTTGGTTTCATTAGATTTTGTGCATTTTTAATAAATGCAACAATTTAAAAACATTCTGAAAATCATTATTTTTGTTCAAATAATTATAAATATTGTTTTTATACATTTTTTTTTTTTTTGTAGCATGAGGTGGCTCACTTTCACTGTGACTCACAGTATATAAAATTGTTATGTCCTTAATGGAAAACCCTGTTACCAAAATCCATGTTACCAAAATCCCCTAGCCCAAAATGGCCATAAATGCTTTCACCCGCAATTTCTTTGCCCAGGCCCTCTATAATGACTATTTAACGATATGAGGCCGATATTGTGACACCACCGACGGGGTTCTTCTCAGCGCACATTTGAGAAGTTTCTGTTTTGGTAATAACCAAAAATAATCGCACATGCCAAAACATGCAAATATCAAATGACACACACACCACAATGGGCCGCCGAACCAACTGAAATTTGAATTTTTCACAATGCCAATGCACAACAACAACAACAACAGAAGCCGAAGAATGAATTCTTAAATGGCAACCAAACCAAAATGAGAAAACGAAACTGTCACAGTTACTGTGACAAACTGTCAAATAAATATAAAATTACAACTAATGACAAAATACTTTGAAATGCAAATGCGGTTAAGACATGCAAATAAACCGATACTCGTTCACCCGTTCCAATGCACAACGAGCGGTTTTAACCGAAATTTATACCGCAACAAACCGAAAAAAAACTTAAACCAAAAACGCATTATTGAAAATTTGCCACACATGCCACATGGTACGTAGCGGTGAGCCACTCAGCAAGCCAGCCAGCCAGTCAGCCTGCAATTTCCAACTTCAGGTGAATAACAATTGAACGAAATGATTGAGTGCATGAGTGAGTGATGCCGTGTAGATGTGAGGGAAACAAGAATTCCGTAACCCCCCTCGATGCTGGCTGAAAACTCGGTAGCAGTTTCAATTGTCAAATCTTTGTCAATTATAATAATTTGACAGTTGACAGAACACCAACAGACACGCAGAGGGACAGACCGGCAGACAGACAGACAGACAGACATTCTGTCGCTCCGCAGACGCAGTGTTACATTAACGCAATGCAACGCTGTTAAGCAACATGCTGCCGCTGATATTTACGTACGCGATATGTTGCTGCATGGTTGTTGTTGCTGATTTTCGTATTGTCGGTGGTGATGTTGATTGAAGTCCTTGAAAAGTCAATAAAATTAAATGATTTTTCTCTTTGTTGTGCATTCTTTTTATTTGCATTGCCCTACCGTCAAGTTTAGACTATAAAAGCATTGTCCTCCGATTTGTAACATTACAGAAATTCGCCACAAGCGAATTTTTTGCCAACCGAATGTTGGTGGTTGTGCGTACTATCCATGCATTCCTTCCTTGCAACCGAATGTAGATTGGGAAGACAGCTATTTTAAGTAGAGAGAACTGACACTTTCGGTCGAAGAACACAATAATCGTTACTCCTAACAGTCTAAGATGATTATTGGTACAGAATTTGTACATTTATTGGTTGTTGTTATAGATTGTTGGTTATAACTACTTCTTGAAAAAATTTTATATGTTAACGCCTTGCAATGGGTCAACTGATCAGTAAAATAAATACCTTCTTGGATAGATGTTTTGAAAAGCATTAACTAAGATATATACGAGTACGAGGGCTGCTACATACATTTCTGGCCTGATAATGAAAATGCGAATATTTATCATCAAAAATGGTTTTATTGTTTTTCAAAGTATTCTCCATTCTCATTTAGCGCACTTTTGCATGTGCTTAAACCAATTGTCGATCGATTGCTGTTTCGTTTCGGGCTCATATGCATAGATCCATGATTCGTCACCTGTAACGTAAACGTCTTGTGAAGCGCCGCGATCGTATTTTTTTCAAAATTTCTTTGCACTAATCGACACGAGCCTTTTTTGAACGATTGTCAACTTGTGCGGGATCCAAAGAGAACAAACCTTTTTTACAACCAGGTGTTCATGCAATATCGAATTATGCTGGTGAAAGAAAGGCCCAAGGATGCCTCTAACTCACGGTATGTTGCATGAAGATCTTGCATTATCATCAATGTTCACTGGCAAAACGGCCGTGCTTGGGCGACCTTCACGACCTTCGTCTTTGAGCGAGCGTCGGCCACGATTGAATTCATTTAATCAGTTTGTCGCAGTGCTATAGGATGGTGCTTCATCGCCATACAAAGATTTAAGTTCATCGATGCACTCTTGTCGTGATAATCCACGTCGAAAGTTGTGAAAAATGGTCGCACGAAAATGTTCACGAGTTAATTCCATTTATTTGCCAAATTGAAATATGTGACAGCGCATAGAGAAAGGGACCTAAGGGTAAAAAAATCAATCTTCCTTTTTTTCTTTTTTTGATGTGGACAACATCTGAGCATCGAATGAGACCGATCCCATGCCCCAAAAGTGTGCCCTTCCAGAGATAGGCGCGTTTTATGAAAGTGAAGTCGACGATTCTAAGCGCAAATAGAAAGGGACCTAATCTTTAAAATAGCTCTTCTGAACAAAACTGGTTTTAACCTTGGGTCCCTTTCTATTTTGCGCGTCACATATATATATTAGGCCAGAAATATATATAGCAACCCTCGTAAAACTCAAATGAACTTAATAAAATCAAAATCGACTTAATAAAATAGATTGAAATTTTGAAAAAATAATTGTATTTGTGTAAAAAACTAAATTCTGTTTGTAATGGACAGTAACTGAATGCAGTCATTACATGAAGTAGAGCTACCATTGCGTCGTTTTAAGCCGTCCAGAAATTTCTGTGTACCTTTTCAAATGTTATCGAAACGATTTTAAATGGCATTGTGTGCCAGTGTGTTCAGAGAAGATTTTGCATATGCCGGGTGATTTTTTTTTCTTCATCCGCAGACGTCGTTCCATACGTCTTTGGTTAATTGAAAGATGTCAATTGTCGGTGTGTTGTCTTTTCTTCGACGGTGCGTTTTTATGCGTTGCATAAGTTGCATTTTGCGATGCTGCTGCCGCTGTTGTTGCCTTCGATACCTACGGCTATCTGTGACATTTATCACTACAAGCCACAGCAAAGCATCAGGCAACAGATCCAGCCGTGTACATCAACATGGAATGCCCACCAGTGTGCGTGCCTGGCCTGTCTCTGTGTGTGTGTGTTATGTTGCGTCTGTCCAAATTGTCTAAGAGTGCAGCCGGCTGGCTGGTCGCATGGTCGTTGCTTGCGTGGTTTTGGAAAATTTTTATTGTTCCTTGGAGGCTGACATCTGCAGAAAACCATATGCGAGGAGGAGGAGTGCCGGGGAGAGCGAGCGCGTAGAGTCCAACGCTGCTGAGCTAAGCTGCATGATCTAATGTAATATTTAATTGGAAAAATATACGCTTAAAACGCACATAAATTCTGAAAACTTAACGCGTTTCTCTTCCAATTATTTATGCAAGTGCCGCACAAACAGCCTGGCCAGCATCCATTGGAGGAGGCAGCAGCCTTGGATGCGTCTGCTAAGTACTGGCCATGCCGCATGCCATACATATGTCAAGTCGCATACGTCGTGTACGTCGTACACGTGTGGCTTGCAAAGGAAGACAACAAGAGCAACAGCGAAAATAGTTGAAATGTTTGGACATGGTTTAGGTTATTTTTGTGAAGGAATTTGCCTTGGAGTGGACCAACTCTTACACGCAATGTTGGTTTGGCTAAATGTTGGGGTATTAGAGAAATTTTCACAAAATTGTGCTGCAATTGCATGGCCTTTAACATGGAGCGGGAAACTATAGGCGATACCATCGCATAAGAGAACAGATTCGTTGCCACAACCGATTTTTTTGAGGTTACATTCACTTCGAGTAATTCATCAGTACAACCGAATGCTAGTCGGTGCTTTGTAATTTGCAGTTATTGAAACTTTAGTATCGGTGCAACATACCAAGTATCCGAAACCTTCAGAAGATAATTTTTGGATCTTAAAATCCACGTACCAGAATTGTTCAACGAGAAAAAATAAATCCTTTAATCAGCGGCAAAAATCTGTTAAAGCTTAAACAATGAAATTACTCATAGGGGGGGGGTCGTTTAGACCACAGAGTGAATAAGATAATAGAAGAGTTTTACTCGAAGAAAATTGGTTAATCGATTGGGTAAAAGTCCGTAATAATCGAATTATTATTTTTTCATAACCGCTTTTGGTTATGATGAAGTTTTAGTTATCATGGCCAGTGTTGCCGTTTTGGTCGGTTTCGACCAAATGTGGTTGGAAACAATTTTAAATTTGTAGTTTGGTCAGATTTTTGGGCATTTAGACCGCTTATTATTATATGTAAGTTTCAATAAATAAGACTTAATATACAGAGGCTGATGAAAGCCGCTACCAAAAAAAATTAATAACTTTTTTTCTATTTATTGAATCTAGTTAATTTTTTTTTTACTTTGCAGATTGATGTTTAGATTTAACAAAAATTGATAGCTGGGACACTGAAGCTAGAAATTGGATTGTCGGCCGCTATCACGCACTGGAGTCTGTAGTTTCGGTTCAAAGAAAGTATAATTAGTAGTACAAAGAAAGATGGACCGAGCATGGGATAGTCAACATAAAACCTTACCATCGAAACCCTTTAATTCGGACGGAGGAAACAATCGTAACTGCTGCCATACAAAACAATGCAATAGTTTCGACAAGAAACTTATCTGCTCAAATGACAATAATTAGATAGTCATTGCAGTCAAATATGCACAAAGATTTGGACTTATATTCATACAAAATTCAAACTGAACGCAGCAGACTTCCAATTCGCTTGAAATTTTGCCAGAAGATGCTTCAAATGGTGAAAGAGGCCGGAAACATGTTGAACTGTCTTTTCATATCTGATGAGGCCTATTTCGATTTAAACGGCAACATAAACAAACAAAACTGTCGAACATGGAGTGCATCCACCCCACAGATACTCCATGAGAAGGAATTGCATACACTTCGTGTCACAGTGCGGTGTGCAGTTTTATCACGCAGCATTGTCGGGCCCTACTTCTTCGAAGAAAACGGTCACACCGTTATGTTTACTGGAGACCGTTACTTGAGCTTGTTGCGAGAGTTTTGTCTATCCATAATTACGCCGAATGAGAATTTTTTTCTACTCTGTGTGGTTTCAGCCAGATGGTGCAACTCCTCACATAGCCCGGCCTGTTTTGACAGAATTGCGACGATAAGCTTATATCCAGAAACTCCACATTTCGTTGGCCCCCTAAGTCGCCTGACTTTACTGCACCTGACTTTTTCTAGTGAGGTTATTGCAAACATGAAGTGTACAAAGCAAAACCAACCAAATTTAATAAACTAAAGCAATTCATTCAAGAAACAATACAAATGAGAATATTCCGATCAGACAGACTGTTAAATATCTGGATAAATTTTTGTACTTTAATGAACACGTTAACGAGATAATTAGGAAGGCAAAGAGAGCATTCTTTTTATATAGGCCGTTATTCCATTCGAAGTATATAAAGCCCCGGATAAAGATTGTAATGTATCAAACACTAATTAGGCCGGTCATAACTTATGGCTGTCCAATCTGGTTCAACATATCACCCCTATACATGGAAAAAAATAAGAGTTTTTGAAAGAAAATGCCTAAGGGCATGTACGTCGCTTTACAGATTTCGACAAAGTAATTACACATAATATATCTCTAACAAACGACTATATACTACTGCAGACATTATCCGTATTGACAATTTTATAATTAACCTTATCAGGAATCATATTTTGCGCTGCTCGCTCAATTTAGATAATAATTTGATAAGGGTCCGTTTTCATACTAACGAGGAATATTTAAAATACACTACCCAAAAAGGTTTCGTCCCCCCAGAGGCCTTTATATACAAAGACAAACAGAAATTCATACAGGACCAGAATGGCCTACCTATATTTTATCACATATATAGAAGGGCTAATGTGAAATCAGTGCAATGTCAACCATTCACTAATGACGATATGCGATACTACAGGGTGAGGCTAAAGTTACTATATGATGTAAAACAATTGCAACTTCTTTGCTTGTGAGTATTTAACTTTTTCTTTTTTCCTATTTCAGAAATTAAACTTGGGAGAATATTTATAAATGGAACGCTATACAATTGCGCAAAGAACTAAGATTGTTTTTCTATTCATTGAAAATCATCATTCGATAATTAATACTCAACGTGCATACAGATGATTTTATGGTGTAAGAACTGCTCCAACGGGTCCAACCATTCGTTCGTTGGTGAATAATTTTGCTGAATATGGGACTGTCGGAGATTCAAGACGTACGGGCAGACCTCGAACTGGCAGATCGGCCGAAAATATTGATGCTGTGCGACAGAGCGTCGAAGAAAATCCGGAGACATCAACGAGAAGACGATCTTCCCAGTTGCAGCTTTCTGACCGCACTCTTCGGCGAATTTTAAAACACGATTTGCACCTCTTCCCTTACAAAATCCAACTAGTCCAAAAACTAAATCCTGAGGACTTCGTATTGCGCTTGGAAAATGCTAGAGCAGTTTTAAATCTCGTTGATCAAAATGAAAATTTTTTGTCAAATTTAATGATGACCGACGAAGCGCATTTTCACTTGAACGGTGGGGCTTGTGGGGCTATCTCAAAGACAAAGTTTATGTGAATAAGCCCCAAACCTTGCAGCAACTAAAGGACAACATTCAAGAAGAAATTGATCGTATACCACAAGAAACACTCTACAAAGTTATGGAAAATGCCATAAAAAGAGCACATTTTTGCGTTAGAGAAAACGGTTCTCATAATTAATGTAAAAAAATAACATAAAATAAACTTTCTTTTTATCATAATTTTTTTTTGTTTTTTCATTCCATTCAATAGTTATTTAAAAACAAATCATATAGTTACTTTAGCCGCACCCTGTAGTTTGTCGGAAAAAGACGCTATGTTACCAAAAAGTTTTGGTGGCTTTGTAAATAACATTTTACATGCGTATGTATCCTTTCCTTTTAACTGTAGACTAGATTTTATATATACCTAGAAATTGATAAAAAAAAATGTAATGTTTTTGTATCTTATTTTTCATTACACTACTTAAATATTCAAATACCTGTTACCTTAAGTAAATTAAAAAATTTAGCAAATTGTACAAATGCAAATTACTTGTTAAGAACTATACTCGAGAGCCCGATTTGGGGTCATTGTATTTACTAAGAATTCTGTTATATATACTATTGTTTGTTGTAGTTCCGAATGCTCACAAATTCTTTCATAATAAACAACATTAAAAAAATGAAGCTATATTTTATATAACTGAATGGGTGTTGACATGAATAAACGAAAAATTAATTCCATACACTGAAAAAAATTGAGTTATTTGAGTTTCTTAATGTAGCATTATTCATCAGCCACCCTGTACTATTTCACATTTCATTGGTATGACCGACCAATAAGTTGTGAGAACAGTCCGATGATCCAATTCTAGTATTTCGAACCGAATATCCGTTACGATTAAAAAGATTTGATTTTTCTTTTGCAACCGCAGCATTATTGTTCCAAGTTCCAACCAATTTTTTCTCTGGGTGTAGCTATATAAAAAGTTATGGACAAAATCGGTACAGTATGCAGTTCTGGATAAGATGAGATTCACCTTTAAGGTAGATTAATACACGGCCATGGCAGTAGACTTGTTAAGACAATCGGTGGTTGAGGTCGGACTCAATATGTTATAGATAAACAGATATGTATGTCGTTTGTAACGTATCATGCAAACAGAAAAGAAATCAGCAGGAAAGCGGTCCGTATTAAAAACATTGGTAGGATCATTAAACATAATTCTAACAAAAGAAAAGCATGATAAATACTATGGGGATTCTGCACCATCGATTCCAATAGTAAAAAGTGGTTTACTGACTTTCGTTGTGGTCACACAAGTACAAATGACGCTGAACGTTCTCGACGGCAAATTGAGGTCAATACACCCGAAACTGTGGAAAAAATCCACGACATGGTGTTGGCCGATCGAAGAGTAAAAGTGCGTGAGATTGTTGTTGCCATACGAATTTCATATAGCTGCGTGATTTCCATTTTACATGATCAGTTGGATTTAAGAAAGCTGCCTGCAAGATGTGTGCCGCGTTTGCTCTCAATTGACCATAAACGTAATCGTGTGAAAACTCCAAAGGATTGTTTGGAGTTGTTTTATCGCAAATCGATAGAGTTTTTGCGACGTTTTCTAACTGTGGATAAAACATGGATCCATTACAACACTCTGGATACCAAGCAGTAGTCTAAACAATGGGTTTCTTTGGGTAAACCGGCTCTGAAGAAGGCCAAGATGACTTTGACTTTGATAATGCACGGGAGCACACGTTTGCAGTCTTAATGGCAAAATTGCATGAATTGAGTTACGAATTGGTACCTCACCCGCCATATTCTTCGGATTTATTTGGCTCAGTGGAAAGAGATTCAGCTCGAACGATGAAATTATTGATCAAACAAATGGCTCTTTGTGGACCTCAAAAATCCTTTTTTTTGGAAGGGATGCAAAAATTGAGAAAGGTTGGACTAACTGCGCCGGATTCATAAAAAAATGAACTACCGCTGCAAGTCCTTCTATCAGCTTCGAGGCCACTCGAATGATGTGATAAGGGCACGATATTCACAAGCAGGTTTGCCTACCTCCAGAAGCAGCAGTGCCTATCAAAGAAAACGCCAAGACGCAAAAGCGATTCCTGTGAGGTAATTTTGCGAGCAAAATTGAAATCCATTCGTAGCGACTCTACGGTGCAAACTGAGAAGCACTTAAAAAAGCGGTTGTTAGTGTGCTTTCATGTGTAAACGATTTATGCGAGGTCTTTGTGCAAAATTAGCATTACCAGAGGTAGGCGTTGGTCACTCGAAACGATCTGCCCGAAATTTGTTCAAAATCGGATTCTTATATAATTTTTGGAACTGTAGGTTCTGAAATCAGGAAAAACTTTTGTATGGGGGCTAGACGAAAATATCTATCAATGTGCCCCCGTTTTTACCACGGTCGCTTTAACGACTATGCAAAATCTGGGCGTAATCGGGTGTAATTTGTAGCTTGAAGAGCTGCAGAACCTAAAATAGGGAGGTAAATATGGACAAATTTTGCCATAGGTAAAATATGGTCACTCGAAACGATCTATCCGATATTTGGTCGAAATCGAATGTCTTATATGATTTTTGGAGCTGTAGGTTTTGAAATTAGGAAAAACCTTTGTACGAGTATCAAAATAGGGACCTATTCAATAGGATTCGCCTTCGACCCAAACTTGAAGAATATACCACGTTTCATAGAAATTGGCTCATAATTGCAAACTGTAGTTTAAATACAACGCTAGATGGTGCAAAATTAGCATTAGGCTAGTGCGAACCTATTTTTCTGGTTTGAATCGCTAAATGGATGGATAATATTGCTTTCGTTCGTCGATAGTGTCGTTAACTTCTTTATACTTAGTATGTTACATTTGTTTTTTCCTATACTTGCCCGTCCTTTATTGGTGATAACTCAGAAACGTAGTTCGTTTGATAACCCGCTACTATGTCCATTTTCGACTTACATAACACCCTTTTCTGAGTATACTGCTCTTCTACTCCACCGCCACGATCTATCTCATCCTCCAAGCTATGGCTCGCCAATGTGGCCCCAATAGTTGCCTTGCATCTAATGTTCATACTTATCATTTTGAAGGCATTTACGATTGTTTTTTGTTTCGCCAAACGAAAAAATTGAAACTTTTGTTTTATTTTTTTTCTCGCAAAATTTGCTAATTTTATGCCACACAACCGGAGAGAAACCTCTTTTTGCTGTCATTGCGAATGCAACTGGAACAGCAGCAGCAGCAGCCAGCAATCATGACAGTTCAAAACAAAACTATTTATCAATGTTGAATAGTTTTTTGTCTCGGCCCAAATGGCAGAGATGCACAACTCGGAAAACGTCTGTCTAAACTTTCAGCCAAAGTCCCTCATTAAGGATTCGAGGGAGGGCAGTGGAAAAACTCTGCAAAAGAAATTTCACAAATGCGTTGTTGCAACAACAAACCCATTTCAGTACTCGAACCAAAACAAAAACATGTAAAAGAAAGTTGAAGTCGGGCGTGGCCGACTAGGAGGTATCCTACAATACTATGCTTTTCAGAGGACTAAGCAGGTGCCCTGCAAAATTGGGCTTGATCGGAGGTAGTTTGTACTCGTAGCTTCTAGCTACTCGTAGCAGGACCTTAAGTCGGGAGAGTCCTTTGTGTAAGACTTTTGTGAAATCACGGACTGATATTGTCCAATTTCACCGCAGCTAGATGTCGGTCACTTGTAATGCTCTGTGGTCGGAATTGGGTGTAATATGTGTTTTTTAGGTTCGGAATTCGAGAAAAACCTTTGTATGGGGCTAGACGAAAATATCCACCTATGTGGCCCAGATTCACCACGGTTAATTAATGATCGCTTTAACGACTATGCAAAATCTGGGCGTGATCGGGTGTAATTTGTAGCTTGTAGAGCTGCTGAACCTAAAATCGGGAGGTAAATATGGACAAATTTTACCAGAGGTAGGCGTTGGTCACTCGAAACGATCTGTCCGAAATTTGTTCGAAATCGGATGTCTAATATAATTTTTGGAGCTGTAGGTTCTGAAATCAGGAAAAACTGTTGTATGGGGGCTAGACAAAAATATCCATCAATGTGCCCCCGTTTTTACCACGGTCGCTTTAACGACTAGGCAAAATCTGGGCTTGATCGGGTGTAATTTGTAGCTTGAAGAGCTGCAGAACCTAAAATAGGGAGGTAAATATGGACAAATTTTGCCATAGGTAAAATATGGTCACTCGAAACGATCTATCCGATATTAAGTCTAAATGGAATATCTTATAAGATTTATGGAGCTGTAGGTTCTGAAATTAGGAAAAACCTTTGTACGAGTATCAAAATATGGACCTACGAGGACCAATTTCAATAGGATTCGCCTTTGACCCAAACTTGAAGAATATTTCACGTTTCATAGAAATTGGCTCATAATTGCAAACTGTAGTTTAAATACAACGCTAGATGGACAGACGGAAGGACGGAAGAAAACACAGAGGGACGGACATCGCTCAATGGAATCAGATAGTGATTCTGAATCGATCGGTATTAACATATGGTCTTCCTTCATTTCTTTGAGGCACTTAGTCATAATACCCTTTACCACAGTCTAGTGTAGGGTATAAATATTTTTCCGAGGTACGTTCAGCCCCTTGAAAGAAAAATGTGTTCTCCATTTTTAAATCCTACACAATTGTTTATGTTTGTGCTTAGGATGAACCCTATTGAAATTGGTCCACGTCAGTCCATACTTTTGATTTCATACATACATTTCTTCCGATTTCAGAACCTAAAGTTCTTAAAGCCACATATTACTTTCAATTTCGAACAAATTTCGCACAGAGCAATAACCAACAGATATCTCTAGTGAAATGTGTACATTAGCGCGTACCTCAAAAAAAAGTTCGCCGTACACCTTCGAATATGAAGTATTATTGAAAGGTAGTTTCAAAAAAAAAAATTTATTTTTTTATGCCGAACGTAGGGGTCGCGCTTTTACATTTTTCTATATAACTTCTGCATTTATAAACGGATTTTAAAGTGTGATACAACGATGTTTTTGTCTCGACGAGGCCAATTTTTTTGTCTTTGAAGTCATTGAGCTCAAGCACCCCCATCTGGTACTTACCCATCATATCTCAGAGTGGTACATTAGGGTAGTAGCAACTGAGATATGATGGGTAAGTACCAGAAGGGGGTGCTTGAGCTCAATGACTTCAAAGACAAAAAAATCGGCCTCGTCGAGACAAAAACATCGATGTATAGAAAAAATGTAAAAGCGCGACCCCTACTTTCGGCATAAAAAATAAAATTTTTTTTTTTGAAACTACCTTTAAATAATACTTCATATTCGAAGGTGTACGGCGAACTTTTTTTTTTTACTTGTAACCTGGTACGCTCTAGTGTACATATCGGTCCAAGTTTTCGAATAGCTCCCACACGAAGGCCCCTCCCGATTGGAGTTCCTGCAGCTCTAGAAGACACTAATTACATTCGATCACTCCCAAAATGTTCATCGTTCGTCATGAGCGATCATTAATTAACTGTGGTGGAACTGGACTACATAGGTCCGCTTTTTCTATAGCCCCCACTTAAAGGCCCTTCCAGATTTTTTAATCTGCATCTTTAGATGTCACATTTTATATTTCGGATGGAGCGTCACGAGCGCCCAACACCTACGTCCTGTAAGATTGGAACATATCGGTCCATGTTTTGGACAGCAGCCACACAAAGGTCCCTCTAGATTTGGAACTGGACTACATAGGTTCGATTTTTCTATAGCCTCCACATAAAGGCCCTTCCAGATATTTTTATTCTTCATCTTTAGATGACACATTTAACATTCGCATGGATCGTCATGAGCGACCAACACCCACGTCCAATAATATTGCACCATATCAAACCAAGTTTTCGAATAGCACCCACACAAAGGTCCATCCCGATTTGAGGTCCTGCAGACACAATTTTTATATGCTACGTTTTAAGCGACAAGTAATTTACTCTAACATATTGAGTCCTAGTTTGCGCAATATACGAGTAAAAGAAGGGGGCTTTAATCCTCTGGAGATCAGAGTGGTGCTCTTATAGTCGGCCACGTCCGACTTTAATTTTTAGTTTTTGTTAAATATCGCACAGTTTATAACCACAAGCCAGCATCGTGCAAAAGTTCAGGGTCCTAGATTAATTCGACCAAAGACACAAGCACACTTGGTCGGACATGGCTAGATCGCCTTAGAATTTTACACCGATCAATAATTTATATATACTTTACAACAACTCCAAACTATATTTCGAGCTGTTGCAAGCGAAATAACGAGTTTAGTATACACACCATTTCGGTGTAGGGTATAACAAGGAAAGAACAACACCGTAGCACAAATTATGACAACACCACACATTGGCATCTTTCGCAGCGACTGGAATCTCTAGTAACCAACAACGATAGCTAGGGAGACCGATGATGATACGTACCACAGCTGCAGCGAGGTCTACGAAATGTGGGTGTTCAGATAAGATGAGAAAATGCAATGACGACGACGGCGACGACGCATTTACAATTTGATGTCAAATGAAGCGGCAAAAATTTAAAATGAAATGAAATATTGCCGAAATTTTCTTTGAAAGCTCCTATCTTGACAGTGTGGTTGCTGGCGCAGGAAGGGCGCCGGGTCCACGGAGGGGAGGCGTACTTTCGGGTTTTCAGCAGCGCAAGGCTAAAACATAATAACGGCGACAGTTAAGCTGAGCTAAATGACGCCCGGGCGACATTCAATGAGAATATTTTAAGAAAAATAAAACTGAATTAAAAGAAGTAGAAGTAGGGGCACAAAAAAAACTTCTCTGTCATTTAGTAAACAGCACAAGACTGCTTGTGTACAACTGTAACAAGAAAGAAGATTGAATGGACTACATTCGAGGTCAGGCGATGACAAGTTGGGAAGGACAGATGACTAGTTTTCCCTATACAACAAAAGTGGAACCTAGCGGAGTGAAAAGAGGTTTAAAAACACGATATTACAATTTTCACAATTTCAATACTACGGGTTGAATAAAGGGATTTTTTTCATGATGATAGAACTTACAAAAGCTCTCACTTTTTGACATTTATGATCAGAGAACTCTGGCAAGGATAGTATGGAAATCCACACTTGAACAACGCTACCAAGTAATCTAAATGTATTGTCAAAATCAGTCAGTCGATAAGCGCAACTTATAGACGACTTCATGATTTTATGGTGTTCATAATCGTCTATATGCCCGTAATTCGTCGTATTGATTTTTCGAATAAAAAACAAATGTCAAAACCTAAATTTTTTTGTTTTCTTTCACAATTTCCAATTATCTCGAGCTTAAATAACACCCGCCAGATAAAATTGATTTGTAAGGAAATAAAAATTAAACAATAACGATGTGAAACAATATTTAAGATATAAAATTGCTTCTGACTTCCGCAGTGGGTTCGTTTACATTTTTGACGACTCAGCAAAAGAATCTCGAATTTCGGAAACGAACATTTGCAAAGTCATATACAGGATGGAGCTCGGAAATTTGCTTATTTGGGAATGCAATAAAAAAATTATGAACCTTAGAAATAATTATTTTATATTTTAATTATATTGAACAGTAAGGGAATTTGTAAATGATATGCTTTAGAATAGTGTATCAAGCAAATGTAGACCTTCGCTATCCACAAACTGCTGCATACGTTTTCTGAAGTTTTCATGAACTCTAACAAGCATGTCGACTGGTATTCTGCCATTTTCAGCCTCATTTTTGTTAATTAGTTCTTCCAAGGTGTTGGGACGTTTGATATACACCTTCGACTTTAGGTAACCCCAAAGGAAACAATCGCATTGGGCAAAGGCTGGTGAGCGTGCTGGCCATTTCACATTACCCCTCAAAGAAATAAGCCGTCCAGGAAACATTTGACTCAAACAATTCAAGGTAACCCTCGCTGAGTGTGCAGTGTCACCATCCACTAATTGCATTGCCTCAAGAGCCGGCTGAAAATAATCCAGGAAATGCCAAAAGCAAGTGATTGTTTTCGAGCAGAGCGCTTCGGGGATTGCAGTACTGCTGCTCTAACTCTCTCGATACTTTGTGGTGTTGAAATCCTTCCCCTTCATACACATGACACATTCCCTGCTGTTCTCGATGAAGTTATCCAATTTACAATTGATTGCCGTCCAGGAAAACGTCCGCGTGGGGGAATAGTGAATCGTAAACGCAAAGCACGCTGCACTGCAATGATCGAGTGCGCATTTGAAAAATACGCTTCAACACAAAATGACCTCTCCTCACGTGTCCAATGCATGATGGCAACTGAATGGCAGACGAATACAAATCTCCCGTCAGCCACTATAAGCCACGCACACTCTCCACTCTCTCCGACCAACAGTGCTGCCACAGCCTGCACTGCAAAAATAAATTACCGCGCTCCACCCTGTATAAGCATAAACTAGCGTTAACTAAGTGCTTGACGGAGACCCAAAGGAAAAAGTCGAGATTTGTAAAGTCACGTAATTGCTGAGTCCAAAATATAAACGGTTGTCCTGAGATGACAATCGCACAGTTGTTCGTTGAAAACGGTAAGTATCGCATGGCTAACATAGCATACAGTATAGTCTTGTTGGAACAACAGCTTCTTCCTTCCATTTTGTCAAGCTCTACCTGCAGAAAGTCGGTTTATAAAGCTCTTTATCGAGAATTATTGGCGGTAACGGTATTTTCTTTGTCATTTCATGAGAAATAAGGTTCGATAAAGCCACAATGCCATAAAACACACCAGCGAGTCAATCTTTCTTTATGCCATCATACTTGGTCGAAAATTCGCCTCATCTTGGGTCAAACATTCGCCTGAACAAATCCTAACCCGCAAACAACAATATAAGCATACAATTAGCTAACTCACCTAGTCGGTATGTTCATCCGTCTTCAATTGTTGTATCTGCATAATTTTATACGAATGTTAAGCCAAACTCAATAGCAAAATAAGCCGTATTGCTGGTTGACTCTCTGGAGATTCCCATCGATTGGCGCCGAATAGGCATTTCCGTTTTCATCGATACCAGCTACTTCAACTGCTATATTTTCTTTACTTCGCAAGCAATCTCAGGTCTGGTCTGGTTGGTGGCTTAAGGTCCAAAAGAGTAAACTCCCACTTATACTTAAAAGCGTGCGATGATTTGCTTGCACACTTAAGCTGGGATAACAACCGACCTCACGACAATGGCGCCAAAATTTCGTTAATACTTTTCAATAATGTGCATGTTTTGACAGCTCGATATCTTTGATAACTTTGGCACCTCCTGAAATATAAAAATTGGAAAATTTTGTCATCGCCAAAAATGTCACAAATCAAGTTTTATTAAAAAATTATTATAAAGTTTTATTAAAAAAAGATCTTAAGATCTTCCGATCTTATTTTAATAAGACTGCACTAAAAGGTACATTTTAATGAAGATATACAAGGAGGCGTAAAATTAATCAATCTACCGTAAGATGCTTTCAATTTGGCAAATGTTATCGTACATCATTCAAATTTGACTTCTCAGAGCTAGACTCTGCATACGCTGAAAAAATGGTATGGTTGATTCACAATATTCGAAGAGCATCATAATATTGTTTGGTATATGGTTGTGCGCAACAATATTATGAACCTCACAACATTAGTATGATTCACTCGCAACCATACTATGACCCCCAAATCTTAATTCTGATTCACACTCAGCCATACCATGATCCCCAAAACAATATTATGATCCTCACAACCATAGTAAGATTCACACACAACCATGCTATGATCCCAACAGTCATAGTATGGCCCCCCTCAACCATACTATGATCCAAAATATTATTTCTTAGGCTTAAGTTGCGTTGTTATTTAACATTAGAGATTTTCGTAAGTACAGGGTGGGCCAAAAGTTACCATGGGGTTAACAATTTTAACAACCTTTTCGTTTTTCAATTTTTTTTTCCTCAGATTATATAGGGTGATCCATCTAGAGGTATTTTTTCAGAACAAAAAAATATAAAAATTCAAATCAAGTGTGGAATCTTTATTGGTAATTGGAAAGGACATTTTATGGCATTTATTTTTTAAAAATAATTACCTTCAAATGTTGGCAATGTTGTATTATGGAAATGAGCGTTCGGTGAGAAACGGGAAGATCCACTGTTTTCGGCCAAAATTTTGTTCAGTGATGGGACCCATTTCTGGCAATGTCAATAAACCAAATTGACGCCTTTGGGCTGAAGAGCAACAAGAATAGGTTCAAGAGGTGCCATTATACCCAGAGAAAACCACGGTTTGGTGCGGTTTATAAGCTGGTGGAATCATCGGTGCATATTTTTTCAAAAATGATAATGGCCGGAACGTAACCGTGAATGGTGACATGATATCGATCTTTATGCTACCTGAAATTGAATCCCGTAGTCATGACGCCACTTGGTTTCAACAGGACGGTGCCACTTGCCATACAGCTGCTCAAGCAATGGATCTAGTGAGAGGTATTTTCAAAGAGCAGCTAATTTCACATTTTAGACCGGTTAATTGGCCGCCTGGATCGTGTGATATCACACCATTAGACTTTTTTTTGGGGTTACGTAAAGTCCAAAGTCTAAGCTGACAAACCAGCTATGATTCAGGTTTTGGAAGCCAACATTACGCGTTTCATTAAAGCCATACCGGTCAAAATGCTTGAACGAGTCATCCAAAATTGGACCCTCAGAATGGAAACCCTGAGGCGTGGTTGCGGCCAACATTTGAAGGAAATTATATTCAAAAAATAAATGCCATAAAATGTCCTTTCAAATTACCAATAAAGATTCCATGCTTGATTTGAATTTTTATATTTTTTTTGTTCTGAAAAAATACCTCTACGAGGGCGGTTCGGAAACTTCTTAGCCTAGCACAAAAAGCGCGGTATAAACAGAAAAAAGTTAAGTGTTTTGGAAACTTCCATCTCTGCTATGAACACATGTTAAATTTTGTTTGATCTGGCAACTCCTTCATATAGAAACAGGTGTTCACAAAAGACGCATCCGCGAATTTTTTACAATGGAAAAATTAGAAATGCGTGGTGTCATTAAATATTTCCATAAAAAAGGTTTATCGGGACAAGAAATTCATAATGATATGGTGAATGTGTTAGGTGAAAGTGCTCCTTCATATGCAACAGTAAAAAATTGGATTGCTGAATTTAAACGTGGTCGTACAAGCATTGAAGATGAACCACGTAGTGGACGTCCAAAAACAGCAACAACAACAGAAATTGTAGCCAAAGTGCATGATATGGTATTAAATGATCGACGAATAAAAGTGCGTGAAATAGCTAGTATCATGGGCATCTCAAATGATCAAATCCATTTAATTTTGCATGAAGAACTACAGATGAAAAAGCTTTCTGCAAGATGGGTGCCGCACTTGTTAACAGTCGACCAAAAACGCATAAGAATGAACATTTCTCAAGCTTGTTAGGATCGTTTTCAGCGAAATAAAATGGATTTTAAGCGTCGTTTCATAAATGTTGATGAGACATGGATCCACCACTATACTCCAGAGACAAAAGAACAATCCAAACAATGGACTGAAGCTGGAGGAAGTGCCCCATAGAAGGCAAAAACAATTCAATCGGCTGGTAAGGTTATGGCAACGGTTTTTTGGGACTTCAAAGGTATTTTATTGATTGACTATCTGCAAAAGGGTAAAACAATAAATTCAGAGTACTATTGCAACCTTTTAGATCAATTAAATGTACAAATTCAAGAAAAACGTCCTGGCTTACAACACAAAAAAATAATTTTTCATCAAGACAGCGCACCAGCGCACAAGAGTGTTTTAACAATGGCTAAAATCAACGAATTAAAGTACGAGTTGCTTGACCACCCACCTTATTCTCCTGATTTAGCTCCCAGTGACATTTACCTGTTCCCAAATCTAAAAAAAATCCTTGTTGGCAAGCGTTTTACCTCAAATGAAAATGCAATTACAGTTGTAAACCACTATTTTGAAGACCTTGAGGAAAACTATTTTAATCAAGGGATAGAATTGCTAGATAAGCGTTGAACTAAGTGTATTGAAGTTTCAGGAGATTATATTGAAAAATAAAAATATTTTTGAAAAACTTACTATTGATAGTAATACCTGTTTAAAGTATTACTCAACAAATTTTTAAACTTTTTTTAAATATTCTTTACAATTCGTAAGAGAAAGTACAGGGTGGGTGATTTTTTTTCTTTTATTATTAAGTGACAAAGTTCAACCTTTCCAATTAAACCAGAAATTTTTAAAAATATCAGTACTTTTTTTTACGGCCGATTAAAATTTAAAATTACTACCCTGTATATCTAAAAAACTAATTATTTCTAAACAGTAATTATTTTCTAACTCTATTTGTAGCCATACATAACGCAGGGATGAACTAAGTGGATCAGTAGATAATGCCAACATGTTCAAAAAGGTGCTCACTTTGCCTTGCCCTTGATGCTTTAACGGGTTCTGCAGTCGATATTTTTATACAATTTGTTAAGAGACTCCAATATTTTATAGGCTGTCGGGGCCAAGCTTCTTCTGTGTATGCGAGCACATTTCCGCTAAAAGTGATGCAGTTTTCGATGTAAAGTCTCAATAGTTAATAGAATTGACGTTTTCTTTGCAATTTAAATCATTCTTGCCCAATCATTAGACTATTTGATTGTCAGTTTCAGTAATTCTAGTAACAGCCTAATTATTTTCAAAAAATCTCCTAAAAGTGTTACCATCGTTTGAGTTTCCGTATCCGTGTTTGGGACAGTCTACTTGTAGTCCAGCTTGTTTAAAAAAATCACTCTCGTTTAACTTCTTTCTGATCTATTCCGTATCCTTTATTGATGTAATTTTATCGATTTTCCCCATTTTGTGGTAGGGTATGCGGCAATTTCAGCAAGAACTCTACACACCTTATCCTGCGTACAATGGAGACATTCCATATTCGCAATTCTCCTCGTTTGCAGAATAGTTCAAATTACCGAAGTTCTTCTGATTCTTTGACATGAAAATGTTAAGGTTATTCTTGTAAGTTCGTTTACGACTTTACCGTCTGATATTGTAGCATCAACGGGAGATATCCTTTGCTTATAAACGCTTTGTCTGGATGATCCATCGCAAAACATTACAGAATGAAAAATATAAATCATTTACCTTTGAAAAATAACCTAACAATGGGTTGCAACGGACAATGTCTGGAACCATGTCTTTTATTACATTTTACCTCTAGAAGCCAAAGAGGCGCCGAGAGACAGAAAATCCTTTTGAATTAGGTTAAGGGATAATCAAAGAACCTATTTTGAAAATATGGCATATATAGATTTTTTTTTATTTTCTGTCGACGTTGAAAAATAGTTTTCAAAATATCGTAGGCGCACAAGAAAATTTGATTTTGGCAACCTCGTTTGCCCTACGTGCGACACTGTGCGAGTTTTAAAAACGTCAGACCTTTCTAACCGCGGTTTGAGCCTAGGTTTTTCGTATAGTAGTCTCGCTACCTTTCCTCCACACTTCAAAATCGAATGACTTCAAATCTTGTGACCTTAGGGTTAGTGGTCAAAAGACTCAACTGCTCACACCGCCTTCGCAGAATTATACACCAAGCGTGTGTGCGTGAGCGCTTTAGAGCATTTGGATTACAAGTATGAACGAACGTCGACATCGGCGACTGTATGCGTTCGTGCAAGCGCCATTATGGCAACGCATACAAAATTCTATGTCTCCCTAGTAAAAGTAAGGAAAACGAAAAATTGCAAAACAAAAAAAAAGCAAACTAAAAGAAAGAAATCCTCCAAACTGCCAGCCATGGGGGCTTGAAAGCATAGCACAGCAGCAACAAAAAATTACGAAATATTTCATCTTTTTTCCTCTATGTCGGTTGTAGAGGACGAACAGGTCATACAGCACCATAAGCAGACATACTAAACACACACACTCACACACACACAGGCGCGTGCTTACCAGCACCATGGTTCCGAAATCTACAAAACATCCTTAATCAAGTTGGGGGAGCTACTGCTGCATCACCACCAACTGCAGTGTTCCCTTCCTCCTAATGCGAAATGTTTACTGCCACACGAAGGACGTTTATTTCCAAAGGCAGTTGAACTATAGGAAAATGACTTTAGTTTTCCTATTTTATGCTTGCTTCCATGTCCTTTCTATTCTTTGCCTTTTGCTGCAATAGGGGAAGAACAACAGTAGATCAACTTTCGGGAATGGGGGAAAACAGTCGGGATTTTCTGTAGGTAGATAATGCTTCAGAGAGTGGGTGACTGAATGCTGGTGTGTATAATTTTTGATACAACGCACAAGATATTTGACGATACTACACCCTCTTGTTTTGAAGGCTTCCAGCCATGACACAGTGGGCTTGGATGGCATTGCATTGGGAAATCTAACTTCTCATGTAGGCGGTGGTAAAGGCGATCAAATAATAAACGCCGCAGTGTAAAAAAGGTTTTGCGCCATTCAAGCGGCGTTTTACAGATTTGTGCTAGGGAGACTTTCAATATATGTGACGCGCAAAACAGAAAGGCCCCTAAGGGTAAAAACCAGTTTTGTTCAGGAGAGCCATTTTAACGATTTAGATACGTGTATCTTTGGTGTACCATCACTTTCATAAAACGCGCATATCTCTGGGAGGAAACACTTTTGGGGCATGGGATCGGTCTCATTCGATGCTCAGATGTTGTCCATATCAAAAAAAGAAAAAAATTAAAATTGTTTTTTTTTTTACCCTTAGGTCCCTTTTTCTATGCGCTGTCATATATGGGAAAAATTGCCTGTAGGGAGAGTTAAATATAGGGTTATCAATCTAGAGTTTTTTTTAATAGGGGTTTTTCACAGAGTTCGTGGGCAGTTGTGTGAAGAAAACTTGAATAGTACGGTTTACAACAGTAGTTCTCATTCGTTTGGGGAGAGCCTGGCCTTATAGAGTTCGATTTTACTTTCAACAATTGCAGCAAGGCTTTCTGAAGAGGGTTGTAACGGGCCCGAGATCATGATAAAAGTAGTGTGCAGCCACGAAAATCAATGTCACTTTGCCTTTTTTGTTAAAAACTTGTCTTCTATTTTAATATAGAAGCAAGTGGTCTTGAGCCGGTTTTATCCCTGTTCAAGTTGTGTTAAACTTAATTGTTTTCTTCTTTTGAATATTGTTTGTCATTTCATCATGAAAAGACTTAATCCGCGAAAACCGCGGTTTGGTGCGGTTTATGGGCTAGTAGTAGATCCCATCGGTCCATAATTTTTCAAATTTGTAATGGATGTTAAGGGTAATCCATCTAGAGGTATTTTTTCAGAACAAAAAATAAATAAAAAAATTCAAATCAAGTGTGGGATCTTTATTGGTAATTTGAAAGGACATTTTATGGCATTTATTTTTTGAATATAATTTCCTTCAAATGTTGGCCGCAACTACGCCTAAGGGTTTCCATTCTGAGGGTCCAATTTTGGATGACTCGTTCAAGCATTTCGACCGGTATGACTTTAATTACACCTGAATCGTAGCTGGTTTTTCAACATAGACTTTGGACTTTACGTAACCCCAGAGAAAAATGTCTATAGATGTGATATCACTCGATCTAGGCGGCCAACTCGCCTGTCCAAAACGTGAAATTAGCTGCTTTCGAAATGACCTCTCAATAGATCCATTGTTTGAGCAGCTGCATGACAAGTGGCACCGCCCTGTTGAAAGCAAGTTTCGTTAGGATTACGGGCTTCAATTTCAGGTAACATAAATTTCGATAGCGAGCACCATTCACGGTTATGTTCCGGCCATCATCATTTTTGAAAAAATAGGCACCAATGATTTCTCCAGCCTATACATCGCACCAAACCGTGGTTTTCTCTGGGTATAACGGCACCTCTTGAACCTCTTCTTGTTGCTCTTCAGTCCAAATGCAGCAATTTTGTTTCTTGACTTTGCCGTTGAGCCAGAAATGGGCCTCATCACTGAACAAAATTTTGGTCGAAAACAGCGGATCTTCCCGTTTCTCACCGAACACTCATTTCAATACACTTGCCAACGTTTGAAGGAAATTATTTTCAAAAAATAAAAGCCATAAAATGTCCTTTCAAATTACCAATAAAGATTCCACACTTGATTTGAGTTTTTATATTTTTTTTGTTCTGAAAAAATACCTCTAGATGAATCACCCTTATATAATCTAGAGGTATTTTTTGCAATAGGGCAATTTTTTCACAGATGGCGCCTGAGTTTTGTTAAACTTAATTTTTTCTTTTCAGTATTGTTTGCCATTTCATCATGAAAAGACTTACACGGCCTGTATGGCAAAATGCTCAAACGAGTAATCCAAGATTGGCCCCTTAAAACAGACATCCTGGGACGTAGGTGTGGCCAACATTTGAACAAATTATATTTAAAAAATAATTGGCATAAATTGTCCTTACGAATAAATAAAGATTTTTGTATTTATTATTATTTAAAAAAATACCTCTAATTCCAGATGGGTGCCGCGGTTGACTACAGCTAGACATCCTGGGGCGTAGTTGCGGCCAACATTTGAAATAAATAAAGATTTTTTTCGAATAAATAAAGATTTTTGTATTTTTTTTTATTTAAAAAAAAATACCTCTAATTCCAGATGGATGCCGCGGTTGACTACAGCTACAATTAAAGAACGAATTGGAAGTCTTGCTAACACTAAATACCAATTAGTACGTAAGACTCTTTAGAACAAATCTAGCAATAAGGCGTAAGTCGGACGTGTCCAGTTGAGATATGTTAAACTTAGTGATAATGTTGGACAAAATGTATTTAGGGATATTATATTTATATAATTTTATTGTTTGGGATCCACAAAATCCAATCGATGACTAAGGAAGTGAATAAAAAGGGATTCCTTGGAAAGAACTTCCAATTTTTATTGCTGGAGAACCCGTGCGTTTTCTCTAAACCGCTGTGACGTTGGGTCATATATAATAGTCCCTGTCCGACTTCCGACTTTTGGAATAGTGTTAAATATGTCCTTGAAAAATTTATATCTGGGAAGTATCAAACAGATTTGTTAGGTCGATACGGTTATTCGAATCAGATACAACCTTTCATCCAAATGAAAATTCTTCGTTTGCAAGAGGGCAAAGAGCGGTGTTGCATGTCAAAGTTGTCCGACATGGTTCACCATCCATCATATCCTACGGAATGAATGAATCTTCTAGAAACGAAGGTTTGATTTTGGGGACTTTGAAATTTAGGTTTCAGGTATGTTGCAAAAAATTAGATCTAAAAATGATAAAGTGGGTCTATACGGTGTGATGGTTAGTGTGAACGACTATCGCGCAAGTAATATTGTTTCTAATCCGGGTTAGAACTTCTAATATTTTTTAGCGGCGGGGTTTTCACCCCCATAGTGCCGGCGGCTTTACGAGTAGGAGATTAATCACTTTTGAATCCGGCTTAATATAGAATGTAAAAGAGTTCTATCGAGTACAGCATACTAAATTAAGTTAGAAGTAAATTCTATTCCACCATGACTACCACTGTGTTCAGGCTGCGCTTGCCATTAAGATTTTTTTTCATATTAGACGTCCATAAAGTCATTCTCAACTAGGGGACGCTTTACGTTTTTCTGCTCTTGTTTCTTTCACTTTGCTACGTACGAGCCAGTGTTTGTTCACGAAAACTTTATTAGTATTCCACAGGAATCCATTTGATGGTGTCCCCCTCTTCCGACAAATGCGCCTTATTCTCCGCCGCTCAATAACGCAGTAGTAGCATAAGCATCTGAACAATCATCCATCGCCATCATAATCATCTTCATTTTCCTTTACAATGCCACGCTTTGATATTTCAATGGTTCCTTCAATTTTTTTTCCTACTCCTGCTGATACTGCCAGCAGCAAGGCTCCATCGTGAGCGCCTGTTTTCTTCTTCTTTAAGAGTCCCAACTCCTAGCACCCCAAGGATGTGTGCGATAAATCTTCGAAAAATTTTGCTACACACTGTGTTGTTGTGCTTCTCTTCGCCCGCTTAAAAGGGGGGGTAACAATACAGCGATCCTATGACAGGGAGCATGATGACACTAGCACAAAGATGATGAAGGGGAACGAAAAACGCATTTATATACGTCCTTGGGATGTCCTTCATTGAAACAGTAGCAAAAGCGTTGCATTTTCCCCCTTATATTCTGAAGTTTTTCCTATAACGCAACAAAAGTTTCCAAAGTTTGTGGGATATTTTGAACATCGCGCACATTACAAAAATGAAAATTTCCTATTTTGAGCAGAAAAAAAACTAAACGGGCAAGGAAAATAGTTTCGAATCCTGAACGGCTGCAAAATACTCTACACTTTAAGTAGAAACTATCTGAATTTTTTGTAAAAGGCCTACCAGACGCTCAGATGTTGAAGAGCTGAATAGAATATGAAATTGATAAGCAATGATTTGAAGTTCAAATCCTTGAGTCGGTCCTACATTGCATTTTAGAAAAAGAGAGAGTATTGGCATCATTACAACTACAAAGCTGTAGGTGGATGGGCATTAGAGTGTTCAAAACCAAAAACCGATATTACAGTTTTTATGGCCAAATCCGACAGTCGGTTTCTCAAAAATAGGTTAAGCCCGGCATGTCGGTTTACCCGTATTTTTGCTGTCGGGGTTTTCGGATTTCGGTTTTTTGGTAGTGAAATGTAAAATCTGAGAAAATTAATAATTATACGAGCGGAATACGTAACCGGTATTTAAGAATGACCCACCCTTAAGTGTACTTATCGGCTCAGAGCCACGGACGATTTAGATATAGCTCCCACACATTCGTTCAACCGACTTTAAGTTTTTAGCTCTAGAAGCCACATTTACATCCATTTTCATCAAAATTGGTCATCCCGATCCACGTTTTACATAGCACTAGTAAAAAAATCCCAATGAAACATACAACCACTCTTAAACAACCATATTAATTTCAATATCGTTCAAATTCAAAATTTTCGCTGAGGAAAAAATTCAAAAAGAAAAAGTTAAAAAAAAATCTTGAGATTTGTTAAAACCGTAGAGCGGCGACTGTTCATAACACCTTATATTTTTGCCATAACCAATTCATTGTTTTTTTTAAATTCCATAACAAGTTACTACCTCAAAAGTTTCAATGGCTACGCTTCGCAAATGTTGTTAAATTAGTAAAGATTTTTGTTGAAAAAATCGCTATTTTGCAAACATTTTAATGACGAAAAATCACCCAAGTAGTGGAATAACCACAAGCTGGCATCACTGTCGGCCTGGATGTCTTTTCAATAGTCAATCCAAGCATTATATGAAGGACATAGAGAAGGATGTCATGTGCCAAAAGAGAGGGTCTCTAGACCTAAACAACAAGTAGTGGAATAACCACAAGTTGGCATCGCTGTCGGCCTAGATGTCTTTTCAATAGTCAATCCAAGCATTATATGAAGCATTATATGAAGCATTATATGAAGGTAGGCGAGTTTGATTCTGGCTTAGCTTAGTGCAGACACTTTAACTCCCATCGACTTTTACTTGGAAAACCGCAGATTTAGAGTTAAATGTGGGCAACATGATACCGAGGACCGCGAAATACTTGCTGGTGTGCTAGGGCCTTTCCTTTACCTTCTGTCTACCGCACACACAGAGAAAAAATTGGTTGGAAATCGGTCCCAACTATAAAAATTCGTTTGGATAAACCAAATTTCACGAACTTAACACAAAGCCTCGAATGCAAGGTCCTGCTTTATTTACAACAGTGTGATCAAACCTATCTGACAATACGGATTCCATACTATGATTCGGTACGGTCCTCGTGCGATGCTTCCAGATGCGTCAAAAATGTTACCCAGCCTCACAATAATCCATCTACTTGGGTTAGTTCCGCCAAACTCCCGCCTAAATTCCCTTTGGACGGAAATGCAGGACTGCAAACCATGGTACCGCTACACTATTAAAATCCTCTTTTTGCTATCCAAAGCATTTATTTTAATAAATCTAAATGCTAAACTTCCAAATAAAATAAAGAATAAGCCGTTTGCGTACAGAAAAAAGTTATCACGTTGTGTTTTTGAAGCACGTTTCGTGGGCCACCCTGTTCATTTCCGCATTGAATCCTTGTACAGATTTTTGGGTTATGTTGTTCTCTTCTTGTTATTGGTACAATTTGCATCAATTTGTTTTAAATAGTATATAACTGCTAAGTAGATTATAGTTTCTGAGAATTTAAGCAGCCTGGTATGGCTTAAACCTCGTGATTTAAGCCATTCATTTCAGAGTGTTCACTGTACACACAGAAAAAAAAGTATGGTTGGGGTAACAATATTCGAAGAGCATCTTACTATTGTTGGTTATATGGTTGTGGCACAACAATATTATGATCATCACAACAATAGTATGCTTCACACACAACTATACTATGATCCCCATAACAATATTATGGTCCTTACAACAATAGAATTATTCACACACAATCATACTATGATCCCCACAACCATATTATTATTCACATTCAGCCATACTATGATCCTCACAACCATATTATGATCCTGATAACCATAGTATGTTTAACGTACAACCATAGTATGCTCCTCACAACCATAGTATGGCTTACACACAATCATACTATGATCCCCAACATTTTTTGTAAGGATTGGGTTATAGAGGGTTATAAGATTCGTAAAAATAACAATGTCAAATTAAAAAAAAAAGTATAATTTTGCCGGTATGATTGCCGTTATCATGTTATTGTTAACATAAAAGCCATGAAAACAATACTTTTGTTCCACCAACCATATTTATACTGTTGCTACAACCATATTTTCGTTTTTAAATTTGGCAACAATACTATTGTTACATTTCAACAATATTAATATTGCCGCAATCATATTAAAATTCAAAAAACAATACTATGGTTGCGACGACCATACTTTTATTGCAGAGATCATACTATTGTTGCCGTGACCATATAGGAACTATATCTTTTCACTGCGTGTATTAAGTTTGTACATTGAAGGACTCTAGTTATGTTCAACGGATAACTTAGGTTAGTAGAGTGGGCGACTTTAAAATGGTTAAGTCGATTTTGTTCGTCGCAAGGTATTGTACGTACTTTTGTAGGCCTCTAGGTGTTGACATAATTACGATTTTTAAGCCTAGTTTGGGCAAAACCACGTGAAATAGAGGCAGTGGCCTCTACAGCCAGACTTTTCAGTAATTTAGGTATTGCAGGTTTTTTGTGTGGAATGTTAAGGGATCACGTGTTAGAGAATTTAAACCACGTTTGGTGTAAACCTCGTGAGGTGGAATAAAGAATACCACAAAGTCTTTCGGGGGCGTGTATTCACGATTGCTGTAACGGTAGAGGCACATAGGCAGAGGATTGGAAAACCTGACGTTAATTTCTCCAAAGTATTGAAGCGCATGGAGTGTACAATAATTGTCTAGCAAGTATGTTACGAGTATCGTGCCGTTCGAACTTCTTTTTTAACTTGATTTTGATGTACTGAATTGTATCTTTAACGAGAAGTATTTCTCGTATCTCATATACTCGTACCAAGGGGCGACGGTTATCAGCCGAAATGTCTTCGATTGGATTTATTGCATTTTGTCGAGCTTGCTTTGCCCCATACACGCAGAGAAAATACATGGTTACTACATGGTCACGGCGATAATAATATGTTCTCCGCAATAAAAGTATGTTCGTCGCACCCAAAGCATTGTTAACTGAATTTATTTTTGACAATAGTATAATTTCTGCAATGTTAATATTGTTGAAATGTAACAATAGTATTATGGCCAAATTAAATAATGAAAATATGGTTATAGCAACAATATAAATATGGTTGGTGCGACAAAAGTATTGTGTTTTGCGTTTAACAATTATATGTTTACGGCAATCATACTGTATGATTGTAATTTTCTTCGCTTAAATATGCTTTTAAGAACAAATCTTATTTTTACGGATCTAATGCAATAATAGTCCTTTTTTATCGAAATTAAAATTTTTTAAACAAGCTGCTTTGGCTTTGTTCAACTGAAATATTTTTAATAAAAACGCTTACGGTTATTTAAACTTATTTTTTCTACTGTGAAATAAATCACACCCTATTATTTTGAATTAAATGTATTTTTGAATAATTTTCATAATTCAAATCTATTGTTGACAACTTAAACCAATTCTAATAAATTATATTGGGGATCATAGTATAATTGTGTGTGATTGTACTATGGTTGCAGAGATCACAACATGGTTGCGTGTGAATCTACTGTGAAATAAATCACACCCTATTATTTTGAATTAAATGTATTTTTGAATAATTTTCATAATTCAAATCTATTGTTGACAACTTAAACCAATTCTAATAAATTATATTGGGGATCATAGTATAATTGTGTGTGATTGTACTATGGTTGCAGAGATCACAACATGGTTGCGTGTGAATCAAAAACACAACGTGATAACTTTTTTCTGTAAGCAAACGGCTTAATCTTTATTTTATTTGGAAGGTTAGCAATCAGATTTATTAAAATGAATGCTTTGGATAGCAAAAAGAGGATTTGGATAGTGTAGCGGTACCATGGTTTGCAGTCCTGCATTTCCGTCCAAAGGGAATTTAGGCTGGAGTTTGGCGGAACTAACCCAAGTAGATGGATTATTGTGAGGCTGGGTAACATTTTTGACGCACCTGGAAGCATCGCACGAGGACCGTACCGTCCAGATCCCTATAGTCTGTTTCAAAACACCACCGCGGCTGTAGCATCGTCAATTCAGCCAAATCCAAGAGTTTCGATTTGAAACTTATCAGCGCAAATTGCAGTTAGCAGACAGTCTTTACTACGGATAATTCATGGTGACTGCGCCACCTGTACTTAAGATTCCAATACTTCTTGTTCGGGTCCTAAGGAACATATTCAATAATTCAAATAAAGCATATATAAAAAACTCGCATCGTCCTGAACTTAAGTCCCACATGCAATCAATGAAAAATGACGTTCTGCATCTCTTTTATTGTTTGGCCAAGACCTAGGCCTCTTTGGACACATCCAGTCCAAATGGCGCGGTTCCTTTAGCAGATGCCGCATTGATGAACGGGACGCTGAAAAAACAACATTTTGTTACTACAACAACTGTCATCATTAGTAATGAAAATACTATTTGAGGTGACGATATCTGAGAGATTTTAAGGAGGATAGATTCCTCCTGTGAGAATGAAAAAGGATGTTAGTAAAGAATCATAATTTCCGTATGTCAATGGCAAACTGCTGCTGTTTCCAACCGTATCGTGTACAAAAAACAGTTGAAAAGCCCCACAACCTTTCAAACCCTTGAAGTCTGAATAATTAGCGCCAATTTTAAAATTTGACCAAAGTCTGTCTCTTAAGCTAATTGATGAACTGATAACACCATTCTTCGTGTAGTTTCCGAAAAAGGCGCAATTTCCTATAACCGCTACGAATTCCCTTTACCAACACCCGCCGAACATGTTTCGAACGTGCCACTGCAACATGTCCAACAGCACTCCTTATGTTAAACGTGAGAGTGTGTGTGTCCCTTCTTTCATGCCGAACAGTGGGTGGGTGCATGTCATTTATGCGTGCAACATCATTTTCTATTTCTACCCTCGCTGTTTGCAGTTGTGGATGAAAATGTCTTGCAAGTGTAATTTTCACGCAAAAAGAAAACTTTTCACATTTATTCAACGCCATTACCAAACGCCACCACAATTTATACCGCACGAGGAGTGCATGGCGCCTTTCATATGAGTATCATTGGCGTTGCTTGCGTCGGAGAGTGGTGGCGAAGTGGTCGTCCGCCGTCATTGGATAGGGTGTGGTTGTGGGCGGGCGGGCGTTTGGTCGCTCGCTCGTTTTGTGTGGCCTCCGTAGAAATGCACATTGCATTTATCGCTTTGCCTGAAATGGCACATTTATCATTGACGTGTTTTGTGTGCGTTTTTCTGAGGGGCTTTTCTTTCGCTCCGTTCGTTCGTCTTCCCTTGTTGGGTTCGGTTGCATTTTGTCAAATTTATTTTGGGTGATTTGCAAAGACCATCGGAAGACTAATGTTTTAGGATTACATGGATTTAGTGAAATAAATGCGTGTAAAGTTTGTTGCACTGCGTGTGAGCGAGTGTTGGCTGGCAATTTCTTGTAAGGTCTGCTTAAAGCTTTCAAAGAAATTGCTTTAGTTTGAAACTTATGACAAATTTGTTCAATTTCTTTTTAGTTTTGGGTTGTTGTGCATATGACAGATTGGCAACACTTCAAAGTGATGAAATCTTATGGTTACTTCTATGTTTAAAGGAAACATTTGTCTTGTTAGATTCTCCGAGTATTGGCCGGCAAAGGGAAAAAACTACCAACCCTTATCCACCTACTAATAAAGGACACCAAAGATATTTCTCGATACAAATAATTCATCGATGCTTAGGTCATATAATTTGTTTGAAAACATATCCATTCCATGGGAGCAGCAGAGCTGCGATGATTAGGTTGAATGACTATCGCACAAGGAAACCCCGGATCAAATATGGGCAAGAACGTCTGAACTTGTAAGCTGAGTGGTTTTCCTACCGGCTACTGTGCGAGTAATTGATTTATCTTGAAGTCATTTAAAGCTTCTCTTTAAAACGCATTAGCCGTTCTGAGTTGAGTGTCAAAACCGTAAACTGACATTCTGATTCTTTGTCCAAGTCCGACAGTCGTTTTCTCAAAAATAGCTAAAACCCAACATATCAGTTTAACCGACGGTTTTTTGCTGTCAGGTTTTCAAATTTAGTTTGTTATATATAAAAGCAAAGAAAATTCATAATATGTGACGCGCAAAATAGAAAGGGACCTAAGGTTAAAAACCATTTTTTTTCAGGAGAGCCATTTTAAAGATTAGGTCCCTTTCTTTTTGCGCTTTGAATCGTCGACTTCACTTACATACAACGCGCATATCTCTGGAAGGGAACACTTTTGGGGCATGGGATCGGTCTCATGCGATGCTCAGATGTGGTCCACATCAAAAAAAGAAAAAAAAATGAAAATTGATTTTTTTTACCCTTAGGTCCCTTTCTCTATGCGCTGTCACATATTCAACTAAGAAATGCGTAAACATCAAAAATATTTAAGCCGGACCCACCATTAAGTTTACCGCCCGACCCAGAATCACCAGTTGAATCGATTTTACGATATCTGTCTTTCTGGCCATCCGTCCGTCTGCTGGCTTTCTTAAAGTTTGTTTTCAAACTACAGGTCGAAATTGTTATCCGCTCTTCGTGAATTTTGCAAAAGTTTTGAATAAAGGGAGTTGACTTTTATGAAAATTGGTTAACATTTAGAAATAGCTCCCACACATATGTTCAACCGATTTCATCTCTTCAGCTCTAGAATCCACATAGTGCATCCAATTTTTATGAAATGTGGTACAGTTCATTAGGATTGGTCAGTAATGCGCCCAGATAAAAAAGTTTCATACCGGTCCATGTTTTAATATATACCCAGGGCACGGATCACTTCCGATATAGCATACAACCACTCAAGAACATCCATTTTAATTCCGATTTTAATCAAATTTGGTATGGTATATTTCGGATTTTACACCGATTTGAGTTATATTGGCTTATTTTTTTATATAGGCTTCGTACAAATTGCCATATACATTGACATATAGCTTTAAACTAACTATATAAAGTAAAGTAATATATATAAAAAAAATATTTTTTCAGTTTGGATATGTCCGGAAGACTGACTAATTTAAACATGAACATATGGATACCAAAAACACAAATTGAAATATGACCTTATTTTCAAGATGGGTAAATTTAGAGCTGTTCAAGGGCACTATGACTTTACTTCTAATTCGGATACTAATTTACATCATTAGGCAAAAGGCTAAAACCGGAATGACGGTTATTTACTTTGAAAAAAAAAAGCACGGCAGTCGGTTTTCGTTTTACTTTGAAAAAAAACCCGGCTATCGGTTCTTTCAAAGCCCGGTTTTGAAAAAAAACCAAAATGCCGCTTTTCTGAAAACCCCCGGTTTTTTCGACACTCAAGTTTGGAGCCGGCATTAAACTGTGAGTCCATGTCATATTAAGAATTACATCGTGCAGAGCTTTTCCCCGTTTGGTCGTTAATGGAACATAGAGTGAGTGTTGTATGAATGTATTGATATCAGGAATACAAACTCGTTAAGTAATCGAATAAAGAACTTTGTTCCAAGAAGCAAGTGAACATATTAAGTTCGACCGCGTCGAAGCTTATATACCCTCCATCATGGATTACGGTCCAATATAAAAGTTGTGTCAAGAGGGCGTGGCACCGGCCTTTTTTTCTAATAAGGTGTGTTTTTTTCTATACTAATATCATAGATACCACTTAGTATCGTCAAATCGGCACTAGTCTATGACATATGGTCTTTTAATGTCTAGGGTTGTATGGGTGGGACCATGTCCGTAATAGTATTCCCTAATCATTGATTTTTTTCTGTTAAAATTTTTTAAAGATCGGTCAATTACTTTGGCCATAAATGCAAGTTTTATAATGGGGCGTGGCACCTTCTTTCCTCTGGGATGTGTTTCGATCCATGCCAATATCTATGTCATCATTTTAGATCTTTTATTTCATGAGTGTGGGCGGTGCCACGCTCCCTTATCCAATAAACCCATAACATAGTCTATAATAGTATACCTTAATCATTGATTTCATTCTATTAAAATTGTATATTAGTTGGAAAAATAACTTTGGCCATTAATGCATTTTTTAATGGGGCGTAGCACTGGCCACAAATCTTCTAGAACGTGGTTTGTTCTTAAAAGTCAGTTGACTTTTTTATTACACTATCCTTAGTGGGGACATAACTACTGTTACAACATTGAACACACCCATTTCAATAGTAGAACTGAATATACCCCGTTAATGTCACATGGGTTTTGAAAGCTAACCTCAATAGCGTTAGTCTGAAACGGGATTTTAAAATTGTTTCAACTTTCATCATGGAGTAGTCAGATAATGAGAACCTATCGCTGTAATAGCGCTTTTCAAGTGTGAAATGAAAAAAAGCGACATTTTCAAAACGCTCCGGCCACTAGGGATTAGCCGCATGTTCGTCTACCGATGCATAAAACTGTTTGAGGAGTCTGGAGATGTAAAAGACCGCCACCGGTCGGCCCGCCCACGCTCTGTTCGAACACCGCATGTCATCAAAGTCGTTAAATCAAGAATTCACAGAAATCCGCTCCGAAAACAGAAAGATTCGAATCATTAAAAAATACTTGGGACTTGGGGCTTAAAAACAACGTACCGGACATTTATTGACTGCGACTTTAAAAAAATAGGATTGAAAAATGCCAAAGTCTTTTGGTGAAGCACGCTGATAACTTGCACAGAAAAATTTTGTTTACCGATGAAACAATTTTTACCATTCAGGAAAAATTTAACAAGCAAAATGACAGAGTGTATTCGCTCTCATCTAAGGAAGCATCTGCACTGATGCCAAGGGTGGAAAAGGGTCATCACCCAGCCTCAGTCATGGTTTGGTGGGGTGTCTTTTACGATGGGGTCACTGATCTGCATTTCTGCGCACAAGGAGTCAAAACATTGGCCAAAGTTTACCAAGAAACCGTTCTGGAAGCTGTTGTGAAGCCTCTTAACAGTTCCCTGTTCCAAAACCAGCCATGGAATTTCAGGATTCTGCGTCGGCCCATAAGGCTAAAACGTTCCAGGCCTGACTTCAAGGTTTGTCACAAAAGATACCCCAACATTGTATCTCTTAAGACTACTTTGGTTCGAGCTGTGGCCAATTATCCAATGGACGAGTTTCGTGCAGCTATTGACGATTGGCCAGTGCGACTTAAGGCGTGTGTAAAGGCAAAAGGCGGACATTTCGATTAAGTAGATTCTTTTTGGATACAATATACATCAATAAATATATTAAAAAATATTCAGTACTTTTTATTTTACATAAAACGTGTGTAAAATATTTATGTCCCTACTAAGTATATATAGCAGTCCTCGTACCTCTGTCTTCATCAAAAAATGCACTTTGTGTTATGACCTTGGTCAGTCAACAGTCTTCTTGCAAAGCCTATCCGTAGACACCTCGTCTCTCACGTAGTCTCAACTATAATTTGAAACAATGCAATTCATAATTAGTATTGCATTTGCCAAAGTTATAAATGCTCAATGACAACTTGTAATGGGACCTAATGCAATTTGTCTTCAAAAGATCTATTCAACTAAATCTTAAAAATCCATCTGCAACCATAAAAGATGTCACCTTAGAAAACTAAAAAAGTACCGCCGTAATGCACAAAGTATGTAAACAACCCCCGCCATCAGAGACACCGCCACTACCATCATCATCATCATCCTAGTCATCATTGTCGCCATCAACATCATGTCACATGGCATCTCTTGCGAAATACACACGCTGTAGCCATACGAAGATGACAAAAAAAACTGCTGATAAAAGCCCATTTTTAGAAAAGTGTAGTATTTCAATGCCAAAACAAGTCAATTTACGTCAAAATAGCAGCATATTGTCTTCTCGGCAAGACGCGCCGCGCCACACTCGCACCACTCGATTCGATGCTGCAACAAAACTAATGGCATTCTGCTGCATCAGCATAACGTGGCGATGGCATAAGCAACTAGAAAATGGAAAAAAGGATATCAACCACTACGGTCACAACTACATGCGAACGCCAAATGGTCCACTAACATGGCACTGCACAGTGGTTCGAATATTGAGGAAAAAAACTACTATGTCGGGAGGACTTTATATTTTATAGATTACGAGTTAAAGAACCTTTGGACAGTTGTTGACGGTAGCGTTAGAAAAGTATTGGACCAATACAACCTGGTGAGCCCAGAGCGATTTCTACTGACTACAGCGCAAATCGTCTTAAAGACCTCAGTGTGGCCCCATTACCATTTGTGGTCGACCACCGCTAATGAATAAAGGACCTGGATTTGCGAATATGCACCTGCAGTACGAACACGGCTCCAACTGCCCTCAAAAAATACAAGGCCGCCATGAAGGAAATTTGTTCTGGATGGTTCAGCCGACTACGAGTAGATTCGTTTTGGACGCGAATTTGTGGCATCGTTCCGAAAGTGTGTCCCGCCAGCCAGCTGGGACCACATAAGGTGCTGCCCCTCTTCAATAGACCGACCAAACCCAACCCCCAGGACGCATCCAGTACAAATGGCGCGTTTCTTTCGCCTACATATCGAAGCAGATCCCCTATGGAAAACAGGGCTGATAGAACCAACTAAATTGTTGTTACAACAACAACTCCATAAGCCTTGATAACAATAAGTCAAATACCAGACTCATAAACATGTTTAAAAATAGAATTTCCGTCCAAATTAATGGAGCGA
Organism: Hydrotaea diabolus; assembly: GCA_963513945.1. Lineage (NCBI taxonomy): Eukaryota > Metazoa > Arthropoda > Insecta > Diptera > Muscidae > Hydrotaea > Hydrotaea diabolus. The sequence goes on along the minus strand of OY740718.1, from coordinate 60,713,098 downwards.
TCGTTAACAATTTTTAAGAGAATAAAATCAAAGATTTAAAAACTGTTATAGACTATGGTATGATAAAATTGTAAAAAGGGGCGTGGCTCCTCTTACGCGAGCCTGCACTTAAGAAGACAATATCTTATGAATTAAAAAAGATATGACGATGATATCTCGAACATATGATGTTGGCATCGATCAAAACACATCTATAGCATGTCCATAGTAATGAACCGAGTGTTATAAAATATTAACAAAATAAAACCAATGACTAGGAAATTATTAAAAACTATGTTATGATAAAATTGGACAAAGGGGCGTGGCTCCATCCACAAAACGCTGAACTAAAAGAGACAATATCTAATAATCTATTTGAGATATAACGATGGTATTTGGAACATATGACGTTAGCATGGAGATCGAAATCCTAGAGGAAAAGTGGGCGGTGCCACGTCTCCTTTAAATAATCGCATGTATGTCCAAGTTAATGGATCGATCGTTTCATATGTTTAATAGAATGAAATCAAAGATTGGGAAAATAGTTTTTAGGACTATACTTTAGGGACAGAAATACTTTACTAAGTAGGGACATAAATACTGTTATACACCTTTTATGCTGTAAAATAAAAAGTACTGAATGTTTTTGGACCAAATATTTTTTAATATATTCATTGATGTATGTATATTGTATCCAAAAATAATCTACTTATTCGAAATGTCCGCCTTTTGCCTTTACACACGCCTTAAGTCGAACTGGCCAATCGTCAATAGCTGCACGAACCTCGTCCATTGGAAAATTGGCCACAGCACGAACCAAAGCAGTCCTAAGAGATCCATGTTGGGGTATCTTTTGTGACAAACCTTGTCAAACCTTGTCAAACCTTGTCTAAAACCGTCCATAATTTGTAATCCACTGGGTTCAAATCTGGACTGCCTGAGGGCCATTCTTCAGAGGAAATGAACGCTGGCAAATTGTTTCGAAGCCAGGCCTGGGGCGTTTTTGCATTATGGGCCGGCGCAGAATCCTGCTGGAAAGTCCATGGCTGGTTTTGGAACAGGAAATTGTTAAGAGGCTTCACAACAGCTTCCAAAACGGTTTCTTGGTAAACTTTGGCCGATGTTTTGACTCCTTGTGCGCAGAAATGCAGGTCAGTGACCTCATCGTAAGAGACACCACCCCACCAAACCATGACTGAAGCTGGGTGATGACCCTTTTCCACCCTTGGAATCAGTTCAGATGCTTCCTTAGATGACCGCGCATACACTCTATCATTTTGCTTGTTAAATTTTTCCCGAACGGTAAAAATTTTTTCATCAGTAAACACAATTTTTCTGTGCAAGTTATCAGCGTGCTTCACCAAAAGACGTTTGCATTTTTCAATCCTATTTTTTTTTTAAAGCTGCAGTCAATAAATGTCCGGTACGTCGTTTGAAAGCCCCAAGCCCCAAGTCTTTTTTAATGATTCGACTCATGGACTTTTGCGTGATATTCATCTCACGGGCCATGATTTTCTGTTTTGGGAGCGGATTTCTGTGAATTCTTGATTTAACGGCTTTGATGGCATGCGGTGTTCGAACAGAGCGTGGGCGGCCCGACCGGTGGCGGTCTTTTACATCTCCAGTCTCCTCAAACAGTTTATGCATCGTTAGACGAACATGCGGCTAATCCCTAGTGGCCGGAGCGTTTTGAAAATATCGCTTTTTTCATTTCACACTTGAAAAGCGTTATTACAGCGATACGGTTCTCATTTTCTGACCACTCCATGATGAAAGTTGAAACAATTTTAAAAACCCGTTACAGACTAACGCTATTGAGGTTAGCTTTCAAAACCCATATGACATTAACGGGGTATGTTCAGTTCTACTATTGAAATGGGTGTGTTCAATGTTGTAACAGTATTTATGTCCCTACTAAGAAAATTTAGGCAAGGGGTGTGGAACTAGTCTCTTTTCTATCCGACCACTGGTGCAGAACTTAGCAATTTTACCCTAGTACCCTCCGACCACCAATCCGAAAATTTCCAAGCCGCTGCCATTTCGCCCCCTTACATTTTCGGGCATGGTCGTAGATGGACATATTTTCATGAAATGAAGTCGTGAATGAATTACCCTGTATAAAAGCACAAGCAGTATCAGTGTATTGTAAAGTGTAATCTTTGTCCTTCAAGGATGGTTTCCGTTCTTTAGCCATTTACCGAGCCCAATCACCATTTGTGTCTTTTTAGGTTTTCAATCAGACATAACTTAATTATGCCATGTACTTACTAATAAACAAACATCAAGTGAAGAAATCAGGTTCGGCCGTGCCAAATGGTATATACCCTCTGTTACGGATTACGGTCCAATATGATAATTTAGGCAAGGGTTTTCTATCCGACCAATGGTTCAGAACTTAGCAATTTTACCCTAGTACCCTCCGACCACCAATCCGAACATTTTTATACCTCCGCCATATCGCCCCCTTGCATTTTCAGGCATGGTCGTAGATGGACAAATTTTCATGAAATGAGCTAAGGAATACTCGGGTGAAATTTGTCCAGTCATGAATGAATCACCTTGTATGACGCCGAACTATGGGTGCTAACAAAAGCGTTTGAAAGTTTATTGACAGTCTTCGAGAGAAAAATCATACGTTAAATCTACGGCTCCAAATGAATAGGCGGGGTGTACATGGGCCGGGTGAACCGTAAGGTACATATATGAGCAGTATTACAACATTAATGTTGTTAGGCGCATCATTACATCAAAACAACGAATGCGCTGTCTTGGAACACATCGGTCGAATAGAAACGGACGCTTCAACCAGAAAAGCGTTAGACGATTACTACCACGGAAAGCACAGACAGTGAAAACCGACATCTCAGTGAAGAGAACAAGTGATGGGAGATGCAAGAAATTTTGATATGGGTTACGGGAGGCCGATGTTTGAAGACCGAAGTGTTTATTAATTATTTATAGAGCGTCCCGGCCGGACTAACAAATGTTGTGGAGCCAGCTTTAGTAGGGCAGTACAAGGATCGTTGAGACCACACCTTCTAGTGATTTCTAGAAGACTTCTTGCATCCATTTATCACCTCTCCCCAGTACTTCTACTTTATTACAAACCACATACTCAGTTAAAAAATCACTGTGCACCGCCAGGCACTTTGACAATACGTATCATGCTGATGGTAAAATTTCTCCTGTTGTTTGCGTTACTCTGACGGATACATGAAGGCTTGTTTTTAGGACTTTTTATCGTCCGCAGAGTGTAGTCTGTACATGTGTGTGTGTGTAGGGACAGGCTCATAAGTAAAGGCTACAAAAATAACATGAAAATGTATGAAAACGTGTCTCTGAGAGTGGATGGTTGTGCATGGACTGCCTTTATAGATGTGTGCGGACGAACGAGTACTCGTACATTGAGCTGTGAGTGGTGCATTTTGTCAGTGCAAAATTGTTTTGCGACTTGTAGGCGTCTTCCACATCACCATCAGTTGCCATCACCAAATGGAACAGGGCGACATTCACACACAGACACACTGACTGACATGTGCATGTAGGTGTGTATGTCTGAGTGCAGGATAGAATCGAAGTGCGACCATTTTGAAATGTGCTGCTGTAATAAAAAAAAACGAGAAACGCTGCAAAACACACACACACACAGAATAACAAGTGAATTTCAATGTTTATCGTCGCATTGGGCACGTTGCATGCCGCATGCGGCATGTTATTGCAAACAATAAAAATAACGCAAATTGATGAAGGAGTAGTGGAGGACACCGCACACACTAGACCAGCCCACTCACACACATGACACCACCGCCGCCGCCACCGCTTGCCGGAACACATAACAACAACATTTGCAAAAGTTGTTAGAAATAGAAACAACAACGAAAAAACAACCATCAGCTGGAGAGAGAGAAAGAAAAACATAATAAACGCTTGTCTAGCAGGGAAGTATGCCCGATGAACACGAAGAAGAGGATTTCAAACGGAAACACTTTGGGTGAAGCAACCGAATTTGGCGTTGCATTTATATTTGGAGAATTCAAACACAGGTAAACAAATTGGGACGAAAAGACTTTCTGTAGCAATCACTAAAAGCTCGATGGCAATCGGTTTGGCACAGGATAAGATAGTAAACACCTCCAATTATTCGGTTATACTAAAGGATGGTTAAATTTTAAGGGCCGCTGTTGATTTTGAATAAAACACAAAATGTTTAGGAAATTATTGTCATTTTTTTATGATACGAGGGCGGTTGAGAAACTTCCATCTCTGCTATGAACACATGTTAAATTTTGTTTCGATCTGGCAACACCTTTATATAGAAACAGGTGTTCACAAAAGACGCATCCGCGATTTTTTTACAATGGAGAAATTAGAAATGCGAGGTGTCATTAAATATTTACATAAAAAAGGTTTATCGGGACAAGAAATTCATAATGATATGGTGAATGTGTTGAAATGTGTGAAAGTGCTCCTTCATATGCAACAGTAAAAAATTGGGTTGCTGAATTTAAACGTGGTCGTACAAGCATTGAAGATGAACCACGTAGTGGACGTCCAAAAACAGCAACAACAACAGAAATTGTAGCCAAAGTGCATGATATGGTATTAAATGATCGACGAATAAAAGTGCGTGAAATAGCTAATATCATGGGCATCTCAAATGATCGAGTCCATTTAATTTTGCATGAAGAACTACAGATAAAAAGGCTTTCTGCAAGATGGGTGCCGCACTTGTTAAGACTCGACCAAAAACGCATAAGAATGAACATTTCTCAAGCTTGTTTGGATCGTTTGCAGCGAAATAAAATGGATTTTAAGCGTCGTTTCATAACTGTTGATGAGACATGGATCCACCACTATACTCCAGAGACAAAAGAACAATCCTGGAGGAAGTGCCCTAAAAAAGGCAAAAACAATTCAATCGGCTGGTAGGGTTATGGCAACGGTTTTTTGGGACTTCAAAGGTATTTTATTGATTGACTATCTGCAAAAGGGTAAAACAATAAATTCAGAGTACTATTGCAACCTTTTAGATCAATTAAATGTACAAATTCGAGAAAAACGTCCTGGCTTACAACACAAAAAAATAATTTTTCATCAAGACAACGCACCAACGCACAAGAGTGTTTTAACAATGGCTAAAATCAACGAATTAAAGTACGAGTTGCTTGACCACCCACCTTATTCTCCTGATTTAGCTCCCAGTGACTTTTACCTGTTCCCAAATCTAAAAAAATTCCTTGCTGGCAAGCGTTTTACCTCAAATGAAGATGCAATTACAGTTGTAAACCACTATTTTGAAGACCTTGAGGAAAACTATTTTAATCAAGGGATAGAATTGCTAGATAAGCGTTCGACTAAGTGTATTGAAGTTTCAGGAGATTATATTGAAAAATAAAAATATTTTTGAAAAACTAACTACTCTCTTTCATTGATAGGCGAAGAACTTTCCGAACCGCCCTCGTAATTATGATAAAAGTGGTATGGTTCAATCCGATAGAACAAAATGTTTCCCTTTTCATCTATCGGAAGCCCTTCGTCGTTAAGGTGCAAAAGGCACATCGGCGATAGATAACCCCCAGTAGCTCGCAGATGATCATACCTTTCTCGTGGGACCAGCTGGTCCCGAACGATACTACTCAGATGAGATGGACACCTCGAGAGTGACCGATGGCTACTCCAGCCTTGAATTTATCGATTCGGTGTATTTATATAAATTTCAATGATGCAGCATTTTTATACGGATATGGCCGTGTTTACCAAAAATGTCGCTCCTTTACATAAAATGTAGTCTCAATGAAACTAAACTTCTAGCTGGCTACACTTGAAAGATGAAACTCGGGTTACCTTCCCTTCGATTGTTCGGTCGAACCACATGAAAAAGAACAAAAACTATTTGAAATGTTAGTGCATGAAGGCCATCAAAGGCAATTCTTTTATGTTTTCTCAGTTTTCTGTTGTTTTTTTTTGTGTTTTTGTTACAACAAAGCGATAAAAAAATACCCCCTCTTTAGAAAGAGCGTAAGTGTGTATGTTAGAAAGGGGGTGTAGGGTGTGCCGGTCGGTGTGTAAGTATTTCAATCTGATGTGATGTGTCTTGTTTTCGTCGAGCTCAATGTAATGCAATTTCCGCTAAGACTACCGGGGAGGGCAGCAACCAATATCGAATCGAGAAAAAACAAGACAATTTTTCAACACGACATGGGCGGCAAGGTGGCGTTTAAAAATTTGTGCAACTGGACAAAATGGCGTCAAATGTGTTGTGAGCAGTTATTTTTCTGTTGCTTTTGGACTGGCCCAAAACTCCCTACGCAACGTCAAGTTTATCTTGGTTGAGATTTTTTTTTAAAATGGGGTATAATTTTCCTTCGCAGAGAATTTTTTTGTATCTTTTTTTAAGGAGAATAAATGAATATCGTCGTATATGATAAGAGGATATACTCGCATGTAAGAATGGTTGTCTACATTTTCGTTTTTTTACGCTTTGTGCTATGCTGCCATTATGTTGCGCCCTCCATTTGCACAGGGGCGAGCAAAACAGAAAAAGAAGACAGCCGCCACAATGAGAACGGCAACAATGACGACCAACCGACCGACCTACCCTAATGCGTTTTAGCTTGTTGCCATTATGGCTGACACAGTGCTTTCGCCGTACTCATCGTTTGCCTTCATTATTGTTTTCTTGTGCGTTGCTTGCCCTCGTCTTGGCTGAAAAAAAACGAGCTGGAGACATACTAGAAGTCTTTAAATAAATGAAACCATACAACAGCACAGCAGTTGCTAACCACTCACTCACCCACACACTTACACATTCTTAAACATATACGCATACACACACATACCGAGAACAAGAACAGGACAACGAAAACAAAAAAGGAAAGCTCTGAATAGGTACACATAACCTACGACAACATATTTCTGTTTAACCAAGGGTAGGTTTTTCTCTACATTTTGAGCCATGCCACCACCTACCTACTCATTACAATCCACCACCCCACTGGCAAGTCCTTACACTGGCAAAACAACCCAAACACAAACGCAAGCACGCACAGACATTCACGACGATACGACTCCTTAACGACAGAGCATATCCCTTTTGGGAATATGTATGCGTTCGTCTGTTTCAAGCACCCGTCTTTGTGGGGTGCGAAGAATAAAATATGTTTCGTTCAAAATACAATGCAATGATGCCACCCTTGATTTACAAGGAACTCAATGCCCAAACATATCCTTGTGCGTCTGTGTAAGAGTATACAGGAATATGTGCCCATGTTTTCGCTTCCCAGCGGGAAATACACATGCAAGGCCTTTACATAAAATACCTTCTAGAAAGCCTTCCTTTCGGTTCCAAGACACATTCGTTAATATCTTTCAAAATCGAGCTTTCCAAAAAGCAAAAAACTATAAAAATAGCTAAAATCAAAGGTTACTGACAACATTACACCCTGTACTGCCGAAAATACCGAAATACCAACTGAAAAACCCCTATATCGTAATAACTTTGATTAAAATAGAGTTAGGAATATAATAATCTCTTCACCTGGGTTGGTAGTATTTTGCCGTATGTGACGCGCAAAATAGAAAGGGACCTTAGGTTAAAAACCAGTTTTGTTCAGGAGAGCCATTTTAAAGATTAAGTCCCTTTCTATTTGCGCTTAGAATCGTCGACTTCACTTTCATAAAACGCGCATATCTCTGGAAGGGAACACTTTTGGGGCATGGGATCGGTCTCATTCGATGCTCAGATGTTGTCCACATCAAAAAAAAGAAAAAAATGAAAATTGATTTTTTGTAGGTCCCTTTGTCTATGCGCTGTCACATATGTTGGACCATGTTCGGGGCCCTATGGATCTTAGACCCTTAGGTCTAGATCTACTTACTTAAGTGAAACATCATCCAATTAGGAAAAAAGAAAAGAGAAGTATTCTCTCAAGGCAACATTACATAAGCCTTGTACAACGGTTGCTATTTATATTTCGGGTCCTGACAATTCTAGTGTTCTCAGCTGCAAACTGGAACTTCGCTTGAAAACTTTGACATTTGTTTAGCATAACTTCACTCAAAATGTTTTGTCATTTGAGGGCGAATTGTTTTGTTTACAGTGGGTTGAAAAATTCATCTCAGTCAAAAAATGGAATTACACCGTGAAAATTTTCGTGCGAAGATTTTTTATGATTTTCGGCGTGGGTTCTCGAGACAAAAGTGTTTAAATCAACTTGTTTTGACTTTTGGCGATGAAGCATTATTAAAAACCACTAATAATCGCTGGTGCCAAGAGTTCAGTCTCGGACGCCGTTCGCACCAGGATGAAGTTCGTGAATGACGTCCAACTTCGGCCACTTTGTTAGAAATCATCGATGCTGTGCGTGCACTGATTAAGCAAGACCGACATGTGACATACCGTGAGATTGAGGCATCCTTGGCCATTAGTATGACAAGCAAGCATCAATAAGATATTGCATATTTATTTGGCCGTGAAAAAAAATTTGTTCTCGTTGGATCCCACATAATTTGACTAATGCTCAAAAAAAGTCTCGTATGGATTGGTGCAAAGAGATGTTAAAAAGGTTTAACTACGGCAGCTCCAAGGCAGCGTATAACATTGTCACAGGTGACGAATCATGGATATATGCATATGAACCCGAAACAAAACAGCAATCGGCCGTATGGGTCTTTCAAGTCGAGCCAAATCCAACAAAAGTTGTTCGTGGAAAAAGTACATTGAAGCAAATGATTGCGTTTTTTTCGGCATAACCGGTCATGTTGCTACAGTGCCTTAAGTGGAACATAGGACGGTCAACTCTGAGTGGTATACAACCATCTGTTTGCCAACAGTGTTCGAAGAAATAAGGAAAGTTAATAAGAGAAGACGGATCGTTTTGCATCACGACAATGCGAGCTCTCAAACATCAGCTGAAACGATGAGCTATTTGACCACTCAAGAATCGAATTAATGGGCCATCCACCGTACAGCCCAGATTTGGCACTGTTACAACATTGAACACACCCATTTTAATAGTAGAACTGAACATATCCCATTAATGTCATATGGGTTTTGAAAGCTAACCTCAATAGGAGTGGTCAGATAATAAGAACCGTATCGCTGTAATAGCGCTTTTGAAGTGTGAAATGAAAAAAGCGATATTTTCTACACTCTCCGGCCACTAGGAATTCGCCGCATGTTCGTCTACCGATGCATAAAACTGTTCGAGGAGACTGGAGATGTAAAAGACCGCCACCGGTCTGTTCGAACACCGAATGTCATCAAAGCCGTTAAATCAAGAATTCACAGAAATCCGCTCCGAAAACCGAAAATCATGGCCCGTGAAATGAATATCACGAAAAAGTCCATGAGTCGAATCATTAAAAAAGACTTGGGATTTTCAAACGACGTACCGGACATTTATTGACTGCAGCTTTAAAAAAAATAGGATTGAAAACTGCAAACGTCTTTTGGTTCACCGATGAAAAAATTTTTACCGTTCAGGAAAAATTAAAGAAGCAAAATGATAGAGTGTATGCGCGGTCATCTATGAAGCATCTGAACTGATCCCAAGGGTGGTAAAGGGTTATCACCCAGCTTCAGTCATGGTTTGGTAGGGTGTCTCTTACGATGGGGTCACTGACCTGCATTTCTGCGAACATGGAGTCAAAACATTGGCCAAAGTTTTCCAAGAAACTGTTTTGGAAGCTGTTGTGAAGCCTCATAACAATTCCCTGTTCCAAAACCAGCCATGGACTTTCCAGCAGGAGTCTTCGCCGACCCATAGGCTAAAACGTCCCAGGCCTGGCTTCGAAACAATTTGCCAGCGTTCATTTCCTCTGAAGAATGGCCCTCAGGCACTCCAGATTTGAACCCATTGGATTACAAATTGTGGACGGTTTTAGAGGACAAGGTTTGTCACAAAAGATACCCCAACATTGGATCTCTTAAGACTGCTTTGGTTCGAGCTGTGGCAAATTTTCCAATGGACGAGGTTTGTGCAGCTATTGACGATTGACCAGTGCGGCTTAAGGCGTGTGTAAATGTAAAAGGCGGACATTTCGAATAAGTAGATCCGTTTTGGATACAATATACAATCAATAAGTATATTAAAAAATAGTTGATCCAAAAACGTTTATTACTTTTTATTTTACAGCAATAAACGTGTGTAACAGTATTTATGTACCTTCTAAGTATATGTATAATATATATGAAAGCTATACCTGAATCTGCACCGTTTTTCTTCAATAACGTTCTTCCTTGGCCCAAAAAACTTACTCATGCTAAGTTTAATCAAGATTGGCTTTAAGATGTGGCTGCTAGAGCTAAATCTGATTTTCTTCAGTTTCAATAGCGTCCGCCCATGGTCTAAAACAGGGTCTAATGTCGATTTTCAACTAAAAGTTGTCTTCTTTGACTTTTCGACTCTTTATTTTTAATTTAAATATAACTATGAATATTTTTAATTGGCATCCAAACAATGCGTTTTGCGTAAATTTAGAACGCGCTTATATTTAGTTTCGTCTTTTGAGAAGTACGAGTACACACAAGTTTTTTTATCGTAGTGGCAAAGTATATGCCGTCAAAAATGTTCGATATTCATTCAGAGCAATCAAGTCGGTAAGTACTTATTTAGTATAACTGAAATTATATTCATCCGTAAAACAAGTTTATTGTCAATATTTGTTAAGGAAAACAGATATACACCGAATTCAGAAATTCCAGAATAACTATGGATACCCGATGTTAAAGTGGCCGAAGACATTGTGGGATCCAATGTCATCGAAGAGGATTACATATGGGGATTCCATGACAAGATTGTGAGCATTAAGCGCGCAAAATAGCCATAATGATGGCTATAGTGTTTCAATACAATTGACGCACTATCTGTAGACAACGGCTGTTTGTCGTGAATCAACACATAATCCAATTCGTACATGGAGAACACTGGAAAGCGAGTACCCATTTATTGGAAAAGAAGCTAAAGAAAACATTTTTTAATCGTTGTCCGTGTGAGAGAATTTTTTCGCATGCATGACTTATTGCTACTCAAATTTGGACCCAAAATTTATATATGATTATTTTTTTGAGATTAACTACTGTGAAATTGTCTTTCCAAGTATATTAATCAACTGCTTTAAAAAAAAACTTTGTTTTTAAAACCCTGAATATGAACAATTTACAATTTTTATTTATTTAATAAAAGTTTTTTATACAAAGAGACCTTTTTTAGTCCAAAATTTTTCCCTTAAAGAAACAAGTAAAAAAGTCGACTTTATTAAAAAAATTTATACTAAAACGTAGAAAAAGTCGACTTTTGATTTTTTTTTTGTTAAAGTCGAAAAGTCGACTTTTAGTCTTAAGTACAGTGTGGGCCAAAAGTTACCAAGGGGTTAAAAAATTTAATAACTTTTTCGTTTATATATTTTTCTAATTTTTTTCAGGTTATATAAATAACACTTGATGAATGAAAAATGGAGAGATTTAAAACTAAACAAGGAATCAGAATAATAGAATTTTATTTTTTAAATCAGCAATCAATTATTTGAACGCAAAGTGATGAAGCTGATTTTCAGTTGAATGGCTTTGTTAATAAGCAGAACTGTCGGTTCTGGGGTTTTGAAAATCCAAGAGCCATTCATCAACGCCACTTGCACCCTATTAGGTGTGCAGTATGGTGTGGGATCACATCTGCAAATATCATTGGGCCTTACTTCTTAAAAAATGAAGATGGAGAGCGGTATCAGCTTATGATAGAAAATTTTGTATGTCCTGCTTTTGAAAACAGACCTGAGATGTGGTTTCAGCAGGACCAAGCCACTACCCACACTGCCCGAGACACAATAACACTTTAAAGTCAAATTTTTGGTGAGAAAACAATTTCCAGAAATTCGGAAATTATTTGGCCAGCGCGATCGTCAAATTTGTCAGCACCCGACTCTAAAACGAGTCCATTATTGCGAAGCTGAAAACCGGGGTCATTTATGTGACAGGAACAAAGCGTTCCTTTCTTCGACTGGTGAAATAGAAAGCTTGACTTTTATTAGAATTATCGTTTATTTTCCATTTAAAGAAATAGGTATATATTCACTAAGTGCTAGCTGTATATTTGACACAATCTCTGGAGCGAATTTACCAAAGCTTAAAATGGCAGTGTCGTCCGCAAAATTGACATAATGCAATTATTTGGGACTGAAATATCTGCCGCGTATATGTTATAAAGCACTGGAGATAAACACGAACCCTGTGGGCAACCAGCGTCAATTCTAAAAAGCTCCGAGGACGTAGAACCCATATGGATCCCAAAAGTCCTGGAACGTAGAAAGCTTCGGATTATCCTAGTTATGTGATTAGGGAAGTTGAATCGTATAAGTTCAAATACAAAACCATCGTGCCATACCGCGTCACAAGCGGCCTTGATATCAAGTAATACCATTCCGGTGGAAAATTGCTTCTCAAAATTAGATTTGACTATATTCCGTATCCTCACCAAGGGGTGTACTGTGCTATGTTCCCTACGAAACCCAAATTGTTGTTATGACAGAAAATTTTGTATGTCCTGCTTTTGAAAACAGACCTGAGATGTGGTTTCAGCAGGACCAAGCCACTACCCACACTGTCCGAGACACAATAACACTTTAAGATCAAATTTTTGGTGAGCAAACAATTTCCAGAAATTCGGAAATTATTTGGCCAGCGCGATCGTCAAATTTGTCAGCACCCGACTCTTAAACGAGTCCATTATTGCGAAGCTGAAAACGGGGGTCATTTATGTGACATTATTTTTCATAGTTAGTGTAAAAAAAAATTTCCATTTTGTATATGTATTAAATAATCTAAGAAACGAAAAAAATTAAAAAAAACAATAGAGTTATTAAAGTTTTTAACCCCATGGTATCTTTTGGCCCACCCTGTATATAACCCTAGTCCAAAGTTCGTACTTCTGCCAAATTTCATAATATTGGACAACGATTGAGACCTGTCGTTTGATGACAAGCTTTAAACGGACGGGCAGACACACTTCGTTAACGAAAATCAGCAGATGATTGTGTTTCAGAGAGTGGTGCAGGGTAGAAAAAAAACTTTTTGGTTAACTTTGCGGTTGGTCTGACAAAAAAATTTTAGTACGACATTGCTTTAGAAGAACAAGATAAATGTTTATTACATTTTGCAAGATAAATGTTGTACATAAAGTCCCTTTTAACGACAATATTTTTTTATATAAAATAGAAAAATGTATCTACCGTTGTCCGCTAGATATAAAGACCATCAAACCGATATGCCCCAGTAGCATGGATATATTGCGAGAAGTGTTTCAGCCCATTAAAATAATGCATTGTGTACATTATGTCCATTTAGGAAGTCGATTTTAAAATTATCCCATACAAAATTTCCAAAAAATTTTCCGGATATGTGACAGCGCATAGAGAAAGGGACCTAAGGGTAAAAAATCAATTTTCATTTTTTTTCTTTTTTTTTGATGTGGACAACATCTGAGCATCGAATGAGACCGAAGCCATGTCCCAAAAATGTTCCCTCCCAGAGATATGCGCGTTTTATGAAAGTGAAATCGATGATTCTAAGCGCAAATAGCAAGGGACCTAATCTTTAAAATGGCACTCCTAAACAAAACTGGTTTTTAACCTAAGGGACCTACCCTTTCTATTTTGCCCCTAAGTTGGAACGCCGAAAAATCGTTATGCCTATACACCAACACTACCCCAATGTCTACCATCTGCTAGCATTAGGATTAAATAGTTAGGAAAGAAACTAAAATGTCCTTTTCTGAGTATTAGCACATGCCGCCACATCCACTTCTACTTATAAAATGAATGATTTATAGCTTAGGCAGGTTAGGTTCTCAAATCCTTCGATATCTGCTTTACTAACTTACATGTCTAAAGGTACGGGTTATCGTTTTGCCATAGCCTTAAATTTGGTTTTTTCAAGGTACGGGTTATCGTTTAGCCATAGCCAAAAAATTTGTTTTTTTTTTGTTATAAGGGTCAAATAGAAAAAAGGGTTTGCGTTTCTTAATGCGAAAAAGAAAATGTTTGCCCTTATGTCACGGGACACCCTAGTAAATATACTAAAGTTGTTGGAAATCTGGCGACTGAGCTTAATTATGAATTGTAGCTTTAATAACTTGGCCATAAATGATTGCATTAATTAGTGATCAGACCTTTCAACTTTAATTTTTACAGGATATTCGAATAACCCTCGTTTAGCAGCACTAAATCAATTTAATAAACATCAATGAGTTCCCCACAGCCCCTGCTTTCCTTATGATCCAAAATAAAAAAAAAAACCATTACAACACATTTGTTAATGTCATAATGCCCTCGTTTCTTATGTTTTGCCATTGCATTATGTCGTTTTGTGATCTACTGAACATAGAAAAACTGTTTCAGGGTTTTCTTCGACTTTTTTTCTGTTACTATTCCTTGAAGATTTTCTTTACATCTACAGTCGCCTCCACTTTCAAATATCCTTACGTCTCACTGTTCGCTGTTGATCCTTACGACACCCACTGCTAGTGCGTTTTCCCCACCAAGTTGTGAAGGCATGCCTGTCTGTCTGTCGGTCGTTCCGTCGTTCTGTTCGTGCCTTAGTTTTCGTTAAGTTGCCAACCACATTGTCAATGACTTTGTGCGACTTTCAAATGACTTTTCCATGTTTTCCTCTTCGTTTTCTACTTCATGGACTGACTGACTGCTTTTATTCGATTGTTTTTCGTACAGGAGATTTCCTTTAGTTTTCTTTTTGCAGCAACAGATTTTTATGTTTTTTTTTCTTGAATTTCCCCCCAAGTTTTCTTTTATAAGCAACCCCTACTGTTGATTTAAGGTTTTGTGATGTGAGACGTTTTTGCAGGATGAGTATGCGAGTACACATTCAAGAAGTAGTGATTTTAATTGGATGTTGCTGCAACATCAAGGCAATCGTGGCATTGCGTTTATTTTACTGCTAAGGGCTCAATCTGAATTATTTGAATTTTTAAAATTTATACCCTGCATCATTCTGTGGAACAGGGTATTATAAGTTAGTGACGTGGCACATGTTTGTAACTTCCAAAAATATTTGGGCTAGATGGACCCACCTTTAAGTATACCGACGTATAATCACCTTTTAATTCCATTTAATGATGTAAGTCGGACAGGCACGTCCGTACATCTACAGGTTGTAATCAAACTACAGGTCGCAATTTTGTTCGATTTTAATGAAATTGACGGAAGTAAGTTTTTTGGACTAAGGACGGGCGCTATTGAAACTGAAGGAAATCGGTTTGAAATTAAAAAAAATCGGTTAAGATTTAGATGTGGCTCCCACTATATGTTGATCCGATTTTTAAGTATCCAGCTCTAAAAGCCACATCTTAAAAGAAACTCTGATGTAATTAAGCGCGAGTATATTTTTGGGTCAACGTAGGACGCTATTGAAATTGATAAAAATCGGTTAAGATTTCGATATAGCTCCCGCACATATGTTCAACCGATTTCATGTCTTTTGCTTTAGAAGACACAAAGTGCATCCAATATTGATGGAATTTGTCAAAGTTTCCTACGATCGATCAGTAATCATCTCTGATAAAAATGGGTCATACTGGTCCACGCTTTGGTATAGCCCCAGTGCGGAAGAACATCAATTTTAATTCCGATTTCAATCAAATTTTCTATGGTGTATTGCGATTCACAAACAACCAATCTTGGACCGATTAGAGACTTCATGAAAAGTAATAGCGGAAAAGCTGACAAGTTCAATCCTTATCTAAAAAAAAGTACATTTTCCAGATCATTTTCGTCTCCCGGGAAAGCGAATTTTTTTTTTTAAACTTGTCGAGATTTCGGACGGGCAAAATAAGAAATGTCAATTTGCTTGACGTTAAACCTTCAAAAAATGTACGTTACATACCTGTTTGTTTCAAGGACAAGCGGCCAAATAAAATTTGAAATGAAAATTGAACAGTAAACTTTGTACTGTTCTATTAGCACAAATCACTTTAAGCTGTCTGCAATCAAATCTTAAATGTTTTTAAGATTCCCTATATTTAACATTCCTTCTGGTACTGGCGTTAGCGACAAAGCAGCAATTTCGGCTTAAGAGTGCAGCTTGAAGATTTCAAAAATGAAATGTTTTTTAGCTTTGAAAACCAATTATATTGGAAAAATATTAATTGTTGGGCGAATTTTCGTTCAGTTTGTCGTTTCCTTCCTTCGGGACTTTTGTCGAATCTTGAATAAGAAATTAGTCCCTGGATCTATTTAGCCTATTTAAAGTGTCAAACAGTTTACGATTTAAACCTGTATCCATTTAAAATGAAACTCTTACAGTAAACTATGTTCTGGCTTTAAGCACAAATCACTTTAAGCTGTTTGAAATTAAATCTTAAATATTTTTAACATTCTATATGTGACGCGCAAAATAGAGAGCCATTTTAAAGATAAGGTCCCGTTGTATTTGCGCTTAGAATCGTCGACTTCACTTTCATAAAACGCGTATATCTCTGGGAGGGAACACTTTTGGGGCATGAGATCGGTCTCATCCGATGCTCAGATGTTGTCCACATCAAAAAAAAGTGAAAAATTGGCGAAAACTTTTGTTCAGGAGAGCCATTTTAAAGATTAGGTCCCTTTCTATTTGCGCTTAGAATCGTCGACTTCACTTTCATAAAACGCGCATATCTCTGGGAGGGAACATTTTTGGGGCATGGCATCGGTCTCATTCGATGCTCAGATGTTGTCCACATCAAAAAAAGAAAAAAAAAATGAAAATTGATTTTTTTTACCCTTAGGTCCCTTTCTCTATGCGCTGTCACAAATATTTAAATTCCATCTGGTACTGAAGTAGCGACAAAGTAACTATTCCGTCTTAAGAGTGTAGCTTGCGGATTTTAAAAACAAAATCGTTTTTTAGCTTTGAAAAATAAATATATAATTATCGAAAATATATTAACTCTTATATACTGGGTAATTTTCAGTTCAGTTTGTCGTTTCCTTCCTTTGGGACTATACAAATTCCGTACCTTGAATAAGAAATCAGTCCCTGGAACTTTAAACCTATTTTTAATGTCAAACAGTTTACAGTTTAAAAACCGTAATTACATTTCTGCTCATGTACATCTACTTATGGAGTATTATTTTTATTTTAGTAAGACAATGTTTACTGCGGATCCTAATCTCTATATTCGATTTGACACTATATACTTATATAAGAGCATGATATTCTTCCTACTCAACTCAGACGGTGGAAGAAAAAAATATGTGAAATATGTTGAGATAACACAAAATTCAAATTGGGTCGGTGGTGAAGAAATTTAGAAAACCGATTCGATCTTGATAAAGTTCATTTGATTTGATTTTAGAAATGGAACTTCATGTCATAATGAAAATTCCACCATTAAATTTGAAAAAATCAAAAATCTAAATAAAATAATATTATTATTAGTTGAATTATTTGTATTTAATTTTTATTGCATTTACGTGTATTGTATTGTATTGAATTTACGTTAAGAATATTCATTTCTTTAAAAATTATTCTTGCGGAAACATATTATTTAAAATTATATTTTCCCATTTCCACCAATCAATTAAACCTTTCCTTATAAGTACCTAAAAAGCCCACAATTATCTATTGATGGCCTTCTAAGGGCCAGCTCCAACGAGTAACAATATCTAATATAAAATGCACTTCATTTTCTGTTCTTTCACTATAAATTTAAAAAAAAAATTTGCATTTTAAAAATTCCCTAGATACCGGCATAAAAGCGGGAAACATAAATTACTGAAATACCCAGGAAATCCCGGGACGGGAATAACCTGGACAAAACGCCTATACAAAAAGCTCTCAAGCCACTTAAATATATTTTTTCCTGGCCGAGCTTTTGATTTTTCTCTCTATTCCGTATATAAGTTTTCTGTTTCTCTCTACTCCTCGATCTCTTAGCCATTCTGTTAATTGTTTTTTTTGGTTCTTTCTATACATCTTTGAGAAGACAAGTTGATACTCTCGAGCTTCTGCCTTTACATGTCTCCCCATTAGAGCAGAGCACTTTTACATTCCTTCTCTCAAAATAGGCAAACAGGCTGACAGACATTTCACAAAATGTAAAACAAAATAACTAAAAGACAAATTGATGAATGCACTTACCTGCCATTGCACTCAAATCGATCGATATTTAATATTTTTTGTCATATTTTTAGAAAAATGCAATTCTATGGTCATTCAAATTGTTTTGATCGGGCGAAAATACAAAGGATATATGTATGTATGCAGTATGAACAAATCGTGTGCTTCTGTTAGCGACACACTCCCAAACAGTCAATGTTACGAGGAGCCCAACAAAAGCTTTACTATGTTCGTTTTGATTTTTTGTTCTGCGTCATGTACTTATTATGTTGTTGTTGTAATACAAGAGCTGTGGGCGCATTGCTTTTGCACACACAACACCACACACACGCACACGAAATTGTCAAAAACAAAACAACGGAGAAAACACACGATGCACGAAAAACTTATTTTAAAGAAATCCTTTGAAAATATTTATTAACAAACTCTTTGCATTTTAGCAGTTTTTTTTCTGAAATTTAATCATTTCAATTATTTTCTTCAGTTTCTAACACAAAAGCTTCAATTTTCACGTTTAAACAGGACACGCGCGACGGAAGAACTAACTAACGTTGCAGTTATGGCTCTCAAAAAAGCACGTAACCGATGAGGATGCAGCGAAATTGGGGGAAAAAGTTTTATGGCTAATGTTGTCATATCAATGGATCTCGGTGATGTTCGGTTATTTTTAATGCCGTTCATTTTGATAGAGCTTTGATGGCAATAAAATGCATGTAGCACAGATTTTCCTTTTTGAAATCATAAAAACCAAAAACTGAACTAAATCAAAATAGACTGCAAGAATTTTCTTTAGGAATTCATTTCATTAAAAATTTACTCTTTTATAGTAACAGTTTTTTTAAATTTATCAATGAAAATTTAATTTTAATTAACGAAAATTAGCCGATAATTATCTACTGATGGCCATCCAAAATCCTATTCCAACGAGTTACAATATCTAATTTAAAATTCCCTCAATTTTATGTTCTACCACAATCAATTTTTAAAGAAAATCGGCATTGTAGGGGTTTTAAAAATTCCCGGAATCCCGGCATAGAATTTCTGAAGAAGCGGAAAACGTAACTATAAAATTCCCAGGAAATCCCTGGACGGGAATTTCCGGGAAATAACCCTAGACAAAAGGCTGTTAAGCCACTGAATTATTTTTTTTTCGTGTTTCGCCTTTTTGATTTCCTCTCTCTATCACGTATATAATCGTTATACTTCTCTCTATTCCTTGATTTCTCCGCTTCTCTGTTAATTAGTTTTTTGGGTTCTTTCTATACATCTTTAAGAAGACAAGTTGATACTCTGGAGCTTTTGCCTTTACATACATGTCTCCCCATTAGAGCAGAGCACTTTAACATTCCTTCTCTCAAGATAGGCAAACACACTGTCATTTCACTAAATGTAAAACAAAAACAAGTAAATGACAAATTAATGAGTGCACTTACCTGCCATTGCACTCAAATCGATCGATATTCAACATTTTCATCATATTTTTAGAGAATTGCAATTCTAAGGTCATTCAAATTGTTATAATCGGGCGGAAATACTAAAAGTATAATATGTATATGCCTTAACATGTCTCCCTATTAGAGAAAAACACATTAACATAACTTCTCTCAAGATAGGCTAACATATTTACAAAATGTTAAACAAAAACATCTAAAATACATTAATAAATGCACTTACTTGTCGTCATTGCACTCAAATCGATCGAAATTCAACATTTTGTTGTCATATTTTTAGAGAAATGCAATTCTTAGGTCATTCAAATTGATTTGATCGGGCGCAAATAAGAAAGGATATTATGCATAATAAACAAATCTTGTGCTTCTGTGAGCGAAAATCACAACGCACTCTCCCAAACAGTCAAAAACAGTCAATGTTACGAGGAGCCCAACAAAAGCTTTACTATGTTCGATTCGATTTTTTGTTCTGCGCCATGTACTTATTATGTTGTTGTTGTAATGTGAATTTTCAAGAGCTGTGGGCGCATTGCTTTTGCACACATAACTCCACACACACACGCACATACGCACACGAAATTGTCAAAAACAAAAGAACGGAGAAAACACACGATGCACGAAAAACTTATTTTAAAGAAATCCTTTGACAAAATTTATTAACCCGTTATTAACCAGCAACAAACTCTTTGCATTTTAGCAGTTTTTTTCTGAAATTTAATCATTCTAATTATTTTCTTCAGTTTCTAACACAAAAGCTTCAATTTTCACGTTTTAACAGGACAAGCGCGACGGAAGAACTAACTGATGTGGCATTTATGGCTCTCGAAAAAGCACGTAACTAATGAGGATGCAGCGAAATTGGGGGAAAAAAAGTTTAATGGCTAATGTTGTCATATCAATGGATCTCCGATTGGTGATGTTCGGTGATTTTTAATGCCGTTCATTTTGATAGAGCTATGATGGCAGTAAAATGCTTATAGCACAGATATTATTTTCTGAAATCATAAAAACTGAACTAAATCAAAAGACTGCATGCATTTTCTTTAAGAATTCATTTCTTTAAAGATTTACTCTTTTATAGAAACATTTTATTTAAATTTGTATCTTCCCATTACCACCATTCAATAAAACCTTTAATTATAATTAACGAAAATGCTGATAACTATCTACTGATGGCCATCCAAAGTCCTATTCCAACGAGTTACAATATCTAATTTAAAATTCCCTTAATTTTATGTTCTACCACTAGCAGTGATTAAAGAAAATCGGCTTGTAGGGTTATGAAAAATTCCCGGGATCCCGGCAGACATTTCCTGTAGAAGCGGAAAACGTAACTTACTAATAACCGTGGCGGGAATTTCAGGGAAAAAAAACTTAGACAAAAGGCTGTAAAGCCACTCCATTATTTGTTTTCGTGGTCTAGCTTTTTAATTTCCTCTCTCTATTAGGTATATAACTGTTCTACTTCTCTCTATTCCTCTATTTTTCTACCTGTCTGTTAACTGTTTTTTTGTTCTCTCTATACATCTTTGAAAAGATAAGTTGATACTTTTGAGTTTCTGCATTAAAATGTCTCCCCATTAGAGCAGGGTACTTTAACATACCTTCTCTCAAGATAGGCAAACACGCTGACATTTTACAAAATTTTAAACAAAAACAACTAGCCTTTTTATTTCCTCTCTCTATTAGGTATATAACTGTTCTACTTCTCTCTATTCCTCGATTTATCCGCCTGTCTGTTAATTGTTTTTTTTGTTCTCTCTACATCTTTGAAAAGATAAGTTGATACTTTTGAGTTTCTGCATTAAAATGTCTCCCCATTAGAGCAGAGCACTTTAACATACCTTCTCTCAAGAAAGGCAAACACGCTGACATTTTACAAAATGTAAAACAAAAACAACTAAAAGACAAATTGATGAATGCACTTACCTGTCATTGCACTCAAATTGATCGATATTTAATATGTTTTGTCATATTTTTAGAAAAATGCAATTTTTAGGTCATTCAAATTGTTTTGATCGGGCGAAAATACAAAGGATATATGTATGTATGCAGTATAAACAAATCGTGTGCTTCGTTAGCGACACTCTCCCAAAAGTCAATGTTACGAGGAGCCCAACAAAAGCTTCACTATGTTCGATTCGATTTGTTGTTTTGCGCCAAGTAGTTATTATGTTGTTGTTGTACTGTGAATTTACAAGAGCTGAGGGCGCATTGCTTTTGCACGCACAACTCTATACACACACACCCACACGAAAAAGTCAAAATCGAACAAACGAAGAAAACACACGAAAAACTCAGTTTTAAGAACTTCTTTGACAAAATTTATTAACCCGTTATTAATCAACAACAAACACAATGCATTTTATTAGTTTCTTTTCAAATTTAATACCAATTCAATGATATTCTTTAATTTCTAACAAATTAACTTAGATTTTCACGTTTTAACAGGACAAGCGCGACGGAAGAACTAACTGATGTTGCAATTATGGCTCTCGATAAAAGGCGAAATGTAAATGAGTGTAAAAAGGAGAGACTAATAACCGCATGTAATTGATGAGAAAACGGTGAAGTTGGGAAAAAAGAGTTTAATGGCTAATGTTGCCATATCGATTGATTGGAGAAATGTTTGGTGATTAATTTGCCGTTCATTTTGATGACAATAAAATGCACCGATTTTCTTTTTGGACTCGCGTATAAGACATTTTTTGGAAGACTCATCATTAAAAAGCACATATTCTGCAATTAATGGTGCTTTGAACGCTCGATTTAAAAAGGGTGGTCCAACCAAAACACACGTTGTTAATATATGAATTATCTTATGTTTTTTTTTTATGATATTAGAAGGATCTATGACAATTTCGTGTGAACAAAATATCGGTCAAATGCTCGCCATGGCTTCAGTGGTCCGTCCATATTTTCAGTGACTCGGAGACATAATGGAGGTTCGATGTCGTTAATGGGCCAAATTATCTCTTCCTTAAGCTCTTGAACTTTTCTTTAAAAAACTCCAAAGAAAGAAGTCCAAATCAGATGATCGTGACGGCCAATTAACATCGCCAAAACTTGAGATTACACGGCCATTGAATTTCTTGCGCAAGAAAACCATTGTTTCATTGGCTGTGTTGCCAGTGGCGCCATGCTGTCGTCCACGGGCATATTCTCATAATCTGGTCACAAGTAGTACGTAATCATCTTACGATAGCGAACACCATTTAAGGGTCGAGGTTGTCGGCAGGCATGCATAGGTGTTTTCATATCTCCTACAGACTCTGTTTGCTAAAACTTGCGCACAATTCCACCGATTGTGGACACATTTGGTCGATTATGCTGACCAAAAAAATCACGAAGTGTACGAAATGTATTTTGATTTAAACGGCAATTTTTGTAAATGGCTTCAGAATTTTAACGCGCTAATCAATTGTGTGCCTTTCAATGGTTCAATTTGTCAAACAGCGAAACAATGAAATTAAAACTAAGTTCAGCAAAAACTTGACGTTCAAGTGTGACTCACAATTAACATCGTGCGTTATGGTTGGACTACCATTTATAAGAGGATAACAAAAAAAAACTCATTTGACAAAAAAAGATGAACAAATTTTTTGTGTATGTTTATATGAAAATTCTATCTAGATCCCAACACAATAAGGTTATATTGGTCATAGAATAGAAGTAGAAATAATACAAAGAGTTACAATAAGATTACGTGGACCAAAGAATATAAGTAGTAATAATTTAAATAATTATATTATTGTTGTTTTTACAGTTTCAGGAATAAGGTTTAAATCAGTTTATATAAATTTATTTCGTTTAAAAATTGTTTAACATTTTCAAAATATTCATCACTTGATAGTACTTAAATGTTGTTTATCTTAAATTTTCTTCGTTTTTCACTTAAAAGTTCGCAGTCATTAAATAAATGCGAGACGTTCATAATTTCACCACAGGTGCACGATGGAGGTTGACTTTTCTCAATAATATATTTATGTGAAAAATTACAATGCCCAATTCTGAGTATCGTATATTTAATAAAATCAGTTTTAGATATTCCTGAGCTTTTGAATTGGAGAGATCAGAAATATATTTTAGTACTTGCCGTTTTTTATTCCGAAAATTGATATTAGAGCTCTCTAGCTACACACTCTGTTAAAGAATTTTTCGCCAACTGGTCTGCCCTTTCATTTCCGTGTATATCTAAGTGGCTTGGGATCCATAGAAAGTCAATTTTGTTTAACGAAATATTGATTGTCTCTTATTTGTTGTATAATCATATTATTTGTGAATGGATTTTTATGCCTTCTAATGCACTTTTACTGTTACATATAATTAATGAATTTTGATCTATGTCAAAATTATATATATGTTAAAGACAGGTTTTGATAGCATGTAGTTCACCTGTATAGATGGATGAATAATCATTTATGCGTTTACACGTTTCAAGATTAGTACCGAAAACTGCGAAGCCTGCCTTTGCATTATTTAGGGTACCGTATGTAAATAAAAGTTTATGACTAGGGTATTTTTGTAGCGTTCATATTTCTCTTTGACCAATAGGCAAGGGAAAGATCTATGTTTATGTGTGTATATCTCCAAGGTGCAACACGAGAAAAAGTTCGGTTTCCAATGTAGTTAACGTTTATAGGATATTTAGATAAAACTTTTTCAAACACAATAATACCTTTTGCATAAACTGGTAATATTTTATAATTTCCCGATTTAAGGCTAGAGATTTTATTGTCGTTTGTGATTTTTTCATGTAATGGATGGTGTTGTAAAGAAAAAACTTTCAGTATATAATTTAATAAATATTTTTGTCTTCTCAGATTAAGGGGGTTGTGAAGATGCTATTTGTAAACTTTTAGCTGGACTAGCACCAATTGAAAGTCGAACTCCTGTATTTTGATTGGATCTAACGTTTTCAGCTTCGAATCATGGGCCGAAGAATAAATTATGGAGGCGTAGTCTATAGTGGGACTACCTACATCTTATTTTCCAAAGAAAAGTTTGAAAAATAATAGAGACTTATCTGTTTTACTTAAGTTAACTATTGGCAGCTCATAACTTACCATGCAAAATTTGAGCACGATTAAGTTTCATTTGGGTTTTCTACAGGTGCAGTATCTCAAATTGGAAAAAAAATATTTGTGTGACATTAAAACATGCACTGATATGAACCAACAATAATTGTCGTCCTTAGCCCAAACCTAAACAATGTTTAAAAAACGATAGACTGACAAACTGACGAATACGGCTCAATCGAATTAGATAGTAATTCCGAAGATATAGGTACTTTATACTAAACATGGGGTCCATCTATATTCCTTTAAGATATTACATATGTATCTCCGCATTGAGTCAAAAACCATGCACGATAGTGTAGTGTAGGTTATCAAAAGACAAAAACTGTTTGCTTTTCTGCGTCGCCTTTGCCAAAGATGCAAAAACTACATACATATGTTTGTTTACTATTTTTTTCGTGTGTACAGCGGCACGGCAAGATATTCGTTATTTTACCGTTAGTTTTTTATTCTGCTTTGGGGTTTTTCAATATGAACTATTTTTGCGTACAGTAGAGATCACTCATAAATGGGTTTAACAAAGAAAGTTGTGAAGTTG
This sequence comes from Hydrotaea diabolus, assembly GCA_963513945.1. Lineage (NCBI taxonomy): Eukaryota > Metazoa > Arthropoda > Insecta > Diptera > Muscidae > Hydrotaea > Hydrotaea diabolus. The sequence goes on along the minus strand of OY740718.1, from coordinate 60,687,946 downwards.
TCAATAAAACAAAAGCCTGACATTTTGGAAAAGCTTAAAACTGGAGAGACTATGAAAACAATTTGTTTGCATTAAAATGTTAATAAATCAACCGTTTGCAGAATAAAACAAAATGAAAAGAATATAAAAAAATTTATATGTGCAACAGAGTCTGGTCCTGGTAAACGCATGAATCTAAGGCGTGCTAAATTTTTCAAACTGGGAAAGGCTTTGTTCCAATGGTTTTTAAAACAAAGAGCTCGTAATGTTCCAATATCGAAAGAAATGTTAAAATTAAAAGAACTTTATTTTTATAGAAACCACCCCTATCCCGAGCGATTACCAAAATATTTACAGATTTCCTTAAATTAAAATTCTTTATTTTCTTCTCCAAACCGTGTCCTCTTATCGCGACCAAATGTATTAATAAGCTCTTTTTGTAATACTGTTTTGTAAGATTAATAACATTTTGATCAAGTGGTTGAAGAAGCAGAAGGAATACGAAGACTAAAAATTTGCGGCGAATAACTTTCAAATAAACCACAGTATGTAGACGCTTTTCTGGATAAGTTCAGAAGCGAAGTTAACGAAATGGGATAAAATCCCGATCAAATATACAAATGTGGTGAATCCGGGTTATTCTACAGAATACTGCCATATCAAATCGCTTGGGAAAGGATGTCTGCGACGTCTGTTAAAAACTGTTGGAATGTTCTAATGGAAAACTCAATCATAAGAGCCCAAATTCTTGACGAACAGTCAGTAGTGACAACTATAGAGGACTTACTTCTGAACATATGTATCTCCTGACAGTAATGTTTCCGAAGGAGAAATCAATGAGTGGCTTAATGAAACACAAGGACCAGACTTTTGTGAAGTGGCTGAAGATGTCGAAATTTTTAGAGTCGAAGGATCCTCCGAAGTAGAAGATGTTAAGTTATCAACAATTACAACAGATCATGTTATCAAAGCTCTTGATATTGGCATTCAATGGGCAACTTAAAATGACATACCATTCCAAAAAATTGCAGCTTTGCGTGAAGTAAGAGAGATCGCTGTAATAAAACAGTTGCAGAGCACAAAGAAACAGACAAGTATAACAAGATTTTTTTAAAATAAATTCTAATGCATAAACGATAACCATCTTTATAATACCCATTGAGTCAAATTCATCCCATCTCTCTAAAGCCAGTTATTAACGGTTTCTTTTCATGAATTTTATTTTTAAGTTTTTTTAACGCGAATTTTTGAAGTTTCTATTTAATTTTCATAACAATAAATAATAACATATTTAAAATCAAACATTTTGAGCCTTTATTTTATAAGTAAAATTAGGAGTCAGTTATCGCAACTTTCGCGATTATCGCAACCGGCAGTGGCAGAATTAGTTGCGATCATCGAGTTCGCACTGATTTTTAAATGTTCCAATTAAGTTCCAAATCAGTAGTACCGTGGTACTTTTTATGTCGAAAATTTATCAAAAAGTACAGTTGTTTTTTTTGCATCCCTAAAAGATTTCTATCCAGTCTTAATACAAGAAATTATTTTTTCAAATATGTCGATCCCTAAACGCAAAAAAGACGTAAGAGCCAAAAAAAAATCTCATGAAGAGGGTATTTTTGGTCTTTTCAAATTTCGATACAATGAAATTTGCTATATCTTTGTAATTATTAATATTTAAGCTATCGAATTTCATTCCAAATCGAGTGGAGCTTACGTCTTTTCGTGGTCTTTGGAAACAAAGTATAGCACGGATATAAATATACAGGTGCAAATTTTACTTTTTTGTTAAATGATTTTTCTTTGCTTTTATTTTTTCCTTGTCGTTTCATATGTATAAAGCATTTAAAGCATTAATTACATTATATGTGACAGCGCATAGTGAAAGGGACCTAAGGGTAAAAAAAATCATTTCATTGTTTTTTCTTTTTTTGATGTGGACAACATCTGAGCATCGAATGAGACCGATCCCATTCCCAAAAGTGTTCCCTCCCAGAGATATGCGCGTTTTATAAAAGTGAAGTCGGCGATTCTAAGCGCAAAAAGAAAATGACCTAATCTTTAAAATAGCTCTCCTGAACAAAACTGGTTTTTAACCTTAGGTCCCTTTCTATTTTGCGCGTCACATATGTGTTTTTTAATGATGTGTTCCAAAAACTTGTTATGCACGAATCTAAAAAGAAAAATCGGTGCTAAAAACATTTTATTGTCATCACGGTCCAATCAAATTTAAGGGCAAACAAATCACGGAACATTTTTCCAATCAATCGATATGGCAACATCAGCCATTAAACATTTTATTCATCAATAACATGCTCTTCATTTACACACTCATTTACATTTCGCCTTTTATCGAGAGCCATAATTGCAACATCAGTTAGTTCTTCCGTCGCGCTTGTCCTGTTAAAACGTGAAAATCTAAGTTAATTTGTTAGAAATTAAAGAAAATCATTGAAATGGTATTAAATTTGAAAAGAAATAATAAAATGCATTGTGTTTGTTGCTGATTAATAACGGGTTAATAAATTTTGTCAAAGAAGTTCTTAAAACTGATTTTTTCGTGTGTTTTCTTCGTTCGTTCGTTTTTGACTTTTTCGTGTGGGTGTGTGTGTATAGAATTGTGCGTGCAAAAGCAATGCGCCCTCAGCTCTTGAAAATTCGTTGTACAACAACAACATAATAACTACTTGGCGCAAAACAACAAATCGAATCGAACATAGTGAAGCTTTTGTTGGGCTCCTCGTAACATTGACTGTTTGGGAGAGTGCCGCTAACAGAAGCAAACGATTTGTTTATTCTGCATACATACATACATATATCCTTTGTATTTTCGCCCGATCAAAACAATTTGAATGACCTAAGAATTGCATTTTTCTAAAAATATGACAAAAAATATTAAATATCGATCGATTTGAGTGCAATGACAGGTAAGTGCATTCATCAATTTGTCTTTTAGTTGTTTTTGTTTTACATTTTGTGAAATGTCAGCGTGTTTGCCTATCTTGAGAGAAGATATGTTAAAGTGCTCTGCTCTAATGGGGAGACATTTTAATGCAGAAACTCAAAAGTATCAACTTATCTTTTCAAAGATGCATAGAGAGAACAAAAAAAAACAATTAACAGACAGGCGGATAAATCGAGGAATAGAGAGAAGTAGAACAGTTATATACCTAATAGAGAGAGGAAATTAAAAGGCTAGTTGTTTTTGTTTAAAATTTTGTAAAATGTCAGCGTGTTTGCCTATCTTGAGAGAAGGTATGTTAAAGTGCTCTGCTCTAATGGGGAGACATTTTAATGCAGAAACTCAAAAGTATCAACTTATCTTTTCAAAGATGTATAGAGAGAACAAAAAAACAGTTAACAGACAGGTGGAAAAATAGAGGAATAGAGAGAAGTAGAACAGTTATATACCTAATAGAGAGAGAAAATTAAAAAGCTAGACCACGAAAACAAATAATGGAGTGGCTTTACAGCCTTTTGTCTAAGGTTGTCACCGAAAATCAGCGATCAATAGATATGACAACATTAGCCATAAAACTTTTTTTCCCCAATTTCGCCGCATCCTCATTGCTTCCGAGCTTTGTCGAGAGCCATTAATGCAACATTAGTTAGTTCTTCCGTCGCGCTTGTCCTGTTAAAACGTGAAAATGCTGAATGCGTGAAAAAGCTATTGTGTTAGAAACTGAAGAAATTAAATGAAATGATTAAATATCAGAAAAATCTGCTAAAATGCAAGCTGTTTGTTGGTGTTAATGACGGGTTAATAAATTTTGTCAAAGAATCTCTTTTAAATAAGTTTTTCGTGTGTTTTCTTCTTTCGTTCGTATTTGACTATTTCGTGTGTGTAGGTTGGAGTTGTGTGTGCAAAAGCAATGCACCCTTAGCTCTTGCAAATTCACATTACAACAACTACATTATAACTACTTGGCGCAAAACAACAAATCGAACATAGTGAAGCTTTTGTTGGGCTCCTCGTAACATTGACTGTTTGGAAGAGTGCGTTGTGATTGCCGCTAACAGGTGTGCCTCTGTTTATTCTGCATACGAGTATAACTTTCGTCTTTCCTCCCGATCAAAACAATTTAAAATAACAGTAAGCATAGCATTTCTCTAAAAATATGACAAAAAATGTTAAATATTAATTGATTTGAGTGCAATGACTGACAGGTAAGCGCGTTCTTCAATTTGTCTTTTAGTTGTTTTTGTTTTACATTTTCTGAAATATATGTAAGTGTGTTAGCCTATCTTGAGAGTAGGTATGTTTAGGTGCTCTGCTCTAATGGGGAGACATGTAAAGGCAGAAATTCGAGAACTTAACTTGTTTTCTTAAAGATGTATAGAGAGAACCAAAAAAACTATTTAACTGAGAGGCGGAGAAATCAAGGGATAGAGAAAGTTGAACGATTATGTACGTAATAGAGAGAGAAAATTAAAAAGTACGACCACAAAATAAATAATTCTGTGGCTTTACAGATTTTTGTCTAAGGTTGTTTTTCGGAAATTCCCGTCCAGGGATTTCCTGTGAATTTTATAATTTACGTTTTCCGTTTCTTCACAAATTCTATGCCGGGATCCCGGGAATTTTTAAAACCCTACAATGCCGTTTTTCTTTGAAAATTGAAAGTGGTAAAACATAAAATAAGGTAAATTTTATATTAGATATTGTAACTCGTTGGAATTGGACTTAAGATGACCATCAATAGATAATCATCAACATTTTCATTAATTATAAGGAAAGGTTTAACTGATTGGTGACAACATAATATGTTTCTATAAAAGAGTAAATTTTTAAAGAAATGAATTCCTAAAGAAAATTCATGCAGTCTATTATTACCCAAAGTAATTCACAATAGAATAATCGAAATTTTTCAAGGATGCCTTACTAAAAGCAGATAATACACCTAATAATAATATAAAATAATTTAAATTTTAATAGAGTATAGAGAACAGACTCCGCAGAAAACTTAGTATTTTCAAATTATATAATTACTCCGTAAGGAGAATCGTTGATCTAGCTCAGTTTTGGATTTTATGATTCCAAAAAGTAAAATCTGTGCTCTACGCATTTTATTGCTATCGAAGCTCTATGAAAACTAACGGCAAAAAATCACCGATTGAAGATCAATCGATATGGCAACATTAGCCATAAAACTTTTTTTCCCGCTGCATCCTCATCGGTTACGTGCTTTTTCGAGAGCCATAAATGCAACATCAGTTAGTTCTTCCGTCGCTCTTGTCCTGTTAAAACGTGAAAATTGAAGCTTTTGTGTTAGAAAATAATTGAAATGATTATATTTCAGAACAAAACTGCTTAAATGCAAGGTGTTTGTTGTTAGTTAATAACGGGTTAAAACATTTTGTCAAAGGATTTCTTTAAAATAAGTTTTTCGTGTATCGTGTGTTTTCTCCGTTCTTTTGTTTTTGACAATTTCGTATGTGTGTGTTGGAGTTGTGTGTGCAAAAACAATGTACCCTTAGCTCTTGCAAATTCACATTACAACAACTACATAATAACTACTTGGCGCAAAACACAAACATTTTGTAAATATGTTAGCCTATCTTGAGAGAAGTTATGTTAATGTGTTCTTCTGTAATAGGGAGAGACATGTTAAGGCATATATTTTTTATTTCCGCCCGATTACAACAATTTGAATTACCTATGAATTGCAATTCTCTAAAAATATGATGAAAATGTTGAATATCGATCGATTTGAGTGCGATGACAGGTAAGTGCACTCATCAATTTGTCTTTTACTTGTTTTTGTTTTACATTTAGTGAAATGACAGTGTGTGCCTACCTTGAGAGACTTTATGTTAAATTGCTCTGCTCTAATGGGGAGACATGTATGTAAAGGCAGAATCTCCAGAGTATCAACTTGTCTTCTCAAAGATGTATAGAGAGAACCAATAAAACTAATTAACAGAGAGGAGTAGAACGATTATATACGTAATAGAGAGAGGAAATCAAAAAGCTCGAAGAAGAAAAAAAATAATTCAGTGGTTTTACAGCCTTTTGTCTAGGGTTATTTCCCGGAAATTCCCGTCCAGGGATTTCCTGGGAATTTTATAGTTCACGTTTTCCGCTTCTTCAGAAATTCTATGCCGGGATCCCGGGAATTTTTAAAACCCCTACAACATTAGTTAGTTCTTCCGTCGCGCTTGTCTTGTTAAACGTGAAAATTGAAGCTATTGTGTAGAGACTGAAGAGAAAAATTGAAATGATTAAATTTCAGAAAAAAAACTGCAGAAATGCAAGGAGTTTGTTGCTGGTTAATAACGGGTTAATATGTTTTGTGAAAGAAGTTTTTCAAAATAGTTTTTCGTGTTTTCTTCGTTCGGTAGTTTTTGATTATTTCGTGTGTGTGTGTCGAGTTGTGTGTACAAAAGCAATGCGCCCTCAGCTCTTGGGAACTTGCAGAACAACAACAACATAATAAGTACAAATCGAATCTAACATAGTGGAGCTTTTGTTGGGCTACTCGTAACATTGACTGTTTGGGAGAGTGCGTTGTGATTTCTGCTACCAGAAGCAAAAGATTTGTTTATTCTGCATATATCTATTGTATATCCGACCGATCGAAACAATTTGAAATGGCCGTGATATAGCTAGCATGCATCTGAAATTATGGCAACACAATATCGATCGATTTTAATGCAACAATAGGTAATTTTATTCATTAGTGCGAGTATCCAATATTAATTAAATTTTAGAATTTATTCTATTCGCTGAATAGCCAAAAACAAGACATTTATTTTTTGAATTAACATCTCTGGTTTTACTGTCCCTAAATTTCCTGCATTGAATAGAAGAGAAATATAAAACCTAACCGACTGCAAAGAGAAATTCGACGAATAAGAGATAGTTTAGTTTTAACAGTTTATAATTCTCTTTAATATTGCATATTAAAGAGAATTATAAACTGTTAAAAAGCTCTCACTGCATTGGGATAAGGGATGATCAAGATGATACTCTTGTACGTTTTTGGTATTTTTTGACTTAGGAAAGTTATGAGGTACCCCCTCAATACATGTGATACCTCTGTCATTCTAAATATTTCCTATTGCTTAAATAAATGCTTAAACCAACAAAAAAATCATTGAATAAAATTAAAAAAGGAAGCACTTAAATAAGAGGAGGCAGAGCTTTTGCAAAAGATGGACCAATATGGTCGAGCTTCGGTAAGTTTAGTTTAAGTCGCGCATTACGCCCTATTTTTAATTTTAATCCGATCGGAGATAATATAGGCGTGTAGACTGGGCTTTGGAATTACCCTATATATGGGGGCTAAATGAAAGCGATATATTCCAATATTACTAGGATTGATAATATATCTTCCACATTCCACTTTACTAAGTTTGACAAAGATCGAATGTAAAGTGTGGTTCACTTTGGTGCTAAAAAAAATACAGTTTGGGGTTTGTAAAAAAATTCAGAATTCTAAAATTTACAGCAGTGGAAACATTTTCAATACGTTTTTTTGAAAAAACTCATAACTTTTGTTCTAATTATGATATTTGAGAAAATTTTTACATAATATATTTTATTAAAAGAAAATTCCTTAAACTTTTATTTATATTTTGGAAAACAATTTTTTTCGGGATTTTTGAAAAAATGTACCTTTGAGTTTTATTAAAAAAATTGTTGGTAAATGGTTTTTAGGTTGGATAATGGCACAAAGAAAGTTTTGGTTTGCATTGCATACAGAAGGTTTATATTTTTAAAAAATATTTTACCATTTTTTTAAAAAAAAAATTTATTCATTTTGAAAGGACGTACCTTTGACTAATGCCTTGGTGCGATACTTTGGAGAGCAGGTTTATTAGATCGATTGTTATTTCCCGGTCTAAGGCATGCACTTTTTCTATATTCTAAGACTGAAGTAATTGCCAAAGTATTTTCAAACTCAGAATAAAGTTCGAAGCCACTGATAATAATTACGTAAAAAAGCTGAGTTAAGTTTTATCAAATTAAAATTATCTAATGCTTTGTATTGAAATACTCTAGTTTTCTTAGTTTTGGTGTTTGAATCAACCTAATATTTTCACTGTATTATATAAAAATTATATAAAATATTAAAAAAATAAATGGAAAATGCCATTTTTTTTTATAATTCAATATTTTTAATACTATTTTATGAGCCTTTGTAGATATTTCTAACGGAAATAAAAAAAATCCGCATAAATAACAAGTAAAATCAAAGTTAGAGTTTTCTAATTTTAAAATATTTAAAAATAATGTAAAGACCGTTGAACATTTTAATTTATAACTTGAAAAATTGAAGCAGGGCCACGAAAACCCTTAATTGTGTCATTAGCTAAATTAATAAATATTTACCAACAAAAATTTAATACATAAAAGGTACGTTTATTAACAAAGACTTCTTTACGATTTGGATCAATTTAAACTTTACTACGTATCCCTCTACTCGTACGAGTGAGGGTAAGTCGGTTCACCTTACTACAACTTTTTACTTCTTATAATGCTTCATTGCTATTTGTAGTGGAAATAAAAATTCCTCAAACATGACAGACAAAAAGAAAATAATAGAAAAAAATGTGTTAGGACCGACATACTTTTTCATTTTTAGCTCAAAAAGTAGAAGCGTGCCACTAGCCAACACTTTTTGTGCCATTCGCCAACATAATAACCATTTACCAAACTTTAATTTAAAAAAGTCAAAGCAAATTTTTTTTTCCAAAATCCCAAAAAAAAATTTAAATTATTTAAGTAATTTTTATAAATAGATATATTTTGTAAACCTCAAATTAATCCTGAAAATATCATTAATAGAACATAAGTTATGAGTTTTTTGAAAAAACGTATTGAAAATGTTGCCACTGCTGTAATTTTCAGATTTTTTTTAAAAACCCAAACTATTGTGTAAGCTTCAATTTAATCCTGAAGAAAAAAATGTTTTTTTAAATATTACTAGAACAAAAGTCATGAGTAGTATTGAAAATGTTGCCATTGCTGTAATTTTTAGAATTTTTTTAAAAAACCCAAGCTATATTTTTTGTAGAACACCAAAGTGAACCAATGTAGAAAATTTCTTAAAAATCGAAAACCTATGTACTTGTAAAAAGCGATCGGTTTCACATGGAATTGACGAAATATCAGTACAGGGTATACAAATTTAGTATCTTTCCGACTCAAAAAGTTCTTTTTTTATTCCTTTTTTGTACCAATTCGCCGCCCTCATTTATCACCCCTGGTTGGGATTTCTATGGCATGAGCAGGATTACCATAAATATTTTTGGGAAAGGTTGACATTTGTGCCAAAAAAGAAGGACATTTGGGACATTTACAAAAAACCTTTAGAACCCTCGGAGGAGACATTTAAAAAAATGGCAGTAATTGCTAAAAAACCCATAAGTTTATAATTTCGATATAATTTGGTTTTAAAAAGGGTCAAGTAATATTTATATGTCCATATGTTATACATGTTTATAAAAAGAAAAAAATTTGACTATTTTAAACTTATTTTGAACCATTGAACCGAACCAGAACCACGGTTCAAAAGTACTTAAAAAACATTTTTATACCCGAACTATTTGTTTAGGCCTGATCTGAACCACTGAACTGAACCAATCCGATTTCTGAAATGGTTTGCATCCTAGTGCTTCTAGTGCTTCAAAACTGCTCAAATGACAAGTTTTTTTTTAAATTTTTTGCTATCGGTTTTCACCATTTTTGGTCCAAAGCTGCCGAACTGTCGAAATTCACTTAAATAATCTTTAAAAAGACTATTATATAACACAAGAAAATGTTTTATTTTTTAAATTTCTTCATTTCTATTGGTGTTTAGGGCTTTTATGGACTTGCAACAACGCTTTTTATGTGGAAAACATTGCACATAGCTATAAACCAAAATCCCGAATTATTGATACGAGGGTTGCTATTTATATCTCGGGTCCGGCAATAAAAACACAATAATTTATCATTGGAAGTGGTTTTATTGTTTTTTCAAAATATTCTCCTTTAAGAGCAATAGACTTTTGCATGCGCACAAACCAATTTTCGAAGCACTTTTTCTACTCCAATTGAGACACCTCCATAACATAATTTTTGTCATTGCTTCGGGCGATGAAAAATGTTGACCACGCATTTTTTTCCTTGATGCTAGGGAATAAGAAGAAGTCATTGGGTGCCAAATCAAGGCTTTACGGTGGATCTTGAGTGGTCAAATAGCTCATCGTTTCAGCTGATGGTGTGAGAGCTCGCATTGTCGTGATGCAATATGATTCGTCTTCTCTTATTATCTTTCCTCATTTCTTCGAACACTGTTGGCAAACAGATGGTTGTATACCACTCAGCCTTCCTACTTTCCACTAAAGACACTGTGGCAACATGGCCGGTTATACCGAAAAAACGCAATCATTTGCTTCGATGTACTTGTTCCACGAACAACTTTTGCTGGATTTGGATCGTCTTGAAAGACCCATACGGTCGAATGCTGTTTTGTTTCGGGTTCATATGCATAGATCCATGATTCGTCACCTGTGACAATGTTATACACTGCCTTTAAGCTACCACAGCTATACCTTTTCAACATATCTTTGCAGCAATCCATACGAGCCTTTTTTAACCATTCGTCAAATTATGTGGGATCCAACGAGAACAATTTTTTATCACGGCCAAATGAACATGCAATCTTATTGATGCTTGTCATACCAATGCCCAAGAATGACTCAATCTCATGGTATGTCTTATGGTGGTCTTGCTAAATAAGTTCACGCACAGCATCGATGGTTTCTGGCAATGTGACCGAAGTTGGACGTCCTTCACGAAATTCATCCTGGAGCAAACGGCGTCCGAGACTGAACTTTGGGTACCGGCGATTAACAGTGGTTTTTTATGTTGCTTCATCGCCAAAAGTCGAAACAAGTTGATTTAAGTACTCTTGTCTCGACAACCCACGCCAAAAATAGTAGAAAATCATCGCACAAAATGTTCACGGAATAATTCAATTTTTTGACTGAGATGAATTTTTCATGAGATGAGTGAAGTTATGCTAAAGAATGTCAAAGTTTCCAATGGTAGTTTCAGTTTGCATGTGGTAACACTAGAATTGTCAGGACCCGAAAAATAAATAGCAAACCTCGTATCAATTACAGCTGGAAAATGTCACAAATGAATTTTCTCATTGAACAGGGATTAAACCGGCTCAAGACCTCCTGCTTCTATATTTAAATAGAAGACAAGTTTTCAACAAAATGGCAAAGTAACATTGATTTTCGTGGCTGCACACTACTTTTATCATGATTTCGGGTCCGTGACAACCCTCTTCAGATAGCCTTGCTGCAATTGTTGAAACTAAAACCGGTTTAAGCCCTGTTCAATGTGCAAAAGCAACAGACCGAAATAAAACAAACGAGCTAAAAATAAATTTTCTTTTATTGGCCTTGTTATATTGGCATCTCGCGTAGAAGGTCGCTAACGCGAAAACTTCCCACCATTGTTAACGAACACTAAAATGATTTGGCTTAAAGAAAACTATAGACAATGTATGTGAAACCCGTTTATTTTAAATAATTAACATTTTTAGGAAGAAAGGTATTCGTTAATAACCTTTAACTAGTCTTCAATTTTCATTTTTTAAAGTTAACGGTTTACGATGCAATCAGTTCTTGTATACACAGAAATCAGTTCTTGTATACACAGAAATTTCCCGTAAAGTTCTGAAGTTATCGCTTTAGCGACCGTTTACTCGTGTAATAAGCGAGTATCAATGGAACACGCCTATTATAAGTTAATGATTTGTGAATGATAATACAAGAAATATAAGTAGCAAAAGGAGGACAAACATCCCTTCACCTTCTTTTTGAAAAGAAGTGAGGACTGTGGTCATAAAGGAGGACAAAGGAGCACGTATGGTAACCCTTTCAAAGCGAATTTGAGGTTAGGAAGTGTATTTTTAGTAAGTACGTTTTTTTTTTGTAATAAGAGTGAGTTTAGTGCTCAGACCGACGTGCCATAGCTATCTCAACGATTGACTTACCAATTCGTATATGGGATATGGGATTCTTTTGCAAATGGTTTACAAGCCAATTGTTTAATTTTTTTATTTTACTGATTTTCCATATTGCCTAAAATAGAGATTATTTTGATAAAGCAATCAAAAACTAATTTCGTATTAAAACTATGATTAGTTTCAAAAATCTTTGATTTAACATCGATCTCAGTTTTTTGTTATGGCCGATGTTGTTAAATATAGCTGGCAAGCCATAGACTCCCTTCCCAACTTTCCCAGATACACACGACACAATAATCTAATCGGTCAGTAACACAAAAGACCACATTCTCAAGTCGGCGTTCCCTGATCATTGGTGACACATAGACCTTTTTAAATGAGCAAACCAAGTGTACGATAACCAATCTTTATTTTAAAAAAGCAGAAACAATGTTGCATATTATCAATTCGAAACAATTTTAGAATATCAAAAGCAAGCGCAAATCATTAACAAATCAAATCTTATCTTATTTCCTAGAAATACAATCGTTCAACCTTATACGAAAAATTTAAACCCCAAACATGTTCATATCTTTTACTCGTCGGATATGATAAAGTGTTTATCAAGTTTGTTATTTCTTTACTCAACTTGAAAATGTTGATGTAGGACCCACTAATGAGTCACACGTAGTCATAAAACACTTTTCTTATCTTGCCATGTAAAGCGAGTTTATTTTTTTTCAAATCAAATCGAACACAATCAGAGCTATTAATTGTATTTAAATTGCCTTTGAAAGATTACTTTTTGCCATTATGATTTGAAAATGATTTCCGGCTGACGCCTACCGGGCACAGTGGTGCAGAATCAATTTCCAACGGCCAAAAGTCTACAACTGTTGATCTAGTGAACATTTTAAGTTTCTGTAATGACAATAGTAGCTGGGGATTATTTTGAGCTATTGACATTCAAAATTTGGTAATCGGGTATTTTTCAGAAACAGCCGAAATTGACTACTATGCTTATTTGACGAATTTGTGTTTTGCTCTCAATAAAAAGAAGTACGAGGGCTGATACGAGTATACGAGGGCGACCGCAAAAGTAACTGGCCTAACATAAAAAGAACCGTTTTTTTTGGAATTATTATTATTTATTTTTCAACATAATCTCCTTCCAACTCAATACACTTCATCAAACGTTTTTCAAGTTTTTAAATTCCATCCGAAAAATAAGATTTTTCAATACCTTCAAAATATGCCTCAGTTTCAGCAATAACCTCGCTATTGGACGAAAGTTTTTTGCCACCGAGAAATTTTTTTAAATTTGGAAACAAGAAATAATCAGAAGGAGCTAAATCTGGACTATATGGTGGATGCGGAGCAATTTCAAATCGTAATTCGGCCAGTTTTTGTTGAGTTAAAAATGCAGTGTGTGAAGGAGCATTATCTTGATGAAAAAGAACGTTTTTTTCTAAATGCGGTCGTTTTATCTTGATTTCTTCACTCAACCAATCCAATAATGCACAATAATATTCACTATTTATAGTTTTTCCTTTCTCAAGATAATCAATAAATATTATACCCCTTGCATCCCAAAATACTGTGGCCATTACTTTTCCTGCTGACTTAACAGTTTTCGCCTTCTTGGGACCACTTTTACCAGCTTCTATCCATTGTTTTGACTGTTCTTTGCATTCTAGGATGTAGTGATGGATCCATGTTTCATCAACAGTTATGAATCGGCGGAAGAACTCTATTGGATTTCGCTGATAAATCGCTAAAAGCTCCTCGGAATTGGTCCAACGGACGATTTTTTGGGGCAAAGTCAACAAACGCGGCACCTATCTTGCGGGTAGCTTTTTTATGTGGAGTTCATCATGTAAAATACTCCAAACTTGTTTTTCGTGTATTTTAACAATATCAGCAAGTTCTCTGAGCTTTATTCGTCTATCTTTAGTCACTTCATTAAATATTTTTCTAATGTTTTCAATAGTAGTATCAGTTTTCGGTCTTCCAGAGCGTTGTCCATCTTCCGTACCTGAACGACTTATTTTAAATTGTTGTACCCAGGATTTCATGGTGGAGTATGATGTTGCATTATCACCATGAACAGAATCCAATTCATCTTTGATTAATTGTGGCGTATAACCTTTCATATAAAAGTGTTTAATTACCGCACGAAACTCTTTATTTTCCATTTTTCAAAAATTATAAAACTTGTTTACTTCAATCACCTGTAACAAAGAAAATAATCATTAAATATTTCGGAAATTTTGACAGATGGCTTAAAAAAGATTGCTTTTAAAAAACAAAAAAAAAAGTTGCTAGTAAAACAGAAAATGTGCCAGGCCAGTTAGTTTTGCGGTCGCCCTCATATATAAAATTTCTGGCCTTATAATGAAAATGCGAATATTTATTATCAAAAATGGTTTTATTGTTTTTCAAAGTATTCTCCCGCATGATTTATACACTTTTGCATAAGCTTAAACTAATTGTCGAAGCACTTTTTCCACTCCGATTGAGACACCTCAAAAACATGGGTTTTGAACGCTTCAACAGCATATTCTGGCGACGAAAATCGTCGGGGGAATGCGGGAATAACACAAAGTGGGTGCCAAGTCAGGGCTGTACGGCGGATGACCCATCAATTCGACGTTTTGATCGGTCAAGGCGCTGGTTTGAGTCGATGTGTGAGAGCTCGCATTGTCATGGTGCACAATGATTCTTCTTCTCTTGTTCGTTTTTCGACTTTCTCCGAAGACTTCAGGCAAACAAATTGTGGTGTACCACTCAGAATTAACCATCCCACGTTGCTCAAGCGGAACAGTCGCCACATAAACAGTTTTTTCGAAGAAACAGGCGAAGTGCTTCTTCCGCGAACAACTTTCGTTGGATTTGACTCGTCTTCGAACCCCCACACGGTCAATTGCTGTTTTGTTTCTGGCTCATACGCATAGATCCATGATTCGTCACCTGTGATGATCTTATAAACCTCTTTTGAAGCACCGCGATCGTATTTTTTCAAAATTTCTTTGCACCAATCGACACGAGCCTTTTTTGAGCGATTGTCAAATTGTGCGGGATCCAACGTGAACAAACCTTTTTTACGGCCAGGTGTTCATGCAATATCGAATGTGTGCTGGTGGAAGAAATGCCCAAGGATGCCTCTTTCTCACGGTATGTCACATCACGATCTTGCATTATCAGTTCACGCGCGGCATCAATGTTCTCTGGCACAACGGCCGTTTTTGAACGATCTTTACGACCTTCGTCTTTGAGCGAGCGTCGGTGCTATAGGATGGTGCTTCATCGCCATACAAAGATTTAAGTTCATCGATTCACTGTTGTCGTGATAATCCACGTCGAAAGTTGTGAAAAATTATCGCACGAAAATGTTCACGAGTTAATTCTATTTTTTTGCCAAATTGATTTTTTCAAGTCACTGTAAACAGCACAAATGATGGTGGTACGTCAAAACGTTCTGAGTACGTTTATGCTAAAAAATGTCAAACTTTCCAACGGAAATGGCGCCAGGCAACACATAGTATTACCTAGGCCAGAAATATATATAGCAACCCTCGTAATATATTGAGTATAGTTTGTAGTAATAATATGAATCTTACTGAAGTTAAACCACCATCTCTTTGATGGTTTCCCAATACAACAATGCCCGTAACGCTCTTTTGTAAATGCAAGATTTTTTTTTAAATTATTAGAACTATAAATTTATCCGTTCTTTTAGTTCAATGTTATTATTGAATCTTAACAGATGATAATGCGTCCATTTGAAATCGATCTGCCTATTATTATGCCAATTAAAGCGCTTAAAAAAGGTTGGCGTGGACCCGTCCATTTTTCCCCAAGACTTATTTCTTAATGCCATATTCCAAATCTGATGTTGTTTACAAAAATACTTTGCAAAATGTTATTCGTGTATGCTATGTAAATTTTGGCCGAAAATATCCTACGGCCTATAATTATGGTATTTGCTCCGGTTTTTAAAAAGGGGCGTATATCACCCACTTCTCTTCAAAGCTTTTTTTCTTTACACACTAATAGTACAAATTTTAAGTCTGCCATAAAATTTTCTTTCAAATTACCAGTAAATATTCCACACTTGGTTTGAATTTTTATATTTTTTTTCTACTGAAAAAATACCTCTAGATGGATCACCCTATACAACCGGAAGAACATTTTTTATACCCTCTACTCTAGGATACATTGTTTATGTAATTTGCCATTTCCTTTATAATGGCTAGAGATATTGGTCTGCGATCTATTAAAGCATGTGGCGATATATTAAAACATCTAAAGTCTGAAATCTTGGATTCAGGATATTGGTGGGTTTTACTAACCTATTTTTCACTAAACCGTTTAAAAATGCTATAAAATTGATATGCTTTGATAATATCTCTCAAGTTTCTCAAAAATATATTTTAAAACATATAATATTATTAGAGCATTTAATCCTCCAGCTCTAAGGGTTGGAGTGTACTTTTCGCCCTTGTTTCAAAAAAGTAAAGAAAAGGATAAAATGTTGTCAATTTAATCTTGGTTGGGTTGTGTCTTTTTTTTGATGAAATTGTATAAATGTTGTTAGAAATCGTCGGTTAAAATGTTTTACTAAATTACAACTATTTACCTTTTGGGGCAGATCTCTAAAACAAGAATATCTTCAAGATTTTAGAAATAAATTTAATTTTTTGATAAAATTTAATGAATAAATTTTGTCAAGAATGGAAACCAAAATCGACACATATTGGCGATTGGAGAGTTTAATGTTTTCCACCCATTTTTTTAATAGCCTACAAAATATGACCAATATGAAGTTTTAATTTTTTTTAATTTTTTTTTTGTATAAGTAACTTATAACACAGTGCAACAACCAAAATGCGAATGGGATGAAACCAATTGCAACTAAATGTTGACATTAAGAAAACCTTTCGAGGAATTCATTTTTGATATTAATTTTTCCCTAAAACTCACGCTAGATGACGCTGTCATACAAATGGTGTTATTTCTTGTACATTTTGATAGAAAAACGGTGT
This sequence comes from Hydrotaea diabolus, assembly GCA_963513945.1. Classification (NCBI taxonomy): domain Eukaryota; kingdom Metazoa; phylum Arthropoda; class Insecta; order Diptera; family Muscidae; genus Hydrotaea; species Hydrotaea diabolus. The sequence goes on along the minus strand of OY740718.1, from coordinate 60,670,971 downwards.
ATCTACTTTTTTTAGGCTGAATATCAATTTTTGATTACGAGGTACATTTTATTATTCTCAGTACCTTACTATTACAAAAATGTAATTTTTATGGAAAAAATCGTGTTTTTTATTGGAAAAAATTATTTTTTTTATTACAAAAACAATTTTTTTTATTTAAAAGTGTTATATCTTATTTGGATCCGCTTTGCATGTTTGCCTTGCTGTCTTGTTTTTTGTGGAATTTTCTTTAAGGGTTCAAATATTATATCTGAAGCAGTGTTTACCTGTTCATTAATTATCCTATTCCCATGTTCTCTAATATGTTTAACTGCCTTCATTTGTAATTACTGCAATACACTACGAAAATCTACAAGAAATAGCACCATTTATATGACAGCGACATCTAGCGTGAGTAAATATCAAAAATGAGTTCCTCGATCCCTAAAACAGTAAGATACCACAACTTTCCAGGATAATAAAAATAAATAAGCATTATTGTGTCAAATTTTTAATGATCTTCTTCAAAATCACCAACTTCAAATCTCAGGGTTTCCATTCTGAGGGCCCAATTTTGGACGACTCGTTCGAGCATTTCGACCGGTATGGCTTTAATGACACGCGTAATGTTGGCATCCAAAACCTGAATCGTAACTGGATTGTCAGCATAAACTTTGGACTTTACGTAACCCCAAAGAAAAATGTCTAAAGGTGTGGTATCACTCGATCTAGGCGGCCAAATCACCTGTCCAAAACGTGAAATTAGCTGCTTTTCGAAATGATCTAATAGAACCATTGTTTGAGCAGCTGCATGGCAAGTGGCACCGTCCTGTTGAATACAAGTGTCGTCAAAAATACGGGCTTTAATTTCAGATAGTAAACAGTCCGATATGATAGAGCAATAGCGAGCACCATTGAAAGTTACGTTTCGACCATCATCATTTTTTAAAAAAAATATGGACCGATAATTCCACCAGCCCATAAACCGCACCAAACCGTGGTTTTCTTTGGATATAATGGCACCTCTTGTACCTCCTCTGGTTCCTCTTCAGCTCAAATGCGGCAATTTTGTTTTATTGACGTTGCTGTTGCACTAGAAATGGTCCTCATCACTGAACAAAATTTTGGTCGAAAACAGCGGATCTTCCCGTTTCTCACCGAACGCTCATATCCATAATACAGTTGCCAACATTTAAAGTTAGTTAATTTCAAAAAATAAATGCCTTTCGTATGAAAAAAAAAGATTTCACACTTGATTTGAATTTTAGTATTCTCAAGAAGGATTACCCTATATTTCCTTTTAAGAACTCTAGAACTGTCTAAGCCAGTCACTTGTTGTTTCTTCGAGAGACTTACGTTAACCCAGTTCTATCTGAAAGTAAGCGACTAGGTTTCGTTCATTGCGGTTTTCGAACGACATCCATAAAAAGGCTTGACACTCATTTTCGATTTAATGTAAGGCCTTATTCCACAGAAATTATATGGAGTACAACTCACTTATTCCGAAGAAGTTTTCCGACGGTTCTTTACTCTGATGGGAGCCCATTGCGAAAGCGCTTATAAACGCATTTACATCCTGCGAAAACAACACCACGACCCCCCTATCTATCCCCTGTATGGTAAGTTTCCCTAGGAAACTATTACTTCCTAAGCAAATTAGGAACTCACTTCATGCCGGTGTTCGTCCTAAAATTTCACAAAAACAAACGTTAATTAACAATTTTAATTTGTCTTTCGCCACCAGAACGTAAGGAGGGAAGCACCGTGAGGTATTGTCATTTTATGAATTTTGAATATTTTCCTTGTAACGAGCAACACGAAACTCGTGCGCCCAGCTCAAGTGGGAGGAGGGGAAATGATTGGAATTGATTAGTTTTGGATGTCCAATGCAAATGTGTATTAAGAGAACAACTCATGTGTACATTTTCTAATTAAAAATTGGAATATTTCGAACACCTTCGATGGATAATGGATAAAGGAAACGTATGAAAATGAATGTAGTTGTGGTGGTGGTGTGAGTGTGAGTGAAAAGGACTCAGAACTTACCGATGCTCGTACAACACATGTGTAAAACATTGAATTAAATACACAACAAGATTTCTTTCAACAGCGTAGCAAAAAGAACGAAAAATAAAAATAGACAACAGCACTGAAATGAAGAATAAAAATGGATATGAGAGAAAACACCGCATCAACTGAAAGTCAATTCAGACAACATTAGAAAAGTACCCCAAAAAAGTATGTGCTAGCAATTGCAAGGATTCTATAGAACGTGTTCTTCCACAATGTATTTGCCAGGTGTATGTACTGTAATACGTGCATATATGTTTTAAGAGTAACTAAAAATCCTAAGTAGTAAATATCCGAAGTGAAACTATCAAAGTTCTCGTTTGGATTATGTCCATTTTTGAAAACAACTAACTCCAATTGCAAACAAGTTGACAATTTAACTAAGTCGAGTCGGCTTGAATATCAGAACCAGAGATTGGTACAGGATTAATTGCACACAGAGAACAAATCAGTTGGAAATCGGTCCGAACTACAAATATTTGGTTGGAAAAACATACGTTCTGTTGGAACTACCGACATTCCTTGTTACGTATTGATGGCTTCATACTCGTAGTTTAACTTACCACACGATGGTAGCTACAATAATATCATGATTATAGTCAATAAGTCGGTTATACTAACCGATTTCAGTTAAACTATTTGTTGCCACAACTAATGGTTATGACAACCAACCAGCTATGAAGTACATGTTATATTGGTACCAAAGTATTAGTGGTGACAACAAATAATTTATTTGTAATAACCAAACCCAGTTTAGTTCCCTGTTGTAACATATTACACTATTCAACAAATGTTCGGACTTTCTCTGGGGAATGATTTCTTCTAGAATTGAAAGACTTAGGTGAATATATAGTAAATTCCCGAAATGATGGCCCTGGTAGGTGCCAGTTTTTTATGGGCCGACGAAATTTTCATTTTGCAATGCTATACTGTATGCGCTAAGTTAAAAGGTAGTAAATACTCCTTCGTTTTAGCGAGATTTCGGGATGAGTTAGTTGTCTTTAGTGAAATAGTAGAACACTTTAACATCCTATCTCTAAGATTGGAGTTTCCCTTTCGTCCTTCTTTTGAAGAAGTGAAGATATAATTCTTTAACGGAAGTTTGAGTATTTTCATGCTATACAAAAATATTGTCCAAATAATTTCTGATGGGGCGTGTCTCTTTTTTAATGAAATTGTACAAGTATAACTGTTTTTAAAAAGATGTTCCTTATTGGGTTAAAATGTTGTAGTTAATTACGACTAATATTATTTTAGTACGAGGGCTGCTATATGTATTTCTGGCCTAATAATGAAAATGCGAATATTTATCATCAAAAATTGATTTATTGTTTTTTCAAAGTATTTTCCAGCATAATTAATACACTTTTGCATGCGCCTAAACCAATTGTCGTAGCACTTTTTCCACTCCGATTGAGACACCTCCAAAACATGGCTTTTGAACGCTTCAACAGCATCTTTTGGCGACGAAAATCGTTGCCAAGCATTTTTTTCTGGATGTGCGGGAATAAAAAGGAGTCATTGGGTGCCAAGTCAGGGCTGTACGGCGGATGACCATCAAATCGAGTTTTTGGCCGGTCAGAAAGGCGCTAATTGAGCCGATGTGTGAGAGCTCGCATTGTCATGGTGCATAATGATTCGTCTTCTCTTGTTCGTTCTTCGAATTTCTCTGAAGACTGCAGGCAAACAAATTGTGGTGTACCACTCCGAATTGACCGTCCTACGTTGCTCAAGCGGAACAGTCGCCACATGACCAGTTTTGCCGAAGAAACATGTCACCATTTGCTTTGAAGTGCCTCTTCCACGAACAACTTTCGTTGGATTTGGCTTGTCTTCGAAGACCCACACGGTCGATTGCTGTTTTGTTTCTGGCTCATACGCATAGATTCATGATTCGTCACCTGTGACGATCTTTCAAACCTCTTTTGATGCACCGCGATCGTATTTTTTCAAAATTTCTTTGCATCAATCGACACGAGCCTTTTTTTGAGCGAGTGTCAAATTGTGCGGGATCCAACTAGAACAAACCTTTTTTACGGCCAGGTGCTCATGCAATATCGAATGCATGCTGGTGGAAGAAATACCCAAGGATGCCTTTATCTCACGGTATGACGATCTTGAATTATCAGTTCACGCACGGCATCAATGTTCTCTGGCCCAACGGGCGTTTTTGGGCGACCTTCAGGACCTTCGTCATTGAGCGAGCGTCGGCCACAATTGAATTCATTAAACCAGTTTTTCACATTGCTATAGGATGGTGCTTTATCGCCATACAAAGATTGAGGTTCATCGATGCACTCTTGTCGTTATAATCCACGTCGAAAGTTGTGAAAAATGATCGCACGAAAATGTTCACGAGCTTATTCCATTTTTTTTGCCAAATTGATTTTCTCAAGTCACTGTAAACAACACAAATGACGTCGTACGTCAAAACGTTCTGAGTACGTTTATGCTAAAAAATTTCAAACTTTCCAATGGAAATGTCAGATGGCGCCAGACAACACCCAGAAATATTTATAGCAACCCTAGTAATTATTTTCAGTAAAATTTGGACAATTCAAAATAAAATTTAAATGTTTTTAAATCTGTGCGCCGTTGTCATCTGACATACGAGTATGCTTCATGAAAGTGCTCCAGATTGTCCTTCGATGTAAATTTGGCCAAACTCATACAGCTCTTATCCTTGTGAAGCAAATTTCAATACATTACTATTGATAAATTAAAAAAAAAACCCTTATTTAACCACTACATCCAGCTATTTAAAAGTGAGAGGCCGAAGGTCTACTTTTAATGGGTTCGTATACACCCGAAATAAGGGCCTTACATTTTGTTTCAATAACACCTCACACTCTCGAAGTCCGAGTACCTTTTCAATATTCAAACATTCCTTGGTGGCTTCACTCGTCCTATGTTGGCTACGAGTTGTTTGCCGTTCATGTTCATTCGACCAAAACCATTGATTGGCAGGACATCTGCACATGTCAGCCACTTTGTTGTTGTTGTTGGCGAGCTGCTGCCTTTTCCGGGAATTCTCCTAGTACGAGTACTTTAGAATGCTGTAAGCTCCCAGGGACGAAAGTGTGTACGTAGTGTGGTGGCAACTTTTTGTTTTGTTTTTCGTCTCATTTGTAATTTCATTTTTCCAACTTTAACTGCACCCAGTGGACGCTCACTACTCTAACAGCAACCCATGGCGTTTTCATTGTGTTACTGCCACAGCGCACCAAGTCGGTCATCTGAGGCTAGGTTTGTGATGTCTAACATTACAAAAATGTTCTTTGGTCCTTCTCGTTGTGGTTTCTAAAGGCTCTGAGATAAATATTCTTTTCGTTTTTGTGGTTTTCACAAATAAATGGTATTAAATAAAAAGAATTTTGTTTTTCATTTCCTTTAAATGGCAATAGAGCAGAGACGACAATCACATCAAAGGATATCTGTAAAATGTCCAAAAACTCATCAAATGTACGAAAATATCTGGCTTAACATGAATTGAGTGATATTAAATTACAAAGTTTGTAGAAAATGTTTAAGAAAAAGAGAAGTTTCCCCTGATTTCATGTATAGCTGGGCGTGGATGAACAGTAGGTTCCGATTTATCTCTATAGAAATTGTAGATTTTTGAAATTTTTTAGAAAACAAAGTTATTTCTTTTAAGAAGGACTTACTAAAGAACCCTCAATACCCTACTAAGGAACAGACGGAGATGTTGTATCACCTCAATAAGGTATAATTCGCTATAGAAACTATCGAACAAAGCTCCCGGATTTTAAGAAACCACTTTATTTTTTTACGTAGAAAATCTTTTTAAAATCTCGTACTATAGGAAATCTCATTTACTTAAGTGCCCTTAACACACTATTAAAGAACAGACGGAAATGTTGTTTCAACTTAATAAGCTTCTTATGCTTCTGATGCCGTCCTTCGACGGCATCAGAATCAAGCTCCCACAAAAGGGCGTATATTGCAGAACCTGCCAAATCCAAACGATTTGACAGTCTCGGTCACTGGGTAGAATGGGGAGCAAAAGGGAGATGCAGGCTATGCCACACTGGTTATCCGCGCTCTAAATGCAGCAAATGCAACGGATATTTGTGCTGCAATCCACAAAAAAATTGTTTTGTAACTTTTCATACCTAAATTTCAATAAAAAAAAATGCATAAACAAATTTACATGTTTTTTTTTTAAATTTACCGCAACTGCCCAATGTTGCCTATAGGCAACATCCTGTAACTGACGAACCAGGATACCAAGGACCTTGAATTTTTTGTCAGTTCATATTTAAGTCAAGACTAACACATATCAAACATAAAAAAATTTTTAGACCCACCCATTTTAATTCGGGCATGAGAGGGTTAAAGTCAGCTACGAATGGATTAATATTTTTCAGAGAAGCATTGAGGTGCCTTTCTTTTCTTACCTGTTTGTCACAAAATTTTATGGGTAAAAAATGCCTGGAGTTCTCAGCACCCATATTTGATTCTGGGTAAGTTCCTGGCGGGAAAGTAAGGTCTCAACTGGGAATGAGAGCTGGCTCATTTCTTATGTCCAAAGAAGACGTTCTGGAATGCCTAATTTTGTATGGCATTTGCGAATGTGCAATGGATCTTAAAAGAAGGCCTCCTAGAAGGTCTTCCAAATTTTGCCTTCTGTGCAGTGTGATAGTAGCAAACACCTCGTTGCAACCCGCTTACATAACTCAACGACAAAATGGGGGGGGGGGGGGGGGGCTCTGCATGTTTCTAAAGGCAAATGAAAGGCCATTACTTCAAATGCAATTCTAAGAATATCAAATCGCCTTTTTTTTAGAAATTATCCAATTTGGAATTTGTTGTCTTAACAACTCTTTTGTTGCACGGACAGTATGTAGTGTTGCAGCATCTTGTTGAAACCATATTTTGGCGTTTGGTGGCAATTAAGAAAATAAATACTTTTGTAGCTTTACTCTGTAACGTTTTCCATTTTTTGTTTAACTTACACCTTGATCGTTTCTAATACAATATGCCATACATTTTTTCGACGGTATTGCCGCACCAAACAATACGAGGATTGCCTAGGCAACACTAAGTGTTGCCTGGCGCCATCTGACATTTCCATTGGAAAGTTTGACATTTTTTTTAGCATAAACGTGCTCAGAACGTTTTGACGTACGACCATCATTTGTGTTGTTTACAGTGACTTGAAAAAATCAATTTGGCAAAAAAATGGAATTAACTCGTGAACATTTTCGTGCGATCATTTTTCACAACTTTCGTCGTGGATTATCACGACAAGAGTGCATCGAAGCACCATCCTATAGCACTGTGAAAAACTGGTTTAATGAATTCAATCGTGGCCGTCGCTCGCTCAAAGACAAAGGTCGTCCAAAAACGGCCGTTGTGCCAGAAAACATTGATGCCGTGCGTGAACTAATAATGCAAGATCGTCATGTGACATACCGCGAGATAGAGGCATCCTTGGGAATTTCTTCCACCAGCATACATTCGATATTGCATGAGCACCTGGCCGTAAAAAAGGTTTGTTATGGTTAGATGCCGCACAATTTGACAATCGCTCAAAAAAAGGCTCGTGTCTATTGGTGCAAAGAAATTTTTAAAAGAATACTATCGTGGTGCTTCAAAAGACGTTTATAAGGTCGTCACAGGTGGCGAATCATGGATCTATGCGTATGAGCCCGAAACAAAACAGCAATCGACCGTGTGGGTCTTCGAAGACGAGCCAAATCCAACGAAAGTTGTTCGTGGAAGAAGCACTTCGAAGCAAATGGTCGCCTGTTTCTTCGGCAAACCTGGTCATGTGGCGACTGTTCCGCTTGAGCAACGTAGGACGATCAATTCTGAGTGGTACACCACAATTTGCTTGCCTGAAGTCTTCGGAGAAATTCTAAGAACGAACAAGAGAAGACGAATCATTGTGCACCATGACAATGCGAGCTCTCACACAGCGGCTCAAACCAGCGCCTTTTTGACCGATCAAAACGTCAAATTGATGGGTCATCCGCCGTACAGCCCTGACTTGGCACCCCATGACTTCTTTTTATTCCCGCACATCAAGAAAAAAATGGGTGGTCAACGATTATCGTCGCCCTAAGCAGCTGTTGAAGCGTTCAAAAACCATGTTTTGGAGGTGTCTCAATCGGAGTGGAAAAATTGCTTCGATAATTGGTTTGAGCTCATGCAAAAGTGTATAAATCATGCTGGAGAATACCTTGAAAAACAATAAAACCATTTTTGATGATTAATATTATTATACTGTCTAAATATATATAGCAGCCCTCGTAACACGAATTCTGTGCAATCATTTTTTGGGATTTTGTGATCCCTTAAATTCGTTGCTTTGTTTATTTACGTACCTGTTCAATTTGACAAAAAGTTTTCATATTTATCAACGAAATTTTAAACTGCTCTAGCATATTCCAAGAGCACTACAAAGTCCTAAGGATTTAACTTTTTGACTGGTTAAGATTTTGTAAAGAAAGAGGTTTAAATCGTATTTAAAAATTTGTCGAAGAGTGCGCTCAGAAAGCTGCAACTAAGCAGATAATTTTCTCGTTGATGTCTCTGGGTTTTCTGCGATGCTCTGGCTCACAGCATCAATATTTTCGACCGATTTGCCAGTTGGAGGTCTGCCCGATCTTGAATCTCCGACAGTACCAAATTTAGCAATATTATCCACCAACGAACGAATCATTGGACTCCTTGGAGCAGTTTTTACACCATAAAATGCACGTTGAGCATTAATTATTGTCCATTCAAAAGAACATTTTATGCCATTTATTTTTTTGAATTTTTTTCCTGTAAATGTTGGCCGCAACTACGGCTCAGGGTGTTTATCCATTCTGAGAGTCCAATTTTGGAAGACTCGTTAGAGTATTTCGACCGGTATGGCATTAATGACGCTCTTGGGCTTCCAAAACCTGAATCGTAGCGTAGATTTGTCAGCATAGACTTTGGACTTTACGTAGCCCCAAAGAAAAAAAGTTATGATATCACACGATCTAGGCTGCCCACTTAGCGGTCCAAACCGTGTAATTAGCTGCTCTTCGAAATGACCTCTCAATAGATCCATTGTTTGAGCAGCTGCATGACAAGTGGCACCCTCCTGTTGAAACCAAATGTCCTCAAGATTACGGGCTTTAATTCCAAGTACCAAAAATTCCAATATCATGGCGTGATAGCGAGCACCATTTCCGGTTACGTTTCGGCCATTATCATTTTTGAAAAAAAGGACCGAAAATGCCACCAGCCCATAAACCGCACTAAACCTAGGATTTCGCGCTGTATGTCTTCCCATGATGAAATGGCAAACAATACTTAAAAGTAAAAAAAAGGTTAAGCACAACTTAAGCGTCATCTGTGAAATAAACCTATAGAAAAAAAACCTCTAGATTCATCACCCGTTACAATAAAACTGAAAAGAAAACAACAAAAAAGTTTAGCGCAAGCGTCATCTATGAAATAAGCCTATTGAAAAATACCTTTAGATTGATCACCCGTTACAAGAGAAGTTATTTTAAAAAATGCCAAAGTGATATGTCTTATTGTGACTTTTTTTCGATCATCAAAAAGGCTGAAAACTGAACTATTTAAGACCAGAATATCTCCAAACGATTGAGAAATAATGTTGTTAATCTCGCTTTCCGTGGTTTCTTCAAACAATTGCCCCGGTAACATACCTAAATCAGCTATACTATGACTTCACATTGGGATCCATCTGCAGAAATAGGTTGCCATTTCAAATATTTTAGTTAAACAGACGATAGTGGAAACTCGAAAACAATTTGGTCCCTCAAAGAAGACCACATAAAGCCGATCAGGTCCATTTTTAATAGCAACCAACCTAAAAGTATAAGACATCTTTCTAGAAAGTTAGAATACTTTGGCTCTTCACTTTTGAACTGAATAGAGCTTTTAAAATCAGGCATGCCTAGATCGTCCTGAAATTTTACTGCGACCAATAACACTATGCGACATTAAGAAATCTCTGGAAAGTGATGACAGTTTTCTTGTAGGGCTTAGTGAGTACAACAGAAATCTGTTTGTAAATAACTGAAACAAGCCCAAAATTTTGATACCCGATTATGCGTACCTTTACGCACTTAAATGCCTATAACTGCCTCTAAATTAAAGTGCCCTTTTTGATAAGTGAGAAGATTTCTTCATATATTAATAAACAACAAAAGGTGTCTCTGGAAGTCTGAGCACAGTGTTACGACCGCCGTAGTTCCATTACCCAGAATATATTCATTAATAGCCCACAAAAAATCTATGGTTTTAGTTTCTATAAACTTAAACTTTTGCGTTTTCTTATCTCAATTTCTATAACTCCAAAACCAAATTCCAGAGCAATGCTCTCTAACTGGGTAGGTCATTATTGAGGAAATTTTAGTCCAACTACTTTGCCACTATTATCAAGTCTTCGATATAAGCCAATAACCTGTAATTCCTTTCTTCGGAGTAAAAACAGAGGAGCTACGTATGTCCACAAAAGTCTACTAATAATGTGATTTTTCCCGTTTTTTTTTTTGTTACTGACTTTAGTTAATGAACAAACCATTATAGCAAAGTAATAGTAGACAGCAGCAACAAAAGCGGCGATGAATAGAGATTTGAGCGATAAAACTCAGAAAAGTTTCGAACGATGATGTGAGAGGGAAGTTGAAAAATATCAGCAATAATAATAATGACGATGGGACAGATGATGATGATGATGGTGATGAAGAAAACGGCGATGGCAATGCCGATGATAATGTAAAATGATGTGATGACGAGAACGGCACAAGGCATTAATTTCGGCTTAAGAAACAGAACATCAACGCCCCCTCCAATATGCTTCCTGCCAACCATTCATATGTACACTCAAACACATACATACGCCTTGCGAGATACTCGTAATAACAAAGGACATTGTCGAAAACACGAAATGCTTCCAAAAAGAAAAGCTAAAGATTGTAGCTCGTTATATACAAGAAAAACCGGAAGGCAATTGAAAAAAGAAACTATAAAAACAAAGATAGTTTCTTAGAAAAAAAGAAGGAGTTTGAAGTCTGCCAGGGAGGAGGTGGTGGTAAACAACAGTGCGTTCTCCCCCTCGAAATAAAAGGAACTTAAAAGAGGCAGGCGAAAGATGTACTTTAGGCTGGACAAATTTCTTTGTGACACTGCCATTGTTGGCTGTGATTTTCTTTTCGACCCCAAGCTCTTTAACCAGGTCTGTGGAGTTGTGCAAAAATCGCACGGCTCCGACTTTGGTGTTTTTGAACTATTTCGTAGTCTGGGTTTTGGAACAACTCCGGGCTCCGACATCCACTAAATATATTTAGATTTTTTTAAAGAAAATTAAGTTCAAGATTAAGCAATAAGCTTCGTTCTCATGTTTTTCGAATTCTTTATTTCCAATCTATCATTAGATAATAAGCAATTAACCTAAACATTATTATGCAAATAACAGCATGAGTTTAACTTCATTAAGTAAAATCATCTATAAGTAAATTAAAAATGTGTTGTAAAGTGTTAAATTATATTAGGTAATATTTATATTCCAAAAGGAAGGTCCAGTACATGTAGTCTTTTTAAACGCCTAATGCTCGTAGACAAACAGCCAGTAAATTTGAATGATTACTTAGTCTTGCCAGACATTTTTGGAGCATAGTTTAATTTCATCTTTCACCACTGTCATGTTAAGATCGTTGAGAATTTCTATTAAAATCTATTAAATATTTTCACCTTAGAATTGCTAATCGTACCCCATAGGTGTATACCGTATATCAAAACCGGGTTTAAAAAATAATTAAAATCAAAATGTTAGCAAGGAAGTTTAAGTGGAAGTTAAAAACTAGTAAAAAAAATCTAAAATCGCGCTTAGCCGACTAAATCACACCCCGTATTTCTAGATGCTCAGAAAAGCCATAATAATTACACATCGAATTTTGGCATATTTTTATTGGAGTTGGATAGAATAATTCTGACTGAACCAAAATTCGTTTCATTGAAAACTGAATTAAAAACGTGTGCAAATTTTAATTTTTTTTTGTACATTTGTAAAAAATGCATATGCCAAAAATATTCAAAATATATGCATAATAAGCCAAAAAAAATTTGAATTAACCCAACTTTTGAGTAAATTTTCTATTGCTTCGCATCGAATCTCTGCAATGGCAACTTGGATTTCACGTTTCTACGCTTCAATTGTTTCTGGATGCTTTGGGTAAACTTTCTTCCTTATGGCTCCCCACAGAAAAGAAACCAAAGGGCAGAAATCACAGCTCCGTGGCGGCCAATTGACATCACAATTTCAGCTGATTATTCGATTTTCGACAACAGTGCGTAAAATATAGATGATTGCGTTGGCTATGTGCCACGTGGTCTTGTTGAAACGAAATGTCGTCCGTGTCATTCTTTTGCATTTTTGGAAACAAATATTCGTTGATCATGGCGCGATAACGCACACCGTTGACGGTAACGGCGGCTCCTTGCTTATTTTCGAAAATAAAAGGTCCAATGAAGCCGCCAGCCCAAAATCCATACCAAATTGTGACTCGTTGTAGATGCATTGGCTTCTCAATAGACACGTGTGGGTTCTCTTAACCCCATATGCCGCAATTTTGGTTATTGACATAGCCATAAAATGAAACACGATTTCTCGGTAAAGTTCGCCATCTCCAACCAAACAATCGTCAACCCATTGGGCGAAGCGAAAACGCATTGGATAGTGTTTCATGATTTAATGACAAATTTTTACCTTTCCAATAAAAACAGAATTTTTTAAATATTAGCAGAAGTTTTTTTTACATCCTATTCAAATTCCTTTATATGGGCCGCCTTGGTGTAATAGTAAGATATCATGACTATCATATACGAGGGTTGCTATATATATTTCGGGCCTGGGCAACACTAAGTGTTGCCTGACATTTCCATTGGAAAGTTTGACATTTTTAGCATAAACGTACTTTGAACGTTTTGACGTACGACCATCATTTGTGTTGTTTACCGTGGGATAGAGGCATCCTTGGGCATTCCTTTCACCAGCATCATTCGATATTGCATGTACACCTGGCCGTAAAAAAGGTTTGTTTTAGTTGGATCCCGCACAATTGACAATCTCTCAAAAAGGCTCGTGTCGATTGGTGCAAAGAAATTTTGAAAAAATAAGATCGCCGTCCCTCAAAAGAAGTTTATAAGATCGTCATAGGTGACGAATCATGGATCTATGCGTATGAGCCCGAAACAAAACGGCAATCGACCGTGTGGGTCTTCGAAGACGAGCCAAATCCAACGAAAGTTTTTCGTGGAAGAAGCACATTGAAGCAAATGGTCGTCTGTCCCTTCGGCAAAACTGTTCATGTGGCGACTGTTCGCTTGACCAACGTAGGACGGTCAATTCTGAGTGGTACACCACAATTTGTTTGCCTGAAGTATTTGAAAAAGGAACAAGAGAAGACGAATCATTGTGCACCATGACAATGCGAGCTCTCTCACATCCGGCGTACAGCCCTGACTTGGCACCCAATGACTTCTTTTTATACCCGCACATCAAGAAAAAAATGCGCGGTCCAAGATTTTCGTCGCCAGAAGATGCTGTTGAAGAGTTCAAAACCCATGTTTCGGAGGTGGAAAAAGTGCTTCGACAATTGGTTTTAGCGCATGCAAAAAAAAGTGCATAAATCAAGGTAGAGAATACTTTGAAAAACATTAAAACCATTTTTGATGATAAATATTAGCATTTTCATTATTAGGCCAGAAATATAAAGGGTGTTTTTTTATTGAGGTATAGAACTTCGAATTGAAATAAAACACAAGAAAATCGTTTTAATGTCCATCAATTTGTCTTTATTGGAAGGATAATGCCATTAATGTTTAAATATGATTTCGGGCATGTGGCCGCCGCGGCTGGCTCGAATAAAGCAAATTCTACAGGTCCAATTTTCAACCACTTTTTCGAGCATATGGGGCCGTATGTTGGCAATAACGCCACGAATGTTGGCTTCCAAGTCCCCTAACGTGTTTCTGGTTTGTTGGCGTAGACGAGCGACTTCACATATCCCCAAAGAAAATAATTCAATGGTCCATGTTAACCGATCCATGGTTAACCGAATTAATTGATCTGCTGGACTATTATGTCGACCATAAAATGGACGGAGCTTGCGGTGAACTTCGCGAACTGAACCATTACTTTCGAAATAAATTTGCACGATTTGCAAGCGTTGTTCTTTTGTCAACCTGTTCATGATGAAATGGCAAACCAAACTAAATATTAATCACTTGACAGCTGACAAAATGGCCGCCAGTTAAAAAAGTGATGCCAACTTAAAGTTCTATACCCCAATAAAAAACACCCTATATATAGCAGCCCTCGTATAAATTCAGTTGAAGCATAATACTTAACTACTTTTCTCGCGTTTCCTTTACGTCAATATTGTCTACGATTGCGATTCTAATGACTGTGTCCTGTTTCGCAACTCTCCAATAACGTGAAAATAACGTTACCAGTTTCGACACATAGCAAATGTATTCGATCCTATTACGGCCGCTTGCTATTGTCCATCTGTACGTGTTCGATGGTATTTTTATGTGCTTGCGTGTTTTAGTTTTTATTTCGAAAAACTATTTTGTGAAAAGTTACATCGACAGCGAAAACTAAACAATATCTACTCACAGATAACAAAACAACGCCATCAAATGTTGCCAAAAACAAAACATTTGTGAAAGCGGGGGCGGTAGTCCAAGGGTTCGATGAAGATGGGCGGCAAATGTCCGGCCCATCCAAATTGGAGAATAAGCAACGTCCACAAAACAACAAGCCAACAGCAACTCAGAAGATATCAAAATACTGGGTATGTAAGCGGATGTGTATGTTGGAATGTACATTGGCTTCGTCTAATTTAACAAAAAAAAAAACAGAGGCAGTGTTGCCAACACAATTAATTTAAACATCTTTGGGCACCCAAAAGGTCCGTTCATATCTTTGTGAACATACCTATTTATTTACTTAGAAAAGCTTAACATATCTAAAGAAGTCCATTCTAGCCTATTGAGGACCAACTGTGATATCACGCGTATCTGTGTTAAAGCCCACTCTAAAACCTTTGTAGACCATTCAGGCTAAAGGCAATATGCCTGCTGGGTTTAAAATGTGCTATTTTCCATCTCGGTCAAAAGATGCACAAGAGTTGGGAGTAGAATTAAATGCTAATTGTATGTGCGCTCATTTGCATTACCAACTTTGAAGCATCTTAGAATTAAATGAAACGAAAGCTGCTCTATCTCATGTGTATGGCGCGAAACAGAGTTGAGTTTTGAATTTAAGAGGGAGCCCCTACTACCACAGACTACATTGGGAACAAAGATGATCTTTGAATCTCAAAGTGTTGTGCTAAGATAAACAACAACAAGGGTACGACCGATGTCTCGATCGATCCCACGACAGCAGTTTCTATGCACCGGATCGAGTTCTTCTCCCACAAACCACACCAACCCGTTGTTTTTTCTGGATAAAGTGGCAGCTTTTGAACCTCTTCTGGTTGCTCTTCGTCCGAAATGCGATAATATTGCTTGTTTACATACCCATTGATCCAGAAATGTTGGACGATTATGTTGACCATATGTTGAACGAAGTGCACGAAACACATTCCTCGCAGAACGTGAATTTGCGTAATAAAGTTGAGTAGTAGGGAAATGGGGGACCAAAAAGACCAGTGTTGCCAGATCGGAGCAAATGCGTAATGGGGGACCAAAAAGACCAGTGTTGCCATATCTGAAAATCGCGTAAAACCGCAGTAGGTTTGTGTCTATGCTAGGTAGGATGGTTGCGCCATCTTACGGTGGTTAGTGGCAACTCTGTCTCTGTGGCAGATCCAATTATGTCGGGTGGTGTCAGCGCCGACTCTGGACTCTAGTTTGTTTTTTGTTGGGTATATTAATTTCAAATTGATAAGACCGTTATTTGATATTTAAAAACACCTAAAAGCTGCAACAAAATAATTTTATATTTTCCTCCCCACTTACACGTTTTTCCCACCACCCTCCTCTTTTTCCCTTTCCCACTACCCCCAATTCAATTCAAATCTCCTCTACTCTACTCTACTCTACTCTACTCTACTCTCCTCTCCTCTCCTCTCTTATCTACTCTACTCTACTATTCTCTACTCTACTCTACTCTACTCTCTACTCTCCTCTCCTCTCCTCTACTCTACTCTACTCTACTCTACTCTACTCTACTCTACTCTACTCTCTACTCTACTCTACTCTACTCTACTCTACTCTACTCTACTCTACTCTACTCTACTCTACTCTACTCTACTCTACTCTACTCTACTCTACTCTACTCTACTCTACTCTACTCTACTCTACTCTACTCTATTCTATTCTACTCTACTCTACTCTACTCTACTCTACTCTACTCTACTCTACTCTACTCTACTCTACTCTACTCTACTCTACTCTACTCTACTCTACTCTACTCTACTCTACTCTACTCTACTCTACTCTACTCTACTCTACTCTACTCTACTCTACTCTACTCTACTCTACTCTACTCTACTCTACTCTACTCTACTCTCCTCTCCTAGTTACGGGGGTCTTAATAGGAATCTCATAGACATTGAACACTTTCGTTGTGTGCCGAATTTTTTGAGAATTTTAGACTTCAAATTTGAGGCGAGAGAACACGTAAAAATTTAAGTATGTGGTGGTGGTTACATCACTCTCCTTGGAGAATCGTATAATGGGGGAATTTATAACAATATTCAATCAACTTGCCCGTTTAACAATTTGATGGCAACTCCGACTCTGGACTCTAATTTATTTTTTGTCTGCGTATATTAATTTCAAATTGATAACACCGTTATTTTATATTTAAAAACGCCTAAAAGCTGCAACAAAATAATTTTATATTTTTTCCATAATATTTTGTTTTGTTGATTAATCATTTCATAATCTAGAACTTTCTATATTATTCTAGAATTTTCAAAATATTTTTGTTTTGTGGTTATACAATTGCTACTTACGTAAAAATATTATTGTGGTTTTATGTTTACAAAAAACAAATGTTATGGTTTCCAAAAATTTTGTCTTGTTGATTAATCATTTCATTCAAAAATATATTAATCTAGAACTTTCTGGAATAATCTAGAATTTTCTGACGCATATATCAGAATATATGTTTTTATTACTATAACTATTTCTATTACTCTTACTCTTACTATTACTATTCCTATTACTATAAATATTACTAAACTTGCCCGTTTATCAGAATCATTTAAACTTAAATTAGAGTTATTACAATCATTAGCAAAATTAGAATCAATAACATTATTCACATCATTTTCATTATTAGAATTATTATTATTATTGGTAGTGTTACATAATATTGTGATGAAAAAACATTTTATCATCATCGAGGCTATAAAAATTATCATATCAAGTTTGTAATGACCCCATGAACACACGCCTTTTTACACATTTAGATTTTTTAATTTCCTTGCAGTTTTCAGTATTAATTGAATACATTTTGGATCGAAGACCTACAAATTCTTTCATAATATTTAAATTTTTTATTTAAGGAGGGAAATTTAAAAACATTATCTTGGGGATATTCCGATGTATCAAACTCCTTGGTGATATCATTACGAATATCATTGTAAAAGTCTAATGACCGAATTGTGTATACAAAGGAAGAAGTATCCATATAGTTTATTGATATATTATCTCCAAATTTGGCTTTCATATATCTATAATGGAAATCATATATTTTCCACTTGGATAATTCTAGCACCACAAATCCTAAATACATTGGTTTATTATATTGACTAGAAACGCGATCTAATTGTAAAGCAAACAAGTTTTCAGAAAACTTTGTTATACTATGAAAGTTAGGTTTTACAGTTAACGCTCTAACACCTAAAAGTTTCTTATAAGTGGTTTCCCACTGTGAAACAATTTTAATATCTTTACGCTTATCAACGTTTTCCATAGTCTTGCCGTAAACTGCGTTATTGGTCAAATTAAAAAAATCTTTCTCAAATGCATTCTTTGCTAAAGTTCTATAAGTATTTAAATCTATATACTTTTCCAACCAATCCGATTGATTAAATTTTAATATTCTATGTACTTTCGTTAAAATAAGGTCATATTCTAAACATTGCTTCAGATTTCTATAGTGTATAGCATATCTTGTTTTACAATGCAAATCGGCAATGAGTTTGAAACATTTCGATCCTCCAATTTTTTTGGATTGTGGACAAAATGGAAGATCGTTTTGCTCATCGTGGAGACTGATGGGGTAATCTAAATCAACTTCCAAAATGTATCCTGTTGGCGATGTGTCATATATTTCGTTTACATCAAAGTTTAGAAATTCATTTGATTGATCATCAATCCACTCAAAGCCACCATATGGAAGATAACTTGACATTGCCCAGCCATACAAATTCTTCGCATCCAAATACATTAGATACTCTGAAGACTTATTAATGTCATAGTCCTCTAAATATTTATTATTCGCTTTGGAATATCATAGCGATCATGTTGGAAAAGATATGAGTTTGGAAACATTTCAAAAAATATGTCGAGAATGTTGGAGGGATATATTTGGATTTCTAATGATTTATAAAGATGATGAATTGAATGAGGGGCGCTATAGAAAGCAATTTAATACATTCATAACAATATAAAACTGTTTGAATAGTATATGCATATATTAGTACAGCACTACCCTTTTAAACTGTTGGATCGAGAACTGATCTGATACCCGTTAGCTGATATCTGTTAGCTGTTACCTGATACCTGTTAGCTGTTGCCTGTTAGCTGATACCTCATTATCAAGTTGCAATAAATCATGACGTCTGAAAAAGTGTTGACAGAGTTGATAAAGACGAGGAAAGAATTGAGAAAAAAAATTAAAAGCATAAAAATGGGCGAAGCAGATACTCTAAATCAATTGGAGGAGACATTTAAACCTATAACACAGCCGTTAAAACAATTCATTAGCGAAAGTAAGAAAGTTCCATTGAAGCGTTACAATAGAAATTTGAATAATGCAGATAAATTTATTCCCAACATGATGTTAAAAAGATCGATAGAAGATGATCCCTATGATGATATGAATAAAAAAAGATTGAGAAAAGTCGATGACTATGATGATGATGTTGAATATAATGATATGTTTAATAAATCATTAATAAAGAAGGAAACAAGTACTCCCAAAAGATTAGAAAAAGATGAGTCAAACGATGAATTTTTCTCTGAACACGATTTCTCACAAGCCAATAATAATGATTATGATGATACATCAAACATAATGAATTTAACGGAGTTGGCAAGAAAAAACAAATTGGATACAAACTATGGAACACACAAAAATAAGTATAGCGGTGAATGGATGTTTGGTGATAGCCTTTTAAAGTTAAGTGAAGATAAAGTTAAAATCGGCAATGAGAATTGGGCTCTCACTCCAGGACTATTCGAATTATTGTTCGTTATTAAACCTCAAAATTATGATGAAACTGATTTAGTTATCTATAAAAATATATTGCTGAAAACTAATGCATACAGACGAGATTATAAGTCTGATGGTCAGATAAAGGGTTCACGAGGCTATAAATATAAAAAAATTATAAGCAAACTGTTGAATGTTAATAAGAGCAAAGCATTAGCGAACGATTCTAAACATAAAGGAGCCGGTTTGATGAAATTAAATCCATATAAAACAAACTATTTATATTGGGATGATCCGAATGAGCTAGTATATCGTCTCAGACTGTTGATTGCATCACAAGCAGCCGGACACACTAATCATAATAACGAAATTGTATCGATTATTGAAGAGTTACGAGAAGCTGATATAATTATATAGTCGAATGAGATTATGCCTGTAGACAAATTTGGTCACTTTAGTAACTATAAGAAGGAGGCATTAAGGAAGGATATGCCTAAATGGATTGGCTTTACTCTCGACAAAGACAAAAATATTAATTTTCAAAACAAAAGACTTAAGAACGTCAGCAGTCCGCTCGAAGAAACGGATGCGGTTAACAAAGCTTTTCTTTTTAGACAAATCAAAAACGAGCAGAACATATTGAAAAAAGGTTTAAACTTTGAGATTATTCGCATTACAGGCGAGCTATCAGCATTGAAATCACAAATTAAAAATATATATGAGGTGCTACCTATGACCTTGGAGATTATCCCCCTTAGAGAGGAGCTATCAACATTTAAATTATAAACTAAAAATATTATCAGCATCGAGCAAAAAAATATTAAAGAACGGGATACACTTGGAGACTATTCGTCTTAGAGAGGAGCTATCAACATTGAGATCACAAATTAAAAATATCCTTGAGGTGCTAAAATAACATGGATGAAAAACGAATGCTTGTGAACGAATTACATAAACAAGCTCGCAAACGATTTTTACGATGAAGAGGACAGAACTTGGCAGCGGTGAATATCAATTAGTGAAGGAGTCGCCGGATGGAAAGCCTACTAAATTTAGGATAGAGGCGATTAAATAAATATATGTATCGAAAGAAAAATAAAAGAACTAAATATAAAACAAAAAATGAGATGGGTTTTCAATCAATTTATTTTATTTATTTCTTTATTTAATATTACATTATTTCATTTTTCTTAATCCAAGAATTATGTTCATTTGAAAAGCCCAACCACTTGACAAACAAACGCTCGATCTCCAACAGTTTTTAAAATTTTCTCAACGAGGTATGACTTTGGATAGCGAGTACGGGAAAGCTTCTTATTATAGAATCCTCCTTTAATTGGATTTCCTTGATAATCTTCTAAAGTGTATGTGGTGGGAAAGGTATTTTGTATTGAGTTGATTTTGAATATTTCAGTTGTCCAGTTGGGGGTAAATCCTTTTTCGAAAATATGTTTGTACTTGCTGATGCGTACATGATCACCAACACGGTATTTTGTTGGTGGATGAATTTTATAATGATTGTAAACAGTCTCCAACAATTTCTTCTCATTAGATTTATTAACTTGTGTGGGTGCCATTTTAATTGTGCGATAATATTTTTTATCAAGCCAATGATATGACCCATCATAACTTAACTCTTTCCACATCATACCCTTTAGAGTTCTATTAAATCGGTCTATAGTGGATGCTTTCATAACACTGAATGTAGAGTAATAATTTATTTTATGTGCTTTCATTAAATAATTAAAGTGTTTATTAAATAATTCTTTGCCATCATCAGTTTGCAGACTTTTTGGTATTCGTACACATTTTAAAATGTTGTATATAGCTTCAACAACATCTATAGATGTTTTAGTCTTAAGTGGTTGAATCCAAGCAAATTTTGAGAATGTATCGACGACTGTTAAGAGATATCGATATCCTTTATTTTGTCTTGAGTAACTCCCCATTTCAACTAAATCTGCTTGCCATAAGTCATCTATACGCTTCATCACAACTCTTCGTCGTAAAAATAGTTTGCGAGCCTGTTTATGTAATTCATTCACAAGTATTCGTTTTTCATCCATGTTTAGGTAGCACCTCATATATATTTTTAATTTGTGATTTCAATGCTGATAGCTCGCCTGTAATGCGAATAATCTCAAAGTTTAAACCTTTTTTCAATATGTTCTGCTCGTTTTTGATTTGTCTAAAAAGAAAAGCTTTGTTAACCGCATCCGTTTCTTCGAGCGGACTGCTGACGTTCTTAAGTCTTTTGTTTTGAAAATTAATATTTTTGTCTTTGTCGAGAGTAAAGCCAATCCATTTAGGCATATCCTTCCTTAATGCCTCCTTCTTATAGTTACTAAAGTGACCAAATTTGTCTACAGGCATAATCTCATTCGACTATATAATTATATCAGCTTCTCGTAACTCTTCAATAATCGATACAATTTCGTTATTATGATTAGTGTGTCCGGCTGCTTGTGATGCAATCAACAGTCTGAGACGATATACTAGCTCATTCGGATCATCCCAATATAAATAGTTTGTTTTATATGGATTTAATTTCATCAAACCGGCTCCTTTATGTTTAGAATCGTTCGCTAATGCTTTGCTCTTATTAACATTCAACAGTTTGCTTATAATTTTTTTATATTTATAGCCTCGTGAACCCTTTATCTGACCATCAGACTTATAATCTCGTCTGTATGCATTAGTTTTCAGCAATATATTTTTATAGATAACTAAATCAGTTTCATCATAATTTTGAGGTTTAATAACGAACAATAATTCGAATAGTCCTGGAGTGAGAGCCCAATTCTCATTGCCGATTTTAACTTTATCTTCACTTAACTTTAAAAGGCTATCACCAAACATCCATTCACCGCTATACTTATTTTTGTGTGTTCCATAGTTTGTATCCAATTTGTTTTTTCTTGCCAACTCCGTTAAATTCATTATGTTTGATGTATCATCATAATCATTATTATTGGCTTGTGAGAAATCGTGTTCAGAGAAAAATTCATCGTTTGACTCATCTTTTTCTAATCTTTTGGGAGTACTTGTTTCCTTCTTTATTAATGATTTATTAAACATATCATTATATTCAACATCATCATCATAGTCATCGACTTTTCTCAATCTTTTTTTATTCATATCATCATAGGGATCATCTTCTATCGATCTTTTTAACATCATGTTGGGAATAAATTTATCTGCATTATTCAAATTTCTATTGTAACGCTTCAATGGAACTTTCTTACTTTCGCTAATGAATTGTTTTAACGGCTGTGTTATAGGTTTAAATGTCTCCTCCAATTGATTTAGAGTATCTGCTTCGCCCATTTTTATGCTTTTAATTTTTTTTCTCAATTCTTTCCTCGTCTTTATCAACTCTGTCAACACTTTTTCAGACGTCATGATTTATTGCAACTTGATAATGAGGTATCAGCTAACAGGCAACAGCTAACAGGTATCAGGTAACAGCTAACAGATATCAGCTAACGGGTATCAGATCAGTTCTCGATCCAACAGTTTAAAAGGGTAGTGCTGTACTAATATATGCATATACTATTCAAACAGTTTTATATTGTTATGAATGTATTAAATTGCTTTCTATAGCGCCCCTCATTCAATTCATCATCTTTATAAATCATTAGAAATCCAAATATATCCCTCCAACATTCTCGACATATTTTTTGAAATGTTTCCAAACTCATATCTTTTCCAACATGATCGCTATGATATTCCAAAGCGAATAATAAATATTTAGAGGACTATGACATTAATAAGTCTTCAGAGTATCTAATGTATTTGGATGCGAAGAATTTGTATGGCTGGGCAATGTCAAGTTATCTTCCATATGGTGGCTTTGAGTGGATTGATGATCAATCAAATGAATTTCTAAACTTTGATGTAAACGAAATATATGACACATCGCCAACAGGATACATTTTGGAAGTTGATTTAGATTACCCCATCAGTCTCCACGATGAGCAAAACGATCTTCCATTTTGTCCACAATCCAAAAAAATTGGAGGATCGAAATGTTTCAAACTCATTGCCGATTTGCATTGTAAAACAAGATATGCTATACACTATAGAAATCTGAAGCAATGTTTAGAATATGGCCTTATTTTAACGAAAGTACATAGAATATTAAAATTTAATCAATCGGATTGGTTGGAAAAGTATATAGATTTAAATACTTATAGAACTTTAGCAAAGAATGCATTTGAGAATTTGACCAATAACGCAGTTTACGGCAAGACTATGGAAAACGTTGATAAGCGTAAAGATATTAAAATTGTTTCACAGTGGGAAACCACTTATAAGAAACTTTTAGGTGTTAGAGCGTTAACTGTAAAACCTAACTTTCATAGTATAACAAAGTTTTCTGAAAACTTGTTTGCTATACAATTAGATCGCGTTTCTAGTCAATATAATAAACCAATGTATTTAGGATTTGTGGTGCTAGAATTATCCAAGTGGAAAATATATGATTTCCATTATAGATATATGAAAGCCAAATTTGGAGATAATATATCAATAAACTATATGGATACTTCTTCCTTTGTATACACAATTCGGTCATTAGACTTTTACAATGATATTCGTAATGATATCACCAAGGAGTTTGATACATCGGAATATCCCCAAGATAATGTTTTTAAATTTCCCTCCTTAAATAAAAAATTTAAATATTATGAAAGAATTTGTAGGTCTTCGATCCAAAATGTATTCAATTAATACTGAAAACTGCAAGGAAATTAAAAAATCTAAATGTGTAAAAAGGCGTGTGTTCATGGGGTCATTACAAACTTGATATGATAATTTTTATAGCCTCGATGATGATAAAATGTTTTTTCATCACAATATTATGTAACACTACCAATAATAATAATAATTCTAATAATGAAAATGATGTGAATAATGTTATTGATTCTAATTTTGCTAATGATTGTAATAACTCTAATTTAAGTTTAAATGATTCTGATAAACGGGCAAGTTTAGTAATATTTATAGTAATAGGAATAGTAATAGTAAGAGTAAGAGTAATAGAAATAGTTATAGTAATAAAAACATATATTCTGATATATGCGTCAGAAAATTCTAGATTATTCCAGAAAGTTCTAGATTAATATATTTTTGAATGAAATGATTAATCAACAAGACAAAATTTTTGGAAACCATAACATTTGTTTTTTGTAAACATAAAACCACAATAATATTTTTACGTAAGTAGCAATTGTATAACCACAAAACAAAAATATTTTGAAAATTCTAGAATAATATAGAAAGTTCTAGATTATGAAATGATTAATCAACAAAACAAAATATTATGGAAAAAATATAAAATTATTTTGTTGCAGCTTTTAGGCGTTTTTAAATATAAAATAACGGTGTTATCAATTTGAAATTAATATACGCAGACAAAAAATAAATTAGAGTCCAGAGTCGGAGTTGCCATCAAATTGTTAAACGGGCAAGTTGATTGAATATTGTTATAAATTCCCCCATTATACGATTCTCCAAGGAGAGTGATGTAACCACCACCACATACTTAAATTTTTACGTGTTCTCTCGCCTCAAATTTGAAGTCTAAAATTCTCAAAAAATTCGGCACACAACGAAAGTGTTCAATGTCTATGAGATTCCTATTAAGACCCCCGTAACTAGGAGAGGAGAGTAGAGTAGAGTAGAGTAGAGTAGAGTAGAGTAGAGTAGAGTAGAGTAGAGTAGAGTAGAGTAGAGTAGAGTAGAGTAGAGTAGAGTAGAGTAGAGTAGAGTAGAGTAGAGTAGAGTAGAGTAGAGTAGAGTAGAGTAGAGTAGAGTAGAGTAGAGTAGAGTAGAGTAGAGTAGAGTAGAGTAGAGTAGAGTAGAGTAGAGTAGAGTAGAGTAGAGTAGAGTAGAGTAGAGTAGAATAGAATAGAGTAGAGTAGAGTAGAGTAGAGTAGAGTAGAGTAGAGTAGAGTAGAGTAGAGTAGAGTAGAGTAGAGTAGAGTAGAGTAGAGTAGAGTAGAGTAGAGTAGAGTAGAGTAGAGTAGAGTAGAGAGTAGAGTAGAGTAGAGTAGAGTAGAGTAGAGTAGAGGAGAGGAGAGGAGAGTAGAGTAGAGAGTAGAGTAGAGTAGAGTAGAGAATAGTAGAGTAGAGTAGATAAGAGAGGAGAGGAGAGGAGAGGAGAGTAGAGTAGAGTAGAGTAGAGTAGAGGAGATTTGAATTGAATTGGGGGTAGTGGGAAAGGGAAAAAGAGGAGGGTGGTGGGAAAAACGTGTAAGTGGGGAGGAAAATATAAAATTATTTTGTTGCAGCTTTTAGGTGTTTTTAAATATCAAATAACGGTCTTATCAATTTGAAATTAATATACCCAACAAAAAACAAACTAGAGTCCAGAGTCGGCGCTGACACCACCCGACATAATTGGATCTGCCACAGAGACAGAGTTGCCACTAACCACCGTAAGATGGCGCAACCATCCTACCTAGCATAGACACAAACCTACTGCGGTTTTACGCGATTTTCAGATATGGCAACACTGGTCTTTTTGGTCCCCCATTTCATTTCACGCATTTGCTCCGATCTGGCAACACTGGTCTTTTTGGTCCCCCATTTCCCTACTACTAAGTTGAACGATTTGTAAACGTTGTTCAGGCGTAAGTCTTTCCATGATCAAATGCCAAACAACACTAAACAAAAATAACATGGCAGCAAGACACGACTCGAACGTGATCTGTCAAAAAAAAGCTATTGAAAAAAGTATCTCAACTTGGATCACCCTATATATATAAACCTGTTGTTCCTAACTTTGATGGTTTATGAGCTTGGGCGTGTTAAGTTTTTGAATATGAATGCAGTGCCGCGCCTCCTTTTGAAATCGTATAGCATGTGACAATCTCAGGGTCTACCTTAGCATACTGCCAAAATATTCGATCGGCCTATTATAAGAGGTGCTACAGCGCTTTAAAAAAAGGGGCCTTGCACCGCCCACTTTTCCCGATTTTTTGGTTACATACCAACAGCTTATATACTTAAACTCGTATTCTTGAGTTATGATCATTTAAAATTTTTAGAGGTGTGGGCGTGGCACCGCCCACCTGAGATATTAAAAATCGTAGTAGTTTTTTTTATCCACTAGCCATACAGCTATGTTCTGTGAACATTTCTAGATGGAGGAAACAAAAAGACAAACACATATACGAGGGCGACCGCAAAAGTAACTGGCCTAACATAAAAAGAACCGTTTTTTTTGGAATTATTATTATTTATTTTTCAACATAATCTCCTTCCAACTCAATACACTTCATCAAACGCTTTTCAAGTTTTTTAATTCCATCCGAAAAATAAGATTTTTCAAGACCTTCAAAATATGCCTCAGTTTCAGCAATAACCTCGCTATTGGACGAATATTTTTTGCCACCGAGAATTTTTTTTTAAATTTGGAAACAAGAAATAATCAAAAGGAGCTAAATCTGGACTATATGGTGGATGCGGAGCAATTTCAAATCGTAATTCGGCCAGTTTTTGTTGAGTTAAGAATGCAGTGTGTGAAGGAGCATTATCTTGATGAAAAATAACTTTTTTTTCTAAATGCGGTCGTTTTATCTTGATTTCTTCACTCAACCGATCCAATAATGCAAATATTTATAGTTTTTCCTTTCTCAAGATAATCAATAAATATTATACCCCTTGCATCCCAAAATACTGTGGCCATTACTTTTC
Source organism: Hydrotaea diabolus (assembly GCA_963513945.1). Lineage (NCBI taxonomy): Eukaryota > Metazoa > Arthropoda > Insecta > Diptera > Muscidae > Hydrotaea > Hydrotaea diabolus. The sequence goes on along the minus strand of OY740718.1, from coordinate 60,643,790 downwards.
CTGCTGACTTGACAGTTTTCGCCTTCTTGGGACCACTTTTACCAGCTTCTATCCATTGTTTTGACTGTTCTTTGCATTCTGGGATGTAGTGATGGATCTATGTTTCATCAACAGTTATGAATCGGAACAAGAACTCTATTGGATTACGCTGATAAATCGCTAAAAGCTCCTCGGAATTGGTCCAACGGACCATTTTTTGGGGCAAAGTCAACAAACGCGGCACCCTACTTGCGGATAGCTTTTTCATGTGGAGTTCATCATGTAAAATACTCCAAACTTGTTTTTCGTATATTTTAACAATATCAGCAAGTTCTCTGAGCTTTATTCGTCTATCTTTAGTCACTTCATTAAATATTTTTCTAATGCAGTTTCTAGCAGTTTTCGGTCTTCCAGAGCGTTGTTCATCCTCCGTACTTGAACGACCCATTTTAAATTGTTGAACCCAGGATTGATTTCACGGTGGAGTATGATGGTGCATTATCACCATGAACAGAATCCAATTCATCTTTGATTAATTGTGGCGTATAACCTTTCATATAAAAGTGTTTAATTACAGCACGAAACTCTTTATTTTCCATTTTTCAAAAATTATAAAACTTGTTTACTTCAATCACCTGCAACAAAGAAAATAATCATTAAATATTTCGGAAATTTTGAAAGATTGCTTTTAAAAAACAAAACAAAAAAAAGTTGCTAGTAAAACAGAAAATGTGCCAGGCCAGTTAGTTTTGCGGTCGCCCTCGTACAATTTTATACACAAGGTGGGGCAGAAGTAATCACCCGATGTGCTTTTGCTGTATTTTTTTTTAAATGAAAAACATTTGTTCTGCTTAATGTATGTGACGCGCAAAGGGACCTAAGGTTAAAAACCTGTTTTGTTCAGGAGAGCCTTTTTAAAGATTAGGTCCCTTTCTATTTGCGCTTATAATCGTCGACTTCACTTTCATAAAACGCGCATATCTCTGGGAGGGAACACTTTTAGGGCATGGGATCGATCTTATTCGATGCTCAGATGTTGTCCACATCAACAAAAAAAGTGAAAAGTTTATAAAAAGTTTTCTTTAGGAAAGCCATTGTAAAGATTAGGTCCCTTTTTATTTGCGCTTAGAATCGTCGACCTCACTTTCATAAAACGCGCATATCTCTGGAAGGGAAAACTTTTGGGGCATGGGATCGGTCTCATTCGATGCTCAGATGTTGTCCACATCAAAAAAAGAAAAAAAATGAAAATTGATTTTTTTACCCTTAGGTCCCTTTCTCTATGCGCTGTCACATATAAAGATGAGAAACTGATATAGGCCGAGTGGTCGCCGCCAGAATTTATGACAAACGGGCTTGTTTTATGCCATTTTCCATCATTCTTGCTAGAACTTCGAACAACAGGTTCTCGCATTCCTGGGCTTCTCTTCTTCCTTGGGCTTCTCTTCTTCCAAAATATCAATGAGCCCATTATCACTTTCCAAAATCATATATGAACTACCTCGCCCACTAGTTGGCAACTCTCAGCCAAATGTGGATAGACAGAGAGACAGTTAGGCAACAACTATTTAAAAATGTACAAAAAAAAACCGAAAAAACAAACAAAACAACACCAAAACAAAATTCAGATTGCACAATAGGCAACAACAACTACAACATGACTAAACGAATGAAAAACAGAAAAGTAATGCTAGTTACGGCTAGAAAAAAAAATGGCAGTTATCGGCTTCAATGAATACGACGATGCGCAGCAAAAATATTTTGCTGAACTAAAAAGCAAAACACACTAAAACTCGGCAAGAAAAAAGTGCATGGAAAACACATAAACGAACTCACCACGTGGCTATGCCATGGAATGCTTTTTTCACTGATACGAAAGACCGAAATCCAGGCACAAACACAACCCACAACCGTAGAGCATTTGGAGTGGACTGTGATGAGTCAAAGTGGCAGACATTGGGACGTTAAGTGTAATCAACTGTCGCACTGTGGTTTCAACACGGTCGCATTTCTAAAAGTTCGTTAGTAATCTGGAGTTTGATCTTGATCCTTTGCAAGTCCATACCAAGGCTGTATTTAAGTAGTGGTCGACTCGAAGTGACTATGTATGAAATTCTTTGTGGTGCTCTTCCGATACTCTTCTCACTTCCTGATTTTATATTTTTTAACCTTTGATTTATTTATTGAATCTTTCAGGGAATAAAAATTTCAAAAAGTATTCAAATCTTAAACCTGGTTTATTCTAAAGTGTAAAGAAACCTCTTAGATTTGCAAATGCATATAATTAAAAAAGATAGTGTTCGATTGGTATTATAAAGTAATTTACATTAACTGCATGTAAAGAAATAAATTGTATTGAAAATTATAAATACGTATTATACTCGTAGTTGGTGACGATTCTCCTCAAATTTCTATATCAGTTCCAAGGTGGTCTTCTTCTGAGACGTACATGTCCTTCAAAATTTAGCAGACCTATGGCAATAGAGTTTAGATGCAAATTTAATTCGTTTACGTTACTTCGGGAATATTCTCGGATATCTTCCCTGACGGTTTTAATATTTAGATCCTTGTGCATTTTTTCGTTCCTGGTGCACCAAGGAGCTCCGACGATTATTCGCAGGATGCTGGATTGTCTTCTGAGTAGGTTGTTAATATTGGTAGCGTGCTGTCTCCCAAAGCTGGATTTCGTATGTCAAAATTGGTTTGATAATTGCTGTATATAATCAAATTTTGTATTATAATTGTTAAGTTGACCGGGGGCCCATAAGCCATTGCAGCTGGTTTGATTTTAGCTTTATTTTTATTTGGGATGCTTTGGTATTTATTTGATGTGACCAAGTTAGACGACAGTCCAAAGATAGTCCTAGATACCTTACGTTATATTTTTGGAGCATCATAAATTAAAGATTTTTGTAGAAGGACACGTCTCATTTTTTAAGGGTGAACGTGAGGTGAGTGCATTTACTACTATTCATCATTTTTGTAACCATTTCTCAAGTTTTCGGATGGGCATTTGAATTTAGTCTGATGCAGCTGTAGGGTCCTGATGGATACAGACAAAAACTGTATCATCATCAAAGGTGGATTGGAAGATACCTACTCGTATAAAGCTGAGCGGTACTATTTGTTCTCTTAGGCCGCTCTTAGCGATGTTGTTATACTATGCCCCTGTTCTACTATGATTTTCCCAGAATCCAAACTGATTACGCAATTTGTCGACATGTTAGGTTTTATTTTATTCAAAAACATCTTCTCAAACAGTTTTGAAAGAATTGATTACTAGCTTATCGGCGATACGAATTAATTTAGGTTGGGTCTTTCCAGGCTCAAGAATTGTTACTATTACAGATTGCTTCCATGATTAAGGGAAATAACCGACCATACTGTCATACCCAAAATCATTGTTTGGGATTGGGTTATTTTGTTATTCAACAATAGAGATTTTTATTTAGTAAATTATTCAAAAATACATAAAAACCAAAAGGAATAAGGTGTTACATTTATTAAAAATATTTTAGTTATTTAAATCCAAAACAGTTTCTGTTGAAAACTTTTAATTTACAGATAATAAGTCATTGGGCAAAATCGCCATACTAATTTGCTTACATCCAGTTTAAACCGCCTGAGATATTAGGCGTACTTCTCAAAATTATTGGATTTTTAATCGTCTAAGTATTTCCACTTCTTTAAATTGTTCATGCAATTGACACATGCACTAAAGTTTTTTTTATCACACATTGCATATTATATACGCATTTATTTTATTACGCACCTATTGTTGCCCCGACAAAACGAGCTAATTTTTTGCAGAAAAATCCACGATTGAAACAATGATATGAATTTCTGCATAAGACTGATTGAAAACATCAAATTGTTACTCTATGTTCATCGTAACCATTTAATGGTTGTCATAAACAAACTATTATTGTCATAAGCATACTATTAGTATGCTTATGACAAATGAGCTAATTTCTTGAAGGAAAATCCACTATTGAAACAATGATATGAATTCCTGCATACGACTAAATGAAAACATCAAATTGTTACTCTATGTTCATCGTAACCATTTAATGATTGTCATAACAATACTATTATACTATTAGTATGCTTATGACAAATGAGCTAATTTTTTGCAGAAAAATCCACAATTGAAACAATGATATGAATTCCTGCATACGACTAAATGAAAACATCAAATTGTTACTCTATGTTCATCGTAACCATTGAATGGTTGTCATAAACATACTATTATTGTCATAAGCTTACTATTAGTATGCTTATGACAAATGAGCTAATTTCTTGAAGGAAAATCCACTATTGAAACAATGATATGAATTCCTGCATACGACTAAATGAAAACATCAAATTGTTACTCTATGTTCATCGTAACCATTTAATGATTGTCATAACAATACTATTATACTATTAGTATGCTTATGACAAATGAGCTAATTTTTTGCAGAAAAATCCACAATTGAAACAATGATATGAATTCCTGCATACGACTAAATGAAAACATCAAATTGTTACTCTATGTTCATCGTAACCATTGAATGGTTGTCATAAACATACTTTTATTGTCATAAGCATACTATTAATATCATAAACATACTATACCTGAGTACTTATCACATTTTTGGTATGACAGTAAGATTCGCAACAATGACATATTGAAATTTAAAGAATTACAATATTACGGTATGATTGCCGTAATTATATTGTTGTTAGCATTAAACCCAAATAACAATAATAATGTCGCACCAAATATACAACAATATTTTTATTTCAAAATTTGGCAAAAATACTATTCAACATTATAAATATTGCCGCAATCATACTTTTGTCAAAATAAAGTTCATTAAATAATACTATGGATACGACAAACATAGTATTATTACAGAGAACATACTATTGTTGCCGTCACCATATAGTAACCAAATATTTTCTCTGCTTGTAGAATGCATTGAAATGTTAGAATGTATCTTTTAAACCAGGTTGAGAATATGATAAACTTAAGAATATCAAAAAATTATATTTGGAATAGTTAAATTATGGCTTGATTTGGCAGTTTTCAAGTCACGAAGTAGTGGGTATTTGCTAGTATAAAGTTGTTATAAGCCCCTACGGAGAAGTGCAATAGTTGTGTTAAAGAACTTGAAGGTCCACGGGTCTTATCATAAAAGTTCAAATACAAGGGAATTTTCATGAAATCGCAACAGTAGATCATTTGAAACCCTCGCTTTCATCGGCCATAAGACCGCTAGTACCGATGGCACTCCACCTGTTGGTATTAAATACGCTACTCTTAAGACTCTTAAAATAAACGCTTAGAGATGAAAATTGACGATGATATACCAGGTGAGCCGTAAATGGCTGTGTTTACGCAGAGAAAATATATGGTCACTCTATGGTCACGGCAACAATAATTTGTTCTCTGCAATAAAAGCGTGTTCGTTGCAACCATAGTATTGTTTCTTGGATTAAAGTTTGATAAAAGTATGATTGCGGCAATATTAATATTGTTGTAATTTAACAATAGTATTATTGCCAAATTTAGAGAAAAAATATTACAAATCTAAATATGGTTGGTGTGACAAAAGTATTGTTTTTTAGTTTGATAAAAGTATGATTGCGGCAATATAAATATTGTTGTAATTTAACAATAGTATTATTGCCAACTTTAGAGAAAAAATATTAGAAATCTAAATATGGTTGGTTTGACAAAAGTATTGTTTTTTAGGTTGTCCAAGGTTCTGAGGGCCTGGGGTTAAGTGAAAGGGGATGAAATACCCCTGCCCGATTAAAATGCATCTCTGATAGTCTCATTTATCATCTTTGTCTAGGTGGTGGCATATGGTAAGTCTGGAGACATTATGCTACTAGTCAGAGTCGATGGAACTTAAACTGCTAGTAGCAATATTATTTCGAGATATAAACGGGGTTTGCAAACTGGTACCACAGCTGTTCTAGCCCGGTCGGCTGGGAACGGTTCTTTGGGAGTTTCGCGGCCTCTATTGTTTGCTACCTAGGGTATCAGGTAAAGTTTTGCCTTAGCCTTATTTTGTGTATAAACCGAATAAAACGTCCCATAGAGTAGCAGAAGTGTAAAAATGGGTTTGCAACCTGGTACCACTGCTGTTCTAGCCTGGTCAGCTGGGAACGGTTCTTTGGGAGTTTTGCGGCTTCTATTGTTTTCTACCTAAGGTCACAGGTAAAGTTTTGTCTTAGCCTGATTTAGTGTATAAACCGGACAAAACGACCCATAGAGTAGCAGAAGTATAAAAATTTCCTTAAAACCTCGACAAGAGCAAAGATATGCTTACAAAGCATATTGCAAATTAAAACCCTTACGGAAAACCAGCGGTGGACGGCTCATTGTGGCAGACCAAAGTGCTAAGGTGTCACGTGGTCAAGGCCTAATGTACAGGGTGTACCATAGGGCTTACAAATTTAATAACTTTTTCGTTTATATACCTTTTCAGATTTTATAATTAACAATTGGAGAATAAAAAATGGAGAGATTCATAAGTGAACAAAGGACTAGAATAATAGAATTTTATTATTTAAATCAGCAATCAATTATTTTAGCGCATGAGTGATGAAGCTCATTTTCATTAGAATGGCTTTGTTAATAAGCAGAACTCTAGGTTCTGGAGTTCTGAAAATCCAAGAGCCATTCATGATAGCCAATCGCATCCCATTAGGTTTACAGTATGGTGTGGGATCACATCTGCAAGAGCATGAATATGGAAGTGCTGTAAACGTAAATGGAGAGCGGTATCAGTTTATGATTGAACAATTTCTACGTCCTGCTCTTGAAAACGGACCTGAGATGTGGTTTAGCATGGCGGAGCCACTGCCCACACTGCCCGAGACACAACGGCACTTTTGAGTCAAATTTTTGGAGAGCGAATAATTTCGAGAAATTCAGAAATTATTTTGCCAGCGCGATCGCCAGATTTGTCAGCACACGACTTTTTTCTTTGGGGTTATTTGAAGGAGCGAGTATATGTGAACAAGCCTGATACACTACTGCAACTCAAGGCCAACCAACATTGTTGCCGAAATGCGAACGCAACAGTCACAAATTGTGAAAGATGTTATTGAAAATGCTCCGAAAGGAGACCATCATTGCGAAGCTGAAAACGGGGGTCATTTAAGTGACATTATATTTCATGCTTAGTGTTAAAAAATTCCATTTTGTATAATACCTAATCTGAGAAAAAAAATAGTAAACGAAAAATTTATTTAAGTTTTTAACCCCATGGTAACTTTTGAGCCACCCTGTACAATCATGTTAAAATGAAACAAAGTTGCCTAAGGTTCAGAGAAAACAAAGTTGGAATACCAAAATCTCTAAAGGTCGTTCAATTTATTATTCTCGATAACGAAAACTGCAATAATGCTGGCCACAAATCCGCACGTAGTTTACCGCTGGCGGAACTACGGCATAGGTTCTTATGGAACTCCTTATGTGAGCGTGTAAGACAACGTCGCTGCTTATTCTCACTTACCGCTTTGTTTGTGGTTCAGGCGATAGTATGATTTTTCATCATCCTATGAGAATTAAAGAGTAGCTTAGGAATTTGAGTATATTATTGGCCGTGTTCGATTGGCAACTCGCTTAGAAGGTCGCTAAGGTGACAACTTCACACCATTGTACAAGAATATATAAATGATTTTGTTTACAGAAAACAATTTGAGTTAAAACCTGTTCGTTTAAATAATTAAAAATTTTGGAGAAACAAGTTTTTTACGAATAATCTGCAGCAAGTTTATGAGAGCTCGGTTATTATTCGCTTTTAATATTTTTTAACATTGTTTGTACAAATTAAAAAAAATTCAAATCGAACGTTTCATGATGCAAAAGTCTAACCAACCTAAAATTTTTTTCGTAAAGTTTTAAATTCTATTTTTTTGAGGACCATAATATTATGATGGGGATCATAATATGGTTGTGTGTGAACCATACTATTGTTGTGATGATCATAATATTGTTGTGTCACAACCATATAACCAACAATAGTATGATGCTCTTCGAATATTGTTATCCCAACCATACTTTTTTTCTGCGTGTACTCGTTTAATAAGCGAGTACCAATCGAACACGCCTGTTGTCTGTTACAGGCATATCTGCGTTTGAGCTAACTACGACAAATCATATGTGACGCGCAAAATAGAAAGGGGCCTAAGGTTAAAAACCAGTTTTGTTCAGGAGAGCCATTTTAAAGATTAGGTCCCTTTCTATTTGCGCTTAGAATCGTCGACTTCACATTCATAAAACGCGCATATCTCTGGGAGGTAACACTTTTGGGGCATGGGATCGGTCTCATTCGATGCTCAGATGTTGTCCACATCAAAAAAAGAAAAAAAAATGAAAATTGATTAGGTCCCTTTCTCTATGCGCTGTCACATGTACTCTTATCAGAGTTATTGTCCTCTGGTACATCACTTTGCAATGTCACCTTGAAAGTGCTTTTAGATCTTAAAGATTAGAAGCAAATCGAAAGTTTAGTCCAAGAATTAAACGATTCTATGCCACTGTGTGGCGGAACAACGAATCGCACACACATAGAGGGACACATGGCCACCCGCACACAGAGTCACACGTAAGGACACACATACACGGGCAGGCCCATGAACATACCCACCTCCAGAAGGTTCGGGCAACGGTGCAAACCACCCTGATATGCCCAAAAGTTGCACGTACTCATGCCATGCGTCGAGAACACCCTAATAATGCCGGCATGGATGGTTGCAACATTTCCCTGTTCGTGCCACTCTCCACTACTGCTGCTGCTTGCTGGCGCTGTTGAAAACGTTTAGTTCGGAACTGCACATTCATCCGCATCCATGCATTCTTCCAGTCAGTCATTCATTCATTTAGCAATTGCCGGAGTGCCGGGGACGGGCGTGTGTGTGTGATGAGAAGACCGTAACGACTGTTTCGTTGTTATGAAATGTGCCGTATTTTCCCTGGGCTTGTGTGTTTGCATTTTTTTTTGTGGAGGGGAGTAGAGCGCAGTGGCTCGAGTGGTACGAGTATGGATATGGATTGGCATGCTACTCTATACTTTGGTTCATCATGCATCATGCACACCATCGCCACCATATGCCATGTGAGGGAGGAGGTACTGTGAAATGGCATCTGAGCAAGGGCGGCATGGGAAGAGACAGACCAGGCACGGAATGAGTTTTTGTTAGTGCATTTTTGGCCAATAGCAAACGGCTGCATGGCTTTTGTGAGGGTGTGGCCTAAAATTGCAACCCTACCGGCGACAATCAAACTTACATGCACACCTACACACACATACCCACACATACGCATGAGGCCATATAGACATTTTCCCAAAAATCAATGAGTGGAAGTTACAGTTTTTTCGTAAAGTTTCTTCTGTTGTTCTTGGCGAACTGGGTTTGTTTTTTTTTTGTTTTTGGTAGTCGGTCGGCTGCAACAGCAGAGGTAATAAACAGGACATCACCAAAACTTACACGCGTCACGAGTTGGTAGTTGTGTGTAAATTCAGTTTCATTTCATACTTGGATGAGCCATCACAACGCACATGGCATCCTTTTGTTTTTGCAAACTTGCCTCTGAAAGTCGAGCCTGTCTTACTATAGCTAGTAAAGTCGTATAAAATCATACCCTCCACCTTACCTCCCTTCGCACACAAATAAATGAGAATGGATTTTCATCTAAAAATGAGTTGAGTTCAAGCCACAGTAGAATTCCGCAGTCATTCCGTATGCACATCTTTTAGAGAGGCTAAAATACTGAACAGTTTAAGAAATTTCTCTTAAAATAGTACTTCCAGTAAGCTAATTTTTCACATTAGTAGGGCCACCTGCATATTCGGGAAATAAATATATGTGACGCGCAAAATAGAAAGGGACCTAAGGGTAAGACCCAGTTTTGCTCAGGAGAGGCATTTTAAAGATTTAAATACGTGAATCTTTGGTATACCATCACTTTCATAAAACGCGCGTATCACTGGGAGGTAACACTTTTGGGGCATGGGATCGGTCTCATTCGATGCTCAGATGTTGTCCACATCAAAAAAAAAGTAAAAATTGTTTTTTTTTACATATACAAACTTGGGCTGTACTATAAATATTAGGCTGATAGCTTTAGTTGCTAGTGCTTAATTTTGGATTATTATACAGGGTGTCCCTCGGGAAGGTACACTACTTTGTTTGTTTATAATTTTTGATTAAATGAAAGCGAATGGATCTTATATTGATCAATTTTTTATTAAATGTCGGCAATTATGTATGGAATACAATATCAGATAAATGCCCGCCACACAAATGCGATCCCTTATGAGCACATTTTTCATTACATTCTCACACATTTCACGCGGTATTTCATTAATTTCATCACGAATATTTTTTGTTTCGAGTTGCTCAAGCGTTTCTGGTTTGTTTGCATAAACCTTGCTTTTCAGATATCCCCACAAAAAGAAGTCCGGAGCAGTCAAATCATGCGACCGTACAAGCCAATCAGCATCACCATTTCTTGCAATAACTTGTTGTGGATAGAGGTCTCGCAGTAATTCCATTGTAATGCTGGCTGCATGCGATGTGGCACCGTCTCGTTGATACCACATGTTAGTCAAGCCTGCAAGCATGCAGTTCTGGCCTTAAAAAGTTTTCAATCATATCACGATATCGCTCCCCATTGACAAATGCTGTTACGCCGTTTTCTTTTTTATAAAAGTAAGGTCCAATGATTCCTCCTGACCAAATTGCACACCAGACTGTCACTTTTAATGGATGCAAAGGTGACTGATGAATAATTTTAAGGTTTTCCATTGCCCAGAACGGACTATTCTGTTAATTCACATATCCATTCAAATGAAAATGTGCCTCGTCACTCATTATGAATTTTTCATGAAAATCGGTTCTGTAATGGGCGAGCTGTAACATCCTATTGGCATATTGTGGGGCGACGCAAATGGTCTTGTGGAAGAAGATTGTGATCAAATGTTAAAAAAATGGAATTAACTCATGAACATTTTTGTTCGATACATTTTCACAACTTTCGACGTGGATTATCACGACAAGAGTACATCGATTGACTTAAATCTTTGTATGGCGATTAAGCACCATCCTCTAGCACTGTTAAAAACTTGTTTAATGCATCAATCGTGGCCGACGCTCGCTCAAAGACGAAGGTCGTGAAGGTCGTCCCAAAATGGCCGTTGTACCAGAGAACATTGATGCCGTGCGTGAACTGATAACGCAAGATCGTCATGTGACATACTGTGAGATAGAGACATTCTGGGCATTTCTTCCACCAGCATACATTCGATATTGCATGAACACCTGGCTGTAAAAAGGGTTTGTTCTCGTTAGATCCCTTACAATTTGACAATCGCTCAAAAAAGGCTCGTGGCAATTGGTGCAAAGAAATTTTGAAAAAAACACGATCGCGGTGCTTCAAAAGACGTTTATAAGATCGTCACAGGTGACGAATCATGGATCTATGCGAATGAGCCCGAAACAAAACAGCAATCGACCGTGTGGGTCTTCGAAGACGAGCCAAATCCAACGAAAGTTGTTCGAAGCAAAATTTCGCCTGTTTCTTCGGAAAAACTGGTCATGTGGCGACTGTTCCGCTTGAGCAACATAAGACAGTCAATTTTAAGTGGAACACCACAATTTGCTTGCCTGAAGTCTTTGGAGAAATTCGAAAAACAAACAAGAGAAGACGAATCATTGTGCACCATGGCAATGCGAGCTCTCTTACATCGGCTTAAACCAGCGCCTTTTTGACCGGCCAAAACGTGGAATTGATGAGTCATCCGCCGTACAGTCCTGACTTGGCACCCAAGGATTTCTTTTTATTCCCGCACATCACGAAAAAAATGCGTGGTCAACGATTTTCGTCGCCAGAAGATGCTGTTGAATCGTTCAAAGACCATGTTTTGGAGGTGTCTCAATCGGAGTGGAAAAAATGCCTTGACAATTGGTTTGAGCGCGTGCAAAAGTGTATAAATCATGCTGGAGAATACTTTGGAAAACCATAAAAACCATTTTTGATGATAAATATTTGCGTTTTCATTATTAGGCCAGAAATATATATAGCAGCCCTCGTAATACAGCAGCCATGACACATAATCAGCGATGTAACATGTTAGGACTAAGAGCTGAAAGCGCTTGCGCAGTACGCTTACCATCGTTGAGGTGTGAGTACTGCGTTAGTAATATTTTGTTTTTTTGAGTCATTTAAAAATTGAAATATGCATTTGTATAATTTGAAAATAATTTTCAAAATTCAAAAAAAATTCGGAAATTTCCTTGGGAAAATTTGAAAATCGGCTTCCAGAAAGGAGCAAATGTGCCTAATTGACGGCTTGAACGGTACAAAACACTCCTCGAAATATTGACTTTCGAATGAAACCAGTTCTGGAAACATCGGTTGGGCAGTTTCAACGTCTATAGCGGAAACCGGTAAGATTTTTCAATAAAAAATCAATACTTTATTGAAATCTTTTTATTTGATTCATGTCCATCATTTTGTGTCTGCATTTTTTTTAGAATGAGCATTAAACACATGTTCATATTTATTATGTACTCGTACATATCTACATCTGTCCAGCAAATAATATAGTATAGCTGTTTATATGCATATATATTTATGTGTGTTCCATATGTAAACTGAATAGTGAGACTTGTTAGTTTATCGTATTGTTTGTTCCCTTCTCCTAGTTATTTATGATACGTATGATTTTTATAGTAAAAAGGGAAACATTCTAGAAGTGGCAAATCTTATCAACGACGTTATGCACGAATCAAAATTTCATTCAAACATTGGAAAGAGCTGACTTTTTTGAAAGCTTTCTATTGTATTATGGTGGAAGGTATGACCATTTTATGGAGAGTTTGTGTAGGAGTCCTAATTTTAGATGAAACTTAATTAGAAATACTTATAAGGACTATATTTTAAACGTACGAGTATACTTTTAAAAATTTTAAATGTAAATTATGATTATAAATGTTATGTACCAGTCTTGTATGATGAAAAGGTACAACCTCACTCTTCCTAATGCCCGAATTTAAATTCTAGTGAGCCTCTGTGGACATTTAAGAAAAAAATAAAAAACTACCACAATTATAATAAAATTCCAAACAAATTTGGAAAACAATATCAGTAGACTTGATGCCAGAAAAATAAATAATAAGAACAGCTAACATTCCAAATTAAAGAAATCATATAAAATGTTGAGATACTTGAAAAACTTTATTATATTGTTTTTTTTTTTTAATTTGTAAAGTTTACATTTTTTGGTTTTTGTTATACAGGGTGGGCGATTTAACATTTGAGATTTCAATCGACTTTAAAAAAAAGTACTGATATTTTTTTGAAATTTCTGATTTTATTGAAAAGGTTGAACTTTGTCATTTAATAATGGAACACAATTTCATTCATATGTCTATCTTGCAGGTAGTCACATTTAAGACCCTACAAATGTTTTGACCAATTCCGTTTTATGACTTTTTACAATTTGAATACAAAAATGATAGCTGCCATTTATGAAATCCCGTTTCACAGAATTTGGTGTAGGTTTTACAAATATGACCGGTTTTAAGGTGAGGTCTCTTAATGTTTTGCAAATTTTTTAGTTACAAAACTTCGAATCAAATCGAAATTCTGTCATGCCACAACACCAATCGCCTTTGCATGTAAGTTCTTTGATATCCTGTGGCTTTGGATTATGTGTGGGTACATATTTGAAAATATCACATTTTCTATGTATGGCAACTGAGCACAAACAAATAAACAGACATCGAACGCAACCCGCCCGCACCCACCGACTCGACCCCATAGACCTCTCACAATATCCTTGTGACGGAGCCGAAATGTTGTGTACATTTTTTAGTACTTGCGGTTTGTGTTGACCACTGGCTTGTCCTGCTTCCTTTTATGGTAGTTGGTGTCCTTGTATGGCTCTGTTGGTGTATGCACTTCGCTGTATGTGTGAAATTTGTTAGTTTGGCAAATGTTCTAAATTATTTATAGCTGCCAGTTTATTTTTTGTATTCAAGTAAAGTAATTTAGTATACGTATGGATGTATATTTTATATATTTATACATATATATACAAAAGAGGAAATACATACAGATGTTACAATATATGGGCCGGAACCACAATTTTTCATTTGATTGTAGGATGCCCCTTGATGAAAAAATTATAAAGAAGAATTGCAATATTTTAGAAAATTTTTTGAGAATGTAAAGTATTTATCCGTACACTTATCGTAAAGCTTTTGAAACTTAGCCGAATTTGACTGTTAATAAAACCCTCACCCTACTGAACAGAACTTCTATTATTATTATTTATTATCCTATCGGAAAGGACTCCTATTTATATACTTAATATCATAGGGGGTAAAAATAAAGCGTGGGTTATCCCACACTGAGAAGAAAAATAACCTTATATAAGGTTAACTTAACCATAAATAAACATGATCTGAAGTCAACGTTATATAAGGTGATCCATCTAGAGGTATTTTTTCAGAACAAAATAAAATATAGAAATTCAAATCAAGTGTGGAATCTTTATTGGTGATTTGAAGGGACATTTTATGGCATTTGTTTTTTGAATAAAATTTCCTTCATATGTTGGCCGCCGCAACTACGCCTCAGTGTTTCCATTCTGAGGGTCAAATTTTGGTTGACTCGTTCGAGCATATCGACCGGTATGGCTTTAATGATACGCGAAATGTTGGCTTCCAAAACCTGAATCGTAGCTTGTTTGTCAGCATAGAGTTTGGACTTTACGTAACGCCAAAAAAAAATGTCTAAATGTGCGATATCACTCGATCTAGGCAGCCAACTCACCTGCCCAAAACGTGAAATTAGCTGCTTTTCGAAATGAATCTTAGCTGGTTTGTCAGCATAGACTTTGGACTTTACGTAATCCAAAGAAAAATGTCTAAATGTGCGGCCAACTCACCTGTCCAAAACGTGAAATTAGCTGCTTTTCGAAATGACCTCTCACTAGATCCATTGTTTGAGCAGCTGTATGGCAAGTGGCACCGTCCTGTTGAAAACAATTGTCGTCAAGATTACGGGCTTCAATTTCAGGTAGCATAAAGATCGATATCATGGCGCGATACCGAGCACGGTTACGTTCCGGCCATCACCATTTTTGAAAAAAAATGCACCGATGATTCCACCAGCTCATAAACCGCACCAAACCGTGGTTTTCTCTGGGTATAATGACACGTCTTGAACCTTTTTTTGTTTCTCTTTAGCCAAAATGCGGCCATTTTGTTTATTGACTTTGCCGTTGAGCCAGAAATGGGCCTCATCGCTGAACAAAATTTGGTCTAAAACAGCGGATCTTCCCGTTTCTCACCGAACGTTCATTTCCATAATACAGTTGCCAACATTTGAAGGTGATTATTTTCAAAAAATAAATGCCATAAAATGTCCTTCCAAATTACCGATAAAGATTCCACACTTGATTCGAATTTTTAAATTATTTTTTGCTGAAAAAATACCTTTAGATGAGTCACCCTACATAAGTTTAACTTACCCATAAATAAACATGATTTGTAGTCTATAAGGTTAATTTTAACATTTTGTTTTTGACTGGTATTTAACAATAATAATAGATAATTTAACTATTCTATGGATGAATTTTTAACTATGAAAATTGTTAATTTTAAAATAATTATTGTTGTTTTAACAATGCATTGTTGAGTTTTTTTAACCATTCATTTTTTATTATTAAAATAATTATTGTTTTATGAAGTTATTTTTCGGCTTGAGGCCATTTATTTAAACTCGTTGTTCTATGTGTTGTTTAGTTTTTATTTATCCCAATATTTCGATTGACTTCGTCAATCATCTTCAGGGGTTGTCAATTAACAAAACAATGTCGTCCGTCTGATTATCGCTGTCAGTTGACACATAGAACAACGAGTAAATAAATGACCTCAAGCCGAAAAATAACTTCATAAAATAACAACACTAAAGGTCAACTATTCACTTACAAAATAATTATTGTTGTTTTAACAATACATAGTTTTTAACTATGAAAATTGTTAGTATTAAAATTTCATAGTTAATTTACAATACGTGTTTAATTTAACAATGAAATTGTTAATATTATTAACTATGAAGATTGTTACAGAAATCAGTTTTATTGTTATGTTAACTAATTATTGGTAACTTCTTTCAACCATAAATATAGTTACTGTTACAATTTTTAATATTTAATCAACCTACAAATTATGTTTCTGTTTTGTTTACATTTATTCGGTCTTTTTTCATTATTATGGCTTGAACAGTTTTTATTCTGGTTCGAGACCTTTTTGTTGTTTCTTTTTCAGAATCAACTAAAAAATTGGTAAAATGTGTTGGCTACGGTTGTCAGGCAGACTGTATAGCTGTTTCTAAACCCGCTTAGGTTTTTCTTAAGTAGTCTTTGGCAACAAATCAAATGACTTATTCGACAGTCCCATTATGATTAATGAGAATTACCCTTTGCGTATAGTCTTCGAACAGTGCGAAAAGCAATCAATGACATTGCGCTATGAAGATTATACAGATAGCATTTGGTGGTGGTTTTTTAAAAGAGCAAGACAAATTTCTCACAATTACAAACGTTCAGAGCAGAGGAAGAAAGGAAAAAGAGTGCGGGGATAAGACAGTCGCAAGCGTTGCAATTTCGTGTACCTTAATTGTGAACTTTGTGTAACACAAGGCAGATTAAACACTTCGTTACAACAGAGCCGAATGATCTTTAAATTTTTGTTTATGTCGCACAATTTTCTACCTCTCTCTAGAAAAATCCAACCTTATGTAATGTTAACTCAACATTTTTGTATGTATATTTGACCTTATATAACGTTATTTTGTCTTCATGAAAAATTTTGGTTAAAAAATCATTGTTTTTTTGGCTCAGTGCATATTCTTGTTTTCATGGTTCCAAGTGCTACTCTTTACCTCACTGATAATGCATTGATAGAACTGGGCGTAACTTCATCTGAGGGTCAAGGAAACGTCAATGAAAAGCTCTCCTATAGAAAATGTCTCTATAGTAGTCTGGTTGACCTTATCTAGTAGTTCTACGCGTTTCCCCGGTTTACATGGGACTAAATCTGGGACTTGCTTTGGTTAAGATATATAAGTTTTGCCGGTACCATGGGTGTAAATATCTATGTATTTTAAGATCTTATCGATTTCTTTTGAAGTTTGCAAATAAAAACTACTCAAAAATATCATATTTCATGTTAGCTAAATATAAAGTAAGGCAAAAATAAAACGGCGGAAACGACGCCAAGCAAATATTTGCACACACTTGCCGCTTGGCATACAAGTGCCACCAAGTACGAGGACAAACAATAACCGCAGCAAGGGAGTAGCAACAAATGTTCGAAGTGGCACGATAAGAATGATGGTAATGCTATCGACGAGATAACTTTCCAGCAAATTTATACAGCGTCATATCACACATAAAAAATGAAAGTGAAAGCGATTCTATTGTCACCGATAGCAATGATAGTAAATTTATATCGGCTGTTAAAAAACAAGTACAGATAATATTTTAAAATTTCTGGTTTTATTGGAGAGGCCGAACTTTGTCATTTAATAATGGAATGGTATATCATTCATAAAACAACCACAACTGGCTAGGCAGTACCTCATCCGATCAATCCAAATTTTCAGTACATTTTCGAGTGTTTTGGGTCGCATCTCTTCAATGACAACTTTTATGTAATGTTTCGACGCTAACCTTTTCTCTAGATGCTTGGTGTAACCTTTTTCCTTAATGGCTCCCCACAGTAAATAATCCAAAGAGCTTAAATCATAGCTTCGAGAAGGCCAATCGACTCTACAATTTCGGCTAATTATTTGATTTTCAAAGACAGTGCGTAAAATATCGATGGTTGTATTGGCTATGCGACTTGTGGCCCTGTCTTGTTGAAACCAAATGTTGTCCAAGTCATTCTCCCGAATTATTGGAAACATAAATTCTTTGAGCATGGCGCGGTAACGCTCATCTTTGATGGTAAAGGCTCATTTCCAAAGAAAAATGGCCCAATTATGTTGCCAACCCTAAATCCACACGAAGCAGTTACTCGTTGTGGATGCATTGGCTTCTCAATAGTCACGTATGGGTTTTTGAACCCTATATGCAGCAACCTTGCTTACTGATATAGCCACCGAGATGAAAATGAGTTTCATCTAAAAACAAGACTTTTCGGAAAAAGTCTTCATTTCCTGTCAAACAATCTTCAGCCCATTGGGCGCAGAGAAAACGCATTGGTTGGTTTTCCATTATGAAATGACCAAGTTAAATCTTTCCAATCAACCTTCGGCCCTGTCGAACTTTCAAATTTTCAACTTGTTTTTAATAATAGCCGTGTTCTTTTGAGTTAATTAGCTTAGTTACCTAGTTAGTTTGCAATAATTGCAAATTGTGAATAATATGGTAATATAGTTTATCTTTGTTAACACCAAAGAGAATTGAACAGCAAGGGGGTTCATCGGCGATTTCGAAAAGCAGACCAGCAAAATCAATTAATTGTATGAAAGTAATCAATGAAATATAATAAATAAATTAATTGCTACATTTTATCATTGTAAAAATGTGTAAAATTTCTTTGAACTTTCAGTTCAAGTTGATTAATAGTTTCACCCATCACTACTCGTCCAAATAACCCGAATTCGCCGATGAGAGTTCTTCTTGTTTGATTATTTTTGAGTATACATAACAAGCAAGTTATGTTTCCAGGGTTGCACTCTGCAGACAAACAAATCTATAATATGTAAAAAAATAATCAATGAAATACTAGGGCTGCTATATATATTTCTGGCCTAATAATGAAAATGCGATATTTATCATCAAAAATGATTTTATTGTTTTTCAAAGTATTCTCCAGCATGATTTATACACTTTTGCATGCGCTCAAACCAATTGCCGAAGCACTTTTTCTACTCCGATTGAGACACCTCCAAAACATGGTTTTTGAACGCTTCGACAGCATCTTCTGGCGACGAAAATCGTTGAACATTAATTTTTTTCTTGATGTGCAGGAATAAAAAGAAGTCATTTTGTGCCAAGTCAGGGCTGTACGGCGGATGACCCATCAATTCGACGTTTTGGACGATCAAAAAGGCGCTGGTTTGAGCCGATGTGTGAGAGCTCGCATTGTCGTGGTGCACAATGATTCGTCTTCTCTAGTACGTTTTTCGAATTTTTCTGAAGACTTCGGGCAAGCAAATTATGGTGTACCACTCAGAATTGTCCGTCCCATGTTAATCAAGCGGAACAGTCGCCACATGACCAGTTTTGCTGAAGAAACAATCGACCATTTGCTTCGAAGTGTTTCTTCCACAAACAACTTTTGTTGGATTTGGCTCGTCTTCGAAGGCCCACACGGTCGATTGCTGTTTTGTTTTGGGCTCATATGCGTAGATTCATGATTCATCACCTGTGACGATCTTATAAACGTCTTTCGAAGCACCGCGATCGTGTTTTTTTTAAATTTCTTTGCACCAATCGACTCCAGCCGTTTTTTTTGAGCGATTGTCAAACTGTGCGGGATTCAACGAGAACAACCCTTTTTTATGGCCAGGTATTCATGCAATATCGAAAGTATGCTGGTGGAAGAAATACCCAAGGATGCCTCTATCTCACGGTATGTCACATAACGATCTTGCATTACCAGTTCACGAGCGGCATCAATGTTCCTGGCACAACGGCCGTTTTTGGACGACCTTCATTGAATTCATTAAACCAGTTTTTCACAGTGCTATAGAATGGTGCTTCATCGCCATACCAAGATTTAAGTTCATCGATGCACTCTTGTCGTGATAATCCACGTCGAAAGTTGTGAAAAATGATCGCACGAAAATGTTCACGAGTTAATTCCATTTTTTTTTGCCAAATTGATTTTTTCAAGTCACTGTAAACAACTCAAATGATGGTCGTACGTCAAAACGTTTTGAGTACGTTTATGCTAAAAAATGTCAAACTTTCCAATGATGGCGCCAGAAATATATATAGCATATATAGCGTACAGGGTGATTCACGACTAGGCAAATTTCAACAGCGTATTTCATGGCTCATTTCATGAAAATATGTCCAAATACGACCATGCCTGAAAATGCAAGGGGCCGAAATAGCAGTGGTTTAAAATTTTGGGGATTGGTGGTCGGAGGTTACTAGGGTAAAATTGCTAAGTTCTGAACCAGTGGTCGATTTTTTTTGTTTTTTTTTTTCTCTTAAAAGATAGACCGACCTCTTACCTTGCCAAACATTAGTTATGCCTATTTAACTGAAATGCAAACTTTTTTTTGGAAGCGAAATAACAGCACGCATTTATTCGTTTTTGTAATTTAACACAAAAGAAATTTTGGCATTTCAGTCAAATGGTCGTAACGTTGTAACAGTAGGAACTCTGGGCTCGTTTGCTACGTTGTCCTCTTTTATGGCTCCTCAACACGGGAACAAATCTGCTATATTTGCCCAACATATTCGCAAATCCCTTCCTTCGTCTTACCCCTTTTGTAACGTTTTGCTCCTCTTGATTCAACAGCCGTCACATCGTTCGTTTGCTTAAATTTGCGTTTGCCGAGTGTCAGATTTTAGTTTCTTTAAGTAATATGTGTCCGTGCAACTGACACATGTTTCACTAATTAAACAAACGGTATTAGTGACAATTTACAATCACAACAATTGCCACAGAGCGCGTGCCATTGACTCAGTCAACACCGGTTGGTGGCAGCAGCCACAGGCTCTAACCAGAAGCCAGCGATAGAATAGGCCCACGCGTAGGCAGCGAACGAACACAACACGTAGCTTTCTAAAAGCGGACGCAAATCTAAATGAAAAATTGGTAAAAACGGGCGCAGAATGCTGAATAACTTGCCACAAAAGCCCAAAAACCAGTAGTAAGACACAAATCACAATCAATGCTAAATTACAAACACACACACAGACACACGAATGACAATGCGAGAAAAAGAAAAGTATCGCAATTGTAGCAAGCAACAACTGTGGCAAGCGGACAAGAATGCCACCACATCCAACAATTGAACGTACACTGTGGCCGTAACTGTAGATTTACGAAAAATTCCAAATTGCTTGCAACACACGCACATAACAATGTCAATAACACCAAATGCCACAAAATCGAAACGAAGAAAACCGTTTGTACTTTTTTGTTCTCGTACTTGTTCCAGGACGCATTCAAATGTGGCGCTTACTCCATAAAGGCTACGCCATACACGGCATAGCGCATTTCCAGAACAGGCACACACTTGTTGCAACTGTCATGTTCTGTGTCTCCCTGCGTACACACAGAGCAGACACACAGTGGCGTGGTGGAAAATGATCAATGACTTTACTTGGCCATCGCTTAACATGAGCAATCATGTCTAAGCCACCAAACGGCAGGCATTAACGATCGATAGCCAAAACCCGAAAGCAAACAAAAACAAATTTTCCTTATTTCTGGCATCTTGCAGCAAGTGGCACGCTGCTACTGCTATTTCCCAGAGAACCACTTAAAGGCCTCCGAAAACAAATTTACATGTGATGGTATAAAGAAAAACAATTGCACTAAACCCACAGCAATGCACAGTGGGTTCACAGACACTCCGAGCACTTTCAATTAA
Organism: Hydrotaea diabolus; assembly: GCA_963513945.1. Classification (NCBI taxonomy): domain Eukaryota; kingdom Metazoa; phylum Arthropoda; class Insecta; order Diptera; family Muscidae; genus Hydrotaea; species Hydrotaea diabolus. Next base: position 60,622,171 of record OY740718.1, on the reverse strand, counting down.
AATCCATCGTGATTCTTTAGAAAGGAAGTGGGATTGATTGTGAAGTCCTGCACCAACTGATCAGTTTTTCGCAGAATTTCCACAAGAAAATACCCTCCACCGTAAACTGCCAAAAAATTAGTACAACTAATCAAAAAAAAAATATTCCTTAATAGCTCTACATCAAATTATAAACAAAAATTCATTGATTCTTTGAATTCATTGAAGTACTCGTATTTAGTTTTAATCGTAAATTCGAAAAAAAACATCTTTACTCAGACATTCTATTAATATACGATATTTCAATATAGAGAAATGATCAAAACGTTCAGCTTCCATTTTATAGTAGGAAGTGACTTTAACGGAACAAATACAATTTGGGGATACAGGCTAACAGGTCCAAAAGGAAACACAAATTCTTTTCTAGAAATAAGCCATCATATACAATTCCTGAACTTATTCTGACTTATTATACGTCTTCATTGCCAAAAAATTTTCAAAAAATTACAGAACAGATTCGTTGATAAATGAATTTGTTGCCAACCGAATGATTGAGCTTACATGATCTTCGAATATTCCATCAGTAGAGCCGAATGTTAATTATAGCTCTGTTCGTTTGGAACTGTAGTATCAGTGCAACATACCCAGTATCCTTACATTCAAAAGAGAATTTTTAGATTTAAAAATCCACATACCAGGGCTGCTATATATATTTCTGGCCTAATAATAAAAATGCGAATATTTATCATCCAAAATAGTTTTATTGTTTTCAAAGTATTCTCCAGCATGATTTATACATTTTTGCATGCGCTCAAACCAATTGGCAAGGTTATTTTTCCACTCCGATTGAGACACCTCCAAAGCATGGTTTTTGAACGTTTCAACAGCATCTGCTGGCGTCGAAAATCGTTGACCATGCATTTTTTTCTTGATGTGCGGAAATAAAAAGAAGTCATTGGGTGCCAAGTCAGGGCTGTACGCCGGATGAGCCATCCATTCGACTTTACAAGATCGTCACAGGTGACGAATCATGGATCTATGCGTATGAGCCCGAAACAAACCAGCAATCGACCGTGTGGGTCTTCGAAGACGAGCCAAATCCATCGAATGTTGTTCGTGGAAGAAGCACTTCGAAGCAACTGGTCGCCTGTTTCTTCGGCAAAACTGGTCAGGTGGCGGCTGTTTTGCCTGAAGTCTTCGCAGAAATTCGAAAAACGAACAAGAAAAGGCGAATCATTGTGCACCATGACAATGTGAGCTCTCACACATCGGCTCAAACCAGCGCCTTTTTGACAGCCAAAACGTCAAACTGATTGGTCATCCACCGTAGAGCCCTGACTTGGCACCCAATGACTTCTTTTTATTTCCGCACGCACATCAACGATTTTCGTCGTCAGATGATGCTGTTGAAGCGTTCAAAAACCATGTTTTGGAGTTGTCTCAATCGAAGTGGAAAATTGCTTCGACAATTGGTTTGAGCGCATGCAAAAGTGTATAAATTATGCTGGAGAATACTATGAAAAACAATTAAACCATTTTTGATGATAAATATTCGCATTTTCATTATTAGGCCAGAAATATATATATAGCAGCCGTCGTAATTAGCTTTATCTTAAAACTATTTGACACTTTAAATCCAAAACTAATTTTTTTGAATCTTTTTACCAATTGCATAAAATTGTTCCACTTGTAGGTACAACCATTTTTATATTCGAAATATCAAATTAAGTTTTAACAAAACATGCTCATAAGTCCAATAACACACACAGAGAAAAAATATGATAACTATATGGTCACGGCAATAATGATATTGTCTCCGCAATAAAGGTAGGTTCATCGCAACCTTTTGTTTTTTTTTGAATTGAATTTTGATATTAGTATAATTGCCGCAATATTAATATTGTTGAAATGTAACAATAGTATTATTGCCAAATTTTGAAATTAGAATATGGTTGTAACAACAATAGAAGTATGGTTGGTGTGACAAAAGTATTTTTTTGGGTTTTATGTTAGCAATAATATGATTAAGGTAATCATACTTTATGATTTAAATTGTTCTTCATTTAAATAAGCTTTTAAAAAAATGTTATTGGATCGGATCTAATGCAGTAATAGTAATTTTTATACGAAAATTGTAAATTTTCGAATAAAGTGGTTTGGCTTTGTTTGACTGAAATATTTTTAATAAAATCGCTTACGTTTTTTATAAATTGATTTTTTCTTCTGTTAAATAAATCTCTTCTAATATTTTGAATTTAATGTATTTTTAAATAATTTTCATAGTTCAAATCTATTGTTGACAACTTTACCCAATTCTAATAAATAATATTAGGGATCAATTTTGTGTGATCATACTATGGTTGTAGTGATCATACTATGGTTGTAGTGATCATACTATGGTTGTTTTGATCATAACATGGTTGCGTGTGAATCATACTATGGTTGTGAGGATCGTACTATGGTTGTGGAGATCATAGTATGGTTATGTTGAATCATTCTATTGTTGTAAGGATCATAGTATGGTTATGTGTGAATCATACCATTGTTGTGAGGATCATAGTATGATTGTGAGAATCATAGTATGATTGCATTTAAATTATATTATCGTTGTGAGGATCATAATATTGTTTTACCACAAAAATGTACTCAACAATAGTACGATGATCTTCGAATATTGTTATCCCAACCATACGTTTTTTCTGCGTGCAGAATTAATATTTTCAAATCGTTAAATAATCAAATTAAATTGAAAACTCTGATAACCGAATACTAAAAATTTAACCATCAGCTGGGCCAGTTAACGAATGCTTGTGGAAATGACAACCGAATTCAAAGAGTACTTATAGCAAATAATTCATAACCAATACATACACAAATTCAGCTCCAATAATCATCCTTGTTCGTTAATGTTACCGATATTTTGTCTCTTGAATCATTACTGGCAGTTCCCACTACTGAAAATTGCCGTGTTCCCAATCAACATTCGGTTGTAGGGCTGAAATACATGCAATCACCCAATTATATGGAAAGAAAAGAAGAAAATGTTGTCTTTTCGCTGTTAGGCCTCCATATATTCGGTTTAAATCCTAAAGCCCAAGATCTGACGACTATTTTATTCCATACAGCAACAGTTTCTCTACCAGATTAACCACTGTTCATCTCAACAGTGGTTACAATTACAGGCATTGGTGCCGATGCCGCTGCGACTATTTGGCAATGTTGCATGCAACATGTTGCCAATTGTAAGTTATACCAACAACCTGACGTTAATTAGTAAATTGAAATAAAACGCAAAATACTGCAATGAAGTATTAACTTCACCATGCCACCATACCCAACCTTCAGCGGCGGCCTAAGCCTCCTGCCGCCTCCCAGCCAATGCCTACCAAGCCTTCTCCTACTGCCATCGCGGTGGTGGTGGCGGCGACGGCGGTGATCTACTGCATCCACTCTTGTGGAGTCTGTTGTTGCACATTGAGAGGACTGAACAAATGGCATGTGAACAATATGTCATGGCGTCTAGTTTGGCCACTGTTTTAGTGGTTGTTCAAAATGACTTTAACAACGTTCTTTGATTTGAGCCGCCTCAAAATGCTGGCCCCTTGAAGGGGGAGGCGGTGTGATCGGCCAGCGGTTGTGGTGGTGGAGATGGTGTACGGTAGGTTGGGATAGTTTGCGTCTAGGCGACTGCTATTTAGGATAGTTTCATCTTCTGGCTGTTTAGTCGTACTCATTCCTCTCCGTTCTGTTCAGATCGCTTTTGCTCTTGTCTGTGTTATACGCGCAATTAATTTGTATCGGTGTTCAATTAATTGTTACTCTGTCGGCCGCAATTTTCAATTTATTCTTTTGATCAATTCTTTATTTAACAGCCGATTCTATTGATTTTAAGATTACACATAACTATTTGTTTCTGCAGTTGTTGTAGTACTTGTTTTTAGTCCTCTGATTAGCATCATGTTGGAGTTGATATTCAAAGGGATCTTGACATTGGCTGTTTCGACTGTCTTTGCATTCGTTGGGTGGTCTGATTTTAGATGAGCGATAAGAAACATTTTTTATGAGTGCATTAAATGTATGAGTATAGGGATTATAGAAAAGGCTTTTTCTGTGGATTTTATCTTCTTGTACTCGTACATTTCTGCGATCGAATTAATCATGATAGTATTTCGCAAATTTCGACTTCAACTCTCATAATGCGAACCAACTATGAAATGTGCCTATAAATGCAGGAATATTTGCCGGGCGATATCTGCCATCGCAGACACGTTGTATAAGGTGACAAGTGAAGACATAGGACAAAATAAATCCAGGATTTTTCTCTTGGCTTCGCTGACAGTGCTCCAAGCATTTTATCTTGAAGATATTCAAATTATATTTTTGATCTCTATACTAAAGCGATAATGGTATTAATTTCGACGATTTGCCAATAGAACACGGGCATTATTGTAGCTACCAAATTATTCTAAGTCGAAGCTAAAGTCGGGGGTATATATATATACTATATTATACCCTGCACTCCTGGATGTTCAGAAAAGCCAACTGAAAATTTGTTTTTGGGCCCAACATACCCAGCTTTTAGAAATAATGGCAAATATAGGAAGGATACTCCATCTAGAGGCATTTTTTTCAGAACAAAAAAATATAAAAATTCAAATCAAGTGTGGAATCTTTATTGGTAATTTGAAAGGACATTTGAAGGCATTTATTTTTTGAATATAGTTTCCTTTAAATGTTGGCCTCAAATACGCCTCAGGGTTTCCATTCCTAGGGTCCAGTTTTGAAGGATGACGGTATGGCTTAAATAACATGCGTAAAGTTGGCTTCCAAAACCTGAATCGTAGCTGGTTTGTCAGCATAGACTTTGGACTCTACGTAACCCCAAAGAAAAATGTCTAAAAGTGTGAGATCACTCGGTCTAGGCGGCCAACTCACCTGCCTAAAACGTGAAATTAGCTGCTTTTCGAATTGAACTCTCAATAGATCCATTGTTTGAGCAGCTGTATGGCAAGGGGCACCGTCCTGTTGACACCAAGTGTCGTCAAGATTACGGGCTTCAATTTCGGGTAGCATAAAGATCGATATGATGGCGCGATACCGAGCACGGTTACGTTCCGGCCATCATCATTTTTGAAAAAATAGGCTCCGATGATTCCACCAGCTTATAAACCGCACCAAACTGTGTTTTTCTTTGGGTATAATGGCTCTTCTTGTTGCTCTTCAGCCCAAATGCGGCAATTTTGTTTATTGACTTTGCCGTTGAGCCAGAAATGGGCCTCATCACTGAACAAAACTTTAGTTGAAAACAGCGGATCTTCCCGTTTCTCACCGAACGCTCATTTTCATAATACAGTTGCCAACATTTGGAGGAAATTATTTTCAAAAAATAAATGCCATAACATGTCCTTTGAAATTATCAATAAAGATTCCACACTTGATTTGAATTTTTATATTTTTCTTTGTTCTGAATAATACCTCTAGATGGATCACCGTATATAAATTTGTAAGAAAAATTCATTACTTTTGGTAAAATCGGTTGAACATATAACGTACCAAGATAGGAACAAAGCACAAACGTGTGCTAAATTTCATCAATATTGGATTCAAGATGTGGCTTCTAGAGATAAAGACATTAAATAAGATGAATGTACATACATGTATGGGAGCTATAGCTAAACCTGAACTGATTTTCTTCAACTTTAATGACGTCCTTTCTTGGCCTTTAAATCGTTCTTATGCTAAGTTTCATTAAAATTGGATGTAAGATGGATATTACTTATAGATTGGCTTTTGGCAGAAGCCGAAGTTAAAGCCGAATTCCTAGTTTAAGAGCAGTAATACATGTATTATTTAACAGTATTAAGAATACTCTTTAATAATAATATAAAGATATTAAGAAAACCGAAAAATATTTTTTTAAAGCAATTTTTTATATTTTCGACGCGGTGGACCTTCTGGTGGAAATGCCCATATAATAATTGTGCTTTAATTTCACACGGTACTCTAAAACCACCGATTAGCACAGTGCCGCAAACTTGAACCATGCATTTCCCTACAAGAAGTCTCATTTTAAATCAGATCTTTGCTCAATTTTATATGGAAGCGATAAGCGTTTGAAAAATCTGTCGATTTCAAAAGAAAAAATTAATCCTTTTTTCTTTGAATATTTCACATCAAAAACATTTTTTTTATATTTGCTTTATTTGGATTATTGAATCTGCTCCAAAGGAGCCTAACAAAAAGTATACGAATCTTAAGTATAATTCAATAAAGAATCCTAGTATGGAATGTGAATCTCTGCTAATTGGCAGGAATTTAAATTAATTTGGTCAAAATAGTATATAACTGGTATGGATCACATGTCTGAGAATTTTAAACCTGGTTTGGCTTAAACCTCGTGATAAAGGGCCTGAGGACCCTTACAGTCATTTACAGAGTGTTCACGATATTATGTAGAGCGAAGAACTCTAGTTATGTATGTATAACGGATAACTCTAGAATAGCAGAGTGGACGTAGTAATTTAGGTTTTGTAGGTTTTTCGGGTTGACTGTTTTGAGGATCACGTATGAGAGCATTTAAGCCACGTGACGTAGAATAAAGGATTCTACACAGTCTTTTTTGAGCGTTCGTCCGCGATTGATATTGACTGTGTTAAAGATCACGTATAAGAGCATTTAAGCCACGTGACTTAGAAAAAATAATTCTACACAGTCTTTCGGGCGCGTGTGTTCGCGATTACTGTTACGGATGAAGCACAAGTGCAGATTAGAAAACACGGCGTTCGTTTCTCCGAAGTCTTAAAGAGCTTGGACTGCACAATAATTGTCTAGCAAGTATGTTATCATGACGTTCGAGCTACCTCTCCTCTTTAACGAGAGGTATTTTAAGTCTCGGTGGATGTTTTCATTCCTCATATACCAAGGGGCACCGGTAATGAGCCGCAATGTCTTCGATTGGACTCTTTGGATTTTGTCGAGATTGCTCGAGCGTGCTTTGCCCCATAGCTGGGCACCGTATAACCAGATTGGTTTGATTGCACTGTTGTATAGCAGGACCTTATATTCAAGGATTACTTTTGAGTTCGCGTTGATGGACCTTAAGTTTCAGTTGAGTTTTCTTGGTTTCGATATGACTTCTTCAGGTGAGTCGGCGATCCAGGTGGACTCCAAGGTATGTAACATGATCAGATTGAGAAAAAGGGATATTGTTTAGTTTCAATGTCGGACAAGTGCTAAAATTCAGTGTAAAAGTTGCCTGTGTGCATTTAGCCTCATTAGCTTTTATTCTCCAGTCAGAGAGCCAAGATTCTACTCGTCTGAGATGTACACCTAGATTCATAGATGCAATATCCTGCTTTTTATGTGCGGCCATTATAGCGGTATCGTCGGCAAAAGTGGATGTTAGCACGTTTGGACTGGTAGGGATATCTGAGGTAAACAGAAGGTAAAGGATATGCCCCATGACGCTTCCTTGGGGCACACCTGCTAGTATTTCGCTGTCATCGGTGACGTGTTGCCCACATTTGACTCTGAATCTGCGGTTATCTAAGTAAAACTCAAAAATTCGATGAGTATTTGCCGGTTTTATTGTATATTTATTTGTATTTGTATTGTATATTTATATTGTATATTTAATCTAAGAACTTATAGCGCCACAATAAACCGGCGAAATCAGCTAAGACTGTTTTTATGGTAACGCTTTGAATACTACAGTGGTGTAGAAATTTAATAAGTCGATCAAGTCCGACTACATTCTTTTTTGTAATGCATTGTATAAGTAGGTATTACAAACATCAGCATAAACTCAAAATACCCCTGTAAGCCTGCATGGCGAGAGTATTAAAATAGACGTGTACCAATAAAAAATTAAAATTGGAATACCTTCAAGATACTAATTGAAACACCTTCCTTTGTTGATTAGTTTGCACCACATATGTAGCTCAAAACAGACCGACTTGACAATTTAATAAAAACATTCGACTTAGTGTCCAAAAAATATTTAACAAAAAATTATTAAAAAATCTTCCGCTGCGGACAGGATTCGAACCTGTGCGGGTAGAACCCAATGGATTTCAAGTCCATCTCCTTAACCACTCGGACACCGCAGCTGTTGATCCGAGCTGTGTCAAACATGCCTTTTTTACCCGATCTTTAAAAAAAGAGTTAACAAAGGGAACATGATTTTTTTCCCGCTCTTTGTTGACACTGCGATTAAGTAACGATAAATGAATGCTTAAAAATAGAACACGTTTTTCTTGTAGAACCAATGACTACGCCAATAATTTGAATTCTCATTTTAATTTAACAGTGGCAAGCACCAAACAAAAACCGGCGTTGTTGAATGACTCATAAACTACAAAACCGTAAAATCACTCATGCACGCACACACGCCGTTACCGGGGTTCACTGACAGAGCGCACGTTCGATGGATGATGGTATTTGTTGTTGTGATGCGTAGATGGCGCACATACACGCACGCACAACGCGAGTGAGCAGAGTTGCCTACGTGCTGAGATTTCATTAGCACATTTTTACTTCGGAACAAGTCTTAGAGACAATGGCCGTGTTCGCTTGCCAACTCGCTTAGGAGGTCGCTAACGCGATAACTTTACACCA